>OX465595.1:235395769-236645769 GCA_950022295.1 Bromus sterilis | reverse complement strand
CGCCTTAGCAATCGCTAAACCAATCTCCTGAAGGTTATTGACCACGCCGGAGCACGATCAACCTGACCACGAAGGTCTAGTGCCTGCAAGCAATCGAAGAACAAGCAAGAACTATGATAAAGCAATCTGAATATTGCGAATATGTAGATGAAGTATGAATAAAGTTGGGATTCCAAAAGCGGTCTTGATCTGGTCGTTGGACACAAACCGAGTACACGAAGATGCAGCAATTAGCTAAGCAGTCTTTTAACTAAAAGAAATCCAAAGAAAAACCCTAGGGTTGATCTACTTATATAGGACTAAAGGGTGGAGGCCAAGGGGGTGGAAGGACGTCCCAAGGAGTCCTAAAACTAAACCTAGGTCGTACAAGGCACTTGGGCCCATGTGGAGGTGATGCAACACCTATTGAGTTGGACTTTGATTCGGATTCTTCTGCTGGGTCGCACCGTTTTCGTAATATCTCCTTGCTCCGAAGGAATTTGAAGGTGAAACCAATTGCGTTGGAAACTAGACGAGATAGGCTATCACCATAAAAAAGAATCACCCAATTTGGAGTTCTTATGTAGAAACGGAGGTTGTTTGAAGTTGGGTATATCTCTGAAGTCCGAATCTGAGTCCATGACGTGAAAGACTTGGTCTCTATCTTCTCTTGGGCCAAAAGTGACGTGAAATAACTTCTTGTACAGCACACAATCATGCCCCTTTGTATTGACTTCATTTCTTGATCAAATATAGAGGAATTAATGGTCATATCCATGATAATTATGTCCTCGTCATCTTCATGCTTGAACATGCTCCAATGCTCATCCTTCTTGTCCATGCTAGGTCCTTCATTTGTCAGCAACAGAAATATATCGACGTTAGACAGCATCATATTCACATGAACATTAGAAACATTACCAAGAAGCGAAAGTACCTGATAATTTAATTGGTGTGCACGATCTATAGTAATTGCTCCAGTAGGTATATTAGCAGGGGTTGTGGCTGTAACTATGGTAGTCATGTCCTCATCAAGGTCCAAGCAATCCCATCATGGTGGGATCTGTCCAACCTCATTTTGATCTTTCTCTTAACCTTTCAGGGCCTCCCACTTCACTTGAAGATCAACGTACGATCTCCACCATCTCCGAAGCCTACCGTATCACCAATCAACTCTGTGAAGATTTCCGTGTACTGAAAGTACAAGGGGAACTCTTGGAATAGAAAATCGACCCCTTCGCTATGTCATCAAGGATTTGAAGAATGAACAACAACAGGAATGAGGAGTAAATCTCCTCGGGTAAAGGCACCCCCTCAGCTTGTTCCAAGCTTGGGGGAGTGCCCGGTATCTTTATCTTTATCTTAGTATTTTATAGTAAAGTAGAGTCGTATCATGTCTAGGGAAGTTATTATATGAAATAGGTGTTTGCATTGAGGTCTATCCGTGAGTGTGGAGTCGTCTATGATGGAATATTGAGAAGTTTATTGGTTCCTTCGCTGCACTCGGTATTCTCTTCATGCAATCAGCCTCATATGATGATTCTTATGGGGAGTATTGAGCTTATATCAGGTATGGCTTTGAAAAAATTATTTAATTTTGGCAAACATAGATTTGGTCTTGACAACATGCATGTTTTATCAAGTAGCGACATAGCCAAAACCTTTATGTTATTATGCTTGAAGTGTTATGTTGAGAAGGAAGACGACTTGATGTGTTATGCTTACCTTCATGTTTATGCTTTATATGTTTTGCATCTAAGGTAGCATCAATTGTCTGTTCTCTCAAAGCCTTTTCTAGCCAAACTCTTTGCCTAGCAGTTTTCTTCTTGTGCTTCCATACCTTGAAACCAATATCTTCCAAATGAGTCCACCTTACCTTCCTATTCGTGGTATTTCCCTACCACTCCTAAAACTATAGAATTTATGTGTTATCCTTAAATGTTCAAAATCTTTTGTTTTGTGCCTCTTGTTTAGATCATGAGGAAGTAGTAGGTAATTCAAGATCTTCTTAAGTTGGACAAGTTTTTCCCCGGGATTGCATGTCTAATCTGCGAACCCATAATATGAGGAGGAACTGGCATGAGTGCGCCCAACTCGAAAGATAATATAACAAACAAACCCTCCTTCACGCTTGGTCTATGAGAAATCAGAAACTTTGGCAGTGATAAACAAAGGAGATTAAGGGGATGTGATCGTCCCCACTTGGGAGCCGTTCCTCGAAACTTGTCCATCTTGAGAAGTAATTGAGATACCTATTAGCATTCGTTGACAAACTATGCACCTCCCAAAATTTATTTTCATTCTGTTTGATTTAAGGATAGCACATGAGTTTTCACTGCTTGCCTTTAACAAGGCCTTTCCTTTACTTTTATGTTGACTCAGTTTTCCTACTTCCTTCTTTCCCCAAAGAGAACAGAAACTTGATGCTGGTGAGGATTCAATCATATAATGCTGCATTAAGTTTTGCCATGCCACATCATTGTTGACATTATCTTTTGATAAGTAAGTTGTTTGCAAAAGCTTATGCCATGCAAGCATCTTCCTTTGTGTTAGCATTTGCACTTCATGACTAATAACATGTTCTTTCAAAGCCTTCAAATTGTTTCTTAATAAAATGAAAGAGATGAAGTAAAATTTATTAGTTGTCCTTTGACCAAGGATATGTTTGCCATAATTTGATGAGTTTTCTCAGCCCTACTTTTGATTATAATTGTTATTACTTTCTCATAAGGGCCTTCTGAGTTGAAGTTGTTGTTGAGGATGCTTGAGTTTGATCAAGAAACCTTGATGCTTCTTGTCCGTATTATATTTATCGACACTTCACTCTCTAAACTTGTTGACATGTTTGCCGAGCTCAGTATTCGCTTGGGGACAAGCGAGGTCTAAGCTTGGGGGAGTTAATACGTCCAAAATGCATCACTATTTTATATAGTAATTCTTTCTTATTCATTGATATATTTCATGTTATGATGCTATTCTTATGTTGTTTTGGCTTAATTTACACAATTTGCAACTTTAGGATCCCGAAGCAGCAGACGCAGGATTCAATGGTAAAAAGTGTACGCCGAGTTTACACAGTTTGCAGATTTACGATGCCGAAGGAGAAGACCTCCAAATTACGAGAAAATCGACGGAGGGTATTTTCCAGGAGAATGATGGGGACACGCAAAACGGGAACCAGAGGAGGGCCACCAGGAGCCCAGGCGCCCCCCTGACGCGGACCCACCCCTGGCCGCGCTGGGTGGCCGCCTAGACCCCTGGGGCGACCCCAGGCTCCCCCTCCGGCCTATTTATCCCTCACTGTCCAAAAAATCTAAAGAGGAGAATTTTCGCGAGTTCCGCCGCCGATCTGTGGCGCAAACCAACAGAGGATAAAAGACATCTCCGAAGGGCAGATTCCGCTAGGGAGAACACCACCCGGAAGGGGAGATCATCGCCATCGTCATCACCATCGTCACGGGCATCATCAAGATTGTAACAGCCCAGTTTTCACAAAAATTAAAAATTTTGTTTTCGGTGTGAATTGTCTGATTGTCTGATTTGTTTGCGGTGTTTGCATCCCCGATTTATCGATCGGCGATTATTTTCCCCCTCTTATCTCGTATCGGACGGAGACCGACCCTTGCCACCCTGACACTCGACCTTTGCGACACCGGGTTTCACCCGATCACCGTCGCGAAAACCGCACGAGACCAGCCGCAGCCAACGGAACGAAAAACCCCGTTTAATAATTAAACGGGATATTTTTATAGCGCGCCGGAAATGTTCTCGGAACGGTTCCAGCGCGAGGTGAACGCCTCCGTCTCGACGCGTTGATCGCGCAGTTTGGTGTTTTACCCGAATCGGAGGTACTGCGGACCCCCGGCGGTCAGAAACGTAAAGACCGGACGCGCGAGAGAAAAACCGGGGATGTTTTCGCAAACTGCCAGCCACCGGAGCTATATAAAGACCACCACACTCCCACCCCTTTCTAGGGTTTCCCTATGCCAAATTTGCAGCCACACCCCCAGTTTTGCCCCAAAAATAGCCATTTTCGCCCAAACCCTAGCCCCAGCGGATCTGGACCGTCGGATCGGCCGATCCAACGGCCCAGATCGCGCTCAGCCTCCACCTACCTCTCCTCTCTCTCACCTCCACCCGTGGGCAACCACGTCGCCGCCGCCTCGCCTCGCGCCGTGCGACTCCGGCCGCCCGCCGCCGGCAGCAGCCGTGCCGCCACACCCCGCAGCAGGTCCGCGCCCCTCTCCCTCTTCCTCTCTTCTCCCTCTCCCTCTAACCTCTTCTCTTTTCTCCTGACCGTGAGGTGCCGCCATGGATGGCCATGAGCTCGAAGCTTCACCTGCCGCCGCCCGTGCACGAAGCTCGCCGCCGGCCCGAGCCACGCCCCGGCGCCGCCTGCCTCCTTGCCGCCCGGATCCTGGCCGGAGTCCAGCCGGCACAGGCCGCCGCGCCGCCTGTTCCTCTGTCCAGGTCGTGACGAGGAAGGAGACGCCCAGCCGAGCCGCTCGCCCCGCCAGGTGGGCCGCCAGCCCGAGCGCCCGACCGGCCCAGCAGGAGCCAGCCAGCGCCAGGCCCCAGCGCCTCCTCTGCCTCCACGGGCCTCGGCCCACTTGGGTGAGGCGCCCAGCCTTTTTTTTTCTTTTGTTTTTTTATTACTTTCTGTGCTAGTTGGGCCGCCCCAGTAGATTCCGGCCCATTTAGTTTTTTTTCCGCTAGTTTTTATTTATTTATTTAGGCAGATTGTATTGTTTATTTTGCGTTGCTTATATCTTTTCACCGGTAGCTCCGATGGAGACGCTTTCTACATGAAAGTTGCTCTGTTTTGCGCGTAGATTATTAAAATGTTGCTTGTTGCCATGTTTGACCTTGTTTACTTGCTGTTTACCTGCTAATTACACTGCCTGCCACTGTAAACTTTAACCGCAATAACTTTTTACCTGTTGCTCTGTTTAAAATGTTCTTTATATGTAACTTGACTAGAATTGCATGTAGATTGTGTTTATGCTGCTCTTGCTTGCTAATAAAAATAATAAAATATTGTTTAGGGAAAAACAGTACCAAATGCAATAAATATCGTGGGGTCAGCAATAGTTTGTCATGTATAGGTTTTACCCCCACTTAAATTGACTAGATCAGGTAGTTTATTTTGCTACACCTCTTGCCATGCTTGTGTGACATGCCATGCTTGAATGAGATGCCATGTTAATAACCATTGGTTGATCACCTGTAGCTAAGCAACTTGAACCACCGTAAACGTGCGGTATTCGTCGTGTGTGACCGATACCCCCCTTAAACTGTTAGTAACCGTTCTCGACGATAGATCCGTATCGCGTTGCCGTGCCTTGTGTTGTATCTTTGATCTTGTGTTGCTCCGTAGTAATAGTGGTGCACCGTTGATTGCTTTCCAATATTTACTTATTGTATGCTCCCACGGGTACCTCTCGGAGGCGATGTGAGCGTGCGATCGACTACACCTTCGGAACCCGACTTCTCAACAGGCAAGGACTATACATTACTTATGATCCATTCTATTTCAACCAGCAGTTTGCATGCTAGTCTAGGTTAAGTTTGATGTTTGATCCTACCACATGTTTACAGCCTCTTTCAAACCGATACAGCCATGTCCCTTCCCAGCAAACCTTGTACTGCTATGTTACTATTGCTCGTTGCTCAGCCCCTGCTTAGTAGGCATGCTTAGGATGCTACGATGTTACCCTATTACTCCTGGGTTTGGGATATCACATTATTATTATTGTTATTGATGATATGATTATTATAATGTTGACTATATTCGACGAAGGATGGAAGGTCTAGGCTATCCCGCCCCGACGCTTTGTTCCATTCGAGTCACCTAGGATCCGAGTTCCGGGTATTGGTTTTAAGACTGAGCATGCCTAACCGCGTGTGGGATTTTATGGGGTCCCCTTTTCTTACCTATCTAGCTTCAAACATTTCTAGTGGTGGCCCAAGCTGATTTACCATTTGAAAACGTGTGTGTGCTTGGTTGGGCCCCCAGCTGTTTTAAAACAACTTGGGACAATGGAGACTTTGTTTCTCTGTTAGTCCACCCGATCAGCTAGGACCCGGTTTCCCATGTGTGATTAACCGGCTATCCGACCTGCGTCATACGGAAGAGTCCGATCCGAGAGCGTGGCCGGCTTTTGGATTGGGTGTCGACTCCCCGGGGGCCACCCGGATTTGTTCGTTGTTAGCTAGAGGGACCTGTCGTTCCGGATCTCTTGGAACTAAATCATAAAATGGTTGTCTGTGATGGGTAGCAACTGAGAGAGATGGACGTGCGTGCGGAGCCTCGTAATGGGCAGTTCGTACACCCCTGCAGGGTTAAATCTTTTCGAGAAGCCGTGTCCACGGTTATGGACGACTTGAGACCTACTCCTTGTTCATAGACAACAACAACTGAGATAATCTTAATATAACTTGATCAACGTGTGCGTGTGCCTTGACTGCTTCTTCTTCGTCGGGATGCGAAGAGGAGGACAAGGATAGGATAGGTGTTATGTTTGCGTAAGTAGTTGATAGCAAGACTTGTTGAAGGTGATTCCACATCGAATGCTTGGCTCCTTATCTTACTCTCTAGATCGTTAGCCACTTCATAAATGCTAGTGCGGCAGCAACCTCACCACTTACCCCTTCCTTACCGTAAACTACTAGTTGTCCTAGAATGACGAGTGATGAAGTCCTTGCTGGGTCAGATGACCACTACAGTTGGATGCTGAGTACCTCTGTACTCATGATACTACCCCCAAACTCTTTTCAGGGTTCTTGATCGACAACAGGTATGGTGATCGACATTTCACGTGGAGACTCGACGACGACTAGTTAGGCGGATCCCGGCGGAGGGCCTGGACCCGTGTGGTTATGGGAATCGATGTTTTTCTCTTTGCTAGTCGGCATTTGATTGTAGTCTGTACTCAGACATGTATCTTCCGCTGTTGTATTGTATTTGAGGCAGTTGTATGCCGATTGTATGAGATGTTGTATCCTGTATCTGTAATGTTGTGATATCATGTTGGAAATCCGGGGCATATGGCGTTGTCATATGTCGCGATGGGACCGATATGTGCTTCGTCCCCGGATCTGGATGGAAACATCTAGATCTAGAACAGTACCGCATATCGGGCCTTACAGAGATCATCATCAACATTATCCCCAACATCAGCACCATATTCATATTCATCAAATCTCACCTCACAAGTTCAACTTGTGTTGTAATCCGTACTATCTATCCTCTCTACTCTACCGGTGTTGGTTACTGCCGTGTGATGAATGCTATTGAGTTTTGTTGGAGAAATTTCATTGTGTCTAGATTGTTTATCATCTATTTATCCCCTTTGATCATGATCTCTTTTATGTCTTGTGAGTAGTTACATTTGGTCTTGAGGACATGGGAGAAGTCTAGTTGTTAGTAGTCATATGATGTTGAAGTAATATGTGTTGCTTGATGTTTAAGTTGTGTTGTTATATTCCTAGTGGTGTTGTGTGAGTCAAACACTCAACACTTCGCCTTATTAAGGACCTACGGGAATGCATTGTGTATAAAGAATGCTTACGGTGGGTTGCCGGAGTGACAGAAACCTGAACCCCAGTTCGCAAGCTTTTGCACAAGGGAACAATAGGTCATCGATCATATTTCTATGGTTAGCCTTTTGCCTTCATTACTATCTTGTATTTGTGGATGCTTGCAAGGTGTTTAATCATGAGAGTGCACTTATCTTAGTCTAGAGGGTGTACTAGCATAGATCCACCCACTCAACACTCATCAACAAAGCACATAGTACCGATACGGAATATGGCGAAAGCACGTGACTATTTCTCCCGTGTGTCCTCGAGAATGCTTTAGCCTTTACAAGTTCAGTTGCTAGGCCTCTCCTTTGCTCAAAAGGATTGGGCCACTTGTTACTCCTAAATGCCTTTTACTTTGCTCGCTTTTACCTTTTTGTTGATTATATCGAAACCCCCTAAAAACTTATCTTTCAGTTCTTGCAGCTATTTTTTGCCAAAGTCACTTACCAATACCTTCTGCTCCTCGTTGAGATGGACACTCTTATTTATCGAAAACGATACAAACGACCCCCTACAGTTGAGGGTCATCACGGCCCCGCGGTCACCCGCGGCTGCCCCGTCGCCCTCTTCGGTCGGCTTCCGCGAGTCCACCGCGCCGACCTCCACCTCGGTGTCCCCGTCACCGGCTTCCTCGCTAGCCTCTAGCGCGGCCCCGCGGTCACCCGCGGCTGCCCCGTCGCCCGCTCCGACTGGCTCCACCGAGTCCGTCGCGCCGGCGTCCACCTCGGCGTCCCCATCACCGGCTTCGTCGCCGGCCTCCAGCGTGGCTTCGACCATGCCCACGACGCCTCTCGCGCCGCCACCTGACGCCGTCATCACCCGCGCCAGTGCCAGCGTGCACCGGCCGTCTACCCGCTACCCCGCCGACGAGTATGTTTGTGCAGCTTCTGCTTCTTCGCTGGTGCCCACTTCCGTTCGGGACGCTCTTCGTGATCCGTAGTGGTATGCGACCATGAAGGATGAGTTTAACGATCTACAGCGGAACCGGACTTGGACACTCTTCCTGTGTCCCCCTCGCGCCAACATCATCACCGGCAAATGGGTCTTCAAGCAGAAGATGCGCCCCGACGGTACCCTCGAGTGGTACAAGGAGCGTTGGGTCGTCCGCGGCTTTCGTCAACGCGCTGGCGTCGACTTCACCGACACGTTTGCTCCGGTTGTCAAGCTGGACACGATTCGGACAGTTCTGCACCTCGTAGTCTCTCGTGCCTGGCCGATACATCAGATGGACATCTCCAACGCCTTCCTCCATGGCCATCTCTTGGAGCAGGTGTACTGCCAGCAGCCCACCGGGTTTGTTGATGACGAGCACCCCGACCACGTGTGCCTTCTCTCCCGCTCCTTATACGGGTTGAAGCAAACACCGCGCGCCTGGTACCAGCGTATTGAGGCGTTTCTTGATCAGCTCGGCTTCCGCGCCACACGCTCCGACGCCTCGATGTTTGTCCTCCGCCAGGGCTCTCACACTGCATATTTGCTGCTCTACGTTGATGCCATCATTTTCACAGATAGCACTATGGATCTTCTTCGACTGATCACCCACTACTGCAAAATAGCTTATAGACGCCAACACATTAATGACGGAAAAAACTATGCATGTCACTGATAACATTTATTAACGATGAGCAATATTATGCCCGTCGTTGGTAAGTCTCGGCAGGTGGCTATAGAACATATCAGTGATGGTTGTGTATTTCCGCCCGTCACTAGTAAATACGAGTGACGGTCGGAAGAAATGCCTCTCACTAGTGTTACATTTACCGGTGACGGGCATATTTATATAACTGTCGCTGGTAATAAATGTACTTGATGTTTTATAAACGGAAAGCAAGTCCTGCGAGTTTTTTTGTTCGCTAGATATTCGTATAAGCTATTAGTATTTTTTGGTTCACATATAGAACTAAGAATTTACAAAACAAATAATGTAAAATTCACAACATCCTTTAATAAACTTAGAAAAAACATGAAATAATATGAAAATACTGGGGGTCGATTGACTTTTATATGGCAAAAGAAAATTCTGTTTTTTTAGATTAAAAGAAATCGCGAAAATGCTGTTTTTTAGATTAAAAGAAAACGCTGTTGTTCGACTCGGGTTGCAACTACAGGTTGAGACAACGTTAAAAAAAACTCTAGGTTGAGACGTCCACGTCACAAGACGAACTCGATCTCCTCGCGTCTTTTTTTCCCGAATGGAACCAAATCGTAACTGACTTCATCCCTCCCCAGCCCTCCTGTCCCCCGCCGACGTAGCCGCCATTCCTCCTCGCAGACGCCGTGCGGCAAGGCCTCCCCGCCAACGCCGCGCCGCAAGGCCTCCCGCCGCCTATGCCGGGCTGCAAGGCCTCCCGCTGCCTACGCCGCCGTCGCACGGTCCCAACACCGCCGACGCCACTAGTCCTCCCCGCCGCCGACGCCGCCGTCACCGGGGATGCTGCTGGTTGACGCCGGCGTCGCCGGAACTGCTGCTGGTTGGCGCTCTGCCGCTATCGACGGTTTATCCCCCTCTCCCCTCTATGCCCGTGTATTCTTATACTTAGCTGAAGGGAATAACTAAATTCAGTTAGGACAGCGATTGTGCAAGTTAGATTAGTAGCTAGTAGGATTTTCTTGATTAGTAGTTATGGCACTGGCGGACCTCCTCAGTTGCAGAAATTGCATGGACTGAATATATACTACACCAGTACATTAAGATCCTGCTCTGGATAGAACTAAGTAATTAACATTTATCTCCTATCAAGGTAACATGGTTCAGTTTATTTCCAAACTAGATGAAACTAGTGTTTGCTGCACCATAAACAGTGTCTTCCTAGCGTCATAGTCAATCACGAATTGAAAATGCTTTCTCTAGTTTCATGAAATTTACAATTCCATACTGGAATGGTTCCCTTCTATAGTATACAACTACTACCATAAATCTGCCAATGATTCATGTGGTTTTATACAATAAGACCGTGTCCTGGCAGTTAGTAGCAGAAAAAGGGCGAGCAATGACCCATCACTAATGTGCCCTCACCCAGGTAGCTACCAACGGCGAGCCATAAAGAACTTGTCAATGTCGGAGTCGTTGATCCTTATCACATGCAGGACTGCAACCTAAGCTGCGATGAAGGTGTTGAGCTTTTTCTGAGGGAGTGTATCTTTCCTGAATTGCAAAACAATAAGGGCAAGAAGTACATACTACTGCCCTACAATCCAACGTAAGTCCTACTCAGTCTTAATTAAATCAAATTTCCTACATTTCGAACCAGTTTGTGACTTTGCACTAAAATTGGGTTGTTTATTGTTGATGAACTTGGGCATGTTCACATGTTTGCGCAGATTTCCTACTGTTGTTGTAATGGCCGAAATTTCCAACATGCCAACGTTGTAAAGATGTGTTTTACCCTAAAATAAATTGTTACTTGCTTATAAGCATTTCTTGATCAGTTGCGTACACAATCTTCCTTGGCCAACAATGAGTGGGTTGCACATTGAGTAAAGTACCAGATATCATTATATTTTTTATTTATTTAAGTTAAGCCAAATATAATTTTATAATTTTACTTCATCAGTGACATGTAAGACATTGATATTTTAAAGTTTCATAAGCTTCCAGACAAACAACCACTGGGAACAACCGAAATCATGAATTGCTGGCTCACAATATTTTCTGGATTTTAAAAATAGTATGGGAGCATGTAACTAAGTTCTTTAGGAAAAGGATACTGATTTCATTTAACAAATATTATGTGAAAATAAGATGTCTGAACAAGAGATTCATTTTGTGATTCCATTTGAAATGCTTATGTTGCAGACTTCGGTTGATTTCAGTCATACACGTACAAAACTAGATAATTGTTATCTTGAGTGCCATCCTACATTGAGAATACATGTAGTGCACAAGCCAAGGCTGCAGAGCTATTTCTGGCACATGTCAATTTGTTCTCTGTTTTTGCGAAAATATGTTGTATTACTAATTAAGTGTTCTATATTGAAGCTGGGTGGTGTTGTGCGCGCGTTGTGATGTGAACTGAACTACTGAAGTGTTCTTTGCGGCTTAAATCGATGGATGCTCCATGTTAGCATTAGTTTGGGATGCAATTTTTCTAGGTAGCAGCTGGAGAGCACATGTTAGAAGTTGACGTTTCATAAGAGTTGGGATTTGAGGTGTTGGTTACCCTCAAATGACAACAAATTGTTTTTGATATTGTGATATCGATTTTGATTCCACTTTGTAGTACGATAAGTATTTGTGATCATGTTTTGTTACCTATGAGTGTCAATTGTTATATTGTGTTTTCGATGTGCAAATGCAATATTTTTTATATGTAAAATATAATTTTTATTCAAAAGTGTATAGTAGCGACGGGCATACTATCAAACTAGCAAATTATCCGTCGCTGCTAACAATATAGAAGCGGTATTGTGAAAACTAACTAGTGACGGGCACGAAGAAATGACCGTCGCTAGTGAACAAATACCAGTGACGGGCAGGCGCCCGTCGCTGGTAACCTATTACCAGTGACGAGTTACTAGTGACGGGCGCCTTGCCCGTCACTAGTGGCCATTTTGGGTCCGTCACTGGTAGGCTATTCTGTAGTAGTGACCGACCGTCTTCGTGCTGAGTTCTCCATCAAGGACCTAGGTCTGCTCCACTACTTCCTCGTCCTCGAGATTGTATGCCGAGCGGATGGGTTCTTTCTTCATCAGCGGAAGTATGCCCACGATATTCTCGAGCGTGCGGGGATGCTTAACTGCCACCCCGCACCCACTCATGTCGACACGAAGGCCAAGCTCTCTGCCACCGATGGCTCGCCGGCTCCGGACGTGTCTCTCTATCGCTCCATCGTCAGTGCACTTTAGTACTTGACGCTCACTCGGCCGAAGCTCCAGTACGCCGTCAAGCAGGTGTGCCTCCACATGCATGCTCCACATGATGCTCATTGGTCCGTTGTTAAGCGGATTCTTCGCTACATTCGTGGTACGATGGATCTCGGACTCACCATCACCGCCTCGTCGTCTACGGATATTGTCGCCTACTCGGACGCGGATTGGGAAGGCTGCCCCAACACTCGACACTCTACCTCGGGCTATTGCGTCTACCTTGGCTTGTCACTCATCTCGTGGTCTTCCAAGCGACAACCGATCGTCTCGCGGTTCAGTGCTGAGGCCGAGTATCGTGCCGTGGTGAATGTCGTGGCTGAGTGCACCATGCTATCCCAGCTCCTCTCTAAGCTCGCCTGTCTCGTCGACAAGGCAACCGTTGTCTTCTGTGACAACGTCTCCGCTATCTATCTCTCCGCCAACCCCGTTCATCATCGGCGTACCATCGGAGCTGGACATCCACTTCGTTCGCGAGCAGGTTGCCCTCGGTCACGTTCGAGTCCTTCACGTACCGACTTCTCGGCAATTTGCGGACATCATGATGAAGGGTTTACTGACTACAGCTTTTCTTAGTTCCGCTCCAGTCTATGTGTCACTGCCGACCCTTCGACTGCGGGAGGGTGTTGAGATATATGTCCGTATATAGGTTTCTTGTATACCAAGGCTTGTAGGTTCCTTGTATAGCAAGACTTGTAATCTGTTTGCCCCTATATATATACATGACAGGCCACCCTATTGGTGTGTGCAATCTCTCTACACGGCTACTCCTGCGCTCCTCGCTGGCCGCGGATTCTCGCAGGCATGGCTCCGGCGACGGGTGGAGAGGGGGCTCACCGGACAGCCCTATCCCCTTCTTCTTCCTCCTCCTCCTCCTTCCCTTCTTTTCTTCCTCCTCCTCCTCCCCTGCTACTACTAATCTTATTCTTCTAGCAACGGAAGGGGTGGTTGGGTGGTGGAGAATGGTGCTGGAGCAGTGTGGCTATGGGGAGGCGAGCTGGGTGTGGAGAGGAGAGGTCGGGGCGAGGCCTAATTATATAGGCGCGGTGAGAGGTGCTCCCGGCGGGAACCAGCAAGGGGTTGAGCGGGCGAGCACGGGAAGTGGCTGGAGAAAAGGGCGGGTTGGTTTCAACGTGCGAGGGATCGAACGGCGATAGGCCGGGCACGGGAAGAATGTGATCCGTGGCCTCGCCATTTACAGGACGGGAGGGGCGGTGGGTGAGCGCGAGACGGGGGGCGCATGTCTATCTCCAGCCACATTGAGGCGGGCTGGAGAGGAAGAGAGTGGGTGTGGGTTAGGGATTAGATAGACGGGCTTCGACCCAAGTAGTATAGGTCTTCTGTGTAATTTTGTAATGCTAGCAACTAGTTTTCCAAATGCTACTTTGATTTTGATTCAAGTGTGAAACAAATTTTAAGACTTAAACCTCCTAAATACTTTATAATACTCCAGTATTATTATCCAAATTTATTTGGGGTTTGTAGGTAATTTTTCATAAGGTTAATGATATTATTACTACTAGTTTAATAGAAATTAGGTATTATTGTCCTTTTTGAATATTTTTATTAAATTCATTGTGCTATAGTGGTTTTTTAATGATTTAGTTATAAATAATAAACACAAGAAGAATATTATTTCAAAAAAATTATTGATAGCAATTTTTTATGGTGGTTAAGTGTTGCCATTACCATATGGGTGGTGTGAGCTAATATATTCTGTTGGTTAAATTATTTATGAAGGCATGGAATTAACATAGCATTAACACAAAGCAATACCATAACAAGCAAGGCATGACAAGCCTAACACAACATAAAGCAAGCATGACATGGCAAAGAGTGGAGGAGGAGGTCATAACAACATTCATCAAGCATAGCATAGAAATTTCATTCGCATCACATCACAACTTAGCAAGTTCTTTGTTGGCCCTTAAAATTGCTATAATAATAACAAGGAAAGAAGAGTTGGGATGTGACAGACCTTCCCCCCTTAAAATGAATCTCATTCCCGAGATTCACAAGTTAGTGAAGAGATACGGGAACTCGCACTTGAGGTAGTCCTCCCGTTCCTAGGTGGCTTCCTCCTTTGTGTGATTTGTCCACTAGACCTTGGGGAACTTGATCGCGCGCTTACGGGTGACTCGGGTGGCTTCTTCCAGGATACGAAGGGATATCTCGCGGTATGTGAGATCCTGGTTGTTGTCCACCGTGCGGTGATCGATGTTTTTGAAAACATCAGGCTTGTCCGACACTTCCAGATACTTGTGGAGTTGCGATACATGGAATACGTCGTGCACATCGGCTATCTCTTTAGGCAGTCTCAACTTATAAGTAACCTAGCCTCGTCTGGCTATCACCTCAAATGTTCTTATGTATCGGGGTGCTAGCTTTCCCTTCACATGGAATCCTGCATTCCCTTCAGTGGGGTGACTCAGAGATACACAAAATCTCCAACTGCAAAATTCACCTCTCGTCGCTTGGAGTCGGCATAGCTCTTCTGTCGGGATTGAGCGGTCTTGAGACTCTCACAAATCAACTGGACTTGTTCTTCTGCCTCCTTCAGAACACCCGGTCCGAAAATCTTACCTTCCCCAGTCTGAGAGAAGCTTAGGGGCATACAACACTTTCGTCCATACAAGGCTTCAAATGGGGCCATCTGCAAACTCGACTGATAGCTGTTGTTGTAGGAGAATTCTGCATAAGGAAAACAATCCTCCCACTTGGAACCATAAGCTAGAGCACATGCGCGAAGCATATCCTCTAGTATCTGGTTCACTCGCTCTGTCTGGCCTCCAGTCTGTGGGTGATAGGCGGTGCTGAATGTGAGCTTGGTGCCTAGTGCCTCCTAGACTTGCTTCTAAAACCTCGAGGTAAACTGGGTACCTCGGTCAGACAAAATCTCATTCGGGACTCCGTGCAGACATGTGATCCTTGACATGTACAAGTCTACCAGCTGATCTCCTCGATATGTGGGTCGCACTGAATGAAGTGCGCTACCTTGGTGAGTCGGCCAACGATGACCCAAATAGAGTCGTGACTCTTGCTCGACCTCGGTAGTCATGTGATGAAGTCCATGCCTATCTGTACCCACTTCCATTCAGGAACTCGGAGTGGCTGCAATAATCCTGCAGATCTCTGGTGCTTTGCTTTCACTCTCTGGCAGATGTCGCACTCGGCAATATACAAGGCAATCTCACGCTTCATACAGTGCCACCAAAACAAGTCCTTCAGGTCCTGGTACATCTTAGTCCCTCCAGGGTGAATGGAATAAGGTGTATCGTGACCTTCCTTCAGGATAGTGAGCTTCAACTCGTTCACATCGGACATACACAATCAGCCATCGAACCAAAGAACTCCTTCATCATCTGTCGTGAACTTCGGGGCCTTGCCGAGGGGCATCTTCTTCTTGATTCCCTCGATACTCTCGTGTCCCTTCTATGCCTCCTTGATCTAATCAAAGAAAGTCGGAGCCAACTCGAGGTGCGCAAGAAAACCGGGTGCAACAAGCTCCAAACCCAGCTTCTCGAACTCCTCGTGCAGAGCTGGCTGCTTCTCTCTGATCATCGCATTAAGTGTGCAGGGCTTGCGGCTGAGGACATCTGCTACCACGTTGGCCTTTCCAGGATGGTAGTGGACCTCCAGATCATAGTCCTTGATCAACTCGATCCATCTCCTTTGACTCATGTTCAACTCCTTCTGAGAGAATATATACTTCAGGCTCTTATGGTCTGTGTATATGTCGCAATGGTGACCCATCAGGTAATGACACCATCTCTTGATAGCAAGCACAACAGCGGCTAGCTCCAAGTTGTGCGTAGGGTAGTTCACCTCATGCGGCCTCAACTGCCTGGACAGGTACTCAATGACTTTTCCGACTTGCATCAAAACACAACCCAATCCAATCTTCGATGCATCACAATACACATCGAAGCTCTTGGTCAGGTCAGGCATTGTCAAAACTGGAGCAGACACCAATCTCCTCTTCAACTCCTGGAAACTGGCTTCACACTTCTCTGTCCATACAAACTTCTGGTCCTTCTTCAGCAGTTGAGTTATCGGGCAGGCAATGCTGGAGAAGCCTTCCACGAATTTGCGGTAATATCCCGCTAATCTAAGGAATCCTCTGACTTCAGTATGGTTGGTCGGAGCTGTCCAGACCATGATGGTCTGAATCTTGGCTGGGTCAACGGATATTCCTCCTTCTAACAATACATGTCCCAAAAATCCGACTTCCTTGAGCCAGAATTCGCACTTGCTGAACTTGGCGTACAGCTGGTGCTCTCGCAAAGTCTCAAGGACTAAGAGCAGATGTTCGGCATGCTCTTCTTCCGTCTTGGAATAAATCAGGATGTCATCAATGAACACCACCACAAACTTGTCAAGGTACTTGATGAAAATCTTGTTCATGAGATTCATGAAATAGGCTGGGGTATTGGTAAGTCCGAAGGACATGACCGTGTACTCTAACAAACCATAGCGGGTCGTGAAGGCTGTCTTGGGGATGTCCGACTCACAAACCTTCACCTGGTGGTATACGGTCCTTAGATCAATCTTGGAGAAGACTCGGGCTCCGTTCAACTGGTCGAAGAGATCCCCATCTTGGGGAGCGGATACTTGTTCTTGATGGTCACTTCATTCAGCTTGCGGTAGTCCACACACATGCGTATGGTGTCGTCTCTCTTGTCCACAAAGAGAACTGGCGAACCTGATGAGGACATCTCTACGAATGTTACACCCACATCTTCACCAACTACACATACTGGACCAGTTACTAGAGCACGTGCACGTCAACTAAATTATCAGGTACTTTCGTTTCTTGCGAATCCTTCTAATGTTCATGAACATATGATGCTGCCTAAATTAGATACTTTTGTTTTGCTTATGAATGAAGGACCTAGCATGGACAAGAAGGACGGTCATTGGAGCGGGATCAAGCATGGAGAAGAAGGTGCGCGCGCGGGAAAGAACAATGGAGCTTCCAGTGGGGATTTTCGCACTTTGAAGCCACCATAAGGCATGCATGAAGGCTTGGACGAAATACACGAGATGCCACTTCATTATTTTCGTCCAAGAGCAATTATAGGTGTTGCGTCACCTTAATATTGGGCTGGGCCCATGTAATTTCGAAATACCACATTATAGGCTGTTTTTAGAGTCCGTATGTGTGGGGAAACCGAGTTAGGGTTGTTTTCGGACCCCACCTACAAGGGGTCACGAAAATCCCCTCTGTTCCCCCATATGTACAGCCCTTACGGCGTCGTTTAGACTTGGGTTTTAATTAGATATAAGTTAGCCACAGCCGCAACTTCGAGCTCTTCGTTTGTGTCATCCGACTAGGCCAAGACCTCATTGGAACCCCAACTTTCGTAATCATTCATCTTATATTCGCAATATCCAGATTGCAATTCTTAATTCTTGCTTGTTCTTCGATTGCTTGCAGGAATTAGACCTTCGTGGTCGGGTTGATCGTGCATCCGCGGGATCAATAACCTCTCGGAGTTGGTTTAGCGATCGCTAAGGCGCAACGTCTTCGCACGTTCGTAGTCGGATCGTGAAAGTCGCCTCCACCATAATCGATCTCCACCATCTCATCGAAACATCGGGACACCTTCGCCTCTATCAGAACCCCAAGGTGAATCACTTGGTCGAATCAGTCCCTTCTGGAGCATGTCATTCAGTTGTTTCTCCAACTCTACTAGCTCCTCGGCATTTATCCGATAGGGTCTCTGGGCAATGGGGGCTGTGTCGGGTACCAACTCAATGATGAATCGATATCCCGATCAGGCGGCATACCGGGTAACTCCTCCGGAAAGACATCTGGGAACTCACAAACTATGCACACTTGCTCCAGTGATGGTCCCGAAATACTCTGGTGGCAGAAGGCTTGGGGTTCTTCTGGCTTGGCAACATATTCCACCCGAACTCCTTCATCATTGGTTAAGTCGACTGACTTCTTGGTGCAGTCTATGCATCCATGATACTTGGACATCCAATCCATCCCGAGTATCACTTCCAATGCTTGGGATCCTAACACAATGAGGTTGGCTGAAAACTCTACTCCTTCAATTATTACAGGAACCTCTGGGCAAGATAACACTGCCTTCGTCTTGGACCCGGGTATTTGAACTATGATGGCTTTCTCCATTCGATTTGGTTTTATCCCGCTTCTATGCGCAAAACTTTCCATGGCGAAAGAATGTGATGCACCTGAATCAAACAATACTCTTGTCGGTACTAAGTTCACAAGGAATGTTCCCAGCACAACATCGGGGGCTTCTTGAGATTTTTCCACATCCACGTGATTCGATCGTCCCTTGGAGACATTTGCCGAACGTCGTGGGGATCCTCGACCTAGGGCTGGTGCATCGGGACGCGGCATGGGGTTCTTCTTGTTGGTGCATTTGGTGGAAAAATGACCCTTCTGTCAGCACACAAAGAATAGCATATCTGCCAAGTTAGGACGATTTATGGGGTTGCTGGGAGATCCTCCTGCTGGCCTTAGGACTCCAACAGGACGTGCAGGTAAGCTACAACGCGACACTTGGTAATGACTCCTTTGCGGTTGCGGTGCTGGTCTTGGCGGCTGGGTTAGGCGTAGTCTAGGGTTGCTAGATCCTCCTTGCCACATCATACGACGCTTGCGATTATCAGCTACCATGATTATCTTGTCCTCCATCAAGATGGAAGCATTAGCCAATGCTTCCATGTCTGTAAACTGCATGGAGACAAGCAAACACTGGAGCTCATCATCAAGGCCATCGAGGAAGTGATCCTTCCTCTTCTCTTCAGTGTCCACCTCCGCAGGGGCATACCTCGACAATTCAGTGAACCTATTGAGATAGGCGACCACACTCGTGCCTCCTTGTTTGAGGTGGAGGAACTCATCTTTCTTCCTCCGAATCAAAGCAAAGGGAATGTGCGCCTTTTAAAACTTCTCCTTGAACCACTCCCAGTTAAGCAGTTTCACTTCAGCCAAACGGGCACGTACTCCTTCCCACCAGCTCCTTGCGGTTCCGGCGAGGTAGTGAGTGGCATAGAGCACCTTCTCATCATCTCCAACTCCTGCCACTGCCAAGTCATTCTCTATGGTGCTGAGCCAATCTGCACCATCGAGAGGCTCCTTTGACTGGGAGTACACTGGCGGATTGGTTTTCTGGAAGTCTCAGAGCTTGGATCTGGGCTCCTCATTCCCTCTTCCTTGGTGGCTGGTGGTAGCTTGTCCCAACTGCTGGAGGGATGCGAGATTAGCTTGGCACTCGTCTCGGGCAGCTTGGTGCTTGATGTGCGAGGTAATCATAGTGATTTCTCTCCCTTCGTTGGTAAACCCCAAGTGGAAGGCGTGATGTAGCACAACAGCAAATTTCCCTCAGTAAAGATACCAAGGTTTGTCTCCAGTAGGACTCCAAAGATGATAAGTAGGTGTCAGCGGCGCAACTGACGCGGACCTGCACACAGACACAAATAACTTTGTTCCCAACGAAGTTCAGAGAGGTTGTCAATCTCTCCGGTCTTGTTGTTCACAAAGGATCAAACGCAAGGGATAATGATAGCAACTGAAAGTAAAAGCAGAAAAGTAAATGAGCGTGTAAACAGTGATGAGGATATGGACCGGGATACGTGATGTTCACTAGTGATGTCTCTCTCCAAAAAGACGATAAAACTTCTATGGGAGGTGAACAAATTACAGAAGGGCAATTGACAGGATTATGAACGCACCACAATGCTAACTATGCTACAAAAGAAAGGAAGAGGCTCAAAAGCATGGGCAGTACGCCAAAATAAGTAGACCGAAATCCAACTACATCTACTACTAATCATCCACCTTGAGATATCTATCCAGAACATCTCGCTGGTATTAAGTTGCGAGCCCCACCCAAAGTGTAAACCCAGAGCAACAGACAACTGCATTAAAAAGCACTTTGCGTAAAGTAAACAATCCTTGCAACCGCGGTTACAAGCACCGTTGTTTTCCCCCTTGTGGCAACAGCACATCCCCTAGACTCATGTTTCTGTCACTCAAGCGTGTCATCGGGGGGCAAGAACCCACAATCGAGCAAAACGTTCCCTCTTGGGGTTACTACCTACTACTTGGCCAAAGCAATAAACAGCAATGGAGAGCATGCAAGAATTACTTAGGAACAAAAATATAAGAGATAAGAACCAAATATATTACTCAATCACAATCTGAACATAATCTCATAATCCATCAGATCCCATCAAACTCAGCATAGCAACAGCAGAAAGATTACAAAAGTGCCTCGATCATGTAGGGCAGCTCACGAGGTCTAAACCATGAAGAACAAAGAGGGAAGGAGAACATCACATAGCTACTGATCACGGACCCATGGTCTAAGTAAAACTACTCAAAAGACATCCGGGAAGCATCCATGGTGGAGAGGAGACTCCCGGAGGTCAACCCTCCCTCCGGCAGGGTGCCGGGAAGAGGTCTTATGGTTCTCCCGATCTCGGAAGCGCGGCGGCGGCGGAACAGAGGCGAGATCGCGAAAAAGGGTTCTTTCCTCGAGGGTTTCACGTCACGGTGAATATATAGGCGAAGGGGGGCAGCCATAGGTGGACCAGGGGCCCCAGGCGCCCCCCTGGCGCGGCCCAGGGGGTGGCCGCGCCGGGTGGCCGCCTGGGCCACCCCTGGATCCCCTCTGGCCCCACTCGGGCTCTTCGCGAAGCTTCCTGTACGCTGATTTTTCCTATATTTTTCCCGGAATTTTTCTGGCACTTTTTATATGGGGGAAAACTGAAATAGAAAAACAGCAGAAAACAGGAACTGGCACCGTGGTGCACTGAGTTAATAGGTTAGTCCAAATATGATCAAAAGTGTATGAAAGTGTATCTAGATCATAGCAATATCACACAAAACATGCATGGAGCAAGCAGAAATTATAGATACGTTTTGGACGTATCAACATCCCCAAGCTTAATTCCTGCTCGTCCTCGAGTAGGTAAATGATAACGGCATAATTTCTGTGGTGACATGCTAGGAACCATATAAGAACTTTGAAAAGTAAAGCAATCAAGGTTAGAGATTCAATTCAAGTCATAACATGCAAGAGTCCATATTAGCATTGAAACAAGTAACAAAAGAACATTAGGTGCAAGAGCTGTCGCTGTCCGTGACTCGAATGTCTCCAAATGGTGTTTGCGTGCAAGAAGGGGGATAGGGAATACGAGAAAAAACATTTATTTGTTGAGAACTCAATCTACTAAAGTTTCACACTTGGTCTTTTTCTGGAATCTTATCTTGACTCGTCCCCAGATGATGAGGACATCTCTACTAATGTTACACCCACATCTTCACCAACTACACATACTGGACCAGTTACTAGAGCACGTGCACGTCAACTAAATTATCAGGTACTTTCGTTTCTTGCGAATCCTTCTAATGTTCATGAACATATGATGCTGCCTAAATTAGATACTTTTGTTTTGCTTATGAATGAAGGACCTAGCATGGACAAGAAAGACGGTCATTGGAGCGGGATCAAGCATGGAGAAGAAGGTGCGCGCGCGGGAAAGAACAATGGAGCTTCCAGTGGGGATTTTCGCACTTTGAAGCCACCATAAGGCATGCATGAAGGCTTGGACGAAATACACGAGATGCCACTTCATTATTTTCGTCCAAGAGCAATTATAGGTGTTGCGTCACCTTAATATTGGGCTGGGCCCATGTAATTTCGAAATACCACATTATAGGCTGTTTTTAGAGTCCGTATGTGTGGGGAAACCGAGTTAGGGTTGTTTTCGGACCCCACCTACAAGGGGTCACGAAAATCCCCTCTGTTCCCCCATATATACAGCCCTTAGGGCGTCGTTTAGACTTGGGTTTTAATTAGATATAAGTTAGCCATAGCCGCAACTTCAAGCTCTTCGTTTGTGTCATCCGACTAGGCCAAGACCTCATTGGAACCCCAACTTTCGTAATCATTCATCTTATATTCGCAATATCCAGATTGCAATTCTTAGTTCTTGCTTGTTCTTCGATTGCTTGCAGGAATTAGACCTTCGTGGTCAGGTTAATCGTGCATCCGCGGGATCAATAACCTCTCAGAGTTGGTTTAGCGATCGCTAAGGCGCAACGTCTTCGCACGTTCGTAGTCGGATCGTGTAAGTCGCCTCCACCATAATCGATCTCCACCATCTCATCGAAACATCGGGACACCTTTGCCTCTATCAAGTGGTATCAGATTTCCAGGTTGCTCGGTGAGATTTACCAGTTTTCATAGTCTAGATTGGTTCTGTTCTTCATACCTACAGTCCACGAAAAAGCCAACAAAAAAAATTTAGGGTTAGATCATCACGTCCCAAGACAGTCCTAGCCTTTGTCCAGTTTTCTTTTCAGTACTTGCTTTGTTGAATTTACGGTTGCATCGTTGTGTCAAGTTGCTGATCTTAGCGTCTAGTTCCCTTAGAGTTTCGAGTTCTGATCACAGTTTGCCACGTCGCCGCCGCACAAGTAGTCATCCTACCACGTTCCGCTAATCCGAGTCCAGATACACCACCACGTTTCGCCCAGAAGAGTCCATATACACCACCACGTCTCACGAGTCCGAGTTGAGTTCCACCATCAGTAAGGTTCCTGATCTCTCTGTAGCCAGATTAGTTTTCAGTTGTTCGAGTCGGATTTCATCAAACTTTTTCCGTACAGAGAAGGGGGGTGATTAGCAAAAAAAAAAAAGAGTCTGGCACGCTTTCCAGAACAGTTTTTAGGCCAATAATTTCGGGGGTAAAAATTTTTTTCGCCCATACGTTCCTTAGGTCCAGAAACTCATTTTGAGACGTTCGCCACCATAGTGATTTTTTCGCACTTTTTCAGCCACCGCAGTCCCGCATCGCAAAAAAAAAGAGCAAACTGTGATGTGCGCAGCTTGGGGCATCGCGATGCGATTGCTCGAGACTCCGTCTCGTGTACACTTTGTGGTATGATCGATCCCGCCCTAGACCCCGACTAAGTGATCGGGCTGGAGTAAGTCTATGTAAGAGTTATGAGATAGTCGTTAGTATGGTTGAGGCGACTTGTCTTTGAATATGGAAGTTCACCACCCATATCATTAGACTTGTGTGCGGACGATGAGGACCCATCTCAGTTGATCATCCGGCCTGGATGGGATGCCCCTCACGTACGATGCTTTCCGAGAATGTTCTGTGCTTGGCCTTGTCTGCTTAGACAAGTGGGTACGGTTCTCGGCTCTCCATATGACTATGTCTTAGCTGTACTTGCATACGCTAACCCCGGGTCCCGACAGACTTGGTATCAGAGCAGGACTGACTGTAGAACTAGTAGCCTTGGCCGAAGTCGAGACTAGCCTTCTATAGTTATATAGTTACTCTGGGTATATAAGGGAACAACGTAAGGCTTCTTTTTTCTCCTTACCCCCTTCGTTCTGAGTTCTGAGTCACCCTCATCTTATTCTACGGGAAGATAGGACTAGGCTCTCCTCTGTCTGATTAGAACATCTCGTTGTTTGCTTCCTTGTAGCCGTAGGAAAGTTGTGACCGGTTTGTTAGAGTGGTTATGCTCCCTGTTTCATTACATCGTATGTAAGTGTTGTTTCCATGTTGTAAGAAATTGTCTTTTTCTTGCAATTACAGCCGTTATGCTGTCCGAGTCATTCCAGGTTTATCTCATAATCTGATGCATTTGCAAACTCCTTCTGTTTCAGATGGAAGATCTTCCCCCTCTACAGATTGTTCGTTTGACCAGGTGCCTCGGTGTGCGTGGCCATCCCGCCACGTTGATCGAGATGATGTCCTATGATGAGGACATCCCTACTAATGTTACACCCATATCCTCACCAACTACACATACTGGACCAGTTACTAGAGCACGTGCACGTCAACTAAATTATCAGGTACTTTCGTTTCTTGTGAATCCTTCTATTGTTCATGAACATATGATGCTGCCTAAATTAGATACTTTTGTTTTGCTTATGAATGAAGGACCTAGCATGGACAAGAAGGATGGTCATTGGAGCGGGATCAAGCATGGATAAGAAGGTGCGCGCGCGGGAAAGTACAGTGGAGCTTCCAGTGGTGATTATCACACTTTGAAGCCACCATAAGGCGCGCACGAAGTCTTGGACGAAATACGCGAGATGACACTTCATTATTTTCGTCCAAGGGCCATTATAGGTGTTGCGTCACCTTAATATTGGGCTGGGCCCATGTAATTTCGAAATACCACATTATAGGCTGTTTTTAGAGTCCGTATGTGTGGGGAAACCGAGTTAGGGTTGTTTTCGGACCCCACCTCCAAGGGGCCACGAAATTCCCCTCTGTTCCCCCATATATACAGCCCTTAGGGCGTCGTTTAGACTTGGGTTTTAATTAGATTTAAGTTAGCCATAGCCGCAACTTCGAGCTCTTCGTTTGTGTCATCCGACCAGGCCAAGACCTCATTGGAACCCCAACTTTCGTAATCATTCATCTTATATTCTCAATATCCAGATTGCAATTCTTAGTTCTTGCTTGTTCTTCGATTGCTTGCAGGAATTAGACCTTCGTGGTCAGGTTGATCGTGCATCCGCGGGATCAATAACCTCTCAGAGTTGGTTTAGCGATCGCTAAGGCGCAACGTCTTCGCACGTTCGTAGTCGGATCGTGAAAGTCGCCTCCACCATAATCGATGTCCACCATCTCATCGAAACATTGGGACACCTTCGCCTCTATCACCAGACCACTAGCCAGGTACAAGTCAATTTGATCCACTCCTTTTTCAATATTTTGAGCACTCATGCAATGGATGAGCGTAAGCACGAGAGTTGACACTTTGGATGGCAAAGAGAGAAATAGTGTGGAGGAGCAAGACAAAAACGGTGAGAAAGGCTCACATCAATGAGGACAATCATAGGCAAGAGATGCCAAATGATAGATTTGATGTGAGGAGTACGGATTGCCATGCAACGGATGCACATACGAGCTAGGAAGATCTCCAATGGAACTAGTGGGGGTGCATCTAACTTGCTCGCTCATGAAGACCTAGAGCTCGTTTGAGGAGGCTCATCCTTGGAATATGCAAGCCAAGTTCTATAGTGTGAAGGTCCCCACATAGCTATATGCATAATGATCATCTCTATGGAGTACAAGGATATAAAGGGAGTACTAGTGTGGATCTCTCAAAAGGATAGTAGTGTTGCCCCTTTCTCTCTTTTTATTTATTTTTCTCTTTTTTCCATTTTTTTTTGTATTTTTTTGTGGCCTCAATGGCTCTTTCTATTCAACTCTCATTTGTCCTCTTTGGGATCTTTTATTGTGTCCACTTTGGGATCTTTTCCTCACTTAAGGGCAACACTATATTTTACAAGAAGGTAAAGGAGATCTTTCACACTTTACAAGGTACTCAAAATCATAAAGAAGATGTAGCTATCATGATGTATGCAATGTATGTCGCTGCCAGTGTAGCAGGAACATGTATGACATGAAGATCAAGTCATGAAGAGGTGGATGTTGCATGGCAATATATCTCGGAAAGGCTATGGAAATTCCTTGATAGGTAGGTATGGTGGCTGTTTTGAGGAAACATATAAGGAGGTTTATGATGACAGAGCGTATCATGCCAAGGGTTTGGATGTACCGGCGAAGGTGGACACCAACTCTCGGAGTGAGAAGAAGGCAATGCACGACACGGGAGAGGCTAGCAAAATATGGGAAGGTGGAAGTGTCAACTTTCAATACTTACATTAGTCCGAAGAACTCATGCACTTATTATCGGTAACTCTCAATCTAATAAGGAGGTTCACAAAGAGACAAGTACCCCGAGGAGGAGTGTATGGGGGTTTGGTTATCCTTGCACATCCTCGACTCATGGTACGTGAGTGTTCTCTAATATTCGATCCCTCCAAAGATTAGTGATCCATCTAGTAGCTAGAGTTCTCAACTAGTTTTGTAGGTTTTGAAAATACACACGGATTGCCCAAAATACAACACCTATCACTAATAGGCTAGAGCTCTTGACACCAAAAGTTCAAACATTACTCACATCAAAACTTCAAAACTATTGCAAGTTACTACTAGAATTAAATAGCAACCTCAATTACCTACTTCCAAGACAAAACACAACTCAGTGCAACAACCAACTCTCTTTAACAAGATAAACATGAAAACTAAAAAGAGTTCCAGCAACAGACTAAACAAAAGCCAAGGCTCTTGCTAAAGACAAACTAAGACTAAAACTAAACATGGAAGCAACTATGAAAAGATAAAGAACACACAAAAGCAAAAAGATAAGCAGGAAAAATCCTATGATGTGTTCTAGATTTTGAAAGTGGAGCGTGTTTCTCTCCCACAAAAAGTAAGACGGGGTCTAACTTGTTATGAACAGCAAGCAAAACTAAAGAAAACTAAAAATAAAACCTAAGAGCGAGACGCTCCAAGCATAGCACATAACGCATGAAGTGATAAAAATATAGTGAGACGAAGGACGAACTGATGATTGTTGATGGAGAAGGGGATGCACAGGGGCATCCCCAAGCTTAGACGCTTGAGTCTCCTTGAATATTTATTGGGGATGCATGGGGGCATCCCCAAGCTTGAGCGCTTGACACTCCTGGATCTTCTTTCATCATCTTCCATCGCACACTTGAAAACTCTCTTCATACATAACTCATCATAAGATGATTAGAGAGGTTAGTACCCTTAATAAAATAATTTTTCCCCAGTGGATATAAAGATATTCTTGAAGAGCTACTGTTTCTCAAGAGTGCCAAAAAGTTTTTGCAAAGAAAAAGCAAGCTTAAGGTTTGCAAAAGTTAGGAGAAACAAAACGTGGCAGAATTTGTGAAAAACAGAACAGCAGGTAGTAAAGAATTTTTTAGGGGCACTTCTGCAACTCAAATCAAAAAACTCAGAACATACGAAAGTTTCACAATTGTATAGAGCACGCTGTCAAAAACAATTCAGATCAAAAAAATGATCTGGTGATTTGATTCGAATTTTTCTGTCAAGGGACAGAATCTGTTTTCTGGACAGCATGATAGAGGCGAAGGTGTCCCGATGTTTCGATGAGATGATGGAGATCGATTTTGGTGGAGTAGACTTTCACGACCCGACTACGAACGTGCGAAGACGTTGCGCCTTAGCAATCGCTAAACCAACTCCGAGAGGTTATTGATCCCGCGGATGCACGATCAACCTGACCACGAAGGTCAATTCCTGCAAGCAATCGAAGAACAAGCAAGAACTAAGAATTGCAATCTGGATATTGCGAATATAAGATGAAAGATTAACAGAAGTTGGGGTTCCAATGCGGTCTTGGCCTGGTCGGACGACACAAACGAAGAACTCGAAGTTGCGGCTATGGCTAACTTAAATCTAATTAAAACCCAAGTCTAAACGACGCCCTAAGGGCTGTATATATGGGGGAACAGAGGGGATTTTCGTGACCCCTTGGAGGTGGGGCCCGAAAACAACCCTAACTCGGTTTCCCCACACATACGGACTCTAAAAACAGCCTATAATGTGGTATTTCGAAATTACATGGGCCCAGCCCAATATTAAGGTGACGCAGCACCTATAATTGCTCTTGGACGAAAATAATGAAGTGGCATCTCGTGTATTTCGTCCAAGCCTTCATGCATGCCTTATGGTGGCTTCAAAGTGCGAAAATCCCCACTGGAAGCTCCATTGTTATTTCCCGCGCGCGCACCTTCTTCTCCATGCTTGATCCCGCTCCAATGACCGTCCTTCTTGTCCATGCTAGGTCCTTCATTCATAAGCAAAACAAAAGTATCTAATTTAGGCAGCATCATATGTTCATGAACATTAGAAGGATTCGCAAGAAACGAAAGTACCTGATAATTTAGTTGACGTGCACGTGCTCTAGTAACTGGTCCAGTATGTGTAGTTGGTGAAGATGTGGGTGTAACATTAGTAGAGATGTCCTCATCATCCTCCCCTTCTTGAATTGAAGTCGTCCTCGACGGAAGCTCATTATCTTCTCCCAAATAAGGTTTCAAATCTGCAATGTTAAATGTGGGACTAACCCCAAAATCTGCAGGTAGCTCAAGTTTATATGCATTATCATTAATTTTCTGTAAAACCTTAAAGGGACCATCAGCTCGTGGCATTAACTTAGACTTGCGCAAATCAGGAAACCTATCTTTACGTAGATGTAACCAAACAAGATCTCCTGGTTCAAACACAACATGCTTTCTACCCTTATCACCAGCAAGCTTGTATCTAGCATTCATTTTCTCAATGTTTTCTTTAGTTAACTCATGCATTTTTAATATCAATTCAGCACGTTGCTTAGCATCAAAATTAAACTTCTCCGAAGATGGAATAGGAAGCAAATCAATAGGTGCACGAGGTAGAAAACCATAAACAATCTCAAAAGGGCACATTTTAGTGGTAGAATGAAATGAACGATTATAAGCAAATTCAATATGAGGTAAACATTCTTCCCACATTTTTAAGTTACTCTTTAAAACAGCCCTAAGCATAGTAGACAAAGTCCTATTGACTACTTCAGTTTGTCCATCAGTTTGGGGATGACATGTAGTACTAAAAAGTAGTTTAGTCCCCAACTTAGCCCATAAGCATCTCCAAAAATGGCTAAGAAACTTAGTATCACGATCCGAGACAATAGTATTGGGCACACCATGTAAGCGAATAATCTCTCGAAAGAATAATTCAGCAACATTAGCAGCATCATCGCTTTTATGACATGGTATAAAATGTGCCATCTTAGAAAATCTATCCTCGACAACAAATATGCTGTCCCTCCCATTCTTTGTTCGAGGCAGGCCTAAAACAAAGTCCATGGATATGTCCTCCCACGGAACACTAGGTACAGGTAAAGGCATGTATAAACCATGAGGATTGAGTCGTGACTTAGATTTTTGACATGTAGTGCAGCGAGCAACAAAACGCTCAACATCCCGTCTCATCTTTGGCCAAAAGAAATGTGTAGCAAGTACGTCCTCCGTCTTCTTCACGCCAAAATGTCCCATTAATCCTCCTCCATGCGCCTCCTGCAACAACAAAAGACGAATAGAGCTAGCTGGAATGCATAGCTTGTTAGAACGGAACACAAACCCATCATTAAGCACAAACTTGTTCCATGTTCTACCCTCTCTACAATTCTGCAATACATCTTTAAATTCCGCATCATGTACATATTGATCTTTGATTGTCTCTAAACCGAATATCTTGAAGTCAAGTTTTGAAAGCATAGTATAACGACGAGACAAAGCATCAGCAATAATATTATCTTTCCCCTTCTTGTGTTTAATGACATAAGGGAAAGTCTCAATAAATTCAACCCACTTAGCATGTCTACGATTAAGTTTTGCTTGACTTCTTATGTGTTTCAAATATTCATGATCAGAATGTATAACAAATTCTTTGGGCCATAAATAATGTTGCCAAGTTTCTAATGTCCGAACAAGAGCATATAATTCCTTATCATAAGTAGAATAGTTCAGACTAGGCCCACTCAATTTTTCAGAAAAGTAAGCAACAGGTTTAGCATCTTGTAATAACACACCTCCCAAACCAATACCACTAGCATCGCATTCAAGCTCAAAATTCTTATTAAAATCAGGAAGTTGGAGCAAAGGAGCATGTGTTAACTTATCTTTCAATATCGTGAAGGCTTCTTCCTGTGCGGTACCCCAAGTAAAAGGCACATCCTTACGTGTAAGCTCATTGAGAGGTGCAGCAATGGTGCTGAAATCTCTCACAAAACGCCTATAGGATCCAGCGAGGCCAAGAAAACTCCTCACTTGTGTGACCCTTTTGGGCTGCGGCCAACTCTCAATCGCCTCGATCTTGGCTTTATCAACTTCAATTCCCTGCGGAGTAACAACATAGCCAAGAAACGATACTCGGTCGGTGCAAAAGGTGCACTTCCCAAGGTTACCAAACAAACGTGCATTACGTAGAGCAATAAAGACAGCACGTAAATGATCCAAATGTTCCTCCAAAGATTTGCTATAAATCAGTATATCATCAAAATAGACTACCACAAATCGTCCAATGAAAGCACGTAAAACCTCGTTCATTAATCTCATGAAAGTGCTAGGTGCATTAGTTAACCCAAAAGGCATGACTAACCACTCATATAATCCAAACATAGTTTTAAAAGCCGTTTTCCATTCATCTCCTAATTTCATGCGAATTTGATGGTATCCACTACGCAAATCAACTTTGGAAAACATGGTAGAGCCACTTAATTCATCAAGCATATCATCTAACCGAGGAATAGGATGACGATAACGAATATTAATATTATTAATGGCTCGACAATCAACACACATACGCCATGTTCCATCCTTTTTTGGCACTAATATAACAGGAACAACACAAGGACTAAGGGATTCACGTATGTAACCTTTGTCGAGTAGCTCTTGTACTTGACGCTGAATCTCCTTCGTCTCCTCCGGATTGGTACGGTATGGCGCACGGTTGGGCAGCGAAGCACCGGGAATTAAGTCAATCTGATGCTCAATCCCTCGAATAGGTGGTAATCCCGGTGGTACGTCTTGTGGAAAGACGTCAATAAATTCCTGCAAAAGGTCAGTGACAACAGGAGGCAAAGAAGGAGGCAATTCCTCAAATGAAAACAAAGCTTCTTTGCACACAAAAGCATAGCACACATATTGACTAACATCCAAATCTGAAATATCAACCTTAGTAGCAAGCAAAGTTGGACTAGTCAATTTAATTTCATTAGAAACAGCAGAAGAAGATTTCCTATTAGTCTTATGTTGTTGCTCAAATTCTTTAGCTGCTATCTCATTTTCACTCTTATTTTTCTCCTGTTTAGCTTTACTAGCTCTAGCAAGATCATCTTTCACAATTTGTTCAGGAGACATAGGAAGTAAAGCAATATTTTTATCCTGATGAACCAGAGTAAACTGATTTGTCCTACCATGGTGTACAACATTCCTATCAAATTGCCATGGTCTACCAAGTAAAAGAGAGCATGCTTGCATGGGTACCACATCACAATCAACATAATCAGCATATGAAGCAATGCTAAAGTGCACACGAACAGAACGCGTTACCTTAATCTTACCACTATTGTTAAACCACTGAATATAGTACGGATGGGGGTGTGGTCTTGTGGTGAGAGATAGCTTCTCCACCAACTCCATGCTAGCCAAGTTGTTGCAACTCCCTCCGTCAATGATGATGCGAACCGAATGTTCTTTCACCACTCCCTTTGTGTGGAACAAATTATTCCTCTGGCTTTGCTCGGCCTTCGTTACCTGCACACTTAACACACGTTGAGCAACCAAACTAGCATATTTATCTGCATCATCAGGAGCCATATACTCTATATCATGAGCATCATCATGGGCACCCTGTTCCTCATGAGCAATGAGAACTAAAGTCTCCTCATCATAGTCACTCGCTGACTCATACCCACCATCCGCCGTAATAGTCATCACACGCTTGGAGGGACAGTCTTTTGCGAAGTGACCTCCACCTTGGCACCTGCGACATTTAATATCACGATCTCGTGTTTGCCCTGTGGAAGCCATGGATGAAGAAGAACTCGCCGCTGGACCACTTTGTGCACCCTTGAATGGTGGCGCTGGCTGTTTTGGTGGCTCCCTGTAAGAATGAGCGGCTGAAGTAGAGGGTGGTGCAGCAGGACGTGTGGATGTAGAAGGTCCACGCGATGTCCATGATGTATTTCGTCCTGCAGAAAAGTTAGGTCTCGTAGCGGCCTGTCGATCCTGCACTTCACGTTCAGCTTTACAAGCAAGATGAAACAAACGAGTAATAGTAGCATAGTCCTTGTATTCTAGAATAGTTTGTATCTCCCTGTTTAAGCCACCTATAAAACGTGCAAACATTTTTTCCTTGTCTCAAACACTGTAATTTTTGTAACAATTCACGTTGATAATAAGGAGGAACCCAGCGAGTACGCATAACATCTTTTAAAGCAGCCCAAGTAGTTGGAATATTATTAGCATGCAATCTACAATGTTCAGACCACCAAATAGATGCAAATCCCGTGAATTCACAAACAGCAGCAGTAACACGTATATTCTCAGGATATTGTAAACATGTAAAGCGTTGTTCAGTTTCTAACTCCCAAGTAAGATAAGCATCAGGAATAGATCTACCCTCAAACGGCTTAAGATTCAATTTCAGTTTAGGCACATGTTCATCATCGCGTACCTGAGGGGGTGGTTGGTGTCGACCGTGGCGAATGTTGGGACGTGGACGTCCAGCTGGCTGTTCATAGGCCGCTTCCTGTTCCACCTCCTCCTCGTAATCACCCTCGTAGTTGTCGTCCTGGCCGACGTCAGAAGCAGCAGCAGCAGGTACTGCAGCAGCAGGAGGAGCACCAATACCAGCAGCTTGTCCTCTCGGAAACAGAATCCGTCGTGCACGTGGTAGTGGCGGTGGCTGTGGCTGTGCTGGAGCGGCAGCAGGCTGTGTAGGTAGGCGTGCGATCAACTCAGTAAACTTGGCGTCGAGCTTGGTGTCGATCATCTTTTCCACGCCATCAATTGCCTCTGTAAATCTGGTCTCGATGTCATTCACCTGTTCAGACATCATTTGTGCAAATTTATCATGTAGCTCCTTGTTTGTCATGTTCTCCCAATCGGGTGCATCCCGCGCCACTTCATCATGTGATCCTGGCATGGTTAGCAGAAATAGAAAACACACAGGAGTATGATCCTACTTCTACTAATGGGATGTGGGATGGTGGAAAGCACAAATCCGTCAAGCTTTTCTTTCGTTCTTACCGATTCTTACCTAGCAGCAGGTGGTGATGTACAACCAACAGGTCAAAACTCTCAGAGATGTGGTAGAGCGATGGCCAGGAGGTGTCAACCGCACGAAGTAGAATATATGTGGAGCTGTAGGTAGGCGTGACAAATATGGTAGCAAAAAGCTCAACAGTAATCAAAACAGAGATGCAAAGCTGAATAAACACTCAACGTCGGTACTGTGCTGATCCTAGGCTAGACCGTACTAGAGACGCGAGCCTAAAACACCAACGAAAGCACGACGCGGCACGTAAACAACTGAGAAGCACACTCTGAATTTTTTTTTCTCTCGTTTTTTTTTTGCGACGCGGAACTGCGGTGGCTGAAAAAGTGCGAAAAAATCACTATGGTGGCGAACGTCTCAAAATGAGTTTCTGGACCTAAGGAACGTATGGGCACGAAATTTTTTTACCCCTGAAAATTTTGGCCTAAAAACTGCTCTGGAAAGCGTGCAAGACTTTTTTTTTTTGCTAATCACCCCCCTTCTCTGTACGGAAAAAGTTTGATGAAATCCGACTCTAACAACTGAAAACTAATCTGGCTACACAGAGATCAGGAACCGTACTGATGGTGGAACTCAACTCGGACTCGTGAGACGTGGTGGTGTATATGGACTCTTCTTGGCGGAACGTGGTGGTGTATCTGGACTCGGATTAGCGGAACGTGGTAGGATGACTACTTGTGCGGCGGCGACGTGGCAAACTGTGATCAGAACTCGAAACTCTAAGGGAACTAGACGCTAAGATCAGCAACTTGACACAACGATGCAACCGTAAATTCAACAAAGCAAGTACTGAAAAGAAAACTGGACAAAGGCTAGGACTGTCTTGGGACGTGATGATCTAACCCTAATTTTTTTTGTTGGCTTTTTCGTGGACTGTAGGTATGAAGAACAGAACCAATCTAGACTATGAAAACTGGTAAATCTCACCGAGCAACCTGGAAATCTGATACCACTTGATAGAGGCAAAGGTGTCCTGATGTTTCGATGAGATGATGGAGATCGATTTTGGTGGAGTAGACTTTCACGACCCGACTAAGAACGTGCGAAGACGTTGCGCCTTAGCAATCGCTAAACCAACTCCGAGAGGTTATTGATCCCGCGGATGCACGATCAACCTGACCACGGAGGTCAATTCCTGCAAGCAATCGAAGAACAAGCAAGAACTAAGAATTGCAATCTGGATATTGCGAATATAAGATGAAAGATTAACAGAAGTTGGGGTTCCAATGCGGTCTTGGCCTGGTCGGACGACACAAACGAAGAACTCGAAGTTGCGGCTATGGCTAACTTAAATCTAATTAAAACCCAAGTCTAAACGACGCCCTAAGGGCTGTATATATGGGGGAACAGAGGGGATTTTCGTGACCCCTTGGAGGTGGGGCCCGAAAACAACCCTAACTCGGTTTCCCCACACATACAGACTCTAAAAATAGCCTATAATGTGGTATTTCGAAATTACATGGGCCCAGCCCAATATTAAGGTGACGCAGCACCTATAATTGCTCTTGGACGAAAATAATGAAGTGGCATCTCGTGTATTTCGTCCAAGCCTTCATGCATGCCTTATGGTGGCTTCAAAGTGCGAAAATCCCCACTGGAAGCTCCATTGTTATTTCCCGCGCGCGCACCTTCTTCTCCATGCTTGATCCCGCTCCAATGACCGTCCTTCTTGTCCATGCTAGGTCCTTCATTCATAAGCAAAACAAAAGTATCTAATTTAGGCAGCATCATATGCTCATGAACATTAGAAGGATTCGCAAGAAACGAAAGTACCTGATAATTTAGTTGACGTGCACGTGCTCTAGTAACTGGTCCAGTATGTGTAGTTGGTGAAGATGTGGGTGTAACATTAGTAGAGATGTCCTCATCACAGCATGTCACAACTTTTGCTTCCCTTATCATAAGAGGCTATAACTTGGCACAAAGCTGAAAAATAAAGATACAATGATGTTTCTACAGTAGTAACAAACATCAAGACACAAAAAAAAGCAAAAAGAAAAACTAAATTTGTTGCGGGCTGCCTCCCGAAAGCGCTTTCTTTTATGCCTTTAAGTTAGGAATGATGCAAAAGAGAATAACTAGCCCGTGTAACGGACTCAAAAGGTAACTTGATTTTCTTTCTAGGGAAGTGTTCCATCCCCTTTTTGAATGGGAATTGGAATTTTGTATTCCCCTCTTTTATGTCAATAACAGCACCAACGGTGCGAAGAAAAGGATGTCCCAAAATAATTGGACACAAAGGTTCACACCCTATATCCATAACAATAAAATCAACGGGAACATAGTTGTCATTGACAATGATAAGAACATCGTCGATCTTCCCCAAAGGTTTCTTTACGGAAGAATCAACAAGACGAACACCAAAAAAACAAGGCTCAAAGGGCTTCAATTCAAACATATCAAATATTCTTTTGGGCATAACGGAGGTACTAGCTCCAACATCACATAAAGCATAGCAAGAGAAGTTATTTAATTTAATTTTGATCATAGGGTCCCAACCATCATCTAGCTTCCTAGGTATGGAGGCTTCTACTCTAAGCTTCTCCTCCCTAGCTTTGATGAGAGCATTTGTGATATGCTCCGTGAAGGCAAGATTAAGGGTGCTAGTGTGGGGGTCTCTAGACATTTTGTGTAGCAAGCTAATAACTTCTGAGAGGGTGCAACTATCAAAATCAATATCACTACTATCAAAGGTGGTAGTAGTGTCGTCTAGGCTCACTTGTTTGAAACCCTCTATGTTCATAGGAGTTTCTTCATCTTCGGTTGAGGTATTAGCATAACCATTAATCGGTCCAACGGGACTAGGAGTGCATTGGGTGCTACTAGTTTGGGTGTCCTCAACAATTTGGATAGTGGAAATGGGGGTGCAGATAAAGTCTTGGTTTTTGTGACTAGTGAAGTCACACAACTTGGTGTTTTCAGTGGAACCCATAGCAGCAGCAAGTGTGGCAGATTTTTTTGTGATTTTTGATATAAGACACAAAGATAAAAACTGAAAGGTAAACTAACAAGACTAAAAAACAAAGGTAAAGGGTAGTGTGCAACTCCCCTATCTTAGCACTCGGAGTCCCCGGCAACGGCGACAGAAATTTGGCTTGATGTGCGAGGTAATGATAGTGATTTCTCGCCCTTCGTTGGTAAACCCCAAGTGGAAGGCGTGATGTAGCACAGCAGCAAATTTCCCTCAGTAAAGATACCAAGGTTTGTCTCTAGTAGGACTCCAGAGATGATAAGTATGTGTCAGCGGCGCAACTGACGCGGACCTGCACACAGACACAAATAACTTTGTTCCCAACGAAGTTCAGAGAGGTTGTCAATCTCTCCGGTCTTGTTGTTCACAAAGGATCAAACGCAAGGGATAATGATAGCAACTGAAAGTAAAAGCAGAAAAGTAAATGAGTGTGTAAACAGTGATGAGGATATGGACCGGGATACATGATGTTCACTAGTGATGTCTCTCTCCCAAAAGACGATAAAAGTGCTATGCGAGGTGAACAAATTACAAAAGGGAAATTGACAGGATTATGAACGCACCGCAATGCTAACTATGCTACAAAAGAAAGGAAGAGGCTCAAAAGCATGGGCAGTACGCCAAAATAAGTAGACCGAAATCCAACTACATCTACTACTAATCATCCACCTTGAGATATCTATCCAGAACATCTCGCTGGTATTAAGTTGCGAGCCCCACCCAAAGTGTAAACCCAAAGCAACAGACAACTGCATTAAAAAGCACTTTGCGTAAAGTAAACAATCCTTGCAACCGCGGTTACAAGCACCGTTGTTTTCCCCCTTGTGGCAACAGCACATCCCCTAGACTCATGTTTCTGTCACTCAAGCGTGTCATCGGGGGGCATGAACCCACAATCGAGCAAAACGTTCCCTCTTGGGGTTACTACCTACTACTTGGCCAAAGCAATAAACAGCAACGGAGAACATGCAAGAATTACTTAGGAACAAAAATATAAGAGATAAGAACCAAATATATTACTCAATCACAATCTGAACATAATCTCATAATCCATCAGATCCCATCAAACTCAGCATAGCAACAGCAGAAAGATTACAAAAGTGCCTCGATCATGTAGGGCAGCTCACGAGGTCTAAACCATGAAGAACAAAGAGGGCAGGAGAACATCACATAGCTACTGATCACGGACCCATGGTCCAAGGAAAACTACTCACAAGACATCCGGGAAGCATCCATGGTGGAGAGGAGACTCCCGGAGGTCAACCCTCCCTCCGGCAGGGTGCCGGGAAGAGGTCTTCTAGTGCTCCCGATCTCGGAAGCGCGGCGGTGGCGGAACAGAGGCGAGATTGCAAAAAAGGGTTCTGTCCTCGAGGGTTTCACGTCACGGGGAATATATAGACGAAGGGGGGAAGCCAAAGGTGGACCAGGGGCCCCTGGTGCCCCCCTGGCGCGGCCCAGGGGGTGGCCGCGCCGGGTGGCCGCCTGGGCCACCCCTGGCTCCCCTCTAGCCCCACTCGGGCTCTTCGCGAAGCTTCCTGTACGTTGATTTTTCCTATTTTTTTCCCGGATTTTTTCTGGCACTTTTTATATGGGGGAAAACTGAAATAGAAAAACAGCAGAAAACAGGAACTGGCACTGTGGTGCACGGAGTTAATAGGTTAGTCCAAATATGATCAAAAGTGTATGAAAGTGTATCTAGATCATAGCAATATCACACAAAACATGCATGGAGCAAGCAGAAATTATAGATACGTTTTGGACGTATTAGTGCTCCTCTCGGGTAGCTTGTCGCTCCTCCAGTAACAAGCTGTCAGAACCCTCTATTAGGTAATGTGCTAGTGTCAAAGTAACCTTGCATCATGTAAAAAATTTCAAAAGAAATCTTTGAAGTCAATTCAAAAGCAAAGTGGGAGAAGAAACCACCCCCCCAGATGAATTAATTCGAAAGGCCAGATAAAAATCTTCTCCAAAAATTCATGTTAGATTTTTGAAAAGTCTTATAAATGAGTGTGATCACATATCAAGTGATGTGGGACCCACCCCATGCTCATAGATTTTTCAAATATTCAAACAGTACCTTGGATTTAATGAAAAACCCCTATTTGAGTTAAGATTCAAATTATTTGAATTTTAAAAATGTTGAAACCTTATAAGTGGCTAATCTATTTTATTATGAGGCCATATAAAAGTTTTCAGCATTTAATAAAATGTTTAGCTATTTTATTTAGCTAAACAGAACAAATGCCAGAAGAGAAAACAGAAAGAAAAAGAAAAAGGGACTTACCTGCGAAAGAAGCCCAACTAGTTTCCCTGCCGAGCCCACCTCCCCTCCCTGTCGTCTTCCTCAGGTAGCCAGGCAGCTGCATGCCGGCCATGCCGAGGCCGCCGACGTGCCTGCCCACCTCCTGCTTCCCCCGTGCCACATCTCCACGCCTGGAGACGCCCAGAAGCTTCCCCACTCCATTCCCCCCCTCCATGAGCTTCCTCCCCGTCTCCCTCGCCCGTTTCGTCGACGCCCGAGAAGAACGCCGGAGCACCGTCGAGCCCCCGCGTAGCCATCGACGCCGAGAAGCCCTAGGACCCTGTCCATCGTCTTCACCGCAGTCGTCTTCGTCTTCGAGCGGAATAGGAGGAGCTGAAGCTCCCTGGAGCTGCCGAATCGCGTCGTCGTCTTCGTCTGCGGCCGCCGCGCAACTTCGTCGATTACTTCGCCGTCGAGCCACCCCAGCCATCGCCACCTCCTCCGTTGGGTTCCTGGTGAGCTCGGGATCAAAACCCCTAAACTCCCCCTCTCGATTGCTTCCTCTAGCCATGACCGCCATGAGAGCCGAAGCTCCTCGCCGCCGGGATCCATGGCGACGACCAACCACTACGCAATCGAGCTTGTCGTGTTGTCCATCACGTTCCCCATACTCCACTTCTTCGAACCAGCCTAGCCCCGCCTCAATTCGCGCCTTGTAGCGAATTCCCGATCACAGCCGTAGCTCCGTCGCCGTAGAACTCGACGCCGGCGAGCGTACAGGGCACCCCATCACTTGGGATCGGTCTCTTTCGACGCACAACGGCAAGGGCTTCAAGATGGTGGTCTCAGCGCTTCAATTCGTCGACGGGAGCACCGTTTCCTGGGACGCCGCCGCGTCTGCGAGTCGCCGCCGCCTCGTCGCCGGCGAGATGACGTGGCCGGGTTAAGTTAACCCCCCTAATCCCTCCCTGGTGTCACTGACAGTGGGCCCAGTGGCTTAATTAAGCCACTGATTAATTAACCCAGCCACTGACAGGTGGGACCCCCATGTCAGCCCCCCCTGACGTCAGCCTGGCGCAATAAATCTATTAAATGAATTTCCAGAAAATCAAATTGAATTAAAGAATTCAAGAAATTCCAAAAAATACCCCAAACTTTGGAAATTCATAGAAAATTTATATTAACTCCAAATTGGACAAATAATATATGAAAAATGATTAGGAGAAAATTATCTTTCCAAATATGCAACTTTCAACTATGTTTGAGTTGATTTTAAAATGGGACCAGTAGCATATGTCATTTGGTTTATTTGAAATTAATTCAAATTCAAATCAAATGATTTTGCAACTTGAACCATGGAATTATGCTACAATTCAACCACACTTCAGAGGCATATCATACACATTTCCAAAAAGTTCAAAATGATCAAACAATGTCACATGCAACTTGGTTAAGTTGAATTCAAATGTGGAGTTTGAATTTGCAATTCAATTTGCAATATACTCCATTTAAATGGAATTGCTTCACACATCAAAGCATGTACATCAAGATTCAAACTTCCATCATGTGTTTATGCATTGTATTTACTTTGCTTGTTGTTTGTCGAGTAGAGGTGGAACCGGAGCAGGAGGCTGCCCCCTTTGTTGAAGACCCAGAACCCGAACCTCGTCAGCAAGGCAAGCAAACCCCCATTGATCATGTCGATAAAATCCCACTTCCCTCTCATGTCTCGCTTATGCATTGTTTAGGATGATTACCATGATGTGTTTCTACCGCATAGATGAACCCATTCCTTTGCATGACCTATCATTTGTCACAGTAGTAAGCAAACCACAATCCTAGCAAATGTAGGAGTTGTTTGATATCATGTGGCCCCTGCAATTGTTACTGCTTATTGCATGTAGAATGATACCATGATGATACTGTGATGTGAGTCGGGATGGTAGTGATCATGATGTTGATAGTAGAAAAGTGTTGGTGAATCTACCCTAATACAAGGTGAACGATGAGAGGCTGTGTAGGAGTACACGGTAGGTTGTCTCGTTGAACACCTCCCTAAGTCCGAGTTCTGGTGTGGTGATCCAAGATGAAGAGTACAACCACACATTGGGCTCACTGACCCCTCTCAACTTACTAACTCATCCCTTTCGATGTCCAGATGTCGCAATAGTTCGGAGTTCTGGTAGGTCTGTGGCCTGGATGCTAAGTGAGAGAACGGCTCACCCGAGACCGGCTTATGCACCACACACACATCACTTGGGTCCACTTCGGTAAACCGGCCGGGTTCACGATTGTGGTAGCCAACCCAAGTAGGCGGCTTTCTTGGACTAGATCGGCTATGAGGTAACAGTTGTGGTGAGCATCCTCGCCGACACTTCTTGAACGGTGTCGAGTACAAAGGCGGTAACCGATGATCATGTGTGTGTAGCGGTACACCCCTGCAGGGTTAACAAAACTATTCGAATAGCCGCGTCCGCGGTTATGGACTGCTTGGAAAGCTTAGCTTGATTATTAGACAACTTGAACTGGATACTTCTAAAACACACCACCAAGATAAGTGTGAGTGCTATGGCGTGCTTTCTCATGGGGAAGTCGAGGAAGGCACCATAGTGGTGTAATTGGTTGGAGAAAGTAGTGGACTCGTGTACGCTTCTTACCTCAAAGTCTGGTATTCGTAGTTCAGGATTAGCCAAGTCAAAGCTGGCACTTCTGCAAATGAACCCCACCTCCCTTTACCTTGATACATGTGCATGAGTAGTATAGCTCCTATGCAAGTCTTGCTGAGTACGACTTTGTACTCACGTTTGCTTAATCTATGTTTTAGATGATACCACCGACCCCGAAGGTGGCTTCTTCATCGAGCTGGACGACTGAACATCAAGCTAGTCTAGTCCCAGTCAGACGACTGGTTCCCTCGTGGAGGGCTTGTGTTTAAATAAGGCTTCTTAAGCCATTTGTTAAACTTGTCTGTACTCAGACATAATTTGCTTCCGTTTGTGTTGTAATGTTGGATCACATGTTTGTGATCTCTGTTTGCACTCTATAAGAGTTATCAATAAAAATGTATACTTTGTAGAGAATTGCAATGATACCTACTGTTCATACAAGGCATGTGTGTTGCGTGTATGTTTATAACATGCATGTCTTTGTATGGGTTTTCGAGACCTTAGTTGTGTTCTGGCTGGCGGTCTTTCATACACCAAGTGGCCCTTAGATGTGCGCAGCTTGGGGCATCGCGATGCGATTGCTCGAGACTCCGTCTCGTGTACACTTTGTGGTATGATCGATCCCGCCCTAGACCCCGACTAAGTGATCGGGCTGGAGTAAGTCTATGTAAGAGTTATGAGATAGTCGTTAGTATGGTTGAGGCGACTTGTCTTTGAATATGGGAGTTCACCACCCATATCATTAGACTTGTGTGCGGACGATGAGGACCCATCTCAGTTGATCATCCGGCCTGGATGGGATGCCCCTCACGTACTGATAGAGGCGAAGGTGTCCCGATGTTTCGATGAGAGATAACTATCGATTTGGTGGAGACGACTCTGACGATCCGACTACGAACGTGCGAAGACGTTGCGCCTTAGCGATCGCTAAACCAACTCCGAGAGGTTATTGATCCCGCGGATGCACGATCAACCTGACCACGAAGGTCTAATTCCTGCAAGCAATCGAAGAACAAGCAAGAACTAAGAATTGCAATCTGGATATTGCGAATATAAGATGAATGATTACGAAAGTTGGGGTTCCAATGAGGTCTTGGCCTGGTCGGATGACACAAACGAAGAGCTCGAAGTTGCGGCTATGGCTAACTTAAATCTAATTAAAACCCAAGTCTAAACGACGCCCTAAGGGCTGTATATATGGGGGAACAGAGGGGATTTTCGTGACCCCTTGGAGGTGGGGTCCGAAAACAACCCTAACTCGGTTTCCCCACACATACGGACTCTAAAAACAGCCTATAATGTGGTATTTCGAAATTACATGGGCCCAGCCCAATATTAAGGTGACGCAGCACCTATAATTGCTCTTGGACGAAAATAATGAAGTGGCATCTCGTGTATTCCGTCCAAGCCTTCATGCATGCCTTATGGTGGCTTCAACGTGCGAAAATACCCACTGGAAACTCCACTGTACTTTCTCCCGCGCGCACCTTCTTCTCCATTCTTGATCCCGCTCCAATGACCATCCTTCGTGTCCATGCTAGGTCCTTCATTCATAAGCAAAACAAAAGTATCTAATTTAGGCAGCATCATATGTTCATGAACAATAGAAGGATTCGCAAGAAACGAAAGTACCTGATAATTTAGTTGACGTGCACGTGCTCTAGTAACTGGTCCAGTATGTGTAGTTGGTGAGGGTATGGGTGTAACATTAGTAGGGATGTCCTCATCACGTACGATGCTTTCCGAGAACGTTCTGTGCTTGGCCTTGTCTGCTTAGACAAGTGGGTACGGTTCTCGGCTCTCCATATGACTATGTCTTAGCTGTACTTGCATACGCTAACCCCGGGTCCCGACAGACTTGGTATCAGAGCAGGACTGACTGTAGGACTAGTAGCCTTGGCTGAAGTCGAGACTAGCCTTCTATAGTTATATAGTTACTCTGGGTATATAAGGGAACAACGTAAGGCTTCTTTTTTATCCTTACCCCCTTCGTTCTGAGTTCTCAGTCACCCTCATCTTATTCTACGGGAAGATAGGACTAGGCTCTCCTCTGTCTGATTAGAACATCTCGTTGTTTGCTTCCTTGTAGCCGTAGGAAAGTTGTGACCGGTTTGTTAGAGTGGTTATGCTCCCTGTTTCATTACATCGTATGTAAGTGTTGTTTCCATGTTGTAAGAAATTGTCTTTTTCTTGCAATTACAGCCGTTATGCTGTCCGAGTCATTCCAGGTTTATCTCATAATCTGATGCATTTGCAAACTCCTTCTGTTTCAGATGGAAGATCTTCCCCCTCGACAGATTGTTCGTTTGACCAGGTGCCTCGGTGTGCGTGGCCATCCCGCCACGTTGATCGAGATGATGTCCTATGATGAGGACATCCCTACTAATGTTACACCCATATCCTCACCAACTACACATACTGGACCAGTTACTAGAGCACGTGCACGTCAACTAAATTATCAGGTACTTTCGTTTCTTGTGAATCCTTCTATTGTTCATGAACATATGATGCTACCTAAATTAGATACTTTTGTTTTGCTTATCAATGAAGGACCTAGCATGGAAAAGAAGGATGGTCATTGGAGCGGGATCAAGCATGGAGAAGAAGGTGCGCGCGCGGGAAAGTACAGTGGAGCTTCCAGTGGTGATTATCACACTTTGAAGCCACCATAAGGCGCGCATGAAGTCTTGGACGAAATACGCGAGATGACACTTCATTATTTTCGTCCAATGGCCATTATAGGTGCTGCGTCACCTTAATATTGGGCTGGGCCCATGTAATTTCGAAATACCACATTATAGGCTGTTTTTAGAGTCCGTATGTGTGGGGAAACCGAGTTAGGGTTGTTTTCGGACCCCACCTCCAAGGGGCCACGAAATTCCCCTCTGTTCCCCCATATATACAGCCCTTAGGGCGTCGTTTAGACTTGGGTTTTAATTAGATTTAAGTTAGCCATAGCCGCAACTTCGAGCTCTTCGTTTGTGTCATCCGACCAGGCCAAGACCTCATTGGAACCCCAACTTTCGTAATCATTCATCTTATATTCGCAATATCCAGATTGCAATTCTTAGTTCTTGCTTGTTCTTCGATTGCTTGCAGGAATTAGACCCTCGTGGTCAGGTTGATCGTGCATCCGCGGGATCAATAACCTCTCGGAGTTGGTTTAGCGATCGCTAAGGCGCAACGTCTTCGCACGTTCGTAGTCGGATCGTGAAAGTCGTCTCCACCATAATCGATCTCCACCATCTCATCGAAACATCAGGACACCTTTGCCTCTATCAAGTGGTATCATATTTCCAGGTTGCTCGGTGAGATTTACCAGTTTTCGTAGTCTAGATTGGTTCTGTTCTTCATACCTACAGTCCACGAAAAAGCCAACAAAAAAATTAGGGTTAGATCATCACGTCCCAAAACAGTCCGAGCCTTTGTCCAGTTTTCTTTACAGTAGTTTGCATTGTTGAATTTGCGGTTGCATCGTTGTGTCGAGTTGCTGATCTTAGCGTCTAGTTACCCTAGAGTTTCGAGTTCTGATCACAGTTTGTCACGCCGCCGCCGCACAGTAGTACACCACCACGTTCCGCCAATCCGAGTCCAGATACACCACCACGTTCCGCCAAGCCGAGTCCATACACACCACCATAACCTACCGATCCGAGTTGAGTTCCATCACCTGTTCGGTTTGTGATCTTTCCGTAGCCAGATTAGTTTTGAGTTGATTAGAGTCGGATTTCACCAATCTTTTGTCGGACGTAGAAGGAGGTGATTTCCAAAAAAAAAAAAAAAGAGTCTGGCACGCTTTCCAGAGCTGTTTTTAGGCCAAAAATTTCGGTGGTACAAAAATTTCGTGCCCATACGTTCCTTAGGTCCAGAAACTCATTTTGAGACGTTCGCCAGCATAGTGATTTTTTCGCACTTTTTCAGCCACCGCAGTCCCGCATCGCAAAAAAAAAAGAAAAAAAAAAGAGAAAAAAAAATTCAGAGTGTGCTTCTCAGTTGATTACGTGTCGCGCCGTGCTTTCGTTGGTGTTTTAGGCTCGCGTCTCTAGTACGGTCTAGCCTAGGATCAGCACAGTACCGACGTTGAGTGTTTATTCAGCTTTGCCTCTCTGTTTTGATTACTGTTGAGCTTTTGCTACCATACTTGTCAGCCTTCCTACAGCTCCACATATATTCTACATCGTGCGTTTTGACACCTCCTGGCCATCGCTCTACCACATCTCTGAGAGTTTTGACCCGTTGGTTGTACATCACCACCTGCTGCTAGGTAAGAATCGGTAAGAACTAAAGAAAAGCTTGACGGATTTGTGCTTTCCACCACCCCACATCCCATTAGTAGAAGTAGGATCATACTTCTGTGTGTTTTCTATTTCTGCTAACCATGCCAGGATCCCATGATGAAGTGGCGCGGGATGCACCTGATTGGGAGAATATGACAAACAAAGCATTAGATGATAAATTTGCACAAATGATGTCTGAAGAGGTGAATGACATCGAGAACAGATTTACAGAGGCGATTGATGGTGTGGAGAAGATGATCGACACCAAGCTCGACGCCAAGTTTACTGAGTTGCTCGCACGCTTACCTATACAGCCTGCGGCCGCTCCAGCACAGCCACCGCCACCACGACGTGCACGACGTATTCTGTTTCCGGGCGGACAAGCTGCTGGTGCTCCTGCTGCTGCTGCAGTTACTGCTGCTGCTGCCTCTGACGTCGGCCAGGACGACAACTACGAGGGTGATTACGAGGAGGAGGTGGAACAAGAAGCGGCCTATGAACAGCCAGCTGGACGTCCACGTCCCAACATTCGCCACGGTCGACACCAACCACCCCCTCAGGTACGCGATGATGAACATGTGCCTAAACTTAAATTGAATCTTAAGCCGTTTGAGGGTAGATATATTCCTGATGCTTATCTTACTTGGGAGTTAGAAACTGAACAACGCTTTACATGTTTACAATATCCTGAGAATAGACGTGTTACTGCTGCTGTTTGTGAATTCACGGGTTTTGCATCTATTTGGTGGTCTGAACATTGTAGATTGCATGCTAATAATATTCCAGCTACTTGGGCTGCTTTAAAAGATGCTATGCGTACTCGCTGGGTTCCTCCTTATTATCAACGTGAATTGCTACAAAAATTACAGCGTTTGAGACAAGGAAAACATTCTGTAGAGGAATATTATCAAGAATTACAAACTGGATTGATTAGATGTGGCCTAGTAGAGGATAATGAAGCTATGTTTGCACGTTTTATAGGTGGCTTAAACAGGGAGATACAAACTATTCTAGAATACAAGGACTATGCTACTATTACTCGTTTGTTTCATCTTGCTTGTAAAGCTGAACGTGAAGTGCAGGATCGACAGGCCGCTACGAGACCTAACTTTTCTGCAGGACGAAATACATCATGGACATCGCGTGGACCTTCTACATCCACACGTCCTGCTGCACCACCCTCTACTTCAGCCGCTCATTCTTACAGGGAGCCACCAAAACAGTCAGCGCCACCATTCAAGGGTGCACAGAGTGGTCCAGCGGCGAGTTCTTCTTCATCCATGGCTTCCACAGGGCAAACACGAGATCGTGATATTAAATGTCGCAGGTGCCAAGGTGGAGGTCACTTCGCAAAAGACTGTCCCTCCAAGCGTGTGATGATTATTACGGCGGATGGTGGGTATGAGTCAGCGAGTGACTATGATGAGGAGACTTTAGTTCTCATTGCTCATGAGGAAGAGGGTGCCCATGATGATGCTCATGATATGGAGTATATGGCTCCTGATGATGCAGATAAATATGCTAGTTTGGTTGCTCAACGTGTGTTAAGTGTGCAGGTAACGAAGGCTGAGCAAAACCAGAGGCATAACTTGTTCCACACAAAGGGAGTGGTGAAAGAACGTTCGGTTCGCATCATCATTGACGGAGGGAGTTGCAACAACTTGGCTAGCATGGAGTTGGTGGAGAAGCTATCTCTCACCACAAGACCACACCCCCATCCATACTATATTCAGAGGTTTAACAATAGTGGTAAGATTAAGGTAACGCGTTCTGTTCGTGTGCACTTTAGCATTGCTGCATATGCTGATTATGTTGATTGTGATGTGGTACCCATGCAAGCATGCTCTCTTTTACTTGGTAGACCATGGAAATTTGATAGGAATGTTGTACACCATGGTAGGACAAATCAGTTTACTCTGGTTCATCAGGATAAAAATATTGCTTTACTTCCTATGTCTCCTGAACAAATTGTGAAAGATGATCTTGCTAGAGCTAGTAAAGCTAAACAGGAGAAAAATAAGAGTGAAAATGAGATAGCAGCCAAAGAATTTGAGCAACAACATAAGACTAATAGCAAATATTCTTCTACTGTGTCTAATGAAATTAAATTGACTAGTCCAACTTTGCTTGCTACTAAAGTTGATATTTCAGATTTGGATGTTAGTCAATATGTGTGCTATGCTTTTGTGTGCAAAGAAGCTTTGTTTTCATTTGAGGAATTGCCTCCTTCTTTGCCTCCTGTTGTCACTGACCTTTTGCAGGAGTTTATTGACGTCTTTCCACAAGACGTACCACCGGGATTACCACCTATTCGAGGGATTGAGCATCAGATTGACTTAATTCCCGGTGCTTCGCTGCCCAACCGTGCGCCATACCGTACCAATCCGGAGGAGACGAAGGAGATTCAGCGTCAAGTACAAGAGCTACTCGACAAAGGTTACATACGTGAATCCCTTAGTCCTTGTGCTGTTCCTGTTATATTAGTGCCTAAAAAGGATGGAACATGGCGTATGTGTGTTGATTGTCGAGCCATTAATAATATTACTATTCGTTATCGTCATCCTATTCCTAGGTTAGATGATATGCTTGATGAATTAAGTGGCTCTACCATGTTTTCCAAACTTGATTTGCGTAGTGGATACCATCAAATTCGCATGAAATTAGGAGATGAATGGAAAACGGCATTTAAAACTAAGTTTGGATTATATGAGTGGTTAGTCATGCCTTTTGGGTTAACTAATGCACCTAGCACTTTCATGAGATTAATGAACGAGGTTTTACGTGCTTTCATTGGACGATTTGTGGTAGTCTATTTTGATGATATACTGATTTATAGCAAATCTTTGGAGGAACATTTGGATCATTTACGTGCTGTTTTTATTGCTCTACGTAATGCACGTTTGTTTGGTAATCTTGGGAAGTGCACCTTTTGCACCGACCGAGTATCGTTTCTTGGCTATGTTGTTACTCCGCAGGGAATTGAAGTTGATAAAGCCAAGATCGAGGCGATTGAGAGTTGGCCGCAGCCCAAAACGGTCACACAAGTGAGGAGTTTTCTTGGACTCGCTGGATTCTATAGGCGTTTTGTGAGAGATTTCAGCACCATTGCTGCACCTCTCAATGAGCTTACACGCAAGGATGTGCCTTTTACTTGGGGTACCGCACAGGAAGAAGCCTTCACGGTATTGAAAGATAAGTTAACACATGCTCCTTTGCTCCAACTTCCTGATTTTAATAAAACTTTTGAGCTTGAATGCGATGCTAGTGGTATTGGTTTGGGAGGTGTGTTATTACAAGATGCTAAACCTGTTGCATACTTTTCTGAAAAATTGAGTGGGCCTAGTCTGAACTATTCTACTTATGATAAGGAATTATATGCTCTTGTTCGGACATTAGAAACTTGGCAACATTATTTATGGCCCAAAGAATTTGTTATACATTCTGATCATGAATCTTTGAAACACATAAGAAGTCAAGCAAAACTTAATCGTAGACATGCTAAGTGGGTTGAATTTATTGAGACTTTTCCTTATGTCATTAAACACAAGAAGGGGAAAGATAATATTATTGCTGATGCTTTGTCTCGTCGTTATACTATGCTTTCACAACTTGACTTCAAGATATTCGGTTTAGAGACAATCAAAGATCAATATGTACATGATGCGGAATTTAAAGATGTTTTGCAGAATTGTAGAGAGGGTAGAACATGGAACAAGTTTGTGCTTAATGATGGGTTTGTGTTCCGTTCTAACAAGCTATGCATTCCAGCTAGCTCTATTCGTCTTTTGTTGTTGCAGGAGGCGCATGGAGGAGGATTAATGGGACATTTTGGCGTGAAGAAGACGGAGGACGTACTTGCTACACATTTCTTTTGGCCAAAGATGAGACGGGATGTTGAGCGTTTTGTTGCTCGCTGCACTACATGTCAAAAAGCTAAGTCACGACTCAATCCTCATGGTTTATACATGCCTTTACCTGTACCTAGTGTTCCGTGGGAGGACATATCCATGGACTTTGTTTTAGGCTTGCCTCGAACAAACAAGGGGAGGGATAGCATATTGGTTGTCGTGGATAGATTTTCTAAGATGGCACATTTTATACCATGTCATAAAAGCGATGATGCTGCTAATGTTGCTGATTTATTCTTTCGAGAGATTATTCGCTTACATGGTGTGCCCAATACTATTGTCTCGGATCGTGATACTAAGTTTCTTAGTCATTTTTGGAGATGCTTATGGGCTAAGTTGGGGACTAAACTACTTTTTAGTACTACATGTCATCCCCAAACTGATGGACAAACTGAAGTAGTCAATAGGACTTTGTCTACTATGCTTAGGGCTGTTTTAAAGAGTAACTTAAAAATGTGGGAAGAATGTTTACCTCATATTGAATTTGCTTATAATCGTTCTTTTCATTCTACCACTAAAATGTGCCCTTTTGAGATTGTTTATGGTTTTCTACCTCGTGCACCTATTGATTTGCTTCCTCTTCCATCTTCGGAGAAGGTTAATTTTGATGCTAAGCAACGTGCTGAATTGATATTAAAAATGCATGAGTTAACTAAAGAAAACATTGAGAAAATGAATGCTAGATACAAGCTTGCTGGTGATAAGGGTAGAAAGCATGTTGTGTTTGAACCAGGAGATCTTGTTTGGTTACATCTACGTAAAGATAGGTTTCCTGATTTGCGCAAGTCTAAGTTAATGCCACGAGCTGATGGTCCCTTTAAGGTTTTACAGAAAATTAATGATAATGCATATAAACTTGAGCTACCTGCAGATTTTGGGGTTAGTCCCACATTTAACATTGCAGATTTGAAACCTTATTTGGGAGAAGATGATGAGCTTCCGTCGAGGACGACTTCAATTCAAGAAGGGGAGGATGATGAGGACATCCCTACTAATGTTACACCCATATCCTCACCAACTACACATACTGGACCAGTTACTAGAGCACGTGCATGTCAACTAAATTATCAGGTACTTTCATTTCTTGTGAATCCTTCTATTGTTCATGAACATATGATGCTGCCTAAATTAGATACTTTTGTTTTTCTTATGAATGAAGGACCTAGCATGGACAAGAAGGATGGTCATTGGAGCGGGATCAAGCATGGAGAAGAAGGTGCGCGCGCGGGAAAGTACAGTGGAGCTTCCAGTGGTGATTATCACACTTTGAAGCCACCATAAGGAGCGCATGAAGTCTTGGACGAAATACGCGAGATGACACTTCATTGTTTTCGTCCAAGGGCCATTATAGGTGCTGCGTCACCTTAATATTGGGCTGGGCCCATGTAATTTCGAAATACCACATTATAGGCTGTTTTTAGAGTCCGTATGTGTGGGGAAACCGAGTTAGGGTTGTTTTCGGACCCCACCTCCAAGGGGCCACGAAATTCCCCTCTGTTCCCCCATATATACAGCCCTTAGGGCGTCGTTTAGACTTGGGTTTTAATTAGATTTAAGTTAGCCATAGCCGCAACTTCGAGCTCTTCGTTTGTGTCATCCGACCAGGCCAAGACCTCATTGGAACCCCAACTTTCGTAATCATTCATCTTATATTCGCAATATCCAGATTGCAATTCTTAGTTCTTGCTTGTTCTTCGATTGCTTGCAGGAATTAGACCCTCGTGGTCAGGTTGATCGTGCATCCGCGGGATCAATAACCTCTCGGAGTTGGTTTAGCGATCGCTAAGGCGCAACGTCTTCGCACGTTCGTAGTCGGATCGTGAAAGTCGTCTCCACCATAATCGATCTCCACCATCTCATCGAAACATCGGGACACCTTTGCCTCTATCATCCTATGTGGGATATCGGTGGTACCCTGAGTACACCGTCGAGGAGCAGTTCCACGACTTCAACCAGACGCAGTTCCACTGCATTGTCAGGATCTACCCGCACCACGTTGGGGTCACTCAGCCTATCCACTTTGGACATGGCATTGGCATCACCGAGCACATGGCTGTGCAGGATGCTGCATACTCATGTATTACCCTGCTGAGAGAGGAGCACACCATGCTGAGAGAGACCTCATTCCGCTATATCCCTGCTGCACTTCCAGGAGAAGAGGGATATTACACCGGACTCTACTCAGATCACTCTGCAGAGGATCCAGCACTTCAGGTGACTGCTAGGTTTGCTAGTGATCGAGATCGTGATGCACGCGCTCTCTGTTTTGAGCTCCACGCCACCCGTGTTCGTCTGTATCGAGCACTGACACTCTTGGCACCCTTTGTGAGCGTGGGATCAGTTGAGCATGATGCTATCTACCCAGTGAGGACTCAGATGCCTTCTCGAGTTGCTTGGCCCGAGATTGGAGGTATTTTTCCACACCGTGGTCCTTTGCTTCCACCCTACGTTGGACCTAGGCCCCATCCTTGCCCAAATGGATATCAGGGTCCACAAGCCTCCGTGTTTTCCGATGGTCACCTCCAGCTACCGGGATACGCGGGTAAATTTTATGAGGACTACTATGGAGATGGAGACGAGTGAGACCGCCTGTGGTCTTACTTAGTGATGATGTAGTAGTATCTTAGTATATTGTATGCAAGGTGTCTAAGTTCGAGAGGCTTAGATAAATAATGTATAGGAAGTCAGAGTGCCTCTGAAGGATGTATCATCTTCATCACGTTTGTATTAGCTTGGTGCTTGTACTAAAATGATGTATGGTTTGTAAGACAGCTTGTGAATATATGGCTTGTATGCTTTATCACCATGTTGTCAAGATGATTACTTCCTTTGCTCTGTAATCCTTCCAGTACTTCAATACCTTGTTTAGACTCTTCCAATAAACTCTGTTTGACTTTGGTTTTTCCTTCAGGATGTCTCAAGGAACCCGTGGCCAGTTTGGTCGTAACCAAGGTCGTGGGAATGACCAGGAGAAAGGCAACCTTCCACCCCCACCCACGATGGCTCAAGTTCTGATGGAAGTCGAGAGGAACCGCCGAGACTCTCACCATCTGTTGGAAGTCATTGCTCGCAACACCACTCAGCAGCGAAATGAGTTGGTGTCCCTGAACGACTTCATCCGACTTCATCCCCCGGTTTTTAGTTACTCCACCGAGCCCATTGACGCCGATGACTGGCTTCGCAGCATTGAGAGGAAGCTCCAAGCAGACCATGTTGCAGATGGCGACAAGGTCAGCTATGCCACCTATCACCTCGAAGGTGCAGCTAGCTCTTGGTGGGAGAACTTTCTGAATATGCGTCCCGTTGGACCGCCTACATCTTGAGAGGAATTCTGCACGTCCTTCCGCGAGCACCACATTCCCAAAGGTCTCATGGACCGCAAGCGTGAGGAGTTCTGCAACCTCACCCAAGACAGAAGGACCGTTGACGAGTTTAGTCGTGAGTTCAACCGACTTGCTCGTTATGCTACCGAAGAAGTCTCCACCGACGCAAAGAAGCAAGAGAGGTTCCGTCGTGGCCTCAACACTGGACTCCGTCGTGAGCTCAACCTTCATGACTTTGCCACCTTCCAGGTCCTTGTCAACAAGGCCATCAAGGCCGAGGACATGAACACCCCCAACGACTTCCGCAAACACCCTAGAGATGACAGTTCATCCAGTTCCGGCTCTCAGAAGCGCAAGATCTGGATCCCAAATAGTATGTTCCGCCAGAACAACCCACCGAGGCCATCCTATGTGGCGCCTCGTCCACCAACCCAGTTCCACCCAGCTCCACCAAACAACCCAGCTCCACGCACTGTTTTCGGAGCCTGTTACAAGTGTGGTCAGGAAGGCCACTACTCTCGCGAGTGTCCCCAGAACCAGATCCAGCACCAGAATGCTCCACCCCGTGCCGGAGGCAACAACAACAACAATGGTCGTGGCAAGCCACCCCAGAAGGTCTACACCGCCAAACCCGCTCCTCCCGCCACTCGTGGACGTGTGAACCAGATCGCCGCCGAAGAGACTGACGACACCACTGACGTCATTCTTGGTACGCTCCCAGTCAATTATGTTCCTACTTCCGTTCTTTTCGACCCAGGAGCATCTCATTCATTCATGTCGGAAATTTATGCACTTCGTCATGAGTTATCTTTTGTTGAATTGTCCACCCCAATGATTATTCAAACTCCAGGGTCAAGATGGCAAACTAATAGAGTAAGCCATGGTAATCAAATTGCAATTGAGGGTTTAGTATTCCTTGCTTCACTCATAGCCCTCAAGTCTTCAGATATTGATGTCATCCTTGGCATGGATTGGCTATCAAGACAGAATGCCTACCTGGATTGCAAAGGCAAATCCGTGAAACTCACCCACCCTTCAGGCAAAACCGTCAACTACACCTCACCCAGAACAAGGACCCAAGTGCATTCCTTGAATGTACTTACCCTTCCCGAACTTGAAGATATTCCGGTGGTTCGTGACTTCCCGGATGTCTTTCCTGAAGAGTTGCCGGGCATGCCACCCGATAGATGTGTAGAGTTCATTGTAGATCTTGCCCCAGGAACCGCACCAATTTCTAGACGCCCATAAAAAATGGCCCCACGTGAGTTAGCTGAGCTTAAAACCCAACTGGAAGCTTTGTTGGAGAAAGGCTTCATCCGCCCTAGCTCATCGCCATGGGGTTGCCCCGTTCTGTTCGTAAAGAAGAAAGATGGAACAGAAAGGATGTGCGTAGACTATCGCCCGTTAAATTTAGTGACGATAAAGAACAAATACCCACTGCCCAGGATCAATGATCTTTATGATCAACTTGCAGAATCCTCTGTCTTCTCCAAGATGGATTTGAGATTAGGTTATCATCAAATCAAAATCCGAAACGAGGACATTCACAAAACGGCTTTTACTACTCGTTATGGTCTTTACGAGTACACCGTCATGTCCTTTGGTTTAACCAATGCCCCCGCCACATTCTCACGCTTGATGAATTCGATCTTCATGGAGTACCTAGATAAATTTGTTGTGGTTTATCTCGATGATATTCTCATCTACTCGAAGAACGAGGAAGCTCATGCCAAACACCTAAGGCTGGTATTAATGAAACTTAGAGAGCATCGCCTGTATGCTAAATTCTCCAAGTGTGAATTCTGGCTACCAGAAGTGACCTACTTAGGCCACGTGATTTCTGCAAAAGGCATTGCTGTGAATCCCGAGAGAGTTCAGGCCGTCCTTGACTGGACTCCACCTGAATCGGTTAAGCAAGTTAGGAGTTTTCTTGGCCTAGCCAGCTATTGCCGTCGCTTCGTCGAGAACTTTTCTAAAGTTGCAAAGCCTCTAACTGAACTCCTCAAGAAAGATAAGAAATTCTTATGGACTCCCAAGTGCGAGGAAAGCTTTCAAGAGCTAAAAAGAAGATTGACTTCTGCACCTGTACTTGCACCTCCAGACATCAAAAAGGATTTCGAGATCTATTGCGACGCATCACGGCAAGGGTTAGGATGCATACTTCTGCAAGATCGACATGTGGTAGCTTATGCTTCACGCCAGTTGCGGCCACATGAAGAGAACTATCCTACCCATGACCTTGAACTCGCTGCCGTAGTTCATGCCCTAACAACTTGGCGACATTACCTCCTTGGTAATCGTTGTGAGATTTATTTCGACCACCAAAGCCTCAAATACATTTTCACCCAGCCAGATCTTAATCTCAGGCAAAGACGCTGGATTGAGTTGATAAAAGATTACGACGTAGGAATTTCTTACACCCCAGGCAAAGCCAATGTCATGGCTGATGCACTAAGTCGTAAGTCGTATTGTAACAACCTCATGTTACAACAGTATCAACCACTTCTTCATGAGGACTTTCGCAAGCTCAATCTTGAGATTGTTCCTCATGGCTATCTTTCTACCTTGGTGGCGAAACCAACTCTTGAGGATCAAATCATAGTTGCCCAAAGGCGTGCACGAGGTGTTCGCCGGATCAAGGAGAACATTGCTAGCGGAGTTGCTAAATGTTTCTCCACAGATAGCAAGGGAACGGTATTCTTTGGAAATCGTTTGGTAGTACCTAAGAATAGGGAACTAAGGCAACTCATCCTCAAGGAAGCCCATGAAACACCCCTCTCGATTCATCCCGGTAGCACAAAAATGTACCGAGATCTACGCCAGAGATTTTGGTGGACTAGGATGAAGAGAGACATTGCTCAATTTGTTGCCGAATGTGATGTTTGTCGTCGCATTAAGGCAGAACATCAAATACCTGCTGGTACACTTCAACCTTTGTCTATTCCCGAGTGGAAATGGGACAAAGTCAGTATGGACTTCATCACCGGCTTTCCAAGAACCCAGAAAGGAAACAATGCCATCTTCGTTGTCATAGATAGGCTTTCCAAAGTAGCTCACTTACTTCCGGTTTGCGAGTCTATAACTGCTAGCCAGTTGGCGGACTTGTACATCTCTAGAATTGTATCCCTTCACGGTGTTCCTTTGGAAATCAATTCTGATCGTGGTAGCCTTTTTACCTCTAGATTTTGGGGAAGCTTTCAGAAGGCTATGGGAACTCATCTCTCCTTTAGTACAGCTTTCCATCCTCAGTCTAGCGGTCAAGTCGAAAGGGTTAACCAAATTCTTGAAGACATGCTCAGAGCTTGTGTTATCTCATTCGGAAAGAATTGGGAGAAATCTCTTCCATTTGCCGAATTTGCTTATAACAATAGTTTTCAATCTAGTCTGAACATGGCTCCTTTTGAACTCCTATATGAACGACGATGTCGAACACCACTAAACTGGTCAGAAACCGGTGAAAGACAATTCTTTGGACCTGATATGATCAAGGAAGCAGAAGAGCAAGTTCGCATTGTTCGTGATCAATTGAAAGCAGCCCAGTCTCGTCAGAAAAGCTACTATGATCGTCATCATAGGCAAGAGAGCTACAATCTGGATGAGAAAGCTTACCTTCGGGTTATTCCTCTGAAGGGAACCCAACGTTTCGGTATCAAAGGCAAGTTGGCCCCACGTTACATCGGACCTTTCCGCATTATTGCTAAACGTGGAGAAGTTGCCTACCAACTTGAACTACCCCCGCACCTTTCCCGAGTACATGATGTATTCCATGTGTCCCAACTCAGGCGTTGCTTCAAGGACCCCATCCGCGAAGTCGACCATGAAACGTTTGATCTCCAAGATGACCTTTCTTATCGAGAATACCCCGTTCGTATTCTTGATTCCGCAGAGCGTGTCACTCGTCGTCAGAAGATTAGGTTTCTGAAAGTGCAATGGTCACACCACTCTGAGAGAGAAGCCACGTGGGAAAGAGAAGACCGTCTCAGTGCCGAGTACCCCACCTTCCTCCCGCAGACTTCTGAATCTCGGGACGAGATTCTTTTGAGTGGGGGCGAGTTGTCAGAACCCTCTGTTAGGTAATGTGCTAGTGTCAAAGTAACCTTGCATCATGTCAAAATTTTCAAAAGAAATCTTTGAAATCAATTCAAAAGCAAAGTGGGAGAAGAAAACCCCCCCAGATGAATTAATTCAAAAGGCCAGATAAAAATCTTCTCCAAAAATTCATGTTAGATTTTTGAAAAGTCTTATAAATGAGTGTGATCACATATCAAGTGATGTGGGACCCACCCCATGCTCATAGATTTTTCAAATATTCAAACAGTACCTTGGATTTAATGAAAAACCCCTATTTGAGTTAAGATTCAAATTATTTGAATTTTAAAAATGTTGAAACCTTATAAGTGGCTAATCTATTTTATTATGAGGCCATATAAAAGTTTTCAGCATTTAATAAAATGTTTAGCTATTTTATTTAGCTAAACAGAACAAATGTCAGAAGAGAAAACAGAAAGAAAAAGAAAAAGGGACTTACCTGCGAAAGAAGCCCAACTAGTTTCCCAGCCGGCCCAGCCCACCTCCTCTCCCTGTCGTCTTCCTCAGGCAGCCAGGCAGCTGCGTGCCGGCCATGCCGAGGCCGCCGACGTGCCTGGCCACCTCCTGCTTCCCCCGTGCCACATCTCCACGCCTGGAGACGCCCGGAAGCTTCCCCACTCCATTCCCCCCCTCCACGAGCTTCCTCCCTGTCTCCCTCGCCCGTTTCGTCGACGCCCGAGAAGAACGCAGGAGCACCGTCGAGCCCCCGTGTAGCCATCGACGCCGAGAAGCCCCAGGACCCTGTCCATCGTCTTCACCGCAGTCGTCTTCGTCTTCGAGAGGAATAGGAGGAGCTGAAGCCCCCTGGAGCTGCCGAATCGTGTCGTCGTCTTCGTCTGCGGCCGCCGCGCAACTTCGTCGATTACTTCGCCGTCGAGCCACCCCAGCCATTGCCACCTCCTCCGTTGGGTTCCTGGTGAGCTCGGGATCAAAACCCCTAACCTCCCCCTCTCGATTGCTTCCTCTAGCCATGACCGCCATGAGAGCCGAAGCTCCTCGCCGCCGGGATCCATGGCGACGACCAACCACTACGCAATCGAGCTCGCCGTGTTGTCCATCACGTTCCCCGTACTCCACTTCTTCGAACCAGCCTAGCCCCGCCTCAATTCGCGCCTTGTAGCGAATTCCCGATCACAGTCGTAGCTCCGTCGCCGCAGAACTCGACGCCGGCGAGCGTACAGGGCACCCCAGCACTTGGGATCGGTCTCTTTCGACGCGCAACGGCAAGGGCTTCAAGATGGTGGTCTCAGCGCTTCAATTCATCGACGGGAGCACCGTTTCCTTGGACGCCGCCGCGTCTGCGAGTCGCCGCCGACTCGTCGCCGGCGAGATGACGTGGCCGGGTTAAGTTAACCCCCCTAATCCCTCCCTGGTGTCACTGACAATGGGCCCAGTGGCTTAATTAAGCCACTGATTAATTAACCCAGCCACTGACAGGTGGGACCCCCATGTCAGCCCCCCCCTGACGTCAGCCTGGCGCAATAAATTTATTAAATGAATTTCCAAAAAATCAAATTGAATTAAAGAATTCCAGAAATTCCAAAAAATACCCCAAACTTTGGAAATTCATAGAAAATTCATATTAACTCCAAATTGGACAAATAATATATGAAAAATGATCAGGAGAAAATTATCTTTCCAAATATGCAACTTTAAACTATGTTTGAGTTGATTTTAAAATGGGACCAGTAGCATATGTCATTTGGTTTATTTGAAATTAATTCAAATTCAAATCAAATGATTTTGCAACTTGAACCATGGAATTATGCTACAATTCAACCACACTTCAGAGGCATATCATACACATTTCCAAAAGGTTCAAAATGATCAAACAATGTCACATGCAACTTGGTTAAGTTGAATTCAAATGTGGAATTTGAATTTGCAATTCAATTTGCAATATACTCCATTTAAATGGAATTGCTTCACACATCAAAGCATGTACATCAAGATTCAAACTTCCATCATGTGTTTATGCATTGTATTTACTTTGCTACTTTGCTTGTTGTTTGTCGAGTAGAGGTGGAACCGGAGCAGGAGGCTGCCCCCTTTGTTGAAGACCCAGAACCCGAACCTCGTCAGCAAGGCAAGCAAACCCCCATTGATCATGTCGATAAAATCCCACTTCCCTCTCATGTCTCGCTTATGCATTTTTTAGGATGATTACCATGATGCGTTTCTACCGCATAGATGAACCCATTCCTTTGCATGACCTATCATTTGTCACAGTAGTAAGCAAACCACAATCCTAGAAAATGTAGGAGTTGTTTGATATCATGTGGCCCCTGCAATTGTTACTGCTTATTGCATGCTTAGAATGATACCATGGTGATACTGTGATGTGAGTCGGGATGGTAGTGATCATGATGATGATGGTAGAAAAGTGTTGGTGAATCGACCCTAATACAAGGTGAACGATGAGAGGCTGTGTAGGAGTACACGGTGGGTTGTCTCGTTGAACACCGCCCTAAGTCCGAGTTCTGGTGTGGTGATCAAAGATGAAGAGTACAACCACACATTGGGCTCACTGACCCCTCTCAACTTACTAACTCATCCCTTTCGATGTCCAGATGTCGCAATAGTTCGGAGTTCTGGTAGGTTTGTGGCCTGGATGCTAAGTGAGAGAACGGCTCACCCGAGACCGGCTTATGCACCACGCACACATCACTTGGGTCCACTTCGGTAAACCGGCCGGGTTCACGATTGTGGTAGCCAACCCAAGTAGGCGGCTTTCTTGGACTAGATCGGCTATGAGGTAACAGTTGTGGTGAGCATCCTCGCCGACACTTCTTGAACGGTGTCGAGTACAAAGGCGGTAAACGATGATCATGTGTGTGTAGCGGTACATCCCTGCAGGGTTAACAAAACTATTCGAATAGCCGCGTCCGCGGTTATGGACTGCTTGGAAAGCTTAGCTTGATTATTAGACAACTTGAACTGGATACTTCTAAAACACACCAAGATAAGTGTGAGTGCTATGGCGTGCTTTCTCGTGGGGAAGTCGAGGAAGGCACCATAGTGGTGTAATTGGTTGGAGAAAGTAGTGGACTCGTGTACGCTTCTTACCTCAAAGTCTGGTATTCGTAGTTTAGGATTAGCCAAGTCAAAGCTGGCACTTCTGCAAATGAACCCCACCTCCCTTTACCTTGATACATGTGCATGAGTAGTATAGCTCCTATGTAAGTCTTGCTGAGTACGACTTTGTACTCACGTTTGCTTAATCTATGTTTTAGATGATACCACCGACCCCGAAGGTGGCTTCTTCATCGAGCTGGACGACTGAAGATCAAGCTAGTCTAGTCCCAGTCAGACGACTGGTTCCCTCGTGGAGGGCTTGTGTTTAAATAAGGCTTCTTAAGCCATTTGTTAAACTTGTCTGTACTCAGACATAATTTGCTTCCGTTTGTGTTGTAATGTTGGATCACATGTTTGTGATCTCTGTTTGCACTCTATAAGAGTTATCAATAAAAATGTATACTTTGTAGAGAATTGCAATGATACCTACTATTCATACAAGGCATGTGTGCTGCGTGTATGTTTATAACATGCATGTCTTTGTATGGGTTTTCGAGACCTTAGTTGTGTTCTGGCTGGCGGTCTTTCATACACCAAGTGGCCCTTAGATGTGCGCAGCTTGGGGCATCGCGATGCGATTGCTCGAGACTCCGTCTCGTGTACACTTTGTGGTATGATCGAGCCCGCCCTAGACCCCGACTAAGTGATCGGGCTGGAGTAAGTCTATGTAAGAGTTATGAGATAGTCGTTAGTATGGTTGAGGCGACTTGTCTTTGAATATGGGAGTTCACCACCCATATCATTAGACTTGTGTGCGGACGATGAGGACCCATCTCAGTTGATCATCCGGCCTGGATGGGATGCCCCTCACGTACGATGCTTTCCGAGAACGTTCTGTGCTTGGCCTTGTCTGCTTAGACAAGTGGGTACGGTTCTCGGCTCTCCATATGACTATGTCTTATCTGTACTTGCATACGCTAACCCCGGGTCCCGACACAAGCGCAAAAGTTGTGCCATGTTCAGGTCAGATGGTGGTGGTGGTGGTGCATTACTGGATCCACTTGGGTTAGCCCGGGTGTGCCTCAGCATCCTGAAGTGGTGTCGCGCAAGATAACAGTGCACTGATTAGTTTCATCCTAAGTGGGGGTAGGGCCACTCTCACCTAAGACTAAACAACACAAATCAAGCAAGCATAAGACTACAAATTCGGATAGGGATCACTAAACCAAAACTACCACTAGCTCTACTCTGTTCGTGACACATTTTCTTTTGGCACCATCTTTCTTCTTAATCTTCAGTCTCACTAGATTTAAAACATTTTGAAAGAGGTAAGAGGTATAAGAGATTTTTTTACCAAAATATTTCTAACTAACGTCCATGCTAACTAGGCTTCTATAGTCTAAACAATGGCTCTGATACCAAGTCTGTGGGCACCTCATAGTCAAAATTTTCATACAATACCGAATACAACGTCATACAACTATAGAGTCTTACACGGCCTCATCGGGCTCAAATAGCAGCGGAATAAGCAAAAGTAGGATAAGTAGTAACGGCACAATCCATAGGGAAGTTCAGAGCATAGCACGTCCTAGTAACCGTCGATTTCATCATCGTCAAATGCCTGCTCCTCCAAGCCTGGCCGATTGAATAACCAGGGACAGCCATGAGTACATACAAAGTACTCGCAAACCACCTAAAGAAAGAAACAAAGTTTTGCATACAAAAATAATAGGATGGCTATATGGTGGAGTTTCTCATAGGGATTCCTAGCTACTCAATTAAAATTAAGTTGGCAAACTTTTAATCTTAGCAAGTTTTATTTTCCCACAATGACATTGGTTTAATCTGGTCCAACCCTTCCAACAATATCAACAACATCATCGTGTACCATAATCTCAGTACTAGAATTTCTCATCTATTTCCCCATGAAGTGTGGCCTCAATAGTTGTCCATGACCGTGGACTCCGTCTACTCGAATAGATTTACACTCTGTAGAGGTTGTACACTTTACCCACACAATTCAATACATCCGTCGTGTCATCCACGAATCGTCATACCTCAGTATGCGGGTTTCGGATAATTGAACAAAACCTTTCACCATTAACCCTAGTATGATCTCCTACCGAGTGAGTATATTCCCTCAGCCTCCGATGGCAGCCCATGACCCTCTTAGGAACAATGTCTCCATAGAGTAGAGGGACTCACCGTGTCTTCCGGGGCCTCGGGGATCCACAGTTCCCTGGTGTCGGGACCCGGGGTTTGCATATGTAATTCCAGTCACAACTCAATCATATGGAGAGCCGAGAGCCGTACCCACTTGTCTAAGAAGACAAGGCCAAGCACAGAACACTCTCGGAAAGCATCGTACGTGAGGGGCATTCCTTCCAGGCCGGATGATCAACTGAGATGGGTCCTCATCGCCCGCTCACAAGTCTAAATGATTATGGGTGGTGAAATCCCATACTGATAGACAAGTCGCCTCAACCATATTATCGGTTGAATTATAACACTTACATAAACAGACTCTAGCCCGATCACCTAGTCGGGATCTCGGGCGGACTCAATCATACAACGAAGTGTCCCACATGACAGAGTCACGAGCAATCGCATCGCGATGCCCCAAGCTGCGCACATCTAAGGGCCACTTGGTGTATAAAAGGCCGCCGGCATGAACTCAACTAAGCTATCGAACCCCACACTAAGACATGCATGTTATAATCATACACGCAGCATACATGTCTAGTGTAAACAGCAGGTAACACAACATGAACTCTACAAACTCATAGTTTTATTGCATCTGCTAAACAGAGCAGATATAGTAGTGTTACAAGCAGAGATCACATAACTGTGACACAACATTACATCATACAACAACGGAAGCAAATTATGTCTTAGTAAAGGCAAGGTTAACAAATGGCTTAAGAAGCCTTTAAGAAAATCTGTCTGGGACTACATTACTTCAATAATGAAGAAAGCCTTAAGAAGCCTCCAGAGGGACTAGGCTGCTGTCTGGGACTACATTACTTCGTCGGCGTCGCCCTACATTACTTCAATAATGTTGCCAAGTCTGATGAGGACATCTCTACTAATGTTACACCCACATCTTCACCAACTACACATACTGGACCAGTTACTAGAGCACGCGCACGTCAACTAAATTATCAGGTACTTTCGTTTCTTGCGAATCCTTCTAATGTTCAGGAACATATGATGCTGCCTAAATTAGATACTTTTGTTTGTCTTATGAATGAAGGACCTAGCATGGATAAGAAGGATGGTCATTGGAGCGGGATCAAGCATGGAGAAGGAGGTGTGCGCGCGGGAAAGGACAATGGAGCTTCCAATGGTGATTTTCGCACTTTGAGGCCACCATAAGGCGTGCATGAAGACTTGGACGAGAGACACAAGACGCCACATTAATATTTTCGTCCAAGGGTTATTATAGGTGCTGCGTCACCTTATTATTGGGCCAGGCCCATGTAATTTCGAAATACACTTAATAGGCTATTTTTTAGAGTCCTTATGTGTGGGGAAACCGAGTTAGGGTTGTTTTCGGACCCCTCCTCCAAGGGGCCACGAAATTCCCCTATGTTCCCCCATATATACAGCCCTTAGGGCGTCGTTTAGACTTGGGTTTTAATTAGATTTAAGTTAGCCATAGTCGCAACTTCGAGCTCTTCGTTTGTGTCATCCGACCAGGCCAAGACCTCATTGGAACCCCAACTTTCGTAATCATTCATCTTATATTCGCAATATCCAGATTGCAATTCTTAGTTCTTGCTTGTTCTTCGATTGCTTGCAGGAATTAGACCTTCGTGGTCAGGTTGATCGTGCATCCGCGGGATCAATAACCTCTCGGAGTTGGTTTAGCGATCGTTAAGGCGCAACGTCTTCGCACGTTCGTAGTCGGATCGTGAAAGTCGTCTCCACCATAATCGATCTCCACCATCTCATCGAAACATCGGGACACCTTCGCCTCTATCACAATGACCCTCTAGAGGGACTAGGCTGCTGTCTGGGACTACATTACTTCGTCGGCGTCGAGCTTGAGGGGGAGGCCACCATCAGGGTCAGTGGTCTCGTCTCTAAAACATAGAATAAGCAAATGTGAGTACAAAGTCGTACTCAGCAAGACTTACGTCATAACTATACTACTCATGCTCAGGTATCAAGGTAAAGGCAAGTGGGGTTGTAATGCAGAAAGCTTTGACTTGGTTATCCTGTACTACGACTACATATAGTTGAGATGAGAGGCGCACACGAGTCCATCTAATCTTGATCACCACATCAATACACCACCATGGATCCTTCCTCGACTTCCCCACGAGGAAGCAACCCAAAGAACTCACACTTATCGTGAGATTTTTAGAGTATCCATTTCAGTTGTCTAATAATCAAGTAAAGATCTCCAAGTAGTCCATAACCGCGGACACGGCTATTCGAATAGTTCATTAACCCTGCAGGGGTGTACTTCTTCACATACGTAGCTACCACTTACCGCCTAGAACTCGTCACCTTCAAGCGGTGTCGGCGATGATAGTACCACGACACTTACCTCACGGCTCCAACTCTAGTCCAGGGGATCGCCTATCTGAGTATGTACCCCAATCGAGAATCCGGCCGGGGTTTCCGTTCAGGACCCAGACGATGTATGGATGGTCCGACAAGCCCACCTCGACGGATGGTGTTGCGCTTGCCTAAAACCGTGCTACATTATGAAATCAAATAGAAGAACAATTAACCCATGCGAATCCTGGACCATAGTCGGGGTGAGTTAATAGGTCGAGAGGGGTCAATGATCCCAACATGTGGTAGTAATCTGTGTCTTGGATCACAACACAAGAACTCGGGGCCGAGGGCAGTGTAAATGAGACAACCCACTGTGTACTCCTACACAACCTCTCATTGTTCAGTTATATTAGGGTGACTTCATCAACACGTTACCACCTTGTTGCATGTGTTCACTACCATCCCGATACATCACCCAGATGGATCATCTTCATTGCATACAACTCTAGCATTGCATAGCATAACATGGAGGAAGGGCCACATGATGAACATAAACAAACTTGTATCTGCTAGGTTGAGGTGTGCTTAATACTGTGGCAGCAATGATAGGTCATGCAAAGGATGGGTTCAACTAGCGGTAGAACGGTAACATGTGATCACCTATTCATGCATAAGAGAACAAGAGGGAAATGGGTTTATATAGACATGATCAATGATGTTTGCTTGCCTTATTGTCGAGACTCGGGGGTGCCACTCTTCGGAGAAAACAGGAACTACGTCCGGTGATGGATCTATCGAGAAGAAACAAACACCGAGACAACAACAATGTAAACATCACATTGCAATGCACATTCAAGAAATGAATCATGGCATGGTACTGATGTGTTCTAGGTTCAATTTGTCACATGTTAATTGAAGTTGATTTGAATAAGAAATTCAAATTCAAACTCCAAGTGTTGTTCAAATTAGCCAAAGTTGCATTTGCTAATGTTTGGTCTTTGTAAACTATGTTGTCATGTGTATGATATGCCTCTGATGTTCATGTGATAAGGTTGGCATTGCAAAGATTTAATTTGAAATGATTTAAACATTTATTTTGAATTATTCCAAATAACCCAAATAGCTAAATGCTACTGGTCCATCATCATAGATGTGTTTTTCATCTATGAATATATGATATTTGGAATCCTTGCATTTTTCTGATGATTTTTCATATATTGTTTATTTAATTTGGGTTTATGGTTTAAAAGTTATTGAATTTCAAAGATTTAATAGTTTTCTGGAATTTCTTTTAAATAAAGAAATTGATTTATTGCGCCAGGCTGACGCAATGCTGACGTGTGGGGGGGGCTGATGTGACGCCCCCAAAATCAGACCGTGTACAGTAATCATACACGCAAGATACACGATCGAGATCAGGGACTCACGATAAGATATCACAACACAACTCTACAAATAAAAATAATACAAGCTATTTAATACAAGCCAGGGGCCACGAGGGCTCGAATATAATAGCTCGAGAGCACAAAGTTAGCGGAAGCAAAAGTATCCGAGTACAGACACAAGGAATACAAGGTTGCCTTATGAAGTCTAGCACAAATAACAACAACGATCGAAAAGGCGAGGCCTCCTGCCTGGGAACCTCCAAACTACTCCTGGTCAAAGGGGAACTCGACGTGGTAGAAGACATCGGGGATCTTCACGTTGCGGTGGTCGACATCGGGGATCTCCTGCTCCTGGGCTCCAACGTCGACTGCAGCGGCCGATGAGGCAAAACAAAAAGGGGAAATAAAGCAAAGGTGAGTATCTAGCATACCCGCGAGTCTTACGTCCTCTACTAAGCATTTATGCATTTGTATCAAATGGAAAGGGGAGGCTGTATATAGTGGACTGCAAGGTAGAAAGTCAGAATAAGGATAAGAAGCTAGGCCTATCGAAGACTAGCATCTTCCGACGATTCTTGCAGCATGAGGTAAGAATCAACCAACAGTTGAATATAACAGTAATGAAAGTAACAATGCAACATAACTTGCTGCAGCATTGTATAATAATAAGTTGTAATCATAATAATAATAATGCCTCTGAGTTCCCTTCCTCGACATCCCCGCGAGGAAGAAAACCCGGAACCAACAGTTTAATAGTAGTAGTTTGTAGTGGTAGGATCTGGCTTCAGCATAAAGCGTCATGTTACCGTGGACACGGCTATTTGAATAGATTATCATCCCTGCAGGGGTGCACTGGTGTCATACTACACGCTCGGATCTCCAGAGTGGCGTACACCTTGTTAGGGAATGCCCCACCGAGGCTATCCGACACGCCGAGGCCCATCCTACGGCTCATCAAAGAGGTCCCCGCCGGTCTACAGCCCTAAGTGCAAGGGGGTCATGGGCCTATCACCCCTCGCTCTCCGGGTCGTTGTGAGGACGGTGGATACCACACAACTCTATCATGGATGCAGATCCGACCGCGCCACAATGCTGAACTGGACGTCTTTAAGAGCTTTCGAACGAGACCACAACGCGGAGGGCCCACACCGTAATCCCACGTATAGGTAGTGCGTACAAGCCAAAAGGCTACTCAAGTCATCCGCCGAACCCGTTAAGCATTTTTATTAATTTTCTGTCGAGACAACCGTTATCGTTGCCCTTATTGAATGAGTCGCGGACAACGACAGCAGTCAGGACCACCAGTAACATCGGTGTCTGCCCTGACGTCCCACCAACTCGTGCGGTTACCAACAATGTGAACCGTCCCCTTACCTTGTCTCGCGTTTGCTCTTTGAAGAGCTCGACTTTCGTACAACAGAAATATCTGTCGGCCACGAACAGTACCAGGCCCGCCGCACACCAGTGGAATACACCTGACCTGTCGTTCCGCTAAGATACCCTGCGCGGGCACCTTTGGGTCACCCGACTACTTACCTTTAAGGACACCAGTTGATTCGAGTGCCTACCATCAAGTGAAACCAGGAGGAATCACCCTCGATGGTACACTTGAAGAGGTTCGACAGAGACATCAGCGGAATGAACTAAAGAGGAAAATTCTCGTATCATCCCAGTGATGCTACGCTACTGAGCCGATGAGAGTGAAATACGAGTCCGTCCACTCATAAGTCAAACTCGAAGCGACTCAGCAGAGTCTCGCCGTAGTAGGTTCCCTAGGGCGTCTGCATTGATCCGTACCTGTTGCAGTTATAATATTTGTAATCCGCTTTCACTCCCAGAGTGATCACGGCCCGCTATTCTAAACCTAGCTAACAATGCGCAGGGTTCACTGCTGAATATTATATATATTTATAAGGCAGCATAGGATACGAAAAGGTACATCAAGGGGCGACAAAAACAGGCTATGCAATTGAATAGGATTGTAACATAGCAGCAGCAGTAACCATGCCTAGTGCAAGAAATGTACGGAAAGATAGGCGATATCTGGGGAAGAGAATGGCTCTGCTTGCCTGGAAGCTCGACGGTAGAGGTACGATCGTCGACGAAGTAGTCGTACTCGGCAGCGATGTAGTCGGCGACAGCAACGAGGTCTATCGAAGAATAAACGGGGAGAAAAAATAAATACACAGCAATAATAGCAATACAATTGTATGACATAGAAGATATAAAGCAACGGGGCTCTACCGCAGTGTTAAGTATTTTAGGCGAAGCGGGAATGTTATCCGGGGATGACTCATCAGTACCGGTTGATTACCGGACCGATGATCGGGAGGGGGAAGGTTCCATGTCTGCAGTGTTAGAGACATCTGACAGACAAGTGGATAGTGTATTCGTGCTCGTGGATTCATTCTGAATAACTTTCATGTTCAGAACATTTTCATCCGGAAAGTTTTACCGGTACCGGGTAATTACCGAACAGTGCAATCGGAGGGGGAATGTCTCGTGTTCGGTATGTTAGAGGGGTATGGTGGGGGTATGGGTAGCGTATCTGTATTTGTGATATTTTTCTGATCAAGTTTCATATATAAAGTTTTTCCATCGGAGTTACGGATAAAAAGATATTGATTTTTAAAGTTTAAATCGATTTAAAACAATTTATGGAATTCTTTATAATTATTAATTCAACATTATCCACAACCTTATCCAAACTAGTACTGACATGTGGGGCCACCATGTCATAGGCTGAGGCCTTTGACTGGTCAAACTGACCAGGGGGTCCCACCTGTCAATCTCTCATCTACATAGTCCATTTAACTAAATCTGAATAGCAGTGGGACCCACATGTCATTGAGACATTTAAACTTAACAGTTATTTTTATTCAGTGGTTATTTTAAAGGGCATGGCCCACATGTCATTGTCTTAGGGTCAATTTAATTTAACATAAACCTTTTATTAACTTAATAGGCTAGGTCCCACATGCCATACACAAGGGGGGGGTTATCTACTAATCTTTTTAATTAAGGAGGAGTTTCTCTAATGGGGGGTTAGCCCCGAGCGGGCACACTGGCCATGGCCGGCACAGCCTGCCGCCAGCGGGCTTCGGCCAGGGGCGGCCATGGACGCAGGAGCGGGGCTAGGGGTGCGGCTAGGCGAGGGCCTGCGCGTGAGCGCGCGTGGGGTAGGGGTGCAAGGCTGAGGAGTGGTGAGGCGAGCACGGGAGCTCGGGCTCCTGTCAATGCCGGACCGGGCGGGGCTCGGACCTACGGCGGAGGAATGGCGAGGGAGATGGGAGGAATCAGAGCGGGAGTTCACCGTGGAGCTCGAGGAGGTCTCGGGGTGGCGAGAAGAGCTTGGGGTGGCGCGAATCGGGGCAGACATCGCGGGCGGCCGTGGTTGAAGAGGAAGAATGGGGCGGCGTCTCCCGTCCTTCCCGGTCGAAATTGACGCGCGGGCTCGATGCAGAGGGACGTGGCGGAGCCCCTGGACACGGTTGGGCGACATGCGGTGGCTGTTGGCCGCGTCCCCGCCGAGGTGGCGGCGAAGGAAGTCTACGGCGGCTCGGGCGAGCCCGCTAGAGAGAGAAGGAGGTGCGAGGGGGGGAGGAAGGGGAGGGGTGTGCGCTAGGGTTAGGGTTCGCGGGGGCGTGGCCTCGACCTTATCCTTCGGGGTGGGGTGGGGGGCAGGTGACTGGCAGGGGCAGGTGAGCTCCGGCTCTCCTTGCCCATGGCGCTGTGCGGCAGGGGGGTAGGTGGGGTGGGGGGAACAGGGGGAAGGAGAGAGAGAGGGGGGCTGGGCCCGGGTGGGCCTCGCCACAGGCGTTTTTTTGTTCTCTTTTTTTTGCTTTCTGTTTATTTTTCTTCTATTTGTTTTAGCTAGTTTTTGATTTTTCTAAAATGTGTAACTGATCCTAATATTGTTTTTACATTTTATTAACCTGGTATAAAAAGTTTCATGCAGAAAGAAACTCATTTGAATATTATATAAAATGCAAAGGATTAATGAGGGCTCCCATAGCTACTGTTTTTAGTTTTTTTTAATTACTAAAACATTTTAATAAATTTTCATTTCCATATTTTCTTGGACTACTGATTTTGTTTACACTTAATAAAATTGATTGCAATATTTTTGGGCAAGATTTTTATTTCCACTTGTTTATTATTATCCCATGGCAATTTAATAATTCCCAACCTATTGTTTTATTTCATTTATTCTTCCTTAATATTACTATACCATTTTAATAATATACCCATTACTATATTAACCATGGCCTAATGATTTCTAGGCATTTTATTTAATAGGTTTTATTAACTTTGGTTTAACTATGATTAAGTTGATTGTCATGCATCCACAATTCTTGGAGCAAGATTTACAATCCACATTTATTCGAAAAATTTATCAGGGTTGGAATCTGACAGAGCTATGATCAAAAGTGATTATGGCTTGATTAGAAACAGTGATGAACATGAACACTGAAATAACTGTATTGATTACTCTACTGGATCTGGGGGTGTTACAGCCGACCAGCGGGGCCCACTGGTCAGTGGCCCAGGGGTTAATCCCCGTTTAACTTAACTGACAGGGGGGTTAGGGGGGCCAGGACCCCACCTGTCAGTGGGTGATTAGGGGGGATTAGGCCCCTAATCACACCGGCTGGCCGGCGACGGCCACGGGACACGGCGGAGGGGTCGCCGGAGTGGCCTCCCGGCCACGGGATGGCACGGGGAGGGCACCAACCGGGCCCTCTCGCACGTGCGCATCGTCTGGAGGGGAAGGGGAGGCCAAAGGCGGGCCGGGAGCGCGACGGCGAGCACAAGGGCGCGGCGGCCGTGCTCGGGCTCGACGGCGATGACGACTGGAAGAGCGGGGAGGAGCGTGGAGTAGGGCAATCCCAGCGAATGCTCACCGGGGTTGAAGTGGAGAGGACGAGGGAGCCGGAGATGCAGCGGCGAGGGAGCAATCGCTCACCGGAGTTCGATGGTCGTGGCGGAGGAGTTCGAAGCCCGCGTCACCGTTGTGGCTGCTCTACTTGAATTGACGAGCCGAGGCGACCAGGAGATCCACGGGGAACGTCAGGGACACGGTGGTGCTGCGGGAGCGGGCCGGTGGCCGCATGGAGGAGCGACGGCGAGCTCGGCAGTGCGCTCGGGTCTTCGCGGGAGCGCCGGGGAAGAAGGGAAAGGAGGCTCCAGGGGGGGAAGGACAGGGGAGATGCCCTGGGCCTCCACGACGCGGATAAGGACGATGGGGGCAGCCAGGCAGCTGCCTGGCGGCCATGCCGGGCTCGCCGGCGACCTGGCTGCCTGCCCGTCCAGTGGAGGAAGACGACCCTGCCCTTTTGGGCTGGGCCTCCTCTGCTGGGCCAGGTGGGCCAGGTAAGTGGCTGATAGAGGCGAAGGTGTCCCGATGTTTCGATGAGATGATGGAGATCGATTTTTGTGGAGTAGACTTTCACGACCCGACTACGAACGTGCGAAGACGTTGCGCCTTAGCAATCGCTAAACCAACTCCGAGAGGTTATTGATCCCGCGGATGCACGATCAACCTGACCACGGAGGTCAATTCCTGCAAGCAATCGAAGAACAAGCAAGAACTAAGAATTGCAATCTGGATATTGCGAATATAAGATGAAAGATTAACAGAAGTTGGGGTTCCAATGCGGTCTTGGCCTGGTCGGACGACACAAACGAAGAACTCGAAGTTGCGGCTATGGCTAACTTAAATCTAATTAAAACCCAAGTCTAAACGACGCCCTAAGGGCTGTATATATGGGGGAACAGAGGGGATTTTCATGACCCCTTGGAGGTGGGGCCCGAAAACAACCCTAACTCGTTTTCCCCACACATACGGACTCTAAAAACAGCCTATAATGTGGTATTTCGAAATTACATGGGCCCAGCCCAATATTAAGGTGACGCAGCACCTATAATTGCTCTTGGACGAAAATAATGAAGTGGCATCTCGTGTATTTCGTCCAAGCCTTCATGCATGCCTTATGGTGGCTTCAACGTGCGAAAATCCCCACTGGAAGCTCCATTGTTATTTCCCGCGCGCGCACCTTCTTCTCCATGCTTGATCCCGCTCCAATGACCGTCCTTCTTGTCCATGCTAGGTCCTTCATTCATAAGCAAAACAAAAGTATCTAATTTAGGCAGCATCATATGTTCATGAACATTAGAAGGATTCGCAAGAAACGAAAGTACCTGATAATTTAGTTGACGTGCACGTGCTCTAGTAACTGGTCCAGTATGTGTAGTTGGTGAAGATGTGGGTGTAACATTAGTAGAGATGTCCTCATCATCCTCCCCTTCTTGAATTGAAGTCGTCCTCGACGGAAGCTCATTATCTTCTCCCAAATAAGGTTTCATATCTGCAATGTTAAATGTGGGACTAACCCCAAAATCTGCAGGTAGCTCAAGTTTATATGCATTATCATTAATTTTCTGTAAAACCTTAAAGGGACCATCAGCTCGTGGCATTAACTTAGACTTGCGCAAATCAGGAAACCTATCTTTACGTAGATGTAACCAAACAAGATCTCCTGGTTCAAACACAACATGCTTTCTACCCTTATCACCAGCAAGCTTGTATCTAGCATTCATTTTCTCAATGTTTTCTTTAGTTAACTCATGCATTTTTAATATCAATTCAGCACGTTGCTTATCATCAAAATTAACCTTCTCCGAAGATGGAATAGGAAGCAAATCAATAGGTGCACGAGGTAGAAAACCATAAACAATCTCAAAAGGGCACATTTTAGTGGTAGAATGAAATGAACGATTATAAGCAAATTCAATATGAGGTAAACATTCTTCCCACATTTTTAAGTTACTCTTTAAAACAGCCCTAAGCATAGTAGACAAAGTCCTATTGACTACTTCAGTTTGTCCATCAGTTTGGGGATGACATGTAGTACTAAAAAGTAGTTTAGTCCCCAACTTAGCCCATAAGCATCTCCAAAAATGGCTAAGAAACTTAGTATCACGATCCGAGACAATAGTATTGGGCACACCATGTAAGCGAATAATCTCTCGAAAGAATAAATCAGCAACATTAGCAGCATCATCGCTTTTATGACATGGTATAAAATGTGCCATCTTAGAAAATCTATCCACGACAACAAATATGCTATCCCTCCCATTCTTTGTTCGAGGCAGGCCTAAAACAAAGTCCATGGATATGTCCTCCCACGGAACACTAGGTACAGGTAAAGGCATGTATAAACCATGAGGATTGAGTCGTGACTTAGATTTTTGACATGTAGTGCAGCGAGCAACAAAACGCTCAACATCCCGTCTCATCTTTGGCCAAAAGAAATGTGTAGCAAGTACCTCCTCCGTCTTCTTCACGCCAAAATGTCCCATTAATCCTCCTCCATGCGCCTCCTGCAACAACAAAAGACGAATAGAGCTAGCTGGAATGCATAGCTTGTTAGAACGGAACACAAACCCATCATTAAGCACAAACTTGTTCCATGTTCTACCCTCTCTACAATTCTGCAATACATCTTTAAATTCCGCATCATGTACATATTGATCTTTGATTGTCTCTAAACCGAATATCTTGAAGTCAAGTTTTGAAAGCATAGTATAACGACGAGACAAAGCATCAGCAATAATATTATCTTTCCCCTTCTTGTGTTTAATGACATAAGGGAAAGTCTCAATAAATTCAACCCACTTAGCATGTCTACGATTAAGTTTTGCTTGACTTCTTATGTGTTTCAAAGATTCATGATCAGAATGTATAACAAATTCTTTGGGCCATAAATAATGTTGCCAAGTTTCTAATGTCCGAACAAGAGCATATAATTCCTTATCATAAGTAGAATAGTTCAGACTAGGCCCACTCAATTTTTCAGAAAAGTAAGCAACAGGTTTAGCATCTTGTAATAACACACCTCCCAAACCAATACCACTAGCATCGCATTCAAGCTCAAAAGTCTTATTAAAATCAGGAAGTTGGAGCAAAGGAGCATGTGTTAACTTATCTTTCAATATCGTGAAGGCTTCTTCCTGTGCGGTACCCCAAGTAAAAGGCACATCCTTACGTGTAAGCTCATTGAGAGGTGCAGCAATGGTGCTGAAATCTCTCACAAAACGCCTATAGAATCCAGCGAGGCCAAGAAAACTCCTCACTTGTGTGACCGTTTTGGGCTGCGGCCAACTCTCAATCGCCTCGATCTTGGCTTTATCAACTTCAATTCCCTGCGGAGTAACAACATAGCCAAGAAACGATACTCGGTCGGTGCAAAAGGTGCACTTCCCAAGGTTACCAAACAAACGTGCATTACGTAGAGCAATAAAGACAGCACGTAAATGATCCAAATGTTCCTCCAAAGATTTGCTATAAATCAGTATATCATCAAAATAGACTACCACAAATCGTCCAATGAAAGCACGTAAAACCTCGTTCATTAATCTCATGAAAGTGCTAGGTGCATTAGTTAACCCAAAAGGCATGACTAACCACTCATATAATCCAAACTTAGTTTTAAAAGCCGTTTTCCATTCATCTCCTAATTTCATGCGAATTTGATGGTATCCACTACGCAAATCAACTTTGGAAAACATGGTAGAGCCACTTAATTCATCAAGCATATCATCTAACCGAGGAATAGGATGACGATAACGAATATTAATATTATTAATGGCTCGACAATCAACACACATACGCCATGTTCCATCCTTTTTTGGCACTAATATAACAGGAACAGCACAAGGACTAAGGGATTCACGTATGTAACCTTTGTCGAGTAGCTCTTGTACTTGACGCTGAATCTCCTTCGTCTCCTCCGGATTGGTACGGTATGGCGCACGGTTGGGCAGCGAAGCACCGGGAATTAAGTCAATCTGATGCTCAATCCCTCGAATAGGTGGTAATCCCGGTGGTACGTCTTGTGGAAAGACGTCAATAAATTCCTGCAAAAGGTCAGTGACAACAGGAGGCAAAGAAGGAGGCAATTCCTCAAATGAAAACAAAGCTTCTTTGCACACAAAAGCATAGCACACATATTGACTAACATCCAAATCTGAAATATCAACCTTAGTAGCAAGCAAAGTTGGACTAGTCAATTTAATTTCATTAGAAACAGCAGAAGAAGATTTGCTATTAGTCTTATGTTGTTGCTCAAATTCTTTAGCTGCTATCTCATTTTCACTCTTATTTTTCTCCTGTTTAGCTTTACTAGCTCTAGCAAGATCATCTTTCACAATTTGTTCAGGAGACATAGGAAGTAAAGCAATATTTTTATCCTGATGAACCAGAGTAAACTGATTTGTCCTACCATGGTGTACAACATTCCTATCAAATTTCCATGGTCTACCAAGTAAAAGAGAGCATGCTTGCATGGGTACCACATCACAATCAACATAATCAGCATATGAAGCAATGCTAAAGTGCACACGAACAGAACGCGTTACCTTAATCTTACCACTATTGTTAAACCACTGAATATAGTACGGATGGGGGTGTGGTCTTGTGGTGAGAGATAGCTTCTCCACCAACTCCATGCTAGCCAAGTTGTTGCAACTCCCTCCGTCAATGATGATGCGAACCGAACGTTCTTTCACCACTCCCTTTGTGTGGAACAAATTATTCCTCTGGCTTTGCTCGTCCTTCGTTACCTGCACACTTAACACACGTTGAGCAACCAAACTAGCATATTTATCTGCATCATCAGGAGCCATATACTCTATATCATGAGCATCATCATGGGCACCCTGTTCCTCATGAGCAATGAGAACTAAAGTCTCCTCATCATAGTCACTCGCTGACTCATACCCACCATCCGCCGTAATAGTCATCACACGCTTGGAGGGACAGTCTTTTGCGAAGTGACCTCCACCTTGGCACCTGCGACATTTAATATCACGATCTCGTGTTTGCCCTGTGGAAGCCATGGATGAAGAAGAACTCGCCGCTGGACCACTTTGTGCATCCTTGAATGGTGGCGCTGGCTGTTTTGGTGGCTCCCTGTAAGAATGAGCGGCTGAAGTAGATGGTGGTGCAGCAGGACGTGTGGATGTAGAAGCTCCATGCGATGTCCATGATGTATTTCGTCCTGCAGAAAAGTTAGGTCTCGTAGCGGCCTGTCGATCCTGCACTTCACGTTCAGCTTTACAAGCAAGATGAAACAAACGAGTAATAGTAGCATAGTCCTTGTATTCTAGAATAGTTTGTATCTCCCTGTTTAAGCCACCTATAAAACGTGCAAACATTTTTTCCTTGTCTCAAACGCTGTAATTTTTGTAACAATTCACGTTGATAATAAGGAGGAACCCAGCGAGTACGCATAGCATCTTTTAAAGCAGCCCAAGTAGTTGGAATATTATTAGCATGCAATCTACAATGTTCAGACCACCAAATAGATGCAAATCCCGTGAATTCACAAACAGCAGCAGTAACACGTCTATTCTCAGGATATTGTAAACATGTAAAGCGTTGTTCAGTTTCTAACTCCCAAGTAAGATAAGCATCAGGAATATATCTACCCTCAAACGGCTTAAGATTCAATTTCAGTTTAGGCACATGTTCATCATCGCGTACCTGAGGGGGTGGTTGGTGTCGACCGTGGCGAATGTTGGGACGTGGACGTCCAGCTGGCTGTTAATAGGCCGCTTCCTGTTCCACCTCCTCCTCGTAATCACCCTCGTAGTTGTCGTCCTGGCCGACGTCAGAAGCAGCAGCAGCAGGTACTGCAGCAGCAGGAGGAGCACCAATACCAGCAGCTTGTCCTCTCGGAAACAGAATCCGTCGTGCACGTGGTAGTGGCGGTGGCTGTGGCTGTGCTGGAGCGGCAGCAGGCTGTGTAGGTAGGCGTGCGATCAACTCAGTAAACTTGGCGTCGAGCTTGGTGTCGATCATCTTTTCCACGCCATCAATTGCCTCTGTAAATCTGGTCTCGATGTCATTCACCTGTTCAGACATCATTTGTGCAAATTTATCATGTAGCTCCTTGTTTGTCATGTTCTCCCAATCGGGTGCATCCCGCGCCACTTCATCATGTGATCCTGGCATGGTTAGCAGAAATAGAAAACACACAGGAATATGATCCTACTTCTACTAAAGGGATGTGGGATGGTGGAAAGCACAAATCCGTCAAGCTTTTCTTTCGTTCTTACCGATTCTTACCTAGCAGCAGGTGGTGATGTACAACCAACGGGTCAAAACTCTCAGAGATGTGGTAGAGCGATGGCCAGGAGGTGTCAACTGCACGAAGTAGAATATATGTGGAGCTGTAGGTAGGCGTGACAAATATGGTAGCAAAAAGCTCAACAGTAATCAAAACAGAGATGCAAAGCTGAATAAACACTCAACGTCGGTACTGTGCTGATCCTAGGCTAGACCGTACTAGAGACGCGAGCCTAAAACACCAACGAAAGCACGGCGCGGCACGTAAACAACTGAGAAGCACACTCTGAATTTTTTTTTCTCTCCTTTTTTTTTGCGATGCGGAACTGCGGTGGCTGAAAAAGTGCGAAAAAATCACTATGGTGGCGAACATCTCAAAATGAGTTTCTGGACCTAAGGAACGTATGGGCACGAAATTTTTTTACCCCTGAAAATTTTGGCCTAAAAACTGCTCTGAATTTTTTTTGTTGCTAATCACCCCCCTTCTCTGTACGGAAAAAGTTTGATGAAATCCGACTCTAACAACTGAATACTAATCTGGCTACAGAGAGATCAGGAACCGTACTGATGGTGGAACTCAACTCGGACTCGTGAGACGTGGTGGTGTATATGGACTCTTCTTGGCGGAACGTGGTGGTGTATCTGGACTCGGATTAGCGGAACGTGGTAGGATGACTACTTGTGCGGCGGCGACGTGGCAAACTGTGATCAAAACTCGAAACTCTAAGGGAACTAGACGCTAAGATCAGCAACTTGACACAACGATGCAACCGTAAATTCAACAAAGCAAGTACTGAAAAGAAAACTGGACAAAGGCTAGGACTGTCTTGGGACGTGATGATCTAACCCTAATTTTTTTTGTTGGCTTTTTCGTGGACTGTAGGTATGAAGAACAGAACCAATCTAGACTATGAAAACTGGTAAATCTCACCGAGCAACCTGGAAATCTGATACCACTTGATAGAGGCGAAGGTGTCCCGATATTTCGATGAGATGATGGAGATCGATTTTGGTGGAGTAGACTTTCACGACCCGACTACGAACGTGCGAAGACGTTGCGCCTTAGCAATCGCTAAACCAACTCCGAGAGGTTATTGATCCCGCGGATGCATGATCAACCTGACCACGGAGGTCAAGTCCTGCAAGCAATCGAAGAACAAGCAAGAACTAAGAATTGCAATCTGGATATTGCGAATATAAGATGAAAGATTAACAGAAGTTGGGGTTCCAATGCGGTCTTGGCCTGGTCGGACGACACAAACGAAGAACTCGAAGTTGCGGCTATGGCTAACTTAAATCTAATTAAAACCCAAGTCTAAACGACGCCCTAAGGGCTGTATATATGGGGGAACAGAGGGGATTTTCGTGACCCCTTGGAGGTGGGGCCCGAAAACAACCCTAACTCGGTTTCCCCACACATACGGAGTCTAAAAACAGCCTATAATGTGGTATTTCGAAATTACATGGGCCCAGCCCAATATTAAGGTGACGCAGCACCTATAATTGCTCTTGGACGAAAATAATGAAGTGGCATCTCGTGTATTTCGTCCAAGCCTTCATGCATGCCTTATGGTGGCTTCAAAGTGCGAAAATCCCCACTGGAAGCTCCATTGTTATTTCCCGCGCGCGCACCTTCTTCTCCATGCTTGATCCCGCTCCAATGACCGTCCTTCTTGTCCATGCTAGGTCCTTCATTCATAAGCAAAACAAAAGTATCTAATTTAGGCAGCATCATATGTTCATGAACATTAGAAGGATTCGCAAGAAACGTAAGTACCTGATAATTTAGTTGACGTGCACGTGCTCTAGTAACTGGTCCAGTGTGTGTAGTTGGTGAAGATGTGGGTGTAACATTAGTAGAGATGTCCTCATCAGTGGCTTTCGGCCTTTTAATCTTTTTTTTGTTTCTGTTTATTTGTTTTGCCTTGAAAAATAATAATATCTAGGCAATTTATAAAATCCTCAAATATTTATCTTGTACATAGGTGACATAGTACTAGCCACTCCCAAGTTTTGAAGATTTTTGAAATTCAAAACATTTGAATTTCAATTCAAATAGCATTTAAATTTAATTTCCAAGCCTCTAATTGAATTTTTGAGAAATCTTGGAGCATGCAGTGGGACCCACAACACATGAAATGTGATCATGCCCATTTATAGATATTTTCAAAATCATCAGAGGATTTTTGGAAAAAGATTTTTCTCTGGTCTTTTATTTAAATTCATTTTGAGGCTTTTCCAAATCCCCAATTCTTAAACCATAGAATTTAAACATGATGCAATTATTTCTAGAAATAAAAAGCATATACCAAAACTAGGGATGTGACAACTCGCCCCCACTCAAAAGAATCTCGTCCCGAGATTCAGAAGTAGTCGGGAAGAGGGTGGGGTATTCAACTCGAAGATGATCTTCTCGTTCCCAGGTGGCTTACATCTCAGAATGGTTGGAACACTGCACTTTGAGGAACTTGATCTTCTGACGTCGAGTGGTGCGCTCAGCTTCATCGAGGATACAGAAAGGATACTCTCGATAAGACAGGTTTTCTTGGAGATCAAGCGTGTCGTGGTCTACTTCGCGGATGGGGTCCTTGAAGCAACGCCTGAGTTGAGATACATGGAAGACATCGTGAACCTGAGAAAGATACAGGGGTAGTTCAAGTTGGTAGGCAACTTCTCCACGTTTAGCTAGAATGCGAAAGGGGCCTATGTAACGTGGGGCCAATTTGCCTTTGATACCGAAGCGATGGGTTCCCTTCAGAGGAGTAACCCGGAGGTAAGCTTTCTCGTTCAGCTCGTAGCTTTCTGGCCTATGATGACGATCATAGTAGCTTTTCTGACGAGACTGGGCCGTTTTCAATTGCTCACGAACAATGCGAACCTTCTCTTCTGCTTCCTGGATCATATCCGGTCCAAAGAATTGTCTTTCACCGGTTTCTGACCAGTTCAATGGTGTTCGACATTTTCGTCCATAGAGAAATTCAAAGGGTGCCATGCCCAAGCTAGACTGGAAGTTGTTGTTATAAGCAAACTCGGCGAATGGAAGAGATTTCTCCCAACTCTTTCCGAATGAGATAACACAGGCTCTGAGCATGTCTTCGAGAATTTTATTGACTCTTTCTACTTGACCACTTGACTGGGGATGAAAGGCGATGCTAAAGGAGAGATGGGTTCCCATAGCATTTTGAAAACTTTCCCAAAATCGAGAGGTGAAAAGACTTCCACGGTCTGAATTGATTTCCAAAGGAACACCATGGAGAGAAACGATCCGGGAGACATATAAATCCGCTAACTGGCTAGCAGTTATACTCTCGCGAACAGGAAGGAAATGAGCAACTTTGGAAAGATGGTCAATGACCACGAAGATGGCATTGTTTCCCTTTTGAGATTTTGGAAAGACAGTGATGAAATCCATACTAACTTTATCCCATTTCCACTCAGGAATGTCCAAAGGTTGAAGAGTACCAGCAGGTCTTTGATGCTCTGCTTTCACACGACGACAAACATCGCACTCAGCAACATATCGAGCGATTTCTCGCTTCATCCTAGTCCACCAAAATCTCTGGCGTAGATCTTGATACATCTTAGTACTACCAGGATGAATCAAGAGAGGGGTGTCATGATCTTCTTTAAGGATCTGCTGCCTTAGATTCCTATTCTTCGGAACTACCATCCTATTCTCGAAGTACACAGTACCCTCATTGTCTAGGGTAAAACATTTGGCCTTACCGCTAGCAATGTTTTGTTTGATATATCGGATACCTCGAGCACGTTGTTGAACAACTTTGATTTGATCCCCAAGGGTTGGTTTCACTATCCAAGGTGGAAAGGAATCCACGAGGAACAATCTCGAGATTGAGCTTTCGAAATTCCTCATAGAGAAGTGGTTGATACTGTTGTAACATGAGGTTGTTACAATACGACTTACGACTTAGTGCATCAGCCATGAAATTGGCTTTTCCTGGGGTGTAAGAGATACTTAAGTCATAATGTTTTATCAACTCTATCCAGCGTCTTTGCATGAGGTTAAGATCTGGCTGGGTGAATATGTATTTGAGGCTTTGGTGATCGGTATAGATTTCACAACGATTACCAAGGAGGTAATGTCGGCAAGTCTTCCGGGCATGAACTACGGCAGCGAGTTCAAGATCATGGGTACGATAGTTCTCTTCATGTGGACGCAACTGGCGTGAAGCATATGCTACCACATGTCGATCTTGCATAAGTATGCATCCTAACCCTTGTCGTGAAGCATCACAATAGATTTCGAAATCCTTTTTGGTGTCTGGAGGCTCAAGTACCGGTGCAGAAGTCAATCTTCTTTTTAGCTCTTGAAAGCTTTCCTCGCACTTGGGGTTCCATTCAAATTTCTTATCTTTCTTGAGGAGTTCAGTTAGAGGCTTTGCAACTTTGGAGAAGTTCTCAACGAAGCGGCGACAATAGCTTGCTAAGCCAAGAAAACTCCTAACTTGCTTAACCGATTCAGGTGGAGTCCAGTCAAGGACGGCCTGAACTCTCTCGGGATTGACAGCAATGCCTTTTGCAGAAATCACGTGGCCTAGGTAGGTCACTTCTGGAAGCCAGAATTCGCATTTGGAAAACTTAGCATAAAGGCGATGCTCTCTAAGTTTCATCAATACAAGCCTAAGATGCTCAGCATGTTCTTCTTCGTTCTTCGAGTATATAAGGATATCATCGAGGTAAACCACAACAAACTTGTCCAAATACTCCATGAAGATCGAATTCATTAAGCTCGAAAAAGTGGCTGGGACATTGGTTAAACCGAAGGACATGACGGTATACTCGTAAAGACCATAACGAGTAGTAAAAGCCTTTTTGGGAATGTCCTCGTTTCTGATTTTGATTTGATGATAGCCTAATCTCAAATCCAACTTGGAGAAGATCGAGGATCCAGCAAGTTGATCATAAAGATCATTGATCCTGGGAAGTGGGTACTTGTTCTTTATCGTCGCTAGATTTAGCGGGCGATAGTCTATGCACATCCTTTCTGTTCCATCTTTCTTCGTTACGAACAGAATGGGGCAACCCCATGGCGATGAGCTAGGGCGGATGAAGCCTTTTGCCAACGAAGCTTCAAGTTGGATTTTAAGCTCAGCTAACTCATGTGGGGCCATTCCATATGGGCGTCTAGAAATTGGGGCGGTTCCTGGGACAAGATCTACAATGAATTCTACACATCTGTCAGGGGGCATTCCTGGCAGCTCTTCTGGAAAGTCATCCGGAAAGTCACAAACTATCGGAATATCTTCAAGGTTAGGAAGGGGATGTTCATTCAACGAATATAGCTGGGTTTCTGAACCTTGAGATGCGAAATGGACTATTTTGCCGGAAGGATTAGTGAGTTGGACTGATTTAGTGGCACAATCAATCTTAGCACGGTGTTTTGACAACCAATCCATACCTAAGATGATATCGATATCTGAAGATTTGAGGGCTATGAGAGAAGCAAGGAATACAACATCCTCAACGGCAATTTCATTGTCATGACTTACCCTACTGGTACGCCATGTGGATCCTGGAGTTTTAATCATGAAAGGGGTAGGCAACTCCTCAAATGAAATGTCATGCAGGAGTGCGAACTTTTCAGACACAAACGAATGAGAAGCTCCAGAATCAAATAGAACAGAAGAAGGTTTGGAGTTAACAGGAAGTGTACCGAGTACAACCCTCGTATCCTCTTGGGCTTCTTTGATGGTGGCATGGTTCACACGTCCGTATTCAACAATAGCGGACATGGCTTTGGAAGGCTTTGGTGGCTTAGCTTTGGCTTTAAGTTTTGGACGAGGAGGAACATTCTCATGCAATGAACACTGTCGTGCAATGTGGCCAGGATTACCACACTTGTAGCACACTCGGGTGTTAGGTGGTGGAGTTTGGATGGCAAGCTCTCTACTATATTTCTAGGTTTTCTTGCTTTGTGGAGATGGTCTTGGAATGAAGTGCGAAGGAAGGGCACTAGTTGGGATCCAAATTCGACGTTTCTGAGAACCAAAACTAGAAGATGAAGCAAGATCACGATCACGCTTGCGAGACTCTTCAAAGACCTCATTTCCATGCTCAGCTCTGAATCATCTATTGACCAAATCCTCGAAGTTGACAAATTCAAGGAGATTGAGATCATGACGAAGGACAGGGTTAAGTCCCTTGCGGAACCTTGCCTCCTTCTTGGTATCGGTTGATATCTTCTCAGGGGCATAACGAGAAAGAAGATTGAACTCAGTTCTGTACTGATGAACATTCATACTTCCCTGAGATAGGTTGCAGAACTCTTCCCTCTTTCTTTCCATCAGCTCATCCAGAATGTGGTACCCTTGGAAGGCATCACGGAACTCCTGCCAATCACTACGTGACCATCAGGCTGCATTGCAACAAAACTTTCCCACCATTCATCAGCAGGACCTTCCAGAAAGTATGCCGCGAACATCACACGATCATCTGGAGAAACATGCGCCGTCTCAAGCTTACGCTCGATGGAACGGAGCCAATCATCGGCATCAAGGGGCTCAGATGAACATCGGAAAACTGGCGGGTTCAAAAGCATATAATCCTGGATGGATATTACCGCATCTCGCTGGAGAGAAGTGATCTTCTCAATGAGCTCCAAAATGCGTGTTTGATCACGTCGATTTCGCTCAGCCTCCATCTTGATTTCCGCTGCAGAAGGCGGTGAAGGAGGATCATCATCACCACTTTGATTACCGTGACCATATTCAACACATCTAGTTCCACCTGACATTCTGTGTGATAAAAATCAACAATCAGAGTAGGATTTATGATGGAATCAAAGCAAAGATGACATAATTTAAGAGCGGACAAGATTGTAATGCAAAAGAATTGGAATCACGGAAAACACAGGACAAATCAGACAACATAACGGCTGTACCGGGGTGGAAAAATGAATCAATCTGCAAGAATGATAAGAACCTTCTCAAAAGGCTTGATGGAATGGTGACTCTAGACAACAAAAACATTCCTACAGCTAATGAGAAGAAAACAACGAGATGTTCTAGTATAGACATAGATGAGCCTAGTCCTATCTTCCCGTAGAAAAGATGAGGGTGACTAAGAACTCAGATCGATGAGATTAAGGAGAAAAATGAAGCCTTACGTTGTTCCCTTATACCCAAAGTAACTATATAACTATAGAATGCTAGACTCGACTTCGAACAAGGTTTAGTAATCCTACAGGCAGTCCTGCTCTGATACCAACTCTGTCAGGACCCGGGGTTTGCATATGTAATTCCTGTCACAACTCAATCATATGGAGAGCCGAGAGCCATACCCACTTGTCTAAGCAGACAAGGCCAAGCACAGAACACTCTCGGAAAGCATCGTACGTGAGGGGCATCCCATCCAGGCCGGATGATCAACTGAGATGGGTCCTCGTCGCCCGCTCACAAGTCTAAATGATTATGGGTGGTGAAATCTCATACTCATAGACAAGTCGCCTCAACCATATTATCGGTTGAATTATAACACTTACATAAACAGACTCCAGCCCGATCACCTAGTCGGGATCTCGGGCGGGCTCAATCATACAACGAAGTGTGCCACGTGACAGAGTCACGAGCAATCGCATCGTGATGCCCCAAGCTGCGCACATCTAAGGGCCACTTGGTGTATAAAAGACCACCTGCAAGAACTCAACTAAGCTATCGAACCCCACACTAAGACATGCACGTTATAATCATACACGCAGCATACATGTCTAGTGTAAACAGCAGGTAACACAATATGAATTCTACAAACTCATAGTTTTATTGCATCTTCTAAACAGAGCAGATATAGTAGTGTTACAAGAAGAGATCACATAACTGTGACCCAACATTACATCATACAACAACGGAAGAAAATTATGTCTTAGTAAAGACAAGGTTAACAAATGGCTTAAGAAGCCTTTAAGAAAACACAACGACCCTCCAGAGGGACCAGGCTGCTGTCTGGGACTACATTACTTCGTCGGCGTCGAGCTTGAGGGGGAGGCCACCAACAGGGTCAGTGGTCTCGTCTCCAAAACATAGAATAAGCAAACGTGAGTAAAAATTCGTACTCAGCAAGACTTACGTCAGAACTATACTACTCATGCTCAGGTATCAAGGTAAAGGCAAGTGGGGTTGTAATGCAGAAAGCTTTGACTTGGCTATCCTGTACTATGACTACATAGAGTTGAGATGAGAGGCGCACACGAGTCCATCTAATCTTGATCACCACATCAATACACCACCATGGATCCTTCCTCGACTTCCCCACGAGGAAGAAACCCAAAGAACTCACACTTATCTTGAGATTTTTAGAGTATCCATTTGAGTTGTCTAATAATCAAGTAAAGATCTCCAAGTAGTCCATAACCGTGGACACGGCTATTCGAATAGTTCATTAACCCTGCAGGGGTGTACTTCTTCACATACGTAGCTACCACTTACCGCCTAGAACTCGTCACCTTCAAGCGGTGTCGACGAGGATAGTACCACGATACTTACCTCACGGCTCCAACTCTAGTCCAGGGGATCGCCTATCTGAGTATGTACCCCAATCCGGAATCTGGCCGGGGTTTCCGTTCAGGACACAGACCATGTATGGACGGTCCGACAAGCCCACCTCGACGGATGGTGCTGCTCTTGCCTAAAACCGTGCTACGTTATGAAATCAAAGAGAAGAACAATTAACCCATGCGAATCCTGGACCATAGTCGGGGTGAGTTAATAGGTCGAGAGGGGTCAATGAGCCCAACATGTGGTAGTCATATGTGTCTTGGATCACAACACAAGAACTCGGGGCCGAGGGCAGTGTAAATGAGACAACCCACTGTGTACTCCCTGCACAACCTCTCATTGTTAACTTATATTAGGGTGACTTCATCAACACGTTACCACCTTGTTGCATGTGTTCACTACCATCCCGATACATCACCCAGATGGATCATCTTCATTGCATACGACTCTAGCATGGAATAGCATAACATGGATGAAGGGCCACATGATGAACACAAACAAACTTGTATCTGCTAGGTTGAGGTTTGCTTAATACTATGGAAGCAATGATAGGTCATGCAAAAGATGGGTTCAACTAGCGGTAGAACGGTAACATGTTATCACCTATTCATGCATAAGAGAACAAGAGGGAAATGGGTTTATATAGACATGATCAATGGGTTTTGCTTGCCTTATTGTCGAGACTCGGGGTGCCACTCTTCGGAGAAAACAGGAACTACGTCCGGTGATGGATCTATCGAGAGGAAACAAACTCCGAGACAACAACAATGTAAACATCATATTGCAATGCACATTCAAGAAATGAATCATGGCATGGTACTGATGTGATCTAGGTTTAATTTTTCACATGTTAATTGAAGTTGATTTGAATAAGAAATTCAAATTCAAACTCCAAGTGTTGTTCAAATAAGCCAAAGTTCCATTTGCTAATGTTTGGTCTTTGTAAACTATGTTGTCATGTGTATGATATGCCTCTGATGTTCATGTGATAAGGTTGGCATTGCAAAGATTTAATTTGAAATGATTTAAACATTTATTTTGAATTATTCCAAATAACCCAAATAGCTAAATTCTACTGGTCCATCATCATAGATGTGTTTTTCATCTATGAATATATGATATTTGGAATCCTTGCATTTTTTTATGATTTTTCATATATTATTTATTTAATTTGGAGTTATGGTTTAAAAGTTATTGAATTTCAAAGATTTAATAGTTTTCTGGAATTTCTTTTAAATAAAGAAATTGATTTATTGCGCCAGGCTGACGCAATGCTGACGTGCGGGGGGGCTGACCAGCGGGGCCCACTGGTCTGTGGCCCAGGGGTTAATCCCCGTTTAACTTAACTGACAGGGGGGTTAGGGGGGCCAGGACCCCGGGTGATTAGGGGGGATTAGGCCCCTAATCACACCGGCTGGCCGGCGGCGGCCACGGGACACGGCGGAGGGGTCGCCGGAGTGCCCTCCCGGCCACGGGATGGCACGGGGAGGGCACCAACCAGGCCCTCTCGCACGCACGCGTCGTCTGGAGGGGAAGGGGAGGCCAAAGGCGGGCCGTGAGCGCGACGGCGAGCACAAGGGGCGCGGCGGCCATGCTCGGGCTCGACGGCTGGATGCGCGGGGAGGAGCGTGGAGTAGGGCAATCGCAGCGCATGCTCACCGGGGTTGCAGTGGAGAGGACGAGGGAGCCGGAGATGCAGCGGCGAGGGAGAAATCGCTCGCCGGAGTTCGATGGCCGTGGCAGAGGAGTTCGAAGCCCGCGTCGCCGTTGTAGCTGCTCTACTCGAATTGATGGGCCGACGCGACGAGGAGATCCACGAGGAACGTCAGGGAAACAGTGGTGCTGCGGGAGCGGGCCGGTGGCCGCGTGGAGGAGCGACGGCGAGCTCGGCAGTGCGCTCGGGTCTTCACGGGAGCGCCGGGGAAGAAGGGAAAGGAGGCTCCAGGGGGGAAGGACAGGGGAGATGCCCAAGGTATCCACGACGCCGATAAGGACGAAGGGGGCAGCCAGGAAGCTGCCTGGCGGCCATGCCGGGCTCGCCGGCGACCTGGCTGCCTGCCTGTCCAGTGGAGGAAGACGACCCTGCCCTTTTGGGCTGGGCCTCCTCTGCTGGGCCAGGTGGGCTAGGTAAGTGGCTTTCGGCCTTTTAATCTTTTTCTTTTTTTTTGTTTCTGTTTATTTGTTTTGCCTTGAAAAAAAATATCTAGGCAATTTTCAAAATCCTCAAATATTTATCTTGGACATAGGTGACATAGTACTAGCCACTCCCAAGTTTTAAAGATTTTTTTAATTCAAAACATTTGAATTTCAATTCAAATAGCATTTAAATTTAATTTCCAAGCCTCTAATTGACTTTTTGAAATATCTTGGAGCATGCAGTGGGACCCACAACACATGAAATGTAATCATGCCCATTTATAGAGATTTTCAAAATCATCAGAGGATTTTTGGAAAAAGATTTTTCTCTGGCCTTTTATTTAAATTCATTTTGAGGATTTTCCAAATCCCCAATTCTTAAACCATAGAATTTTAACATGATGCAATTATTTCTAGAAATAAAAAGCACATACCAAAACTAGGGTTGTGACACCTGGTTTGGTTCTCCCAATCTCTGGGCAGAATCCGGTTTCAAGGGACACATCCCTCATATCAGTTGTGAGGTAGCTCATGTTAGACCCAATGGCTTCCGGTAAAGCCCTGTCCCATATCAGGGTAATGTGGTTGCACGAGAAGCTAGGTATTAGCGGCACTTATAGAGAGTCCTTCAAGACTTCGAATATGTTCAACGATGTTTCCAACAACCACAATCTTGGCCATCACATCTTCTTAGATGTATGCCATCACATTTGGGTGGAGCAAGATTAACCAACTATTAAGTTGCACTTAATTATTTACCAGGCTATATGACGATCTCGATAGGGCTTAGAGATCATCGATGTTCTACTTTCATTTTCCCAAATAGGTAGGTATAAAGGTATGTGGTGGTTTTCCTAATACAACTACTATGATCCCATCCCAAATGATGTAATATTATATGATACAGTATCATAATTGATGAGGACATCTCTACTAATGTTACACCCACATCTTCACCAACTACACATACTGGACCAGTTACTAGAGCACGTGCACGTCAACTAAATTATCAGGTACTTTCGTTTCTTGCGAATCCTTCTAATGTTCATGAACATATGATGCTACCTAAATTAGATACTTTTGTTTTGCTTATGAATGAAGGACCTAGCATGGACAAGAAGGACGGTCATTGGAGCGGGATCAAGCATGGAGAAGAAGGTGCGCGCGCGGGAAATAACAATGGAGCTTCCAGTGGGGATTTTCGCACTTTGAAGCCACCGTAAGGCATGCATGAAGGCTTGGACGAAATACACGAGATGCCACTTCATTATTTTCGTCCAAGAGCAATTATAGGTGCTGTGTCACCTTAATATTGGGCTGGGCCCATGTAATTTCGAACTACCACATTATAGGCTGTTTTTAGAGTCCGTATGTGTGGGGAAACCGAGTTAGGGTTGTTTTCGGGCCCCACCTCCAAGGGGTCACGAAAATCCCCTCTGTTCCCCCATATATACAGCCCTTAGGGCGTCGTTTAGACTTGGGTTTTAATTAGATTTAAGTTAGCCATAGCCGCAACTTCGAGCTCTTCGTTTGTGTCATCCGACCAGGCCAAGACCTCATTGGAACCCCAACTTTCGTAATCATTCATCTTATATTCGCAATATCCAGATTGCAATTCTTAGTTCTTGCTTGTTCTTCGATTGCTTGCAGGAATTAGACCTTCGTGGTCAGGTTGATCGTGCATCCGCGGGATCAATAACCTCTCGGAGTTGGTTTAGCGATCGCTAAGGCGCAACGTCTTCGCACGTTCGTAGTCGGATCGTGAAAGTCGTCTCCACCATAATCGATCTCCACCATCTCATCGAAACATCGGGACACCTTCGCCTCTATCAAGTGGTATCAGATTTCCAGGTTGCTCGGTGAGATTTACCAGTTTTCATAGTCTAGATTGGTTCTGTTCTTCATACCTACAGTCCACGAAAAATCCAACAAAAAAAATTTTAGGGTTAGATCATCACGTCCCAAGACAGTCCTAGCCTTTGTCCAGTTTTCTTTTCAGTACTTGCTTTGTTGAATTTACGGTTGCATCGTTGTGTCAAGTTGCTGATCTTAGCGTCTAGTTCCCTTAGAGTTTCGAGTTCTGATCACAGTTTGCCACGTCGCCGCCGCACAAGTAGTCATCCTACCACGTTCCGCTAATCCGAGTCCAGATACACCACCACGTTCCGCCAAGAAGAGTCCATATACACCACCACGTCTCACGAGTCCGAGTTGAGTTCCACCATCAGTACGGTTCCTGATCTCTCTGTAGCCAGATTAGTTTTCAGTTGTTAGAGTCGGATTTCATCAAACTTTTTCCGTACAGAGAAGGGGGGTGATTAGCAAAAAAAAAAAAAAAAAAAAAGGGCACGCTTTCCAGAGCAGTTTTTAGGCCAAAATTTTCACGGGTAAAAAATTTTCGTGCCCATACGTTCCTTAGGTCCAGAAACTCATTTTGAGACGATCGCCACCATAGTGATTTTTTCGCACTTTTTCAGCCACCGCAGTCCCGCATCGCAAAAAAAAAAGAGAGAAAAAAAAATTCAGAGTGTGCTTCTCAGTTGTTTACGTGTCGCGCCGTGCTTTCGTTGGTGTTTTAGGCTCGCGTCTCTAGTACGGTCTAGCCTAGGATCAGCACAGTACCGACGTTGAGTGTTTATTCAGCTTTGCATCTCTGTTTTGATTACTGTTGAGCTTTTGCTACCATACTTGTCAGCCTTCCTACAGCTCCACATATATTCTACATCGTGCGTTTTGACACCTCCTGGCCATCGCTCTACCACATCTCTGAGAGTTTTGACCCGTTGGTTGTACATCACAACCTGCTGCTAGGTAAGAATCGGTAAGAACTAAAGAAAAACTTGACGGATTTGTGCTTTCCACCACCCCACATCCCATTAGTAGAAGTAGGATCATACTTCTGTGTGTTTTCTATTTCTGCTAACCATGCCAGGATCCCATGATGAAGTGGCGCAGGATGCACCTGATTGGGAGAATATGACAAACAAAGCATTACATGATAAATTTGCACAAATGATGTCTGAACAGGTGAATGACATCGAGAACAGATTTACAGAGGCGATAGATGGTGTGGAGAAGATGATCGACACCAAGCTCGACGCCAAGTTTACTGAGTTGCTCGCACGCCTACCTGCACAGCCTGCGGCCGCTCCAGCACAGCCACCGCCACCACGACGTGCACGACGTATTCTGTTTCCGGGCAGACAAGCTGCTGCTGCTCCTGCGGCTGCTGCAGTTGCCGCTACTGCTGCTGCTTCTGACGTCGGCCAGGACGACAACTACGAGGGTGATTACGAGGAGGAGGTGGAACAGGAAGCGGCCTATGAGCAGCCAGCTGGGCGTCCACGTCCCAACATTCGCCACGGTCGACACCAACCACCCCCTCAGGTACGCGATGATGAACATGTGCCTAAACTTAAATTGAATCTTAAGCCGTTTGAGGGTAGATATATTCCTGATGCTTATCTTACTTGGGAGTTAGAAACTGAACAACGCTTTACATGTTTACAATATCCTGAGAATAGACGTGTTACTGCTGCTGTTTGTGAATTCACGGGTTTTGCATCTATTTGGTGGTCTGAACATTGTAGATTGCATGCTAATAATATTCCAGCTACTTGGGCTGCTTTAAAAGATGCTATGCGTACTCGCTGGGTTCCTCCTTATTAACAACGTGAATTGCTACAAAAATTACAGCGTTTGAGACAAGGAAAAAATTCTGTAGAGGAATATTATCAAGAATTACAAACTGGATTGATTAGATGTGGCCTAGTAGAGGATAATGAAGCTATGTTTGCACGTTTTATAGGTGGCTTAAACAGGGAGATACAAACTATTCTAGAATACAAGGACTATGCTACTATTACTCGTTTGTTTCATCTTGCTTGTAAAGCTGAACGTGAAGTGCAGGATCGACAGGCCGCTACGAGACCTAACTTTTCTGCAGGACGAAATACATCATGGACATCGCGTGGACCTTCTACATCCACACGTCCTGTTGCACCACCATCTACTTCAACCTCTCATTCTTACAGGGAGCCACCAAAACAGCCAGCGCCACCATTCAAGGGTGCACAGAGTGGTCCAGCAGCGAGTTCTTCTTCATCCATGGCTTCCACAGGGCAAACACGAGATCGTGATATTAAATGTCGCAGGTGCCAAGGTGGAGGTCACTTCGCAAAAGACTGTCCCTCCAAGCGTGTGATGATTATTACGGCGGATGGTGGGTATGAGTCAGCGAGCGACTATGATGAGGAGACTTTAGTTCTCATTGCTCACGAGGAACAGGGTGCACATGATGATGCTCATGATATAGAGTATATGGCTCCTGATGATGCAGATCAATATGCTAGTTTGGTTGCTCAACGTGTGTTAAGTGTGCAGGTATCGAAGGCCGAGCAAAACCAGAGGCATAATTTGTTCCACACAAAGGGAGTGGTGAAAGAACGTTCGGTTCGCATCATCATTGACGGAGGGAGTTGCAACAACTTGGCGAGCATGGAGTTGGTGGAGAAGCTATCTCTCACCACAAGACCACACCCCCATCCGTACTATATTCAGTGGTTTAACAATAGTGGTAAGATTAAGGTAACGCGTTCTGTTCGTGTGCACTTTAGCATTGCTGCATATGCTGATTATGTTGATTGTGATGTGGTACCCATGCAAGCATGCTCTCTTTTACTTGGTAGACCATGGCAATTTGATAGGAATGTTGTACACCATGGTAGGACAAATCAGTTTACTCTGGTTCATCACGATAAAAATATTGCTTTACTTCCTATGTCTCCTGAACAAATTGTGAAAGATGATCTTGCTAGAGCTAGTAAAGCTAAACAGGAGAAAAATAAGAGTGAAAATGAGATAGCAGCTAAAGAATTTGAGCAACAACATAAGACTAATAGCAAATCTTCTTCTGCTGTTTCTAATGAAATTAAATTGACTAGTCCAACTTTGCTTGCTACTAAGGTTGATATTTCAGATTTGGATGTTAGTCAATATGTGTGCTATGCTTTTGTGTGCAACGAAGCTTTGTTTTCATTTGAGGAATTGCCTCCTTCTTTGCCTCCTGTTGTCACTGACCTTTTGTAGGAATTTATTGACGTCTTTCCACAAGACGTACCATCGGGATTACCACCTATTCGAGGGATTGAGCATCAGATTGACTTAATTCCCGGTGCTTCGCTGCCCAACCGTGCGCCATACCGTACCAATCCGGAGGAGACGAAGGAGATTCAGCGTCAAGTACAAGAGCTACTCGACAAAGGTTACATACGTGAATCCCTTAGTCCTTGTGCTGTTCCTGTTATATTAGTGCCAAAAAAGGATGGAACATGGCGTATGTGTGTTGATTGTCGAGCCATTAATAATATTAATATTCGTTATCGTCATCCTATTCCTCGGTTAGATGATATGCTTGATGAATTAAGTGGCTCTACCATGTTTTCCAAAGTTGATTTGCGTAGTGGATACCATCAAATTCGCATGAAATTAGGAGATGAATGGAAAACGGCTTTTAAAACTAAGTTTGGATTATATGAGTGGTTAGTCATGCCTTTTGGGTTAACTAATGCACCTAGCACTTTCATGAGATTAATGAACGAGGTTTTACGTGCTTTAATTGCAGTTTTTGTGGTAGTCTATTTTGATGATATACTGATTTATAGCAAATCTTTGGAGGAACATTTGGATCATTTACGTGCTGTCTTTATTGCTCTACGTAATGCACATTTGTTTGGTAACCTTGGGAAGTGCACCTTTTGCACCGACCGAGTATCGTTTCTTGGCTATGTTGTTACTCCGCAGGGAATTGAAGTTGATAAAGCCAAGATCGAGGCGATTGAGAGTTGGCCGCAGCCCAAAACGGTCACACAAGTGAGGAGTTTTCTTGGCCTCGCTGGATTCTATAGGCGTTTTGTGAGAGATTTCAGCACCATTGCTGCACCTCTCAATGAGCTTACACGTAAGGATGTGCCTTTTACTTGGGGTACCGCACAGGAAGAAGCCTTCACGATATTGAAAGATAAGTTAACACATGCTCCTTTGCTCCAACTTCCTGATTTTAATAAGACTTTTGAGCTTGAATGCGATGCTAGTGGTATTGGTTTGGGAGGTGTGTTATTACAAGATCCTAAACCTGTTGCTTACTTTTCTGAAAAATTGAGTGGGCCTAGTCTGAACTATTCTACTTATGATAAGGAATTATATGCTCTTGTTCGGACATTAGAAACTTGGCAACATTATTTATGGCCCAAAGAATTTGTTATACATTCTGATCATGAATCTTTGAAACACATAAGAAGTCAAGCAAAACTTAATCGTAGACATGCTAAGTGGGTTGAATTTATTGAGACTTTTCCTTATGTCATTAAACACAAGAAGGGGAAAGATAATATTATTGCTGATGCTTTGTCTCGTCGTTATACTATGCTTTCACAACTTGACTTCAAGATATTCGGTTTAGAGACAATCAAAGATCAATATGTACATGATGCGGAATTTAAAGATGTTTTGTAGAATTGTAGAGAGGGTAGAACATGGAACAAGTTTGTGCTTAATGATGGGTTTGTGTTCCGTTCTAACAAGCTATGCATTCCAGCTAGCTCTATTCGTCTTTTGTTGTTGCAGGAGGCGCATGGAGGAGGATTAATGGGACATTTTGGCGTGAAGAAGACGGAGGACGTACTTGCTACACATTTCTTTTGGCCAAAGATGAGACGGGATGTTGAGCGTTTTGTTGCTCGCTGCACTACATGTCAAAAAGCTAAGTCACGACTCAATCCTCATGGTTTATACATGCCTTTACCTGTACCTAGTGTTCCGTGGGAGGACATATCCATGGACTTTGTTTTAGGCCTGCCTCGAACAAAGAATGGGAGGGATAGCATATTTGTTGTCGTGGATAGATTTTCTAAGATGGCACATTTTATACCATGTCATAAAAGCGATGATGCTGCTAATGTTGCTGATTTATTCTTTCGCGAGATTATTCGCTTACATGGTGTGCCCAATACTATTGTCTCGGATCGTGATACTAAGTTTCTTAGCCATTTTTGGAGATGCTTATGGGCTAAGTTGGGGACTAAACTACTTTTTAGTACTACATGTCATCCCCAAACTGATGGACAAACTGAAGTAGTCAATAGGACTTTGTCTACTATGCTTAGGGCTGTTTTAAAGAGTAACTTAAAAATGTGGGAAGAATGTTTACCTCATATTGAATTTGCTTATAATCGTTCATTTCATTCTACCACTAAAATGTGCCCTTTTGAGATTGTTTATGGTTTTCTACCTCGTGCACCTATTGATTTGCTTCCTATTCCATCTTCGGAGAAGGTTAATTTTGATGCTAAGCAACGTGCTGAATTGATATTAAAAATGCATGAGTTAACTAAAGAAAACATTGAGAAAATGAATGCTAGATACAAGCTTGCTGGTGATAAGGGTAGAAAGCATGTTGTGTTTGAACCAGGAGATCTTGTTTGGTTACATCTACGTAAATATAGGTTTCCTGATTTGCGCAAGTCTAAGTTAATGCCACGAGCTGATGGTCCCTTTAAGGTTTTACAGAAAATTAATGATAATGCATATAAACTTGAGCTACCTGCAGATTTTGGGGTTAGTCCCACATTTAACATTGCAGATTTGAAACCTTATTTGGGAGAAGATAATGAGCTTCCGTCGAGGACGACTTCAATTCAAGAAGGGGAGGATGATGAGGACATCTCTACTAATGTTACACCCACATCTTCACCAACTACACATACTGGACCAGTTACTAGAGCACGTGCACGTCAACTAAATTATCAGGTACTTTCGTTTCTTGCGAATCCTTCTAATGTTCATGAACATATGATGCTGCCTAAATTAGATACTTTTGTTTTGCTTATGAATGAAGGACCTAGCATGGACAAGAAGGACGGTCATTGGAGCGGGATCAAGCATGGAGAAGAAGGTGCGCGCGCGGGAAATAACAATGCAGCTTCCAGTGGGGATTTTCGCACTTTGAAGCCACCATAAGGCATGCATGAAGGCTTGGATGAAATACACGAGATGCCACTTCATTATTTTCGTCCAAGAGCAATTATAGGTGCTGCGTCACCTTAATATTGGGCTGGGCCCATGTAATTTCGAAATACCACATTATAGGCTGTTTTTAGAGTCCGTATGTGTGGGGAAACCGAGTTAGGGTTGTTTTCGGGCCCCACCTCCAAGGGGTCACGAAAATCCCCTCTGTTCCCCCATATATACAGCCCTTAGGGCGTCGTTTAGACTTGGGTTTTAATTAGATTTAAGTTAGCCATAGCCGCAACTTCGAGCTCTTCGTTTGTGTCATCCGACCAGGCCAAGACCTCATTGGAACCCCAACTTTCGTAATCATTCATCTTATATTCGCAATATCCAGATTGCAATTCTTAGTTCTTGCTTGTTCTTCGATTGCTTGCAGGAATTAGACCTTCGTGGTCAGGTTGATCGTGCATCCGCGGGATCAATAACCTCTCGGAGTTGGTTTAGCGATCGCTAAGGCGCAACGTCTTCGCACGTTCGTAGTCGGATCGTGCAAGTCGTCTCCACCATAATCGATCTCCACCATCTCATCGAAACATCGGGACACCTTCGCCTCTATCAATAATACAAAAGAAAATATAAATGTAGGACATGGGTTTGAGTTTTGAAGATGGCTTGCCTTTCTCGGCGGTGTCTCCTGGTATTGCTTCTTCGGCTTGGGAGGAGTCTTCTCCTGTAACATCAAGCGCTTCGTCTACGCATTGCGAAAAAGGTCACACATTACAATCACAGCGATTACACAAATCATACAAGTAACAACACTCACATATAACCAAAGTGTTACAGCAACATCACAACAAGAGCAGCAACAAGGTTGTAATAATTTTAATAGGGTTTAGCTTAACATGATTTTATTAGAAAAGTTAGCAAGGCAATTATATCACAAGATCTTAATCATGTATCACACGGGGTTAACCAAGCATTTAACAAAGATAATAGCAACTTTTAATTCACAAAGAATTTAGTATAAGTTTCAACATTAAATGTTTATTAACTTTAGGACACAATATTTTATTTAATAATATGCAGAGAAATCAGCAATATTAAAAAATATTTAACAAGAAAGAAAATGTTATAATTCCTTTTATTCTAACAATATATTAAATTTTTTACACAACAAATGGCTACTTGCCATAAACATAACTATTAATTTTTTAATAATTTAATAACACAAATAGATTTTTTTAGAACTATGTTAAGAAGCAATTTAATACGATTTATTAATAAATTACCACAATTTTGTTTAAGTGAAACATATTTCTAGAAATGAAGGAAAATAACGCACAATTTCGAAACAGTACAAAGTTTGTTTCATATTTTTTTTGATATGTATTGCATTTTATAAAATTATTTAAGTCCTACCAATTAAATAAAAAGGAAGAAGGAACTGCGCAGCCGGACCAGAGCTATATTACACGTCGATGAGCAAACTTCCTCTGTGGGCCTGGCCTATGCAGTGCGGTGGAAGGTTTTTTTTTTTCTAAAAATAACTGAAGTGGTAAGTTGGCTCCCTGGCTGTTCGATCATGTTAGTTGATCGAACAGCCAGGGGCCGTCTTCTTCCCAGGGCACAACGGGTCGGCCCTTGCACAGCCGTGGCGCACAGAGGAGGTGCAGGAGCTCATCGGGGGCTTTACCGGTGTCGCTGGACGACGGTGTGTGTAGGCGTGGATGTGTCTCGGTGAGCGGGATCCATTTTTTTCAAAAACGGCGACAAACGGTGACGTGGGCGGTCGGTTCGGAGAAGCTTGAGACGGTGGCGAAGCTCTGGGCGGCTCCTCCTGTGCTCCTCGCTGGTCGCGGATTCTCGTCGGCGTGGCTCCTCCAACGGGTGGAGAGGGGGATCACCGCTGTCCCTCTCCCCTTCTTCTACCTCCTCCTCCTTCCCTTCTTTTCTTCCTCCTCCTCCTCCCCTGCTACTACTTCTCTTCTTCTGCTAGCGACGGGCGGGGTGGCTGGGTGGTGGAGAGTGGTGCTGGAGCAATGGGGCTAAGGGGAGGCAAGCTGGGTGTGGACTGGATAGGTCGGGGCGAGGCCTACTTATATAGGCGCGGTGAGAGGTGCTCCCGGCGGGAACCAGCGAGGGCTCGAGCGGGCAGCGCGGGAAGTGGCTGGGGGAAAGCGCGGGTTGGATTCGTCGTGCGAGGGATCGAACGACGAAAGGTGGGGCACGGGAAGAACACGATCCGTGGCCTCGCCATCTACAGGACAGGAGGGTCGGTGGGTGTGCTGGAGAAGAAGAGTGTGGGCGTGGATTAGGGATTAGATAGCCGGGCTTCGGCCCAAGTAGTGTAGGTGTTCTGTGTAATTTTGTAATGCTAGCAACTGGTTTGCCAAATGCTACTTCGATTTTGATTCAAGTGTGAAACAACTTTTAAGACTTAAACCTCCTAAATACTTTATAATGCTCCAGAATTATTATCCGAATTTATTTGGGGTTTGCATGTAATTGTTCATAACGTTAATGATATTATTACTACTAGTTTAATAGAAATTAGGTATTATTGTCCTTTTGAATATTTTTATTAAATTCATTGTGCTATAGTGGTATTTTTAATTATTTTGTTATAAATTATAAACACAAGAAGAATATTATTTATAAAAAAATATTGATAGCATTTTTTTATGGTGGTCAAGTGTTGCCATTACCATATGGGTGGTGTGAGCTAATATATTGTAACATCCCAAAATTTTCCAAATTTTGGAATGTTAATAAATAAATTATAATAATATTTGTTTGCTTGATATGTTTGAGTTCACTAGGATCTGAAACTTTTGGAATTTAAATGAATATTAAAATGAGAGGGAATAAAAGGACTTTCCCCTAATATTCATTTTTGGTGTTTCGGGATTTAATATTCAAAACAAATCCAACTAAAAATAAAATGAGATAAAATGACTCCTTCATTATAAAAGAAAGTTGGAAATTTTTTAATGTCATTTAATTTTAAATTGGAGTTATTTAAATAATTCTCCCTTCACAAATCATAATAACTTGAGAGAAGATAAAATGACTTCTTCAGGAAAATGGAGTTGTAATTATTTAAGTAATTATTTGATGTTTTTGTTGATTTTTAAAATATTTTATAACTTAATAAAGTCATCGGAAAAATGTCATTATTTTTATTTATTCTTTTGGTCCATATTTTCATTGCATAATTTTCTTTGGCTTATTTTATGAATTTAGGATTTTATTTCATATTTTTCTGATGTGTAGTTTATTTTAGAAAATTCTTTGAAGTTCGGAGTTAAAGAAATAAAAATAAAACTGAAGCCACCCGGCCTAGTAGCATGTTTCTCGCCGTGGGCGCAGTAGAAGCCGAGTCGGGCCCGGAAAGTTTTTTTTCCTTTTGTTTTTTTTCCTTTTTCCCTCTTCTTATATAAGGATTTTCGAAAAAAGATATTTTCTTTCTAAAAAACCCTAGCGGGACCCGCCCGTCGGCGCCGCCGCCGCTGATCGCGACGGCCGCACCTCCTGCGCCACCCCCGCCAAAACGGGCGCCGCGCCTCGTCGGCCGCCTCCTTCACGCGCGCCGGAGCGCCGCCACGGCCATCCCTCGTCGAAGCGCCGCCACAGCCACCTCGCCGTAGCCGCTCCCGAGCAGCGCCCCGTGAGACCGCGCCACCCTGAGCGCCGCCATGCGGATCCGCTCCCGCGCTACCGGCCGCACCGCCGCTTCTCGCCCGCCGCTGCCTCGCCGCCGGCCGGCTTCGCCGGAGTGCCGCGCCGCCAGCCGCCCTCGCCGGACCGCCGCCGGAGCCCGCCACCCTCGCCAACCACCGGACCGCCGCCGACCGGTAAACCGCCGCTTCCACAGCCGTCATATCTGGATCCAACAGCCCAGATCTAGATCCAATTATTGTTTTTAGGGTTTCCGGTTAACTGGAGTTGACCCGGTTTTTCTCCGGTTAACCTCCGTTGCTTGTTTTCTATTCAACGAACATTCACTGGTTAATACCGAAAATTAACGTTGTTCGTCCCGTAGCGTCCAAGGGCCTATTCGTGATGCGAATTTATTTTTATTCACAGATAAGTCCTTTTTCACAGATTGCACCCTAGAATGTCCGTAGCCGTATCTTTTAAACCATGTATCGGAATTCAGTGATTCTTTTTCCTTCACGCTCGTAGTGATCTATAGTTTATCATAGAGTTAAGTTTCCACACTTTTGCACATATAGGAATTTGAATTTATTCAAATTCAAATTCAAACTTCTAGAGGCCGTATCTTTTATACCATTGATCCAATTCGATTAATTCTTTTTTGCTTTGGATCACTCATGTCATATACTTTCTGTACACATAATCTCTACACCATATTCAAATAATTTTCGATCTGTTTGAATTTAAAGTTAATTCAAACTTGAACCTGCTATGACTCGTGTTGTAGTATTCCGTTTCACGTGTTTCTTTTTGCATATTGGATCATCTGTAATATCCTATCGGCTATACCCACAGACATTTCATTGCCATGATCTTCACCATGAGTTCCTAATGTCTTTGATCATAATATTTTCTATCGACAATTCTTTATCCGTTGACTCTCTCGAGTTTATCTTGCACCTATCACCTTCGAGCACATCGAAACCTATACCGTGTCAAGCCTAGTTGTTTTTGTTTTTAAACCTTATTGTGTTTGATTTGTTGATCTTTTGAATCTTCTTTTGGCATGATTGCTTATTTGAGTTCTTTCGTTTACGATAGATTGCTCGGAGTGTGACGATTAGAGTTATCTGGATCGTGAGAGCGAAGAACTACATCAAATGTATAAGGCAAGTTACACTTTGACCATACCTCATCCTATATTTTTCATTATGCATGTACCAATCTATCACCCTATGCATGTGTTGGAAAGTTTATACTATATACTTATGCTGCAAACCTGGTAGGATAGCCATATGATCTGATCCTGTATTCTTTGTCACCCGAGTTCGTATTTGATTATATATTGCTATGCTTGTAGACGGGGATTGGCTTGAGAATACATTGAGTTGCGTGAGGATTTAATGACTTGACTAGCAACCTTAAATAGAATTCACCTCTGGACGGACAGGGAGTGCTTCCTGGGGGCTCGTACCTTATCTAAGGCGAGACCAGGTTGTACCCCTAATGGATGGTTTTGGTGGTCGAAAGAACGTCATGGTATCTACCCTCTGAACGTAAGTGGGCGCCGTCCAGGCTCAAAAAGATTAGACAGACTTGGTGACCAGTAGCTTCCATGTACAACCGCTGGCCATATGGGCTCTGGCTTAGTCGAGTACGTTGTGGGAAGCCTCTCCCGTGCAAAGCTAGCAGTTGTAGATTTTGGTAGGTGTATCGGCTTGCCGTTGGGTGTAGGTGACCTCTTCTGAAAGACTTCATCTCAATCTTCGGGTTGAGTCCAGCGGGAAAGTGTACTAACCTCTACAGAGCGTACAAACTAATCATGATTAGCTGTGTCCCTGGTTATGGACATCCTTGAGCTACTAGACATTAATGTTACTGGAGGATCTTGACAGATGAATCACCATAATAAACTTGAGTGGGCAAGATTTAATAAAGGGTGTGGATTTGAACTGGTGTTGCCCAGTTCAATCTTAAGTAGTAAGTAAAACTAAAATTTTGACTAGGTAGATTGGGAAAAATCAGCTTTCTGCAAAACAAAACCATAAGCCTTTCCTTTGACTTACCTTGCATGTAGCGATACGTCTGTTATATTCTTTTTCGTGTGACTTGCCATACAACTCAGACGTACTCACCCGTTGTCGGGCTGTAACCTTCGGTGTTGCAGGATTGTATACGACGAGTAAGTGATGCGATGTAGGGTTACGATGTCTATACTTAACTGTGCCGGTGGAGTTGATGGACGAGACAAAACTTTTATTGTTTTTCCGCTGTATTCTATTTGTAAGCTAGCCTTGAGCTATGCAGGTATGATTAATTGTAATACTGGATCTTCGATGTAATATATATGACATGTGGTTTATTCTTGATATTACATCATGTACTATGTGTGCTAGCTATTGATCTAGGGACTAGCACAGAATGCACAGAGACTTCGATTCTTAGCGAATTAGGTCGTTACTGATGGTATGAAAGCCCATGTTGACTGTAGGTCGTGACCCTAGAAAATGGATAGGAAAAGCCATAGGAACAAAATTATTTTATCACTCTCTGATTTCTTACTCTCTCCACTAGTATCTCTCATCTATTATTCAATTTTCTAAACTCCTTCTCTTGTTTTAAATGTAATTAACTATAACATCCCAAAATTCTCCGAATTTTGGAATGTTAATAAAATTAAATAGATGATGATTGTTTGCTTGATGTGTTTGATTTTCTCAGGGATTTAAAACTTTTTGGAGTTTATTGAATATTAAAATGAGAGGGAATAAAATGACTTTCCCTAATATTCGTAATTGATGTTTTTGGAATTTATTATTTAAAACAAAACCAACAAAACAAAATGAGAGAAGGTAATATGACTCCTTCAACATATTAAAAGGTTGGAAAAAGTTTTAAATCATTATTGCAATTCTTCTGAATATTCAAAACATTTTTCAACTCAAGGAAATTCATTTGAGAGGATATAAATTGACTTATCCCCTTTTTAATAAAGTTGGGACATATTTCGAATATTACTTTAAAGTTTTTAAAATTTATTATGAGTATTATAAATAACTCTAAAATTATTTTAGAGATTTTATAATGCTAAGAGAGTTTTTATTTCATTGAAATGATTTATTAAATATTTTAAAAGAGTTGAAAAAGTATTCCAATGGGATATTATTATTTTACCAAATTATTAATTGGTGTGACAATTTTAAAACTTATATTTTATTATTTAGAAATGGTTTGGCAATGCTTTTGACCAAATAAAAATACTTTTAATAGTTTATTGGATTTTATTTGATTTATGAAAAGTATTTTTATATTTAAATAAAGTATTTAGAAAATGTTTTTATTTTTATTTTCGTTTTTGTAAAATGTATTCATTAAATAAATTTCTTTGTATTATTTGATGAATTTAGAATTTTATTTCACATTTTTCCGATGAGTATTTATTTTTCTACAATTGTTTGAAGTTGGTGATTTTAAATAAAAAGAAAATCCGTAGCCCGGCCCAGTAGTTGTCTCCGCTTCGAGCGCAATTAGAGCCCAACTTGGATCGATTGTTTTTTTTCTTTTCTCTGGTTATAAATAGAATTTCAGTAATTCTTTTTCCTTTTTCTTTTTTCTGGAAAAACCCTAATTTCGCGGGACCTGCCGCCGGGCCCCGTTTCGCCGGCACCGCCACCTCGGATTCGCCGGAATCTCGCCGGCCACCGTCGCCGCGCCACCGGCCACCCCGTGCACCGCCGCCACTCCCCCCCCCCCCCCCCCCCCCCGCACCTCGGAGGGTAGTCCAGGCTCAAAAACTGCTCTGAAAAGCATGCCAGACTCTTTTTTTTACCCTCTTCTACGTACGACAAAGATTGGTGAAATCCGACTCTAATCAACTCAAACTAATCTGGCCACGGAGAGGTCACAAACCGAACGGGTGATGGAACTCAACTCGGATTGGTAGGTCGTGGTGCTGTATATGGACTCGACTTGGCGGAACGTGGTGGTGTATCTGGACTCGGATTGGCGGAAACGTGGCGGCGTACTACTATGCGGCGGCGGTGTGACAAACTGTGCTCAGAACTCGAAACTCTAAGGGAACTAGACGCTAAGATCAGCAACTCGACACAACGATGCAACCGTAAATTCAACAAAGCAAACTACTGTAAAGAAAACTGGACAAAGGCTCGGACTGTTTTGGGATGTGATGATCTAACCCTAATTTTTTTTTGGCTTTTTCGTGGACTGTAGGTATGAAGAACAAAACCAATCTAGACTACGAAAACTGGTAAATCTCACCGAGCAACCTGGAAATCTGATACCACTTGATAGAGGCGAAGGTGTCCCGATGTTTCGATGAGATGGTGGAGATCGATTATGGTGGAGACGACTTTCACGATCCGACTACGAACGTGCGAAGACGTTGCGCCTTAGCGATCGCTAAACCAACTCCGAGAGGTTATTGATCCCGCGGATGCACGATCAACCTGACCACGAAGGTCTAACTCCTGCAAGCAATCGAAGAACAAGCAAGAACTAAGAATTGCAATCTGGATATTGCGAATATAAGATGAATGATTACGAAAGTCGGGGTTCCAATGAGGTCTTGGCCTGGTCGGATGACACAAACGAAGAGCTCGAAGTTGCGGCTATGGCTAACTTAAATCTAATTAAAACCCAAGTCTAAACGACGCCCTAAGGGCTGTATATATGGGGGAACAGAGGGGAATTTCGTGGCCCCTTGGAGGAGGGGTCCGAAAACAACCCTAACTCGGTTTCCCCACACATACGGACTCTAAAAAATAGCCTATTAAGTGTATTTCGAAATTACATGGGCCTGGCCCAATAATAAGGTGACGCAGCACCTATAATAACCCTTGGACGAAAATATTAATGTGGCGTCTTGTGTCTCTCGTCCAGGTCTTCATGCACGCCTTATGGTGGCCTCAAAGTGCGAAAATCACCACTGGAAGCTCCATTGTCCTTTCCCGCGCGCACACCTCCTTCTCCATGCTTGATCCCGCTCCAATGACCATCCTTCTTATCCATGCTAGGTCCTTCATTCATAAGACAAACAAAAGTATCTAATTTAGGCAGCATCATATGTTCCTGAACATTAGAAGGATTCGCAAGAAACGAAAGTACCTGATAATTTAGTTGACGTGCGCGTGCTCTAGTAACTGGTCCAGTATGTGTAGTTGGTGAAGATGTGGGTGTAACATTAGTAGAGATGTCCTCATCATCTATACTCAACTTGCCTGTGGAGTTGATGGACGCCACGAAGATTTTATTTTTTTCCGCTGTATTCTATTTGTAAGCTAGCCTTGAGCTATGCAGGTATGCTTTATTTTAATACTGGATCTTCGATGTAATATATATGACATGTGGTTTATTCTTGATATTACATCATGTACTGTGTGTGCTAGCTATTGATCCAGGGACTAGCACAGAATGCACAGAGACTTGGATTCTTTAGTGAATCGGGTCGTTACAGATGGTATCAGAGCCCATGTTGGTTGTAGGCCGTGAGCCTAGAAAATGGATAGAAAAAGCCATAGGAACAAAAATATTTTATCACTCTTTGATTACTTACTCTCTCCACTAGTATTTCTCATCTATTATTCATCTTCTAAAACTTCTCATCTTGCTTTACTGTTAATACCCCTCTGAGTTTCATACCCCTGAAGACAAGACATTTCAGAGGTGCATCATCAACATCGTGGATCAATTGAGGTTACCACTAGCAGAACTGGAGTATCCTATGGGGTTCAAGAAGTTTTGACAATGAGGATCTTTAAGATCAGCTTAGCTGAGAAGGATGAAGCCTAGCATCAGGCCACCAATTTTATATGGAGATAGATGAACGAATTTCGTGTAGTATGATGAGATCATATGTCTTGCACATATGACCTTACTCTAGGTGTTGTTTGTGTGTTTTGACTTTTGTGACTGTACTGGTTGTTGTTATGTGTTGCTGTTGACCGTAGGTGTTTTTTTTCTCTTTCTTGTTTGAGTGCATATGCTTGGTGTTATCTTAGTTTGTTTTCTTGTCGGTGTTATAGTTTTGCCCTAACCCTTGTCGTATGGGTTTAATAGATGGAGTATGGAGTAGGACTCGCCTTTTCTGGGGCGATGTCGAGACTGAAGGTGGAGCAATGGATCCGTAATATGGAGGAACACATGGAGCTTAACAAGGTTGGAAGTGAGGACATGGTCCCCTATGCAGTTAAGTACTTGGTAGAAGAGGCTACTACTTGGTGGAGAATGCACCAAGCGATTGACGAATCACGAAGGAAGATTACTTGGAAGGAGTTCACAAAGATTTTGATGGCATCTCGCCTCGTCACCCCGATGCAAAGGACGGTAACCCGTAAGAGGCCTCGTGCCTGCAAAATTTGCGGGGAGGTAGGACACTCCTATGAAGGACACCAGGATGGATGTCCCCATTGTGAAGAAATTCACGGGGGTGAAGAATGTCCCACTGCTCAAGTCACATGTTTTGTGTGCGAAGGAAATAATCATTACCCCGCTCAGTGTCAATTTTTCATCGTGACACAACAAGTGTTTCAACATCAAAAAGAAGGAATGAAGAAAGTTATCCAGGAATTGAAGGAAGCACTCATGAGGAAGAAGATAAAGGACATTAGCCAGATTCAGTGTTTCCGATGCAGGAATATGGGACATTACGCCAACATGTGTCCAGAATTAAAGGAAGCACCCGTGAGGAAGAAGAAACAAAAGGACCTATCCAAATTGAGTGCTATCGGTGCAGGAACATGGGACACTACAACAATATATGTCCAGAATTGAAGGGAAAGAAGAGGTTGTGATTTGCAAGGATGCTGGCTTGAAGAAGCTTATGATTTGCAATTGGAGAATAGAATATTCATGGCATGCACTAACTGTACGTTGTTATCTTTTTATTGTTAGTTGAGATGTTGATCGATGCATGTTTGCTATGGATTGATTAGATGTGTTATTTCATGATTTGTTTTGTTAAGTTTTGTCTTGTACCTTGTGGCCCGGATATGTATTTGGTTGTTGTGGCGTGTTGTGTTTTGCGTTTCTTCTACGTGAGTAGAATAAGTTTACGTTTCATTAGACCCCTCATCTATTTAGTATGCTTCAAGGCTGAAGGAGACATAACAACAACAAGAATAACTTGACAAGTAACATGATGATACGAAGATTGCTTCGGCAATGCAAAACGAAAGCTACCGTCATTGAAGACCTGAAGACTTGAAGACCTGGAAGATTCAAGTTTCTACTGTTAGATTGTTCTGTGAGCTGTCATTTCTTGTTTTACCGACAGCTACACATCAAAACTTATGTTTCAAAACTAGTGTGATGTTTGTATGGGTATCTCTCGCTATCGCTCTCTACCTCGCTATCTACATTCTATTCCCCCTCATCCTCATCCTACACTTAAGAAGCTACTACAATGGGTGCCAATATCAAGACTAGAATAAAGATGGATGTAACTAAATGCCAAGTTCAAAATTAACCCCGTGTGCCAGGATCTTACAACAAGCAAGCACAATCTTGCTGAAGGAAGAACCCTCGAAGAAGTTGTGGTCCACCAGTACCCGTTTTATAGAAGTTTGCGTAAACCAGAGAGTTGTGAAGAAACGATAGATGTTTGTTTGGCTTGCAGAATCATGGATTTATCTGAACAGAGTTCATGATCAAGAGGAATTTTCTGCAACGCTTGTGAGGATGTCCGAGTGTTAGATTGCGAGATTCACTAAACCATATACAAGGTAATGATATGGGTGCAGAATGGATTGATCACCATGCCACTACTCTTATTATTTGCTCTTGCGATGCGGGATAGTAAATCTTGAGTGACTTACCTACGTTTGAGAGACGATGATGTCAAAGCCTGAACCATAGAATGGTACGATGTGTGACCCCAGTAGAAGTTTACCGTTTGTGTTATACGGTGAGTATGGACCAAGACCATTTGCTGTAGGTATCCCGTAGAAGTATTCTTGATGACCACCATGAGGGAATCGATAGTTGTTTAGTAGTGGCGTCTGGCCTGTCAGCCATGAAGTCTTAGTACTTGGAAGACCACTCTCTCGCTAAGGAATGGAAACCTCAAAGGAGGAATTCGTGAAACCTCGAAGACTGAAGGTGAAATCTTTACGAAGAATGTCATCGATGGATTAAGATACTGGAAGCCCACACTTGTGATGAAGAATTCAATGCCCCAACGGAGTATGAAGATTATGTGTGAGGAGCTCGCTAAGGGAGCAAGATTTTGAAGACCATGTCGCTTTCCTTTTAAGGGTGGTAGTACCCTAAATCTTCGGAGGATCAAAGGATTGCCGTGAAGACCCGAACCCTAACCTTTCTTTCTAGCCTTCTCGAATCTCGAGGACGAGATTCCTTTTAAGGGTGGTAGTGTGTAACATCCCAAAATTCTCTGAATTTTGGACTGTTAATAAAATTAAATAGATGATGATTGTTTGCTTGATGTGTCTGATTTTCTCAGGGATTTAAAACTTTCTGGAGTTTATTGAATATTAAAATGAGAGGGAATAAAAGGATTTTCCCTAATATTCATAATTGATGTTTTTGGAATTTATTATTTAAAACAAAACTAACAAAACAAAATGAGAGAAAGTACTATGACTCCTTCAACATATTAAAAGGTTGGAAAATGTTTTAAATCATTATTGGAATTCTTCTGAATATTGAAAACGTTTTTCAACTTAAGGAAATTCATTTGAGAGGATATAAAATGACTTATCCCCTTTTTAATAAAGTTCGGAAATATTTAGAATATTACTTTAAAGTTTTTAAAATTTATTATGAGTATTATAAATAACTCTAAAGTTATTTTAGGGATTTTATAATGCTAAGAGAGTTTTTATTTCATTGAAATGATTTATAAAATATTTTAAAAGAGTTGAAAAAGTATTCCAATGGGATATTTTTATTTTACCAAATTATTTATTGGTGTGACAATTTTAAAATATATATTTTATTATTTAGAAATGGTTTGGCAATGCTTTTGACAAAATAAAAATACTTTTAATAGTTTATTGGATTTTATTTGATTTATGAAAAGTATTTTATATTTAAATAAAGTATTTAGAAAAAAAATTATTTTTATTTTATTTAAGTAAAATGTATTCATTAAATATATTTCTTTGTATTATTTGATGAATTTAGAATTTTATTTCACCTTTTTCCGATGAGTAATTATTTTTCTACAACTGTTTGAAGTTGGTGATTTTAAATAAAATGAAATTCCGTAACCTAGCCTAGTAGTTGTCTCCGCCGCGAGCGCATTTAGAGCCCAACTTGGATCGATTGTTTTTTTTCTTTTCTCTGATTATAAATATAATTCCAGAAATTCTTTTTCCTTTTTCTTTTGTCTGGAAAAACCCTAATTTCGCGGGACCCGGCGCCGGGACTCGATTCGCCGGCGCCGCCACCTCGGATTTGCCGGAATCTCGCCGGCCACCGTCGCCGCGCCACCGGCCACCCCGTGCACCGCCGCCACTCCCCCCCCCCCCCCCCCCCCGCACCTCGCCGGACCCAGCACCCTCGCCGGAGCTCGCTGTCCACGCCGGCCGCTTTCGAGTTCGCCAGAGTTGACATCCGCCGCCAGGGACCCGATCGCTTTTTGCGAAAAACTTTATTTTCGGATAGGTCCCTGTTGGCAGAAAACACCTCTGCGCCGTTTCCGCAATATCTCCTACACCGTGCGTCGCCGAGGTGAAACTTTTTCCTACACGCTCATGTTGTTCTGTACTTTAGCATGGAATAAAGTTTTGCACACTTTGCACACTTTTGAATTTGAATTTATTTCAAATTCAAATTCAAATTCCGGTGGCCGTATCTTTTAAACCGTTGATCCAAATCGAGTGATTCTTTTTGCGTTGGATCACTCGTTCCATGTACTTTCTGTTTATAACATGTGTACACAAAAATTCAAGTGTCTATTGATCTGTTTAAATTCAATTTCAATTCAATTTTGCACTTGCTATGACCTACGTTGTGGCATGACGTTTCACGTGATTCCTTTTGCATATCGGATCATTTGAGACATGTTATCAGTAAGATTCACACACTTTTTTCATGTGGGCATGATATTCACCTTGAATTCATAAATGTCCGTGATCACAATTCTTTACCGATGAATCTCTATCTGTTGACTCTCTCGAGGTCACTTCCACCGATCACCTTCGAGCACATCGACACCTTTGCACTTCAAAGCCCTTTTTTTTTGTTTCAAAAACCTTTGTGATTGTTTTGTTGATATTTTGTTTTGTCCTTGTGATGTGATTGCTTATTCGAGTTCCTTCGTTTGCGATAGATTTTCTCGGAGTGTGAAGAATAGAGTTGACTGGAACGTGAGAGCGAAGATCTTCATCGAATGTATAAGGCAAGTCATATCTTTGATCATACTCCCTATTACCTATGTTTTCAATGCATTAGTTCCTCTTCTTCTTAGATTGCATGATAGGTTATGCTATGCTATTTACACCCAGTAGTTCATGGAGGTAGGTCTGATCCTTACATCATTTTCACCATCGTATACTATGACATTGCTATGCTAAGTAGACGTGGATTGGGAAGTGAATCATTATGAGGTATGAGTGATGATGTAGTAATCAGGACCAAGATAAAGTTAATGAATTACCTGGGTGGGATGGTTGCGAGTATCTTGGCGATGGCCAATGATGACTGCGGAAAGCCACCCAGGCTCAAAGGGATTTTTCTTTTGAATTTGATTTCAATGATTTCTTTTGAAAATTTTAACATGATGCAAGATGACTTTGATCCTAGCACATACCTAACTTGGGGTTGTGACAACTCGCCCCCACTCAAAAGAATCTCGTCCCGAGATTCGGAAGTCTGCGGGAGGAAGGAGGGGTACTCGGCACTGAGACGTTCTTCTCTTTCCCACGTGGCTTCTTTCTGGGAGTGGTGTGACCATTGCACTTTCAGAAACTTAATCTTCTGACGACGAGTGACATGCTTTGCGGAATCAAGAATACGAACGGGGTATTCTCGATAAGAAAGGTCATCTTGGAGATCAAGCGTTTCATGGTCGACTTCGCGGATGGGGTCCTTGAAGTAACGCCTGAGTTGGGACACATGGAATACATCATGTACTCGGGAAAGGTGCGGGGGTAGTTCAAGTTGGTAGGCAACTTCTCCACATTTAGCAAGAATGCGGAAAGGTCCAATGTAACGTGGGGCCAACTTGCCTTTGATACCGAAACGTTGGGTCCCCTTCAGAGGAGTAACCCGAAGGTAAGCCTTCTCGTCCAGATTGTAGCTCTCTTGCCTATGATGACGATCATAGTAGCTTTTCTGACGAGACTGGGCTGCTTTCAATTGATCACGAACAATGCGAACTTGCTCTTCTGCTTCCTTGATCATATCCGGTCCAAAGAATTGTCTCTCACCGGTTTCTAACCAGTTTAGGGGTGTTCGACATCGTCGTCCATATAGGAGTTCAAAAGGAGCCATGTTCAGACTAGATTGAAAACTATTGTTATAGGCAAATTCGGCGAATGGCAGAGATTTCTCCCAATTCTTTCCGAATGAGATAACACAAGCTCTGAGCATGTCTTCAAGAATTTGGTTAACCCTTTCGACTTGACCACTAGACTGAGGATGGAAAGTTGTACTAAAGGAGAGATGAGTTCCCATAGCATTCTGAAAGCTTCCCCAGAATCTAGAGGTGAAAAGGCTACCGCGATCAGAATTGATTTCCAAAGGAACACCGTGAAGGGATACAATTCTAGAGATGTACAAGTCCGCTAACTGGCTAGCAGTTATAGACTCGCGAACTGGAAGGAAGTGAGCAACTTTGGAAAGCCTATCTATGACAACGAAGATGGCATCGTTTCCTTTCTGAGTTTTTGGAAAGCCGGTGATGAAGTCCATACCGACTTTGTCCCATTTCCACTCTGGAATAGGCAAAGGTTGAAGTGTACCAGCAGGTCTTTGGTGTTCTGCCTTAATGCGACGACAAACATCACATTCGGCAAAAAATTGAGCAATGTCTCTCTTCATCCTAGTCCACCAAAATCTCTGGCGTAGATCTCGGTACATTTTTGTGCTACCGGGATGAATTGAGAGGGGTGTGTCATGGGCTTCCTTGAGGATGAGTTGACTTAGTTCCCTATTCTTAGGTACTACCAAACGATTTCCAAAGAATACCGTTCCCTTGCTATCTGTGGAGAAACATTTAGCAACTCCGTTAGCAATGTTCTCGTTGATCCGGCGAACACCTCGTGCACGCCTTTGGGCAACTATGATTTGATCCTCAAGAGTTGGTTTCGCCACCAAGGTAGAAAGATAGCCATGAGGAACAATCTCAAGATTGAGCTTGCGAAATTCCTCATGAAGAAGTGGTTGATACTGTTGTAACATGAGGTTGTTACAATACGACTTACGACTTAGTGCATCAGCCATGACATTGGCTTTGCCTGGGGTGTAAGAAATTCCTACGTCGTAATCTTTTATCAACTCAATCCAACGTCTTTGCCTAAGATTAAGATCTGGCTAGGTGAAAATGTATTTGAGGCTTTGGTTGTCGGAATAGATCTCACAACGATTACCAAGGAGGTAATGTCGCCAAGTTGTTAGGGCATGAACTACGGCAGCGAGTTCAAGGTCATGGGTAGGATAGTTCTCTTCATGTGGCCGCAACTAGCGTGAAGCATAAGCTATCACATGTCTATCTTGCAGAAGTATGCATCCTAACCCTTGCCGTGATACGTCACAATAGATCTAGAAATCCTTTTTGGTGTCTGGAGGTGCAAGTACGGGTGCAGAAGTCAATCTCCTTTTTAGCTCTTGAAAGCTTTCCTCGCACTTGGGAGTCCATAGGAATTTCTTATCTTTCTTGAGGAGTTCAGTTAGAGGCTTTGCAACTTTAGAAAAGTTCTCAACGAAGCGGCGACAATAGCTGGCTAGGCCAAGAAAACTCCTAACTTGCTTAACCGATTCAGGTGGAGTCCAGTCAAGGACGGCCTGAACTCTCTCGGGATTCACAGCAATTCCTTTTGCAGAAATCACATGGCCTAAGTAGGTCACTTCTGGTAGCCAAAATTCACACTTGGAGAATTTAGCATACATGCGATGCTCTCTAAGTTTCATCAATACCAGCCTTAGGTGTTCGGCATGTTCTCCTTCGTTCTTCGAGTAGATGAGAATGTCATCGACATAAACTACAACAAATTTATCTAAGTACTCCATGAAGATCGAATTCATCATGCGTGAGAAAGTGGCGGGGGCATTGGTTAAACCAAAGGACATGACGGTGTACTCGTAAAGACCATAACGAGTAGTAAATGCCGTTTTTGGAATGTCCTCGTTTCGGATTTTGATTTGATGATAACCTAATCTCAAATCCATCTTGGAGAAGACAGAGGATCCAGCAAGTTGATCATAAAGATCATTGATCCTGGGCAGTGGGTACTTGTTCTTTATCGTCGCTAGATTTAGAGGGCGATAGTCTACGCACATCCTTTTTGTTCCATCTTTCTTCATTACGAACAGAACGGGGCAACCCATGGCGATGAGCTAGGGTGGATGAAGCCTTTTTCCAACAAAGCTTCCAGTTGGGTTTTAAGCTCAGCTAACTCACGTGGGGCCATTTTGTATGGGCGTCTAGAAATTGGTGCGGTTCCTGGCACAAGATCCACTATAAACTCTACACATCTGTCGTGTGGCATGCCCGACAGCTCTTCAGGAAAGACATCCGGGAAGTCATGAACCACCGGAACATCTTCAAGGTCGGGAAGGGGAAGTACATTCAAAGAATGCACTTGGGTTCTTGTTCTGGGTGATGTGTAGTTGACGGTCTTGCCTGAAGGGTGGGTTAGTTTCACTGATTTGCCTTTGCAATCAAGGTAGGCATTCTGCCTTGATAGCTAATCCATGCCAAGGATAACATCAATGTCTGAAGACTTGAGGGCTATGAGTGAAGCAAGGAATACTAAACCCTCAATTGCGATTTGATTACCATGGCTTACTCTATTAGTTTGCCATCTTGACCCTGGAGTTTGAATAATCATTAGGGTGGACAATTCAACAAAAGATAACTCATGACGAAGTGCATAACTTTCCGACATGAATGAATGAGATGCTCCTGGGTCGAAAAGAACAGAAGTAGGAACATAATTGACTGGGAGCATACCAAGAATGACGTCAGTGGTGTCGTCAGTCTCTTCGGCAGCAATCTGGTTCACGCGTCCACGAGTGGCGGGATGAGCGGGTTTGGTGGTGTAGACCTTCTGGGGTGGCTTGCCACGACCATTGTTGTTGCCTCCGGCACGGGGTGGAGCATTTTGATTCTGGAGCTGGTCCTGGGGACACTCGCGGGAGTAGTGGCCTGCCTGACCACACTTGTAACAGGCTCCAAAGACAGTGCTTGGAGCTGGGTTGTTCGGTGGAGCGGGGTGGAACTGAGCTAGTGGACGAGGCGCCACATAGGATGGCCTCGGTGGGTTGTTCTGGCGGAACATACTGTTGGGGATCCAGATCTTGCGCTTCTGAGAGCCGGAACTGGATGATCCATCATCTCTAGGGTGTTTGCGGAAGTCGTTGGGGGTGTTCATGTCCTCTGCCTTGATGGCCTTGTTGACAAGGACCTGGAAGGTGGCAAAGTCATGCAGGTTGAGCTCACGACGGAGTCCGGAATTGAGTCCACAACGGAACCTCTCTTGCTTCTTGGCGTCGGTGGAGACCTCTTCAGTAGCATAACGAGCCAGTCGGTTGAACTCACGACTAAACTCGTCAACAGTCCTTCTGCCTTGGGTGAGGTTGCAGAACTCCTCACACTTGCAGTCCATGAGACCCTTTGGAATGTGGTGCTCGCGGAAGGAAGTGCAGAACTCATCCCAAGATGTGGGCGGTCCTACGGGACGCATGTTCAGGAAGTTCTCCCACCAAGAGCTAGCTCCACCCTCGAGGTGGTAAGTGGCATAGCTGACCTTGTCGCCATCTGCAACATGGCCTGCCTGGAGCTTCCTCTCGATGCTGCGAAGCCAGTCATCGGCGTCAAGGGGCTCGGTGGAGTAACTGAAAACCGGGGGATGAAGCCGGATGAAGTCATTCAAAGACACCAACTCGTTGCGCTGTTGAGTGGTGTTTCGGGCAATGACCTCCATCAAATGGTGAGAGTCTCGGCGGTTCCTCTCAACCTCCATCAGAACCTGAGCCATCGTGGGTGGGGGTGGAAGGTTGCCTTCCTCCTGTTCATTCCCACGACCCTGGGCACGACCAAGCTAGCCACGGGTTCCTTGAGACATCCTGAAGGTGAAAACCAAAGTCAAACAGAGTTGATTGGAAGATTCTAAACAAGGTATTGAAGTACTGGAAGGATTACAGAGCAAAGGAAGTAATCATCTTGACAACATGGTGATAAAAGTATACAAGCCATATATTCACAAGCTGTCATACAAACCATACATCGTTTTAGTACAAGCACCAAGCTAATACAAACGTGATGAAGATGATACATCCTTCAGAGGCACTCTGACTTCCTATACATTATTTATATAAGCCTCTGGAACTTAGAACACCTTGCGTACAATATACTAAGATACTACTACATCCTCACTAAGTAAGACCACAGGCGGTCTCACTCATCTCCATCTCCATAGTAGTCCTCGTAAAGGTTACCCGCGTAACCCGGTAGCTGAATGTCACCATCGGAAAACACGGAGGCCTGTGGACCCTGATATCCATTTGGGCAAGGATGGGGCCTAGGTCTAGCGTAGGGTGGAAGCAGAGGACCACGGGGTGGAAAAATACCTCCAATCTCGGGCCAAGCAACTCGAGAAGGCATCTGTGTCCTCACAGGGTAGATATCATCATACTCAACTGATCCAACACTCACAAAGGGTGCCAAGAGTGTCAGTGCTCGATACAGACGAACACGGGTGGCGTGAAGCTCAAAACGGAGAGCGCGTGCATCACGATCTCGATCACAAGCAAACCTAGCAGTCATCTGAAGTACTGGATCCTCTGCAGAGTGATCTATGTAGAGTCCGGTGTAATATCCCTCTTCTCCTGGAAGTGCAGCAGGGATATAGAGGAACGAGGTCTCTCTCAGCATAGTGTGCTCCTCTCTCAGTAGGGTAATACATGAGTATGCAGCATCCTGCACAGCCATGTTCTCAGTCATGCCAATGCCATGTCCAAAGTGGATAGGCTGAGTGACTCCATTGTGGTGCGGGTAGATCCTGACAATGCAGTGGAACTGGGTCTGGTTGAAGTCAAGGAACTGTTCCTCAACCGTGTACTCAGGGTACCATCGGTATCCAATGTAGGACATCATCTCGATCAGCATGGCGGGATGGCCACGCACACCGAGGCACCTGGTCAAACGAACAATCTGCCGAGGGGGAAGATCTGCCATCTGAAACAGAAAGAAGGAGTTTGCAAATGCATGAGATTATGAAGAAACTTGGAATGACTCGGGCAGCATAACGGCTTTAGTTGTAAGAAAAGGCAATTTCTTACAACATGGAAATAACACTTACATAATACGATGTAAGAAATCAGCATTACAACAATGCTAGGAAACCGGACCCAACTTTCCTACGGCTACAAGGAAGCAAACAACGAGATGTTCTAATCAGCAGAGGTGAGCCTAGTCCTATCTTCCCGTAGAACAAGATGAGGGTGACTCAGAACTCAGAACGAAGAGGATAAGGAGAAAAAAGAAGCCTTACGTTGTTCCCTTATATACCCAGAGTAACTATATAACTATAGAAAGCTAGACTCGACTTCGGCCAAGGCTGCTAGTCCTACAGTCAGTCCTGCTCTGATACCAAGTCTGTCGGTACCCGGGGTTAGCGTATGCAAGTCCCGCTACGACATAGTCATATGGAGAGCCGAGAACCGTACCCACTTGTCTAAGCAGACAAGGCCAAGCACAGAACGTTCTCGGAAAGCATCTGATAGAGGCGGGGTGTCCCGATCTTTCAATGAGATGATAACTACGAATGGAGTCGACTTTGACGATCCGACTACAAACGTGCAACGACGTTGCGCCTTAGCAATCGCTAAACCAATCTCCTGAAGGTTATTGACCACGTCGGAGCACGATCAACCTGACCACGAAGGTCTAGTGCCTGCAAGCAATCGAAGAACAAGAAAGAACTATGATAAAGCAATCTGAATATTGCGAATATGTAGATGAAGTATGAATAAAGTTGGGATTCCGAAAGCGGTCTTGATCTGGTCGTTGGACACAAACCGAGTACACGAAGATGCAGCAATTAGCTAAGCAGTCTTTTTAACTAAAAGAAATCCAAAGAAAAACCCTAGGGTTTGATCTACTTATATAGGACTAAAGGGTGGAGGCCAAGGGGGTGGAAGGACGTCCCAAGGAGTCCTAAAACTAAACCTAGGTCGTACAAGGCACTTGGGCCCATGTGGAGGTGATGCAACACCTATTGAGTTGGAATTTGATTCGGATTCTGCTGCTGGGTCGCACCGTTTTCGCAATATCTCCACGCTCCGATGGAATTTGAAGGTAAAACTAATTGCGTTGGAAACTAGACGAGATAAGCTATCACCAGAAAAAAGAATCACCCAATTTGGAGTTCGTATGTAGAAACGGCGGCTGTTTGAAGTTGGGTATATCTCTGTAGTCCGAATCTGAGTCCATGACGTGAAAGACTTGGTCTCTATCTTCTCTTGGGCCAAAAGTGACGTGAAATAACTTCTTGTACAGCACACAATCATGCCCCTTTGTATTGACTTCATTTCTTGATCAAATATAGAGGAATTAATGGTCATATCCATGATAATTATGTCCTCATCATCTTCATGCTTGAACATGCTCCAATGCTCATCCTTCTTGTCCATGCTAGGTCCTTCATTTGTCAGCAACAGAAATATATCGACGTTAGGCAGCATCATATTCACATGAACATTAGAAACATTACCAAGAAACGAAACTACCTGATAATTTAATTGGTGTGCACGATCTCTCGTAATTGGTCCAGTAGGTATATTAGCAGGGGTTGTGGCTGTAACTATGGTAGTCATGTCCTCATCAGCATCGTACGTGAGGGGCATCCCATCCAGACCGGATGATCAACTGAGATGGGTCCTCATCGTCCGCACACAAGTCTAATGATATGGGTGATGAACTCCCATATTCAAAGACAAGTCGCCTCAACCATAATATCGACTATCTCATAACCCTTACATAGACTTACTCCAGCCCGATCACTTAGTCGGGGTCTAGGGCGGGCTCGATCATACCACAAAGTGTGCACGAGACGGAGTCTCGAGCAATCGCATCGCGATGCCCCAAGCTGTGCACATCTAAGGGCCACTTGGTGTATGAAAGACCGCCAGCCAGATCACAACTAAGGTCTTGAAAACCCATACAAAGACATGCATGTTATAAACATACACGCACCACACATGCCTTGTATGAACAGCATGTATCATTGCAATTCTGTACAAAGTATACATTTTATTGATAACTCTCACAGAGTGCACACAAAGATCACAAGCATGTGATCCAACATTACAACAGACAAGCGGAAGCAAAGTAGGTCTGAGTACAGACAAGTTTATCAAATGGCTTAAGAAGCCTTATTGAAACACAAGCCCTCCACGAGGGAACCAGTCGTCTGACTGGGACTAGACTAGCTTGTCCTTCAGTCGTCGAGCTCGATGAAGAAGCCACCTTCGGGGTCAGTGGGTTCATCTAAAACATAGAATAAGCAAACGTGAGTACAAAGTCGTACTCAGCAAGACTTACATAGGAGCTATACTACTCATGCACATATATCAAGATAAAGGGAGGTGGGGTTCAATTGCAGAAGTGCCAGCTTTGACTTGGCTAGTCCTGAACTACGAGTACGAGACTTGAGGTAAGAAGCGTACACGAGTCCACTACTTTCTCCAACCAATTACACCACTATGGTGCCTTCCTCGACTTCCCCACGAGAAAGCACGCCATAGCACTCACACTTATCTTGGTGTATTTTAGAAGTATCCAGTTCAAGTTGTCTAATAATCAAGCTAAGCTTTCCAAGCAGTCCTTAACCGCGGACGCGGCTATTCGAATAGTTTTGTTAACCCTGCAGGGGTATACAGCTACACACACATGATCATCAGTTACCGCCTTTGATCTCGACACCATTCAAGGGGTGTCAGCGAGGATGCTCACCACAACTGTTACCTCATAGCCTATCTAGTCCAAGAAAGCCGCCTACCTGGGTTGGATACCACTATCGTGAACCCGGCCGGTTTACCGAAGTGGACCCAAGTGATGTGTGCGTGGTGCATAAGCCGGTCTCGGTTGAGCCGTTCTCTCACTTAGCATCCAGGCCACAAGCCTACCAGAACTCCGAACTACTGCGACATCTGGACATCGAAAGGGATGAGTTAATAGGTTGAGAGGGGTCAGTGAGCCCAATGTGTGGTTGTACTCTTCATCTTGGATCACCACACAAGAACTCGGACTTAGGGCGGTGTTCAACGAGACAACCCACTGTGTACTCCTACACAGCCTCTCATTGTTCACCTTGTATTAGGGTAGATTCACCAACATCATCATGATCACTACCCTCCCGACTCACATAACAGTAACATCATTGTATCACTCTAAGCATGTAATAAGAAGTAACAATTGCAGGGGCCACATGATATCAATCAACTCCTACATTTGCTAGGATTGTGGTTTGCCTACTACTGTGACACATGATAGGTCATGCAAAGGAATGGGTTCATATATGCGGTAGAAACGTAGAATGGTAATCATCCTATACAATGCATAAGCGAGACATGAGAGGGAAGTGGGATTTTATCGACATGATCAATGGGGGTTTGCTTGCCTTGCAGACAAGGTTCGGGTTCGCGGTCTTCAACGAAGGGGGCAGCCTCCTGTTCCGGTTCCACCTCTACTCGACAAACAACAAACAAGGTAGCAAAGTAAATACAATGCACAATCACATGGTTGAAGGTTGAAACTTGATGTGTATGCTTTGATGTGTGAAGCAATTCCACTTAAATGGGGTATTTGCAATTGAATTTGCAAATTTAAACTCCACATATGATTTCCAATTTAGCGAAGTTGCATATGACATTGTTGGATCAAGTTAACCCATTTTGAAATGTGTATGATATGCCTCTGATGTCTAATTGAAATGTAGTATGTTGCTATGGTTCAAGTTGCAAAAGCATTTGAAAAGAATTTGATTTAATTCCATTTAAACCAAATAGCAAATGCTACATTTTCTCCTGATCATTTTTCATATATTATTTTTTAAATTTGGAGTTAATATGAATTTTCTATGAATTTCCAAAGTTTCAGCCTTTTTCTGCCTTTTCTGGAATTTCTGGATTTATATAAATCAATTAATCGATTTACTGCGTCAGGCTTGCGCAAGGGTGACGTCAAGGGGGGGGCCCTAACTGGTGGGGTCAGCATGTCAGCCTCTGGGTTAATTAACCCGGTTAGTTTTAACTAACCAGGGGGTTAAGGGGGGGCAGGGCCCACTGGCAGTGACCCAGGGTCACTTAACCCAGGTGGGGTTAAGTCCCTAATCACGGCCACGTCGGCGGGCTGCCGGCAGCTAAACGCCGGCGTCTCCAGACGCGGCGGCGACGCACGGGACGGCGGCTCCGGCCACCATTTGGTGCGCTGAGACCACCAAACGGGAGCCCAAGCACGTCCGCGTCAAGCTGAACACAGCAGGGCCACGGGAATGGCCGGAATCCTCGTCGGCGTTGAGTTCTTGCGGCGGTCGTGGTTGGGCAACGACGAGGATGAAGCTGCGGTAGGTTTTCGTGGGCACGCGATGGCTTGGACGACTCCTTGGAGCACCAGGAGCACGGTGGACGTCATGGATGGGTCGAAGGGGCATGGGAACTTCCTCGCCGTCGACCATGGCGGAGGCGAGCTCTTGCGTTCATGGCGGATCTAGCTAGGGAGGAGGAGGGAGACGAAGGAATGGCTTGGGTGAACCGTGAGCTCACCGTGAGTTCAACGGAGGCGGTGGAGCGGTGGGGGACGCCCTGTGGTTGCCGGAATCAAAGAAATCGTGCGGCGGCTCCGGCGAGGTCTCGGTGAAGCTTGCGTTGGCCTCGAGCTCGATTAGTCCTCCAGCTTCTCCAGATCGAGGAAGTCGACGATGGCGCGCACGATGGACATGGTCTCCAGGCTTTTCTCCGGCGTTGGCTGAGGTTCCTCACGGCGGCGAACGACGGATGCTCTCGGGGAAGAAGGGGAAAAGCGGCAGAGTGCGCGAGAGCGAGGGGAAAGGGGTGGAGAGTGACGAGGGCGACCACGGCTCTCTCCGGGACATGCTGGAGAAGGCAGGGAGGCAGCTGCGTGGCCTGCCCGTCGTCGGCGGCCTCGGCATGCCGGCCACCGAGCTGCTTGTCATCGTGGAGGTAGACGACAAGAGCTAGGTGGGCTGGGCTGGGCTGGTTGCAGGCTGGGGGGGGGGTAAGTTGGGCTTTTTCCAAGTGAGCCTTTTTTCCTTTTTCTTTTTTGTTTTCTTTTCTGCCTTTTTGTTTTGCTGTGCTAAATAAATAGCTAGGCATTTTCTAAAATGCTAGAACTTTTTATATGGCCTCATAATAATATAGACTAGCCATTTATAAAGTTTGGCACTTTTTAAAATTAAAATAATTTGAATCTTAACTCAAATAGGGGTTTTTGATTAATTCCAAAGCACTGTTTGAATATTTGAAAAATCCATGAGCATGGGGTGGGTCCCACATCACTTGATATGTGATCATACTCATTTATAAGACTTTTCAACATTCTGACATGAATTTTTGGAGAAGATTTTTATCTGGCCTTTTGAATTAATTCATCTGGGAGGGGGGGGTTCCTTCTCCCATTTTGCTTTTGAATTTGATTTCAATGATTTCTTTTGAAAATTTTAACATGATGCAAGATGACTTTGATCCTAGCACATACCTAACTTGGGGTTGTGACAGCGGGGCTCTCTGGCGATCTCTCTGTCTATGGCGATTTCGAGCGAGGGAGGGAGCGAAGATGGCGCTGGAGAGGGGCAATGAACTGGGGCGTGTGCAGGCGTCTCCGTGCCGCAAGGATAAGGCTTGGGGGCGCCTGGAAGGCTCTCGATGTCGCGGTGGCGTCCACGGCGCGCTCTAGCTTGACACCGAGCTCGTTGAGGAAGACGACTGACGAGGGGGTGACCCCATGACTCCTACGGATGAGCCTACCTGGTGTCCGTGAAGGCAGAAGGCCCATGAAGATACGGCCTCGGCCCACTAGATGGCACCGACGTAGAGGTCCTCGACTCACAAGGAAGGTGCGAAGACCTGCCGTACGGAGCAAGCTAGGGTTAGGAAAGTTTACCTGTACACGTAGATGAACTCCCCGAGACCTGGCCTGATATATAAGGGCTGGGAGGGGCGACACCAAAGACATCGAATCTTACTTGTAACCCTAGCCTTGAGCGCTCCAGCCTTGGACTCCACTGTAATCGCATCTCCCCAATCAATAATATCGAGCAAGAGCGAGCCTCCCTATTTGTCGACGAGCTATCGTCCAACCTGCGCCTCTCATGACTAACCCAGGGTCCCTGACCATGGGATTTGCCGGGGTTGATCCCCGTCAATTGGCACCGTCTGTGGGAACCGCGCAGGTTGGGAACGCGATCTCGGCGGCCTCATCACCACCAGCACTCATCGACTCTGCGGCTCCGGCAAGATCCAACCTGTTCGAGTCCCTCGGATTCACGGCCCACCTCCCAGCCCTCAAACCAGTCTTCACCGACCTACGCTCCGGCATCAATCTGATCTTCCAAGAGTACCATATCTACATCAACCACTGGGGTACCCTCCGCCTCATCGACGACACCCGTGCGCCCACAACAACATCTACAGCAACGACCATAGCGGACGCCGCCCACACGGACGATCCATTTGGAGGTTGTAGCTACGCACCCAACTCACGGCTCCACGCTACTCGCGACCGCTCGAGTGAAGCCCTAGAATGGAGAAGCACGATCGCACGCATCGGCAAGGAAACGGCAAGGGCACCATCGCAGGTGTTCATGGCAGAAGTCGGCACATCAACGTTAGGTAACAACGGGCGAGCCGACGACCCGGGCACTCGACAAGACACCCCAACCACCAACAGGGCGGCTGGCCCTGGCCACACCAGTCAGATGGTCGTACAGCTAGGAGAACCGGGGACCATACCAAAGAAAGTCCCGGTGGAGCAAGGACCAAGCAATCAAAAAAGCAGTCAGCTTCCAAGCAACAAACAACAAGCACCTGGCCAGGGCAGCCAGCCATCACGCAGCAGGCAGCAAACCCCGGTTGCAGCGGCAGGCGAATCATCCAAAGAAAAAATATACTTGTCCAAGGAATCAATGACAATGGTAAAATAAGCAGTCGCCCGCGGCGGGTTACTACCATCAGACGCCACAAGAGACGAGCTAAGGGCATACAACAAGCTAGCGGGAGAGCTAACAAAGCAGACGAGACAGTGGCGCCTAGCCATGGAGAAGCAAGCCAAAGCGGAACCCGAAAGGAAAAGCAGCCGCAGACAATCTCCCAGAAGTGACTCGCCAGGTCACGACTCCCCCAGCCGCAATAGATCAAAACTCAACAACCTGCGGAAAACAGAAAGGACGAGAGTAGTGCGGAAACTAGAAGACGACTTCAGGTCAGAGGAAGACGACGACGAAGAGGAGCCTCTCACTCCGGCGGAAGCACTCATAAGTTCCCAAGACTACCTGTCCCGTGCCCAAAAAAGAAGAAAGGGCAAAACGGATCGCTACACTTCCATAGCTCTGCAGATAATGAAGGACGCTATCCATGCCTCGGTACCTAAAAAATCCAGCGCAAAGCGGCAGACTCGCGAGCGGACACCGGACAGGGACCCCAGTTCGCCAGACGACAACGACAGTAACGACGACAGACGCAGGCGCTCCTACAAGCACAAGAAACATGACAGCGACGACAACGGAAGATGCCGCAGCACTCGGCGAGACGCGCGAGACGACATCACGCAGAACAGAGTCAACCGCAGCAGGGGAAGACGCGCAACACGCGAGGAGTACTCGGAGGAAGAGACTTCCGACGAGGAAATCGAGCCATGCGGAGCACTCTGCTTCACACGTGCCATACGTGAGACACGCATGCCCAACGGGTTCAAACTGAACTCCACGACTCTAAAGTACAACGGACTCGAGGAGCCGGAGGCATGGCTCGATGACTACCTAACAGCAGTCAAGTTTCAAAGAGGGACCAATGTCACGGCGATGCAGTACATACTGCTCATGTTCGAGAGCTCCGCTCGACACTGGCTGAAAAATCTTCGGCGCGGATCCATCAGCTCCTGGAGCCAGTTCCGAGGAGCCTTCATAGAAAACTTCAAATCAACATACAAGCGACCAGCCTCACTCGAGGAGCTGCAGGCATGCAAACAAGGAACAAGGGAGGCCCTGCGAGCATACATCCAGCGATGGACGATACTCAAGAATTCAACGGAAGACATCTCGGACGAGAGTGTGATCGACGCATTCAGGCGAGGTCTTCAGCGCGTTGAATTCAAAGAGCAGCTCGGACAGATGAACGTCCGAACACTCGCACGGCTGCTAGAACTAGCCAACAGCTAAGCGGACGGAGAAGATTCCGTTCGTAACGAAACAGAAACCCACACTGCCCGATCATAGTACGACTACGAATACAACGGAGATAGGGGAGACGACAGAAGAAGGAAGCGACCCAGATGGAACTTCTACAACGACAGAGGACCTGACATGGTCGCCGCCGGTTTCTCAGACGACCGGAACGGCAGGCACTGCGATGACAACAGATCACAGCGCCGAGACAACCCAGAAGATGAGCCCCAGGCTCAAAGACAAGAATGGAGGACAAGACAGCCACGCGACGACACTCGCACATTCCGCTCCACCAAAGAACAACTCGATGGACCGTGCTCTTTACACGGATTCATAAACGAGCGTGGAGAGCTCAAATCATCCCACACCCTCAGGAACTATCGAAGCTTCAACGAGTTGACCGAAGAGAAAAGCCGCTCCTCGGTCGCAGTAGCACGACCACTCGCAAGCGTAGCAGTTGGGCCAGTCGCCCACGGCGCACCACCAGCCCCCCCTTTGCCAACAAGACAGGTGGCCGCCATCCAGGAACGGCAAAGGACGACGGAAGAAGAAAACCAATACCCAGAAGCCCACGGGAGGATCTACATGATACAAGAAGGCAGACCTTCCAACAGGCAGCAGAAACAAGTCACCAGACAAGTCTTCCTGGCAACCTCCGCACACCCGGCCGTCCCAGAGTATCTGCGCGGGTCGGAGAAAGAAATCTCCTTCTCCCGGGACGACCACCCGCCAGTCGTCCCCCAACCAGGGCACGCCGCGCTGGTACTCGAGGCCAGAATAGGAAATTACGACATGCCGCGAGTATTCATGGATGGCGGCAGCGGGATCAACATCATCTTCACCCGAAAACTCGACGACATGCTCATCCAAAACAACGCAATCAAATCCTCAGGCACAACCTTCCATGGGATCGTACTAGGAAAAGCAGTCTATCCCCTCGGAAGGATAAGCCTGGAGGTAGTCTTCAGGGACGCGACGAACTTCCGCAAGGAAACACTTGACTTTGAAGTGGTCGATTGGAAGTCGCAATACCACGCAATTCTTGGGCGGCCAGCTTTCGCCCGCTTCATGGCCGTACCCCACTACACTTACCTCAAGCTGAAGATGCCAGGCCCAAACGGAGTTATCACAATCAACGGCAGTTTCGTAAAATCCGACCGCTGCGACAAAGAATTCCACAAGATAGAAAAAGCATTCATAGCCCACCAAGACAGCAGGACCCACGGGACTCGCAGAAGAAGCGCTCCCGTAGAAGGAAAGGAGCATCGCCCGAAGAAACCCAGCACTGGGAGACAAAGCTACCAGGTCCTTAAAGCCACTACATCACCGCTCAACAGAGCCCGCCCACTCTTTGTAAGGAACAGCAGAAAAAAATATTACATAAATATTTTTCCACAAAATTACTTGGCACTCGGGGGCTCGCTAAAGCAGCCACCCCCCGAGGCTTCCTACGCAATCGCGGAAAACTAACCTGGCACTCGGGGGCTCGCCGAAGCAGCCACCCCCCGAGACGTCCTCCGCAATCGCGGCAAAGTAACCTGGCACTCGGGGGCTCGCCGAAGCAGCCACCCCCCGAGGCATCCTCCGCAATCGCGGCAAACTAACTTGGCACTCGGGGGCTCGCCGAAGCAGCCACCCCCTGAGACGTCCTCCGAAATCGCGGCAAACTAACTTGGCACTCGGGGGCTCGCCGAAGCAGCCACCCCCCGAGACGTCCTCCGCAATCGCGGAAAATTAACCTGGCACTCGGGGGCTCGCCGAAGCAGCCACCCCCCGAGGCGTCCTCCGCAATCGCGGCAAACTAACTTGGCACTCGGGGGCTCGCCAAAGCAGCCACCCCCCGAGGCGTCCTCCGCAATCGCGGCAAACTAACTTGGCACTCGGGGGCTCGCCAAAGCAGCCACCCCCCGAGGCATCCTCCGCAATCGCGGCAAACTAACCTGCCACTCGGGGGCTCGCCAAAGCATCCACCCCCCGAGGCGTCCTCCGCAATCGCGGCAAATTAACCTGGCACTCGGGGGCTCGCCGAAGCAGCCACCCCTCGAGGCGCCACACGCAAATACAAATGCAGATGATATATACAACCAAGAAGAAGCATATACAATGAAGGGAAGCACCTAATCTTTAGGCTCCAACTTTGCCTTAATAAGTGCACCAAGGTGGCGGTCGTTCTCTTCGCAAACTCGTCTCACAACTTGGAGCGCATGCCTGTCTATAGCCACGTAGTGCTCATTCATCGGGTGATCCCTACCACCTAGAGGACCCGCCACCACCTGAGCAAAATCCACCCCTGGCCAATGACTATGGACCAAGCCCAAAGCAGCTCGGGCTCCAGCACGAATCTGGTGATCCATCACTCGACGCAACTCGGCAGGCTGAGAAAATATGCGACAAAGCCTCTCAAGGGATGGAGGAACTACCTCCAACGGATAGAACTCAGCATGGATACCACCCAATACCCCCTGGCAGTAACTGAGAGCCTCCGGAACCCGCTCAACTCGGCGACGAAGCAAAGCAAACGCTCGAGCACGAGCCCCATCTGCCCAAAAGGGATTGCTCTCCTGCACACTAGGATCATCAAGCCACGACATCTCCGACTGAACGGCCCTCTCTTCATCCCGAGTTCGCCCTGCCAGCACTTCGAAAGTCAAGAACTACGATCAAGACGGAGATGGCAAAAACCCACCAAACGGAACTAAGTAAACAAGCAAAGGCAAGACTCACCCCGCAGAAGGTAAGACAATTTCACCACCCACGAAGCAAGACCCTCAACCACAGACTCGGCACGCTCACGCCGAGTACGATGAACGGCCACGGACCCCTTCAGTCGGAGAACATCCCGCTCAGCGTCCTTCATCCGCAAGAAAATGGACTCGTACGCACCCTCGCAAGCGTCATCCTTCAGTGAACTCCACGGACGAAGAAAGCCCGGAGCGGCCTACCGCAGGATGAACAAAAACAAATCAAAAACAAACAAGAAGAACAGCCAAGAAGACATTCAGATAGAAGTTGCAAAAGATCATTCGTCCCAACAGAGTCGCGAATTACAGACAAAAAGTTTCCAAAAACGGCGCAACACTACTGCACATCCCCTTCACCTATGGAAGGAGGACCCTGAGCATCTACAACCTGTTGCAGGCGACGAGCCAGCCTGTCAGCTCGGTCGTCCTTCTCACCAGAATATCGCGGGATGGTCTCAACCAAGGAATCATCAAAGAAAACCCCATGCCCTATAAGGACGACCAGGGTCATGGAAGAACCACTCACCACGCTCTCCGCCACCAGTTCCACCATATCTTTGCCATCAGGACCGAACGCAGCAACCCGAGCACCCAGGCCATCAGGCACCTTCGTACCTTCCGGCATAAGGTGCTCGTACGCAAGACCCACAACATTGGAAGCCCGGGCGCAGACGTCTTCGACCACTGCATCAGCATCCGCAACAGCATCAACAGCACCTTGGAGAATCCCAGACCCCAACGCAGCAGCTTCCATCGTCTTCGCACCTACAGCAGCTACACCAAACAAAGAAACGTCACCAAGGGCAAACAGTGGAAACAGCAATAGTCGAACACTGAACTTACACACAAGCGAGCCAGCCAAGGCGCGAAGACGTTTGCCCTCGAGTGCCTCCACCTGCGCACGCGCGTCCTCAGCCTGGCGAAGGCGAACCAGCTCCTCATGTTGACCATGAAGCTCCGCCTCCTTGGAAGCCAAGGCAGCCTCGAGAACAGAAACAGTCCTTTCCGCCTTTTTGGCGTGCTTCTCAGCAGCCTGGCGACGACCTGCGAGGCAAAGACAGCACTCAGAACAAAAGACGAAACACCCAAAAGCGCAGCAGCACAAGAATAAAACTTACCATCCATAGCAGACAAGGCGTCTTGGGCAGACTCATGGGCCCATTGCCAACGCTCAGCATCAAGAACCAAACGCTCACAGTGCTGGAAAACAGGCTGCAAGAACCAGACAATCAGGTGTTAATTAAAGGCAAGACTACAAGCAACTGCAAACAGTTAATTCTGGCCTCGGGGGCTACTCCCATCGGGAGCACTGCCGTGCACCCGATGAAAAAGCAACACAGACAAGAATCATCTTACCAGCTTGGAGAAATGATCGAAAGCATGGGCCTTGTCCTCAATCGCCAGATCAACACGGCCAAAGTACGGAGGACAAAGCCCAGTCGGCCTGGGCTCAGGAGCAGTAGCGCCAGGCACCCCAGAAGGAGATGCCCCGTTAACGACACCCGCAGTCGAAACGGCGGGAGTCGCCACCGGGCCAGATTGACCAGCGGCAGCCGAGCGGTCCTCAAGACGCCCGGCCGCCGCCCCAGAGCCCGTCGATTTCAGATCAGTAGCAGCTGCGCTGGTACACGAAGCAGCCGGAGCAGGCGCAGTCCTACCACATAAAGCATTATCAGTCGCAAGTACAAGGGAAAAGAAACGGGCACTAATTCAGCAGAATCTTACCCGACACGTGCACCACGAGGACACACCAACCTCCCAAGCCTGGCCCTCTTGGGAGGAGGGGCCGGAGCGACAGTCGAAGGGGAAGCAGAAGGAGCAGCAGAAGGGACAACATCACCTAAAGAGGCATGACCTTCAGCATCTAAGGGGCGTGACCGCTTCACACGGAAGGGACTCGAATCCTCACTATCTCCGGTCTCCACCAGCACAACCTCAGCATTAGTAGCCGGCGCAGCATTCTCAGCTGTGGAAGCATCAGGCTCTTCACGAATATCGGCGTCTTCCGGCTGCGGAGGATTACACGGAACTGGAGCACGGCCCTGGAAAACAAGCAATGTCAACAACAAAACAAAACTAGGTACTCGTCCATACAAACGAAGGAACATGGGAACCAACCGGCGGCGGAAGATGATCAGAAGCATATGGAAGGACAAGGCGCATCTCGGAAACACTAGAGCACTTGGACACATGCTGGATACGAGCCAGCAAGGCATCAGGTTCTAGATCTTCAGGCGAGCATCTCATCGACTCATCGAGTCCCTCGTACTGCCACATAGGGCGGTCTCGATGCTGCAACGGTTGAACTCGCCGCCCCACAAAAACAGAGATAAGTTGACCACCAGTCAAAATATCCTTCAGCACAGAAATCCTCTCAAAAAATGGAATCAGTCCAGATGACTCCACCTCGGTCAAAGAATGAGACCACGAAGGCTGTCTGACAACTCGCGTGCCCGGATTGAAAGAAGCAAGACCAAATTGCTGACCAACAATGAAGCGATCCTTCAGATAAAACCAGCCTCTCCGCCAGCCGCTAACGGAATCGATCTTCTCCAAGTGAAAGTATGAGTGTTTATCCCCAATGGAGATACCCACTTGACCCACGGAGTACTCACAGTTCGTCCTTTTTACATTAAAAAGACGTCTCCAAAGTCCCCAATGGGGATAAATCCCCAGGAACGCCTCACAAAGAGTGATGAAACACGCAATGTGAAAAATCCCATTGGGAGTAAGGTCATGCAACTGGAGCCGATAGGAATAAAGCAAGCCCCGAACGAAAGGATGCAGCGGAAGAGCCAAACCACGGTGGAAGAAAGCCTGGAAGCATACCCGCTCGTCCGCCGCCGGTGCTGGAATCGACTCATCGCTAGGAAGACGAGCATCGCCCGCCACCACCATGCCATCAGCAACCAGCGCATACAGATCTTTAGCACCGAATGTGGACCGCTCCCACTTGCCGGACATCTTGGCCGACTCGATAGCAGCACGAGAGCGCTTGGACATAGATCTCACAGCAGCACGCAGAGGAGAAAAGATGAAGGCGCAGGAACACGAAGGAAAACAGAGAAATCGGAGGAAGGCAACGGCTGGGTGAAACCTACAATTCACCCGGCCGCATGGTATTTAACGGAAGAACCTGGCAAGAAGGGCCACCGACCAACCTTTTCGCCCATTAAAACGTGCCACGATCCCCTACAGAGGCCAAAAGCATGGAAAATCCAACCGGCGCAGTAACAACACCGCCCACTACGCGCGCAAAAAGAGGACCATGATCGCGCAACGCGAAAATTTCGGCGGGACAGCGCCAAGTCACCTCACACGATAGACCGCAGCGGTCAAACAAATTGCAGAAGACCACGCCAACGTCATATCACAGCAAGGCGTACTCAGTACGCCATCAAGGCCCAAAAGATTCCATCTTTCAGATCTTTTCCTCGAAGGAAGAAAAACATCTTACTCCCATCGGGAGCATACATCATAAGAGTTTCGGGTGCTCCCTCACCTAAACGTCAGCCACGTGCTCGAGTGAACACTCGCACTTATGAGAGTCTCGGGTGCTCCCTCACCTAAACGTCAGCCACGTGCTCGAGTGAACACTCGCACTTATGAGAGTCTCAGGTGCTCCCTCAACCCGACGTAAGATAAACAAGCACTCGCCAAGACCATACGACGCTAAGAGTCTCAGGTGCTCCCTCACCTGAAAATCCGAAGCGGCATTCGAGTGATTACTCGCGAATAACCCCCCGACTGAGCACTCGAAACAAAGCTCCTCGGGTGAATGAGTGAACAGCTCGCTTGATGTTTTGTTCCAAGCGGGTGCAATGCTATAAGGCTCCGCGCCTCAAAGACACACAATTCCTGGAACACGATACACTGTGTCCAGATGCCACGCAAGATTAGCGTGTAGGTAAGACCCCGCTGCGAAGTACGGCCGGGCTGGGACTTGCCGAAGAGCGATTTCACTCCCAACCTTTCACATGCGCAAAGCATGATAGATAAGCGGGGCGGACGCGCCTTAGGCTACACACATTACTAGCGGCAAATGAACACCGTAAGACCTGAAGCGGCCGGACTTTTGCTCGACACCAGTGTTCCAAGCTCACGTCGAGGGACGTGGGTTTGATTGGGCTACTGTGGTATTTTCCCTAGTGCAATTCACCAATGCTCGATCCGTCGACTCCTTGGGCCCTTTCATCTTAGCATCCCTCGAAACAGGTTTTGTCATGGCCACCAGACTGCCAGCGACCCATGGATGAACCATGCATATCAATAAACGACAAATGAATGTACTCGAGTCCCTGCGCGACTCTTCGAGTCTCCTAGGCACTCGGGGGCTACTGACGAGGGGGTGACCCCACGACTCCTACGGATGAGCCTACCTGGTGTCCGTGAAGGCAGAAGGCCCATGAAGATACGGCCTCGGCCCACTAGATGGCACCGACGTAGAGGTCCTCGACTCACAAGGAAGGTGTGAAGACCTGCCGTACGGAGCAATCTAGGGTTAGGAAAGTTTACATGTACATGTAGATGAACTCCCCGAGACCTGGCCCGATATATAAGGGCTGGGAGGGGCGACACCAAAGACATCGAATCTTACTTGTAACCCTAGCCTTGAGCGCTCCATCCTTGGCCTCCACTGTAATCGCATCTCCCCAATCAATAATATCGAGCAGGAGCGAGCCTCCCTGTTTGCCGACGAGCTATCGTCCAACCTGCGCCTCTCATGACTAACCCAGGGTCCCTGACCATGGGATTTGCTGGGGTTGATCCCCGTCAACGACAGAGGAGGCTCGTTGATGAGGACATCTCTACTAATGTTACACCCACATCTTCACCAACTACACATACTGGACCAGTTACTAGAGCACGCGCACGTCAACTAAATTATCAGGTACTTTCGTTTCTTGCGAATCCTTCTAATGTTCAGGAACATATGATGCTGCCTAAATTAGATACTTTTGTTTGTCTTATGAATGAAGGACTTAGCATGGATAAGAAGGATGGTCATTGGAGCGGGATCAAGCATGGAGAAGGAGGTGTGCGCGCGGGAAAGGACAATGGAGCTTCCAGTGGTGATTTTCGCACTTTGAGGCCACCATAAGGCGTGCATGAAGACCTGGACGAGAGACACAAGACGCCACATTAATATTTTCGTCCAAGGGTTATTATAGGTGCTGCGTCACCTTATTATTGGGCCAGGCCCATGTAATTTCGAAATACACTTAATAGGCTATTTTTTAGAGTCCTTATGTGTGGGGAAACCGAGTTAGGGTTGTTTTCGGACCCCCTCCTCCAAGGGGCCACGAAATTCCCCTCTGTTCCCCCATATATACAGCCTTAGGGCGTCGTTTAGACTTGGGTTTTAATTAGATTTAAGTTAGCCATAGCCGCAACTTCGAGCTCTTCGTTTGTGTCATCCGACCAGGCCAAGACCTCATTGGAACCCCAACTTTCGTAATCATTCATCTTATATTCGCAATATCCAGATTGCAATTCTTAGTTCTTGCTTGTTCTTCGATTGCTTGCAGGAATTAGACCTTCGTGGTCAGGTTGATCGTGCATCCGCGGGATCAATAACCTCTCGGAGTTGGTTTAGCGATCGCTAAGGCGCAACGTATTCGCACGTTCGTAGTCGGATCGTGAAAGTCGTCTCCACCATAATCGATCTCCACCATCTCATCGAAACATCGGGACACCTTCGCCTCTATCACTCGTGGGCTAGGCCGGCTGGAGTTTAAGTTGGGTCGAAAGCCAGGTAAACCTTTTCCTTTTTCTGTTTCTTTTTCTTTCTGTTATTTGTTTTGGCTCTGCTAAAAAAATAGCTAGACATTTTATAAAATGCCTCAAATTTTTATGTGGACTTCTAATGCATAATGCTAGCCACTTATAAATTTTGGGAATTTTTAAAATTCAAATAGTTTGAACTTTAATTCAAATAGGGGTTTAAATTTAAATCCATTCTCCTGTTTGAATATTTGAAAAATCCATGAGCATGGGGTTGGTCCCACATCACTTGATATGTGATCAAACTCATTTACGTGAGTTTTCAAAAATGCAAAAGGAATTTTTGGAGCAAATTTTATTCTGGCCATTTGAATTAAATTCATTTGGGGGGTTTCTTCTCCCATTTCAATTTATTTTGGAAATTTTTAACATGATGCAAAGTGAGACTTGATCCTAGCACATACCTAATAGAGGGTTCTGACAACTCGCCCCCACTCAAAAGAATCTCGTCCCGAGATTCAGAAGTCCGCGGGAGGAAGGAGGGGTACTCGGCGCTGAGACGGTCTTCTCTTTCCCACGTGGCTTCTTTCTCAGAGTGGTGTGACCATTGCACTTTCAGAAACTTAATCTTCTGACGACGAGTGACACGCTCTGCTGAATCAAGAATACGAACGGGGTATTATCGATAAGAAAGGTCATCTTGGAGATCAAGCGTTTCATGGTCTACTTCGCGGATGGAGTCCTTGAAGCAACGCCTGAGTTGTGACACATGGAATACATCATGTACTCGGGAAAGGTGCGGGGGTAGTTCAAGTTGGTAGGCAACTTCTCCACGTTTAGCAAGAATGCGGAAAGGTCCAATGTAACGTGGGGCCAACTTGCCTTTGATACCGAAGCGTTGGGTTCCCTTCAGAGGAATAACCCGAAGGTAGGCCTTCTCGTCCAGATTGTAGCTTTCTTGCCTATGGTGACGATCATAGTAGCTTTTCTGACGAGACTGGGCTGCTTTCAATTGATCACGAACAAGGCGAACTTGCTCTTCTGCTTCCTTGATCATATCCGGTCCAAAGAATTGTCTTTCACCGGTTTATGACCAGTTTAGGGGTGTTCGACATCTTCCTCCATAGAGGAGTTCAAAAGGAGCCATGTTCAGACAAGATTGGAAACTATTGTTATAAGCAAATTCGGCAAATGGAAGAGATTTCTCCGAATTCTTTCCGAATGAGATAACACAAGCTCTGAGCATGTCCTCGAGAATTTGGTTAACCCTTTCGACTTGATCACTAGACTGAGGATGCAAAGTTGTACTAAAGGAGAGATGAGTTCCCATAGCATTCTGAAAGCTTCCCCAGAATCTAGTGGTGAAAAGGCTACCACGATCAGAATTGACAAAGGAACACCGTGAAGAGATACAATTCTAGAGACATACAAGTCCGCTAATTGGCTTGCAGTTATGGACTCGCGAACGGGAAGGAAGTGAGCAACTTTGGAAAGTCTATCAACGACAACGAAGATGGCATCATTTCCTTTCTGGGTTTTTGGAAAGCCAGTGATGAAATCCATACTAACTTTGTCCCATTTTCACTCTGGAATAGGCAAAGGATGAAGAGTAACGGCAGGTCTTTGGTATTCGGCCTTAATGCGACGACAAACATCACATTCGGCAACATACTGAGCAATTTTTCGTTTCATCCTAGTCCACCAAAATCTCTGGCGTAGGTCTCGGTACATCTTTGTGCTACCAGGATGAATCAAAAGGGGAGTATCATGAGCTTCCTTAAGAATTAGCCTCCTAAGATTGTGTTTTCGTGGTACAACCAATCGAGTGCCAAAGAAAACGACACCTTGATCATTTACGGAGAAGCATTTAGCAACTCTTCTAGCAATGTTCTTCTTGATCTCTCGAATACCACTATCAAGCTTCTGGGCCGCTATGATTTTATGCTCAAGGGTCGGTTTCGCCACCAAGGTAGAAAGCTAGCCATGAGGAACAATCTCAAGATTGAGCTTTCAAAATTCCTCATGAAGAAGTGGTTGACACTGTTGTAACATGAGGTTGTTACAATATGACTTACGACTTAGTGCATCAACCATGACATTGGCTTTGCCTGGGGTGTAAGAAATTCCTAAGTCATAGTCTTTTATCAACTCCATCCAGCGTCTTTGCCTGAGATTAAGATCTGGCTGGGTGAATATGTATTTGAGGCTTTGGTGGTCGGAATAGATCTCACAACGATTACCAAGGATGTAATGTCGCCATGTTTTCAAGGCATGAACTACGGCAGCGAGTTCAAGATCATGGGTAGGGTAATTCTCTTCATGTTGACGCAGCTGGCGTGAAGCATAAGCTACCACATGTCTATCTTGCATAAGTATGCATCCTAACCCTTGCCGTGAGGCATCACAAAAGATCTTGAAATCCTTTTTGGTGTCTGGTGGCGCAAGTACGGGTGCAGAATTCAATCTTCTTTTTAGCTCTTGAAAGCTTTCCTCGCACTTGGGAGTCCATAGGAATTTCTTATCTTTCTTGAGGATTTCAGTTAGAGGCTTTGTCACTTTACAAAAGTTCTCGATGAAGCGGCGGCAATAGCTTATGAAGCCAAGAAATCTCCTAACTTGCTCAACCGATTCAGGTGGAGTCCATTCAAGGACGGCCTGAACTCTTTCGGGATTGAAAGCAATGCCTTTGGCAGAAATTACGTGGCCTAAGTAGGTCACTTCTGGTAGCCAAAATTCACACTGGGAGAACTTGGCATAAAGGCGATGTTCTCAAAGTTTCATCAATACCAGCCTAAGATGTTCGGCATGTTCTTCTTCGTTCTTCAAGTAGATGAGAATGTCATCAAGATAAACTACAACAAATTTATCCAAGTACTCCATGAAGATCGAATTCAAATGCGCGAGAAAGTGGCGGGGGAATTGGTTAAACCAACGGACATGACGGTGTACTCGTAAAGACCATAACGAGTAGTGAAAGCCGTTTTGGGAATGTCCTCGTTTCTGATTTTGATTTGATGATCGCCTAGTCTCAAATACATCTTGGAGAAGACAGAGGATCCAGAAAGTTGATCATAAAGATCATTGATCCTGAGAAGTGGGTACTTGTTCTTCATCGTCGCTAGATTTAGCGGGCGATAGTCTACGCGCATCCTTTCCGTTCCATCTTTCTTCGTTACGAACAGAACGGGGCAACCCCATGGCGATGAGCTAGGGCGGATGAAGCCTTTTTCCAACAAAGCTTCAAGTTGGATTGTAAGCTCAGCTAACTCACGTGGGGCCATTTTGTATGGGCGTCTGGAAATTAGTGCGGTTCCTGGCATAAGATCCACTATGAACTCTACACATCTGCCGGGTAGCATGCCCGGCAGCTCTTCAGGAAAGACATCCGGTGACGGGGATCAACCCCGGCAAATCCCATGGTCAGGGACCCTGGGTTAGTCATAGAGATAGCACAGGTTGGACGATACTCGTTGGCTAACAGGAGAAGCACTTCCTGCTCGATATTATTATGTGAGGGGGCGATTACAGTGGAGGCCAAGGCGAGTTTTCGCAAGGCTAGGATGAGTAGATGTGTATTGAGATGAGATAGGCGTCTCCCCTACCAGCCTTTATATACTAGGCTAGGTCTCGGGGAGTCGGTGCTAGGTTACATAGGTAGTTTCCTAATCCTAGTCCTGCCTTTTACGGCAAGTTGCACCTTCCATGTTAGTCGCGTACTCCTACGTCGGTGCTTGGTTGGGCCAATCGCGGGCTTATCGTAGCTTCCCAGTGGGCCTTCTGTCTTCATACGCACCAGGTAGTCTCACACGTAGGAGCCGTCAGGTCACACCCTCGTCAGTAGCCCCCGAGTGCCTGGGGGACTCGAAGACTCGCGCAGGGACTCGAATTCATCTGCGCCTTATTGTTTGTAAGCGTGGTATCTCCACGGGTCGCTGGCAGTTTTTGAGCCATGACAATATCTATTTCAAGGGATTGCTAAGATGAAAGGGCCCAAGGAGTCGAATGGTCGAGCCTTGGTGAATTGTGCTAGTGACAAATACCACAATAGCCCAATCAAGCCCACATCCCTCGACGTGAACTTGGAACACTGGTGTCAAGAAAATTCATGCCGCTGTAGGTCTTATAGGATCAATTGCTGCCAGTCTAAGCACATAGCCTGAGCGCGTCCGCTCGGCTCTTTCTATCATGCGAGCGCATGGAAAAGGCCGGGGGTGAAATAGCTCTGCGGCAAGTTCCGGCCCGGCCGTTCTTTGCAGCGGGATCTTACCTACACGCTAAGCTTGCATGGCATCTAGGTACAGTGTGTCGTAGTCCAGGCATAATTTGTTTTTTATTGAGGCACGAAGCCTGATTAGCGATGCACCCACTTGGAATAAACAATCAAGTGAGCTGTTATAGCCGTCACTCGCGGAGTTTGTGGCGAACTCAAGCGATGAAAATAAGATAGCACCCACTCGGAATGTCGTCAAGTGTGCGAGTAAGTCATTTTTGCTGAATTGCTGAGTCTTTTTCTACGAGTGGTCACTCGAATGCTTTTCTGCTCTTTGGGGTGAGGGAGCACCCGAACTCTGAGAATATGTTGTTTCTGTTGGTGCGAGTGATCACTCGAGCACATTTTTGCCTTCTGGGTGAGGGAGCACCCGAACTCAAAAGGGTACTCCCGATGGGAGTAAGAAGTTTGGAGAGTCAGAAAATTTGGACGTATAGCTGGCTTTTGGAATCTTTTGGTTTTTGGCCAACTGTTTTTATCTTGATCCGTCCCTTTTGAGATGCCGTGCTGACATGTTGTTGGATGACCTGTGATGATGTTTGATTTCTTGATCCGTCGTGTCTTCTGGAACGTTATAATGATGGTTTGGACGTCGTGCTGCCTGCTGCCCGTTGGGTTTCCCAGGCTTCGTATGGGAAACCGGCAAGATTTGACGCGTCCTATAAATAATGCTGACCATGTGAAGGCATCTTTGCCTTGGAATTCGTAACGCTCGGCCTGGCGGTCTTTGATGCAATGATGACGCCGCCTGGGCTTCTGTGTGTTTTTCCTCATTTTCCCTTGGATTGAGCTATAAATGCTTCCTTTGGTTGCCCGTCCTTGGCATCCATTCTTCGCATCTTTCTCTTCTTCTTCTTCTTCGTCATATGGCGCCCAAGCGTGGTAGAGGTGTGGCTGGGCGAAGTCGTGGCCGCCGTGGTCGTGGTGGCCGCACACCTCGTTCTTCGCGAGGTGGATGCCATGGTACCACGTTGCAGCCTGCTTCCTCTTCCTCCATGGGGGAGGGTTTTTGGCGCTATGACTTTATTTTGCGTGTTCTTAGCCGGGATGCTGCTCGGATTCCTCTTCCCTTTTCGTTTGCCTCCATTGCTTCTGAGCGTAACTTGAGGGGCTTCTGGCTCCGTCTTCACGGGAGCTCTCGTTCTTCTTTTTGGGTGGAGCTGGAAGTTGATACTTCGTCCTTGATCTTTCTTGGTTCTGGCTGGAGGACGTTTTCTCGTCGGCTGAATCTGCGCGGCGGAGACAGTCTTTGTTGTCGCTTTGACGGCGAAAATACTGTTATTATCTGTGCATTTGATGCTGGTGGTAACCATGTTGATCCATACTGTGGGGAATCAAGCAGCAGCGGTTTTGAGTGCTCGAGTGGTGGTTCGCCTGCTTCTCTCGTGTCTTCATCTTCAACTGATCCCTCGGGCGATGGTGTTTGCTCTTCTAGTTCTAGGGAAGAACTGCACGTCAAACCGGTCGTCAAGCGGCTGCGTCAGTAGGCGAGGCACCTTGTAGAACTGGAAGACGGCGAGCTTTTTCCTCTTCGGCTGTGCTGCTCCTTTGTCTGTGGTAATGCCCGCCGGGCTATGGCACGAAAGTGCCATTTATCTCAGCATGAGCACACATGTAGAAGTTTAAATATAGCCCAGTTTGTAGTTCAGCAGGTCCTTCTGTAGTGGCAAACTGTCGTTTCGACTTCTTTGTAATGTCGTCGACTCCTTTGTAATGAGAATGGCTTCGACTCCTCAGTAATGAGAATGCCTTCGACTCCTTCGTAATGAGAATGCCTTCGACTCCTTTGTAATGAGAATGCCCTCGACTCCTTTGTAATGAGAATGCCTTCAACTCCTTTGTAATGAGAATACCTTTGAATCCTTTGTAATGAGAATGCCTTCAACTCATTTGTAATGAGAATTCCTTCGACTCCTTTGTAATGAGAATTCCTTCAACACCTTTGTAATGAGAATGCCTTCTCTGGTGCGCGCCAGTGCTCCCGATGGGAGTAGCCCCCGAGGCTGTGTTTGATTTGCAGAATCAAGTGCAGGCTTTATGATTTTTTTTCCTCGCCGGTTTGTAGTTCTCTTTGAATTTTTCCAAGTTTAGATCGGGTGCGTGGCAGCGCTCCCGATGGGAGTAGCCCCCGAGTCTTTAGGCGATCGCTTGCGATCGGGTGAAGACTAAAGATGCAACTTTCTTTGTCCTGAGCTTTGTTGTTTGGTGAGAGTCGCGTTTTTAGCGAGGACGTCTTTCAGGGGACGTTTTATGTTCGAGCCCCCGAGTCTTTTTTTAAGAAAAAAATTGCATTTGCGAGGATAGCGCCCTCGGTGGGAGTTCTGGGCTCGATCCCCCGAGTGCTTGTATGTCAGGACCCGGGGTTAGCGTATGCAAGTCCAGTTAAGACATAGTCATATGGAGAGCCGAGAACCGTACCCACTTGTCTAAGCAGACAAGGCCAAGCACAGAACGTTCTCGGAAAGCATCGTACGTGAGGGGCATCCCATCTAGGCCGGATGATCAACTGAGATGGGTCCTCATCGTCCGCACACAAGTCTAATGATATGGGTGGTGAACTCCCATATTCAAAGACAAGTCGCCTCAACCATACTATCGACTATCTCATAACTCTTACATAGACTTACTCCAGCCCGATCACTTAGTCGGGGTCTAGGGCGGGCTCGATCATACCACAAAGTGTGCACGAGACGGAGTCTCTAGCAATCGCATCGCGATGCCCCAAGCTGCGCACATCTAAGGGCCACTTGGTGTATGAAAGACCGCCAGCCAGATCACAACTAAGGTCTCGAAAACCCATACAAAGACATGCATGTTATAAACATACACGCAGGACACATGCCTTGTATGAACAGTAGGTATCATTGCAATTCTCTACAAAGTAAACAATTTTATTGATAACTCTTATAGAGTGCACACAGAGATCACAAACATGTGATCCAACATTACAACACAAACGGAAGCAAATTATGCCTGAGTACAGACAAGTTTAACAAATGGCTTAAGAAGCCTTATTTAAACACAAGCCCTCCACGAGGGAACCAGTCGTCTGACTGGGACTAGACTAGTTGGTCTTCAGTCGTCCAGCTCGATGAAGAAGCCACCTTCAGGGTCAGTGGGTTCATCTAAAACATAGATTAAGCAAACATGAGTACAAAGTCGTACTCAGCAAGACTTACATAGGAGCTATACTACTCATGCACATGTATCAAGGTAAAGGGAGGTGGGGTTTCACTTGCAGAAATGCCAGCTTTGACTTGGCTAGTCCTGAACTACAAGTACCAGACTTTGAGGTAAGAAGCGTACACGAGTCCACTACTTTCTCCAACCAATTACACCACTATGGTGCCTTCCTCGACTTCCCCACGAGAAAACACGCCATAGCACTCACACTTATCTTGGTGTGTTTTAGAAGTATCCAGTTCAAGTTGTCTAATAATCAAGCTAAGCTTTCCAAGCAGTCCATAACCGCGGACGTGGCTATTCGAATAGTTTTGTTAACCCTGCAGGGGTGTACCGCTACACACACATGATCATCGGTTACCGCCTTTGATCTCGACACCATTCAAGGGGTGCCAGCGAGGATGCTCACCACAACTGTTACCTCATAGCCGATCTAGTCCGAGAAAGCCGCCTACTTGGGTTGGCTACCACTATCGTGAACCCGGCCGGTTTACCGAAGTGGACCCAAGTGATGTGTGCGTGGTGCATAAGCCGGTCTCGGATGAGCCGTTCTCTCACTTAGCATCCAGGCCACAGACCTACCATAACTCTGAACTATTGCGACATCTGGACGTCGAAAGGGACGAGTTAGTAAGTTGAGAGGGGTCAGTGAGCCCAATGTGTGGTTGTACTCTTCATCTTGGATCACCACACAAGAACTCGGACTTAGGGCGGTGTTCAACGAGACAACCCACCGTGTACTCCTACACAGCCTCTCATCGTTCACCTTGTATTAGGGTCGATTCACCAACACTTTTCTACCATCATCATCATGATCACTAACATCCCGACTCACATCACAGTATCATCATGATATCATACTAAGCATGCAATAAGCGATAATCATTTGCAGGGGCCACATGATATCAATCAACTCCTACATTTGCTAGGATTGTGGTTTGCTTACTACTGTGACAAAATGATAGGTCATGCAAAGGAATGGGTTCATCTATGCGGTAGAAACGAATCATGGTGATCATCCTAAACAATGCATAAGCGAGACATGAGAGGGAAGTGGGATTTTATCGACATGATCAATGGGGGTTTGCTTGCCTTGCTGACGAGGTTCGGGTTCTGGGTCTTCAGCGAAGGGGGCAACCTCCTGCTCCGGTTCCACCTCTACTCGACAAACAACAAGCAAAGTAGCAAAGTAAATACAATGCACAATCACATGATGGAAGGTTGAAACTTCATGTATATGCTTTGATGTGTGAAGCAATTCCATTTAAATGGAGTATATTGCAATTTGAATTGCAAATTCAAACTCCAATTTGAATTCAAACTTATCCAAGTTACATGTGACATTGCTTGATCATTTTAAACCTTTTTGGAAATGTGTATGATATGCCTCTGAAGTGTGGTTGAAAGATAGCATAATTCCCTGGTCCAAGTTGCAAAAGCATTTGATTTGAATTTGAATTAATTCCAAATAATTCAAATGACATATTCTACTGGTCCCATTTTAAAATCAACTCAAACATAGTTGAAATTTGCATTTTTGGATAGCTTATTTTCTCTTGATCATTTTTCATATATTATTTGTCCAATTTGGAGTTAATATGAATTTTCTATGAATTTCCAAATTTTGGGGTATTTTCTAGAATTTTTCTGAATTTCTTTAATTCATTTAATTTCTGGAAATTCATTTATTTGATTTATTGCGCCAGGCTAACGTCAGAGGGGGGGCTGACATGTGGGTCCAGGGTGTCAGTGGCTGGGTTAATTAACCCGGCTGGGTTAACTTAACCAGTGACTTAATTAAGCCACTAGGCCCACTGGTGATAGAGGTGAAGGTGTCCCGATGTTTCGATGAGATGGTGGAAATCGATTATGGTGGAGGCGACTTTCACGATCCGACTACGAACGTGCGAAGACGTTGCGCCTTAGCGATCGCTAAACCAACTCCGAGAGGTTATTGATCCCGCGGATGCACGATCAACCTGACCACGAAGGTCTAATTCCTGCTAGCAATCGAAGAACAAGCAAGAACTAAGAATTGCAATCTGGATATTGCGAATATAAGATGAATGATTACGAAAGTTGGGGTTCCAATGAGGTCTTGGCCTGGTCGGATGACACAAACGAAGAGCTCGAAGTTGCGGCTATGGCTAACTTAAATCTAATTAAAACCCAAGTCTAAACGACGCCCTAAGGGCTGTATATATGGGGGAACAGAGGGGAATTTCGTGGCCCCTTGGAGGAGGGGTCCGAAAACAACCCTAACTCGGTTTCCCCACACATACGGACTCTAAAAAATAGCCTATTAAGTGTATTTCGAAATTACATGGTCCCAGCCCAATTTTAAGGTGACGCAGCACCTATAATTGCCCTTGGACGAAAATAATGAAGTGCCATCTCGCGTATTTCGTCCAAGACTTCATGCGCAACTTATGGTGGCTTCAAAGTGCGATAATCACCACTAGAAGCTCCATTGTCCTTTCCCGCGCGCGCACCTTCTTCTCCATGCTTGATCCCGCTCCAATGACCATCCTTCTTGTCCATGCTAGGTCCTTCATTCATAAGCAAAACAAAAGTATCTAATTTAGGCAGCATCATATGTTCATGAACAATAGAAGGATTCGCAACAAACGAAAGTACCTGATAATTTAGTTGACGTGCGCGTGCTCTAGTAACTGGTCCAGTATGTGTAGTTGGTGAAGATGTGGGTGTAACATTAGTAGAGATGTCCTCATCAACTGGTCAGTGACCTAGGGTCACTTAACCCAGGTGGGGTTAAGTCCCTAAGCACGCCACGTCGGCGGGGCTGCCGGCGGCTAAACGACGGCGACCAGACCCGCGGCGGCGCTCTACGTTCTCCCTCTCCTGGCCACCATTCGCTACGCCGAGACCACCGGGACGTAGCCCATGCGCTCGCACGTCACCTGGTGCACGCGGTTGTCCTTGGGGTGACCAAATCGACGAAGGCGAGCTCACCGGCGGCAACAGAAACGCGGCGAGGACGCAATCATCACTGTGGTGCACCAACTTGAGCGTGGCTTGGTGCGTTCGACGCGTAGAAACAAGGTGAAGATGATGAACAGCTCGGTGCAGGCAGAGGAGCACAGGAGCTAGCTCGAGCTCATCCATGGCGGAGGCCGTGCTCGGCTCCCATGGCGGATCCGGTTAGAGGGAGCAATAGAGGGGGAAAAGTTAGGGGTTTTGATCCTGAGATCACCCTGAGTCTAACTGAAGCGACGGCTTTCTCGGGGAGGCTCTGGTGCTGCCGGAATTCAAGGTCGATCTGCGGCGGCCGGAGACGAAGACGACGAAGCTAGCTAGCTCGTGGAGGCGTCTGGCTCCGATTCCTTCTGCACGGTGGGGTTGTAGACGACGGCGGAGCGGTTGGACTTGGCGTAGCGGCCTCTCGTTGACGGTGGCCGCGTGAAGATGGCGGCGTGCTCCACGGATGCTCACGGGCGGCGATGAAATCGGGCGCAGGAAGAGGGGGAAGACGATAAGGAGGGGGGGGAATGGATTGGGACGTCTCCCAGACGTCTCCAGGCAAGGAGATAGGTCTCGGGGCAGGCAGGCAGCTGCCTGTCGCGCCCACGGCGCTCGCCGACGAGGTGCTTGCTTGCCTGGAGGCGAAGAAGACACATGTAACCCCTCCAGGTGGGCTGGGCCGGCTGAGGTGAGTGGGCATCGCCCCTGGGCGAGAGGTAAGCTGCTGTTTTCCTTTTTTCTTTTCTTTTCTGTAGTTTGTTTTGTTTAGCTAAATAAAATAGCTAAACATTTTAATAAATGCTGAAATTTTTTATATGGCTTCATAATAATATAGACTAGCCACTTATAAAGTTTCAATATTTTTAAAATTCAAATAATTTGAATCTTAACTCAAATAGGGTTATTTGATTAATTCCAAGGCACTGTTTGAATATTTGAAAAATCTATGAGCATGGGATGGTTCCCACATCACTTGATATGTGATCACACTCATTTATAAGACTTTTCAAAAATCTAACATGAATTTTTGGAGAAGATTTTTATCTGGCCTTTTGAATTAATTCATCTGGGGGGGTTCCTTCTCCCATTTTGCTTTGGAATTTGATTTCAAAGATTTCTTTTGAAAATTTTAACATGATGCAAGAGTACTGGCTAACCCTAGCACATTACCTAACGGAGGGTTCTGACAACTCGCCCCCACTCAACAGAATCTCGTCCCGAGATTCAGAAATCTGTGGGAGGAAGGAGGGATACTCGGCACTGAGACGGTCTTCTCTTTCCCACGTAGCTTCTCTCTCATAGTGGTGTGACCATTGCACTTTCAGAAACCTAATCTTCTGACGACGAGTGACACGCTCTGCGGAATCAAGAATACGAACGGGGTATTCTCGATAAGAAAGGTCATCTTGGAGATAAAGCGTTTCATGGTCGACTTCGCGGATGGGGTCCTTGAAGCAACGCCTGAGTTGGGACACATGGAATACATCATGTACTCGGGAAAGGTGCGGGGGTAGTTCAAGTTGGTAGGCAACTTCTCCACGTTTAGAAATAATGCGGAAAGGTCCGATGTAACGTGGGGCCAACTTGCCTTTGATATCGAAACGTTGGGTTCCCTTCAGAGGAGTAACCCGAAGGTAAGACTTCTCATCCAGATTGTAGCTCTCTTGCCTATGATGACGATCATAGTAGCTTTTCTGACGAGACTGGGCTGCTTTCAATTGATCACGAACAATGCGAACTTGCTCTTCTGCTTCCTTGATCATGTCCGGTCCAAAGAATTGTCTTTCACCGGTTTCTGACCAGTTTAAAGGTGTTCGACATCGTCGTCCATAAAGGAGTTCAAAAGGAGCCATGTTCAGACTAGACTGAAAACTATTGTTATAGGAAAATTCGGCGAATGGCAGAGATTTCTCCCAATTCTTTCCGAATGAGATAACACAAGCTCTGAGCATGTCTTCAAGAATCTGGTTAACCCTTTCGACTTGACCGCTAGACTGAGGGTGGAAAGCTGTACTAAAGGAGAGATGAGTTCCCATAGCATTCTGAAAGCTTCCCCAAAATCTAGAGGTGAAATGGCTACCGCGATCAAAATTGATTTCCAAAGGAACACCGTGAAGGGATACAATTCTAGAGATGTACAAGTCCGCTAACTGGCTAGCAGTTATAGACTCGCGAACCGGAAGGAAGTGAGCAACTTTGGAAAGCCTATCTATGACAACGAAGATGACATTGTTTCCTTTCTGGGTTTTTGGAAAGCCGGTGATGAAATCCATACCGACTTTGTCCCATTTCCACTCGGGAATAGACAAAGGTTGAAGTGTACCAGCAGGTCTTTGTTGTTTTGCCTTAATGTGACGACAAACATCACATTCGGCAACAAATTGAGCAATGTCTCTCTTCATCCTAGTCCACCAAAATCTCTGGCGTAGATCTCGGTACATTTTTGTGCTACCGGGATGAATCGAGAGGGGTGTGTCATGGGCTTCCTTGAGGATGAGTTGCCTTAGTTCCCTATTCTTAGGTACTACCAAACGATTTTGAAAAAATACCGTTCCCTTGCTATCTGTGGAGAAACATTTAGCAACTCCGCTAACAATGTTCTCCTTGATTCGGCGAACACCTCGTGCATGCCTTTGGGCAACTATGATTTGATCCTCAAGAGTTGGTTTCGCCACCAAGGTAGAAAGATAGCCATGAGGAACAACCTCAAGATTGAGCTTGCGAAAGTCCTCATGAAGAAGTGGTTGATACTGTTGTCACATGAGGTTGTTACAATACGACTTACGACCTAGTGCATCAGCCATGACATTGGCTTTGCCTGGGGTGTAAGAAATTCCTGCGTCGTAATCTTTTATCAACTCAATCCAGCGTCTTTGCCTGAGATTAAGATCTGGCTGGTTGAAAATATATTTGAGGCTTTGGTGGTCGGAATAGATCTCACAACGATTACCAAGGAGGTAATGTCGCCAAGTTGTTAGGGCATGAACTACGGCAGCGAGTTCCAGGTCATGGGTAGGATAGTTTTCTTCATGTGTCCGCAACTGGCGTGAAGCATAAGCTACCACATGTCGATCTTGCAGAAGTATGCATCCTAACCCTTGCCTTGATGCGTCACAATAGATCTCGAAATCCTTTTTGGTGTCTGGAGGTGCAAGTACGGGTGCAGAAGTCAATCTCCTTTTCAGCTCTTGAAAGCTTTCCTCGCACTTGGGAGTCCATAAGAATTTCTTATCTTTCTTGAGGAGTTCAGTTAGAGGCTTTGCAACTTTAGAAAAGTTCTCGGCGAAGCGACGGCAATAGCTGGCTAGGCCAAGAAAACTCCTAACTTGCTTAACCGATTCAGGTGGAGTCCAGTCAAGAACGTCCTGAACTCTCTCGGGTTTCACAGCAATGCCTTTTGCAGAAATCACGTGGCCTAAGTAGGTCACTTCTGGTAGCCAAAATTCACACTTGGAGAATTTAGCATACAGGCGATGCTCTCTAAGTTTCATCAATACCAGCCTTAGGTGTTTGGCATGATCTTCTTCGTTCTTCGAGTAGATGAGTATATCATCAAGATAAACCACAACAAATTTATCTAAGTACTCCATGAAGATCGAATTCATCAAGCGCGAGAATGTGGCGGGGGCATTGGTTAAACCAAAGGACATGACGGTGTACTCGTAAAGACCATAACGAGTAGTAAAAGCCGTTTTGGGAATGTCCTCGTTTCAGATTTTGATTTGATGATAACCTAATCTCAAATCCATCTTGGAGAAGACAGAGGATCCTGCAAGTTGATCATAAAGATCATTGATCCTGGGCAGTGGGTATTTGTTCTTTATCATCGCTAAATTTAGCGGCCGATAGTCTACGCACATCCTTTCTGTTCCATCTTTCTTCTTTACGAACAGAACGGGGCAACCCCATGGCGATGAGCTAGGGCGGATGAAGCCTTTTGCCAACGAAGCATCAAGTTGGATTTTTAGCTCAGCTAACTCATGTGAGGCCATTTTGTATGGGCGTTTGGAAATTGGTGCGGTTCCTGGTACAAGATCCACTATAAACTCTACACATCTGTCGGGTGGCATGCCCGGCAGCTCTTCAGGAAAGACATCCGAGAAGTCACGAACCACCGGAATATCTTCAAGTTCGGGAAGGGGAAGTACATTCAAGGAATGCACTTGGGTTCTTGTTCTGGGTGAGGTATAGTTGACGGTTTTTCCTGAAGGGTGGGTGAGTTTCACGGATTTGCCTTTGCAATCCAGGTAGGCATTCTATCGTGATAGACAATCCATGCCAAGGATGACATCAATATCTGAAGACTTGAGGGCTATGAGTGAAGCAAGGAATACTAAACCCTCAATTGCAATTTGATTACCATGGCTTACTCTATTAGTTTTCCATCTTGACCCTGGAGTTTGAATAATCATTGGGGTGGACAATTCAACAAAAGATAACTCATGACGAAGTGCATAACTTTCCGACATGAATGAATGAGATGCTCCTGGGTCAAAAAGAACGGAAGTAGGAACATAATTGACTGGGAGCGTACCAAGAATGACGTCAGTGGTGTCGTCAGTCTCTTCGGCGGCGATCTGGTTCACACGTCCACGAGTGGCGGAAGGAGCGGGTTTGGCGGTGTAGACCTTCTGGGGTGGCTTGACACGACCATTGTTGTTGTTGCCTCCGGCACGGGGTGGAGCATTCTGGTTCTGGATCTGGTTCTGGGGACACTCACGAGAATAGTGGCCTGCCTGACCACACTTGTAACAGGCTCCAAAAACGGTGCGTGGAGCTGGGTTGTTTGGTGGAGCTGGGTGGAACTGAGTTGGTGGACGAGGCGCCACATAGGATGGCCTCGGTGGGTTGTTCTGGCGGAACATACTGATTGGGATCCAGATCTCGCGCTTATGGGAGCCAGAACTGGATGAACTATCGTCTCTAGGGTGTTTGCGAAAGTCGTTGGGGGTGTTCATGTCCTCTGCCTTGATGGCCTTGTTGACAAGGACCTGGAATGTGGCAAAATCATGAAGGTTGAGCTCACGACGGAGTCCAGAGTTTAGGCCACGACGGAACCTCTCTTGCTTCTTTGCGTCGGTGGAGACTTCTTCGGTAGCATAACGAGCAAGTCGGTTGAACTCACGACTAAACTCGTCAACGGCCCTCCTGCCTTGAGTGAGGTTGCAGAAGTCCTCAAACTTGCGGTCCATAAGACCCTTGGGAATGTGGTGCTCACGGAAGGAAGTGTAGAATTCATCCCAAGATGCAGGCGGTCCAACGGGACGCATGTTCAGAAAGTTCTCCCACCAAGAGCTAGCTGCGCCTTCAAGGTGATAGGTGGCATAGCTGACCTTGTCTCCATTTGCAACATGGCCTGCTTGGAGATTCCTCTCGATGCTGCGAAGCCAGTCATCGGCGTCAAGGGGCTGGGTGGAGTAACTGAAAACCGGGGGATGAAGTCAGATGAAGTCGTTTAGGGACACCAACTCGTTGCGTTGCTGAGTGGTGTTGCTTGAAATGACTTCCAACAGGTGGTGAGAGTCTCGGCGGTTCCTCTCGACCTCCATCAGAACCTGAGCCATCGTGGGTGGGGGTGGAAGGTTGCCTTCCTCCTGGTCGTTCCCACGACCTTGGTTACGACCAATCTGGCCACGGGTTCCTTGAGACATCCTGAAGGTGAAAAACCAAAGTCAAACAGAGTTGATTGAAGGATCTAATCAAGGTATTGAAGTACTGGAAGGATTACAGAGCAAAGGAAGTAATCATCTTGACAACATGGTGATAAAAGCATACAAGCCATATATTCACAAGCTGTCATACAAACCATACATCGTTTTAGTACAAGCACCAAGCTAATACAAACGTGATGAAGATGATACATCCTTCAGAGGCACTCTGACTTCCTATACATTATTTATCTAAGCCTCTGGAACTTAGACACCTTGCTTACAACATACTAAGATACTACTACATCCTCACTTAAGTAAGACCACAGGCGGTCTCACTCATCTCCATCTCCATAGTAGTCCTCGTAAAAGTTACCCGCGTATCCCGGTAGCTGGAGGTGACCATCGGAAAACACGGAGGCCTGTCGACCCTGATATCCATTTGGGCAAGGATGGGGCCTAGGTCCAGCGTAGGGTGGAAGCAAAGGACCACGGGGTGGAAAAATGCCTCCAATCTCGGGCCAAGCAACTCGAGAAGGCATCTGAGTCCTCACAGGGTAGATAGCATCATGCTCAACTGATCCCACGCTCACAAAGGGTGCCAAGAGTGTCAGTGCTCGATACAGACGAATACGGGTGGCGTGGAGCTCGAAACGGAGAGCGCGTGCATCACGATCTCGATCACTAGCAAACCTAGCAGTCATCTGAAGTGCTGGATCCTCTGCAGAGTGATCTGAGTAGAGTCCGGTGTAATATCCCTCTTCTCCTGGAAGTGCAGCAGGGATATAGCGGAATGAGGTCTCTCTCAGCATGGTGTGCTCCTCTCTCAGCAGGGTAATACATGAGTATGCAGCATCATGCACATCCATGTTCTCGATAATACCAATGCCATGTCCAAAGTGGATAGGCTGGGTGACTCCAACGTGGTGCGGGTAGATCCTGACTATGCAGTGGAACTGCGTCTGGTTGAAGTCGTGGAACTGCTCCTCGACGGTGTACTCAGGGTACCATCGATATCCCACGTAGGACATCATCTCGATTAACGTGGCGAGATGGCCACACACACCGAGGCACCTGGTCAAACGAACAATCTGCCGAGGGGGAAGATCTGCCATCTGAAACAGAAAGAAGGAGTTTGCAAATGCATCAGATTATGAGATAAACCTGGAATGACTCGGACAGCATAACGGTTGTAATTGTAAGAAATGACAATTTCTTCCAATATGAAAACAACACTTACATAATACGATGTAAGAAACAGCATTACAACAATTCTAGGAAACCGGACACAACTTTCCTACGGCTATAAGGAAGCAATCAACGAGATGTTCTAGTCAGACAGAGAAGAGCCTAGTCCTATCTTCCCGTAGAATAAGATGAGGGTGACTCAGAACTCGGGACGAAGGGGGTAAGGAGAAAAAAGAAGCCTTACGTTGTTCCCTTATATACCCAGAGTAACTATATAACTATAGCAAGCTAGACTCAACTTCGGCCAAGGCTACTAGTCCTACAGTCAGTCCTGCTCTGATACCAAGTCTGTCGGGACTCGGGGTTAGCGTATGCAAGTCCAGTTAAGACATAGTCATATGGAGAGCCGAGAACCGTTCCCACTTGTCTAAGCAGACAAGGCCAAGCACAGAACGTTCTCGGAAAGCATCGTACGTGAGGGGCATCCCATCCAGGCCGGATGATCAACTGAGATGGGTCCTCATCGTCCGCACACAAGTCTAATGATATGGGTGGTGAACTCCCATATTCAAAGACAAGTCGCCTCAACCATACTATCGACTATCTCATAACTCTTACAAAGACTTACTCCAGCCCGATCACTTAGTCGGGGTCTAGGGCGGGCTCGATCATACCACAAAGTGTGCACGAGACGGAGTCTCTAGCAATCGCATCGCGATGCCCCAAGCTGCGCACATCTAAGGGCCACTTTGTGTATGAAAGACCGCCAGCCAGATCACAACTAAGGTCTCGAAAACCCATACAAAGACATGCATGTTATAAATATACACGCAGCACACATGCCTTGTATGAACAGTAGGTATCATTGCAATTCTCTGCAAAGTATACAATTTTATTGATAACTCTTATAGAGTGCACACAGAGATCACAAACATGTGATCCAACATTACAACACAAACGGAAGCAAATTATGTCTGAGTACAGACAAGTTTAACAAATGGCTTAAGAAACCTTATTTAAACACAAGCCCTCCACGAGGGAACCAGTCGTCTGACTGGGACTAGACTAGTTGGTCTTCAGTCGTCCAGCTCGATGAAGAAGCCACCTTCAGGGTCAGTGGGTTCATCTAAAACATAGATTAAGCAAACGTGAGTACAAAGTCGTACTCAGCAAGACATACATAGGAGCTATACTACTCATGCACATGTATCAAGGTAAAGGGAGGTGGGGTTTCACTTGCAGAAATGCCAGCTTTGACTTGGCTAGTCCTGAACTACGAGTACCAGACTTTGAGGTAAGAAGCGTACACGAGTCCACTACTTTCTCCAACCAATTACACCACTATGGTGCCTTCCTCGACTTCCCCACGAGAAAACACGCCATAGCACTCACACTTATCTTGGTGTGTTTTAGAAGTATCCAGTTCAAGTTGTCTAATAATCAAGCTAAGCTTTCCAAGCAGTCCATAACCGCGGACGCGGCTATTCGAATAGTTTTGTTAACCCTGCAGGGGTGTACCGCTACACACACATGATCATCGGTTACCGCCTTTGATCTCGACACCATTCAAGGGGTGCCAGCGAGGATGCTCACCACAACTGTTACCTCATAGCCGATCTAGTCCGAGAAAGCCGCCTACTTGGGTTGGCTACCACTATCGTGAACCCGGCCGGTTTACCGAAGTGGACCCAAGTGATGTGTGTGTGGTGCATAAGCCGGTCTCGGATGAGCCGTTCTCTCACTTAGCATCCAGGCCATAGACCTACCAGAAGTTCGAACTATTCCGACATCATGACGTCGAAAGGGATGAGTTAGTAAGTTGAGAGGGGTCAGTGAGCCCAATGTGTGGTTGTACTCTTCATCTTGGATCACCACACAAGAACTCGGACTTAGGGCGGTGTTCAACGAGACAACCCACCGTGTACTCCTACACAGCCTCTCATCGTTCACCTTGTATTAGGGTCGATTCACCAACACTTTTCTACCATCATCATCATGATCAATACCATCCCGACTCACATCACAGTATCATCATGATATCATACTAAGCATGCAATAAGCGATAATCATATGCAGGGGCCACATGATATCAATCAACTCCTACATTTGCTAGGATTGTGGTTTGCTTACTACTGTGACAAAATGATAGGTCATGCAAAGGAATGGGTTCATCTATGCGGTAGAAACGAATCATGGTGATCATCCTAAACAATGCATAAGCGAGACATGAGAGGGAAGTGGGATTTTATCGACATGATCAATGGGGGTTTGCTTGCCTTGCTGACGAGGTTCGGGTTCTGGGTCTTCAGCGAAGGGGGCAACCTCCTGCTCCGGTTCCACCTCTACTCGACAAACAACAAGCAAAGTAGCAAAGTAAATACAATGCACAATCACATGATGGAAGGTTGAAACTTCATGTATATGCTTTGATGTGTGAAGCAATTCCATTTAAATGGAGTATATTGCAATTTGAATTGCAAATTCAAACTCCAATTTGAATTCAAACTTATCCAAGTTACATGTGACATTGCTTGATCATTTTAAACCTTTTTGGAAATGTGTATGATATGCCTCTGAAGTGTGGTTGAAATATAGCATAATTCCATGGTCCAAGTTGCAAAAGCATTTGATTTGAATTTGAATTAATTCCAAATAATTCAAATGACATATGCTACTGGTCCCATTTTAAAATCAACTCAAACATAGTTGAAAGTTGCATTTTTGGATAGATTATTTTCTCCTGATCATTTTTCATATATTATTTGTCCAATTTGGAGTTAATATGAATTTTCTATGAATTTCCAAAGTTTGGGGTATTTTCTTGAATTTTTCTGAATTTCTTTAATTTATTTAATTTCTGGAAATTCATTTATTCGATTTATTGCGCCAGGCTGACGTCAGAGGGGGGGCTGACATGTGGGTCCAGGGTGTCAGTGGCTGGGTTAATTAACCCGGCTGGGTTAACTTAACCAGTGACTTAATTAAGCCACTGGGCCCACTGGTCAGTGACCTAGGGTCACTTAACCCAGGTGGGGTTAAGTCCCTAAGCACGGCCACGTCGGCGGGGCTGCCGGCGGCTAAACGACGGCGACCAGACCCGCGGCGGCGCTCTGCGTTCTCCCTCTCCTGGCCACCATTCGCTACGCCGAGACCACCGGGACGTAGCCCATGCGCTCACACGTCACCTGGTGCACGCGGTTGTCCTTGGGGGTGACTAAATCGACGACGGCGAGCTCACCGGCGGCAACAGAAACGCGGCGAGGACGCAATCATCACTGTGGTGCACCAACTTGAGCGTGGCTTGGTGCGTTCGACGCGTAGAAACAAGGTGAAGATGATGAACAACTCGGTGCAGGCAGAGGAGCACGGGAGCTAGCTCGAGCTCATCCATGGCGGAGGCCGTGCTCGGCTCCCATGGCGGATACGGTTAGAGGGAGAAATCGAGGGGGAAAAGTTAGGGGTTTTGATCCAGAGCTCACCCTGAGTCTAACTGAAGCGACGGCTTGCTCGGGGAGGCTCTGGTGCTGACGGAATTCAAGGTCGATCCGCGGCGGCCGGAGACGAAAACGACGAAGCTAGCGAGCTCGTGGAGGCGTCTGGCTCCGATTCCTTCTGCACGGTGGGGTTGTAGACGACGGCGGAGCGGTTGGACTTGGTGTAGCGGCCTCTCGTCGACGGTGGCCGCGTGAAGACGGCGGCGTGCTCCACGGATGCTCACGGGCGGCGATGAAATCGGGCGCAGGAGGAGGGGGAAGACGATAAGGAGGGGGGGAATGGATTGGGACGTCTCCCAGACGTCTCCAGGCGAGGAGATAGGGCTCGGGGCAGGAAGGCAGCTGCCTGTCGCGCCCACGGCGCTCGCCGGCGAGGTGCTTGCCTGCCTGGAGGGGAAGAAGACGTATGTACCCCCTCCAGGTGGGCTGGGCCTGCTGAGGTGAGTGGGCCTCGCCCCTGGGCGAGAGGTAAGCTTCTGTTTTCCTTTTTTTTATTTTCTTTTCTGTAGTTTGTTTTGTTTAGCTAAATAAAATAGCTAAACATTTTAATAAATGCTGAAAAAATTTATATGGCTTCATAATAATATAGACTAGCCACTTATAAAGTTTCAACATTTTTAAAATTCAAATAATTTGAATCTTAACTCAAATAGGGTTATTTGATTAATTCCAAGGCACTGTTTGAATATTTGAAAAATCTATGAGCATGGGATGGTTCCCACATCACTTGATATGTGATCACACTCATTTATAAGACTTTTCAAAAATCTAACATGAATTTTTGGAGAATATTTTTATCTGGCCTTTTGAATTAATTCATCTGGGGGGGTTCCTTCTCCCATTTTGCTTTGGAATTTGATTTCAAAGATTTCTTTTGAAAATTTTAACATGATGCAAGAGTACTGGCTAACCCTAGCACATTACCTAACAGAGGGTTCTGACATTGTAAGTAAAAGTCGCGTTTGCGAAGATAGCGTCTCTCGGGGGGAGTTCTAGGCTCAAGCCCCCGAGTGCTTGTAAGTAAAAGTGGCGTTTGCGAAGATAGCGTCTCTCGGAGGGAGTTCTAGGCTCGAGGCCCCGAGTGCTTGTAAGTAAAAGTCGCGTTTGCGAAGATAGCGTCTCTCGGGGGGAGTTCTAGGCTCGAGCCCCCGAGTGCTTGTAAGTAAAAGTCGCGTTTGCGAAGATAGCGTCTCTCGGGGGGAGTTCTAGGCTCGAGCCCCCGAGTGCTTGTAAGTAAAAATCGCGTTTGTGAAGATAGTATCTCTCGGGGGGAGTTCTATCTTTTGGCAGATTGTAATAGATTTTTTTGCGAGAGCTATATCTTTTCAACCGTTAGTCGGATCGAGACACGTCCTACATGTAACTTGCTTAGTTTTTCGTGTAGATTAATAAAATATGCTCCTTTTCCATGTTTAAAATTGTTTACATGCTATTTTCCTGTGATTTGCGCCGCATGCCACTGTAAGTGTATTAGGCCATAACTTTTTAACCGTTGCTTCAAATTAAATGTTTCTTATATGTAACTTGACTAGAATTTCGTGTAGGTTGTGAATATGTTGTTCTTGCTTTCTAATAAAAATAATAAAGATATGTTTCGGGAAGAACAGTACCAACTGCAATAATTATCGTGGGGTCCGTAATAGTTGCCATGTATAGGTTTTACCCCCCATTTAAAGTGACTTGATTAAATAGTTTATTTTTGCTTCACCTCTTGAAATAATTGTGTGATATTCCATGCTTGAGTGATATGCCATGTAAACAACCTTTTCTCATGTTGTGTAGCTAAACAACTTGATCCATTCTAAATGTGCGGTTTCGTCGTGTGTGACGACTACTCCACTTAACCTGTTAGTAACCGCTCCCGACGATAGATGCGATACCGTAGTGCGTTGTCTCGTGTTGCCTTCTTGTTGATACTTGCTCGTGATTGCTTTGTAGTAATAGATGTTTGCTCTTCGATTGCCTTTTCCAGTATTTCCTTCTTGTGTGCTTCCGCGGGTACCTCTCGGAGACGATGCGAGCTTGCGATCGACTACACCTTCGGTTTCGTCTTCTCGCCGGGTAAGGGGGAGCATATATCATGCTTATCAATTTCATCTCACTCACGCCTAGGTGTAGGATAGAATGATTTCTTGATCCTACCACTTCATATTAATCCCTCTCAAAATAAACCCAAACAACCATGTCTTCCACATCCAAGGAAAACTTGTTCGGCTATGTTACTATTGCTCGCTGCTCAGCCACTGCTTAGTATGCATGCCGGGATGCTTTTCAACTGCTACTATGTTACTCCTTGGATTGGGCTATCACACTATTATGTTATTGTGGATGTTGTGATTATTATAATGTTGACTATACTTGACGAAGGATGGAAGGTCCACGCTATCCCGCCCCGATGCTTTGTTCCATTCGAGTCACCTAGGTTCTGAGTTCCGGGTATTGTGTCTCTTGGCGAGCGTGCCTAACCGCGTGTGGGAACCTATGGAGTCCCCTTGTCTTACCTATCTAACTGCAATCATTTCTAGTGGTGGTCCAAGCTGATTTTACCATTTGAGAAACTGTGTGCGTAACTGGTCTGCAGCCAGTGGATTTAAAAAAAATCAGGCCAGTGGTATGGTATATCCTGTTGGTCCACACCTGGAAGCTAGGGAGTGTGCGTGCGGAGCCTTGTAATGGGCAGTTGGTACACCCCTGCAGGGTTAAATCTTTTCGAGAAGTTGTGTCCACGGTTATGGACGACTTAAGACCTACTCCTTGCTCATAGACAACAACAACTGAGATAATCTTAATAACTTGATCAACGTGTGTGTGCCTTGACTGCTTCTTCTTCGTCGGGATGCGTAGGGGAGGACAAGGATTGGATAGGTGTTATGTTTGCGTAAGTAGCTGATAGCAAGACTTGTTTCAGGCGATTCCTCATCGAATGCTTGGTTCTCATCTTACTCTACATTAGCCACTCATATATTTCTAGTGCGACTGCAACCTCACCACTACCCCCCCATCTTACCGTGAGAAGTTAGTTACAAGACTTGTGGATATAGCTCACCCCTTCTTTTCACTTTTATGCACGTTATGCAAACGATCTTGGACTATAGAGGAGCTCAACGACCCTTCTTCCGGACACCTTCTCGAAGATTCGACGACGACTAGTTAGGCGTATCCCGGCGGAGAGCCTGGACCCGTGTGGTTAAGGGAATGGTGTGTTTTACCTTTGCCACTAGGCATTTGATGGTAGTCTGTACTCAGACATGTATCTTCCGCTGATGTAATGTATTTAAGGCAGTTGTATGCCGATTGTATGAGATGTTGTATCCTTGTAGCTATAATGTTGTGATATCATATTGGAAATCCGGGGCATATGACTTCGTCATATGTCGCGGTGGGACCGATATGTGCTTTTTCCCCAGATTTGGATGGATACATCTAGATTTGGAACAGTACCGCATATCGGGCCTTACATCTCTGCTCCATCCCTCCCCACCAACCATATCCCCTCCAGATCTAGCGGCCCAATCCATACCATTGGAAGCAGATGTAGTGGCCTGCGAAGCGCCACATCATCGATTCGCCACGCCTTAAGCCACCCCCTCCTCCCTGCCCGAGCACCTCCCCCCGTGGAGCAACCTCCCACCGCGCGCCTCCCACTCCAGCCAGCGAGCCGAGCCGCCGCGTCGCACCGCGCCGCGCCTCCTCTCCTCCTCCTAGGGCCTCCCTCTCCTCTTCCCTCTACTCCCTCTCATCTCTCTTCTCATCTTCGCCCCACAGGAACCCGAGCCCCATCGGCATGGACGCGCTAGGAAGCTCGCCGCCGCTGAACTTGGCCCTTGCCCCGGTTGGATCCGGCCGCTGTTGATTACACTTTGTTGTATCTCCTCCACCGCGCCCCGTTCCTCATCCCAGCGCCGCCCGCCCTCGCCGGAGTACCGCCGCCGGTGGTCTGGTGCGGCACGGGATCGGGAGGATCCCGATCTAACCACCAGCCGTCGCCTTGGGCCGATGAGCCCCCGCGGCCCAGGCGCGCCTGCAGCCGAACTCACCACCGCGGCCTAGTGGCCTCCCTCACCCTAGGCGAGCGCCACCAGTCCGTCATCCGCCCCACGACTTGGGCCAAGGCCCACGTGGTGAGCGCCCCTCATCTTTTGTTTTTCTTTTCTTTGCCGCAGTTGGGCCGTCCCATGGAAATGTAACGCTCTGTGTGATATTTAGTTGTATTGCGCTCGCCCTTGTTTAGCCCAGTACCAGTAGATTTCGGCCAGTTAGAAGTTTATTCATTTTTTTAATTAATAAAATGGCAGATTGGGTTATATTTTTGCGATGCGGTTATCTTTGCAACAGTAGCTCGGATGGAGACTCTTTCTTCATGAAAGTTGCTCCATTTTTCGCATAGATTATTAAAATGTGCTCTTTTTCGATGTTTGAACTTGTTTACATGCTGCTTTGTTGTTATTTACAAAGCATGCCACCGTAAACTGTTTATTTAATAACTTAATAACCGTTGCTTAGATAAAAAATGTTCCTTACATGTAATTTGATTAGAATTGCGTCTAGATCATGTTTATGTACCCTTGCTTTCTAATAAAAATAATAAAATATATTTAAGACAAACAGTACCAAATTCCATTTGTATCGTGGGGTGCGCAATAGTTTGCCATGTATAGGTTTTATCCCCACTTAAAGTGACTAGAGTAGATAATTTACTTTGTGCTTCACCTCTTGCCATGCTTGACTGAGATGACATGTTAACAACCTTGCTCATGTTGTGTAGCTAAACAACTTGAACCGATGATAAATGTGCGGTATCGTCGTCTATGAGGAATACTCCACTTAACCTGATAGTAAACGCTCTCGACGATAGATGCAATACCGTGGTGCGTTGTCTCGTGTTTCCTTCTTGTTGATGCTTGCTCGTCATTTCTTCATAGTAATAGATGTTTGCTCACCGATTGCCTTTCCAGTGTTTCCTTCTTGTGTGCACCCGCGATTACTCTAGGAGACAAGGCGAGCTTGCGATCGACTACACCTTCGGTTTCGTTTTCTCAACAGGTAAAGGGGAGCATATATCATGCTTATAACTTTCAGCTCACTTGTGCCTAGGTATAGTGATGAGGACATCCCTACTAATGTTACACCCATATCCTCACCAACTACACATATTAGACCAGTTACTAGAGCTCGTGCACGTCAACTAAATTATCAGGTACTTTCGTTTCTTGCGAATCCTTCTATTGTTCATGAACATATGATGCTGCCTAAATTAGATACTTTTGTTTTGCTTATGAATGAAGGACCTAGCATGGACAAGAAGGATGGTCATTGGAGCGGGATCAAGCATGGAGAAGAAGGTGCGCGCGCGGGAAAGGACAGCGGAGCTTCCAGTGGTGATTGTCGCACTTTGAAGCCACCATAAGGCGCGCATGAAGTCTTGGACGAAATACGCGAGATGCCACTTCATTATTTTCGTCCAAGGGCAATTATAGGTGCTGCGTCACCTTAATATTGGGCTGGGCCCATGTAATTTCGAAATACCACCTTATAGGCTGTTTTTAGAGTCTGTATGTGTGGGGAAACCGAGTTAGGGTTGTTTTCGGACCCCACCTCCAAGGGGTCACGAAAATCCCCTCTGTTCCCCCATATATACAGCCCTTAGGGCGTCGTTTAGACTTGGGTTTTAATTAGATATAAGTTAGCCATAGCCGCAACTTCGAGCTCTTCGTTTGTGTCATCCGACCAGGCCAAGACCTCATTGGAACCCCAACTTTCGTAATCATTCATCTTATATTCGCAATATCCAGATTGCAATTCTTAGTTCTTGCTTGTTCTTCGATTGCTTGCAGGAATTAGACCTTCGTGGTCAGGTTGATCGTGCATCCGCGGGATCAATAACCTCTCGGAGTTGGTTTAGCGATCGCTAAGGCGCAACGTCTTCGCACGTTCGTAGTCGGATCGTGAAAGTTGCCTCCACCATAATCGATCTCCACCATCTCATCGAAACATCGGGACACCTTCGCCTCTATCATATAGGATAGAACAATTGCTTGATCCTACCACTTCATATTTATGTCTCTCAAATAAACCCAGACAGCTATGTCCCGCACATCCTAGCAAACTATTGTTTGGCCTTGTACCTTGCTTGTTTAACCACTGCTTAGTATGCATGCTTAGGATGCTATCAACTATTCTCCTGTTACTTCTTGGATTGGGCTATCACACTATTATATATTGTGAATAATATGATTATTATAATGTTGACTATACTCGATGAAGGATGGAAGGTCTAGGCTATCCCGCCCCGACGCTTTGGTCCATTCGAGTCACCTAGCACCCGAATTCCGGGTATTGTGTCTCTTGACGAGCGTGCCTAACCGCGTGTGGGATGCTATGGGGTCCCCTCTTCTTCCGGATAAGTAGGTGTCAGCGGCGCACCTGACGCGGACCTGCACACAACACAATTAACTTTGCTCCCAACAAAGTTCAGAGAGGTTGTCAATCTCTCCAGTCTTGTTGTTTACAAAGGATCAAAAACACAGGATAATGATAATGATAGCAACTAAAAGTAAAGAGCAAGAAAATAAATGAGCGTGTAAAAAGTGATGAGAATATTGACCAGGGTCTCGTGATGTTCACTAGTGATGTCTCTCTCCCAAAAGACGATAAGACTGCTATGCGAGGTAAAAAAATTACAGACGGGCAATTGACAGGATTATAAACGCACCGCAATGCTAACTATGCTACAAAAGAAAGGAAGAGGCTCAAAAGCATGGGCAGTACGCCAAAATAAGTAGACCGAAATCCATCTGCATCTACTACTAATCATCAACCTTGAGATATCTATCCAGAACATCTCGCTGGTATTAAATTGGGAGCCCCACCCAAAGTGTAAAACCAAAGCAACAGACAACTGCATTAAAAAGAACTTTGCGTAAAGTAAACAATCCTTGTAACCGCGGTTACAAGCACCGTCGTTTTCCCCCTTGTGGCCACAGCACATCCCCTAGACTCATGTTTCTGTCACTCAAGCGTGTCATCAGGGGGCATGTACCCAGAATCGAGCATAACGTTCCCTCTTGGAGTCACTACCTACCACTTGGCCAAAGTAATAAATAGCAACGGAAAACATGCAGGAATTACTTCGGAACAAAAATACAAAAGATAAGAACCAATTATACTACTCTATCACAATCTGAACATAATCTCATAATCCATCAGATCCTATCGAACCCAGCATAGAAAAAGCAGAAAGAATTACATACGTGTCTCGATCATGTAGGGCAGCTCACGAGGTCTAAACCATGAAGAACAAAGAGGGGAGGAGAACATCACATAGCTACTGATCACGGACCCATGGTCCAAGGTAGACTACTCACGGGACATCCGGGAAGCGTCCATGGTGGAGGAGAAGCTCCCGGAGGTCGATCCTCCCTCCGGCAGGGTGCCGGGAAGGGTCCTGACGGTGCTCCCGATCTTGGAAGCGCGGAGGCGGCGGAACAACGGAGAATTTGCGAAATAAGGTTCTTTCTTTGGAGTTTCCCCGTGACGGAGAATAAATAGGCGAAGGGGGGCAGCCAGGGGGGCCACCAGGGCCCCCCTGGCCGCGCAAAGTGGCCGTCTGGGTTCCTGGTGGTGGCCCCCTAGCCCTCCTTCGGGCTTCTGGAGTCTTCCGCCACGCTGATTTTTTATTTGATTTTTCCAGGATTTTTGGAGCACTTTTTATATGGGAAAAACTGAAATAGAAAAACAGGAACTGGCACTGGGGTGCACTGAGTTAGTAGGTTAGTGCAAATATGATCAAAAGTGTATGAAAGTATATCTAGATCATAGCAATATCACACAAAACATGCATGGAGCGAGCAGAAATTATCGATACGTTTGAGACGTATCAACACCCCAAGCTTAATTCCTGCTCGTCCTCTAGTAGGTAAATGATAACAGGCATAATTTCTATGGTGACATGCTAGCAACCATATAAGGACTTTGAAAATTAAAGCAATCAAGGTATGTAATTCAATTCAAGTCATAACATGCAAGAGTCTATATTAGCATTGAAATAAGCAACGAAAGAACATTAGGTGCAAGAGCTCTCGCTGTCCGTGACTCGAATGTCTCCAGATGGTGTTTGCGTGCAAGAAGGGGGATAGGGAATACGAGAAAAAAGTATTATTGTTGAGAACTCAATCTACTAAAGTTTCACACTTGGTCTCCATTGGAATCTTATCTTGACTCGTCCCCAGACCACTAGCCAGGTACACGTCAATTTGATCCACTCCTTTTCGATATTTTGAGCACTCATGCAATGGACGAGCATAAGCACGAGATTTGACACTTAGGATGGCAAAGAGAGAATATGGTGGAGGAGGAAGTCAAAAAGGTGTGAAAGGCTCACATCAATGAGGACAATCATAGGCGTGAAAACCATATGATAGATATGATGTGAGGAGTAGGGATTTCCATGCAACGGATGCACATATGAGCTGAAAAGCTCTCCAATGGAACTAGTGGGGGTGCATCTAATTTGCTCGCTCATGAAGACCTAGAGATATTTTGAGGAGGCTCATCGTTGGAATATGCAAGACAAGTTCTATAGTGTGAAGGTCCCCACATAGCTATATGCATGATCATCTCTATGGAGTACAAAGATAAGAGGGAGTACTAGTGTGGATCTTTCAAAAGGATAGTAGTGTTGCCCCTCTCTCTCTTTTTTTTCTTCTTTTTTCTATTTTTTGTATTTTTTGGCGGCCTCAATGGCTCTTTCTATTTAACTCTCATTTGTCCTCTTTGGGATCTTTTATTATTTTGTCCACTTTGTGATCCTTTCCTCACTTAAGGGAAACACTCTAATTTACAAGAGGGTATAGAAGATCTTTCACACTTTACAAGGTACTCAAATCATAAAGAAGATGTAGCTATCATGATGTATGCAATGTATGTCGGTGCCAGTGTAGCAGGAACATGTATGACATGAAGACCAAGTCATGAAGAAGTGGATGTTGCATGGCAATATATCTCGGAAATGCCTTGATAGGTAGGTATGGTGGCTGTTTTGAGGAAAGATATAAGGAGGTTTATGATGACAGAGCGTATCATGCCAAGGGTGTGGATGTACCGGCGAAGGTGGACGTCAACTCTCGGAGTGAGAAGAGGGAAATGCACGGCACGGCAGAGGCTAGCAAATATGAGGAGGTGGAAGTGTCAACTTTCAATACTTACATTAGTCCGAAGAACTCATGCCCTTATTATCGGTAACTCTCAATCTGATAAGGAGGTTCACAAAAAGACAAGTACCCCGAGGAGGAGTGTATGTGTGTTTGTTATCCTTGTGCATCATCGACTCATGGTATGTGAGTGTACTCTAATACCCCGATCCTTCCAAAGATTAGTGATCCATCTAGTACCTAGAGTTCTCAACTAGTTTTGTAGGTTTTTGAAAATAAACACGGATTGCCCAAAATACGACACCTATCACTAATAGGCTAGATCTCTTGACACAAAAAGTTCAAACATTACTCACATCAATACCTCAAAATTATTGCAAATTACTACTAAAATTAAATAGTAACCTGAATTACCTACTTCCAATACAAGACATAACTCATTGCAACAACCAAATCTCTTAACAAGATAAACATGAAAACTAAAGAGAGTTCCAGCAACAAACTAGACAAAATCCAAGGCTCTTGCTAAAGACAAACTAAGACTAAAACTAAACATGGCAGTAGCTATGAAAAGATAAAGAACACACAACAGCAAAAAGATAGGCATGAAGAATCCTATGATGTGTTCCAGATTTTGGAAGTGGAGCGTGTTTCTCTCCCACACAAAGTAAGACGGGGTATAACTTGTTATGAACAGAAAGCAAAGCTAAGGAAACTAAAAACAAAACCTAAGAGCGAGACGCTCCAAGCATAGCACATAACGCACGAAGTGATAAAAACATAGTGAGACGAAGGACAAACTGATGATTGTTGATGGAGAAGGGGATGCACGGGGGCATTCCCAAGCTTAGACGCTTGAGTCTCCTTGAATATTTATTGGGGATGCATGGGGCATCCCAAGGCTTGAGCGCTTGACACTCCCGAATCTTCTTTCATCATCTTCCATCGCACACTTTAAAACTCCCTTCATACACAACTCATCATAAGCTGATTAGAGAAGTTAGTACACTTAATAAATAATTTTCCCCACTGGATATAAATATATTCTTGAAGAGCTGATGTTTCTCAAGATTGCCAAAAGGTTTTTGCAAAGAAAAAGCAAGCTTAAGGTTTGCAAAAGTTACGAGAGACAAAATGTGGCAGAATCTGTGAAAAACAGAACATCAGGTAGTAAAGAATTTTTTAGGGGTACTTCTGCAACTCAAATCAAAAAACTCAGAACATAAAAAAGTTCCGTGATTGTGTAGATCACGCTGTGTAAATAATTCAGCTCAAAAAGATGAACTAGTGATTTATTCTAATGTTTCCCGTCACGAAGACAGAATCTGTTTCCTGGACAGCATGGCACAACTTTCACTTCCCTTGTCATATGAGGCTATACTTGGCACAAAGATTGAAAAATAAAGATACAATGATGTTGCTATAGTAGTAACAATCATCAAGACGACTAAAAATAGAAGTAAAAACATCTTGGGTTCCCTCCCAACAAGCGCTTTCTTTTACACCTTTAAGCTAGGCATAAGGCAAAAGAAGAATCAGGTTTTATCAAGAGAAAGAGAATAGCTTGCCCGTGTAACGGACTAAAAAAGCTAACTTGATTTTCTTTCTAGGGAAGTGTTTCATCTCCTTTTTTAGAGGGAACTTAAATTTTATATTCCCCTCTTTCATGTCAATGGTTGCACCAACGGTGCGAAGAAAAGGACGTCCCAAAATAATTGGACATAAAGGTTCACATTCTATATCCATAATAATAAAATCAACGGGAACATAGTTGTCATTGACAATGATAAGAACATCGTCGATCTTCCCCAAAGGTTTCTTTACGGAAGAGTCGACAAGACGAACACCAAAAGAACATGAATCAAAAGGTTTCAATTCAAACATATCATACATTCTTTTGGGCATGACGGAGGTACTAGGTCCAACGTCACATAAAGCATAGCAAGAGAAGTTATTTAATTTAATTTTTATCATGGGGTCCCAACCATCATCTAGCTTCCTAGGTATCGAGGCTTCTGATACACGAGATAACTTCTCGCTCCCGTTGGTTACCCCAAGTGGAAGGTGAGATGTAGATAGCGGCAAATTTCCCTTAGCAAAATGCTAAGGTTGAGTATCGTCCAGGAGGACTCCAACAGATACAAGTAGGTGGTGAAGTGAACAATGGCGCCATTCACAACCGAGGTTGCTAACTTCACATGGACCTGCACACACACACTGATAGCTTCGCTTCCCAACGAGTACAGAGGAGTTGTCAATTCCTCCGGCCTTGTTGTTTACGAAGGATAAAACACACAGGATAATAATGATAGATAGTGATAGCTACTGAAAAGTAAATACTGAAAGTAAATTGATAGTGTAAATAGTGGTGGAAGTATGGACCGGGATCTCATGATGTTCACTAGTGATGTCTCTCTCCCAAAAGACGATAAAATAGCCATGCGAGGTAAACAAATTACAGCTGGGCAATTGATAGGATTATGTGCGCCAACCAATACTAATTATGCAAAACAGAAAGGAAGAGGCTCAAAAGCACGGGCGGTACGCCAAAACAAGTAGACCGAAATCCATCTGCATCTCCCCCCTAATCATCCACCTTGAGATATCTATCCAGAACATCTTGTTGGTATTAAGTTGTGAATCCCACCCAAAGTGTAAACTCAAAGCAACGGACAACTGCATTAAAGAACTTTGCGTAAAGTAAACAATCCTTGCACCCTCAAGTACAAGCACCGTTGTTTTACCCCTTGTGGCAACAACACATCCCCTAGAATCATGTTTCTATCACTCAAGCTAGTCATCGGGGGGCATGAATCCACAATCATGCATAACGCTCCCTCTTGGAGTCACTACCTACTACTTTGCCAAAGCAATAAACAACAATGGAGAACATGCAAGAGTTACTCAAGAACATAAATATAAAAGAAGAGAATAAAATATATAACTCAATGACAATCTGAACATAATCTCATAATCCATCGGTTCCCAGCAAACTCAGCATAGCAAGAGCAGAAAGATTACATATGTGCGATCATGTAGGGCAGCTCACGAGGTCTAATCCATGAAGAACAAAGAGGGGAGGAGAACATCACATAGCTACTGCTCATGGACTCATGGTCCAAGGTGGACTACTCACGGTTCATCCGGGAAGCATCCATGGTGGTGGAGAAGCTCCCGGAGGTGATTCCTCCCTCCGGCAGGGTGCCGGGAAGAGGTCTTCTGGTGCTCCCGATCTTGGAAGCGCGACGGCGGCGGAGCAGAGGAGAGATCGCGAAAAAGGGTTCCGTCCTCGAGGGTTTCTCGTCACGGGGAATAAATAGGTGAAAGGGGGCAGCCAGAGGTGGGCCATAGGCTCCAGGCGCCCCCCTGGCGCGGACAAGGGCCTGCCGCCTTGGCCCCCTGGATCCCCTCTGGCCCCTCCTGGGCTCTTCGCGAAGCTTCCGGTACGCTGATTTTTTCCTATATTTTTCCCGGAATTTTTCTGGTACTTTTAATAAGGGGGAAACCTGAAATAGAAAAACAGCAGAAAACAGGAACTGGCACTGGGGTGCACTGAGTTAATAGGTTAGTCCAAATATGATCAAAAGTGTATGGAAGTTCATCAATAACATAGCAATATCACACAAAAGAGGCATGGAGCAAGGAGAAATTATAGATACGTTTTGGACGTATCAGCTTCTATCCTAAGCTTCTCCTCCCTAGCTTTGATAAGAGCATTTGTGATATGCTCCGTGAAGGCAAGATTGAGTGTGCTATTGTGGGGGTCTCTAGACATTTTGTGTAACAAGCTAATAACTTCTGAGAGGGTGCAACTATCAAAATCAATATCACTACTATCACAGGTGGTAGTAGTGTCATCTAAGCTAACTTGTTTGAAACCCTCTATCTTCATAGGAGTTTCTTCTTCTACGGTTGAGGTATTAGCATCCCCATTAATAGGTCCGATGGGACCAGGAGTGCGTTGGGTGCTAATAGTTTCGGTGTCCTCAACAATTTGGATAGTGGCAATAGTGTGGTGTGTAGGAAGGCTCTTAATTCTATCCTCTTCCTCTTTTTCTCTAGCCCATCTTTCTTTAAGTTTAGCCATTATCCTAATATTTTCATTGATTTTTAATTGGATAGCATTAATAGGAGTGGCTTTACTCTACTGAAGGGGAGAGGTTCTAATTTTTAACATCTCAACATCAAGGGCTACGTTGTGTACCTTAAAACAAAAGTTATCTAATTTAGCTAGCTTTTCTTCCACATTCTTGTTGAAGGCTTTTTGGGTAGTGATAAAGTCTATAAGCATATTTTATAGTTCAGAAGTAGGGTTCTTGTTGCTAGGGTAGGTGTTGTTGTTCCCATAAGTGGATGGAAACGGTATAGGATTACTAGCAAAGTTGCCCCTATAAGCATTATTATTAAAGTTGTTTCTAGAAATGAAGTTCACATCTACTTGTTCCTGAGCAACCAAAGAATTTAAAGGAACATCATGAGGATCAATAGAGGGTTTCTTGTTAAGTGGAGACATAATTAAATCAACTTTATCATGGAGGGAGGTAATTTCGTCGACAAAATTTATCTTCCTACCTGTTGGAGCGCATTCGGTGTGCTATTGGGAATAGTTGGTCATCATCTCATCGAGGAGTTTTGTGGCAGCACTGAGTGTTGCTGACATAAAGGTTCCTCCCGCGGCCAAATCTAACAGGTTCCGCGAGGTAAAGTTCAGGCCTGCATAAAAAGTCTGGATAACCATCCAGGTAGTCAAACCATGTGTAGGGCATTTCTTAACAAGAGATTTCAAACGTTCCCAATCTTGGGAAACGTGTTCATTATCCAATTGCCTAAAATTCATAATGTTACTTCTCAATTGGATAATTTTAGCAGGTGGGTAGTACTTCCCAATAAAAGCATCTTTGCACTTATCCCATGAATCTATGCTATTCCTATGCAAAGATTGAAACCAGATTTTAGCTCCGTCCCTCAAAGAGAAAGGAAAAAAATCTTGAGCTTAGCAACATCACCTTCTACTTCTTTATACTTTTGCATATCATATAATTCAACAAAATTATTCGAGTGTAAAGCAGCATCATCTCCAGCACCCGAGAATTGATCTCTCATAACAAGGTTTAGTAAAGCAGGTTTAATTTCATAAGAGGTAGCTGAAGTGGCAGGTGTGGCAATAGGAGTGCAGATAAAGTCTTTGTGGTTGTGACTGGTGAAGTCACACAACTTTGTGTTTTCAGAGGAACCCATAGTAGCAGCAGGTGTGGCACATTTTTCTGTAATTTTTGTTATAAGACACAAAGATAAAAACAGAAAGGTAAACTAACAAGACTAAGTAAAGGTAAAAGGTAGTGGGCAACTCCCCTATCTTATCACTCGGAGTCGCCAGCAACGGCGCCAGAAATTCGCTTGATACGCGAGAGAGGATTGCTTCTCGCCCTTCATTGGTTACCCCAAGTGGAAGGTAAGATGCAACGTAGCAGCAAGTTTCCCTCGGTGAAGATACCGAGGTTGAGTATCGACCAGTAGAACTCCGGCGATGATAAGTAGGTGTCAGCGGCGCACCTGACGCGGACCTGCACACAACACAAATAACTTTGCTCCCAACGAAGTTCAGGGAGGTTGTCAATCTCTCCGGTCTTGTTGTTTACAAAGGATCAAAAACACAGGATAATGATAATGATAGCAACTGAAAGTAAAAAAGCAAGAAAATAAATGAGCATGTAAACAGTGATGAGAATATGGACCGGGGTCCAGTGATGTTCACTAGTGATGTATCTCTCCTAAAAGACGATAAGACTGCTATGCGAGGTAAACAAATTACAGACGGGCAATTGACAGGATTATAAACGCACCGCAATGCTAACTATGCTACAAAAGAAAGGAAGAGACTCAGAAGCATGGGCAGTACGCCAAAATAAGTAGAACGAAATCCATCTGCATTTACTACTAATCATCCACCTTGAGATATCTATCCAGAACATCTCGCTGGTATTAAGCTGCGAGCCCCACCCAAAGTGTAAACCCAAAGCAACAGACAACTGCATTAAAAAGAACTTTGCGTAAAGTAAACAATCCTTGTAACCTCGGTTACAAGCACCGTTGTTTTCCCCCTTGTGGCCACATCACATCCCCTAGACTCATGTTTCTGTCAGTCAAGCGTGTCATCAGGGGGCATGTACCCACAATTGAGCATAACATTCCCTCTTGGAATCACTACCTACCACTTGGCCAAAGCAATAAATAGCAACGGAGAACATGCAAGAATTACTTCGGAACAAAAATAAAAAAGATAAGAACCAATTATATTACTCTATCACAATCTGAACATAATCTCATAATCAATCAGATCCCATCAAACTCAGCATAGCAAAAGTAGAAAGAATTACATATGTGCCTCGATCATGTTGGGCAGCTCACGAGGTCTAAACCATGAAGAACAAAGAGGGGAGGAGAACATCACATAGCTACAGATCACGGACCCATGGTCCAATATAGAGTACTCACGGCACATCCGGGAAGCGTCCATGGTGGAGGAGAACCTCCCGGAGGTCGATCATCCCTCCGGCAGGGTGTCGGGAAGGGTCCTGACGGTGCTCCCGATCTTGGAAGCGCGACGGCGGCGGAACAGAGGATAATTTGAGAAATAGGGTTCTATCTTTGGAGTTTCCCCGTGACAGAGAATAAATAGGCGAAGGGGGGCAACCAAGGGCGCCACCAGGGACTCAGGCACCCCCCTGGCGCGGCCAGCCCCCTGGCCGAGCCAGATGGCCTCCTGGGTGCCTGGTGGTGCCCCCCTGGCCCTCCTTCGGGCTTTTGGAGTGTTCCGACAAGCCTCTTTTTTATCTGATTTTCCCGGATTTTTGGAGCACTTTTTATATGGGGAAACCCTCTATTGATCCTCATGATGTTCCTTTAAATTCTTTGGTTGCTCATACGCGAGAGAGGATTCCTTCTCGCCCTTTGTTGTTTATCCCAAGTGGAAGGTAAGATGCAACGTAGCAGCAAGTTTCCCTCGGTGAAGATACCGAGGTGGAGTATCGACCAGTAGGACTCCGGCGATGATAAGTAGGTGTCAGCGGCGCACCTCACGCGGACCTGCACACAACACAATTAACTTTGCTCCGAACGAAGTTCAGAGAGGTTGTCAATCTCTCTAGTCTTGTTGTTTACAAAGGATCAAAAACACAACATAATGATAATAATAGCGACTGAAAGTAAAAAGCAAGAAAATAAATGAGCGTGTAAACAGTGATGAGAATATGGATCGGGGTCTCGTGATGTTCACTAGTGTTGTCTCTCTCCCAAAAGATGATATGACTGCTATACGAGGTAAAAAACTTACAGACGGGCAATTGAAAGGATTATAAACGCACTGCAATGCTAACTATGCTACAAAAGAAAGGAAGAGGATCAAAGCATGGGCAGTACGCCAAAATAAGTAGACCAAAATCCATCTGCATCTACTACTAATCATCCACCTTGAGATATCTATCCAGAACATCTCGCTGGTATTAAGGTGCGAGCCCCACCCAAAGTGTAAAACCAAAGCAACAGAAAACTGCATTAAAAAGGACTTTGCGTAAAGTAAACAATCCTTGTAACCGCGGTTACAAGCACTGTTGTTTTCCCCCTTGTGGACACAGCACATCCCCTAGACTCATGTTTTTGTCACTCAAGCGTGTCATCAGGGGGCATGTACCCACAATCGAGCATAACGTTCCCTCTTGGAGTCACTACCTACCACTTGGCCAAAGCAATAAATAGCAACGGAGAACATGCAAGAATTACTTCAGAACAAAAATACAAAAGATATGACCCAATTATATTACGCTATCGCAATCTGAACATAATCTCATAATCCATCGGATCCCATCAAACTCAGCATAGAAAAAGAAGAAAGAATTACATACGTGCCTCGAACACGTAGGGAAGCTCACGAGGTCTAAACCATGAAGAACAATGAGGGGAGGAGAACATCACATAGCTACTGATCACGGACCCATGGTCCAAGGTAGACTACTCAAGGCACATCCGGGAAGCGTCTATGGTGGAGGAGAAGCTCCCGGAGGTCGACCCTCCCCCCGGTAGGGTGCCGAGAAGGGTCCTGGCGGTGCTCCCGATAATGGAAGCGCGGCGGCGGAGGAACAGAGGAGAATTTGTGAAATAGGGTTCTGTCTTCGGAGTTTCCCCGTGACGGAGAATAAATGGTCCAAGGGGGCAGCTAGGGGGCCGGCGGTTGACCTGCGCAAGAGAGAGAGGGGTGAGGAGGAGTAGGGAACAAGGAGGGAGGAGAGGGAAGAGGAGGTGCGTGAGGAGGAGGTGGAGCGGCGGCCGGCGGCTGGCCGAAGTGCGGCCGCAGCGGCGGCGGCTTCCCACGGTTGAGCCCGTGGCGTGGAGGAGAGGGAGAGAGAAGGTGGTTGGTGGAAGCCAGGGTGGATCTGCGCCGTCGGATCGCGAGATCTGACGGTCCAGATCGCAGGGGAGAATTTTTTTTGGGATTTTGGGATCAATTGGGCAGATCTGAGCAAATTCAGGGGGGGTGGCTACACTTTTGTGGCTAGGGAAACCCTAGAAAGGGGTGGGAGTATGGTGGTTTTTATATAGCCCAGGTGGCTGGCAGTTTTCAAAAACATCCCCGGTTTCTCTCTCGCGCGCGCGGTGTTTACGTTTCTGACTGCCGGGGGTCCGCAGGACCTCCGATTCGGGTAAAACTTCGAACTGCGCGATCAGCGCGTCGAGCCGGCGGCGTTCACCTCGCGTTGGAACCGTTCCGAGAACACTTTCCGGCGCGCTAAAAATATCTCGTTTACTTATCAAACGGGGTTTTTCGTTCCGTTGGCTGCGGCTGGTCTCGTGCGGTTTTCACGACGTGATCGGGTGAAACCCGGTGTCGCAAAGGTCGAGTGTCAGGGTGGCAAGGGTCGGTCTCCGTCCGATACGAGATAAGAGGGGGAAAAATAATCGTTGGTTGATAAATCAGGGATGCAACCACCGCAAACAAATCAGACAATCAAACAACTTACACCGAAAACAAAAATTTTAATTTTTGTGAAAAATGGGCTGTTACAATACAACACCACCAACAAGGTATCTCGTCCCGAGATCCTGGACGATCCGGGAGAGAGGGGGGAGAGAAAAGAAAGACGACGTTCTTCAACACCACCAACAAGGGACTCTGCTCCATGTCGATGTCGAACTTCTGTCGAGATAAATTTCCGCAGAGAGACGACATCGTCGGAAAAACGAAACCGTCAGTGACAAGAGGAAGAACGATCGCGAAAACCAGATCAAGGGATAGTGATTTTTGACGCAAGTCGTATAAACACCGGTAAAAGGAGGGATGGCAATGGATGACCCAGATGATACCCAAAATCGGAGAAGCTAAAGGTACTACAGGAATTCCCAAACCTGAGATCGGAATCGAGACAATACGCTGCGAGCAAGGCATTGTAGCGGTTCCGATACTCCACACACTCGAGATCCTAGAGTTTTGAAGGGGATAAGGCAAGAATAAAACACTTACGACACTTGTCCTGACCAGAGCAAGGGTAAGGAGTAAAAAGAATCCTACTCTCCGACAACTAACTTAGTAACTACAAAATAATTTTTGTCTAGACTCGACTTCGGCCAGAAAAGGGATCCTACGGTCGGTAAGGCTCTGATACCAAGTTGTAAGGCCTGATATGCGGTACTATTCCAGATCAAGATGTTTCCATCCAGATCCGGGGACGAAGCACATATCTGTCCCACCGCGACATATGACGAAGTCATATGCCCCGGATTTCCAACATGATATCACAACATTACAGATACAAGGATACAACATCTCGTACAATCGGCATACAACTGCCTCAAATACAATAAAACAACAGAAGATATATGTCTGAGTAGAGACTACAAGCAAATGCCTAGTGGAAAATAGAAAATCATCGATCCCCATAACCACATGGGTCCAGGCCCTCCGCCGGGATCCACCTAACTAGTCGTCGTCGAGTCTCCACGTGAAACGTCGATCACCGTACCTCTTGTCGATCAAGAACCCTGAAAAGAGTTTGGGGGTAGTATCATGAGTACAGAAGTACTCAGCATCCAACTGTAGTGGTCATCTGACCCAGCAAGGACTTCATCACTTGTCATTCTAGGACAACTAGTAGTTTACGGTAAGGAAGGGTTAAGTGGTGAGGTTGCTGCCGCACTAGCATTTATGAAGTGGTAACGATCTAGAGAGTAAGGTAAGAAGCCAAGCATTCGATGAGGAATCGCCTCCAACAAGTCTACTATCCACCTACATACACAAACATAACACCTATCCTATCCTTGTCCTCCTCTTCGTATCCCGACGAAGAAGAAGCAGTCAAGGCACACACACATTGATCAAATTATATTAAGATTATCTCAGCTGTTGTTGTCTATGAACAAGGAGTAGGTCTCAAGTCGTCCATAACCGTGGACACGGCTTCTCGAAAAGATTTAACCCTGCACGGGTGTACCAACTGCCCATTACGAGGCGTCGCATGCTCGCCCGTCTCTCTCAGTTGCTACCCATTACAGGCAACCATTTTATGATTTAGTTCCAAGAGATCCGAAACGACAGGTCCCTCTAACTAACAACGCACAAATCCGGGTGGCCCCCGGGGAGTCGACACCCAATCCAAAAGCCGACCACGCTCTCGGATCGGACTCTTCCGTACGGCTAAGGTCGGGAAATCACGCCTGACATTAGGGGACCCCTAGCTCACAAAGTGTGGACCAACAGAGGAACTAAGTCTCCGCTGGCCCGAGTTGTTTGAAAACTACTGGCAGCTGACCAGCACACACACGGGTTTCAAATGGTAAATCAGCTCGGGCCACCACTAGAAATGTTTGAAGCTAGGTAGGTAAGAAAAGGGGACCCCATAAAATCCCACACGCGATTAGGCACGCTCAGTCTTAAAACCAATACCCGGAACTCGGGTCCTAGGTGACTCGAATGGAACAAAGCGTCAGGGCGGGATAGCCTAGACCTTCCATCCTTCGTGAAATATAGTCAACATTATAATAATCATATCATCAACAGCAATATAGTATAATAATGTGATAGCCCAAACCAAGGAGTAACAGGGTAACATCGTAGCATCCTAAGCATGCATACTAAGCAGGGGCTGAGCAACGAGCAATAGTAACATAGCAGTACATGGTTTGCTGGGAGGGGACATGGCTGTATCGGTTTGAAAGAGGCTGTAAACATGTGGTAGGATCAAACATCGAACCTAACCTAGACTAGCATGCAAACCGCTGGTTGAAATAGAATGGATCATAAGTAATGTCTAGTCCTTGCCTGTTGATAAGTCGAGTTCCGAAGGTGTAGTTGATCGCAAGCTCGCATCGTCTCCGAGGGGTACCCGCGGAAGCACACAAGACGATAAACACTAGAAAGCAATCAACGAGCAAGCACTCTATTACTACGGGGCAACACAAGATCAAGAAGACATCACACGACACGGCAACGCGATACGGATCTATCTTCGAGAACGGTTACTAACAGTTTAAGTGGGGTATCGGTCACACACGACGAATACCGCATGTTTACGGTGGTTCAAGTTGCTTAGCTACAGGTGATCAACCAACGGTTATTAACATGGAAACTCAAGCAAGCATGGCATAGCACACAAACATGTCAAGAGGTGAAGCATAAGATAAACTATCTATGCTAGTCAATTTACGTGAGGCACAACCTAAACATGGCATAACACTAAGTGTCGCTCGACAATTAAAGGATTTGGTACTGTTCTGCCCTAAACCATATTTTAGGTTGGTTAACAGCAGCAAACAAAAACATAAGCACCAAGTACACGAAAAACAAGTCAAGTTACATATAAGGCACACCCCAAACGGAGTTACGGTTAAAAAGATACAAGCAAAACAAGTTACGGGCACAATCTGCCAACATCACGAAGCACACTTTAGAACAATTCATCCACATCCTGCACATCCGCGGAGACATCTTCGCTGAGAGTCAACTTATCCAAGCCATTGATGTCATCGTCCAGAATGCTCATGTTGTGCACACTACTTGGTTGTTCCTCTTCAGATCCGATCAAAACCGTCTCAGCTGCATCTTTGCTTGTCTCAACTGGAACATCCGGATTGGTCCCAGCCAGATTGCCTTGAGGCTGCTCGGTGGCGCGAGGGGCAACATGAAAAATCTCGGGAATATTATCGCCAGACAACAAAAAATATGGTGAAGCAACACGATCAATGCCGGCAGCTGTGCCCGAAGCATCAGCTACAACTCTAGCTCCTTCGCTCTCTTCTGCAGTTTCTGCTGTAGCGCAAGGATATCCTTCTCTCTCTCCAGCCTTGTCAGCATCCGCTACATCCTCTGATAGAGGCGAAGGTGTCCCGATGTTTCGATGAGATGATGGAGATCGATTTTGGTGGAGTAGACTTTCACGACCCGACTACGAACGTGCGAAGACGTTGCGCCTTAGCAATCGCTAAACCAACTCCGAGAGGTTATTGATCCCGCGGATGCACGATCAACCTGACCACGAAGGTCAATTCCTGCAAGCAATCGAAGAACAAGCAAGAACTAAGAATTGCAATCTGGATATTGCGAATATAAGATGAAAGATTAACAGAAGTTGGGGTTCCAATGCGGTCTTGGCCTGGTCGGACGACACAAACGAAGAACTCGAAGTTGCGGCTATGGCTAACTTAAATCTAATTAAAACCCAAGTCTAAACGACGCCCTAAGGGCTGTATATATGGGGGAACAGAGGGGATTTTCGTGACCCCTTGGAGGTGGGGCCCAAAAACAACCCTAACTCGGTTTCCCCACACATACGGACTCTAAAAACAGCCTATAATGTGGTATTTCGAAATTACATGGGCCCAGCCCAATATTAAGGTGACGCAGCACCTATAATTGCTCTTGGACGAAAATAATGAAGTGGCATCTCGTGTATTTCGTCCAAGCCTTCATGCATGCCTTATGGTGGCTTCAAAGTGCGAAAATCCCCACTGGAAGCTCCATTGTTATTTCCCGCGCGCGCACCTTCTTCTCCATGCTTGATCCCGCTCCAATGACCGTCCTTCTTGTCCATGCTAGGTCCTTCATTCATAAGCAAAACAAAAGTATCTAATTTAGGCAGCATCATATGTTCATGAACATTAGAAGGATTCGCAAGAAACGAAAGTACCTGATAATTTAGTTGACGTGCACGTGCTCTAGTAACTGGTCCAGTATGTGTAGTTGGTGAAGATGTGGGTGTAACATTAGTAGAGATGTCCTCATCATCCTCCCCTTCTTGAATTGAAGTCGTCCTCGACGGAAGCTCATTATCTTCTCCCAAATAAGGTTTCAAATCTGCAATGTTAAATGTGGGACTAACCCCAAAATCTGCACGTAGCTCAAGTTTATATGCATTATCATTAATTTTCTGTAAAACCTTAAAGGGACCATCAGCTCGTGGCATTAACTTAGACTTGCGCAAATCAGGAAACCTATCTTTACGTAGATGTAACCAAACAAGATCTCCTGGTTCAAACACAACATGCTTTCTACCCTTATCACCAGCAAGCTTGTATCTAGCATTCATTTTCTCAATGTTTTCTTTAGTTAACTCATGCATTTTTAATATCAATTCAGCACGTTGCTTAGCATCAAAATTAACCTTCTCCGAAGATGGAATAGGAAGCAAATCAATAGGTGCACGAGGTAGAAAACCATAAACAATCTCAAAAGGGCACATTTTAGTGGTAGAATGAAATGAACGATTAGAAGCAAATTCAATATGAGGTAAACATTCTTCCCACATTTTTAAGTTACTCTTTAAAACAGCCCTAAGCATAGTAGACAAAGTCCTATTGACTACTTCAGTTTGTCCATCAGTTTGGGGATGACATGTAGTACTAAAAAGTAGTTTAGTCCCCAACTTAGCCCATAAGCATCTCCAAAAATGGCTAAGAAACTTAGTATCATGATCCGAGACAATAGTATTGGGCACACCATGTAAGCGAATAATCTCTCGAAAGAATAAATCAGCAACATTAGCAGCATCATCGCTTTTATGACATGGTATAAAATGTGCCATCTTAGAAAATCTATCCACGACAACAAATATGCTATCCCTCCCATTCTTTGTTCGAGGCAGGCCTAAAACAAAGTCCATGGATATGTCCTCCCACGGAACACTAGGTACAGGTAAAGGCATGTATAAACCATGAGGATTGAGTCGTGACTTAGCTTTTTGACATGTAGTGCAGCGAGCAACAAAACGCTCAACATCCCGTCTCATCTTTGGCCAAAAGAAATGTGTAGCAAGTACGTCCTCCGTCTTCTTCACGCCAAAATGTCCCATTAATCCTCCTCCATGCGCCTCCTGCAACAACAAAAGACGAATAGAGCTAGCTGGAATGCATAGCTTGTTAGAACGGAACACAAACCCATCATTAAGAACAAACTTGTTCCATGTTCTACCCTCTCTACAATTCTGCAATACATCTTTAAATTCCGCATCATGTACATATTGATCTTTGATTGTCTCTAAACCGAATATCTTGAAGTCAAGTTTTGAAAGCATAGTATAACGACGAGACAAAGCATCAGCAATAATATTATCTTTCCCCTTCTTGTGTTTAATGACATAAGGGAAAGTCTCAATAAATTCAACCCACTTAGCATGTCTACGATTAAGGTTTGCTTGACTTCTTATGTGTTTCAAAGATTCATGATCAGAATGTATAACAAATTCTTTGGGCCATAAATAATGTTGCCAAGTTTCTAATGTCCGAACAAGAGCATATAATTCCTTATCATAAGTAGAATAGTTCAGACTAGGCCCACTCAAGTTTTCAGAAAAGTAAGCAACAGGTTTAGCATCTTGTAATAACACACCTCCCAAACCAATACCACTAGCATCGCATTCAAGCTCAAAAGTCTTATTAAAATCAGGAAGTTGGAGCAAAGGAGCATGTGTTAACTTATCTTTCAATATCGTGAAGGCTTCTTCCTGTGCGGTACCCCAAGTAAAAGGCACATCCTTACGTGTAAGCTCATTGAGAGGTGCAGCAATGGTGCTGAAATCTCTCACAAAACGCCTATAGAATCCAGCGAGGCCAAGAAAACTCCTCACTTGTGTGACCGTTTTGGGCTGCGGCCAACTCTCAATCGCCTCGATCTTGGCTTTATCAACTTCAATTCCCTGCGGAGTAACAACATAGCCAAGAAACGATACACGGTCGGTGCAAAAGGTGCACTTCCCAAGGTTACCAAACAAACGTGCATTACGTAGAGCAATAAAGACAGCACGTAAATGATCCAAATGTTCCTCCAAAGATTTGCTATAAATCAGTATATCATCAAAATAGACTACCACAAATCGTCCAATGAAAGCACGTAAAACCTTGTTCATTAATCTCATGAAAGTGCTAGGTGCATTAGTTAACCCAAAAGGCATGACTAACCACTCATATAATCCAAACTTAGTTTTAAAAGCCGTTTTCCATTCATCTCCTAATTTCATGCGAATTTGATGGTATCCACTACGCAAATCAACTTTGGAAAACATGGTAGAGCCACTTAATTCATCAAGCATATCATCTAACCGAGGAATAGGATGACGATAACGAATAGTAATATTATTAATGGCTCGACAATCAACACACATACGCCATGTTCCATCCTTTTTTGGCACTAATATAACAGGAACAGCACAAGGACTAAGGGATTCACGTATGTAACCTTTGTCGAGTAGCTCTTGTACTTGACGCTGGATCTCCTTCGTCTCTTCCGGATTGGTACGGTATGGCGCACGGTTGGGCAGCGAAGCACCGGGAATTAAGTCAATCTGATGCTCAATCCCTCGAATAGGTGGTAATCCCGGTGGTACGTCTTGTGGAAAGACGTCAATAAATTCCTGCAAAAGGTCAGTGACAACAGGAGGCAAAGAAGGAGGCAATTCCTCAAATGAAAACAAAGCTTCTTTGCACACAAAAGCATAGCACACATATTGACTAACATCCAAATCTGAAATATCAACCTTAGTAGCAAGCAAAGTTGGACTAGTCAATTTAATTTCATTAGAAACAGCAGAAGAAGATTTGCTATTAGTCTTATGTTGTTGCTCAAATTCTTTAGCTGCTATCTCATTTTCACTCTTATTTTTCTCCTGTTTAGCTTTACTAGCTCTAGCAAGATCATCTTTCACAATTTGTTCAGGAGACATAGGAAGTAAAGCAATATTTTTATCCTGATGAACCAGAGTAAACTGATTTGTCCTACCATGGTGTACAACATTCCTATAAAATTGCCATGGTCTACCAAGTAAAAGAGAGCATGCTTGCATGGGTACCACATCACAATCAACATAATCAGCATATGCAGCAATGCTAAAGTGCACACGAACAGAACGCGTTACCTTAATCTTACCACTATTGTTAAACCACTGAATATAGTACGGATGGGGGTGTGGTCTTGTGGTGAGAGATAGCTTCTCCACCAACTCCATGCTAGCCAAGTTGTTGCAACTCCCTCCGTCAATGATGATGCGAACCGAACGTTCTTTCACCACTCCCTTTGTGTGGAACAAATTATGCCTCTGGTTTTTCTCGGCCGTCGTTACCTGCACACTTAACACACGTTGAGCAACCAAACTAGCATATTTATCTGCATCATCAGGAGCCATATACTCTATATCATGAGCATCATCATGGGGACCATGTTCCTCATGAGCAATGAGAACTAAAGTCTCCTCATCATAGTCACTCGCTGACTCATACCCACCATCCGCCGTAATAGTCATCACACGCTTGGAGGGACAGTCTTTTGCGAAGTGACCTCCACCTTGGCACCTACGACATTTAATATCACGATCTCGTGTTTGCCCTGTGGAAGCCATGGATGAAGAAGAACTCGCCGCTGGACCACTTTGTGCACCCTTGAATGGTGGCGCTGGCTGTTTTGGTGGCTCCCTGTAAGAATGAGCGGCTGAAGTAGATGGTGGTGCAGCAGGACGTGTGGATGTAGAAGCTCCACGCGATGTCCATGATGTATTTCGTCCTGCAGAAAAGTTAGGTCTCGTAGCGGCCTGTCAATCCTGCACTTCACGTTCAGCTTTACAAGCAAGATGAAACAAACGAGTGATAGTAGCAAAGTCCTTGTATTCTAGAATAGTTTGTATCTCCCTGTTTAAACCACCCATAAAACGTGCAAGCATAGCTTCATTATCCTCTACTAGGCCACATCTAATCAATCCAGTTTGTAATTCTTGATAATATTCCTCTACAGAATTTTTTCCTTGTCTCAAACGCTGTAATTTTTGTAAGAATTCACGTTGATAATAAGGAGGAACCCAGCGAGTACGCATAGCATCTTTTAAAGCAGCCCAAGTAGTTGGAATATTATTAGCATGCAATCTACAATGTTCAGACCACCAAATAGATGCAAATCCCGTGAATTCACAAACAGCAGCAGTAACACGTCTATTCTCAGGATAATGTAAACATGTAAAGCGTTGTTCAGTTTCTAACTCCCAAGTAAGATAAGCATCAGGAATATATCTACCCTCAAACGGCTTAAGATTCAATTTCAGTTTAGGCACATGTTCATCATCGCGTACCTGAGGGGGTGGTTGGTGTCGACCGTGGCGAATGTTGGGACGTGGACGTCCAGCTGGCTGTTCATAGGCCGCTTCCTGTTCCACCTCCTCCTCGTAATCACCCTTGTAGTTGTCGTCCTGGACGACGTCAGAAGCAGCAGCAGCAGGTACTGCAGCAGCAGGAGGAGCACCAATACCAACAGCTTGTCCTCTCGGAAACAGAATCCGTCGTCCACGTGGTAGTGGCGGTGGCTGTGGCTGTGCTGGAGCGGCAGCAGGCTGTGTAGGTAGGCGTGCGATCAACTCAGTAAACTTGGCGTCGAGCTTGGTGTCGATCATCTTTTCCACGCCATCAATTGCCTCTGTAAATCTGGTCTCGATGTCATTCACCTGTTCAGACATCATTTGTGCAAATTTATCATGTAGCTCCTTGTTTGTCATGTTCTCCCAATCGGGTGCATCCCGCGCCACTTCATCATGTGATCCTGGCATGGTTAGCAGAAATAGAAAACACACAGGAATATGATCCTACTTCTACTAATGGGATGTGGGATGGTGGAAAGCACAAATCCGTCAAGCTTTTCTTTCGTTCTTACCGATTCTTACCTAGCAGCAGGTGGTGATGTACAACCAACGGGTCAAAACTCTCAGAGATGTGGTAGAGCGATGGCCAGGAGGTGTCAACCGCACGAAGTAGAATATATGTGGAGCTGTAGGTAGGCTTGACAAATATGGTAGCAAAAAGCTCAACAGTAATCAAAACAGAGATGCAAAGCTGAATAAACACTCAACGTCGGTACTGTGCTGATCCTAGGCTAGACCGTACTAGAGACGCGAGCCTAAAACACCAACGAAAGAACGGCGCGGCACGTAAACAACTGAGAAGCACACTCTGAATTTTTTTTTCTCTCTCTCTTTTTTTTTTGCGATGCGGGACTGCGGTGGCTGAAAAAGTGCGAAAAAATCACTATGGTGGCGAACGTCTCAAAATGAGTTTCTGGACCTAAGGAACGTATGGGCACAAAAAAAATTTACCCCTGAAAATTTTGGCCTAAAAACTGCTCTGAATTTTTATTTTTTTTTCCTAATCACCCCCCTTCTCTGTACGGAAAAAGTTTGATGAAATCCGACTCTAACAACTGAAAACTAATCTGGCTACAGAGAGATCAGGAACCGTACTGATGGTGGAACTCAACTCGGACTCGTGAGACGTGGTGGTGTATATGGACTCTTCTTGGCGGAACGTGGTGGTGTATCTGGACTCGGATTAGCGGAACGTGGTAGGATGACTACTTGTGCGGCGGCGACGTGGCAAACTGTGATCAGAACTCGAAACTCTAAGGGAACTAGACGCTAAGATCAGCAACTTGACACAACGATGCAACCGTAAATTCAACAAAGCAAGTACTGAAAAGAAAACTGGACAAAGGCTAGGACTGTCTTGGGACGTGATGATCTAACCCTAATTTTTTTTTGTTGGCTTTTTCGTGGACTGTAGGTATGAAGAACAGAACCAATCTAGACTATGAAAACTGGTAAATCTCACCGAGCAACCTGGAAATCTGATACCACTTGATAGAGGCGAAGGTGTCCCGATGTTTCGATGAGATGATGGAGATCGATTTTGGTGGAGTAGACTTTCACGACCCGACTACGAACGTGCGAAGACGTTGCGCCTTAGCAATCGCTAAACCAACTCCGAGAGGTTATTGATCCCGCGGATGCACGATCAACCTGACCACGAAGGTCAATTCCTGCAAGAAATCGAAGAACAAGCAAGAACTAAGAATTGCAATCTGGATATTGCGAATATAAGATGAAAGATTAACAGAAGTTGGGGTTCTAATGCGGTCTTGGCCTGGTCGGACGACACAAACGAAGAACTCGAAGTTGCGGCTATGGCTAACTTAAATCTAATTAAAACCCAAGTCTAAACGACGCCCTAAGGGTTGTATATATGGGGGAACAGAGGGGATTTTCGTGACCCCTTGGAGGTGGGGCCCGAAAACAACCCTAACTCGGTTTCCCTACACATACGGACTCTAAAAACAGCCTATAATGTGGTATTTCGAAATTACATGGGCCCAGCCCAATATTAAGGTGACGCAGCACCTATAATTGCTCTTGGACGAAAATAATGAAGTGGCATCTCGTGTATTTCGTCCAAGCCTTCATGCATGCCTTATGGTGGCTTCAAAGTGCGAAAATCCCCACTGGAAGCTCCATTGTTATTTCCCGCGCGCGCACCTTCTTCTCCATGCTTGATCCCGCTCCAATGACCGTCCTTCTTGTCCATGCTAGGTCCTTCATTCATAAGCAAAACAAAAGTATCTAATTTAGGCAGCATCATATGTTCATGAACATTAGAAGGATTCGCAAGAAACGAAAGTACCTGATAATTTAGTTGACGTGCACGTGCTCTAGTAACTGGTCCAGTATGTGTAGTTGGTGAAGATGTGGGTGTAACATTAGTAGATATGTCCTCATCATCCTCCCCTTCTTGAATTGAAGTCGTCCTCGACGGAAGCTCATTATCTTCTCCCAAATAAGGTTTCAAATCTGCAATGTTAAATGTGGGACTAACCCCAAAATCTGCACGTAGCTCAAGTTTATATGCATTATCATTAATTTTCTGTAAAACCTTAAAGGGACCATCAGCTCGTGGCATTAACTTAGACTTGCGCAAATCAGGAAACCTATCTTTACGTAGATGTAACCAAACAAGATCTCCTGGTTCAAACACAACATGCTTTCTACCCTTATCACCAGCAAGCTTGTATCTAGCATTCATTTTCTCAATGTTTTCTTTAGTTAACTCATGCATTTTTAATATCAATTCAGCACGTTGCTTAGCATCAAAATTAACCTTCTCCGAAGATGGAATAGGAAGCAAATCAATAGGTGCACGAGGTAGAAAACCATAAACAATCTCAAAAGGGCACATTTTAGTGGTAGAATGAAATGAACGATTAGAAGCAAATTCAATATGAGGTAAACATTCTTCCCACATTTTTAAGTTACTCTTTAAAACAGCCCTAAGCATAGTAGACAAAGTCCTATTGACTACTTCAGTTTGTCCATCAGTTTGGGGATGACATGTAGTACTAAAAAGTAGTTTAGTCCCCAACTTAGCCCATAAGCATCTCCAAAAATGGCTAAGAAACTTAGTATCATGATCCGAGACAATAGTATTGGGCACACCATGTAAGCGAATAATCTCTCGAAAGAATAAATCAGCAACATTAGCAGCATCATCGCTTTTATGACATGGTATAAAATGTGCCATCTTAGAAAATCTATCCACGACAACAAATATGCTATCCCTCCCATTCTTTGTTCGAGGCAGGCCTAAAACAAAGTCCATGGATATGTCCTCCCACGGAACACTAGGTACAGGTAAAGGCATGTATAAACCATGAGGATTGAGTCGTGACTTAGCTTTTTGACATGTAGTGCAGCGAGCAACAAAACGCTCAACATCCCGTCTCATCTTTGGCCAAAAGAAATGTGTAGCAAGTACGTCCTCCGTCTTCTTCACGCCAAAATGTCCCATTAATCCTCCTCCATGCGCCTCCTGCAACAACAAAAGACGAATAGAGCTAGCTGGAATGCATAGCTTGTTAGAACGGAACACAAACCCATCATTAAGAACAAACTTGTTCCATGTTCTACCCTCTCTACAATTCTGCAATACATCTTTAAATTCCGCATCATGTACATATTGATCTTTGATTGTCTCTAAACCGAATATCTTGAAGTCAAGTTTTGAAAGCATAGTATAACGACGAGACAAAGCATCAGCAATAATATTATCTTTCCCCTTCTTGTGTTTAATGACATAAGGGAAAGTCTCAATAAATTCAACCCACTTAGCATGTCTACGATTAAGGTTTGCTTGACTTCTTATGTGTTTCAAAGATTCATGATCAGAATGTATAACAAATTCTTTGGGCCATAAATAATGTTGCCAAGTTTCTAATGTCCGAACAAGAGCATATAATTCCTTATCATAAGTAGAATAGTTCAGACTAGGCCCACTCAAGTTTTCAGAAAAGTAAGCAACAGGTTTAGCATCTTGTAATAACACACCTCCCAAACCAATACCACTAGCATCGCATTCAAGCTCAAAAGTCTTATTAAAATCAGGAAGTTGGAGCAAAGGAGCATGTGTTAACTTATCTTTCAATATCGTGAAGGCTTCTTCCTGTGCGGTACCCCAAGTAAAAGGCACATCCTTACGTGTAAGCTCATTGAGAGGTGCAGCAATGGTGCTGAAATCTCTCACAAAACGCCTATAGAATCCAGCGAGGCCAAGAAAACTCCTCACTTGTGTGACCGTTTTGGGCTGCGGCCAACTCTCAATCGCCTCGATCTTGGCTTTATCAACTTCAATTCCCTGCGGAGTAACAACATAGCCAAGAAACGATACACGGTCGGTGCAAAAGGTGCACTTCCCAAGGTTACCAAACAAACGTGCATTACGTAGAGCAATAAAGACAGCACGTAAATGATCCAAATGTTCCTCCAAAGATTTGCTATAAATCAGTATATCATCAAAATAGACTACCACAAATCGTCCAATGAAAGCACGTAAAACCTTGTTCATTAATCTCATGAAAGTGCTAGGTGCATTAGTTAACCCAAAAGGCATGACTAACCACTCATATAATCCAAACTTAGTTTTAAAAGCCGTTTTCCATTCATCTCCTAATTTCATGCGAATTTGATGGTATCCACTACGCAAATCAACTTTGGAAAACATGGTAGAGCCACTTAATTCATCAAGCATATCATCTAACCGAGGAATAGGATGACGATAACGAATAGTAATATTATTAATGGCTCGACAATCAACACACATACGCCATGTTCCATCCTTTTTTGGCACTAATATAACAGGAACAGCACAAGGACTAAGGGATTCACGTATGTAACCTTTGTCGAGTAGCTCTTGTACTTGACGCTGGATCTCCTTCGTCTCTTCCGGATTGGTACGGTATGGCGCACGGTTGGGCAGCGAAGCACCGGGAATTAAGTCAATCTGATGCTCAATCCCTCGAATAGGTGGTAATCCCGGTGGTACGTCTTGTGGAAAGACGTCAATAAATTCCTGCAAAAGGTCAGTGACAACAGGAGGCAAAGAAGGAGGCAATTCCTCAAATGAAAACAAAGCTTCTTTGCACACAAAAGCATAGCACACATATTGACTAACATCCAAATCTGAAATATCAACCTTAGTAGCAAGCAAAGTTGGACTAGTCAATTTAATTTCATTAGAAACAACAGAAGAAGATTTGCTATTAGTCTTATGTTGTTGCTCAAATTCTTTAGCTGCTATCTCATTTTCACTCTTATTTTTCTCCTGTTTAGCTTTACTAGCTCTAGCAAGATCATCTTTCACAATTTGTTCAGGAGACATAGGAAGTAAAGCAATATTTTTATCCTGATGAACCAGAGTAAACTGATTTGTCCTACCATGGTGTACAACATTCCTATAAAATTGCCATGGTCTACCAAGTAAAAGAGAGCATGCTTGCATGGGTACCACATCACAATCAACATAATCAGCATATGCAGCAATGCTAAAGTGCACACGAACAGAACGCGTTACCTTAATCTCACCACTATTGTTAAACCACTGAATATAGTACGGATGGGGGTGTGGTCTTGTGGTGAGAGATAGCTTCTCCACCAACTCCATGCTAGCCAAGTTGTTGCAACTCCCTCCGTCAATGATGATGCGAACCGAACGTTCTTTCACCACTCCCTTTGTGTGGAACAAATTATGCCTCTGGTTTTTCTCGGCCGTCGTTACCTGCACACTTAACACACGTTGAGCAACCAAACTAGCATATTTATCTGCATCATCAGGAGCCATATACTCTATATCATGAGCATCATCATGGGGACCATGTTCCTCATGAGCAATGAGAACTAAAGTCTCCTCATCATAGTCACTCGCTGACTCATACCCACCATCCGCCGTAATAGTCATCACACGCTTGGAGGGACAGTCTTTTGCGAAGTGACCTCCACCTTGGCACCTGCGACATTTAATATCACGATCTCGTGTTTGCCCTGTGGAAGCCATGGATGAAGAAGAACTCGCCGCTGGACCACTTTGTGCACCCTTGAATGGTGGCGCTGGCTGTTTTGGTGGCTCCCTGTAAGAATGAGCGGCTGAAGTAGATGGTGGTGCAGCAGGACGTGTGGATGTAGAAGCTCCACGCGATGTCCATGATGTATTTCGTCCTGCAGAAAAGTTAGGTCTCGTAGCGGCCTGTCAATCCTGCACTTCACGTTCAGCTTTACAAGCAAGATGAAACAAACGAGTGATAGTAGCAAAGTCCTTGTATTCTAGAATAGTTTGTATCTCCCTGTTTAAACCACCCATAAAACGTGCAAGCATAGCTTCATTATCCTCTACTAGGCCACAACATATTCCCGCCTGTCCATTTCCTTCACAAGTGCCTCAGCTTCCTTCTCATACCTAGCACACTTGACATCCTGGGAATGCTTGAACTGAACAAATGCCGCCCTGACATTCGAAACTGACAAATTAAGGAATTGAACCTGCCCACAATCAAAGTTGTGAGCAGCATCGATTTCTGCTTCAGAAGGTCCTTTGCCAGGAGTAAACAGTCCAGCAATATTCCTCATCCTAGCGCCAGATTTTGGGAGATCGGAAGTTAAATTGATAACCCTGTCAAGAAGCTCATCAACCTGGACGAAAATATTTCGGTCATCATGAGCCTTGCCGTGAGAACCTCCAGCAGACCCCCTAGCAACACCATCAACCCGCCTAAGTGGAGAACCCCTAGCAACAGCATCAACCCGCCGAATGCATGAACCCCTAGCAACACCATCAACCCGCCGAATGGGTGAACCCCTAGCAAGAGGCTCACGGAAGCTGAGATGCAATTCAGCGGCTGCAGTCCGCTTGTACACAATGTCCCCTATCGCCTTCCACTGAACGAAAAGAAAGCAGTGCACATGTAAGAAAGTAAGAGGATCACATTTAGCATGTCGAAAAAACAAAAAAAGAAGATAATGACAAAACATAAAGTAACTGAAAATTGTGAACATATAGGCAACTTGCCAAACTTGTAGGTATCCATATGAATATTTCCCCTTACAATCATGTCGGCGTTGTGAATCTTCTTCAACTCCTGACGGGACAGAATTACAGCACGTGGCATGCGTGTATGCATAACAGATACATTGCGAAGATTCAAGCTATCGAGGTACATGAACAGAGGCACAATGGTGCAGCCCTCAGCACAGTTCTGCTTGCTCCCTTCAGAATTCCACTTGTACACTGCAGCCTGCAGCTCATCAACAACTAGCTGGCAAAATTCCATCTCAGCCATGGAATCAAAGTTCAAGTTTTCAACCATGGCAGCTACCCTGGACAACCGAGTGGCAGGGCTGGGGCAAAGCAAACTCTGAAAAACAATGAGAAAGAAAACCTTCACAGCCATATCAACCTTCGCAGGATCCTTAACCAAGTTACGGAGTAGTTCAAGCAGGTCTTTCACATCTATGCTACGGGAGCGGTAAAAACCAAGCTCGTCCTTTAGAGTAGCCAGAGAATCATCATGGCCGCTTTCGGCAGGCCTGGGAGCGGTGCGAGTACCCATAGGGAACTCGAAAATGTGATGAACAGCCTCACGATTTATTTCCAGAACCTTGTTTAGCCCACAGTCTAGTTTCATCGTCTCGGGGTTGATCTTTCCCATCAACTTGCACATAAGCACACGAGACACATTCTTCTTCACTTTCAGATTGAAGACAATGCCGAAACCTGCTAGATGAACCAAAATTATGTGCGGCTCCTTCAACAAATCAACGGCTTTACATACATTTGGAATAGACAGCCAAACAGTCTTGTTGAATCGCCATTCCCCCGTAGCATCGTCTTCGGACTTCTTCCTTTTGGTACTCTTGGCAATCTACAAAAAAAGAAATAAAGATGCAGTTCACATTAGCATCTGAATGTTATCTTGAGAATGCAGTTCTCTTATGTAAAATAAAGAAAATGAGTTGGCAGTGAGTTGTTAAAAATGCAGTTCTCTTCTATATAAACAAGATGATATGACAATGTGCTATTAAAATGCAGTTCTCTTCTATTTTTTTGTTAAACCAAAAAATGGGGCCCCCAAACCTCCCCTTAAACAAACTCATATACAAAAAATGCAGTTCTCTTCTATATAAAAACAAGATGATATGAGAATGTGGTATTAAAATGCAGTTCTCTTCTATTTTTTGTTAAACCATATATAGGGGGTCCCCCCCAACCCCCCCCCCCCCAAACCTTCCCTTAAACAAACTCATATACAAAAATGCGGTGCGTTGCATATATACTACATTAAAACCTAGTGTAAAACTGCTAAGTTTCATTTATACAATGCAGTGTTGTCCGCGAATATAGTACGACTCATAAGACTCGCTGCTGAAACAGCTCAAAAAGCTGATGTAGTTCACATCAGTAGCTCGAGTGACAAGGAGATAAATTAAAAGCAGCAATAAAAACATCGGCAAAAAAGAGTGACAAACAGCAAGATACCTTCGCAGCATCAATATCCTCCCCGTCAGAATCCTCCTCACCAGAGTTGTTGTCAAGCATTTCTGCAGCTGCCTTTGAGCGTGCACGCTTGGATGGGCCATCAAAATCAACACCAGAGTAATCGCCAGCACTTGGCCGCTTTCTTTGAACCTCGGCATAATTGGGCCTCTTTGAGTAATCAACCCGGGGACTGCGCCGTGGAGAGATTAAGCCTTCCTCTGCAACAGTGTTGAGTTTTCTCTTCACAATATTCTTTGAAGGGACAAATTTAGCAGACTTATTTGAGTCTGCAATCCTCCTTCCTATCTCCTTGCCCTCCTCAAACATTACTCGCTTCGCATTCTGATCCTGCTTCGCCTTGTGCACCATCTCGAAACGATTAGCAAGCGCAATCGCTTTCTGCCTTTTCCTCTCGTTGTCGGCTGCAATCTGATCGGGCACCATACAATCCTGATTCACTGGTTCTGTGCCATCAACAGATTGCGACTGAGTATCGGTAATTTCAGGTACACCGGATGTCCCGTCCCCGACAACATCGGCTGAGAAATAACGGGTAATCAAATAGTTAACACCCCCACCACCAGACCCACCAGGGCATAAAACTGTAGGTGGAAGAAAGTATGTGTGTGAGAGGAAAAACTAAACTAAATACAGCTAATATAAATTGGGCCACACATATATGGCAAAAAAGGCAATGTACATAAATGCAGTGCACAAAACTAATATAAAAGATTAACTTTTACCAAAAAAATAATATAAAAGATTTATGGAGACACAATAACTTGATGCAGTTCATTAGCATATGAATAAAGAAAAAACTTATTGCACTTCATTCCAAGACAATAAAATTAAAACAATTAACTAGTTGTAGTTCATATCAATTTCACAAACTTGTCTAAAACACATGTAGGTTTGTAAGTAAAAATATATAATGTAGTTCTCCCATAACAAAAAGGAAGGTGCTATAAGATTTTATCACTTCTTCCTGGTGAGCAAAAAGTTGACAAGAGTTGAGATTTTCCTAACAACCTTATGGCAACAGGGGCAAAGTAGACATTGTAAATTACCAGATGGAGCGGCCGCACTGATTGGTGAGACATCAATGGGTGATGAAGAACCTGTAAAACAAAAAGATAAAAGAATCAGCCTGAAGCATAGTGACAAAAAGAAAAGAAAAAAGAACAAATGATATGGGAAAGCAGTTCACATACAATTTCCTCCAAACCTTGGACTTCTTCTAGTAGGAAAAGCCATGATAAATCTGCAAACAACAACAGATAAATAATCAAACCCTAGAAAAGCAAACCTGAGCGCGTACAGATAAAAAACCCTAGGTGGACATTGCTAGGATTTCAAGGCCACTAATACCACAACCTTCTCTTAAAAACAAACGCATGTTGCGATTCGAGCCTGGAAAACGATAGTTAAAAAATCAAAAATAAGTTGGTCACTCCAAAAACTAACCCTGGAAACAAATCGGGGACGACGATGACGATTTCCGGCGACGAAAATCGACGGAGAGGAGAGAATATATAGACGGTAGGGACTAATCGTGGGACGCCGTGATGAGCGGAGGAATAGCAGGGCAACGGCGCAGTAGACGGCGGCGAACGGCGGCGGCTGCGGGCGTCGTCCCTCTCAGCCGCGAGACCGAGCGGGGTTTTTTTCCCTGCGGGGGGGGGGGGGGGGGGGGAGGAGGAGGGGACGGAGAGAAGCAGAGGAGGCAGGGGGATTAATGACTCCATCCGGGCCCACGAGTCAGCGACGCACGTTATACATAAATAAAAAAATCTACCTTATCGGCCCACAAGTCATATACAGAAACCAACAACGGCACAATCTATTTTGATGATGCAGTTCGGTTAATGAAAGTGATGTGGTTCGCCTGCAATCTCTTCAGTTGCTTCGTTTAAGAGCCGCCCCCGAAAAATACGGGTCCACGATCTCCATACTGAACCGAATCGCGGCGCGCCCTGCTCCTCTATCCGCACGGTTCAAGAAAGCACTAAGGCCACGATCACCACGATCCCAACGGGCGCAACCAGGATCGCCCCCACTCCCCGTGCCTGTTGGAGAAGAAGAAAGTGGGCTGGGCAGATGTTGCTGCCACTCCCCTTTAAATTCCGGCGTCCCACGCTTGATTGTTCACAAACTACTACGCTTCCCCCACTGTTCCTCCTCATTCCAGCCATGTCGTTCACCAAGATCTTCAAAGATGTCGAGGCGCACGGCAAGACAATGCTCACGGTGGTCTACACCAACGACGTGAGCACCGTGGAGATGTACATCAACGACTACAAGGAAGCTCTGCAGGGCCGCCGCCAGAAGATCGTCGGCATCGACGTCGAGTACACACCGAGAAGAACTGCTCTCAATAGGCAAGGATCACGCGGTGCTCCTTTTCCAGGTATGCGCTACTATGGGCGAGAGATGCATCGCCTTCGACAAGTTCCTCGCCAACTCGAAGTAAGCACTTCTTTTATACTGGTGTAATAAATAGTTGCAGGCCTGTGGATATCTCCTTGACTCTGTATGCAGTTCTGTTTGCCGTATGTATGCGATTCTGTTTGCCGTCTGTATGCAGTTCTCTAATGAATAACTTGTGGTCCACGTAGGTACGAGTTCGCTGGTTTCAGCATAGACCAGGACAAAGAAAAGCTTTCGCGGAGCAACCTGTACGTATCCAACTTCACCGACGTTCAGGAGAACTGGAGGGTGCCTGAAGGAACAAAGGAGCTCGACTCACTTGGCGATGTTTCAGCCGCCATGATCGACGACTACTACGCGGACATGAAGAGCAAGATGACGAACAAAGAACACAACCACTTGAATGACGTTCTCACCAAGAAGCACATTGAGTATGCTGCGAAGGACGCCTACGATGCGTTCGAGATATGGAACTCCATCACAACAGTGCAGGACGGCCTCACACGCGCTATAAAGGAGCGGACCAGGAAGCGCCCGAGGGGATCTTGGGGCAAGGGGAGCTGGGGCAAGGGGAGCGCAGGATCACCTTCCACCTCCGGCTGGGCCGAGTGGAACTGATGATGCAGTCCATATGCTGGTAAAACCAATGGGGTTCATGTCACAAGTGCTCGAGTTATTTCCTTCTGCATAGGTCAAGAAAAGTTTGCTTTCGTTGTAGTTTGCTTTGGAACAATATTTGCTTGAGTGGTTTAGGTTTGCTTGATGATGTACTTTGCTTCTTATGAGCACAGAAACCCCTTGGTTTGTATATATGAACAATTTCCAGTTCTGAATGTGTCATCGAAGTGGTTCACATACAAAGGTTGATGCAGTCCTCTTTTATTAGAACTGTAGTTCCGTGTCTGGTCTGCTTGGAAAAATGAAGCTATGTGGGTGCTTCAATTCTGTATATCTCTTCAACTGTTGTTCACTTCTACTCGTGTTCACTCCTAAAAAACAGTTCACTTATAAAATCTTGTCGAAAAAGAAAGGTGACATATCAAGCAGGAAACGCGTGCCATTCTCAGCGGAATAGTGGATAAAAATATTAATATAATGTTTCACTGCCTTTTCCGAAAAAGATTGTTTTCGTCATTCAAACTTACATGATAACTAGATGCCACACAGTATGGCACATTATTACAATGAAATGTTTTCACGCAGCTGCTAAAAAACAACATAACTGAGCTAAAGCAAATTTAACTTGATTTCCAAACAATTTGCATGCCTATAAAACATAGCCATGACAACATCCCCAGCCTGGAGACCAGATTCCTCCACCAATTCCTTCCAGCCATCTTTGAGAACCAAACAATCATCAGAGCCGACAGAGTACATGACGTCAACATTATGATACCCATTCTTGCTAACAAAGACCAGGTTAACACAACTTTCTGAAACCCTGACTAGACTAGAAGGAAATTTCTGCACAACAACAACAAAAAATTATAAAATAAAGTGTAGCACAGGAAATATTCAACAGATACTGTTGTTTACAATCTTAAAATAAAAACACTATATATAAAAGCAGTTCACTTAAAATACGCAAAAAATTAAAAAATGCTTCTTCACAATCTAATTCTGCTGAAAGATATATATGAAAGCAGTTCACTAGTGCTGCTCAGAAAAATGTTTCTTCAAAGAATATAAAACCCTGTATATGAAAGCAGTTCACTTAAACTAACACAAAAAAATTAAAAAAAAATACTTCTTTCAGAAACTAAATTCTCCTGAAATCTTCATAATATAAAGATCTATATGAAAGCAGTTCACTACTGCTGCTGCAAAAAAATATGTTTCTTCATAAACTAACACTACTGCATTAATCAGATGGGGTTGCGCACACACAAACAATAGCGCTGAATCATATATACCCATGAATCATCGACATCAACTTGGGTCATTTGGTGGACAAATGGAGCTCTGAATCCAATGAATGGAGAGTACAGAAGGGAACAGAGAGCGTTGTGCCGCTGCTTGTGATTCAGAACAAGACCTTCAAAGAACACGCAGGTCTCCAGCATGGGCTCCATCCTTGACAAGCAGTCGCACGATAAATCCATTTTACTAATGGGAAGAGGATATGGTTGGGGGAGAGGGGGGAGAGATCACGGATCTGATGGTAAGACGAGGGTGGGGTTGGGGGAGGGGAGGGGACTATCAGATGGCCTCCGCGGATAAGATAAGATGGGTGGCAATGGACCCATCTATATATATACACAGCGGACACCAAGAAAAAAAGATGCAAAATCAGAACCAATGAAGTTCGGAGATATGATCAGATGCACTGCTATACGTTGATCAAATGCAGCTCACATGAAAGACCATTGCAGCTCGTTGTGCGTGCACATTAAAAAACAAATTGCTAACTAACAAATTCGATCTGCCTAGTTCCCTCTGCAATTCGCGCAAACACATAAATAACAACAATTAGAAAATGCGCAACATATCGAGCGTGCATTTGACGAATCGTGGCACAAGTCCAAACGCGTCACGCGCCCGCGGGGCCAGAGTTCTTCGCCTACCGACAGAAATTAGACGAAATAACCAACCAAATGGACGAATTAGCAACTCAATTCGTCGTGGGTTAACACAAATAGATTCGCGATCTTACAAAACACAATAAATTGCGGCGTAATTGATCGTGAACCCGACAAAAACGATGACAGCGCGCTGCTCTCGACGAAGAACAGACACAATTCCGCCATCTACATCGATTCCGGTGATTTTTTCGCGAAAATTAGTGTTTTAGCACACAATACATCATCGCGGATCGTCGCGAACGCGAGTATACAAGCGGAGTCAATCAAACCTAGTTTGATACGCTAGAACGCTGATGCAGTTCTCTGCACCCTCGTATGAGGTTCGAAACAGTAGACAGAAGAAGTGCGTGAAGCTTTCTCTTGCAGTTCGGGATGTTGTCAGAATAGTTATTCTGACATTGATGTCAGAATAGACCGGCTATATATATATATAACATTTTATTATTGCCTCTAGGGCATATTTCCAACAAATATACCATCTTGTTGATTAATGGAAGATCAAGGTTTCCTGATCATGAACACTAGATGTTGTTAATAACAAGGTCATACCATTGGAGAATGGTGTGATGAACATACACCCACCTTTGGTATAGAAATACGATCATGTAATCATGTTTATATTGTTGTCTCATACTGATACACGAGAGATGATAATGGCTTCTCACCCTTTGTTGGTTACCCCAAGTGGAAGGTGAGATGTAGGATAGCAGCAAATTTCCCTTGGCAAAGATGCCAAGGTTCAGAGTGTCTCCCGTAAGAATCTGATAACTACAAGTAGGTAGTTCGACAAGTGATGCGCCGTCTGAAAAAGAATCACTTGCTTCGCCTGCACCTGCACACACAACAAATAACCTTGCTCCCAACGAAGTTCAGAGAGGTTGTCAATCTCTCCGGTCTTGTTGTTTACAAAGGATCAAACACAAGGGATAAAGGATAATGATAACTACTACAAAGTAAAAGCAGGAAATAAATTGAGTGTGTTAACAGTGATGAGAATATGGACCAGGGTCCCATGATGTTCACTAGTGATGTCTCTCTCCCAAAAGACAATAAAACTGCTATGCGAGGTAAACAAATCACAACTCGGCAATTGACAGGAATAAAAACACACCGCAATGCTAAGTATGCTACAAAGAAAGGAAGAGGCTCAAAATCATGGGCAGTACGCCAAAATAAGTAGACCGAAATCCAACTGCATCTACTACTAATCATCCACCTTGAGATATCTATCCAGAATATCTCGCTAGTATTAAGTTGCGAGCCCCACCCAAAGTGTAAACCCAAAGCAACATACAACTTCATGAAAAGAATTTTGCGTAAAGTAAACAATCCTTGCAACCGCAGTTACAAGCAACATTGTTTTCCCCCCTTGTGGAAACAACACATCCCCTAGACTCATGTTTCTATCACTCAAGCTAGTCATCAGGGGGCATGAACCCACAATCGAGCATAACGTTCCCTCTTGGAGTCACTACCTACTACTTGGCCAAAGCAATAAACATCAATGGAGAACATGCAAGAATTAATCAAGAACAAAAATATAAAAGATAAAAACCAAATATATTACTCAATCACACACTTAACATAGTCTCATAATCCATCATATCCGAGCAAACTCAGCATAGCAACAACAGAAAGAGTTACATATGTGCCTTGATCATGTAGGGAAGCTCACACGGTCTAATCAATGAAGAACAAAGAGGGGAGGAGAACATCACATATCTACTTATCATGGACCCATGGTTCAAGGTAGACTACTCACGGATCATCCGGGAAGCGTCCATGGTGGAGGAGAAGCTCCCGGAGGTCAATCCTCCCTCCGGAAGGGTGCCGGGAAGAGGTCTGCTTGCGCTCCCAATCTTGGAAGCGCGACTGCGGCGGAACAAAGGAGAGATCGCGAAAAAGGGTTCTGTCTTCCGAGGTTTTCCATCATGGAGAATATATAGGCGAAGGGGGCAGCCAGGGGGGCACCAGGGGTCCAGGCGCCCCCTTGGCGCGGCCCCAACATAGGGCGCACCGGGAGGGTTCCTGGGGCCCTGGTGGGTCCCCTCTGGCCCCTCCTAGGTGATTCCCGAAGCTTCCGGTACGCTGATTTTTTATTGTATTTTTCCGGAATTTTTGGAGAAATTTTAATATGGGGCAAACCTGAAATAAAAAAACAGCACAAAACAGGAACTGGAACTGGGGTGCACTGAGTTAATAGGTTAGTCCAAACATGATCAAAAATTTATGAAAGTGTATCTAAAATATAGCAATATCAAACAAAACATGCATGGAGCAAGCAGAAATTATAGATAAGTTTGGGACCTATCACATACTCATACGAAGTAACACTAATCCTTAGACCATGAGATCATGTAAATCACTCACACAGGAAGAGTACTTTGATTCCATTAGACGCCAGACCGTAACATGGTGACTATAAAGGTGTAGTTGGGTACTTTGAAAGTGTTAGTTGAGAATCGGGGATGAAGAGTGGTATTTGTCCATCCTGACGACCGAGAGATATAATGTGGGCCCTCTCGGTGATATCACATTGACATCCTTGCAAGAACGTGACTGGCTCACGAGGATGTTCTATCACGAAACGAGTTAAGAGTACTTGTTGGTAACGAGATCGAACTAGGTATCGTTGATACCGATGATCGGATCTCGAACAAGTAAAATATTGCGAGACAAAAGGAATTGGTTACAATGATGAAGGTTCAGACGATCACTAGTTCATCGCTGAATTAATGGGATTCAATATGGATCTCTAGATCCCTCTAATGATTATTCATTGGAGAAAATTCTCGATCATGTCCATCTTGTTCACGAACCATAGGGTGACACACTTAAGTTTCGTTGACGCATTTTGAATGGATACGGAACACCAGAGAAAAGGGAGGACAACACAAACATGTTTTGATAATCCACCGGAAAAGTTTTGGTGTATCGAAATTGTTGCAAGGGAGAATTTGTTAAATGTATATTCACTAAATGAAGTATTCTTTAATGAAGTGTTCATTGAATGAAGTTTTCATTAATTGAAATAAAATTAAACAAATGAATTAGATGTGTTTTAATTGGATTTTTGAGTGGAAGTTTAATTAGAAAATGGTGGCCTTTGATTTCACTAGTGCAAAGAGGGGCTAACACGACACTCCTTTCCTAGTCCCTTGTCCGAAACTGTTTGCGATGCTATCAACGCAAACCGTATAAATAAAAAACCATGTGCCCAAAACTGAACCATCTGGGAAACGTACGCCAACGGCCACAATTCTGAAAATTATTGTGTGGGTGATGTAGGGCTAACGGGTCTTTGAAAACCCGTCTTGGATGTTTAGGGTGAAAACCCACGGTTGCGTATAAAGGACCGCCAGCCTGTCTACGCAATCGTTCATAGTTGTTGAAATGTTTGGAACACATAATCTATCAGGTATGCTTTTGAAAATCCTTCCGTGTGTGAAACAAGGGCTGACGATTCGTTCAAACAATTGTCTGCATGAGCAGCCAGAAAACCCACGGTTGCAAAGAATGAACCGCTAGCCCTTCTTCACAATCATTTGTATTTACTAAAACGTGTGGGTTGTGTAATCTATCAGGCACGTTTCTGGAAAACTTAGCGTTGGTTATGCACAACACACAGTTCCTACAATCAAGTGTTTGTGATTGCTCATAAGAACACCTACAATTCTAAAAATGAATCGCTACCTTAGTAAAGCAAATGTTCTGAATGAAAACATAGTGTGCGATGTAAAACATATCAAAAACGTTTCTGAAAATCTAAGGGATGCAACGCCAACAATTAAACAAAATAAATGAACTGGGGGTGATGCCGATGCCTATCACTGGCGGATTTCTTTAAATAATTGTAGGTTATAATAGTCGCCTGGCTCTCTAGGCCTCTACCAATGGTCATGCGGTCATTTTCGTGGTCAACTCCCTTATCTTCTATGCGAGCCACACATTAATATACTACACAATACGCGTGCAGTTGGCCGGTGTCTTGGGGACGCGACCATGCATTATTGAGCAGCTCATCCCCTCTTATTAGAAACCGCCCATTGCATAAATAGAGGGGCAAATTGGGTTCCACTTCCACTACTCCATCTCTCTCTCTGTATCCCTCTCTCTCTCTCTCTCTCTCTCTCTCAGCGCCTCTCGGCCATTGAGACCTCGATCCACAGTTTGTCCCCCAAGTCCATGGCTTCTTCAACTCCCCCCGCTAAGCGTGTTAGGTGTATAGTGGTTTCCATCTCCGTTCTATTCCATTACCCTTTCTACCTTTTTTAGGAACTCTTTCTCCTTTCTGCTCTGATCTTTCTTTTGACATCATTTTTTATTCACATAGACATACAGGTCCGATGGATCTGATTGCCAGGAAGATTACCTGGCCATCATTGGTGAGATATGTCAAGCGTTGGACATGAGTACAGAGAATGTCAAGTTTGCCATCAAGGTGGCTGGAGAGAACATGGATGACACCATTGCTGCCAGGGAGCAGCTGCTGAAGCAAGAGGATGATTCGCTTGTGGAATTTCGGACCTTGCATGAGGATTTGAAGAAGACGATGGCCGTCAACATCAACCTCACGCATAAAAATGTGAGCCTAGAGCTGGAGCACAACCGCGCGGGCAAGGATACATTGGTCCTTCGCGCGGAAGCCCTGATGGAGAGAATGCAGCAATTGAGAGGATCATCTAGAGGGCCAATGATGAGGACATCTCTACTAATGTTACACCCACATCTTCACCAACTACACATACTGGACCAGTTACTAGAGCACGCGCACGTCAACTAAATTATCAGGTACTTTCGTTTCTTGCGAATCCTTCTAATGTTCAGGAACATATGATGCTGCCTAAATTAGATACTTTTGTTTGTCTTATGAATGAAGGACCTAGCATGGATAAGAAGGATGGTCATTGGAGCGGGATCAAGCATGGAGAAGGAGGTGTGCGCGCGGGAAAGGACAATGGAGCTTCCAGTGGTGATTTTCGCACTTTGAGGCCACCATAAGGCGTGCATGAAGACCTGGACGAGAGACACAAGACGCCACATTAATATTTTCGTCCAAGGGTTATTATAGGTGCTGCGTCACCTTATTATTGGGCCAGGCCCATGTAATTTCGAAATACACTTAATAGGCTATTTTTTAGAGTCCGTATGTGTGGGGAAACCGAGTTAGGGTTGTTTTCGGACCCCTCCTCCAAGGGGCCATGAAATTCCCCTCTGTACCCCCATATATACACCCTTAGGGCGTCGTTTAGACTTGGGTTTTAATTAGATTTAAGTTAGCCATAGCCGCAACTTCGAGCTCTTCGTTTGTGTCATCCGACCAGGCCAAGACCTCATTGGAACCCCAACTTTCGTAATCATTCATCTTATATTCGCAATATCCAGATTGCAATTCTTAGTTCTTGCTTGTTCTTTGATTGCTTGCAGGAATTAGACCTTCGTGGTCAGGTTGATCGTGCATCCGCGGGATCAATAACCTCTCGGAGTTGGTTTAGCGATCGCTAAGGCGCAACGTCTTCGCACGTTCGTAGTCGGATCGTGAAAGTCGTCTCCACCATAATCGATCTCCACCATCTCATCGAAACATCGGGACACCTTCGCCTCTATCAAGTGGTATCAGATTTCCAGGTTGCTCGGTGAGATTTACCAGTTTTCATAGTCTAGATTGGTTCTGTTCTTCATACCTACAGTCCACGAAAAAGCCAAAAAAAATTAGGGTTAGATCATCACGTCCCAAAACAGTCCGAGCCTTTGTCCAGTTTTCTTTACAGTAGTTTGCTTTGTTGAATTTACGGTTGCCTCGTTGTGTCGAGTTGCTGATCTTAGCGTCTAGTTCCCTTAGAGTTTCGAGTTCTGATCACAGTTTGTCACACCGCCGCCGCACAGTAGTACATCGCCACGTTTCCGCCAATCCGAGTCCAGATACACCACCACGTTCCGCCAAGTCGAGTCCATATACAGCACCACGACCTACCAATCCAAGTTGAGTTCCATCACCTGTTCGGTTTGTGATCTCTCCGTAGCCAGATTAGTTTTGATTTGATTAGAGTCGGATTTCACCAATATTTTGTCGTACGTAGAAGGAGGTGATTTCCAAAAAAAAAAAGACGCTTTTCAGAGCAGTTTTTAGGCCAAAAATTTCGTGCCCATACGTTCCTTAGGTCCAGAAACTCATTTTGAGACGTTCGCCACCATAGTGATTTTTTCGCACTTTTTCAGCCACCGCAGTCCCGCATCGCAAAAAAAAAGAAAAAAAAAGCAAAAAAAAAAAGAGAAAACAAAAAATTTCAGAGTGTGCTTCTCAGTTGATTACGTGTCGCGCCGTGCTTTCGTTGGTGTTTTAGGCTCGCGTCTCTAGTACGGTCTAGCCTTGGATCAGCACAGTACCGACGTTGAGTGTTTATTCAACTTTGCATCTCTGTTTTGATTACTGTTGAGCTTTTTGCTACCATATTTGTCAAGCCTACCTACAGCTCCACATATATTCTACTTCGTGCGGTTGACACCTCCTGGCCATCGCTCTACCACATCTCTGAGAGTTTTGACCCGTTGGTTGTACATCACCACCTGCTGCTAGGTAAGAATCGGTAAGAACGAAAGAAAAGCTTGACGGATTTGTGCTTTCCACCACCCCACATCCCATTAGTAGAAGTAGGATCATATTTCTGTGTGTTTTCTATTTCTTCTAACCATGCCAGGATCCCATGATGAAGTGGCGCGGGATGCACCCGATTGGGAGAATATGACAAACAAAGTGTTACATGATAAATTTGCACAAATGATGTCTGAACAGGTGAATGACATCGAGAACAGATTTACAGAGGCGATTGATGGTGTGGAGAAGATGATCGACACCAAGATCGACGCCAAGTTTACTGAGTTGCTCGCACGCCTACCTGCACAGCCTGCGGCCGATCCAGCACAGCCACCGCCACCACGACGTGCACGACGTATTCTGTTTCCGGGCAGACAAGCTACTGGTGCTCCTGCGGCTGCTGCAGTTGCTGCTACTGCTGCTGCTTCTGACGTCGGCCAGGACGACAACTACGAGGGTGATTACGAGGAGGAGGTGGAACAGGAAGCGGCCTATGAGCAGCCAGCTGGGCGTCCACGTCCCAACATTCGCCACGGTCGACACCAACCACCCCCTCAGGTACGCGATGATGAACATGTGCCTAAACTTAAATTGAATCTTAAGCCGTTTGAGGGTAGATATATTCCTGATGCTTATCTTACTTGGGAGTTAGAAACTGAACAACGCTTTACATGTTTACAATATCCTGAGAATAGACGTGTTACTGCTGCTGTTTGTGAATTCACGGGTTTTGCATCTATTTGGTGGTCTGAACATTGTAGATTGCATGCTAATAATATTCCAGCTACTTGGGCTGCTTTAAAAGATGCTATGCGTACTCGCTGGGTTCCTCCTTATTAACAACGTGAATTGCTACAAAAATTACAGCGTTTGAGACAAGGAAAAAATTCTGTAGAGGAATATTATCAAGAATTACAAACTGGATTGATTAGATGTGGCCTAGTAGAGGATAATGAAGCTATGTTTGCACGTTTTATAGGTGGCTTAAACAGGGAGATACAAACTATTCTAGAATACAAGGACTATGCTACTATTACTCGTTTGTTTCATCTTGCTTGTAAAGCTGAACGTGAAGTGCAGGATCGACAGGCCGCTACGAGACCTAACTTTTCTGCAGGACGAAATACATCATGGACATCGCGTGGACCTTCTACATCCACACGTCCTGTTGCACCACCATCTACTTCAACCTCTCATTCTTACAGGGAGCCACCAAAACAGCCAGTGCCACCATTCAAGGGTGCACAGAGTGGTCCAGCAGCGAGTTCTTCTTCATCCATGGCTTCCACAGGGCAAACACGAGATCGTGATATTAAATGTCGCAGGTGCCAAGGTGGAGGTCACTTCGCAAAAGACTGTCCCTCCAAGCGTGTGATGATTATTACGGCGGATGGTGGGTATGAGTCAGCGAGCGACTATGATGAGGAGACTTTAGTTCTCATTGCTCACGAGGAACAGGGTGCACATGATGATGCTCATGATATAGAGTATATGGCTCCTGATGATGCAGATCAATATGCTAGTTTGGTTGCTCAACGTGTGTTAAGTGTGCAGGTATCGAAGGCCGAGCAAAACCAGAGGCATAATTTGTTCCACACAAAGGGAGTGGTGAAAGAACGTTCGGTTCGCATCATCATTGACGGAGGGAGTTGCAACAACTTGGCGAGCATGGAGTTGGTGGAGAAGCTATCTCTCACCACAAGACCACACCCCCATCCGTACTATATTCAGTGGTTTAACAATAGTGGTAAGATTAAGGTAACGCGTTCTGTTCGTGTGCACTTTAGCATTGCTGCATATGCTGATTATGTTGATTGTGATGTGGTACCCATGCAAGCATGCTCTCTTTTACTTGGTAGACCATGGCAATTTGATAGGAATGTTGTACACCATGGTAGGACCAATCAGTTTACTCTGGTTCATCACGATAAAACTATTGCTTTACTTCCTATGTCTCCTGAACAAATTGTGAAAGATGATCTTGCTAGAGCTAGTAAAGCTAAATAGGAGAAAAATAAGAGTGAAAATGAGATAGCAGCTAAAGAATTTGAGCAACAACATAAGACTAATAGCAAATCTTCTTCTGCTGTTTCTAATGAAATTAAATTGACTAGTCCAACTTTGCTTGCTACTAAGGTTGATATTTCAGATTTGGATGTTAGTCAATATGTGTGCTATGCTTTTGTGTGCAAAGAAGCTTTGTTTTCATTTGAGGAATTGCCTCCTTCTTTGCCTCCTGTTGTCACTGACCTTTTGCAGGAGTTTATTGACGTCTTTCCACAAGACGTACCACCGGGATTACCACCTATTCGAGGGATTGAGCATCAGATTGACTTAATTCCCGGTGCTTTGCTGCCCAACCGTGCGCCATACCATACCAATCCGGAGGAGACGAAGGAGATTCAGCGTCAAGTACAAGAGCTACTCGACAAAGGTTACATACGTGAATCCCTTAGTCCTTGTGTTGTTCCTGTTATATTAGTGCCTAAAAAGGATGGAACTTGGCGTATGTGTGTTGATTGTAGAGCCATTAATAATATTACTATTCGTTATCGTCATCCTATTCCTAGGTTAGATGATATGCTTGATGAATTAAGTGGCTCTACCATGTTTTCCAAAGTTGATTTGCGTAGTGGATACCATCAAATTCTCATGAAATTAGGGGATGAATGGAAAACGGCATTTAAAACTAAGTTTGGATTATATGAGTGGTTAGTCATGCCTTTTGGGTTAACTAATGCACCTAGCACTTTCATGAGATTAATGAACGAGGTTTTACGTGCTTTCATTGGACGATTTGTGGTAGTCTATTTTGATGATATACTGATTTATAGCAAATCTTTGGAGGAACATTTGGATCATTTACGTGCTGTTTTTATTGCTCTACGTAATGCACGTTTGTTTGGTAACATTGGGAAGATAATATTATTGCTGATGCTTTGTCTCGTCGTTATACTATGCTTTCACAACTTGACTTCAAGATATTCGGTTTAGAGACACTCAAAGATCAATATGTACATGATGCGGAATTTAAAGATGTATTGCAGAATTGTAGAGAGGGTAGAACATGGAACAAGTTTGTGCTTAATGATGGTTTTGTGTTCCGTTCTAACAAGCTATGCATTCCAGCTAGCTCTATTCGTCTTTTGTTGTTGCAGGAGGCGCATGGAGGAGGATTAATGGGACACTTTGGCGTGAAGAAGACGGAGGACGTACTTGCTACACATTTCTTTTGGCCAAAGATGAGACGGGATGTTGAGCGTTTTGTTGCTCGCTGCACTACATGTCAAAAAGCTAAGTCACGACTCAATCCTCATGGTTTATACATGCCTTTACCTGTACCTAGTGTTCCGTGGGAGGACATATCCATGGACTTTGTTTTAGGCTTGCCTCGAACAAAGCAGGGGAGGGATAGCATATTTGTTGTCGTGGATAGATTTTCTAAGATGGCACATTTTATACCATGTCATAAAAGCGATGATGCTGCTAATGTTGCTGATTTATTCTTTCGTGAGATTATTCGCTTACATGGTGTGCCCAATACTATTGTCTCGGATCGTGATACTAAGTTTCTTAGCCATTTTTGGAGATGCTTATGGGCTAAGTTGGGGACTAAACTACTTTTTAGTACTACTTGTCATCCCCAAACTGATGGACAAACTGAAGTAGTCAATAGGACTTTGTCTACTATGCTTAGGGCTGTTTTAAAGAGTAACTTGAAACTGTGGGAAGAATGTTTACCTCATATTGAATTTGCTTATAATCGTTCATTTCATTCTACCACTAAAATGTGCCCTTTTGAGATTATTTATGGTTTTCTACCTCGTGCACCTATTGATTTGCTGCCTCTTCCATCTTCGGAGAAGGTTAATTTTGATGCTAAGCAACGTGCTGAATTGATATTAAAAATGCATGAGTTAACTAAAGAAAACATTGAGAAAATGAATGCTAGATACAAGCTTGCTGGTGATAAGGGTAGAAAGCATGTTGTGTTTGAACCAGGAGATCTTGTTTGGTTACATCTACGTAAAGATAGGTTTCCTGATTTGCGCAAGTCTAAGTTAATGCCACGAGCTGATGGTCCCTTTAAGGTTTTACAGAAAATTAATGATAATGCATATAAACTTGAGCTACCTGCAGATTTTGGGGTTAGTCCCACATTTAACATTGCAGATTTGAAACCTTATTTGGGAGAAGATGATGAGCTTCCGTCGAGGACGACTTCAATTCAAGAAGGGGAGGATGATGAGGACATCTCTACTAATGTTACACCCACATCTTCACCAACTACACATACTGGACCAGTTACTAGAGCACGCGCACGTCAACTAAATTATCAGGTACTTTCGTTTCTTGCGAATCCTTCTAATGTTCAGGAACATATGATGCTGCCTAAATTAGATACTTTTGTTTGTCTTATGAATGAAGGACCTAGCATGGATAAGAAGGATGGTCATTGGAGCGGGATCAAGCATGGAGAAGGAGGTGTGCGCGCGGGAAAGGACAATGGAGCTTCCAGTGGTGATTTTCGCACTTTGAGGCCACCATAAGGCGTGCATGAAGACCTGGACGAGAGACACAAGACGCCACATTAATATTTTCGTCCAAGGGTTATTATAGGTGCTGCGTCACCTTATTATTGGGCCAGGCCCATGTAATTTCGAAATACACTTAATAGGCTATTTTTTAGAGTCCGTATGTGTGGGGAAACCGAGTTAGGGTTGTTTTCGGACCCCTCCTCCAAGGGGCCACGAAATTCCCCTCTGTTCCCCCATATATACAGCCCTTAGGGCGTCGTTTAGACTTGGGTTTTAATTAGATTTAAGTTAGCCATAGCCGCAACTTCGAGCTCTTCGTTTGTGTCATCCGACCAGGCCAAGACCTCATTGGAACCCCAACTTTCGTAATCATTCATCTTATATTCGCAATATCCAGATTGCAATTCTTAGTTCTTGCTTGTTCTTCGATTGCTTGCAGGAATTAGACCTTCGTGGTCATGTTGATCGTGCATCCGCGGGATCAATAACCTCTCGGAGTTGGTTTAGCGATCGCTAAGGCGCAACGTCTTCGCACGTTCGTAGTCGGATCGTGAAAGTCGTCTCCACCATAATCGATCTCCACCATCTCATCGAAACATCGGGACACCTTCGCCTCTATCAGCCAAGCCAAATGAAGCCATGGAATAACTTTATGTGTCTATTTAAGTTATCAAATTAAAAGACTATGTTTATGTAGATCATGACGTTTGTGTGTCTTCTTATGTTGCTCTTGTCTTAATTAAGAACTTCTCTGGTCGATCTCTAGCCTACTAATGAGTAATTCTAGTCATGTTTATATATACTACTGCATTTTTTAGATTCCTTCTTATTGATAATAAAGATCAATCTCATCACATTTGTCATTTTGGCTCACCCATAAACTTAGAGAATCCTTATAGAGGGTTCTTCTAAAGGAGATGTTACTCAACCTCAAGTTGAATTCCTTAGCAACAGACATGTTTTTTGTTGAAGCAAAGATCAAATAATCAAGGGTAGGCAAGTATAAGAGGTTTATTATCACGCCACAGGCCCTCTCAAAACCTGTGGTATTGCAGCCATCTCCTACAAGTTTCCTACAGTTATCATGTAATAGGTGTTCAACAACTAACAAACTTCTCCAAAGGTATGAATCACAAGCTTTGATGAAGATCTCCATTATTGACATATTAATTTCAGTATTGACCTATTGGTCACATTCCAGATTAGACTGGGGGATTTTTGTCATATACCTTGATCAGTGATCAACATATGTATCATCACTGAAAAGATTAAATAGATATTTGAAAAACAAATATATATATATAGCAACTACTTGATTATAACGGTAGATTAACGATGATAGCGTATCAGGGTAAGAGGCAGAGGCAGCGTGCAGGTGCAACCTAGTAGAGTGCATCCCGATCGATACTTCTTCGACATCTTAAGGAAGAGGAGCGGGCCGCTTGATTAAGAAGGGCACATGGCCCTTCACGTACTTGTCGAGGAAGACGTTGAAGGCTGCATGACGTGCCTTGTTTACCGGTTTCACTTAATCCCGCTGGGATTTGTCAGCGCTCTTGGAATGCATGATCAGGCTGTCAAGGTCTCTCACAAACCTACTCCTAGAACAGAATGGGCATCAGAATGTCCCATATGCCCCGTCATCGCGGTAGTCAATTTTCCCACTCCGCAGCTTGCGGAGGATGTGGCTGCTCTTGTTGTCTCTGCTTTCCTTGTCAGAATAGACATCATCAGAATCTACCTGTGAAATATTAAACACATAAGAACAATCATGTTTAGAAGATAACTATCAACAAACTACAAAAATAAGGAGTTGGAAAGAAACCATGATAGATATCTTAATTAAGGGCGGATCGACAGTTGGTCATGGCGAATGGAATACATATATTCACGGACACCTAAATTTTCAGTACATAAATTTTTCCATCTATATACTACAACATCAGTTAAACAACTGCCTGCACCTTACACACATGTCATTGGCACCACGTAATTTGAATTCTGCTTGCACGTTATCTTCGGAGGCAGTGTATACTGATGGACTCATGGTTATAACATGTTGAGGCTTGGAGGCAGGCTCCAAGAATATAGTTGATGCTATCAAATTTGAGGCAGTGAAACATGTCACTGTGGGTTCTCTAATGTAGGGGGGCTAGGGTTTTTACATGAAGAATTTAGATGTTGCGATGCCAAAAAATGAAATGAAATCATGGATCCGCCACTGATCGTCATAAGACTATAAAACCGGAGACAGAGTAAACCGTATCCTATGCCGATTAAAACAAGAACCATCCGGAACTAAACCCTACACCTTGGTAGCACAAGATTACAAGACCAATATTCAAATGACATGCATGAAAAATAATTTTGATTTTTGAACCAACTGGCCATATGGTACAGGCAGAAAACCCCAATGTAAAGAAAGAAGCATGTACAATCGAGATATACCTCAGGGGCCTCGTCGCTGACATCCTCGGCAAACTCAACAGCCTCCCATTTGTTGTCTCTTACAATATCGATGGCGGCATCCGCGTACATTGTGTCTATCTCTCCGAGGATTTCTCTGTCGATGTCGTCCTGCTTCTCCTCCATTTACTCGCAACCGATAGCGGCCGGAGAGGGTATACCAACCGGCGCAACATCAGGCGTCATCCCCGAAGGTACGATGGGAGGGGAGTGGGAGGGGAGGGGGAGCTAGGGAGGGGTGGGGGTCGGATGAAAATATTGAATTGCGCTAGCTATTCCTCTATACCTCGGAACCAGATCCTTTGAATTGAGATCACTAACGTGTGAGCCAGGTTTCTTGTGGACCCACATGGCAGCCACCCAAGTCAGAGTGGACTACTGCGGAGAAGACTCATCCCTATCCCCGCGGGTAGAATTTAAGAAGCATGTGGTAAATTGGAATGGAAAGAAAATGTGGAAGAGAAGTGGCGAGAAATTCAACGGGGGTGGCAGGCCGATAGGACGGCTTCCCATCGCAGCATTGAAGCAAGGCGTGCTTGAATGTAAACGAGAAGCCAACCCACGTCCTCTCTGTAAATACATGTGTGTCGATGGAGAAGTTATTCACTGATGGAGTTGTCACACCGCTGTAAAATCATTATTTAGAATAACCCTGCTATAAACACGACGCCACACACAAATGCGCGATTTGTGTGGAGTGGACGACGCCGGATATGAGCCATGCATACAATGCGGCATGTGGGTCGAAAAGGTGACCGACCCACATGTCACACACAAGTGTTGTCTGCATGTCGTGTGTGAAGTGTCGTCTTCATAGCAATTTCGTAGAAACATGTTATTTTAAATTGATGGACGCGTTACAAGATCACAACATTGCGTGTGGGTTGGCATCTGCTCATCACTGCCTCACTGGGCACTTCAAGAGGTTTGGACCTAGCTTGTAAAAATATATTACTAGCTGCTATACCAGCGGGCACCATCGCAGACATAACATTTTGACTCCTTGTTTGCTTTGATCAGCCCTAGCAATGACTATTACCCACATTCATTGCCAGCTTCTTATCCTACCTCCCTCGCGCACCAAAATCATGCTTCTCTTCTTCCCTCTCCTAGGCGCCTCCTCCTCGATCGCAAATGTGCGATAGTGATTCCAACTCGTCGTCGCCCATTCGGCTGGCCTCGCGGATACTCCATGAGATGAGAGTAGCTAAAAAGCTAGTGTTGGATGAGGCCATCATGTCAGAAGCGTTCGAGGCATCGTCTAGGGCGGCACTATTGACTGCGGTCGCCCAATCCCTATGGGAAGCGGACGGCGTCATTAGTGAGCGCTGCACTACCCTTGTCCGTGAATCAAAGGAGAAAGTCCTTGATGAAATCCTGGTGGAGAGGTCCATTTTGATCGCCAGGGCCCAAGCGGAAACGAGCGTGGCCAGACTCGCCGATCTGGCTTTCCCACCTGTCTTTCTCGAGTTGCTGAAGAACATGCCCCCGGGGCATGCTTCTGGAGAAGGCGCCTACGTATTGTTCAAGGAGAAGGTGGACAAATCCCAAGATCTGGAGTCCGCCATTCGAGAGATGTGTTGGGGTTCGGGGCAGAAAACACAAATTTTTCATAACCTACGATACCCAATCCCAAGACCTATGCTATGGAGATGCAAGTAACGGATGGAATAAGTCACATACCATTATGTAGTCCGTTCAGCGGGAAACGTCCCCGCGTGAACGTGGTTCGTGTAGTCGTACCGGCAATCCCCGATGCCGCGCAGCTCCATGATGACTCTGATAGCCACCCGGTCCTTGAGACCGATGACGGGATTACGTCCCCGTCGGAACGTTGTCGGCGAAGACGCCGCGTTACGGCCACGACGATGAAGTAGCGCCACAAGTGTAGCGCCTCGCGGGATTACACACATATGGTGTACCCGACGTCCCTCCGGCTCCGAACCAGAAGAGCAGCGGAAATAAGATGGATTCGGATCCCCGATTGCAGCAGCACGACGGCGTCCGTATGGTGGAGAAATCCCCAACCAAGTATTGAATCCAAACAAGGGGAGTCCACGCAAGGAAGGAGAAAGGAGGAAGAGAGGACTTCAATTGGATGAATAAAAGAGCACCCCTGCCCCTCCTTATATAGGCTGAGGAGGGGGGGCTACCTTTCTCCCTCCCCGGGGTGGGACTAATACCACCTAGGGGGTGGCGCACCAAATAAAGGGAGGTGGGCCCTCTCTTGGCGCCATGGCCCATGGAGAAGACTCTCGCTTCCCCTAATGGGCCATATGAGGCCCATGTGCCTTTTAATTCATTATTTAATTATTTAAATCAGATTTTTAATACTTAATTCATTAATTAAATACTAAAACATATTTAAATAATATTTTGAACAATTCAAAATCTCCAGAAACATTTCTGGCCTCCACCAGAAACAATTCCAGTGTTCTCTCTTATTTCTCCGGTGATCCCGAATCTATCCTTAATGCGTCGAATACCCTTAAGTGTGACACCCTACGATTCGGGAAACAGCAGACATGATCAAGACACTTTCTTGATCAATGACCATCGATCAGATCTTGTTACAATCCTAGATGGCCCCTGCACTTCCATCGAATGAAACTTCATCGTTGTTGGATCCGTTTTACGTTGAGCATTATCCCTTTGTCTTATGGTACTTTGCTTGTCCGAGGTTTGATCGTCGGTATCCAATATACCTAGTTCATCCTCGTTATCGACAAACATGTTTACTCGTTCCCGTGATATTGCAACCCCGTGACCTAGTCACGCGTTTGCAAACTTTATGATGCAATATCACCAAGTGGGCCCAGAGTACCTATCCGTCACTCGGATGGACAAATCCCGCGTTGATCTATTTGCATACTCATTAACGTATCTATTCGGAATACCTGATGTACTCCTTTATGGCCAGCATATTTCAGACAGGCGGTGGGTAGCAAATCAAGGCATCCTAATAGACAGTAATTACGTATGATCATTACGGTCTAAGGATCTGGTCACTACGTTGTAGTTATCGCAATGTTGAAATCATGTGACTCGATCACATTGCAACACTTCTGGTGGGTGTGTGTCCATCTTATCATTCTCCTAATGACATGACCCCATTGTCAATAGGCGATTATGTCCTCATGATCAGGAAACCTTGATCATCCGATTGACAATGGACTAGTATACTAGAGTTAACTAGGGACCTGGTTTTTTATACCACGCGTGTATTAATGTTTCCGCTTAATACAGTTATAGCACAGTACAAAACTTATTATGAACTAATGGTATATGCTAATAAAACATATTTTATTTGCCTCTAGGGCTCATTCCCAACAGTCTCCCACTTGCACTAGAGTACAAATAATCTAGCTGCATTTTCTGTGGATCATAACTCCATATCACCTATATGGTTATAGATCAGGCTTGCTTGTGGAAAAGGTTGTATCAACGGTCTGGGTACCATTCAGATCCGTATGTCTTTTGCAAATCTTTAGTGTCACCTAGTTTGACATTCCTTGATTATCCATTATAATGACGAGGTATATATATCTGGCGGTAGAGTTAGACTTCGTTTTTTGTGTTTCAGCAATGACATCCGGTGGGTCACGAGGACTTTGCCATAGTCATGCACACTGAAACTCACTCAGTCAGAAGTCGAACTTCTTAAGCCAAAATATAACTCCTGCCACTTCTAAAGCAGCCACATTAATGTAGATTTAATCTTAGTGCATTGTATGCAACTTTGATGTCTAACTATGTTTCTTTCAACTTAGGCATTCATTAATATGATATCTCAATTTTCTAGGTTAGTGTCACAACTTGAGCCAGCATAACATTTATGGTCAAGTACACTATCCTTTACAAATTAGAGATGCATCCTCAGTTCTCTCCAGATACTAAAGGATAAACTTAACTATTTGTTCAATGATTTACACATAAATCATATCACAACATGTTCTTATTACTAAGAACTTGGGTCACATTACGTCGAGTACATAACTCTGGTTTTATATGAAAGAACCTATCACTACTAGAGAAAGGGCTTATGGTGGCGCCCTTTTTTAGCCTTTAGTGGCGCATTATGGATGCACCACTAAGGACAAGCCACTAATAAGGGCTTAGGGGTGGCGCATTCTGGATGCGCCACCCCTAAGACCCTTATGGGTGGCGAATTTCGAAATGCGCCACCCCTAAGACCTTATGGGTGGCGCATTCCAGAATGCGCCACCCATAAGGTTCCTTAGGGGTGGCGCATTTCAGATGCGCCACTAACTGTACAGGAGATGCGCCACCAAATATTTATTACAGAAAACAAAAAAATCAATTTATAGAAAAAGAAAACAAAATACAGAAACAATTACATAAATGGAATGACAGAAATTATTACATAAATAGAAGCATTGCAGAACTAGAGAAAGCATTACATGTTTTCGAGTATTGTTTACAAGTATCGAATACAAGTTATTACAAATGAAATAAAAGAAAACCCTAAAACTAATCTTCGAGTATTGTTTTCTTCACTCCATCTTGATAATGTTGATCATTTTGATTGATCTGTTGCCGCAAACAAGTGAGTGTGAATGACAATGGCATCAATGACCACATTTATCGTTTAAGCATATAGGAAGATACATACACACAACACAACTTTAATAAGAACTGTTCAGCTAAACTAGTAGCATAGCCAAAATGATGCATGATACATTTCTACAAAGATGGAAAAGTGTTTGTGCAATAGAGAGAAAGTTATTTAGAACACAAATCATCAATATTGTTCGGAACTAACAACACTAAGCATTAAACAATGTAGCATGAAATTCACATCGATCGTCATCACTTGTGACCCGGCCCAGGGAATGGGCGGCAACCTTCTTTCGTCATGAAAGGCCTTGTCATGCAAGGCCTTTAGGCGGGCTTCTATCTCCCCATTGGATAGTGCAATGTTGCAGTGGAAGATCGACCCCTTCATCTGTACTTCATGACGGATGAGAGTCGTCATCTCCCCTTGGATGGATAAATGGAAGAAATGAGGTGGGGAGGAGCACAAAACCGAATAGAGCTAGGTGAGAAGAGTAGATCTAGTTTGAGAAGTGTGTGGAGTGAATGAGAGGTGGTAGGTGGGGTGGAGTAGATAAGGGTAGCTCCATACTTAGGTGTGGCGCATATTGCATGTTAGTGGTGGCGCATACTGGAAATGCGCCACCCCTAAGAGCTTAGGGGTGGCGCATTTCCAATATGCACCACCCATAAGCTCTTAGGGGTGGCGCATTTCCAATATGCACCACCCATAAGCTCTTAGGGGTGGCACATCAGCAATATGCGCCACCTATAAGGTTCTTAGGGGTGGCGCATTTTGCCAAATGCGCCACATATAAGAGGATCCAGGGCTGGCCCACCCTTATGGGTGGCGCATTTTACAATATGCTCCACCTCTAAGATCTTAGAGGTGGCGCATTTTTAACCAGTGCGCCACCCATTACATCCTAGTGGCGCATTACACTGAAGATGCGCCACCAATAAGATTTCCATGTATAGGCTTTTCTCTAGTAGTGTATGACAGAGGCATAGAGGATCTAGCACACCCATTTCTTTCCTTTATTTAACCATTATTCTTGTACTGAGATCAACTCGATACTTCTCTTAGATATACAAGTAAGAACTACTTCTTGACTTGTCCCATTCTGAACTCCTTCAGACTCTTATCCAGGAAAGTATTCCGACTCAATGTTTATCAAACACATTAATCTATCTTAATAGATTTTCAATGTTTAATACTTGTTCATCTTCATTTATGAAAGATTCAAATAATCATTAATACAAACTACACCATTCTTAATATGTTATCCATATATGAGAATGTTGTCATGCTCCAACTCAAATATGTCATGCACATATTAAGTTCAGGATAACACTCATATAGCTACCACTCAAATATGTCAGTTACATATAAGGTAAGGATAACATCCACATAGCTCCTACTCAAATATGTCAGACACATATAAGACTAGGATAATACTCCCATAGCTCCCACTCAAAATATGTCGTCCACATATTAAGTTTAGGAAACTATTTAGCTCCCACTCAGTTTCATGGGAATGCATGTTTCACAATATTTTGGCTAAGTCCAAAATCACTTTGATCATCCATCAAATTGAGAATTCAGATTACGAGAAACTAGTATCCATATGTTTTCAAAACCTTCTTGTTGTACCAATTACAACACTTCTTCAAACGCAGGATTTGAGGAAGTCACGGTATTGATAAACATTTGGATCAATCGTAGTGAATATCCCATTGACTCAAGCATCGCTACATATTGTAGTCAACCTTTTGAATTTGTCAGAAACATTCTTTGAGACAAATCGATCTTGATGTCTTCTTTGATGTTCACATTTATTCCTTATAACTTTGAAGTTATTGGGAATATCAAGTAAACTCCTTACTCGATAAAATTCAAGTAATCTTAAATGTGATTCAATATGGGATTTCATGACTCATAGTCATATCTCGTACTTAGGTCCACCATCGCTTCTTCGTAGTTCGTAGGTATGTCTTATTACATTAACTTGACAAGTGAATCATGAATATTATTTTGCACAAGGGGCAAATATGTATTCTTGAATCCTACTTTTTTCAGTAAAAGCTTCCATCGAAACATCATGATCATTATCATTAGTTTCTCCTCTAGTTGTAGAGATATGCTTCCGGAACATATTCCGTTGCGTTACTCTGACATCTGGAGGCAAGGTCAATTACCTTGGTTGAACTTTCACTTTTCTTCCATTACCACATTTTATCAAGAACAATTCTTGACAAACACCAAACTTAGCAATACAAGTTTTGCTCCTTTGGTTCTAGTTATGGAAGACTTATCCATAGTTGTCTAAGGATACACTACAAAGACAATTTATCATATAAATTAAGCTTCCTAGAAACCACAACATACCATAATATATATAGTGTTGGTTTCCACGTACTTAGATGGTTCCCTAAACTGAAGTGAGTGTTTGCATATTAAACTAATAACTCTAAACAATAATAACACAACTTGGTAAGAGATAACTTAGACCATACACTATTCAATAGAGTATGATTATAATGTTCAGGCACATCAACAATATTGAAGTGTTCCAAGCATTATAATTTGTGGAACAACTTTCACACAAGTCCGTATGCCCAAGGCTATCTCAAAACATTTGTCACTTTGATCAGATCGTAGAGACTTGTTTTTCTTGTTAATTTAATACCCATCTTCATTCTGAAATCCCTTTGATCATATCAAATTATTTTTAGACTATGTTTCATTAGTGAATACACATATTCATCTAAGTCCACATATGAAGTTCACGAAATAATGAAATTCACTACATGTTGAAATACGATACATCACTATGTATGATATTCAACAATCAGTACACACTATGTTTTACCAGAACGCGAGGTTTTAGTCATCTCACCTAAAAGGGCATGGTTTGCATGTGTCAAGAGATCAAGTATCTCAAAACTCCATCATACCATTCATGACTTAAATGGTAGTGTCATTATTAAGTTCGGATAATTCTTGGCATTGCAATATTTCTTATAAATGATCAAACTACTATCATCAATATAAGAATAACTCATTCATAACCGTAATGTGACCATAAAAGATATCATTCATAAATATAGAACAACAGACTTGTTTCTCACTAATATGAATAATTGTCTTCGCGAGATGCAAGACACACTAATAATGTTCACATTCAAACGATCATAAATCTATTCATATAATTGATCAAATGATAGATGTAGAGGGAGAGTGTTGTCGACCATCAACTATCTTGATTATCATCATCACACATTGTCACCTCATCCCTTCCAAGACACTCTATAAGCAGCATGTTCAAGCATCAAATACTTAATCAGCCGCAATTAGTATTTTGTGGGGAAAGACATTTATAACTTGTATATAAAATATACCTTCTCCCTCAATGACTATTCCTGCATTGGTTCTACCTTCAAACTTCATAACTTTAACCTTGACCTCATGACAGGTGAACGATTCTCCTTCATGACATAGTCTAGACGTGGTCTTTGTAGCTGGGAGGAAGTGGATGCAACTCCCCAGTTATCGCAAAGTAACCAGTCATTCAGTTGTCCAAGTTATACACAAGGTGTCCATGCATCTTATACAGTTTACAAGTGACTTACTCAGCAGGTTGTTCCTTCCACCATACTTGAAAGAAACCCCGTCCATATACTCATATTCCATTACTGTGATTTGTGACCTAGTTCTTTCCAGTTCACCTAGCACGTCATACGTGTTGGTTACCATGCATCCACAATTCAGATTCCATAGAATGGAGTACGGTGTATTGGACAGTCATTCATAAGTGACGGTGAGTACGATACTCATCATCATCTTCCTTAATTACGGAGTTATCTGGTGTATCTCCTAGAAGTTCGCGTATTATGTTTAGTAAGTCATTAGTAACGAGTATGTGTCTAACGGTGTTGGTAACAATCAATGAAGTAAGACCCATTTTCCTTAAGTTATACATCACACTAAAAGATCCATAGTTATAAACATTTGGGTATGACATTATCTACAATGATATTTGCTAAGACATGAAGACTAAGTTCATAATATGGAGTTCATGTTTCTAAAACAATTATGGAAGTCCCACTCAGACAAACATCCCTCATAGTTTATTCTAAGTGATTACACAATCCTTGAGAACTATACCTGATAGAGGCGAAGGTGTCCCGATGTTTCGATGAGATGATGGAGATCGATTTTGGTGGAATAGACTTTCACGACCCGACTACGAACGTGCGAAGACGTTGCGCCTTAGCAATCGCTAAACCAACTCCGAGAGGTTATTGATCCCGCGGATGCACGATCAACCTGACCACGAAGGTCAATTCCTGCAAGCAATCGAAGAACAAGCAAGAACTAAGAATTGCAATCTGGATATTGCGAATATAAGATGAAAGATTAACAGAAGTTGGGGTTCCAATGCGGTCTTGGCCTGGTCGGACGACACAAACGAAGAACTCGAAGTTGCGGCTATGGCTAACTTAAATCTAATTAAAACCCAAGTCTAAACGACGCCCTAAGGGCTGTATATATGGGGGAACAGAGGGGATTTTCGTGACCCCTTGGAGGTGGGGCCCAAAAACAACCCTAACTCGGTTTCCCCACACATACAGACTCTAAAAACAGCCTATAATGTGGTATTTCGAAATTACATGGGCCCAGCCCAATATTAAGGTGACGCAGCACCTATAATTGCTCTTGGAAGAAAATAATGAAGTGGCATCTCGTGTATTTCGTCCAAGCCTTCATGCATGCCTTATGGTGGCTTCAAAGTGCGAAAATCCCCACTGGAAGCTCCATTGTTATTTCCTGCGCGCGCACCTTCTTCTCCATGCTTGATCCCGCTCCAATGACCGTCCTTCTTGTCCATGCTAGGTCCTTCATTCATAAGCAAAACAAAAGTATCTAATTTAGGCAGCATCATATGTTCATGAACATTAGAAGGATTCGCAAGAAACGAAAGTACCTGATAATTTAGTTGACGTGCACGTGCTCTAGTAACTGGTCCAGTATGTGTAGTTGGTGAAGATGTGGGTGTAACATTAGTAGAGATGTCCTCATCATCCTCCCCTTCTTGAATTGAAGTCGTCCTCGACGGAAGCTCATTATCTTCTCCCAAATAAGGTTTCAAATCTGCAATGTTAAATGTGGGACTAACCCCAAAATCTGCACGTAGCTCAAGTTTATATGCATTATCATTAATTTTCTGTAAAACCTTAAAGGGACCATCAGCTCGTGGCATTAACTTAGACTTGCGCAAATCAGGAAACCTATCTTTACATAGATGTAACCAAACAAGATCTCCTGGTTCAAACACAACATGCTTTCTACCCTTATCACCAGCAAGCTTGTATCTAGCATTCATTTTCTCAATGTTTTCTTTAGTTAACTCATGCATTTTTAATATCAATTCAGCACGTTGCTTAGCATCAAAATTAACCTTCTCCGAAGATGGAATAGGAAGCAAATCAATAGGTGCACGAGGTAGAAAACCATAAACAATCTCAAAAGGGCACATTTTAGTGGTAGAATGAAATGAACGATTATAAGCAAATTCAATATGAGGTAAACATTCTTCCCACATTTTTAAGTTACTCTTTAAAACAGCCCTAAGCATAGTAGACAAAGTCCTATTGACTACTTCAGTTTGTCCATCAGTTTGGGGATGACATGTAGTACTAAAAAGTAGTTTAGTCCCCAACTTAGCCCATAAGCATCTCCAAAAATGGCTAAGAAACTTAGTATCACGATCCGAGACAATAGTATTGGGCACACCATGTAAGCGAATAATCTCGCGAAAGAATAAATCAGCAACATTAGCAGCATCATCGCTTTTATGACATGGTATAAAATGTGCCATCTTAGAAAATCTATCCACGATAACAAATATGCTATCCCTCCCATTCTTTGTTCGAGGCAGGCCTAAAACAAAGTCCATGGATATGTCCTCCCACGGAACACTAGGTACAGGTAAAGGCATGTATAAACCATGAGGATTGAGTCGTGACTTAGCTTTTTGACATGTAGTGCAGCGAGCAACAAAACGCTCAACATCCCGTCTCATCTTTGGCCAAAAGAAATGTGTAGCAAGTACGTCCTCCGTCTTCTTCACGCCAAAATGTCCCATTAATCCTCCTCCATGCGCCTCCTGCAACAACAAAAGACGAATAGAGCTAGCTGGAATGCATAGCTTGTTAGAACGGAACACAAACCCATCATTAAGCACAAACTTGTTCCATGTTCTACCCTCTCTACAATTCTGCAATACATCTTTAAATTCCGCATCATGTACATATTGATCTTTGATTGTCTCTAAACCGAATATCTTGAAGTCAAGTTTTGAAAGCATAGTATAACGACGAGACAAAGCATCAGCAATAATATTATCTTTCCCCTTCTTGTGTTTAATGACATAAGGGAAAGTCTCAATAAATTCAACCCACTTAGCATGTCTACGATTAAGTTTTGCTTGACTTCTTATGTGTTTCAAAGATTCATGATCAGAATGTATAACAAATTCTTTGGGCCATAAATAATGTTGCCAAGTTTCTAATGTCCGAACAAGAGCATATAATTCCTTATCATAAGTAGAATAGTTCAGACTAGGCCCACTCAATTTTTCAGAAAAGTAAGCAACAGGTTTAGCATCTTGTAATAACACACCTCCCAAACCAATACCACTAGCATCGCATTCAAGCTCAAAAGTCTTATTAAAATCAGGAAGTTGGAGCAAAGGAGCATGTGTTAACTTATCTTTCAATATCGTGAAGGCTTCTTCCTGTGCGGTACCCCAAGTAAAAGGCACATCCTTACGTGTAAGCTCATTGAGAGGTGCAGCAATGGTGCTGAAATCTCTCACAAAACGCCTATAGAATCCAGCGAGGCCAAGAAAACTCCTCACTTGTGTGACCGTTTTGGGCTGCGGCCAACTCTCAATCGCCTCGATCTTGGCTTTATCAACTTCAATTCCCTGCGGAGTAACAACATAGCCAAGAAACGATACTCGGTCGATGCAAAAGGTGCACTTCCCAAGGTTACCAAACAAACGTGCATTACGTAGAGCAATAAAGACAGCACGTAAATGATCCAAATGTTCCTCCAAAGATTTGCTATAAATCAGTATATCATCAAAATAGACTACCACAAATCGTCCAATGAAAGCACGTAAAACCTCGTTCATTAATCTCATGAAAGTGCTAGGTGCATTAGTTAACCCAAAAGGCATGACTAACCACTCATATAATCCAAACTTAGTTTTAAAAGCCGTTTTCCATTCATCTCCTAATTTCATGCGAATTTGATGGTATCCACTACGCAAATCAACTTTGGAAAACATGGTAGAGCCACTTAATTCATCAAGCATATCATCTAACCAAGGAATAGGATGACGATAACGAATAGTAATATTATTAATGGCTCGACAATCAACACACATACGCCATGTTCCATCCTTTTTTGGCACTAATATAACAGGAACAGCACAAGGACTAAGGGATTCACGTATGTAACCTTTGTCGAGTAGCTCTTGTACTTGACGCTGAATCTCCTTCGTCTCCTCTGGATTTGTACGGTATGGCGCACGGTTGGGCAGCGAAGCACCGGGAATTAAGTCAATCTGATGCTCAATCCCTCGAATAGGTGGTAATCCCGGTGGTACGTCTTGTGGAAAGACGTCAATAAATTCCTGCAAAAGGTCAGTGACAACAGGAGGCAAAGAAGGAGGCAATTCCTCAAATGAAAACAAAGCTTCTTTGCACACAAAAGCATAGCACACATATTGACTAACATCCAAATCTGAAATATCAACCTTAGTAGCAAGCAAAGTTGGACTAGTCAATTTAATTTCATTAGAAACAGCAGAAGAAGATTTGCTATTAGTCTTATGTTGTTGCTCAAATTCTTTAGCTGCTATCTCATTTTCACTCTTATTATTCTCCTGTTTAGCTTTACTAGCTCTAGCAAGATCATCTTTCACAATTTGTTCAGGAGACATAGGAAGTAAAGCAATATTTTTATCCTGATGAACCAGAGTAAACTGATTTGTCCTACCATGGTGTACAACATTCCTATCAAATTGCCATGGTCTACCAAGTAAAAGAGAGCATGCTTGCATGGGTACCACATCACAATCAACATAATCAGCATATGCAGCAATGCTAAAGTGCACACGAACAGAACGCGTTACCTTAATCTTACCACTATTGTTAAACCACTGAATATAGTACGGATGGGGGTGTGGTCTTGTGGTGAGAGATAGCTTCTCCACCAACTCCATGCTAGCCAAGTTGTTGCAACTCCCTCCGTCAATGATGATGCGAACCGAACGTTCTTTCACCACTCCCTTTGTGTGGAACAAATTATGCCTCTGGTTTTGCTCGGCCTTCGTTACCTGCACACTTAACACACGTTGAGCAACCAAACTAGCATATTTATCTGCATCATCAGGAGCCATATACTCTATATCATGAGCATCATCATGGGCACCCTGTTCCTCATGAGCAATGAGAACTAAAGTCTCCTCATCATAGTCACTCGCTGACTCATACCCACCATCCGCCGTAATAGTCATCACACGCTTGGAGGGACAGTCTTTTGCGAAGTGACCTCCACCTTGGCACCTGCGACATTTAATATCACGATCTCGTGTTTGCCCTGTGGAAGCCATGGATGAAGAAGAACTCGCCGCTGGACCACTTTGTGCACCCTTGAATGGTGGCGCTGGTTGTTTTGGTGGCTCCCTATAAGAATGAGCGGCTGAAGTAGATGGTGGTGCAGCAGGACGTGTGGATGTAGAAGCTCCACGCGATGTCCATGATGTATTTCGTCCTGCAGAAAAGTTAGGTCTCGTAGCGGCCTGTCGATCCTGCACTTCACGTTCAGCTTTACAAGCAAGATGAAACAAACGAGTGATAGTAGCAAAGTCCTTGTATTCTAGAATAGTTTGTATCTCCCTGTTTAAACCACCCATAAAACGTGCAAGCATAGCTTCATTATCCTCTACTAGGCCACATCTAATCAATCCAGTTTGTAATTCTTGATAATATTCCTCTACAGAATTTTTTCCTTGTCTCAAACGCTGTAATTTTTGTAACAATTCACGTTGATAATAAGGAGGAACCCAGCGAGTACGCATAGCATCTTTTAAAGCAGCCCAAGTAGTTGGAATATTATTAGCATGCAATCTACAATGTTCAGACCACCAAATAGATGCAAATCCCATGAATTCACAAACAGCAGCAGTAACACGTCTATTCTCAGGATATTGTAAACATGTAAAGCGTTGTTCAGTTTCTAACTCCCAAGTAAGATAAGCATCAGGAATATATCTACCCTCAAACGGCTTAAGATTCAATTTCAGTTTAGGCACATGTTCATCATCGCGTACCTGAGGGGGTGGTTGGTGTCGACCGTGGCGAATGTTGGGACATGGACGGCCAGCTGGCTGTTCATAGGCCGCTTCCTGTTCCACCTCCTCCTCGTAATCACCCTCGTAGTTGTCGTCCTGGCCGACGTCAGAAGCAGCAGCAGCAGGAGGAGCACCAATACCAGCAGCTTGTCCTCTCGGAAACAGAATCCGTCGTGCACGTGGTAGTGGCGGTGGCTGTGGCTGTGCTGGAGCGGCAGCAGGCTGTGTAGGTAGGCGTGCGATCAACTCAGTAAACTTGGCGTCGAGCTTGGTGTCGATCATCTTTTCCACGCCATCAATTGCCTCTGTAAATCTGGTCTCGATGTCATTCACCTGTTCAGACATCATTTGTGCAAATTTATCATGTAGCTCCTTGTTTGTCATGTTCTCCCAATCGGGTGCATCCCGCGCCACTTCATCATGTGATCCTGGCATGGTTAGCAGAAATAGAAAACACACAGGAATATGATCCTACTTCTACTAATGGGATGTGGGATGGTGGAAAGCACAAATCCGTCAAGCTTTTCTTTCGTTCTTACCGATTCTTACCTAGCAGCAGGTGGTGATGTACAACCAACGGGTCAAAACTCTCAGAGATGTGGTAGAGCGATGGCCAGGAGGTGTCAACCGCACGAAGTAGAATATATGTGGAGCTGTAGGTAGGCTTGACAAATATGGTAGCAAAAAGCTCAACAGTAATCAAAACAGAGATGCAAAGCTGAATAAACACTCAACGTCGGTACTGTGCTGATCCTAGGCTAGACCGTACTAGAGACGCGAGCCTAAAACACCAACGAAAGCACGGCGCGGCACGTAAACAACTGAGAAGCACACTCTGAATTTTTTTTTCTCTCTTTTTTTTTTGCGATTCGGGACTGCGAACGTCTCAAAATGAGTTTCTGGACCTAAGGAACGTATGGGCACGAAATTTTTTTACCCCTGAAAATTTTGGCCTAAAAACTGCTCTGGAAAACGTGCCAGACTCTTTTTTTTTTTGCTAATCACCCCCCTTCTCTGTACGGAAAAAGTTTGATGAAATCCGACTCTAACAACTGAAAACTAATCTGGCTACAGAGAGATCAGGAACCGTACTGATGGTGGAACTCAACTCGGACTCGTGAGACGTGGTGGTGTATATGGACTCTTCTTGGCGGAACGTGGTGGTGTATCTGGACTCGGATTAGCGGAACGTGGTAGGATGACTACTTGTGCGGCGGCGACGTGGCAAACTGTGATCAGAACTCGAAACTCTAAGGGAACTAGACACTAAGATCAGCAACTTGACACAACGATGCAACCGTAAATTCAACAAAGCAAGTACTGAAAAGAAAACTGGAAAAAGGCTAGGACTGTCTTGGGACGTGATGATCTAACCCTAAATATTTTTTTTGTTGGCTTTTTCGTGGACTGTAGGTATGAAGAACAGAACCAATCTAGACTATGAAAACTGGTAAATCTCACCGAGCAACCTGGAAATCTGATACCACTTGATAGAGGCGAAGGTGTCCCGATGTTTCGATGAGATGATGGAGATCGATTTTGGTGGAATAGACTTTCACGACCCGACTACGAACGTGCGAAGACGTTGCGCCTTAGCAATCGCTAAACCAACTCCGAGAGGTTATTGATCCCGCGGATGCACGATCAACCTGACCACGAAGGTCAATTCCTGCAAGCAATCGAAGAACAAGCAAGAACTAAGAATTGCAATCTGGATATTGCGAATATAAGATGAAAGATTAACAGAAGTTGGGGTTCCAATGCGGTCTTGGCCTGGTCGGACGACACAAACGAAGAACTCGAAGTTGCGGCTATGGCTAACTTAAATCTAATTAAAACTCAAGTCTAAACGACGCCCTAAGGGCTGTATATATGGGGGAACAGAGGGGATTTTCGTGACCCCTTGGAGGTGGGGCCCGAAAACAACCCTAACTCGGTTTCCCCACACATACGGACTCTAAAAACAGCCTATAATGTGGTACTTCGAAATTACATGGGCCCAGCCCAATATTAAGGTGACGCAACACCTATAATTGCTCTTGGACGAAAATAATGAAGTGGCATCTCGTGTATTTCGTCCAAGCCTTCATGCATGCCTTATGGTGGCTTCAAAGTGCGAAAATCCCCACTGGAAGCTCCATTGTTATTTCCCGCGCGCGCACCTTCTTCTCCATGCTTGATCCCGCTCCAATGACCGTCCTTCTTGTCCATGCTAGGTCCTTCATTCATAAGCAAAACAAAAGTATCTAATTTAGGCAGCATCATATGTTCATGAACATTAGAAGGATTCGCAAGAAACGAAAGTACCTGATAATTTAGTTGACGTGCACGTGCTCTAGTAACTGGTCCAGTATCTGTAGTTGGTGAAGATGTGGGTGTAACATTAGTAGAGATGTCCTCATCAATACCTCCCCCATGTGACACGACCATCAGTATATTCTCAAGGTAAGTCATCATGCCAATCACATCATCCATGTGACTCATGCTCGACCTTTCGGTCTCTTGTGTCCCGAGGCCATGTCTGCACATGCCAGGCTCGCCACCACATCCTATGTGATTTGTTGTTGTGTCATACAAGGCCATGCTTCTGGGCATGCTAGGCTTGCTACACCCACCTCATTTGAACGCGAATATGTTTGACACCCATGTGACATGTGATGCCTCCATAATGTTAATCTTTCCAGGTGGTGCTCACTAGGGTAAGGACACTATGTTGGTTTTAGTGAGGGATCATCCTATAATGCTACCATCGTATATCTAACATATTAGCAAAACAGGATGCAACAATATAAATCATACATGCTACGATTCCCCCCGACATGCAAATTAAAGTTGAAAACGCCTTTCTACTTTATCTTTTGCAAGTTTTACGTGGCTGCTAGGGGTTTCGAGAAAAGAACCGTTTCTATCCTACGAAAACAAGCCACAACACCAATCCTGCAATTGTCTCTATTACACCCCTGCCGGGGCCCTCCGTTGCAAACTTCTTCGCAAAGCTAATGTTAGAGAGACATACACCCCCAAAGCCACTTATATGGTACCAGCCATATGTCAAGCGTGGAACCAGTCTCGCGTAAATGCGTAAGGTCGGTCGGGGCGGCTTCATAAGGACATTGCAACAATGACAAACGATTACACGTGGGAGGGTAACAATTGGAGAATTGATGCCATATACTAGATGTGTTCTATCCGTACAATACATCTACGCATAGCCTTGCTCATGATACCACTGTTGGGGTTCGGGGCAGAAAACACAAATTTTTCATAACCTACAATACCCAATACCAAGACCTATGTTATGGCGATGCAAGTAACGGATGGAATAAGTCACATACCAGTATGTAGTCCGTTAAGCGGGAAACGTTCCCGCGTGAACGTGGTTGGTGTAGTCGTACCGGCAATCCTCGATGCCGCGCAGCTCCACGATGACTCTGATATCCACCTGGTCCTTGAGACCGATGACGGGATTACGTCCCCGTCGGAAGGTTGTCGGCGAAGACACCGCGATACGGCCACGACAATGAAGTAGCGCCACAAGTGTAGCGCCTCACGGGATTACAGACATACGGTGTACCCGACGTCCCTCCGGGCTCCAAACCAGAAGAGCAACAAAATGAAGATGGATTCGGATCCCGATTCCAGCAACACGACGGCGTGCGTATGGTGGAGAAATCCCCAACTAAGTATAGACTCCAAACAAGGGGAGTCCATGCAAGGAAGGACAAAGGAGTAAGAGAGAACTTCAATTGGATGAATAAAAGAGCACCCCTACCCCTCCTTATATAGGCTGAGGAGGGGGGCAACCTCTCTCCCTCCCCGCGGTGGGACTAATCCCACCTATGGGGGTGGCGCACCAAATAAAGGGAGGTGCACTACTAGAGAAAAGCCTATACATGGAAATCTTATTAGTGGCGCATCTTCAATGTAATGCGCCACTAGGTTATAATGGGTGGAGCACTGGTTAAAAATGTGCCACCTCTAAGATCTTAGAGGTGGCGCATATTGTAAAATGCGCCACCCATAAGGGTGGGCCAGCCATGGATCCTCTTATATGTCGCGCATTTGGCAAAATGCGCCACCCCTAAGAACCTTATAGGTGGCGCATATTGCTGATGCGCCACCCCTAAGAGCTTGTGGGTGGCGCATATTGGAAATGCGCCACCCCTAAGAGCTTATGGGTGGCGCATATAGAAAATGCGCCACCCCTAAGCTCTTAGGGGTGGCGCATTTCCTGTATGCGCCACCACTGACATGCAATATGCGCCACCCCTAAGTATGGAGCTACCCTTATCTATTCCACCCCACCCACCACCTCTCATTCACTCCACACACTTCTCAAACTAGATCTACTCTTCTCACCTAGATCTATTCGGTTTTGTCCTCCTCCCCACCTCATTTCTTCTATTTATCCATCCATACTTGGCTTAAAATCTAGTTTGTTTCGTATTAAAGTGGGCCTCCTCCCCAACTCTTTTCTTCCATTTATCACCCATAATTGCCTTTATTAGCTTGGGGTTTCATGTATATGTGAAGCTTGAGGTGGTTTGAGGTATACGTGAAAGCTTGAGGTGGTTGGATGTATATGTGAAAGCTTGAGGTGGTTTGATGTATATGTTAAGTGTATATGTGAAGCTTATGGTGGTTTGATATATATGTGAATCTTGAGTTGCCAATGTTTTGCTGAAATGTTGATTCATTTCCGTTTTGGCAAGTTTCTGGCGCACTCTCTGCATGCTCCCATGCATTATTAGGGAAGGTCATGCCAAATTTTTCCGGCGACGACCGTGATATCTAATTGTGTTGCTCTCTCTGTGCATGCAGGCAATCATGGTCCGCGAGATGCTGAGCGATCTCACCGTGACTAGGTGGATGCAATGTGCGACAAACGACATGCTACGGAATAATAGGACGGATATAAGATTTCCGTGTCAGAGATGCAAACTACAGTGCCTGATAGAGCCTGATTCCGGAATATTGGAAAAGACACCTGAAGCGTAATGGTTTGATGGATGGCTATACACGGTGGATAAGTGATGAAGCTGGTGAGGAGGAGGACGTCAATGCGCCAGTAAATGAGGAAGGGCAACCAGACAACAACGGCGGGCGAGAAGACGAAGAGAATCCCGTACATGATCATGAAGAAAATGCCGAAGCAGATCATAAAGATCAAGATGCCGGACATGAGGATTCAAGATGGGTGCGAGACCAACATGTTCAAGAGCTGCTTGTCAAAGAGGCGGTGAACACAAGAGGTGCGGCTAGAGAGAAGGCCAAGATGGCGCAACTCGAGAAAGACGCGGTTACGAAGTTGTACGAAGGATGCAACGATGGGGATACCCGCTTGAATGTAACACTTGGGGATATGGAGATGAAGGCAAAACACATATGGACCGACGAAAGCTTCGATGATAACATGACATTCTGGCACGATCGTCTTCCGAAGGGCAACACATGCCTAACTAGTATCGCTAAGGCCAAGAAAGTTCTTTGCCCTCTCGATCTTCCGCATGTTAAATACCACGTCTACATAAATGATTGCATGATCTATCGGGTTGAGGACAAAGATAAAACCACATGTTCGGTGTGCGGTGTTAGTCGATACAAGAGAGGGAAGAAAGTTCCTAGAAAAGTGGTATGGTACTTTCCGATCACTCCTCGTCTGCAGAGGTATTTCGTAGATCCCGAGGAAGAAAAGCTCATGACCTGGCATGCAGATAGAAAGAAGCTAAAAGAGGATGACACGAACCCGGATCCGGAAAAGGAGGACATGTTGAGGCACCCTTCAGATGGTAGCCAATGGACCGCGTTGGACCTCGAATACCCAGATTTTGGGAAAGAACCAAGGAACCTCAGGATTGGTGTGAGCGCCGATGGAGTCAATCCGTTTGGCGGCCAGAGCAGCACACACAGTACCTGGCCCGTGTTTGTATGCATATACAACCTTCACCCCTGAAAGTGCATGAAGAAAAAGTACATAACAATGTGTATACTAGTTCAAGGGCCGAAACAACGAGGTACGGACCTCAATCTATATCTGCAGATGTTGAAAGAGGAGCTAGAAACGTTATGGAAAGACGGAGTCAATACGTGGGACGCCGCGGCAAAAGAATATTTCCCAATGAAAGCCGCGGTGATCACGACGGTGCACGACTATCTTGGATACGGATATTTCTAAGGGCAGGTGGTCCAAGGATTCTTTGCATGCGTTAGGTGCATGGATAATACAACGTACCGCTAGCTACCAAAAGATCCCGGATCTTAAAAAACCGTGTTCCAGGGGTCTCGGAAGTGGCTTCCCAATAAACACGCATGGAGAAAACAAGGACATCTGTTCGTTGGAAGCGAGGAGCTCCGAGCACCCCCAGCTCGAAGGAGCGGCAAAGAAATCGACAACTTGCTGAAAACTTGGAAAGAGTGCCCCGCGCCGGGAAAGAAAAAAAAAGAATACTCCGCCGTTGATGAGGGTATGGAAAGCGAGGTCTGTTTTCTGGGATTTGGAATACTGGAGTCTCCTCCGCAGTCCTCATAGCCTTGATCTCATGCATATCACAAAGAACGTGTGGGAGAGCTTGTTTGGCACGCTGTTCAACATGCCGGAGAAGACCAAGGACGGGACAAAATCAAGGAATGACTTGAAATTTATGGGCATCGGGAGGGAACTTCACCCCCCTAGTGACGATGACGATGAGCCGGAGGAGGAAGAGGATACAGAAACGCAAAACTCTCGCAAATGAAAAAGGGTGACCAAGAAGAAGACCGGTATTGATCACTGCCCCCCGTCATGCTTCACTCTGTGCGAGGAGGAGATCAAGCGATTTATCCATTGCCTCATAGGAGTAAAATTTCCGAACGGCTACGCGGGGAAGATAAGAAGATACCTAGACGAGGCGAAGCAGCGTTTCAGCGGGATGAAATCTCACAACTGTGTCGTGCTGATGACGCAGATTCTATCGGTTGCGATCCGAGGGATAATGGACGAGCACGTCCGTAAACGTTGTTTGTCCTTTGCAACGTTTTTGACGTCATCTCTCGGAAGTCGATTTGCGCTACGCAACTCAAAAGGCTACAGGAGGAGATCGTGCTCATACTATGTGAGCTTGAGATATATTTCCCGCCCGCGTTCTTCGACATTATGGTGCATCTGTTGATCCATGTCGTGGAGGATATCGTCCAACTCGGGCCTGCGTTTCTGCGCAACATGATGTCGTTCGAAAGGATGAATGGACACGTCAAAAAATACGTTCGTAACAGGTCCCGTCCAGATGGAAGCATAGCGAAGGGCTTTCTAACCGAAGAGTGCATCTCTTTTTGCACGAATTATCTCAACACCGAGAACCATGTTGGTCTGCCCGTCAACAAGAACTTTGGCAGGATTGATGGGTGTGGTCACCAGGAGGGAAGCCGCGCAATGCATGTCAACTTCGAGGGTCGAGACATCGACTTTGAAAGAGCAAGCCTAGTCGCGCTACAACACATCCAGTTAGTCGATTCTTGGATAATAAAGCACAAGGATGTAATCAGGAAGAAGTAAAGTAACCAGGGCCTGCAGATAACGGACCGAGATCCACGGCTAATCAAAGAGCACAACTCCGGTTTCATGACTTGGTTCAGGGACGAGCTTCGTGCTAATCCCCAGCGAAGGAACGCTTCCAAGGACGAAAATATGATATTCACCTTGTCACAGGGTGCCGCACGCAACCTGATGACCTACCAAGCGTATGATATCAACGAATACAGATTCTACATGGAGGAAAAGCACAATAACTGCGATTACCGGAACTCAGGGGTAACGGGGATATTCTACACCGATGACGTCAAGGAAAAGATTCTACGGAAGGATCGAGGACATATGGGAGCTCAACTACTGTGGAGAGAAGGTGCCGATGTTCCTTGTGAGATGGGCCAAGAGTGTTGTAAAAGAAGACCGGTACTTCACCACCATGGTTATACCCGAAGCCAAATCCAAGTCTGCGGGCGCAAACGTCACCGCGAAAAATGAGCCATGGGTACTGGCTAGCCAAGTGGACCAATGCTTCTTCATTACCGACCCATCAAAGCCGAGCCGCGTTGTAGTGAGGAGAGGCAAAAGAAACATCATCGAAATGGATGGAGTCGCCAACGAGCAATACTTTGACAAGTACGGCGACCCGAAGATGGAAGATGACTACGCCGCTCAGGATACATACACCACAACCCTACCGAAGAAAGGTCTCCCGTTCAAGAGGAAAAGTGAAGGCGTCCCGGGCCTAAATTATTCAACCACGACAAAGAAGGGCAAGAAGAAGATCGTGAGGAAATGCTAGCTATAGATAGCTAGTTCCAAATTTAAGAAAATATTTTGAAATTTATGATCACTTTGTGTATGCATGGATTTAATCGGCACTTTGTAATTGATGATCACATTCTTATAGTTCGATCATAATTTAGGTATTCTCATCATCTGGTTAGCAGCGGATCGGCATTTGTGTGTGTTCTGGGATGTTAGCTCTATCAGTGCTAGCGATCATTCTCATTTAGGCATGAATTGAACGCGCCAGCTCACGAATTTCTATTGGTAAAAAAAATTATTTCTTGATAAAGAGCCATATCTATGACCCAACCTACATAATCGAGGAACCATGCCTAACTCCATAATTATTATTTTTAAATGGTTTCACTTTAACTAAAAATAAATAATTGTTTAAATTTAATTAAAAAATAAAAACGCTTAGGGGTGGCGCATATTGCCGAAATGCGCCGCTAAGTGATCTTAGGGTGGCGCATTTCAGCGAAATACGCCACCAAAAGGTTTCTTATGCGTGGCGCATTTCGCCTAAATGTGTCACGCATAAGAAACCTTTTTGTTGTGCATTTCATCAAAATGCGCCACCCGTAAGCCTTAACCTCCATCAACCCCCCTCCCCTTGCCCGTGCCCACACCCATTCCCCACCGGCCACTCTCCCAATCTCCTCGCTGCCGACCGCCACCGGAGCCCCCCCCCCCCCCGTTCGAGCCCCCCCTCTCCGGCCACCGCCCTCGCCGCCACCGGAACTGCCACCGGAGCCTCATCGTGGTCGTCTCCTTCCTCTCCACCGCGGAACCCGAGTCCTCACCAGCCGAGCCCTCGCCATCCAGAGCAGGAGCCCTAGCATCGCCGCCATCCGAGCCATCGCCGCCACCGGAGCCGCATCGGACGCCCGCAGTCGCCCCACCGTCCACCACCTGCTGCGCCGCCACCGGAGGAGCCAGAGCCCTCACTGTCCTCGCCGCCACTGTCGAGGTCAGTCTTCCTCCTGCTATACAAACCCAAGAAAACAGAGAGGGATTTGAGAATTGCTATATGTGCAATCCCTTTGTGGAATTTGAGAGTCTTGGTCCTCCATCTATCTGAATTTCCTCCAAGATTAAGCATACCTGTCTGCTAGAAATTGTTAAGGAATCCTGGATATGTGTTATCATTGATGCCACTGTGATTATGTGTTGATTATAATTTTTTCCCATTCTAATAAATTAGTCCATTATTAGTGCAGCCAATCCTAAGAATCCCATTTTATTTACCAAAATGTGTATTCCTAGTTCTAATGTTATGCCACTTCCCTTTGTTAGAGCCCAGCATGGGCTCATGCGTTTTGTGCTGGCAATTGTTAGAGGCCTTTCATGTATAAATTGTTCAGTGTAGCAGTTGCTAGATTAGCAGGGCTAGACGTCATCTGGTAAAGTTTTGCACCATATCATCATAGTTGTATTTTGTTTATGGTGAATGCTATTGCGCCATTATTAGACCTCGACGAAGCAGGAACAGTCTTTATATGCTTTTGCTGGATCTTTGTGTGGGGATAATCTCAAAATTGTGCAAGGGTTTTCTACAGTGCTATCCACTATATAAACTGAACAATTAGTGCTTAAAGTGAATATATATGCCATAGTTGGTATAAAGTCTAAAGATTTACTTCATTTTAACTAAAGAAACTGAACATTAATTATATTAAAAATAAAAACAGAATGTAGGTTATGTTTGATGAGGACATCTCTACTAATGTTACACCCACGTCTTCACCAACTACACATACTGGACCAGTTACTAGAGCACGCGCACGTCAACTAAATTATCAGGTACTTTCGTTTCTTGCGAATCCTTCTAATGTTCAGGAACATATGATGCTGCCTAAATTAGATACTTTTGTTTGTCTTATGAATGAAGGACCTAGCATGGATAAGAAGGATGGTCATTGGAGCGGGATCAAGCATGGAGAAGGAGGTGTGCGCGAGGGAAAGGACAATGGAGCTTCCAGTGGTGATTTTCGCACTTTGAGGCCACCATAAGGCGTGCATGAAGACCTGGACGAGAGACACAAGACGCCACATTAATATTTTCGTCCAAGGGTTATTATAGGTGCTGCATCACCTTATTATTGGGCCAGGCCCATGTAATTTCGAAATACACTTAATAGGCTATTTTTTAGAGTCCGTATGTGTGGGGAAACCGAGTTAGGGTTGTTTTCGGACCCCTCCTCCAAGGGGCCACGAAATTCCCCTCTGTTCCCCCATATATACAGCCCTTAGGGCGTCGTTTAGACTTGGGTTTTAATTAGATATAAGTTAGCCATAGCCGCAACTTCGAGCTCTTCGTTTGTGTCATCCGACCAGGCCAAGACCTCATTGGAACCCCAACTTTCGTAATCATTCATCTTATATTCGCAATATCCAGATTGCAATTCTTAGTTCTTGCTTGTTCTTCGATTGCTTGCAGGAATTAGACCTTCGTGGTCAGGTTGATCGTGCATCCGCGGGATCAATAACCTCTCGGAGTTGGTTTAGCGATCGCTAAGGCGCAACGTCTTCGCACGTTCGTAGTCGGATCGTGAAAGTCGCCTCCACCATAATCGATCTCCACCATCTCATCGAAACATCGGGACACCTTCGCCTCTATCAAGTGGTATCAGATTTCCAGGTTGCTCGGTGAGATTTACCAGTTTTCGTAGTCTAGATTGGTTCTGTTCTTCATACCTACAGTCCACGCAAAAGCCAAAAAAAAAATTAGGGTTAGATCATCATGTCCCAAAACAGTCCGAGCCTTTGTCCAGTTTTCTTTACAGTAGTTTGCTTTGTTGAATTTACGGTTGCATCGTTGTGTCGAGTTGCTGATCTTAGCGTCTAGTTCCCTTAGAGTTTCGAGTTCTGATCACAGTTTGTCACACCGCCGCCGCACAGTAGTACGCCGCCACGTTTCCGCCAATCCGAGTCCAGATACACCACCACGTTCCGCCAAGTCGAGTCCATATACAGCACCACGACCTACCAATCCGAGTTGAGTTCCATCACCCGTTCGGTTTGTGATCTCTCCGTGGCCAGATTAGTTTGAGTTGATTAGAGTCGGATTTCACCAATCTTTGTCGTACGTAGAAGAGGGTGATTTCCAAAAAAAAACGAGTCTGGCACGCTTTCCAGAGCAGTTTTTAGGCCAAAAATTTTGGGGGTAAAAAATTTTTTCGCCCATACGTTCCTTAGGTCCAGAAACTCATTTTGAGACGTTCGCCACCATAGTGATTTTTTCGCACTTTTTCAGCCACCGCAGTCCCGCATCGCAAAAAAAAAGAGAAAAAAAATTCAGAGTGTGCTTCTCAGTTGATTACGTGCCGCGCCGTGCTCTCGTTGGTGTTTTAGGCTCGCGTCTCTAGTACGGTCTAGCCTAGGATCAGCACAGTACCGACGTTGAGTGTTTATTCAACTTTGCATCTCTGTTTTGATTACTGTTGAGCTTTTTGCTACCATATTTGCCAAGCCTACCTACAGCTCCACATATATTCTACTTCGTGCGGTTGACACCTCCTGGCCATCGCTCTACCACATCTCTGAGAGTTTTGACCCGTTGGTTGTACATCACCACCTGCTGCTAGGTAAGAATTGGTAAGAACGAAAGAAAAGCTTGACGGATTTGTGCTTTCCACCACCCCACATCCCATTAGTAGAAGTAGGATCATATTTCTGTGTGTTTTCTATTTCTGCTAACCATGCCAGGATCCCATGATGAAGTGGCGCGGGATGCACCCGATTGGGAGAATATGACAAACAAAGCGTTACATGATAAATTTGCACAAATGATGTCTGAACAGGTGAATGACATCGAGAACAGATTTACAGAGGGGATTGATGGTGTGGAGAAGATGATCGACACCAAGCTCGACGCCAAGTTTACTGAGTTGCTCGCACGCCTACCTGCACAGCCTGCGGCCGCTCCAGCACAGCCACCGCCACCACGACGTGCACGACGTATTCTGTTTCTGGGCAGACAAGCTGCTGGTGCTCCTGCGGCTGCTGCAGTTGCTACTGCTGCTGCTGCTTCTGACGTCGGCCAGGACGACAACTACGAGGGTGATTACGAGGAGGAGGTGGAACAAGAAGCGGCCTATGAGCAGCCAGCTGGGCGTCGACGTCCCAACATTCGCCACGGTCGACACCAACCACCCCCTCAGGTACGCGATGATGAACATGTGCCTAAACTTAAATTGAATCTTAAGCCGTTTGAGGGTAGATATATTCCTGATGCTTATCTTACTTGGGAGTTAGAAACTGAACAACGCTTTACATATTTACAATATCCTGAGAATAGACGTGTTACTGCTGCTGTTTGTGAATTCACGGGTTTTGCATCTATTTGGTGGTCTGAACATTGTAGATTGCATGCTAATAATATTCCAGCTACTTGGGCTGCTTTAAAAGATGCTATGCGTACTCGCTGGGTTCCTCCTTATTATCACCGTGAATTGCTACAAAAATTACAGCGTTTGAGACAAGGAAAAAATTCTGTAGAGGAATATTATCAAGAATTACAAACAGGATTGATTAGATGTGGCCTAGTAGAGGATAATGAAGCTATGTTTGCACGTTTTATAGGTGGCTTAAACAGGGAGATACAAACTATTCTAGAATACAAGGACTTTGCTACTATTACTCGTTTGTTTCATCTTGCTTGTAAAGCTGAACGTGAAGTGCAGGATCGACAGGCTGCTACGAGACCTAACTTTTCTGCAGGACGAAATACATCATGGACATCGCGTGGACCTTCTACATCCACACGTCCTGCTACACCACCATCTACTTCAATCGCTCATTCTTACAGGGAGGCACCAAAACAGCCAGCGCCACCATTCAAGGGTGCACAGAGTGGTCCAGCAGCGAGTTCTTCTTCATCCATGGCTTCCACAGGGCAAACACGAGATCGTGATATTAAATGTCGCAGGTGCCAAGGTGGAGGTCACTTCGCAAAAGACTGTCCCTCCAAGCGTGTGATGATTATTACGGCGGATGGTGGGTATGAGTCAGCGAGCGACTATGATGAGGAGACTTTAGTTCTCATTGCTCACGAGGAACAGGGTGCCCATGATGATGCTCATGATATAGAGTATATGGCTCCTGATGATGCAGATCAATATGCTAGTTTGGTTGCTCAACGTGTGTTAAGTGTGAAGGTATCGAAGGCCGAGCAAAACCAGAGGCATAATTTGTTCCACACAAAGGGAGTGGTGAAAGAACGTTTGGTTCGCATCATCATTGACGGAGGGAGTTGCAACAACTTGGCGAGCATGGAGTTGGTGGAGAAGCTATCTCTCACCACAAGACCACACCCCCATCCGTACTATATTCAGTGGTTTAACAATAGTGGTAAGATTAAGGTAACGCGTTCTCTTCGTGTGCACTTTAGCATTGCTGCATATGCTGATTATGTTGATTGTGATGTGGTACCCATGCAAGCATGCTCTCTTTTACTTGGTAGACCATGGCAATTTGATAGGAATGTTGTACACCATGGTAGGACAAATCAGTTTACTCTGGTTCATCAGGATAAAACTATTGCTTTACTTCCTATGTCTCCTGAACAAATTGTGAAAGATGATCTTGCTAGAGCTAGTAAAGCTAAACAGGAGAAAAATAAGAGTGAGAATGAGATAGCAGCTAAAGAATTTGAGCAACAACATAAGACTAATAGCAAATCTTCTTCTGCTGTTTCTAATGAAATTAAATTGACTAGTCCAACTTTGCTTGCTACTAAGGTTGATATTTCGGATTTGGATGTTAGTCAATATGTGTGCTATGCTTTTGTGTGCAAAGAAGCTTTGTTTTCATTTGAGTAATTGCCTCCTTCTTTGCCTCCTGTTGTCACTGACCTTTTGCAGGAGTTTATTGACGTCTTTCCACAAGACGTACCACCGGGATTACCACCTATTCGAGGGATTGAGCATCAGATTGACTTAATTCCCGGTGCTTCGCTGCCCAACCGTGCGCCATACCGTACCAATCCGGAGGAGACGAAGGAGATTCAGCGTCAAGTACAAGAGCTACTCGACAAAGGTTACATACGTGAATCCCTTAGTCCTTGTGCTGTTCCTGTTATATTAGTGCCTAAAAAGGATGGAACTTGGCGTATGTGAGTTGATTGTAGAGCCATTAATAATATTACTATTCGTTATCGTCATCCTATTCCTAGGTTAGATGATATGCTTGATGAATTAAGTAGCTTTACCATGTTTTCCAAAGTTGATTTGCGTAGTGGATACCATCAAATTCGCATGAAATTAGGGGATGAATGGAAAACAGCATTTAAAACTAAGTTTGGATTATATGAGTGGTTAGTCATGCCTTTTGGGTTAACTAATGCACCTAGCACTTTCATGAGATTAATGAACGAGGTTTTACGTGCTTTCATTGGACGATTTGTGGTAGTCTATTTTGATGATATACTGATTTATAGCAAATCTTTGGAGGAACATTTGGATCATTTACGTGCTGTTTTTATTGCTCTACGTAATGCACGTTTGTTTGGTAACCTTTGGAAGTGCACCTTTTGCACCGACCGAGTATCGTTTCTTGGCTATGTTGTTACTCCGCAGGGAATTGAAGTTGATAAAGCCAAGATCGAGGTGATTGAGAGTTGGCCGCAGCCCAAAACGGTCACACAAGTGAGAAGTTTTCTTGGCCTCGCTGGATTCTATAGGCGTTTTGTGAGAGATTTCAGCACCATTGCTGCACCTCTCAATGAGCTTACACGCAAGGATGTGCCTTTTACTTGGGGTACCGCACAGGAAGAAGCCTTCACGGTATTGAAAGATAAGTTAACACATGCTCCTTTGCTCCAACTTCCTGATTTTAATAAGACTTTTGAGCTTGAATGCGATGCTAGTGGGATTGGTTTGGGAGGTGTGTTATTACAAGATGCTAAACCTGTTGCATACTTTTCTGAAAAATTGAGTGGGCCTAGTCTGAACTATTCTACTTATGATAAGGAATTATATGCTCTTGTTCAGACATTAGAAACTTGGCAACATTATTTATGGCCCAAAGAATTTGTTATACATTCTGATCATGAATCTTTGAAACACATAAGAAGCCAAGCAAAACTTAATCGTAGACATGCTAAGTGGGTTGAATTTATTGAGACTTTCGCTTATGTCATTAAACACAAGAAGGGGAAAGATAATATTGTTGCTGATGCTTTGTCTCGTCGTTATACTATGCTTTCACAACTTGACTTCAAGATATTCGGTTTAGAGACAATCAAAGATCAATATGTACATGATGCGGAATTTAAAGATGTTTTGCAGAATTGTAGAGAGGGTAGAACATGGAACAAGTTTGTGCTTAATGATGGGTTTGTGTTCCGTTCTAACAAGCTATGCATTCCAGCTAGCTCTATTCGTCTTTTGTTGTTGCAGGAGGCGCATGGAGGAGGATTAATGGGACATTTTGGCGTGAAGAAGACGGAGGACGTACTTGCTACACATTTCTTTTGGCCAAAGATGAGACGGGATGTTGAGCGTTTTGTTGCTCGTTGCACTACATGTCAAAAAGCTAAGTCACGACTCAATCCTCATGGTTTATACATGCCTTTACCTGTACCTAGTGTTCCGTGGGAGGACATATCCATGGACTTTGTTTTAGGTTTGCCTCGAACACAGAAGGGGAGGGATAGCATATTTGTTGTCGTGGATAGATTTTCTAAGATGGCACATTTTATACCATGTCATAAAAGCGATGATGCTACTAATGTTGCTGATTTATTCTTTCGAGAGATTATTCGCTTACATGGTGTGCCCAATACTATTGTCTCGGATCGTGATACTAAGTTTATTAGCCATTTTTGGAGATGCTTATGGGCTAAGTTGGGGACTAAACTACTTTTTAGTACTACATGTCATCCCCAAACTGATGGACAAACTGAAGTAGTCAATAGGACTTTGTCTACTATGCTTAGGGTTGTTTTAAAGAGTAACTTGAAAATGTGGGAAGAATGTTTACCTCATATTGAATTTGCTTATAATCGTTCATTTCATTCTACCATTAAAATGTGCCCTTTTGAGATTGTTTATGGTTTTCTACCTCGTGCACCTATTGATTTGCTGCCTCTTCCATCTTCGGAGAAGGTTAATTTTGATGCTAAGCAACGTGCTGAATTGATATTAAAAATGCATGAGTTAACTAAAGAAAACATTGAGAAAATGAATACTAGATACAAGCTTGCTGGTGATAAGGGTAGAAAGCATGTTGTGTTTGAACCAGGAGATCTTGTTTGGTTACATCTACGTAAAGATAGGTTTCCTGATTTGCGCAAGTGTAAGTTAATGCCACGAGCTGATGGTCCCTTTAAGGTTTTACAGAAAATTAATGATAATGCATATAAACTTGAGCTACCTGCAGATTTTGGGGTTAGTCCCACATTTAACATTGCAGATTTGAAACCTTATTTGGGAGAAGATGATGAGCTTCCGTCGAGGACGACTTCCATTCAAGAAGGGGAGGATGATGAGGACATCTCTACTAATGTTACACCCACATCTTCACCAACTACACATACTGGACCAGTTACTAGAGCACGCGCACGTCAACTAAATTATCAGGTACTTTCGTTTCTTGCGAATCCTTCTAATGTTCAGGAACATATGATGCTGCCTAAATTAGATACTTTTGTTTGTCTTATGAATGAAGGACCTAGCATGGATAAGAAGGATGGTCATTGGAGCGGGATCAAGCATGGAGAAGGAGGTGTGCGCGAGGGAAAGGACAATGGAGCTTCCAGTGGTGATTTTCGCACTTTGAGGCCACCATAAGGCGTGCATGAAGACCTGGACGAGAGACACAAGACGCCACATTAATATTTTCGTCCAAGGGTTATTATAGGTGCTGCGTCACCTTATTATTGGGCCAGGCCCATGTAATTTCGAAATACACTTAATAGGCTATTTTTTAGAGTCTGTATGTGTGGGGAAACCGAGTTAGGGTTGTTTTCGGACCCCTCCTCCAAGGGGCCACGAAATTCCCCTCTGTTCCCCCATATATACAGCCCTTAGGGCGTCGTTTAGACTTGGGTTTTAATTAGATATAAGTTAGCCATAGCCGCAACTTCGAGCTCTTCGTTTGTGTCATCCGACCAGGCCAAGACCTCATTGGAACCCCAACTTTCGTAATCATTCATCTTATATTCGCAATATCCAGATTGCAATTCTTAGTTCTTGCTTGTTCTTCGATTGCTTGCAGGAATTAGACCTTCGTGGTCAGGTTGATCGTGCATCCGCGGGATCAATAACCTCTCGGAGTTGGTTTAGCGATCGCTAAGGCGCAACGTCTTCGCACGTTCGTAGTCGGATCGTGAAAGTCGCCTCCACCATAATCAATCTCCACCATCTCATCGAAACATCGGGACACCTTCGCCTCTATCAATGTTCTAGTAGTACTCTGTATTAGGTTTGTAGTGGTAGCAATAGAGGTAGTAGTTGAAACAATAGTGGTAGCAATAGAGGTAGCAATAGTGGTAGCAATGTAGGCTATGTTCCTCTCTATGTGTGTGATGTGTGTGTGCTACTGACCATGACCATGTGAAGTTCATGCTTATTAAATATATTTTTTGCTTGCCGCCATTGCTTATCAAGTTCATTGCTTAATTTGCTAGTTGCTTGTTGCCATTAATGCTTATAAAGTTCATTTCTTAATTATCAAGTTCATTGCTTGCTGCCATTGCTTATGAAGTTCATTGCTTGCTAGTTGTGCCTACATGTAGGCATTTTTTGTGCAGGTAAAAATCATTATCCCCTTTCTCCAGAAATGTTGATAAACTTCCGTTTCGGTTGAGAATGGGGCACTCTCATGTTAAGAAAAATAGCAAAGGTCATGCCGAATTTTTCCGTGAATTCGTGCATGACCTTTGTTATTTTTCTTAACATGAGAATAGTTGCATTTATTTATTGTGCTAATTAATTAAGTAATTTTGGGAATTCATTTATTTTTCTTAACATGTCGACCGGAGCTGACGCCGGTCCTTCTTCTTAGCCGGGAAAAAAAAGGAAGCAATTTTGGGAATACTCCCCGGAGGAGGTCGAGGAGCACAGAGAAGAGGAAGTACCTCCGGGCGAGGAGGAGTATGAGGAGGAAATAGAGTCAGAGTCCGACTCATCGGAGGATGATGACATGGAGGAGGAGGGTACAGAAGGGGAGAGGAACATTGTCGACGAGGATGATCATGCCGGTGGCTCAAACACAGATGGTAGCCAGTCGAGGAAGCGGAATTGGAAACCAACCAAGGTCGGCACCATCAGGCAAGAGTTTACCGTTGTGACCTCCGTTGGGATTCCTACCGAGCCCCAACGTTTTTCGGAAGGCTACGGCCGTCAAGTCGCGGCGATCCTCCGGAACACCGTCCCGATCACCACAATAAACCTAAGGAGTCGTGACAACACTCATTATTGTCAGCTCCTTCTTGACAAGTTGCAAAGACGATACAAGTTCCCGGACCCGTACGACAACAAAAACCTAAAGGGAACAAGGTAAACAAATGGGCCCTCAGGAGGATGAGCAAAGCCTTGTCCAGTTGGAAAACCCAGGTGAAGGAGGCAATTATGGAGCACGTCAAATCCAGGGAGGAGCTCAAGGAGAAAGAGCCGATGATCGACGAAGCTACCTACGACCTTTTCAAGGCTAGGTGTGAGTCCGAGGACGCCAAGGCCACGAGTGCAAATGGCAAGGCTATGCGGGCGCAGGTCATAGGTAACCACTGTCTCGGAACCGGAGGTTACAGACATTCCAAGCCTAAATGGGACAAGGAGGATGTCGAGTATGTCGTTGCGGGCCTACCTAACCCCTTTGAGTAATACAAAGCTGATCCACAGACTGAATTCTTTGTGAGGGCCCGGAGCCATAAGGACAAAGAAACCTCGAACATAGTTCTCGATCCTAAGGTTCAGGAGTTTACGGCTGCCGTGGTAAGTAGTTCACCACGCAATTTCCTTGTCGATTGAATTCTAGTTCATGAAGTTCAGCTTCTTAGTGTTTCACATTCTTTGTGCAGGAAGATGAATTCGCCGCGACCTCATCGCAAGGGTCGACTATTAAGACGGCCGGCCCGTGGGACACCTCTTTTAACAGGGCGATGAACAAGGTCAAGAAGATTGAGACCGTGTCGGCAAAGCCATCGTCAGCCGGCCATGTGGTCGGCTTTGGTGCGGACCTAAATTGGTCTGAATATTATGGGAAACCGGCGGAGTAGTCGGGTTCGAGGGGGCGCAAGGCGAGAAGGACCAAACAAGACGCCGCTTATGTTCGTGGACATGCTTCCGCAGCTTGTCCAGGACGAAGTGGCGAAGAATATGAGCGCCCTCCTTCCTGATATGATGCAGTCACTCGAGAATTGGCAAGCACGTGGTCGACAAGGGCCCATACTAGTCCCGAGCATGGTCGGTAGCAACTCGGGCACCACGACGGCCGCAGCCCCGACTCCGGGTCCCGCACCGACTCCGGCCGCCAACACCGCGACACCGACGCCGGACGTGATGGTGACTCCTCCAGCCACGTTCGAGCAATCGGGGCATAATAATAATGCACCCACCGGTAGCGAAAAAAGGGCGACCCACGCCACGGGAGGCATCGCACCCTCCGTCTCTTGCATGCCCACCGTCGTCGGCGGGGTCTCTTCATTGGCCGACATTGACGCCCCCAAGGTAACTATAAGCGTCCGCAACTCAAACGAGGACTTCATCTCCTTGCCTTTTATTACTGGCATCTTTCTGATCCCTAAATGCATATGTCTCTTTCACAGGAGGACACTCCATGCATTCTACTACAAGTCGTGGATGGCGAGTTGAAGGATGTTTCCAAAGGTAAAATCCTTCAACCCCAAAATTGAGTGATCCACAATAGGCCGATGGCACCGGAGATGCATAGGGTTCAAATCTCTCTCGTGATTTCGGGCTACAAGAGAGTGGAACCTCCCATTCAACCCCCCGGATACGATGAGGACAAGCCGGCAGTCCTCAATGATTGTTTCGGCCAAATATGCCTTTGGCCGAAGACCCAAATGCGTTTGATGACGGGGGAAGGGGGAACCACACCAAGGACAACGCTGGTAGTCGTCGTGCCGGCGCCACATGATCCCATCGGCGCACAACAAGAAGACGACGATCTTGATGATGATATCAACGCCGACTAGTTCATCAATACTTTGTATGATGCTGATGACTTATTCATGCCTCCTGCTGAAGGAGCCTATCAGCATGACGAGGAAGCTCGCGGTCCAGCTGATCCTACGGCGAAGCCTGCTTGCTCCACGCGTCTCTTCGCTGCTTCTCAGGAGATGTCTCCAGCAGCTTGCGCCTTCACCGGGCCTCAAGCAGATGCCACAATGAGATCTATTCTCAGCCCGTCCACACTCCATAAGGCGGCCACTGAGCAGATAAAGGCCGGTGACTGCTCGAAATAAGAAAAGAAGAAGGGACGAAAAAGAAAGAAGGGTGCTTCGAGCAGCCAATCTCCGATGCCGATCAGGGCTCAGGACGGGCCACCAAGACCCTAGGATCTCTCGTTTGAAATCCATGTGGCGGGTAGGGAGATGCTACCTAATGACATGCTCGACCTTGCAACTTCGGATATGCAGAGTGTGCATCATAGTGTTATGGCATTATAGAAGATGCTTCTTCGAGAGAAGAATCCCTCGTACCCAGTTTTCATGGCCAAGGTGCCACTCAACATGGGCTTCATCAACAATGTCCCCGCGGATATGATAATCTTGCGGTTCTCAGAGATCTTCAATTTGTTTCATCTCAAGCGGCTGGACCATAGCCTTATCCGTCTGTGCTCGCTCAGCCTTTCTATGAGTATCAGGAGAGATAAGACCCCGAGCGTTGCAATATTGGACCCCTTCTACATGCGTGAAAGCATCTTGATGGACGACGGGGACGCGACTCTTGCGGCGGGGTACATCAGGGAATTCATGCTAGAGAACGCCGACAAGGATTCATTTCTCATGACCTACTCTCCCAAGTAAGTCATTCACTCGCCGCCGTAGCATATATGCTTTCTTAAATTTCCTCCATTGTCCTCTTCCAACATTCCTTTTGGATTGTTTTAATTATGCAGTGAGGATCAAGACTGCGTGCTCATCTGCTTTTCACCTCAACACTCGCATGCCGTGTATTTAGACTCGGGGAGTGTGAAGAATAAAGATTAAAAGTATATCACGAGATTTTTGGATGATGCTCTCGCCGGCTACAAAAAGCCGGAGGCAAGATCGTGAAGCACAATATAGGAAGAATCAGCCTGGCGTGAGCGTGTTCAACCACGTGACGCAGTTCCCGTGCATCAAGCAGCCGGCTGGCAGTGTGAGGGATGCGTACTACGCCTCCATCACATGCGGGCGATTGTACAGGAAGAGCGCAACCTTACGCTGCCAAGTCATCTCAAAGCGTGGGCCGAAAGGAAGGCGACAATCGCCGATGCAGATCTTAGGCATGAGTTCTTTCACATCCAAGGGGAGATGGCGACTATCATCTTTCGTGAAGTACAGATGAAGGGGTCGATCTTCCACTACAACATTGTACCATCCAATGGGGAGATAGAAGCCCGCCTAAAGGCCTTGCGTGACACAAGGCCTTTCATGACGAAAGAAGGATGCCACCCATTCCCTGAGCCGGCTCACAAGTGATTACGATCGATGTGAATTTCATGCTACATTGTTTCATGCTTAGCGTTGTTAGTTCCGAACAATATTGATGATTTGTGTTCTAAATAACTTTATCTCTATTGCACAAACACTTTTCCATCTTTGTATAAATGTATCATGCATCATTTTGGCTATGCTACTAGTTTAGCTGATCAGATCTTATTAAAGTTGTGTTGTGTGTATGTATCTTCCTATATGCTTAAACGATAAATGTGGTCATTGATGCCATTGTCATTCACACTCACTTGTTTGCTGCAACAGATCGATCAAAATGATCAACTCTATCAAGATGGAGTGAAGAAAACAATACTCGAAGATTAGTTTCAGGGTTTTCTTTTATTTCATTTGTAATAACGTGTATTCGATACTTGTAAACAATACTCGAAAACATGTAATGCTTTCTCTAGTTCTGTAATGCTTCTATATATGTAATAATTTTTGTGATTCCATTTATGTAATTGTTTCTGTATTTTGTTTTCCGTAAATTGATTTTTTTTGTTTTTTGTAATAAATATTTGGTGGCGCATCTTCTATACAGTTAGTGGCGCATCTGTAATGCGCCACCTGATGAGGACATCTCTACTAATGTTACACCCACATCTTCACCAACTACACATACTGGACCAGTTACTAGAGCACGCGCACGTCAACTAAATTATCAGGTACTTTCGTTTCTTGCGAATCCTTCTATTGTTCATGAACATATGATGCTGCCTAAATTAGATACTTTTGTTTTGCTTATGAATGAAGGACCTAGCATGGACAAGAAGGATGGTCATTGGAGCGGGATCAAGCATGGAGAAGAAGGTGCGCGCGCGGGAAAGGATAATGGAGCTTCCAGTGGTGATTATCGCACTTTGAAGCCACCATAAGTTGCGCATGAAGTCTTGGACGAAATACGCGAGATGCCACTTCATTATTTTCGTCCAAGGGCAATTATAGGTGCTGCGTCACCTTAAAATTGGGCTGGGCCCATGTAATTTCGAAATACCACATTATAGGCTGTTTTTAGAGTCTGTATGTGTGGGGAAACCGAGTTAGGGTTGTTTTCGGACCCCACCTCCAAGGGGTCACGAAAATCCCCTCTGTTCCCCCATATATACAGCCCTTAGGGCGTCGTTTAGACTTGGGTTTTAATTAGATTTAAGTTAGCCATAGCCGCAACTTCGAGTTCTTCGTTTGTGTCGTCCGACCAGGCCAAGACCGCATTGGAACCCCAACTTCTGTTAATCTTTCATCTTATATTCGCAATATCCAGATTGCAATTCTTAGTTCTTGCTTGTTCTTCGATTGCTTGCAGGAATTAGACCTTCGTGGTCAGGTTGATCGTGCATCCGCGGGATCAATAACCTCTCGGAGTTGGTTTAGCGATTGCTAAGGCGCAACGTCTTCGCGCGTTCGTAGTCGGGTCGTGAAAGTCTACTCCACCAAAAAATCGATCTCCATCATCTCATCGAAACATCGGGACACCTTCGCCTCTATCAAGTGGTATCAGATTTCCAGGTTGCTCGGTGAGATTTACCAGTTTTCATAGTCTAGATTGGTTCTGTTCTTCATACCTACAGTCCACGAAAAATCCAACAAAAAAAATTAGGGTTAGATCATCACGTCCCAAGACAGTCCTAGCCTTTGTCCAGTTTTCTTTTCAGTACTTGCTTTGTTGAATTTACGGTTGCATCGTTGTGTCAAGTTGCTGATCTTAGCGTCTAGTTCCCTTAGAGTTTCGAGTTCTGATCACAGTTTGCCACGTCGCCGCCGCACACGTAGTCATCCTACCACGTTCCGCCAAGCAGAGTCCATATACACCGCCACGTCTCACGAGTCCGAGTTGAGTTCCACCATCAGTACGGTTCCTGATCTCTTTGTAGCCAGATTAGTTTTCAGTTGTTAGAGTCGGATTTCATCAAACTTTTCCCGTACAGAGAAGGGGGGTGATTTGCAAAAAAAAAGAGAGAGAGAAAAAAAGAGAGAGAAAAAAAAATTCAGAGTGTGCTTCTCAGTTGTTTACGTGCCGCGCCGTGCTTTCGTTGGTGTTTTAGGCTCGCGTCTCTAGTACGGTCTAGCCTAGGATCAGCACAGTACCGACGTTGAGTGTTTATTCAGCTTTGCATCTCTGTTTTGATTACTGTTGAGCTTTTGCTACCATACTTGTCAGCCTTCCTACAGCTCCACATATATTCTACATCGTGCGTTTGACACCTCCTGGCCATCGCTCCACCATATCTCTGAGAGTTTTGACCCGTTGGTTGTACATCACCACCTGCTGCTAGGTAAGAATCGGTAAGAACGAAAGAAAAGCTTGACGGATTTGTGCTTTCCACCATCCCACATCCCATTAGTAGAAGTAGGATCATATTCCTGTGTGTTTTCTATTTCTGCTAACCATGCCAGGATCACATGATGAAGTGGCGCGGGATGCACCCGATTGGGAGAACATGACAAACAAGGAGCTACATGATAAATTTGCACAAATGATGTCTGAACAGGTGAATGACATCGAGACCAGATTTACAGAGGCAATTGATGGCGTGGAAAAGATGATCGACACCAAGCTCGACGCCAAGTTTACTGAGTTGATTGCACGCCTACCTACACAGCCTGCTGCCGCTCCAGCACAGCCACATCCACAGCCACCGCCACTACCACGTGCACGACGGATTCTGTTTCCGAGAGGACAAGCTGCTGGTATTGGTGCTCCTCCTACTGCTGCAGTACCTGTTGCTGCTGCTTCTGACGTCGGCCAGGACGACAACTACGAGGGTGATTACGAGGAGGAGGTGGAACAGGAAGCGGCCTATGAACAGCCAGCTGGACGTCCACGTCCCAACATTCGCCACGGTCGACACCAACCACCCCCTCAGGTACGCGATGATGAACATGTGCCTAAACTGAAATTGAATCTTAAGCCGTTTGAGGGTAGATATATTCCTGATGCTTATCTTACTTGGGAGTTAGAAACTGAACAACGCTTTACATGTTTACAATATCCTGAGAATAGACGTGTTACTGCTGCTGTTTGTGAATTCACGGGATTTGCATCTATTTGGTGGTCTGAACATTGTAGATTGCATGCTAATAATATTCCAACTACTTGGGCTGCTTTAAAAGATGCTATGCGTACTCGCTGGGTTCCTCCTTATTATCAACGTGAATTGTTACAAAAATTACAGCGTTTGAGACAAGGAAAAAAATCTGTAGAGGAATATTATCAAGAATTACAAACTGGATTGATTAGATGTGGCCTAGTAGAGGATAATGAAGCTATGCTTGCACGTTTTATGGGTGGTTTAAACAGGGAGATACAAACTATTCTAGAATACAAGGACTTTGCTACTATCACTCGTTTGTTTCATCTTGCTTGTAAAGCTGAACGTGAAGTGCAGGATCGACAGGCCGCTACGAGACCTAACTTTTCTGCAGGACGAAATACATCATGGACATCGCGTGGAGCTTCTACATCCACACGTCCTGCTGCACCACCATCTACTTCAGCCGCTCATTCTTACAAGGAGCCACCAAAACAACCAGCGCCACCATTCAAGGGTGCACAAAGTGGTCCAGCGGCGAGTTCTTCTTCATCCATGGCTTCCACAGGGCAAACACGAGATCGTGATATTAAATGTCGCAGGTGCCAAGGTGGAGGTCACTTCGCAAAAGACTGTCCCTCCAAGCGTGTGATGACTATTACGGCGGATGGTGGGTATGAGTCAGCGAGTGACTATGATGAGGAGACTTTAGTTCTCATTGCTCATGAGGAACAGGGTGCCCATGATGAGGCTCATGATATAGAGTATATGGCTCCTGATGATGCAGATAAATATGCTAGTTTGGTTGCTCAACGTGTGTTAAGTGTGCAGGTAACGAAGGCCGAGCAAAACCAGAGGCATAATTTGTTCCACACAAAGGGAATGGTGAAAGAACGTTCGGTTCGCATCATCATTGACGGAGGGAGTTGCAACAACTTGGCTAGCATGGAGTTGGTGGAGAAGCTATCTCTCACCACAAGACCACACCCCCATCCGTACTATATTCAGTGGTTTAACAATACTGGTAAGATTAAGGTAACGCGTTCTGTTCGTGTGCACTTTAGCATTGCTGCATATGTTGATTATGTTGATTGTGATGTGGTACCCATGCAAGCATGCTCTCTTTTACTTGGTAGACCATGGAAATTTGATAGGAATGTTGTACACCATGGTAGGACAAATCAGTTTACTCTGGTTCATCAGGATAAAAATATTGCTTTACTTCCTATGTCTCCTGAACAAATTGTGAAAGATGATCTTGCTAGAGCTAGTAAAGCTAAACAGGAGAAAAATAAGAGTGAAAATGAGATAGCAGCTAAAGAATTTGAGCAACAACATAAGACTAATAGCAAATCTTCTTCTGCCATTTCTAATGAAATTAAATTGACTAGTCCAACTTTGCTTGCTACTAAGGTTGATATTTCAGATTTGGATGTTAGTCAATATGTGTGCTATGCTTTTGTGTGCAAAGAAGCTTTGTTTTCATTTGAGGAATTGCCTCCTTCTTTGCCTCCTGTTGTCACTGACCTTTTGCAGGAATTTATTGACGTCTTTCCACAAGACGTACCACCGGGATTACCACCTATTCGAGGGATTGAGCATCAGATTGACTTAATTCCCGGTGCTTCGCTGCCCAACCGTGCGCCATACCGTACCAATCCGGAGGAGACGAAGGAGATTCAGCGTCAAGTACAAGAGCTACTCGACAAAGGTTACATACGTGAATCCCTTAGTCCTTGTGCTGTTCCTGTTATATTAGTGCCAAAAAAGGATGGAACATGGCGTATGTGTGTTGATTGTCGAGCCATTAATAATATTACTATTCGTTATCGTCATCCTATTCCTCGGTTAGATGCTATGCTTGATGAATTAAGTGGCTCTACCATGTTTTCCAAAGTTGATTTGCGTAGTGGATACCATCAAATTCGCATGAAATTAGGGGATGAATGGAAAACGGCATTTAAAACTAAGTTTGGATTATATGAGTGGTTAGTCATGCCTTTTGGGTTAACTAATGCACCTAGCACTTTCATGAGATTAATGAACGAGGTTTTACGTGCTTTCATTGGACGATTTGTGGTAGTCTATTTTGATGATATACTGATTTATAGCAAATCTTTGGAGGAACATTTGGATCATTTACGTGCTGTTTTTATTGCTCTACGTAATGCACGTTTATTTGGTAACCTTGGGAAGTGCACCTTTTGCACCGACCGAGTAGCGTTTCTTGGCTATGTTGTTACTCCGCAGGGAATTGAAGTTGATAAAGCCAAGATCGAGGCAATTGAGAGTTGGCCGCAGCCCAAAACGGTCACACAAGTGAGGAGTTTTCTTGGCCTCGCTGGATTCTATAGACGTTTTGTGAGAGATTTCAGCACCATTGCTGCCCCTCTCAATGAGCTTACACGCAAGGATGTGCCTTTTACTTGGGGTACCGCACAGGAAGAAGCCTTCACGGTATTGAAAGATAAGTTAACACATGCTCCTTTGCTCCAACTTCCTGATTTTAATAAGACTTTTGAGCTTGAATGCGATGCTAGTGGTATTGGTTTGGGAGGTGTGTTATTACAAGATGCTAAACCTGTTGCATACTTTTCTGAAAAATTGAGTGGGCCTAGTCTGAACTATTCTACTTATGATAAGGAATTATACGCTCTTGTTCGGACATTAGAAACTTGGCAACATTATTTATGGCCCAAAGAATTTGTTATACATTCTGATCATGAATCTTTGAAACACATAAGAAGTCAAGCAAAACTTAATCGTAGACATGCTAAGTGGGTTGAATTTATTGAGACTTTCCCTTATGTCATTAAACACAAGAAGGGGAAAGATAATATTATTGCTGATGCTTTGTCTCGTCGTTATACTATGCTTTCCCAACTTGACTTCAAGATATTCGGTTTAGAGACAATCAAAGATCAATATGTTACATGATGCAGAATTTAAAGATGTTTTGCAGAATTTTAGAGAGGGTAGAACATGGAACAAGTTTGTGCTTAATGATGGGTTTGTGTTCCGTTCTAACAAGCTATGCATTCCAGCTAGCTCTATTCGTCTTTTGTTGTTGCAGGAGGCGCATGGAGGAGGATTAATGGGACATTTTGGCGTGAAGAAGATGGAGGACGTACTTGCTACACATTTCTTTTGGCCAAAGATGAGACGGGATGTTGAGTGTTTTGTTGCTCGCTGCACTACATGTCAAAAAGCTAAGTCACGACTCAATCCTCATGGTTTATACATGCCTTTACCTGTACCTAGTGTTCCGTGGGAGGACATATCCATGGACTTTGTTTTAGGATTGCCTCGAACAAAGAACGGGAGGGGTAGCATATTTGTTGTCGTGGATAGATTTTCTAAGATGGCACATTTTATACCATGTCATAAAAGCGATGATGCTGCTAATGTTGCTGATTTATTCTTTCGTGAGATTATTCGCTTACATGGTGTGCCCAATACTATTGTCTCGGATCGTGATACTAAGTTTCTTAGCCATTTTTGGAGATGCTTATGGGCTAAGTTGGGGACTAAACTACTTTTTAGTATTACATGTCATCCCCAAACTGATGGACAAACTGAAGTAGTCAATAGGACTTTGTCTACTATGCTTAGGGCTGTTTTAAGGAGTAACTTGAAAATGTGGGAAGAATGTTTACCTCATATTGAATTTGCTTATAATCGTTCATTTCATTCTACCACTAAAATGTGCCCTTTTGAGATTGTTTATGGTTTTCTACCTCGTGCACCTATTGATTTGCTGCCTCTTCCATCTTCGGAGAAGGTTAATTTTGATGCTAAGCAACGTGCTGAATTGATATTAAAAATGCATGAGTTAACTAAAGAAAACATTGAGAAAATGAATGCTAGATACAAGCTTGCTGGTGATAAGGGTAGAAAGCATGTTGTGTTTGAACCAGGAGATCTTGTTTGGTTACATCTACGTAAAGATAGGTTTCCTGATTTGCGCAAGTCTAAGTTAATGCCATGAGCTGATGGTCCCTTTAAGGTTTTACAGAAAATTAATGATAATGCATATAAACTTGAGCTACCTGCAGATTTTGGGGTTAGTCCCACATTTAACATTGCAGATTTGAAACCTTATTTGGGAGAAGATGATGAGCTTTCGTCGAGGACGACTTCAATTCAAGGAGGGGAGGATGATGAGGACATCTCTACTAATGTTACACCCACATCTTCACCAACTACACATACTGGACCAGTTACTAGAGCACGCGCACGTCAACTAAATTATCAGGTACTTTCGTTTCTTGCGAATCCTTCTATTGTTCATGAACATATGATGCTGCCTAAATTAGATATTTTTGTTTTGCTTATGAATGAAGGACCTAGCATGGACAAGAAGGATGGTCATTGGAGCGGGATCAAGCATGGAGAAGAAGGTGCGCGCGCGGGAAAGGACAATGGAGCTTCCAGTGGTGATTATCGCACTTTGAAGCCACCATAAGTTGCGCATGAAGTCTTGGACGAAATACGCGAGATGCCACTTCATTATTTTCGTCCAAGGGCAATTATAGGTGCTGCGTCACCTTAAAATTGGGCTGGGCCCATGTAATTTCGAAATACCACATTATAGGCTGTTTTTAGAGTCCGTATGTGTGGGGAAACCGAGTTAGGGTTGTTTTCGGACCCCACCTCCAAGGGGTCACGAAAATCCCCTCTGTTCCCCCATATATACAGCCCTTAGGGCGTCGTTTAGACTTGGGTTTTAATTAGATTTAAGTTAGCCATAGCCGCAACTTCGAGTTCTTCGTTTGTGTCGTCCGACCAGGCCAAGACCGCATTGGAACCCCAACTTCTGTTAATCTTTCATCTTATATTCGCAATATCCAGATTGCAATTCTTAGTTCTTGCTTGTTCTTCGATTGCTTGCAGGAATTAGACCTTCGTGGTCAGGTTGATCGTGCATCCGCGGGATCAATAACCTCTCGGAGTTGGTTTAGCGATTGCTAAGGCGCAACGTCTTCGCGCGTTCGTAGTCGGGTCGTGAAAGTCTACTCCACCAAAAAATCGATCTCCATCATCTCATCGAAACATCGGGACACCTTCGCCTCTATCACCACCCCTAAGAACCTTAAGGGTGGCGCATTCTGAAATGCGCCACCCATATGGTCTTAGGGGTGGCGCATTTCGAGATGCGCCACCCATAAGGGTCTTAGGGGTGGCGCATCCAGAATGCGCCACCCCTAAGCCCTTATTATTGGCTTGTCCTTAGTGGCGCATCCATAATGCTCCACTAAAGGCTAAAAAAGGGCGCCACCATAAGCCCTTTCTCTAGTAGTGGTGGGCCCTCTCTTGGCGCCATGGCCCATGGGGAAGACTCCCTCTTCCCCTAATGGGCCCTATGAGACCCATGTGCCTTTTAATTCATTATTTTGTTATTTAAATCAGATTTTTAATATTTAATTCATTAAATAAATACTAAAACATATTTAAATAATATTTTGAACAATTCAAAATCTCCAGAAACATTTCTGGCCTCCACCGGAAACAATTCCGGTGTTCTCTCTTATTTCTCTGGTGATCCCGAATCTATCCTTAATGCGTCGAATACCCTTAAGTGTGACACCCTACGGTCTGGGAAACAGCAAACATGATCAAGACACTTTCTTGATCAATGACCATCGATCAGACCTGGTTACAATCCTAGATGGCCCCTGCGCATCCATCGAATGAAACTTCATCGTTGTTGGATCCGTTTAACGTTGAGCATTATCCCTTCGTCCTATGGTACTTTGCTTGTCCGAGGTTTGATCGTCGGTATCCAATATACCTAGTTCATCCTCGTTATCGACAAACATGTTTACTCGTTGCTGTGATATTGCAACCCCGTGACCTAGTCACACGTTTGCAAACTTTATGATGCGATATCACCGAGTGGGCCCAGAGTACCTATCCGTCACTTGGATGGACAAATCCCGCGTTGATATATTTGCATACTCATTAACATATCTATTCGGAATACCTGAAGTAATCCTTTATGGCCAGCATATTTCAGTCAGTCGGTGGGTAGAAAATCAAGGCATCCTAATAGACAGTAATTACGTATGATCATTACGGTCTAAGGATCTGGTCACCATTTTGTAGTTATCGCAATGTTGAACTCATGTGACTCGATCACATTGCAGCACTTCTAGTGGGTGGGTGTCCATCATATCATTCTCCTCATGACATGACCCCATTGTCAATAGGCAATTATATCCTCATGATCAGGAAACCTTGATCATCCGATTGATAGTGGACTAGTATACTAGAGTTAACTACGGACCTGGTTGTTTTATACCACACGTGTATTAATGTTTCTGCTTAATATAGTTATAGAACAGTATAAAACTTATTATGAACTAATGGAATATGCTAATAAAATATATTTTATTTGCCTTTAGGGCACATTACCAACAAGATGATGTTGAAGCGGTGCCGGGATTATTACTTTCCACAATAAGTAGTAGCTCCATCGTTCTAGCTAGCTAGTTAATTTATTATCCTTTCAAGTTGATCGATCTAATCAGTATCTCCCTTGATATGTCATTTTCAAATTTGCAACATGTATGGTGAGCGATGTTATTTTCATTAATGCACGAAATATTCTTATATTATATAAGAATTACATGCATGCATGCATATGCATTATATTATCTTAAATACTATTGCAGCCTTAAAAAGAAACCCAAATGAAACATAAAATAATTTTTTAAACTACTATACTACTACTGCTGCTACTAGCACTACTACTAATTAAATTCTCATCCTCCTACGCTTCCTCCTCTTAATCCATCCTCCTTGCTTCGCGACGGCCTTACAACGCTCTGGGCGAGGGCCTCATCCTCCTCCTCGGCATCCTTGACATGTGACTCAGCAACGCGGGCGCTCCTCGACCACAAGCTAATCTGACTGGGTTGGAGCGTAGGCGATCTCACTCTCCGTGGCACGGTACACATTTGCTTTGTATCCATGCGGCGGAGATGCGTTTGGCGCCTTTGGCCTGCTTGTAGAGAAACACGGCCTCCCCCTCCGCGCGGAGGGAATGCTCAACGGCCTTCCGCCACAGCACTTCCTCCCAGCGCGCCACTCTGGCCAGGCGCTCGGCTTCCTTCGCCTCCGCCTCCTTCTTGTCGACCAGCACATTGGTTTTTACCGCTAGCGGCACCATCTCTTCAAGTTATCGATCATACTCCGCCCACAGCCAATCCATGGTTGGGGGCACGGCGAAGGGAGGCACGTCCGAACGTGGGCTGACCGGCGGCGCCATTCTGGCAGGTTGGAGCTTGTGCGCGCGGTGAGGGGGTGGGCGTGGGGGGAGGGGAGAGATCTAATGAAGAATTTTCGCATTGGCAGGTGCAGTAGTTATAGGAGGCTAGCCGGAATCAGGGGCGGAATCTACTCAACTCCGAATTAATAACATGCATTATTCAATCCGCGCAAAAGATTTGAGACGGCGAATAGATTTAAAAATAAACATTCAAGATAGTTCCAGACTACAAGTGTAACATCCCAAAATTCTTCGAATTTTGGAATGTTAATAAAGTTAAATAGATAATGATTGTTTGCTTGGTGTGTTTGATTTTCTCTGTGATTTAAAACTTTTGGTGTTGAAATGAATATTAAAGTGAGAGGGAATAAAATGACTTTCCCTAATATTCACCGTTGGTGTTTTGGAATTTATTATTTAAAAACAAAACCAACAAAATAAAATGAGGGAAGGTAATATGACTCCTTCAACTTATTAAAATTTTGGAAAAGGTTTTAAATCTTTATTGGAATCCTTTTGAATATTCAAAACATTTTTCAACTCAAGGAAATTCATTTGAGAGGATATAAAAGGACTTATCCCCATTTTTATTTCAATTTTCGGAGTTTTCGGTATTTTTAAAATGCCAGAAAAGTATTTTAAAGTATTTAAAAACAAGTTGCAAAGTTTTTATTTTATTTTATTATTTTGGTCAAGCCAAAAATTCAATTTTATTATTTTAAAAATATTGGCAAAGACGGAATTTTAAAATAAATTTTCGTGATTTTTCTAATATTGTTTTGGGCCTAATGGGCCTGTTCTGTTTTTGTTTCCGCAGACCGATTTTGTATTTATCTCGGATTTAAAAAAAAGAGGATTAGGGGCTGGCTATAAATAGCCCCGATTAGGACTAAATTATTTTCGCTTAGCGTTTTAGGGTTAGCTCTAAACTAATCCGCGGGACCCGCCGCCGCCGACGTCATCGCCGGAATCTCGCCGGAGCATCGCCGGAATTTTGCCGGAGCATCGCCGGAGTTGCGTTTTCGCGTTTTTTTTTCGAGGTAACTTCGCCGCACCACCGCCGGAGCCGTCCCCGTGCCCTAGCACCACCGCGCCGCCACCCCCGGCCGCAGCCGTCGCGCCGCCGCCGCTCGCCGGAGCGAGCTGGCCGGCCGGAGCGCCGCCGCACGCCATGGCCCCGTGCGCCCGCGCGCCCGCGCCAGGCCGCCCGCGCCCGCGCCCCTCGTCGCCGACCGGAGCCGAGCTCCGAGCCAAGCCATGGCCGGCCTCCATGGCTCCCCTGTGCCCGTGCCCGTGCGTGCGTGAGGTAGAAGATAGAGTAGAAAAAAAAGTCAAAACGCGGTTTCGAAAAAAAATTCTAGATCTGGATCCAAACCTCCCGGGGACCCGATCGCGTTTTTTAGAAAAGTTTTATTTACGTACGGGTCCTTTTTACAGTAGAGCACCCCGGTACCTCCGTGTTTCACCCGATACCGTTTTCGTGACTACTTTTTAACCGTAGCTCGGAATCGAGTGATTCCAGTTGCGTTGCGACCGTGTAGAAATTCTCTAGCCAGTGGACCAAGTGTTACAGAAGTTTGAAGTTTTTAAATTTGTATCCCAAGCTGATCCAAATTTGAACTTCCGGCAGCCGTAACTTTTTACCGGTGCGCCCGTTTGCGCCGTTTCTTTTTGCGTTGGTTTTTATTTGACAAGTACTTTAAGTTTAGCTACTGTTAGGCAAGTTTTTCTACTGTTCTTTGAATGTTTATTATTGTTTGAGCATAATTGTATTGAATATATGATTGATTGGTGCTATGTTTGCTCATATAGATTGTCCGGAGTGTGCCGCCTCGTTTTGTGAGGATTGTGACCATCAGGACCAGCAAGAAGGCAAGTGATACTTTGACCATACTCATACCTATATTTTCTATATGCATTATGTTAAGATTATCACCCTATTGCATGATAGGTAGTTTATTATTCTGTTGCTGCAAAACCAGTTAGGATAGCCATATGTCTTGACTTGTCTACCGTAGATCAACCTAGCCGTGTTGTTACTTATTTGCTATGCTTTGTAGACGTGGTTGGGTTGTGAGTATTCATGGAGTGCATGCGAGCTATGTTAAATAAACTGTGTAGCAACTTTATAATAATAGAAATCACCTCTGGACGGGCGGGTTGCATCCCGGTAGTTGTGCCTTGTCTAAGGACAGTGCCGGGGTTAAATGCACCCAATGGTTGTTTTGGTGGTGAACCGGGTGCGTCATGGCGAGTACCCTCTGACGCAGTGGGCGCCGTCCAGGCTCAAAAAGATCAGACAGGCAATATTACTAGTAGCTTCCGTGTACAGCCACTGGCTCTATGGCTCTGGCTTAGCACGAGTACGTTGTGGGGAACCTGGCCCTGGTAGCTAGCTGATGTAGATGTTTGTTAGGTGTACAGGCTACCAAAGGGTGGAGGCAACCTCTTCAGAAAGTCTTTGTCTCAATCTTCGGGTTGAGTCCTGTGGGGAACGTGTACAACCTCTGCAGAGTGTATAAACTGATCATGATTAGCCGTGTCCACGGTTACGGACGAACTTTGAGCAACTAGTCAGTATTGTTGATGAATGATCTTGACAGGTGAACACTTAATAATAATTTGGTTGGGACAAGAATAGCATGGGTTGCTGTGTGTTTCAAGTAGTAAGTTCAATTTAAAATTTTGACTAGTTTAGTTCAGGAGAAAATTGGCTTTCAGCAAAACTAAAACTATAAGCCTTTCCTTTGACTTACCTTGCATGTAGTTGTAGGTCCTTTATATAAACTTTTCCGTGTCACTTTCCGTACAAATCAGATGTACTGACCCGTTGTCGGGCTGTAACCTTCGGTGTTACAGGTTTTTCAGACGATCAGTAAGGTGCGTTTAGGGGTTGCGAGTCTACACTCAGCATGTTCGCATGTGGCTGTTGATGGACCCCACGTTATTTGCTTTTGCTTCCGCTATATTTATATTGAATAAGCTAGCCTTGAGCTATGCAACTTGTTATTTATTTTACTCCGGATCATACGTTGTAATAATGATGCACTTGTACTTTGATATACATCTATAATATTGTGTGTACCAGCGAGTTCGATCCAGGGACTGGCACTTGAGCACAGAGACTTCAATTCGGTGTGAATTGGGTCGTTACAGATGGTATCAGAGCAGTGTGTTGACTGTAGGTCGTGACCCTAGAAAATGGATAGAAAAAGCCATAGGAACAAAAATATTTTATCACTCTTTGATTACTTACTCTCTCACTAGTATTTCTCATCTATTATTCATCTTCTAAAACTTCTCATCTTGTTTTACTATGGATACCCCTCTAAGTTGTTTACCCCTGAAGACAAGACAATTGAGAAGTACATCGTCAACCTCATGGATCAATTGAAGTTATGACCACAAGAACGAGAAGAATACCTTATGGTGATCAATAAGTTTTGACACTACGAGAGGAATTTTTAAGATCATCTTAGCTGAGAAGGATGAAGTTTAGATTCAGACCACCACCTTTTAGGTGAAGGTAGATGAACGAATTTCGCGTAGCATGATGAGATCGTATGTCTTGTACATATGACCTTACCCTAGGAGTTGTTTGTGTGTTTTGACTGTTGTGACTGTATTGTTTGTTGTTATGTGTTACGGACGAACGTAGGTGTTTTTGCCGCTTTCTTGTTTGAGTGCTTATGCTTGGTGTTAGGTTGAGTTGTTGTCTTGTCAGTGTTATAGTTTTGCCCTAACCTTTGTCATATGGGCTTAATAGATGGAGTATGGAGTAGGACTCGCCTTTTCTGGGGCGATGTCGAGATTGAAGGCGGAGCAATGGATTTGTGGTATGGAGGAGCACATGAAGATAAACAAGGTTGGAAGTGAGGACATGGTCCCCTATGCAGTTAAGTACTTGGTAGAAGAGGCTGCTACTTGGTGGAGAATGCATCGAGCGATTGACGAATCACGAAGGAAAATTACTTGGAAGGACTTCACAAGGATTTTGTTGGGATCCCGCCTCATCACACCGATGCAAAGGACGGTAACCCTTAAGAGGATCCGTGCCTGTACAATTTGCGGGGAAGTAGGACACTCCTATGAAGGACACCAAGATGGATGTCCCTATTGTGAGGAAATTCACTCGGGTGAAGAATGTCCCACTGCACAAGTAACATGTTTTACGTGTGAAGGAACTGATCATTACCCCGCTCAGTGTCAACTTTTCATCGTGACACAACAAGTGGTTCGACATCAAAAGGAAGAAATGAAGAAAGCTATCCAAGAATTGAAGGAAGCACCCGTGAAGAAGAGAAAGAAGGACATTAGCCACATTCATTGTTTTCTGTGCAGGACATGGGACACTACCGCGATATGTGTCCAGAATTGGAGGGGAAGGAGAAGTTGTGAACGTGGAAGCAAGGATGCTGAATTGAAGAAGCTTATGTTGGCAACTGGAGAATAGAATTTTCATAGGTGTGCACTAAGTGTACGTTGTTACCTTTTCATGATAGTTCGAGATGTGTATCGATGCGTGTTTGCTAGGGATTAACTAGATGTTTTATGTTATGATTGTTTTGTTAAGTTTTGCTTGTGGCCTTGACCCTGTTATGTCTTGTTTTGATTGATGTTGTGTGTGGACCTTTGTGTTTCTTCTATGCGAGTAGAATAAGTTTACGTTTCATTAGACCCTCATCTATTTAGTATGCTTCAAGACTAAAGAAGACACAACAACAAGGAGAATAACTTGACAAATGACTCAACGTTATGAAGATTGTTTCGACATTTCAAAACTGAAGCTACCGGCATTGAAGACTTGAAGACCTGGAAGATTCAAGTTTCTACCGTTAGATCGTTCTGTGAGCTGTCATTTCTTGTTTTACCGACAGCTACACATCAAAACTTATGTTTCAAAACTAGTGTGATGTTAGTATGGGTATCTATATATCTCTATCGTCTGTTCCCTCTCACCTCAAACCCTACACTGAAGAAGCTACTACAATGGCTGCTAATGCCAGGACGAGGACAAAAGACGGATGCAATTTAATGCTGAGTTCAAAGTTAACCTCTTGTGCCAAGATCTGATGACAAGGAAGCACAATCTTGCTGAAGGGAGAACTCTGGAGGAAAGTGGTAGTCCACCAGTACACGTTTTATAGCAGTCTGCGTAAACCTGAGAGTTGTGAGGAAATGATAGATGTTTTGTTTGGCTTGCAGAACCATGGATTTATCTGAACCCAGTTCATGATCAAGAGGAATTTCTGCAATGCTTGTGAGGATGACCGAGTGATAGATTGCGAGATTCACTAAACCATATACAAGGTAATGATTTGGGTGCGGAATGGATTGATCACCATGACGACTACTCTTATTATTCGCTCTTGCTATGCGGGATAGTAAATCTTGAGTGACTTACCTATAGCAGAGAGACGACGATGTTAAGCCTAAACCATAGAATGGTACGATGTGTGACCCCTGTAGGAGATTACCGCTTGTGTTATACGGTGAGTATCGACCAAGACCATTTATTGCAGGTATCCCGCAATAATATTCTTGATGACCACCAAGAGGGAATCGATAGTTGTTTAGTAGTGGCGTATGACCGGTCAGCCATGAAGCCTTAGTACTTGGAAGACCACTCTCTTGCTAAGGAATGGAAACCTCAAAGGAGGAATTCGTGAAACCTCAAAGACCGCAGGTGAAACCTGTACGGAGAATGTCATCGATGGATTAAGATACTGGAAGCCCACACTTGTGATGAAGAATTCCATGCCCCAATGGAGTATGAAGATTATGTGTGAGGAGCTCGCTGAGGGAGCAAGCTTTTGAAGACTAAGTCGTTTTCCTTTTAAGGGTGGTAGCACCCTAGCTCATCGGAGGAACGATGGACTGCTATGAAGACCCGAACCCTAACCTTTCTTTCTAGCCTTCTCGAATCTCGAGGACGAGATTCCTTTTAAGGGTGGTAGTGTGTAACATCCCAAAATTCGATAAAGTTAAATAGATAATGATTGTTTGCTTGGTGTGTTTGATTTTCTCTCGGATTTAAAACTTTTGGTGTTGAAATGAATATTAAAGTGAGAGGGAATAAAATGGCTTTCCCTAATATTCACCGTTGGTGTTTTGGAATTTATTACTCCCTCCGTTCCTTGATGTAAGGTGTATAGTTTTCTTAAAAAAGTCAAACTTTTATAACTTTGACCAAATGTATAGTTAAAAATATCAACATCTATGATATTTAAGAAATATAATATAAAAATACATTTCAAGGTGAGTTTTATGATACCCTTTTTGTATAATTAATATAAATATATTTATCTACAAATTTGGTCAAAGTTGAATAAGTTTGACTTTTTTAAAGAAACTATACACCTTATAATTAGGAATGGAGGGAGTATTTAAAAACAAAACCAACAAAATAAAATGAGGGAAGGTAATATGACTCCTTCAACTTATTAAAATTTTGGAAAAGGTTTTAAATCTTTATTGGAATCCTTTTGAATATTCAAAACAGTTTTCAACTCAAGGAAATTCATTTGAGAGGATATAAAAGGACTTATCCCCATTTTTAATTTGTTGAAAAATAGTTTAAAATATTATTGGGAGACTTTTTAATTTTACTTTGGAGTTATGAATATTTTCTAAAAATAATTTTGGAATTTATTTATGCTCCGAAAAAGTTTTTATTTCAATTTTCGGAGTTTTCGGTATTTTTAAAATGCCAGAAAAGTATTTTATAGTATTTAAAAACAAGTTGCAAAGTTTTTATTTTATTTTATTATTTTGGTCAAGCCAAAAATTCAATTTTATTATTTTAAAAATATTGGCAAATACGGAATTTTAAAATAAATTTCCGTGATTATTCTAATATTGTTTTGGGCCTAATGGGCCTGTTCTGTTTTTGTTTCCGCAGACCGATTTTGTATTTATCTCGGATTTAAAAAAAAAGAGGATTAGGGGCTGGCTATAAATAGCCCCGATTAGGGCTAAATTATTTTCGCTTAGCGTTTTAGGGTTAGCTCTAAACTAATCCGCGGGACCCGCCGCCGCCGACGTCATCGCCGGAATTTCGCCGGAGCATCGCCGGAGTTGCGTTTTCGCGTTTTTTTTTTCGAGGTAACTTCGCCGCACCGCCGCCGCAGCCGTCCCCGTGCCCTAGCACCACCGCGGCGCCAACCCCGGCCGCAGCCGCCGCCGCTCGCCGGAGCGAGCTGGCCGGCCGGAGCGCCGCCGCGCGCCATGGCCCCGTGCGCCCGCGCCCCTGGCCGCGCTCGGCCGCCGCCGCCCGCCGGCGCGACCCCGCGCCCCTGGTCGCCGGCCGGAGCCGAGCTCCGAGCCAAGCCATGGCCGGCCTCCATGGCTCCCCTGTGCCCGTGCCCGTGCGTGCGTGAGGTAGAAGATAGAGTAGAAAAAAAAGTCAAAACGCGGTTTCGAAAAAAAAAATCCAGATCTGGATCCAAACCACCCGGGGACCCGATCGCGTTTTTCAGAAAAGTTTTATTTACGTACGGGTCCTTTTTACAGTAGAGCACCCCGGTACCCCCGTTTTTCACCCGATACCGTTTTCGCGACTACTTTTTAACCGTAGCTCGGAATCGAGTGATTCCGGTTGCGTTGCGACCGTGTAGAAATTCTCTAGCCAGTGGCACAAGTGTTACAGAATTTTGAAGTTTTTAAATTTGGATCCCAAGCTGATCCAAATTTGAACTTCCGGCAGCCGTAACTTTTTACCGGTGCGCCCGTTTGCGCCGTTTCTTTTTGCGTTGGTTTTTATTTGACAAGTACTTTAAGTTTAGCTATTGTTAGGCAAGTTTTTCTACTATTCTTTGAATGTTTATTATTGTTTGAGAATAATTGTATTGAATATATGATTGATTGGTGCTATGTTTGCTCGTATAGATTGTCCGGAGTGTGCCGCCTCGTTTTGTGAGGATTGTGACCATCAGGACCAGCAAGAAGGCAGATGATACTTTGACCATACTCATACCTATATTTTCTATATGCATTATGTTAAGATTATCACCCTATTTCATGATAGGTAGTTTATTATTCTGTTGCTGCAAAACCAGTTAGGATAGCCATATGTCTTGACTTGTCTACCGTAGATCAACCTAGCCGTGTTGTTACTTATTTGCTATGTTTTGTAGACGTGGTTGGGTTGTGAGTATTCATGGAGTGCATGCGAGTTATGTTAAATAAACTGTGTAGCAACTTTATAATAATAGAAATCACTTCTGGACGGGCGGGTTGCATCCCGGTAGTTGTGCCTTGTCTAAGGACAGTGCCGGGGTTAAATGCACCCAATGGTTGTTTTGGTGGTGAACCGGGTGCGTCATGGCGAGTACCCTCTGACGCAGTGGGCGCCGTCCAGGCTCAAAAAGATCAGACAGGCAATATTACTAGTAGCTTCCGTGTACAGCCACTGGCTCTATGGCCTCTGGCTTAGCACGAGTACGTTGTGGGGAACCTGGCCCTGGTAGCTAGCTGATGTAGATGTTTGTTAGGTGTACCGGCTACCAAAGGGTGGAGGCAACCTCTTCAGAAAGTCTTTGTCTCAATCTTCGAGTTGAGTCCTGTGGGGAACGTGTACAACCTCTGCAGAGTGTATAAACTGATCATGATTAGCCATGTCCACGGTTACGGACGAACTTTGAGCAACTAGTCAGTACTGTTGATGAATGATCTTGACAGATGAACACTTAATAATAATTTGGTTGGGACAAGAGTAGCATGGGTTGCTGTGTGTTTCAAGTAGTAAGTTCAATTTAAAGTTTTGACTAGTTTAGTTCAGGAGAAAATTGGCTTTCAGCAAAACGAAAACTATAAGCCTTTCCTTTGACTTACCTTGCATGTAGTTGTAGGTCCTTTATATAAACTTTTCTGTGTCACTTGCCGTACAAATCAGATGTACTGACCCGTTGTCGGGCTGTAACCTTCGGTGTTGCAGGTTTTTCAGACGATCAGTAAGGTGCGTTTAGGGGTTGCGAGTCTACACTCAGCATGTTCGCATGTGGCTGTTGATGGACCCCACGTTATTTGCTTTTGCTTCCGCTATATTTATATTGAATAAGCTAGCCCTGAGCTATGCAACTTGTTATTTATTTTACTCCGTATCATACGTTGTAATAATGATGCACTTGTACTTTGATATACATCTATAATACTGTGTGTGCCAGCGAGTTCGATCCAGGGACTGGCACTTGAGCACAGAGACTTCAATTCGGTGTGAATTGGGTCGTTACAACAAGATACGCCACATCCATCGGAGTTGATCGGATTACATCATCCACTTCCACTACATCTTTATTTTTGCCACAAACTAGCATAAAACTACATGTGTTGATATGCGGTGGGCGTCTGCGGCGGCTTCTCACGGCTTGGGGATGAATTGCTAGGACATCGCCTTGTACTCATTATACGCGAGGTCGAACGCCGCCTTGGCCTCGATGTAGCTCTTTAGTGGCTGCTACCGCCACCTTGGCGGCTTGGAGAGCCGTCTTTGCGGCACAAAGCTTGGAGGTGGCAGGCGCAAGGTGGTCGCTCAGTTGGAGGAAGACCAGCCATGACCGGTCCCCATAGTCGCCACCGCTGCTGCCGCCTATGGGGATGAATAGCGACTGGGTGGAACTACCTACCCTAGCATCGGGCAGCCTCCGCACATGGCCCATTTTGTCGAGGGTTCCCAACACCGCCCGCACAATTTTCCATGGAAATATCTCGCTGGAGATGGAGGAAATAAAACGAAGAAGGGTTTTGAGATGACGCTCCTGGTGAAGTACATATAGGCGGTTGGAATGTATTCCAGACGATTCAATACAAAACTGTTGGCAATACAAAGTATAAAGTAATCCATGCAAAACATTATGCGTATTTCCTAGGCATTAAATGGATTAAAATTTTGATTAGCATTGCGAGTGACTAAAACAGTGCACAAAAATTGTTTGAAAAATCAACATGTGGTTCCTCAGTGCATTGGTAAGTGTTGTGCAAAGAAGTGGCGATACCCAACCTTGAACGTGGCATTGATTCGTTTAAAAATTCCAGGAAATTTATATTAGGTCTGAAAAATATGACACTTGGCAGGGTGTCCTCATATCACTTCAGTATGCCGGGGAAAAATATGAGACAATTGTACAACTTGTATGATGTGCACCCTTTAGAAACCGAACTATCCCGAAGAAGAGTCGGTGTTGTAAGGTGGAATGAATCGTATTCGACTGTATGTTCTCATCTGCTTCATAGTTTGAACTCGAGTTTTATTATACAGTGAACATAGACCGAACCAACTCACGCGCTATAATGTGAATTTTTGTTGGATATTTTGTTATTTTTAACGCATTACATGCATTTCTAGGCATTAAATGAATTAAAATTCAGATTAGCATTGCGAGCGACTAAAACAGTGCACAAAAATGGTTTGAGAAATCAACATGTGGTTCCTCAGTGCATTGGTAAGTGTTGTGGAACAATGGAATGAAATTTCAAAGATCTAAGCGGCGATATCCATCCCCGAACGCAACATTCATTCGTTTAAAAGTTCCAGAAAATTTGTATTAGCTCTGAAAAACATGAAACTTGCAGGGTGTCATCATATGACTTCAGTATGACAGGAAAAAAATTGAGATGATTGTACAACTTGTATAATGTACACCCTTTAGAAACTGAACTATCCCCGAAGAAGAGTCGTGGTTTCAAGGTGGAATGAATCGTATTCGAATGTATGTTCTCATCTGCTCCATCTTTTGACCTCGAGTTTTTTCTTTACATTGAACATAGACCCAACTATCTCACACGCTATACAATGTTTTTTTTTGATAAATAGCTTTATATTTTAACGCATTACGTGCATTTCTAGGCATTAAATGGATTAAAATTCAGATTAGCATTGCAAGCGGCTAAAATAGTGCATGAAAATGGTTTGAAAAATCAACATGTGGTTCCTCAGTGCATTGGTAAGTGTTGTGGAAAGAATGGGATGAAATTTCAAAGATCTAAGCGGTGATATCCATCTGCGAACCCTACATTCATTAGTTTAGAACTTCCAGAAAATATATATTAGATCTGGAAAATATGAAACTTGGCAGGGTGTCATCATATATATCACTTCAGTATGCCGGGATTTTTTTTGAGACAATTGTACTACTTGTATGAAGTGGACTCCTTAGAAACCGAAATACATATCCTCGAAGAAGAGTCATGCTTTCAAGGTGGAATGAATCGTATTCGAATGTCTGTTCTCATCTGCTTCTTCTTTGGCCTCTAGAGTTTTTTTTCTACAATGACTATAGACTCAAACCATCTCAAGCGTGCTATAATATGAATTTTTTGCTGGATCATTAACTATTTTTAACACAATCAATATAAGTCATTCATATTTCCCACAGTTTATATGAAGAAATCGTTGTGGTTGTTGGAAATATCCAAGACGGTCCAATTGACCGACCGTTGCACGCACACAGCTCAAACATTTTATGGCGTCCGGGGAAAGATTCATTTCTACCCCACTAGACCCCAGCGTAGACGCCTCATCCCCAATCACATCGACCATGTCCCCACCTAGTAGCTTCGCCAGGAAGGATGGTGTGTCCGCCTAAGTTGCTAGAGCCATCGTAGCCGTCGAAAGCGCGGCCTCATCGATGAGAGGGCGGCGGCAACGGACCACAAGGTGATGACATCTTTACAGACCGCCACATCAGCAGCTGAGACGGCTGTTGCAGCTGCCGCATGTTCTCGAGCAGCCGTTGAGAGTGCGTCGGCGGCTGTCAGCAAGGCGGCGGCAACAACATTACAGACCACCGTTACAGCATGCGAGACGTAACTCCTAGAGCAGTCGCCAACGCCGCGACGACCGCCCTTGCCCAGATCGACCCCGTTGCCCTACAGATCGGGCGGTCTCCACGGACTCCAGTCTGCACCCCACGCCCAAAGAGTTGGCCAATGCAACGGCCGAGATGCTCTCTGACGACCTGGCTACGGATGCCATAGTTCCCATTCCCCACGAAATCGCTGAGCGTGAGTACAAGCGTGAGCTGGAGAAGGCAGAAGACCTCCTATGGGTCATGGAGTGTGACACCCCTGAAATCGGACCATGTACAGTAGTCATACATGCATGATACACGATTGAGATCAGGGACTCACGGTATGATATCAAAACACAACTCTACAAATAAAATAATACAAGCTGCATAATACAAGCCAGGGGCCACGAGGGCTCGAATACAACAGCTCGCGAGCACAAAGTTAGCGAAGCAAAAGTATCTGAGTACAGACACAAGAATACAAGTTTGCTTAAGAAGGTTAGAACAAACACTACTCAATGATCGAAAAGGCAAGGCCTCCTGCCTGGGAACCTCCAAACTACTCATGTTCGAGGGGGGAACTCCACGACGAAGCAAGCATCGGCGATCTTCTGCTCCTGGACTCCAAGGCTCCAACGTCTGATTGCAGCAACCGGGTAAAAAAACAAATGGGGAAATAAAGCAAGGGTGAGTAGCTAGCATACTCAGAGAGACTTAAACCCAGGCTACTAAGCATTTATGCATTGGTATCAAAATGGAAGGGGAGGCTGTATGGTGGACTGCAACACAGAAGTACCAGGGTAAGGGGGAAGACCTAGCCTATCAAAGACTAGCATCTTCAGTCGGTTCTTGAAGCACAAGAAGAGATCAGCCAACAGTTATATATAAAGCATAAAGTAACAATGCAGCAAAAGTTGCTGCAACATTGTGTAATAGTAAGTTTTAATAATTATCAATCCCTCCGAGATCCCTTTCTGGACTTCCCTGCGAGGAAAAAAACCCCGGCACAACAATTTACTCGTAATAGTTTCTAGTAGTAGGATCTGGCTTTAGCATAAAGCGTCCTGTTACCGTGGACATGGCTATTCGAATAGATATCATCCCTGCAGGGGCTGCACTACTGTTACCCTACACGCTCGAATATCCAGGATGGCGTACATCTTGTTAGTGAATGCCCCACCGAGGCTATCCGACACAATGTAGTCCTACCTAGGCTCATCAAAGAGGTCCCCGCCGGTCTACATCCTAAGCGCAAGGGGGTCTTGGGCCGTCGCCCCTCGCACTCTAGGTCGTGGTGAGTAGGGTTGTGACCACGCACCACCTCTTTCATGGGTGGGCCGATCCACCGTGCCACAATGCTGCACTGGACGTCTTTCAGAGCTTTCTATAGAATGTACGTCGTCGAGGAGCCCACACCCATTATCCCGCGTGGAGGTAGCGCGTATAGGGCACGTCGACCCACTCAAGTCATCCACATGACCCATTTAAGCATTTTATTATTATCTCGCAGACAACCGTTATCGTTGCCCGACTAGTAACACAACAGACAATGAACAACAGTGAGGGCCACCAGTACATCGGTGCCTGCCCTGTCGTCCCATCAAAGCATGTGGTTACCAACAAGGTGAACTGTCTCCTTACCTTGTCTCCCGGGTGCTCTTCGAAGAGCTCGACTTTCGTGGTTTGGTATCTTGCGGCCAACAAGCAAGGACCAGGCCCATGATGGTATCTGCATGTCCTGCCGTCTCGATACCATACCTCTCGCGGGTACCGTTGGGTCACCCGACTACTTAACTTTAAGGACACCAGTTGATTCAGGTGCCTACCATCAAGTGAAAACAGGAGGAATCACCCTCGATGGTACACTTGAAGTGGTTCGACAGAGACATCAGCGGGAATGAACTAGACTGGAATATCCTCGTATCACCCCGGTGGTGCTTCGCTACCAAGCCGACGACGAGAGTGAAATACAAGTCCATCCACTCGTAAGTCAAACTTGAAGCGACTCGGCAGAGTCTCGCAGTTGTAGGTTCCCTTGGGCGTCTGCTCTGTACTAGACCTGTTGCAGCAATTTAAAACATTTGTGTTCCGCGTTCACTCCCTAGAGTGATCGCGGCCCGATTACTTAACCTAATTGACTAATATTGCGTAGGGCTAACTGCTGAATATTATATATATACTAGGTAGCATAGGATAGGGAAGGTACATCAAGGGGCGACAATGACAGGCTATGCAATGAATAGGAATGTAAACATAGCAGCAGCAATGCTAGTGCAAAGATAAATATAGATAGATAGATAGATAGATAGATAGATAGGTGATATCTGGGAGAGGTGAAGGGGCACTGCTTGCCTGGAAGCTCGGCAGTAGGGGTTAGGTCGTCGACGTAGTAGTCGTACCCAGTGGTGTCGTCAGCGGCAGTATCGGGGTCTACCGAAGAAGAAGGGGGAAGAAACAATAAATACATGGCAACAATAGCAATACAAATACAAGACATGGCAATACGTTAAGCTGGAGGTAAACTAACGCGGTGCTACACGTTGCAGACAAGACGGGAATTCAACCGAACGTTTTACCGGCTCTGGGTGATTACCGCACAGACGATCGGAAAGGGGGAATGGCTTGTGTTCGTTGTGCTAGAGGGGTATGGTGGGTATACGGCGACATATCCAAGTTCGTTGTATTTTTCTAATCAACTTTAATGTATAAAATATTTTAATCCGACCTACGGTTTAAAAGACATTCAATTACAAAGTTTAAATCATTTTAATATTTTCTGGAATTATTTAAATCATTTAACCAAAATTATCCAGAATAGTGACTATTGACCAGTCAAACTTACTGGTGGTGCCCCACTGTCATAGATTAGGCTCTAATAAATCATTTACTTATTTAAACAGTGAAAGGGGCCCACTTGCCATCCACTCAAGGTTAATTAAATTTAACATAAACCTATTATTAATCAAAAGGCTGGGATGCCCACATGTAAGCCTCACAGAGGCAAACAAATTTTAACAGTTTAATTAAATAACTAGGAGGGCCCACATGCAACTCATAGGGTTATTTAACTTAGTTTAATCTGCACGGGAATTAATCTAACAGGGGTAGGGGGGTTAGTGTCCTAGGGCCCACTAGCCAGTGGGGTTAGGGAGGTGGGTTTGCCCACGGCCGAGCAATGCATGCTCGCCGGCGGCGAGAACAGGGGGCAAGGTGACGTCCTTGCGGAAAACTCCGGCGACCAATCGGGGCATGGAGGGAAGGAATCAGACGCGGGCGGAGTGGCGTGATGGGCGGAGGTGGACGCGGCGAGGCGAGCACGGGAGCTCGAGCTCCCGCCAATGGCGGCCCGGGCGCGGCACGACCCTAAGGTAGCGGAACAGCAAGGAAGAGGGAAGGAATCGGCGCGGCGGCTCACCATGATGGCAGGGGAGAGGTCTGGGAGGTCGGAGAGGGAACAATGGAGAGGAAGCTGACGCGGCGGGGCGGGGAGGTTGGGCTGGCATTGTGCACTAATTGCACCAGGCCAACAGGCTTCTTTTCCCCCTTCTTTTATTTCTTTTATGTCGCCATTTATTTTCTGTTTGTATTTTATTTAGGTAGCTTTTCACTTTTGTATTAGGTGTAACTTGCACTAATAATTCTGTTACACATTAATATGGTGATACAAAAGGTTTGGGCCTTTCATAAAATCATTTGATTTTTATCTACATAGTAAATTATTAACATGGATTTTTTTGGCTACTGTTTGAATTGTTTAAAATATTTAAGTGTTATAATAAATATCCATTACCATAGTATCCTGGTCTAGTGACTTTTATGCATTTAACAAAATTGATTGCACAATTTTTGGATCAACTTTATTTTCCACTTTTATTTTCAGTTCCAACCAAAGAGACTTTTAATATGATTTGTTTAAAAGATGGTTAAGGCAGGGTTAATCACCGTGATTTGTCATTAGCAAAAGGTGATCACTGTAGCTTGACATCGAGGGTGTTACAAATCTCCCCACTACAAGAAATCTCATCCCAAGATTTAAGGGGTAGGGTGAGCGGTAAAGGTTTGGTTTCGTATTATAACGATTATTTTGGTTCTTGTTTCCCTTCTCGTTGATGTCTTCATTTATCTGCATCAGTGTATCTCGACGAGTTGTCATCCTTCTATCGAGGCTTCATCGTACTTACAAATATGCTAGGAGGACAAACTTAAGGGGGTCGGATCGATACCCAATTAATCAACCGAGGCTGTCTGAGGGTATGGGGTACAGAGTATCTCCCGAGTTTAAACTCAGGGGAGTACAAAGAGAGAGAAAAAAAGGTATGAGAAGTTTCAAACGGATAGACATGCATTTGATGCCGATGATGGATGGTGAAAGAGGGCTCCAAAGCATCAGGCATAAGCACTGAGTCTGATATCGGACTGAATATTACGAGTTAGGTGACTCATGGATTGCATACGAGGTCAAGCGCGAGAGATAACATCGAAGACAGGAAAGTAAAGGGGAGTCAGGTTTCGGTCGTGTGGAATTGGGGGTTATGGGCCCACAAAGAGTCTGGTGTGAGTATCGGTACTCAGCCATAAGAAGAAAGAATGCAAAGGCATTGGATGATAGAAGCATCAGAATAATTTGATGCTTAAGTACAAAGTAATTATGATTTCCAGATCTGGAAGGTGTATGTAATTATCCATTCGGACTTATCGGTGGCGGGGGATTGCAAAGGCGATGAACACATAGGGTCTTCGGAATTCATCGGAGAATAAACGTCATGGTCTTCTAGTGAACCTGATCATCTTGGCTGAAGGGCTCTCTGGGAAGATGTAGTCACGAGAACCTAGAGTTAGAGTTAGCAAAATATTTAACTCGAAAGGATGAGGGAGTAGAGTTCCAGAGTAAAGGTGCGGAGAAAAAGATCCTAATATCACCCAGTTTGTGACGTGGGCCGATAAGCCACACGACAAGTTAGTAAAATAGTTTTTTCTTGTCTAGACTCGACTTCGACTAAGGACTTGGAAGGGGGTGTCCTACAGACAGTCGGCTCTGATACGAACTTGTGACGCCCCCGAAATCGAACCGTGTACAATAATCATACTCTCAAGGTACACGATCAAGGTCAGGGACTCACGGTAAGATATCACAACACAACTCTACAAATAAAATAATACAAGATTCTTAATACAAGCCACGGGCCACGAGGGCTCGAATACAACAGCTCGAGAGAACAAACGTAGCGGAAGCAAAATTATCTGAGTACATACTGATGTCTACGCACGCTTCTATTCTTGTAGACTATGTTGGGCCTCCAAGCGCAGAGGTTTGTAGGACAGCAACAATTTCCCTCAAGTGGATGACCTAAGGTTTATCGAACTCAGAAGTAGAGGTTGAAGATGGTCTCTCTCAAGCAACCCTGCAATTAAGATACAAGAAGTCTCTTGTGTCCCCAACACACCTAATACAACTAGGAGTTGTATAGGTGCACTAGTTCGGCGAAGAGATGGTAAAATATGGGTGATAGGTGTAGCAAAACAAAGTAATGTAAATCTGTAATAAAAAGTGCAGCAAGCAAACAAGTGATAAACGTGAGCACAAACGGTGTTGCAATGGTGGAAACAAGGCCTAGGCTTCATACTTTCACTAGTGGCTACTCCCAACAACATTAACATAGTCTAATCACATGATATTTCCCATAAAACATGTAATGAAGACGCACTCGGAGGTCATTCCTTTGTGGTCAAGAGAGGCTGAGAATTATGTAGGGCTACAAAAGCACACCTCAAAGTTCGTAGTTCTCAATCTATGGATTTCCCAATGTCACCGCGACCATCCAAAGAGAGTACCACAATCACCACAACATATCTCAAGGATAGTCAAAGACAAGCACCAAGAGACTCTCAATCTTCAATCGACACACAAAAGAGGAAATCACTCATGATAATATTCTTCTAACCCATGTCCAATAGACCGCTGTCACCTTGGTCTCGGGGATTATACTAGATAAGATCAATTGAGTACATCAGTCCAATACATAGAGGAAGGGGAAATATCATGGGATCACCATAGATTAACATAGCCTATGATCACAACGAAGATCACATCATGGGAGAGAGAGAGAAGAACACATAGCTACGGTAGAAACCTCAGCCCCGAGGGAGAACTACTCCCGCGTCATGGAGGGAGGAAGCAACGTCGATGGAGATGAATCCGGGGGCACTTCCCCGTCCCGGCAGGGTGCCGACACAGGAATTCTGTCCCCCCGAAACTTGATGGCGATGGCGGCGGAGATCGGAATTGCTTCTGGAGAAAAGGGGTCCGGAATCAGGGTTTACTCCGCGGGGGTAAAAATAGGGCCAAAGGGGGCACCAGGGGGGCACAGGGCAGCCAGGAGGGTGTCCGGCGCGGCCTAGGGTGGGGCCGCGCCAAGGACCCTTCTGGAGTCCCTGTGGTGGCCCTCCCCTCCTTCCTTGGTGATTCCGGAAGCTTCCAGGACGCTGATTTTTTATATATTTTTTTCTGAATTTTTTTGAGCAATTTTAATGGCCGGAAAACCTGAAATACAAAAACAGCAGAAAAGAGCAACTGGCAGCTGGGTGCACTGGGTTAATAGATTAGTCCAAATATGCTCAAAAGTGTATGAAAGTTCAAGCAAAACATGGCAAAGTCACACAAAACATGCATGGAGCAAGCAAAAATTATAGATACGTTTGGGACGTATCAACATCCCCAAGCTTAATTCCTGCTCGTCCTCGAGTAGGTAAATGATAACAAGCATAATTTCTGTGGTTACATGCCACACAACCATATAAGGACTTTTAATTAAAGCAATCAAAGCATGAAGTTCAATTCAAGTCTTAACAAGAAAGAGTCTATATTAGCATTGACACAAGCAACAAAAGAACAAAAGGTGCAAGAGCTCTCGCTGTCCATGACTCGAATGTCTCCAGATGGTGTTTGCGTGCAAGCAGGGGACTGGGAAAAACAGAGAAAAAGGTTGTTGAGAACAACTATCTACTAAAGTTTCACACTTGGTCTCCTTTGGATTCTTATCTTGCCTCGTCCCCAGACCACTAGCCAGGTACAAGTCAAACTGATCCACTCCCTTTCGATATTTTGAGCACTCATGCAATGGATGAGCGTGAGCAAAAAAGTTGACACCTAAAAGGCGAAATAGAAAGAAGGTGGAGGAGGAAGACAAAAAGGTGTGAAAGGCTCACATCAATGAGGACAATCATAGATGAGAGAAGGCCATATGATAGATATGATGTGAGGAGTAGGGATTTCCATGCAACAGATGCACATGTGAGCTAAAAGCTCTCCAAGGGAACTAGTGGGGGTGCATCTAACTTGCTTGCTCAAGAAGACCTAGAGCTCGTTTGAGGAGGCTCATCATTGGAATATACAAGCCAAGTTCTATAGTGTGAAGGTCCCCACATAGCTACATGCATGATGATGATCTCTATGGAGTACAAGGGATAGAGGATGAAGTACTAGGGTGGATCTCTCAAAAGGAATAGTAGTGTGCCCCCTTCTCTCTTTTTATTTTTCTTTTTCTCTTTTTTCTATTTTTTTCTATTTTTTTGGTGGCCTCAATGGCTCTTTCTATTTAACTCTCATTTGTCCTCTTTGGGATCTTTTGATTTTGTTCTCTTTGGGATCTTTTCCTCACTTTAGGGGCAACACTCTATATTTTACAAGAATATAGGAGATCTTTCACACTTTACAAAGGTACTCACATAAAGAAGATATAACTATCATGATGCAAATGTATGCCTCTGCCAGGATAGCAGGATATGCAATGATACTAGCGCGTCATGTAGAAATGATTAGGGCAAGGCCCAACTAGCATGCGGCTCTTCGATCAAGCAAGTATCATGTATGACATGAAGATCAAGTCATGAGAAGGTGGATGTTGCATGGCAATGTATCTCGGAAAGGCTATGGAAATGCCTTGTAGGTAGGTATGGCAGCTGTTTTGAGGAAAGATATAAGGAGGCTTATGATGAAAGAGTGTATCGTGCCAAGGGTTTGGATGCACCGGCGAAGTATGCGCCAACTCTCAAGGTGAGAAAGGGCAATGCACGGTACCGAAGAGGCTAGAAAAAGGATAGGTGGGTGAAAGTGTCAACTTTCGAATACTCACATTAGTCCGAAGAACTCATGCACAATTTCATACAAGATAGTCGTAAATCGTTCGAGGGGGATCAAATCCCTATTAAATTACGACGATGTGAGTCAAGAAGGTCATAACTTCATAAGATGAGATCGTCGTAAACTGATCCACATAGCTTATGATGTTATTTTTAGTAGATTACGACAAATTTAGATCGTCGTAACATTTACGACTATTATAATAATGTCGTAACCTATTCTAACTATGCTTACATGTCACTCATGGGGTCCATTCGACCCCACCTCACCTATCTATTTGGCACTCGTGGCTAGGTCTTTATTCTTGACAAACTTTTGGTGGATCTACGATGAAATAACTAGTTGTTTTTCTATAATTTAATTTTGGGAACAATAAAGATCAAACTATGTAGCACCTATAGTTTAAAATTTACCTCGTTCCAAATAAATGTGTGAAGTTTTGTTTTTTTATAAAAGGTGTATGAAAAATGTTTTAAATGCAAATATTTGGTAAATTGTACATAAAATGTGGTTTAATATTTTCGTAATTTGGTTTGGTATAATTTTGCAACAAATATTCGGTAGGTTCTTAAAAAAAACCAATAGTGATCATCGCTAAAATTTAGCATTAATTAAACATATCTTCAATTTATTATTGCTTGTGGAATTAATGTCACAACCCTCTGTTTAGGTACGTGTTAGGGTTAAGATCATCTTTGCATCATGTAAAAAATTCAAAATAAATTGAAATGGGGAAAGCAAAAAAGTCCCAAATGAATTAAATTCAAAAGGCCAGACAAAAGGTTGTTACAAAAATTTCCCTGAACTTTTTGAAAAGTCCCGTAAATTAGTATGATCACATCTCAAGTGAAGTGGGTCCATGCTCTCTGATTTTTCAAAAAGTCCAAAAGTGCTTTGAAAATTAAATAAAACCCTATTTGAGTTTAAATTATAACATTTTGAATTTAAGAAATACTTTAAATCTTGGGAGCGACTAACTATATGTCTCCTAAGTCCAAAATAATGTTTTTAGGATTTAATAAAAAGCTATGTTATTTAATTTACAAAGCAAATAAATTACATAAATAAATAAAACATAGAGAAAAAGAGAGAGAGTGAGAGAGTGCTTACCTGGCGGGCCCAACTTACCTGGCTAGCCTAGCCTAGCCCACTAGGGGCAGCAGGGTCTTCTTCCTCCCCTCGTCCCCAAGAAGCTCGGTGGCGAGCAGGACACCATGGACGCCCCCCTAGGCCTATCTCCACGTCACGGAGACGCCCTAGCCGCCGTGTATCATTTCCCCCTTTCTCTGTTGCTCTCTTCTTCTCTTCCAGTCGATTTTGCTCTCGCCCGAGAGCCATCGAAGCACGCCATCAGTTGGACCAAGGAAAATATTGAGCAAACTATTAAGCACCTGCAGTTCAAATTTGACCCGGTTTCAGTTGGACCAGGGAAATTTGTCAATTCGACGAGAGGTGTATGAAAAACATTTTACATGCAAATATTTTATCAATGTACTTAAAATATGGTCTAATATTTCAACAAACTATGCCACCAGTGTTACTTATTCATTACCATTTTTTAACACTTGAAAATAAAAAGTTGTGAAATACTATGCCACTAGATTGCACTATAAACTATATACGGATGTATATAGATGTACTTTAAAGTATAAATTTCTTCACTTTGCTCCGTATGTGATCCACTAGTAGAATCTCTAAAAGGACTTATATTTAGGAACAAAAGGAAATAACATCTTACTGTACTTATTATTATAATCTTATTTATATTTACTTTTTATTTTTTATCCTTATGCATCACCAAAATTTTCGCTCCCGCTTTCCCTCCCTCGCAGCCTAAATTTTAAACTAAGTCCTTCCCCCACCCGCGCGTCCTCCCCAAACCCTAGGCCAAAACCTATCCGCCGCCAGCCACTGCCTCCTCCACACAGCCCCCTCCTGATTCCCCATCGCCGCCACCCACGACCTCTTCTCATCCCTCCTTCCACAACTCGCCGTCGGCAATCTCCCTCCCTTCCTCTCACCTTGTAGCTTCGGAAGCTATCAGATCATCCGCATCCCCCATCCATCCACCCCTCTCGCAGCCTAACTCCCTCTCTCTCTCTCTGTTGTGTGACCCCTTGCGCCGCGGCCAACTCCTGCAGATTCCGGCGTCGTCCGCCACCGCACAGCACATCGACGAGCTGGTCTTCGACCCTTCCATCCTCCAGTCCGGCTATATCCACCACTCCCGGTCTCCGGCGCTCGCCCACGACCCCTATCCCATGGCTAGGGTTTCGGCTGCGGCATAGCGTCCATCACCGGCGCGTCTCCAGCGACTTCTATCCGTGGGACAGCGCGCCCTAGCACCCTCCGCGCCTCCAGGTTGGCCACCACTAGCTCGGTGCGCTCGCGCGCATTGGGCTGGATGGCGTCGACCCCGACCTACTCTACCTCGTCTCTAGCGCGGTAGTGCTTACTGTGGCGACCTCCTCTGCAGCGTGACGGTGGTGGCCGACCTGCACGGCGACCGCTGCATCACTACTGAACATCTTCAGTGAGCATTTGTTCCTCTGCCTCCCTCTATGGCATACTCTGCTTATCTATTGTTCCTAAATTATTCGTGGTAACTGATAACTATCGTGTGTACGATTGGAACCTGTGTATTCGTGAATTATTAACAGATTCTCCTGTGATGTGCTGCTGCTTCCCTACTTGGGAAGAATTTAGCTGCAGATCCGACCTATTCTTGGTAAGGGGAAGGACCGAAGGAGTCAAAGGGAGGCTGGATGAGGAGCTGGAGTTTCGGTTGCCAAGGGGCCACCCGCTGGTTCTGACTGAAGATGTGGTAGAATACCAGCATAGACAAGCAAGGTTTGCTCTGCTAAATTAACATCTAAATGTAATATCTTCGGTCCATTAGTACTTGTACATCTTTGTGTGCTATATTAACATCTAAATGTAATTCTGCTCAACAATCATTCGGTCCAGTGCAGATTTTTCCAATTCAAGTGTGTGATATTTGTGCCTTTAGAGTAGTTCTGATTCTCTTATCCTGCTGAATTGTTTGTATAACACATTTTTCTTCAGAAATTATGTAAATCACAGTTCACACCGATGTTCTGAGCATTTGACACGTGTTCTTGTGCAGCTGGACTTTTCCTGGGAGCTGCCACGGGCGGGCTGATCGGCCTGGCCACCGAGAGCGGCCTGTTCCGCGGCACCGGCATCGTCGACATCATCGGCGCGCTCGTCTCCATCGAGGTCGTCGACTCCTCCATCCGCCTCTGGCGCTCCCGCCGGTCCGAGATCTGGAGCATCTTGTATGTCGTAAGCACCGATTGATTCAGTCCTTGGTTGGTAGAAAGTAGCTAGGAGCAGGACAGCAAACTCTTAACCAAACCAACACGCTTGCTTTTCTGCACTTCCTTTGTTTGTTAATGCATCAGACTTTGCTGCTTAACTTACATGGACTAATTTTTCTCATGAAGTTGGCTAGTCAGCGTGTTCATTGATGCATCGCTGCTGTTTCATCTTCTTCGAAAACCCTACTGAACAGGAGGCTCTTGACATTAAAATAGAGAAACCTCAATGTTCATTTCAGAGTCAAGACAGTTTTCTGTCTTAACTCTTAAGTAAGCATAGATAAGAATTCTGAGGTTCTGTAGCTCATGAATGACCAAAAATCATGATGTTGTATTTTATTTGCATTACACATGCACTTTGTATTTGATTCGGCATATATTCGATTGCAGAATTATTTGACTCCTTACGTTTGTTACGTAGCCTGTCGGATAATGGCTGACAGAACAGCAGCAGAGCTGCTCTGTTTCATGTTCTCTGCTCTTCTTCAACTTATCTTGTTTCAAGTAGCAACTAAATACTGAATGTGATAGCATGGGTGCTTGTAACATCCCACCTGTTGCTATTGTGATGATGTTTGCATTGTGCCTGCCATTTATAGATTAATAATTGTTCATACACACTTCATTTGAAATAAACTCGTTGTCACACTCGACCAGTGTCGCGGGTTCTATGACTATTATATGGTGTTATGAGTATACTTTGTGATTGATGTACTGATCTCAGCGAGAAAGATGTAAATATTGCCATCTTAACAGTTTTCTTTGTTGAAATGGCCAGGTGCAACTGTTACGAATAGAGAAACTGTGAGCAGGTCTGAAGGTATATTATTCTTTTGTGTCACTGTGCAATCCCTGCAATAATCATGATCCAGAATTTTCCCTCCCATTTACCTAGCAATATTTCTCCATCCAATTTATACTCCTTATTGATGATTTTTTTTTCTCGTGATTTGAGCAGGTGCCCTCAAGTGTAGTTCTGCCATTCTAGTGGATTGATTCCACATTTTCTCTACGTCGCATCTTTATCTTCTCCTTGCTACAGATATTTTTCTCCCTTATATGTACCCTCTTTCACTGAATTATTTATGGGCTTACACTTGATTATGTTTTTTATTGTGCTATCAAATTGATACAGATCGATAATTAAGGATTGCTACTGTTCTCGTAGTGGTAGGTTGGACCGGGAATCCCTGAAGCTCATGATTTGCAATGGCTGTCAGCCATTTTAGTTTTTAGTTTAAGTGAACTCTCACACCTCTTCTTATTATCTTAATATACAGGCATATGTGCCGATGATTTGTAAAATTTCATCCGCTTTTATCTATCAGTTTTTGCAACATGGATGGGTCTTAATTTGTTTATTCAGGTTCATACATTTCCCAACTGAAGTCAATTGTTATAAAACATGAGAGAGTTTTCTCAACAACTTATTGTCTATATAACTTTCGAAAGTTTTTTGTGCCTGCATCTACTGCTGCTTAATTTCTAGATTTGAGGGCGGATATGAGACTGAAAACTGCTATACAAAACTAGCTACTTTTCATGCCCTGATTTAGCATATACTCCTTCCGTCCTGAATTACTTGTCGTTCAAATGGATGTATCTAGAACTAAAATAGTGCTAGATACATCCATTTGAGCGACAAATAATTTGGGACGGAGGGAGTACTTTGTTTCATATTACATCAGTGGTGTCCTATCTGAATTCTGAACATGCACTATGCAGTTAGAAATAAATTGTAGCTAGACATATCTATTCTCAGTTTCTCACTGTTTTTACTTTTTGGACATGCACAACTGCAAGATATGCCATTTAGTAGCTAGACTGCTTTGTCTTGATGATGTATTTCTTGTTGAGCACAAGTGGACAAAGGAAAGAACTACAGATTCATGCATGTTGATGTTTTGAAGTCATAAATATTTATTATGGAGTACTACATATGTAGAATAGAACTTGTAGTGCTTCTGCAGGCAAATAAATCTTGGTTTGCCCTTGCATCTTGAGGATTAAGTATCCATGATAAGCTTTCTGCATCTTGAGGATTAAATATCCATGATATCCGAATACTGTAGTTGATCATGACTAATGCTATTGGTTGATATGATATAAGTATGAACACTCAACCATTGTACTTCTATTTGCATATTTGTTTTGTACTCCCTCCGTAAAGAAATATAAGAGTGTTTAGATTACTAAAGTAGTTATCTAAACACTCTTATATTACTTTACGGAGGGAGTATTTTTTATAAATGATGATAGTTTGCACAAGATGTGCACATGTTAATTTTTGTTGACTTGAATCTGTTATGCCCTTGGTTTTTTACTTAGCTGGTCCTAGAACAGCAGCATCCTTGATGCTTACTAACCCCCAGCATGCTCTTGCCTTCGTAGACCCGAAGGAGCCAGTATTCAAGGCACATCCCTCTGTGGAGAGAGCGTCCAGGGGTTATGTGTGCGTCTAATGTAAATGTATGTGGCCATGCCTACCAGTGCCCTCTCTTCAAGGGCGCAACCAGGAAGACGTTCAACAACCAGATCTCCTCTTCAAGCGTAGGGGACAACTCAAGCAGGTATATAGCTTGCTGCAACTCGCTTCTCATCCCCCTTTCATGGGCGATGATGTCAACTTGACCCTTTGGTTACACTTTATGTCTGCCGAACACTATTATTATGTTGTAGAAACATGTTTGGCAGAATTGACTGAGTTGTTGTAGTAGAAGCATGTTTGGCTGGATTAATGTAATAGATATATGTTCAACACTACATTAACGCATTGATTTTATTCTTTATATCATCATATAAAATTGTGTGTTCAGAGTAGCTGGCTTGATGGAGAAGCTGTCAATTATGTAGTAGAAATATCAAGTACTCCCTCCGATCCATAATAAGTGTCGTTCATCTAGTATAAAGTTTGTACTAGCTTAGTGCAAAACTTGCGACACTTATTATGGATCGGAGGAAGTATGTTATATGGGCTGCAGAATAAGTGAGAATAATGGCTACATTTGCTAGTTTACTTCTGAAAGTATTGTTTGTTGGCTTTCACAATCTTGATCCTGATAGTAACATGCAGATTGCCTGCCTTCAGGTATCTAGGTTATGTGAAGATTGCCTTAGGATTTTGTGATTATGCATCTTTAATATAATTGGTCTCTGAAGTACATAGTTCTTTGAAGTTCTTGGAATCTGTTGTTTTACCATGCATTTGCTCCATAAATCTGCATTTCTGTGTAATTTCTTTATATATATTGTTTTTGATAGTCTGTGCACTAAATCTGGAGGTTTGCAAATCTGCTTCATGAATAATAGCTACTCTAATGCTGGTTGTATGTTCACTGTTTTATAGGAGCTTTAGGCCTAAGAAATTTCAAGTTTGAAGCGGTGAAGCCCTATGATGGCTTCTCGCCCTTCGTTGGTTACCCTAAGTGGAAGGTTGAGATGTAGCGCAGCAACAAGTTTTCCTCGGTGAAGATACCAACGTTTGTCTCCAGTAGGACTCGAGAGATGATAAATAGGTGTCAGCGGTGTAACTGATGTGGACCTACACACAGACACAGATAACTTTGTTCCCAACGAATTTCAGAGATGTTGTCAATCTCTCCGATCTTGTTGTTCACAAAGGATAAAACACAAAGGATAATGATACCAACTGAAAGTAAAAAGCAAGAAATTAAATATAGCGTGGAAACAGTAATAAGGATATGGACTGGGATACGTGATGTTCGCTAGTGATGTCTTTTTCCCAAAATACGATAAAACTGCTATGCGAGGTAAACAAATTAGAGAAGGACAATTGACAGGATTATGAACGCGTCGCAATGCTAATTATGCTACAAAAAAAGGAAGAGGTTTAAACGCACGGGCAGTACGCCAAAATAAGTAGACTGTAATCCAATTGCATCTACTACTAATCATTCACCTTAAGATATCTATCCAGAACATCTCGCTGGTATTAAGTTGTGAGCCCCACCCAAAGTGTAAACTAAATCAACAGACAACTGCATTAAAAAGAACTTTGCGTAAAGTAAACAATCCTTGAAACCGCGGTTACAAGCACCATTGTTTTCCCCCTTGTGGCAACATCACATTCCCTACACTCATGTTTCTGTCACTCAAGCGTGTCATCGGGGGCATGAACCCACAATGGAGCACAACGTTCCTCTTGGAGTCACTACCTACTACTTGGCCAAAGCAATAAACAGCAACGCAGAACATGCAAGAATTACTTAGGAACAAATATATAAGAGATAAAAACCAAATATATTACTCTATCACAATCTGAACATAATCTCATAATCCATCAGATCCCAACAAACTCAGCATAACAATAGCAGCAATATTACAAAAGTGCCTCGATCATGTAGGGCAGCTCACGAGGTCTAAATCATGAAGAACAAAGAGGGGAGGAGAACATCACATAGCTACTGGTCACGGACCCATGGTCCAAGGAAAATTACTCACGAGACATCCGGGGAGCATCCATGGTGGAGAGGAGACTCCCGGAGGTCAATCCTCCCTCCGGCAGGGTGCCGGGAAGAGGTCTTCGGGTGCTCCCGATCTCGGAAGCGCGGCGAGTTTGCGAAATAGGGTTCTGTCTCCGGAGTTTCCCCGTGACGGAGAATAAATAGGCGAAGGGGGGCAGCCAGAGGTGGACCAGGGGCCCCAAGCGCCCCCCTGGCGCGGCCAGGGGTGGGGCCGCGCCGGGTGGCCGCCTGGGCCCCCCTGGCTCCCCTCTGGCCCCACTCGGGCTCTTCGCGAAGCTTCCTGTACGCTGATTTTTCCTGTATTTTTCCCGTAATTTTTCTGGCACTTTTTATATGGGGGAAAACTGAAATAGAAAAACAGCAGAAAACAGGAACTGACACTGGGTGCACTGAGTTAATAGTTTGTCCAAATATGATCAAAAGTGTATGAAAATGTATCCAGATCATAGCAATATCACACAAAACATGCATGGAGCAAGCAGAAATTATAGATACGTTTTGGACGTATCAATATCCCCAAGCTTAATTCCTGCTCGTCCTCGAGTAGGTAAATGATAACAGCATAATTTATGTGATGACATGTTAGCAACCATAAAAGAACTGTGAAAAGTAAAACAATCAAGGTTAGAGATTCAATTCAAGTCATAACATGGAAGAGTCTATATTAGCATTGAAACAAGTAACAAAAGAACATTAGGTGCAAGAGCTCTCGCTGTCCGTGACTCGAATGTCTCCAAATGGTGTTTGCGTGCAAGAAGGGGGATAGGGAATACAAGAAAAAGTAATTTTGTGTTGAGAACTCAGGCTACTAAAGTTTCACACTTGGTCCTCTTTGGAATCTTATCTTGACTCGTCCCCAGACCACTAGCCAGGTACAAGTCAATTTGATCCACTCCTTTTCGATATTTCGAGCACTCATGCAATGGATGAGCGTAAGCACGAGAGTTGACACTTAGGATGGCAAAGAGAGAAGTACGGAGGAGGAAGACAAAAAGGATGAGAAAGGCTCACATCAATGAGGACAATCATATGCAAAAGATGCCAAATGATAGATATGATGTGAGGAGTAGGGATTGCCATGCAACGGATGCACATATGAGGTAAGAAGCTCTCCAATGGAACTAGTGGGGGTGCATCTAACTTGCTCGCTCATGAAGACCTAGAGCTCGTTTGAGGAGGCTCATCCTTGGAATATGCAAGGTAAGTTCTATAGTGTGAAGGTCCCCACATAGCTATATGCATGAAGATCATCTCTATGGAGTACAAGGATATAAAGGGAGTACTAGTGTGGATCTCTCAAAAGGATAGTAGTGTTGTCCTTTTCTCTCTTTTTATTTCTTTTTTTCTCTTTTTCTATTTTTTGTATTTTTTTGGTGGCCTCAATGGCTCTTTCTATTTAACTCTCATTTGTCCTCTTTAGGATCTTTTAATGTGTCCACTTTGGGATCTTTTATTGTGTCCACTTTGGGATATTTTCCTCACTTAAGGGCACACTCTATTTTACAAGAAGGGTAAAGGAGATCTTTCACATTTTACAAGGTACTCAAAATCATAAAGAAGATGTAACTATCATGATGTATGCAATGTATGTCGCTGCTAGTGTAGCAGGAACATGTATGACATGAAGATCAAGTCATTAGGAGGTGGATGTTGCATGGCAATATAACTCGTAAAGGCTATGGGAATGCCTTAGTAGGTAGGTATGGTGGCTGTTTTGAGGAAAGATATAAGGAGGCTTATGATGACAGAGTGTATCATGCTAAGGGTTTGGATGTACCGGCGAAGGTGGACACCAACTCTCGGAGTGAGAAGAAGGCAATGCACGGCACGGGAGAGGCTAGCAAAATATGGGAAGGTGGAAGTGTCAACTTTCAATACTTACATTAGTCCGAAGAACTCATGCACTTATTATCAGCAACTCTCAATCTAATAAGGAGGTTCACAAAGAGACAAGTACCCCGAGGAGGAGTGTATGGGGGTTTGGTTATCCTTGCGCATCCTCGATTCATGGTACGTGAGTGTACTCTAATATTCGATCCCTCCAAGGATTAGTGATCCATCTAGTAGCTAGAGTTCTCAACTAGTTTTGTAGGTTTTGAAAATAAACACGGATTGCCCAAAATACGACACCTATCACTAATAGGCTAGAAATCTTGACACCAAAAGTTTAAACATTACTCACAACAATACCTCAAAACTATTGCAAGTTACTACTAGAAGAAAATAGCAACCTCAATTACCTACTCTCAAGACAAGACACAACTCAGTGCAACAACCAACTCTCTTTAACAAGATAAACATGAAAACTAAAAAGAGTTCCAGCAACAAACTAAACAAAAGCCAAGGCTCTTGCTAAAGACAAACTAAGACTAAGACTAAACATGACATTAGCTATGAAAAGATAAAGAACACACAACAGCAAAAAGATAAGCAGGAAAAATCCTATGATGTGTTCTAGAATTTGAAAGTGGAGCGTGTTTCTCTCCCACACAAAGTAAGACGGGATCTAACTTGTTATGAACAGCAAGCAAAGCTAAAGAAAAATAAAACCTAAGAGCGAGACGCTCCAAGCATAGCACATAACGCATGAAGTGATAAAAATATAGTGAGACGAAGGACGAACCGATGATTGTTGATGGATAAGGGGATGCACGGGGGCATACCCAAGCTTAGACGCTTGAGTCTCCTTGAATATTTGTTGGGATGCATGGGGGCATCCCCAAGCTTGAGCGCTTGACACTCCTGGATCTTCTTTCATCATCTTCCATCGCACACTTGAAAACTCCCTTCATACATGACTCATCATAAGCTGATTAGAGAGGTTAGTACCCTTAATAAATAATTTTTCCCCACTGGATATAAATATATTCTTGAAGAGATATTGTTTATCAAGAGTGCCAAAAAGTTTTTGCAAAGAAAAATGAAGCTTAAGGTTTGCAAAAGTTAGGAGAGACAAAACGTGGCAGAATCTGTGAAAAACAGAACAGCAGGTAGTAAAGAATTTTTTAGGGACACTTCTGCAACTCAAATAAAAAAACTCAGAACATACAATTTCTTAATTGTATAGAGCATACTGTGTAAAAATTTCAGCTCAAAAAGATGAACTGGGATTTTTCTGCAATTTTTCTGGTCACGAGGACAGAATCTGTTTTCTGGACAACATGTCACAACTTTTACTTCCCTTGCCGTAAGAGGCTATAACTTGGCACAAAGATGAAAAATAAAGATACAATGATGTTTCTACAGTAGTAACAATCATCAAGACACAACAAAAGCAAAAATAAAAACCTAAATTCGTTGCGGGCTGCCTCCCGAAAGCGCTTTCTTTTATGCCTTTAAGCTAGGCATGATGCAAAAGACGAATCAAGTTTTATCAAGAGAAAGGGAATAACTAGCCCGTGTAATGGACTCAAAAGGTAACTTGATTTTCTTTCTAGGTAAGTGTTCCATCCCCTTTTTGAATGGGAATTGGAATTTTATATTCCTCTCTTTCATGTCAATAACCGCACCAACGGTGCGAAGAAAATGACGTCCCAAAATAGTTGGACACAAAGGTTCACACTCTATATCCATAACAATAAAATCAACGGGAACATAGTTGTCATTGACAATGATAAGAACATCGTAGATCTTCCCCAAAGGTTTCTTTATGGAAGAATCAACAAGACGAACACCAAAAGAACAAGGCTCAAAGGGTTTCAATTCAAACATATCAAATATTCTTTTGGGCATAACAGAGGTACTAGCTCCAACATCACATAAAGCATAGCAAGAGAAGTTATTTAATTTAATTTTGATCATTGGGTCCCAACCATCATCTAGCTTCCTAGGTATGGAGGCTTCTACTCTAAGCTTCTCCTCCCTAGCTTTATGAGAGCATTTGTGATATGCTCCGTGAAGGCAAGATTAAGTGTGCTAGTGTGGGGGTCTCTAGACATTTTGTGTAACAAGCTAATAACTTCTGAGAGGGTACAACTATCAAAATTAATATCACTACTATCAAAGGTGGTAGTAGTGTCATCTAGGCTCACTTGTTTGAAACCCTCTATGTTCATAGGAGTTTATTTATCTTCGGTTGAGGTATTAGCATCACCATTAATAGGTCCAACGGGACTAGGAGTGCATTGGGTGCTAATAGTTTGGGTGTCCTCAACAATTTGGATAGTGGCAACTGTGTGGTGTGTAGGAAGGCTCTTAATTCTATCCTCTTCCTCTTTTTCTCTAGCCCATCTTTCTTTAAGTTTAGCCATCATCCTAATATTTTCATTAATTTGTAATTGGATAGCATTAATAGGAGTGGCCTTATTCTCCTCAAGGGGAGAGGTCCTAATTTTAAGCATCTCAATATCAAGGGCTAAGCTTTCTACCTTCAAAGAGATTATCTATTTTAGCTAATTTCTCCTCTACATTTTTGTTGAAGCCTTTTTGGGTAGTGATAAAGTCTAAGCATGCTTTCTAATTCAGAAGAGGGGTTCTTGTTGCTAGGGTAGGTGTTGTTGTTCCCATAGTTGGATGGAAACGGTCTAGGATTGCTAGCAAAATTTCCCCTATAAGCATTGTTGTTGAAGTTGTTTCTAGCAATAAAGTTCACATCTACTTGTTCTTGAGCAACCAAAGAATTTAAAGGGGCATCATGAGGATCAATAGAGGGTTTCTTGGTAAGTAGAGACATAATTAAGTCAACTTTTTCACCGAGGGAGGTAATTTCCTCGACAGAATTTACCTTCCTACCTGTTGGAGCGCATTCGGTGTGCCATTGAGAATAATTGGTCATCATCTCATCCAGAAGCTTCGTGGCAGCACCAAGTGTAGTTGACATAAAGGTTCCTCCCGCGACCGAATCTAACAGGTTCCGCGAGGTAAAGTTCAAGCCTGCATAAAAAGTCAGGATAACCATCCAGGTTGTCAAACCATGTGTAGGGCATTTCTTAACAAGAAATTTCATTCGTTCCCAAGCTTGGGCAACGTGTTAATTATCCAATTGCTTAAAATTCATAATGTTACTCCTCAATTGGATAATTTTAGCAGGTGGGTAATACTTCCCTATAAAAGCATCTTTGCACTTATCCCAAGAATCTATGCTATTCCTAGGCAAAGATTGAAACCAGATTTTAGCGTCTCCCCTTAAAGAGAAAGGAAAGAGCTTGAGCTTAACAATATCACCTTCTACTTCTTTATACTTTTGCATATCACATAATTCAAGAAAATTGTTCAAGTGTAAAGCAGCATCATCTCCAGCACCAGAGAATTGATCTCTCATAACAAGGTTGAGCAAAGCAGGTTTAATTTCATAAGAGGTAGCTGAAGTGGCAGGTGTGGCAATGGGATTGCAGATAAAGTCTTGGTTGTTGTGACTAGTGAAGTCACACAACTTGGTGTTTTCAGTGGAACCCATAGTAGCAGCAAGTGTGGCAGATTTTTTTGTTGTTTTTGATAAAAGACACAAAGATAAAAACTGAAAGGTAAACTAACAAGACTAAAAAACAAAGGTAAAGGGTAGTGTGCAACTCCCCTATCTTAGCACTCGGAGTCCCCGGCAACGGCGCCAAAAATTCGCTTGATGGTTTCTCGCCCTTCGTTGGTTACCCCAAGTGGAAGGTATAGATGTAGCGCAGCAGCAAGTTTCCCTCGGTGAAGATACCAAGGTTTGTCTCCAGTAGGACTCCAGAGATGATAAGTAGGTGTCAGCAGCGCATCTAACATGGACCTGCACACAGACACAGATAACTTTGTTCCCAACGAAGTTCAGAGAGGTTGTCAATCTCTCCGGTCTTGTTGTTCACAAAGGGTAAAACACAAAGGATAATGATAGCAACTGAAAGTAAAAAGCAGGAAAGTAAATATAGCGTGGAAACAGTAATAAGGATATGGACCGGGATATGTGATGTTCGCTAGTGATGTCTCTCTCCCAAAAGACGATAAAACTGCTATGCGAGGTAAATTTTTTACAGAAGGGCAATTGACAGGATTATGAACGCACCGCAATGCTAACTATGCTACAAAAGAAAGGAAGAGGCTCAAAAGCACGGGCAGTACGCCAAAATAAGTAGACCGTAATCCAACTGCGTCTACTACTAATCATCCACCTTGAGATATCTATCCAGAACATCTCGCTGGTATTAAGTTGCGAGCCCCACCCAAAGTGTAAACCCAAAGCAACAGACAACTGCATTAAAAAGAACTTTGCGTAAAGTAAACAATCCTTGCAACCGCGGTTACAAGCACCGTTGTTTTCCCCCTTGTGGCAGCAGCACATCCCCTAGACTCATGTTTCTGTCACTCAAGCGTGTCATCGGGGGGAATGAACCCACAATCGAGCACAACGTTCCCTCTTGGAGTCACTACCTACTATTTGGCCAAAGCAATAAACAGCAACGGAGAACATGCAAGAATTACTTAGGAACAAATATATAAGAGATAAAAACCAAATATATTACTCTATCACAATCTGAACATAATCTCATAATCCATCAGATCCCAACAAACTCAGCATAGCAATAGCAGAAATATTACAAAAGTGCCTCGATCATGTAGGGCAACTCACGAGGTCTAAACCATGAAGAACAAAGAGGGGAGAAGAACATCACATAGCTACTTGTCACGAACCCATGGTCCAAGGAAAACTACTCACGAGACATCCGGGGAGCATCCATGGTGGAGAGGAGACTCCCGGAGGTCAATCCTCCCTCTGGCAGGGTGCCGGGAAGAGGTCTTCTGGTGCTCCCGATCTTGGAAGCGCGGCGGCGGCGGAACAAAGGCGAGTTTGCGAAATAGGGTTCTGTCTCCGGAGTTTCCCCGTGACGGAGAATAAATAGGCGAAGGGGGGCAGCCAGAGGTGGACCAGGGGCCCCCCTGGCGCGGCCAGGGGTGGGGCCGTGCCGGGTGGCCGCCTGGGCCCCCCTGGCTCCCCTCTGGCCCCACTCGGGCTCTTCGCGAAGCTTCCTGTACGCTGATTTTTCCTGTATTTTTCCCGGAATTTTTCTGGCACTTTTTATACGGGGGAAAACTGAAATAGAAAAACAGGAGAAAACAGGAACTGGCACTGGGGTGCACTGAGTTAATAGGTTAGTCCAAATATGATCAAAAGTGTATGAAAGTGTATCCAGATCATAGCAATATCACACAAAACATGCATGGAGCAAGCAGAATTTATAGATACGTTTTGGACATATCACCCTACTCAGCAAAGTTCGAAGTCCTACTCATTTACTCTTGAACTGTGTGTTCTTGGCTTATGTAATGCTGAATGCAATGTTTCTTCCTATGCGCACTAGTGTATTGCAGTTCTGTGAAGTTATATGATTCAAGAAATTCATCTTATTTTGTAATTTGCTGTTATTAAAAAGAGATCTCTATTTGCTAGAAATGGCTGAACAAAAAATGGCAGAAAAATATATGGACTGCTATTCTGTACATAAAGTGGCCACAACCCAGAAATAGTGGATAAAAATAAAATCCAAGGCTTTGCCTCCACAATGAAATAATGGAATTGCGAAGTAGAAATTGCTAAAAGAAAGTTCATGGCGCTAATTTTATTATCGAAAAAGGGCTAATCAGTAGAAATGGATCATCCAAATGCCAAATCCCCTAAAATAAAAAGGTTGTAAAGAGGCCAAGGCCCAAAAGATGGTTGACCATAAAAGGCCAGAATTATCGGGCTCAACCCAAATTGACCATCATAATTATTGGGCTCAGCCCAAATTGACCATTAGAAAAATTGGGCTGATTTTGATCTACGAGGATCTCATTTCATCAAAATCTTGCCACGTAGGACTGCCATGTAGGAGCTGATGTGTCCTAGCTGAACTACTAGTGATGATTTAGCATCGTCGTAAAGGTTACGACGATCCTGAAATCGTCGTGAAAGTTACGACGATTTCGATCAAAACGTCGTTGCTTTCAGTTTTTGACGGCTCGTTTTCGATGCTTGGTTTTTCGTCGTAAGATCGTCGTGAATTAAAAACCGTGACGATGTAGCGACGAAAATAGAGCGTCGTGTATTAGCATATTTCTTGTAGTGTATAAAGAGAATAGAAACTTCAACTACCTACTTTCTACTCAAGACACAAAACTCAGTGCAACAGGCAAACTCTCTAACAAGATAAAACATGCAACCTATAGAAAGTTCAACCTAAAACAAAATAAAATCTCTAGAAAAACAAAAGCATTACAACTAAACAGAGCAGCAGCTAAGAAAAGAAAAAGAACAACTCACAGCTAAAATAATAAGCATGCAAATCATATGAGGAGTTCTAGTTCAAGCGGAGCGTGTAACTCTCCCACACAAAAGGGTAAGCTGGGGTCTAACTTGTTACTACAACAAACCAAGCAAAAACAAACCTAGAAAAGTAAATAGCGAGACGCTCCAAGCATAGCATACAACGCATGAAGTGATAAAAATATAGTGCAAGGAGGGACGAACTGATAATATTTGATGAAGAAGGGGATGCACGGGGGCACCCCCAAGCTTAGATGCTTGAGTCGCCTCGAATATTTATTGGGGGTGCAAATGGGTTCCCCCAAGCTTGAGAGTTTGACACTCCAAGATCTTCTTTCATCATCTTCCATTGCACACTTGAAAACTCCCTTCATACATAACTCATCATAAGCTGATTAGAGAAGTTAGTACCCTTAATAAATAAATAAATAATTCCCACTGGATATAAAGATATTCTTGAAGATATACTGTTTCTCAATATTGCCAAAAGGTTTTTTCAAAGAAAAAGCAAGCTTAAGGTTTGCAAACTTTAGGAGAGACAAAACGTGGCAGAATCTGTGAAAACAGAAAATCAGGTAGTAAAGAATTTTTTAGGGGTACTTCTGCAACTCGAATCAAAAAACTTAGAAAAGACGCTCGAAAGTCAATTGTATGGAGCACGTTGTCAAAAAAATTCAGATCAAAAAGATGATCTGGTGATTTTAGGCTAATTTTCCGTCCAAGGACAGAATCTGTTTTCTGGACAACATGTCACAACTTTTGAACTTTCTTGCAATCGGAGGCTAGACTTGGCACAAAGATTGAAAATAAAGATACAATGATGTTGCTACAGTATTAACAATCATCAAGACCACTAAAAACTGAAAGTAAAAAATCAAACTAAAGATAACAAGGGTTGTCTCCCTAGAGCTCTTTCTTTATAGCCATAAAGATAGGCTTAAGATTTTAATGATGCTCTCATAGGAATAAGGAATAAGAGTTGAAGAACAAAAGAGAGCATCAAGAAGCAAATAACAAACACATTTAAGTCTAACATGCTTCCTATGCAAAGGGATCTTGTAGAGGAAAAACTCATTGAAGCATAAAGATATTAGCAGAGGAAGGCAAAATAAGTGCAACTTCAAAGCCTTCAACATAAAGAGAGGGAACTTGATATTATTGAAATATCTATAAGAATATGTTCCCTTCTCATAATGATTTTCAGTAGGATCATGAATAAAATCAACAATATAAGAATCACATAAAGCATTGTTACCATGATCCACATGACAAAGGGTACTCTTACCCTCCACATAAACATAATCTTTCTCATTGGTAATAGTGGGAGTAGGACTATCATAAAATACTTGAACACTATATATTAATTGTGTATTAGGAAGATGGTGTTCAACAAGGGAGTAATTCCCTCCATGATTATGACAAGTTTCATAAGGATAATTTCTCCTTATGTCATAGGTACCTTTATAATCACTAAAGATAGGAGTTATAACATCATCATAGTAGATAAGAGCATTATCATTGCTAGAAACTATATTTGTAAACATGTTGTCTTTATTCTAACTAGCAAAAGAATTATCAATTACCACATCACTAATGGGTAAAGGACTTGCAATCCTATCATCCCCAAGCTGAGAGCTTTCCATATCATCACTCTCAGAGTTGGTACCAAAAATATTTTCAATATCATAAGTAGCATTATCATCATATTCCCAAGCACAAAAAGTAACATGCGTATCATAATCAAAATCATCTTCAATAGTGCCTACGGACTTAACATCAGGATAATAATGAATGCAATCAAGCTCACCGTCCTCCAAAAATTTCTGTCCGTTAGGATAAAAATTGATGCAAGGGATATGCTCAGGCCAGGTTGATACCATTCTTCTTCCTTCTTGCTCCTCTTCCTCCTCCTCTTCTTTTTCTTCTTCTTCACCTTAGGAGGGAGTGGTTGGAGATGATGTTTCTCCACATATCCTGGTTTATCATTAGAAACAATAGGGGAAACTTGGGAGAAACTCTCCTTTTTATTAGTAGAGATATAAGAGACACTTTTATACTTTGGTAAAGTTCCCTCATTTCTAATCTTACTTATGTAATCATTTTCATGGCAATTAACAACACAATAGAGATGAAAATTTTGCAAAGTGTTGCTAATTCCTAAGCCATTAACATCTAGCCAAGAAGTCTTTTCTGATAACTCTTCGCACATCAAAAATAACATAAGTTCATCATAAAGATCAGAAGTGATCATGTTATCACACAAATGATTAACAGTTATGCTTTGAAAGTTTATGCATTGAAAATTAAAGTGACCCTCTATGCAGCAAAGTTCACAAGTAATAGGATAAAGGTCACACAATTCTCTAGCAATTTCATTTAAAACTTTGACCTAAATGATTGTTCTTTCATGATTATGTTGCTTACAATACTTCTCTTCTTCAATCATAGGCCTTTCACAAGGTCTATCCACTCCACAAAAATTAACATGCTTATATAAAGCTTCATTTTCAAGAATTGGATCATGCATGTTGCAATCATCATGAACAATCTCATTTTCTTTGCAAATATCTTTAAAAGGTTCATGATGCTTGATCCATTTCTCCTTAGGCATATTAGGATGTGAAGCAAAAGATTTGAGGAAATAAACAAGGAGTTGAGAATCAAGCCCAAACTTAGCACTAAACTTATTAAAACTTGCAGTTTCAACAAAGGACTTAATGCAATCATACTCATAATTTATACCTGACTATTTACCTTTGTCGATCTCCCAATCTTCAGTATTGCGTTGAATTCTTTCAAGGAGTTCCCATTTAGCATCAATCTTTTCGTTTGTGAAAGAACCCATAGAGGAAGCATTGAGCAAGTCTCTATCCTGTCGAGAGAGCCTCGCATAAAAGTTAGTAATAATTATATCTTTGGGGAGCCCATGGTCAGGACATTTTAGCATTAAAGTTTTCAGTCTCCCCCAAGCTTGAGATATGCTCTCTCCGTCATGAGGATAGAAATTATAAACATAATTGCTATTCTCATGAACTTCATGAAGAGGATAAAACTTGGAGTAAAAGAGAGACTGGATCTCTTCCCAATCCCGTAGGTGAGAATCATCGAGTAGCCTATACCATTCCAATGCTTTTCCTTTCAGTGACAAGGAAAATAATTTCTTCATGACTTCACCTCTTGTCAAACCTGAAATCTTAAATAACTCACAAAGTTCTGTAAGTTTCAACAAATGAATACTAGGATTGACTGTCCCATCATAACAATCATTAATAATTATTTCAACTATCCCAAGTGGTATTTTGAATGGGATACATTCAGTAGGTGGAGGAGACTTCTCTACCACGGGTGTGGTAAAGCGGCCTTCCCCAAACAGCGAACTAAGAGTGCAGTTTTCCATAAGCATAACTAGTGAAAATAAAAACAAGAAACGAAAAGATTTAATTCCAAGATCTAAAGATATACCTTCAACGCTTACCTCCCCGGCAACGGTGCCAGAAATAGCTTGATGTCTACGCACGCTTCTATTCTTGTAGACTATGTTGGGCCTCCAAGCGCAGAGGTTTGTAGGACAGCAACAATTTCCCTCAAGTGGATGACCTATGGTTTATCGAACTTAGGGAAGTAGAGGTTGAAGATGGTCTCTCTCAAGCAACCCTGCAATTAAGATACAAGAAGTCTCTTGTGTCCCCAACACACCTAATACAACTAGGAGTTGTATAGGTGCACTAGTTCGGCGAAGAGATGGTAAAATATGGGTGATAGGTGTAGCAAAACAAAGTAATATAAATCTGTAATAAAAAGTGCAGAAAGCAAACAAGTGATAAACGTGAGAACAAACGGTGTTGCAATGGTGGAAACAAGGCCTAGGCTTCATACTTTCACTAGTGGCAACTCCCAACAACATTAACATAGTCTAATCACATGATATTTCCCATAAAACATGCAATGGAGACGCACTCGGAGGTCATTCCTTTGTGGTCAAGAGAGGATGAGAATTATGTAGTGCTACAAAAGCACACCTCAAAGTTCGTAGTTCTCAATCTATGGATTTCCCAATGTCACCGCGGCCATCCAAAGAGAGTACGACAATCACCACAACATATCTCAAGGATAGTCAAAGACAAGCACCAAGAGACTCTCAATCTTCAATCAACACACAAAAGAGGAAATCACTCATGATAATATTCTTCTAACCCATGTCCAATAGACCGCTGTCACCTTGGTCTCGGGGATTATACTAGATAAGATCAATTGAGTACATCAATCCAATACATAGAGTAAGGGGAAATATCATGGGATCACCCTAGATCAACATAGCCTATGATCACAACGAAGATCACATCATGGGGGAGAGAGAAGAACACATAGCTACTGGTAGAATCCTCAGCCCCGAGGGAGAACTACTCCCGCTTCATGGAGGGAGGAAGCAACATCGATGGAGATGAATCTGGGGGCACTTCCCCGTCCCGGCAGGGTGCCGGCACAGGAATTCATTCCCCCCGAAACTTGATGGCGATGGCGGCGGAGATCGGAATTGCTTCTGGAGAAAAGGGGTCCGGAATCAGGGTTTCCTCCGCGGGGGTAAAAATAGGGCCAAAGGGGGGCACCAGGGGGGCCTCAGGGCAGTCAGGAGGGTGCCCGGCGCGGCCTAGGGTGGGGCCGCGCCAGGGACCCTTCTGGAGTCCCTGTGGTGGCCCTCCCCTCCGTCCTTCGTGATTCCGGAAGCATCCGGGACGCTGATTTTTTATATAATTTTTCCGTAATTTTTGGAGCACTTTTAATGGCCGGAAAACCTGAAATACAATAACAGCAGAAAACAACAACTGGCAGCTGGGTGCACTAGGTTAATAGATTAGTCCACATATGCTCAAAAGTGTATGAAAGTTCAAGCAAAACATCGCAAAGTCACACAAAACATGCATGGAGCAAGCAGAAATTATAGATACGTTTGGGACGTATCACATACACAAGAATAAAAGTTTGCCTTAAGAAGGCTAGCGCAAACACTACTCAATGATCGAAAAGGCGAGGCCTCTTGCCTGGGAACCTCCAAACAACTCCTATTCGAGGGGGTAACTCCACGATGAAGCAAGCACCGGGGATTTTCTGCTCCTGGACTCCAAGGCTCCAACGTCTGATTGCAGCAACCGGGTAAAAAACAAAGGGGGAAATAAAGCAAGGGTGAGTATCTAGCATACTCAGCGAGACTTATAGCCAGGCTACTAAGCATTTATGCATTGGTATCAAAAGTGAAGGGGAGGTTGTATGGTGGACTGCAAGACAGAAGTACCAGGGTAAGGGGGAAGACCTAGCCTATCGAAGAGTAGCACAAGAAGAGATTAGCCAACAGTTATATATAAAGAAGAAAGTAACAATGCAGCGGAAGTTGCTGCAGTATTGTATAGTAGTAAGTTGTAATAATTATCAATGCCTCCGAGATCCTTTCCTCGACTTCCCTGCGAGGAAGAAAACCCAAATCCAATAGTTTACTCGTAATAGTTTGCAGTAGGAGGATCTGGCTTCAGCATAAAACCTCCTGTTACCATGGACACGACTATTCGAATAGATTATCATCCCTGCAGGGGCTGCACTACTGTTACCCTACACGCTCGGATCTCTAGGGTGGCGTACACCTTGTTAGGGAATACCCCACCGAGGCTATCCGACACGACGTAGTCCTACCTAGGATCATCACAGAGGTCCCCGCCGGTCTACATCCTAAGCGCAAGGGGGTCTTGGGTCGTCGCCCCTCGCACTCCCGGGTCGTGATGACAGGGTTGTGACCACGCACCACCTCTATCGTTGGTGGGCCGATCCACCGTGCCACAATGCTGAAATGGACGTTTTTTAGATATTTCTATAGAATGTACGCCGCCGAGGGGCCCACACCCGTTATCCCACGTGGAGGTAGCGCGTATAGGGCATGTCGACCCACTCAATTCATCCACCTGACCCATTTAAGCATTTTATTATTATCTCGCAGACAACTGTTATCGTTGCCCGACTAGTAACACAACGGACAACGAAAAACAGTCAAGGCCACCAGTACATCAGTGCCTGCCATGTCGTCCCGTCAAAGCACGCGGTTACCAACAAGGTGAACCGTCTCCTTACCTTGTCTCGCGGGTGATCTTAGAAGAGTCGACTTTCGTGGTTTGGTATCTCACGGCCAATAAGCGAGGACCAGGCCCACGATGGTATCCGCCTGTCCTGCCGTCCCGATACAATACATCCCGCGGGCACCGTTGGGTCACCCTACTACTTACATGGACTAGTTGATTCAGGTGCCTAACATCAAGTGAAACAAGGAGGAATCACCCTCGATGGTACACTTGAAGTGGTTCGACAGATATATCAGCGGGAATGAACTAAAGAGGAATATCCACGTATCACCCCGGTGGTGCTGCGCTACCAAGCCGGCGCCGAGAGTGAAATACGAGTCCATCCACTCGTAAGTCAAACTTGAAGCGACTCGGCAGAGTCTCGCCATTGTAGGTTCCTGTAAGGCCCGATATGTGGTACTGTTCCAGATCTAGATGTTTCATCCAGATCCGTCCCACCGCAACATATGACAATGCCATATGCCCCGGATTTCTAACATGATATCACAACATTACAACTACATGGATACAACATTTCATACAATCGGCATACAACTGCCTTAATACAATACATCAGCGAAAGTTACATGTCTCAGTACAGACTACAATCAAATGCCTAATGGCAAAGGTAAAACACACCATTCACGTAACCACACGGGTCCAGGATCTCCGTCGGGATCCGCCTATCTAGTCGTCGTCGAGTATCCGCGAAGGCATCTAGATCAAGGGTCGTCGAGCTCCTCTATAGTCCAAGATCGTTTGCATGACGTGCATAAAAGATAAAAGAAGGGGTGAGCTATATCAACAAGTCTTGTAACTAAGTTCTCACGGTAAAATGGGGTAGTGGTGAGGTTGCACCCGCACTAGAAATATATGAGGTGGCTAACAATCTATTTAGAGTAAGATGAGAACCAAGCATTCGATAAGGAATCGCCTCAAACAACTCTTGCTATCAGCTACTTACGCAAACATAACACCTATCCTATCCGTGTCCTCCCCTTCGCATCCCGACGAAGAAGAAGCAGTCAAGGCACGCACACGTTGATCAAGTTATTATGATTATCTTGGTTGTTGTTGTCTATGAACAAGGAGTAGGTTTCAAGTCGTCCATAACCGTGGACACGGCTTCTCGAAAAGATTAAACCCTACAGGGGTGTACCAAATGCCCATTACAAGGCTCCGCACGCACGCCCATCTCTCTCAGTTGCTATCCATCACTGGCAACCATTTTATGATTTAGTTCCGAGAGATCCGAAACGACAGGTCCCTCTAACTAACAACGCACAAATCCGGGTGGCCCCCGTGGAGTCGACACCCAATCCCAGAGACGGTCGCGCTCTCAGATCAGACTCTTCCGTAGGGCTAAGGTCGGGGTTAGCCTCACCTGAACTCAGTGGCTTCCCTCGCTCACCAGTGTGTACCAACAAAGGAACTCTGTCTCTGCTGGCTCGAGTTTTTTGAAATCTGCTGGCTGCAGACCAGCCACGCACACGACGTTTCAAATGGTAAATCAGCTTGGGCCACCACTAGAAATGTTTGGAGCTAGGTAGGTAAGAAGAGGGGACCCCATAGCATCCCACACGCGGTTAGGCACGCTCGTCAAGAGACACAATACCGGGAACTTGGGACCTAGGTGAATCGAATGGAACAAAGCATCGGGGCGGGATAGCCTAGACCTTCCATCCTTCGTCGAATATAGTCGACATTATAATAATAATATCATCCACAACAATATAATAGTGTGATAGCCCAATCCAAGGAGTAACAGGATAATAGTTGATAGCATCCTATCATGCATACTAAGCAGTGGTTAAGAAAGCAAGGTACATAGACAAACAAATGTTTGTTTGGATGTGGAGGACATGTCTGTTTGGGTTTATTTGAGAGGCATGAATATGAAGTGGTAGGATCAAGCAATCGTTCTATCCTATACCTAGGCACAAGTGAGCTGAAATTTATAAGCCTGATATATGCTCCCCCTTACCCGATGAGAAGGCGTAACCGAAGGTGTAGTCAATCGCAAGCTCGCAACGTCTCCGAGAATACCTGCGGGAGCACACAAGAAGTAAACACTGGAACTACAATCAAGGGAGATGCTTCTATTACTACGAAGCAATCAGGAGCAAGCAACAAGAAGAAGGCAACACAAGACAACACAATACGATGTCATCTATCATCGAGAGCGTTTACTAGCAGGTTAAGTGGAGTACTCGTCACACGCGACGATACCGCACATTTATCATCGATTCAAGTTGTTTAGCTACACAACATGAGCAAAGGTTATTAACATGGCATCTCACTAAAGCATGGAATATCACACAATCATGGCAAGAGGTGAAGCATAAATTAAACTATCTCTGCTAGTCAATCTAAGTGAGGGACAATCCTAAACATGGTATAGCACTAAGTACCCCACGAAGATTTAAGTATTTGGTACTGTTCTTCCTTAAACCATATTTTAGGTTCGTTAACAACAACAAACAATAGAATAAACACAAAGTACATGAAATTCCAGTCAAGTTACAAATAAGAAACATTTTATTTGGAGCAATGGTTAAAAAGTTATTAAATAAACAATTTACAGTGGCATACGATGTAATTAGCAAGTAAACATCATGTAGACAAGTTCAAACATAACAAATGAGCACATTTTATTAATCTACGCGAAATTATAAGCAAGTTTGATGTTTAACGCGTTGCGATCCGTGCTACCGTTAAAAAGATATATCTGCCGCAAAGTTGCAACAATAATCTGCCAATTATTAATAACAGAAAAAAGGCTAAAGCTTCTACCGGGTCGAAAGTTCACTGAATTGGCCTAACACAGCAGGGCGCAATATAAATATCCATCGCACAGGGCGCACTGTAGCACGAAATGAACTAGGCCAAGCCCACTACCGCATGCAGAAAAAAAGGAAAGCGACCCTCACCACGTGGGCTGAGCCCAAGAGGCAGACTGGGAGTTGGATAGCGCTGTGTCGCCCTGTGCGGGAAGCTGCGCTGGGCCGCGTGAGGGAGTTGGGCCGCGGAGGCGCGCTGGAGATGGGCCTTCCAGGGCGCGCTGGCCCAGGAGAGAAGTGAGCGGACGAGCTCTTCGTCCCCGTCCTGGTCGGGGCTGCAGGCAGCAGCGACGTCGTTCTCCGGCGAGCTCTTCCAACGAGAAGGCGGCGCTGGTTGACGGGGACGGAGCGTGGAGGGGAGGATCCGGCCCAAAACTCACTGAATCTTACTGTTGGGGTTGCCGACGAGTTGCAGGGGCGGCCGTAGGAGCTCCAACTGACGGCGTCCATGGCGGTTTTCTCTTCGCGGGCGAGAGGATTAGAGGAAGGAGAAGAAAGGTAGATGAGGAGGGCGCGAGGGGAGAGGGGGAGGTGACCTGCGCGGGGCGGCTCACTGCCGGGGCTCACCGGATTGCCTGGTCGCGGCGGCGGACGAGCTCGGGAGAAGGCCTTCTCGGGCGTGGGAGCGAGGCTTGCTGGCGGCTGTGTGCGGGCGCGAGGTGGAGGGCTCCGAGCCATCCGATCTGGATCCAATGGTCCAGATCGTGGCTGCCAGATCTGGGAGGAGTGGTTGGTGGGGAGGGTAGAACCAGGTGCCGACGGTGGGTTGGGCAGGCACGGAATGAGAGGAGCTAGGGCTAGGGTTGTCTATTTTTGGTAGGCAACACCTACTATTTATAGTAGGTGGCTGTTTGCGGTTGTTTCGGCCTCAAAATAGTATGTTTTGGGCCTGATTTTCAAGTGGGCTAGAATCCAAAGATAAGAGGGGAATCCGGGGGTCCAGCTATCAGCACACACAATATTTTTATAAATTAGCCCCTGGAGTTATACCGGCTACTATGTGTGGCACCTCCGATCGATTACCTCCCCGACGAAATCGGAATCGCACGAAATTCAAAACACAACATCGCCACATTGTACCGACAACGTCTACAACATTTCACGCCCAACCGAGACGACGATTAACTCCCGATAAAATAACCCATCTAAATAAAAATGGAATTTTTTCCGCACCATTGGTGATGGCTGGTCTTGTGCCGGAAGTCGCGATGGTGCTCGGGTAGAACCCGGTGTCGCAAAGGGGTTGTGTGACGTTGGGAAAAGGGTTCAGTCTCACATCCGATACGAGAAAGAGGGGCAAAATATACACCGATTAGTAAACCGGCGAAGCAAACACGGCAAACAACAAAGTAACGCAACAATTTTTTTTTAATTAGGGTGGAAATCCCGGGCTGTTACAGTTCCCTTGGGCGTCTTCTCTGTACCGTATCTTTTGCAGCAATTTAAATTGTTTGTGTTCCGCGTTCACTCCATAGAGTGATCGCGACCCAATTACTAAACCTAGTTGACTAACATTGCGCAGGGCTAACTGTTGAATATTATATATATACACACACATATATATATATATACTAGGCAGCATAGGATAAGGAAGGTACATCAAGGGGCAACAATGACAGGCTATGCAATGAATAGGAATGTAACGTAGAAACAACAATGCCTAGTGCAAAGGTAAATATAGATAGATAGATGATATTTGGGAGAGGTGAAGGGGCACTGCTTGCCTGGAAGCTCAACGGTAGGGGTACCGTCGTCGACGTAGTAGTCGTACCAGGTGGTGTCATCAGCGACAGTATCGGGGTCTACCAAAGAAGAAGGGGGGGGGGAGAAACAATAAATACACGGAAATAATAGCAATACAAATACAAGACATGGCAATACGTTAAGCTGGAGGTGAACTAACGCGGTGCTACACGTTGCAGACAAAACGACATTTCAACCGGACATTTTACCTGCTTCGGGTGATTACCGGACAGACGATCCGAAGGGGGGAATGTCTCGTGTTTGTTATGCTAGAGGGTGTAGAGGGTATACGAGTGACTTATCCCTGTTTGTTGTATTTTTCTGATCAACTTTCATGTATAAAATATTCGATTACAAAGTTTAAATCATTTTATATATTTTTTGGAATTATTTAAATCATTTAACCAACATTATCGAGAATGGTGATTGTTGACTAGTCAAATTACTGGTGGGGCCCCACTGTGATAGACTAGGATATAATAAATCATTTACTTATTTAAACAGTGAAAGGGGCCCACTTATCATCCACTCAAGGTTAATTAAATTTAACATAAACCATATTATTAATCAAAAGGCTTGGAGGCCCACATGTAAGCCTCAAAGAGGCCCACTCATAGGGTTATTTAACTTAGTTAATCTGCAAGGGAATTAATCTAATAGGGGATTAGCCACGGGGTAGTGTCCTAGGGCTCACAATCCAGTGGGGTTAGGGATGGGGGGTTTGCCCACGGCCGAGCCATGCGTGCTCAACGGAGGCGAGAACAGAGGGCACCGGTGACGTTCTCGCGTCCAACTCCGGCGACCAATCGGGGCATGGAGGGGAGGAATCAGACGTGGGCTGTCGGGGGTCGGATCCCCGAGGGATGATATGGTTCTGGGACGCGCACACGAAACAAAAGGAGGATCGCTGGTACCGGGACGCACTGGGATTTACCCAGGTTAGGGTCTTTCGGAGACTAAAAGCCCTACTCCTGCTTGTCTGGATTGACACTATGGAGGCAACAAGGAGGTGGAGCTCTTCCGAGAAGGATACGAGCTTGGATGGGTACAGGGATGTTGCCGATGGTGGGCTGATCCTTTTCTGCAGCGAGGACCTCCCTTTTATAGTTCAAGGGGGTCACCACAAATGCCTGTAGGCGGTTCCATTCTTCTTGATTTAGAGGCAATGGGTGTCACCGGGACGCCACTTCCGTAAAGGGTGTGTGGAGAGGCAGTGCCACTCCTCCTGAGTGGGTGCGTGGGGCCCTTGGCACGTACGAGGAATGGAGCCGAAGCGAAGGCGCCACTGTCACCCTTTCCTCCAGACCAGGTGATAGAGGCGAAGGTGTCCCGATGTTTCGATGAGATGGTGGAGATCGATTATGGTGGAGGCGACTTTCACGATCCGACTACGAACGTGCGAAGACGTTGCGCCATAGCGATCGCTAAACCAACTCCGAGAGGTTATTGATCCCACGGATGCACGATCAACCTGACCACGAAGGTCTAATTCCTGCAAGCAATCGAAGAACAAGCAAGAACTAAGAATTGCAATCTGGATATTGCGAATATAAGATGAATGATTACGAAAGTTGGGGTTCCAATGAGGTCTTGGCCTGGTCGAATGACACAAACGAAGAGCTCGAAGTTGCGGCTATGGCTAACTTATATCTAATTAAAACCCAAGTCTAAACGACGCCCTAAGGGCTGTATATATGGGGGAACAGAGGGGATTTTCGTGACCCCTTGGAGGTGGGGTCCGAAAACAACCCTAACTCGGTTTCCCCACACATACGGACTCTAAAAACAGCCTATAATGTGGTATTTCGAAATTACATGGGCCCAGCCCAATATTAAGGTGACGCAGCGCCTATAATTGCTCTTGGACGAAAATAATGAAGTGGCATCTCGTGTATTTCGTCCAAGCCTTCATGCATGCCTTATGGTGGCTTCAAAGTGCGAAAATCCCCACTGGAAGCTCCATTGTTCTTTCCCGCGCGCGCACCTTCTTCTCCATGCTTGATCCCGCTCCAATGACCGTCCTTCTTGTCCATGCTAGGTCCTTCATTCATAAGCAAAACAAAAGTATCTAATTTAGGCAGCATCATATGTTCATGAACATTAGAAGGATTCGCAAGAAACGAAAGTACCTGATAATTTAGTTGACGTGCACGTGCTCTAGTAACTGGTCCAGTATGTGTAGTTGGTGAAGATGTGGGTGTAACATTCGTAGAGATGTCCTCATCATCCTCCCCTTCTTGAATTGAAGTCGTCCTCGACGGAAGCTCATTATCTTCTCCCAAATAAGGTTTCAAATCTGCAATGTTAAATGTGGGACTAACCCCAAAATCTGCAGGTAGCTCAAGTTTATATGCATTATCATTAATTTTCTGTAAAACCTTAAAAGGACCATCAGCTCGTGGCATTAACTTAGACTTGCGCAAATCAGGAAACCTATCTTTACGTAGATGTAACCAAACAAGATCTCCTGGTTCAAACACAACATGCTTTCTACCCTTATCACCAGCAAGCTTGTATCTAGCATTCATTTTCTCAATGTTTTCTTTAGTTAACTCATGCATTTTAAATATCAATTCAGCACGTTGCTTAGCATCAAAATTAACCTTCTCCGAAGATGGAAGAGGCAGCAAATCAATAGGCGCACGAGGTAGAAAACCATAAACAATCTCAAAAGGGCACATTTTAGTGGTAGAATGAAATGAACGATTATAAGCAAATTCAATATGAGGTAAACATTCTTCCCACATTTTCAAGTTACTCTTTAAAACAGCCCTAAGCATAGTAGACAAAGTCCTATTGACTACTTCAGTTTGTCCATCAGTTTGGGGATGACAGGTAGTACTAAAAAGTAGTTTAGTCCCCAACTTAGCCCATAAGCATCTCCAAAAATGGCTAAGAAACTTAGTATCACGATCCGAGACAGTAGTATTGGGCACACCATGTAAGCGAATAATCTCACGAAAGAATAAATCAGCAACATTAGCAGCATCATCGCTTTTATGACATGGTATAAAATGTGCCATCTTAGAAAATCTATCCACGACAACCAATATGCTATCCCTCCCCTGCTTTGTTCGAGGCAAGCCTAAAACAAAGTCCATGGATATGTCCTCCCACGGAACACTAGGTACAGGTAAAGGCATGTATAAACCATGAGGATTGAGTCGTGACTTAGCTTTTTGACATGTAGTGCAGCGAGCAACAAAACGCTCAACATCCCGTCTCATCTTTGGCCAAAAGAAGTGTGTAGCAAGTACGTCCTCCGTCTTCTTCACGCCAAAGTGTCCCATTAATCCTCCTCCATGCGCCTCCTGCAACAACAAAAGACGAATAGAGCTAGCTGGAATGCATAGCTTGTTAGAACGGAACACAAACCCATCATTAAGGACAAACTTGTTCCATGTTCTACCCTCTCTACAATTCTGCAATACATCTTTAAATTCTGCATCATTTACATATTGATCTTTGATTGTCTCTAAACCGAATATCTTGAAGTCAAGTTGTGAAAGCATAGTATAACGACGAGACAAAGCATCAGCAATAATATTATCTTTCCCCTTCTTGTGTTTAATGACATAAGGGAAAGTCTCAATAAATTCAACCCACTTAGCATGTCTACGATTAAGTTTTTCTTGACTTCTTATGTGTTTCAAAGATTCATGATCAGAATGTATAACAAATTCTTTGGGCCATAAATAATGTTGCCAAGTTTCTAATGTCCGAACAAGAGCATATAATTCCTTCTCATAAGTAGAATAGTTCAGACTAGGCCCACTCAATTTTTCAGAAAATTATGCAACAGGTTTAGCATCTTGTAATAACACACCTCCCAAAACAATCCCACTAGCACGCATTCAAGCTCAAAAGTCTTATTAAAATCAGGAAGTTGGAGCAAAGGAGCATGTGTTAACTTATCTTTCAATACCGCGAAGGCTTCTTCCTGTGCGGTACCCCAAGTAAAAGGCACATCCTTGCGTGTAAGCTCATTGAGAGGTGCAGCAATGGTGCTGAAATCTCTCACAAAATGCCTATAGCATCCAGCGAGTCCAAGAAAACTCCTCACTTGTGTGACCGTTTTGGGCTGCGGCCAACTCTCAATCGCCTCGATCTTGGCTTTATCAACTTCAATTCCCTGTGGAGTAACAACATAGCCAAGAAACGATACTCGGTCGGTGCAAAAGGTGCACTTCCCAAGGTTACCAAACAAACGTGCATTACGTAGAGCAATAAAAACAACACGTAAATGATCCAAATGTTCCTCCAAAGATTTGCTATAAATTAGTATATCATCAAAATAGACTACCACAAATCGTCCAATGAAAGCACGTAAAACCTCGTTCATTAATCTCATGAAAGTGCTAGGTGCATTAGTTAACCCAAAAGGCATGACTAACCACTCATATAATCCAAACTTAGTTTTAAATGCCGTTTTCCATTCATCTCCTAATTTCATGCGAATTTGATGGTATCCACTAAGCAAATCAACTTTGGAAAACATGGTAGAGCCACTTAATTCATCAAGCATATCATCTAACCTAGGAATAGGATGACGATAACGAATAGTAATATTATTAATGGCTCGACAATCAACACACATACGCCATGTTCCATCCTTTTTAGGGACTAATATAACAGGAACAGCACAAGGACTAAGGGATTCACGTATGTAACCTTTGTCGAGTAGCTCTTGTACTTGACGCTGAATCTCCTTCGTCTCCTCCGGATTGGTACGGTATGGCGCACGGTTGGGCAACGAAGCACCGGGAATTAAGTCAATCTGATGCTCAATCCCTCGAATAGGTGGTAATCCCGGTGGTACGTCTTGTGGAAAGACGTCAATAAACTCCTGCAAAAGGTCAGTGACAACAGGAGGCAAAGAAGGAGGCAATTCCTCAAATGAAAACAAAGCTTCTTTGCACACAAAAGCATAGCACACATATTGACTAACATCCAAATCCGAAATATCAACTTTAGTAGCAAGCAAAGTTGGACTAGTCAATTTAATTTCATTAGAAACAGCAGAAGAAGATTTGCTATTAGTCTTATGTTGTTGCTCAAATTCTTTGGCTGCTATCTCATTCTCACTCTTATTTTTCTCCTGTTTAGCTTTACTAGCTCTAGCAAGATCATCTTTCACAATTTGTTCAGGAGACATAGGAAGTAAAGCAATAGTTTTATCCTGATGAACCAGAGTAAACTGATTTGTCCTACCATGGTGCACAACATTCCTATCAAATTGCCATGGTCTACCAAGTAAAAGAGAGCATGCTTGCATGGGTACCACATCACAATCAACATAATCAGCATATGCAGCAATGCTAAAGTGCACACGAACAGAACGCGTTACCTTAATCTTACCACTATTGTTAAACCATTGAATATAGTACGAATGGGGGTGTGGTCTTGTGGTGAGAGATATCTTCTCCACCAACTCCATGCTCGCCAAGTTGTTGCAACTCCCTCCGTCAATGATGATGCGAACCGAACGTTCTTTCACCACTCCCTTTGTGTGGAACAAATTATGCCTCTGGTTTTGCTCGGCCTTCGATACCTGCACACTTAACACACGTTGAGCAACCAAACTAGCATATTGATCTGCATCATCAGGAGCCATATACTCTATATCATGAGCATCATCATGGGCACCCTGTTCCTCGTGAGCAATGAGAACTAAAGTCTCCTCATCATAGTCGCTCGCTGACTCATACCCACCATCCGCCGTAATAATCATCACACGCTTGGCGGGACAGTCTTTTGCAAAGTGACCTCCACCTTGGCACCTGCGACATTTAATATCACGATATCGTGTTTGCCCTGTGGAAGCCATGGATGAAGAAGAACTCGCTGCTGGACCACTCTGTGCACCCTTGAATGGCGGCGCTGGCTGTTTTGGTGGCTCCCTGTAAGAATGAGCGGTTGAAGTAGATGGTGGTGCAGCAGGACGTGTGGATGTAGAAGGTCCACGCGATGTCCATGATGTATTTCGTCCTGTAGAAAAGTTAGGTCTCGTAGCGGCCTGTCGATCCTGCACTTCACGTTCAGCTTTACAAGCAAGATGAAACAAACGAGTAATAGTAGCATAGTCCTTGTATTCTAGAATAGTTTGTATCTCCCTGTTTAAGCCACCTATAAAACGTGCAAACATAGCTTCATTATCCTGTACTAGGCCACATCTAATCAATCCAGTTTGTAATTCTTGATAATATTCCTCTACAGAATTTTTTCCTTGTCTCAAACGCTGTAATTTTTGTAGCAATTCACGTTGATAATAAGGAGGAACCCAGCGAGTACGCATAGAATCTTTTAAAGCAGCCCAAGTAGCTGGAATATTATTAGCATGCAATCTACAATGTTCAGACCACCAAATAGATGCAAAACCCGTGAATTCACAAACAGCAGCAGTAACACGTCTATTCTCAGGATATTGTAAACATGTAAAGCGTTGTTCACTTTCTAACTCCCAAGTAAGATAAGCATCAGGAATATATCTACCCTCAAACGGCTTAAGATTCAATTTAAGTTTAGGCACATGTTCATCATCGCGTACCTGAGGGGGTGGTTGGTGTCGACCGTGGCGAATGTTGGGACGTGGACGTCCAGCTGGCTGTTCATAGGCCGCTTCTTGTTCCACCTCCTCCTCGTAATCACCCTCGTAGTTGTCGTCCTGGCCGACGTCAGAGGCAGCAGCAGCAGTAACTGCAGCAGCAGCAGGAGCACCAGCAGCTTGTCCGCCCGGAAACAGAATACGTCGTGCACGTCGTGGTGGCGGTGGCTGTGCTGGAGCGGCCGCAGGCTGTATAGGTAAGCGTGCGAGCAACTCAGTAAACTTGGCGTCGAGCTTGGTGTCGATCATCTTCTCCACACCATCAATCGCCTCTGTAAATATGTTCTCGATGTCATTCACCTGTTCAGACATCATTTGTGCAAATTTATCATGTAATGCTTTGTTTGTCAGATTCTCCCAATCAGGTGCATCCCGCGCCACTTCATCTTGGGATCCTGGCATGGTTAGCAGAAATAGAAAACACACAGAAGTATGATCCTACTTCTACTAATGGGATGTGGGGTGGTGGAAAGCACAAATCCGTCAAGCTTTTCTTTCGTTCTTACCGATTCTTACCTAGCAGCAGGTGGTGATGTACAACCAACGGGTCAAAACTCTCAGAGATGTGGTAGAGCGATGGCCAGGAGGTGTCAACCGCACGAAGTAGAATATATGTGGAGCTGTAGGTAGGCTTGACAAATATGGTAACAAAAAGCTCAACAGTAATCAAAACAGAGATGCAAAGTTGAATAAACACTCAACGTCGGTACTGTGCTGATCCTAGGCTAGACCGTACTAGAGACGCGAGCCTAAAACACCAACGAAAACACGGCGCGGCACGTAATCAACTGAGAAGCACACTCTGAATATATATATTTTTTTTTGCTCTTTTTTTTTTTGCGATGCGGGACTGCGGTGGCTGAAAAAGTGCGAAAAAATCACTATGGTGGCGAACGTCTCAAAATGAGTTTCTGGACCTAAGGAACGTATGGGCACGAAATTTTTTCACCCCTGAAATTTTTGGCCTGAAAACTGCTCTGGAAAGCGTGCCAGACTCTTTTTTTTTTTTTTTTGGAAATCACCTCCTTCTACGTACGGCAAAAGATTGGTGCAAACCGACTCTAATCAACTAAAAACTAATCTGGCTACGGAGAGATCACAAACCGAACAGGTGATGGAACTCAACTCGGAGCGGTAGGTTGTGGTGGTGTGTATGGACTCGGCTTGGCGGAACGTGGTGGTGTATCTGGACTCGGATTGGCGGAACGTGGTGGTGTACTACTGTGCGGCGGCGGCGTGACAAACTGTGATCAGAACTCGAAACTCTAAGGTAACTAGACGCTAAGATCAGCAACTCGACACAACGATGCAACCGCAAATTCAACAATGCAAACTACTATAAAGAAAACTGGACGAAGGCTCGGACTGTTTTGGGACGTGATGATCTAACCCTAATTTTTTTGTTGGCTTTTTCGTGGACTTTAGGTATGAAGAACAGAACCAATCTAGACTACGAAAACTGGTAAATCTCACCGAGCAACCTGGAAATCTGATACCACTTGATAGAGGCGAAGGTGTCCCGATGTTTCGATAAGATGGTGGAGATCGATTATGGTGGAGGCGACTTTCACGATCCGACTACGAACGTGCGAAGACGTTGCGCCTTAGCGATCGCTAAACCAACTCCGAGAGGTTATTGATCCCGCGGATGCACGATCAACCTGACCACGAAGGTCTAATTCCTGCAAGCAATCGAAGAACAAGCAAGAACTAAGAATTGCAATCTGGATATTGCGAATATAAGATGAATGATTACGAAAGTTGGGGTTCCAATGAGGTCTTGGCCTGGTCGGATGACACAAACGAAGAGCTCGAAGTTGCGGCTATGGTAACTTATATCTAATTAAAACCCAAGTCTAAACGACGCCCTAAGGGCTGTATATATGGGGGAACAGAGGGGATTTTCGTGACCCCTTGGAGGTGGGGTCCGAAAACAACCCTAACTCGGTTCCCCACACATACGGACTCTAAAAACAGCCTATAATGTGGTATTTCGAAATTACATGGGCCCAGCCCAATATTAAGGTGACGCAGCACCTATAATTGCTCTTGGACGAAAATAATGAAGTGGCATCTCGTGTATTTCGTCCAAGCCTTCATGCATGCCTTATGGTGGCTTCAAAGTGCGAAAATCCCCACTGGAAGCTCCATTGTTCTTTCCCGCGCGCGCACCTTCTTCTCCATGCTTGATCCCGCTCCAATGACCGTCCTTCTTGTCCATGCTAGGTCCTTCATTCATAAGCAAAACAAAAGTATCTAATTTAGGCAGCATCATATGTTCATGAACATTAGAAGGATTCGCAAGAAACGAAAGTACCTGATAATTTAGTTGACGTGCACGTGCTCTAGTAACTGGTCCAGTATGTGTAGTTGGTGAAGATGTGGGTGTAACATTCGTAGAGATGTCCTCATCATCCTCCCCTTCTTGAATTGAAGTCGTCCTCGACGGAAGCTCATTATCTTCTCCCAAATAAGGTTTCAAATCTGCAATGTTAAATGTGGGACTAACCCCAAAATCTGCAGGTAGCTCAAGTTTATATGCATTATCATTAATTTTCTGTAAAACCTTAAAGGGACCATCAGCTCGTGGCATTAACTTAGACTTGCGCAAATCAGGAAACCTATCTTTACGTAGATGTAACCAAACAAGATCTCCTGGTTCAAACACAACATGCTTTCTACCCTTATCACCAGCAAGCTTGTATCTAGCATTCATTTTCTCAATGTTTTCTTTAGTTAACTCATGCATTTTTAATATCAATTCAGCACGTTGCTTAGCATCAAAATTAACCTTCTCCAAAGATGGAAGAGGCAGCAAATCAATAGGCGCACGATGTAGAAAACCATAAACAATCTCAAAAGGGCACATTTTAGTGGTAGAATGAAATGAACGATTATAAGCAAATTCAATATGAGGTAAACATTCTTCCCACATTTTCAAGTTACTCTTTAAAACAGCCCTAAGCTTACGGTAGCGCTTTGCTTGTACTGGGAGATAGTGTTCCTTGAGGATATGTAGAAGGTTTACGAGGAGGGAACTCCTGTTCCCCGACAGTAGCCCCCGGGCCTGGCTGTGGCGTAGATCCGTGGTATGAGGGCCACGCCAGGCCTGATGATCCGGGAACATGAAACATTCGGGATGTAGTTTTGTAAGTGCATCAAGTGCCCTGCCCTTGAGTTTTTGGAGTTTGATGACAAAACGGTTAAGGGACTGATGTGTTTGTGAGTATACACAGGAGAACAGTCCCTGATGAGGTGTTTAACCACCAATGTCGACCCCCAAAAATGTTGAGGAACATTGAAGAAACGAAGGTTTTCCTGAAGAACGTATTGGTGCAAAATCCTGAGGAAACATGATCCTGAAGACTTGGAATCCTGAGGAAACAGGATCCTGAAGACTTGGAATCCTGAAGAAATTGAATCCCGAAGAATGGTGATCCTGAAGAAAGTTGCGCCATACTGAAGACATGTCAAGATGAAGATCAAGCTGAAGCGTAGTCTTCGTTAAGTCTTTTTCTTTCTTGAGTCGTAGGAAAACATCGTACTGTTGGAGGGGTTGAAGAAAACGAGTTCCGAAGGTCCGAGGAATTGCTCAACTAGGAATCCTGAAGAAAAAACATGAGGAAATATCCTGCAGTAGAAGTTCAGTCCTCGGGTGTCTGAGACGTTGTTCTTCAGGACACTGAGGTAACTAACTTCGGTTGAGGAGTCTGGAGATCGCCAGTGCAACTCTTCTGAAAATCGTGAGGAGAGAGAATACTTTGACCGTGCCACGTGTTGCGTGGTGAGAGGCTAGAACTTGTCTAGCAACGGTCATTTCCGAGGGCATGAGAGTAATTGCATGCATGGGCATTTATGTCCTTTCACCTCGGGTTGATCCGTGACTATAAATAGCCACCCCCAGCCCCATTTGTGGGTTGGCTGCTCCGAGAGAAAAACTGACACTTGTCATTTGAGAGCAACCCACCTCTGAGGACACTGAAGAACCTAAGTGAGGAAAACCACCAGCCTGAGTAGTTGAGCATTTCTGAGGAAGTCGGTTCGAGTGATCCGAAGCTTTTTACTCTTGAAGACTGTGATCTTCCAGCCGGTGTAGAAGTCTTCAGTCTGAGGAAGTCAAGATGCAATTGTGACTTCCCGGAGTGACTGAGTCTGTGAAGGTTTCGGGATTCTACCTTGAAGACTCGCCTGAGTTATTGGACGGAGTCTGAGGACTCTAGTTCAAGGAGAACAAGGTGAAGACTATGTCTTCTGAGTTGAATCTCAGCCTCTCCAACTAGACGTAGAGTTGTCACAACAACTTGAACTGGTCTACCAAACTAAAGTCTTCAATCTCTGGTGCTATCTCTTCAACCTCTTAAGCTCCAGTACTTGCTATGTTGACTTCTTATGCTTCAGTTCTCCCTCTGCTGTTAGTCTTCATACTATGCATCTGAAGCACTTCTGCTTATCTCAATTGATTTATTTCTGTTGCATTGTGATGAGATTCCCTAATGATTACATTCTGTGAAGTTTTACTTCTTCAACATTTTGGTTACTTCTTCAGCTTCGTATTGCTTTAGTCCTGAAGAAAACCAAAAACTGGTAGTAAAATTGAAAATCTCCCATTCACCCCCCTCTGGTTGATATATTGCACTTTCAATTGGTATCAGAGCAAGGTACTCCCTTGTTCTATGTGATTCGGTTTAACCACCTGGAGTTTTAGTTATGTCGACCTCAGGTACAATGAGCGTTGCCTCAAACTGCCCCATCTTCGACCGGACAGACTATCCATATTGGAAGAACAAGATGAGGATGCATCTTGAAGCCGTTGACAAGGATCTGTGGGATATTGTTGATCAAGGCATTCCTGAAGCTAATATGACGACTGCTCCTGAAGTCGTCAAGAAAAACTGTCAGCTTGATGCAAAAGCTCGAAGCATCATTGGTGGTCATCTTAACAAGGCTCAGTTCAACCGTATCAGTGGTCTGGATACTGCAAAGAAGATATGGACAAGGCTGTCAAAAGTCAATGAAGGAGTCTCTGCTCAACGAGACTCACGAGTTGATACACTTCGCAGTCTCTTCAACAGGTTCAAGAGGCTGGACAATGAGCACGTGCAACAAACCTTTGACAGACTCACCGACATATCAAATGAACTTCAAGCACTGGGTGCCACTGATATCACAGATCATGAGGTTGTGAAGAAACTACTGAGGTCACTGGATGACTCGTTTGAGTTCCTGTCGCTGATGATTCAAGAAAGGCCTGACTTCAAGACTCTGGATCCAGCAGACATTCTCGAGCGCCTCAATGCTCATGAACTGAAGCTCTCTGAAAAACGAGATTTATACAGCTCCACGCCTAAGGTCCGCGCGCTAAAAGCTAGAGCACGAAGAGTGTCCTCTGATGAAGAGTCTGAGGCTGATACTGATGATCCTGAAACCCTCAGCCGGGAACTTGCTCTCCTCACCAGAAAGTTCCAAAGATTCACGAAGAAGAATCGCTTCGGAAATTCCTCAAGATCTTCCTCAAGAAAAAGCAAAGATGATGACTCTGTCGAAGCAAGAAAGAGAGTCTGCCACAAGTGCAAGAAACCTGGGCATTACATCGTTGAGTGTCCTCTATGGGAAAAGGAAGCTAGACTGAAGAAGAAGAAGAAAGGGAAAGATGACAGTTCTGATGAAAAGACAAAGAAGAAATCCTCAAGATCCTCAAAGTCTGCTGGATACAGGCATAGCAATTCCCGTAAGGCTCGCGCATATCTCGGCAAAGAATTGGACTCGGAGGAATCTGGTTCCAACCCTGATGCTGAGGAAGAAGAATCTGAAGAATCTGAGGGTGTAGCCGGTCTGGCTCTTGCCACGTCGCTTGTCTCCAAGTCAATCTTCTGCACAGAGGAATCTGGTCTATCACATGTTGATGATGAAGCTGAAGACACAACCCCTGCCTTCTGCTTCATGGCCAAGTCCTCCAAGGTATCTTCTTACTCATCATCAGATGATCCCTCTGATGAAGAACCTGATGAAAACTATGCTAAACTTGCTAAACTTGCATCTAAGCAACAACGTTTACTTGAAAAGATCTGAGTCCTTCTTCAAAGAAAACCACCACCTTCGCCGATAAAGGTAAAAGTAAGGTATTGGGTCTCGGCAGAGTGGCTACCTCTCGAGACCAACACATTGATAAAGTAATGCTTGTTGAATCCCTTGGATACAACTTGATGTCTGTATCTATGCTATGTGATCTTGATCTCGTTGTTCTCTTCGGAAAATATGATTGTGCTGTCTATATGGTTAGCGATAACTCCATTGTATTTAGTGGAGTTAGGAAAGGTGATATGTATATTGTCGATTTCTCTGAAGGTCCTCAAGTCGCTACATGCCTCATGACATGAGCCTCAGAGTGCTGGCTATGGCATCGAAGACTCGGCCACGCTGGAATGAGGAATCTCCAGAAGCTGGTACTGAAGAAACATGTCCTCGGAATTGAGGAAATCAGATTCACGAAGGACCGGCTATGTGGTGCTTGCGAAGCTGGAAAGATGACCAAGGCCAAGCATCCTGCCAAGACCATCATGACTACTACTCGTCCTCTTGAGCTTCTTCATATGGACCTCTTCGGTCCTCCTAAGTACTCAAGCTTCGGAGGAAATTGCTATGGTCTGGTTATTGTTGATGACTTCTCATGTTACACTTGGGTGCATTTCCTCACTTTTAAGTCAGAAACCCAAGCTGTCTTCAAACGCTTCGCCAAGCGCGTCATGAACAACTACAGCCTAAAGATCAAGCACATTCGAAGTGACAACGTCACCGAATTCAAGAACTCTGGCGTACATGAATTCCTCGATGAGATGGGCATCACTCATGAGTTCTCAGCTCCATACACTCCTCAGCAAAATGGAGTTATTGAAAGGAAGAACCGAACCCTCATCGAGATGGCTCGAACGATGCTTGCTGAATACAACACACCTCTCATATGGTGGGCTGAAGCAATCAACACTGCCTGCCACATCGTCAATCGGGTGTATCTTCATAAGTTCCTCAAGAAAACTTCATACGAGCTAATGGTTGGTAAGAAACCCAATGTAAGTTACTTCAAGGTCTTCGGCGCACCTTGTTGGATCCGTGAGCCTCATCATCAATCTAAATTTGAGCCTAAAGCCTATGTAGGCTTCATGATTGGCTATGGCCTCGAATCGCACACCTACAGAGTCTTCAACAAAAATCATCACAAAATTGTTGAAACTGTAGACGTACGGTTTGATGAATCTGATGGCTCCCAAAGAGAGCACCTGCCACATGATTTAGATGAAGCTCCACCTGAAGAACAGATCAAGAAAATGGGTGCTGGTGATATCATTCCTGTAGATCATCCTGAAGAAACACACATACCTCCTGCTCCTGAAGAACATCCAAATCCTAATGCAAATAATCCTGATGAAGATCCTGATCCTGAGGCTCCTGATACCCCTGAAGCTCGTGAAGCACCTGAAGCAGATGCAAATGAATCTGACAACAGTGACGAAGATGCGCCTCAAGATCATCCTCCTCGACTTCCTCGTGTGGTAAATGAAGTTCAAGTGAACATAATCCTCGCTGACGTCAACCTACCAGGTCCTCTTACTCGTGCAAGAGCTAATCGTATAGCTAACTTTTGTGGGCATTTCTCGTTTGTATCAATTTCAGAGCCCACCAAATTTACTGAGGTATTCCAAGAAGCGGAATGGATTCAGGCAATGCAAGACGAACTTCTTCAGTTTAAACTGAACGATGTTTGGGAATTAGTCAAACGTCCTGATCCTCGAGTTCACAATGTCATCGGCACGAAGTGGATCTACCGCAACAAACTCGATGAAGATGGACAAGTCATCAGAAACGAAGCTCGTCTCGTAGCTCAAGGATATACACAAGTCGAGGTGATCGACTTCGGTGAAACCTTCGCTCCTGTTGCTCGACTTGAGTCCATTCGTATTATGCTTGCATTCGCTAACCATCATAATATCAAGTTATATCAAATGGATGTGAAAAGTGCTTTCCTCAATGGTAATATCGAGGAAGAAGTATATGTTGCTCAACCTCCTGGTTTTGAAGACGCAAAGAAACCTGATATGGTGTACAGATTGAAGAAAGCCCTCTATGGACTGAAGCAAGCCCCTCGGGCTTGGTATGACACACTAAGGGACTTCCTCATCAGCAAGGGCTTCAAATCTGGTTCCCTCGATCCAAATCTTTTCACAAAACGATATGATGATGCATTATTCATATGTCAAATTTATGTTGATGACATAATATTTGGATGCACTAACAAGAAATACAGTGAAGAATTTGCATTCTTGATGAGTGAACAATATCAGATGTCCATGATGGGCGAACTAAAGTTCTTCTTAGGGCTCCAAATTCGTCAACAACGCAACGACATCTTCATCTCTCAGGAGAAGTACCTCAAGGAGTGCCTGAGGAAATTCGGGATGCAAGACTGCAAGGGCATCAAGACACCGATGCCTAAAAATGGACAACTTGGCCCTGATGAAAATGGCAAGGACTACGATCAAAAGGTATACCGCTCCATGATAGGTTCTCTGCTATATCTATGTGCATCTAGGACTGATATAATGTTGAGCGTTTGCATGTGTGCCCGATTCCAAGAGGCACCTAAGGAATCGCATCACCAAGCGGTGAAACGAATTCTTCGATATTTGGCTCACACCCCGTCGCTAGGCTTATGGTATCCAAAAGGCACACAGCTGGATCTCATTGGGTACTCAGACTCAGATTATGCTGGAGATCGAGTGGATCGGAAGTCTACCTCAGGAACATGTCATTTCCTCGGACGTTCTCTAGTGTGCTGGTCATCGAAGAAGCAGAACTGCGTCTCCCTCTCCACTTCTGAAGGTGAATACATTGCTGCTGGTGCTAGCTGCTCACAGCTTCTTTGGATGAAGCAAACTCTGAAGGACTATGGCATCAACTTGAAGAAAGTACCACTACTATGTGACAATGAGAGCACCATCAAGATCTCTCAGAATCCAGTACAACACTCGAGGACGAAGCACATTGAGATTCGGTATCACTTTCTTCGGGATCATGTTTTGAAGGAAGATATCGTCATCAGCCACGTGAAGACTGAAGACCAACTTGCTGATATATTCACTAAGCCTTTGGATGAGAAGCGATTTAGCACTCTGAGGTGTGAGGTAAATATCTTAGATTCCTCAAACGTCCAGTTAATGGACACACATCCTAACGCTTAAACAATATTGAAGAATCCTGATGTACAACACATGATGCGTCGTACTCCTCAAGTCATGAGGAACTACCTTGCTAAGTGTGAAGAAATTAACGTGGAATTGACTCAAGATCCATACGACAATTGTATGGTATCAAGTGTCTCATTCCCTATAAGGTGGGTAGCGCCACCGCCCAAACACCTCAGGATTTGTTGTTCCTCAGCCTCCTCAGGATTTGAAGTCTTCATTACTGATGATTACTGTGTTTGTCCTCAACAACGTTCACCTATAGTTATTGTTCTTTAGCATTTGCTTCTTCATCTAGGTGAACGTGATCGGACCCGTCCTTCTGTGCTCACTTATCTAATCTGTCTATCTCATATGCGTTCATCCGGAAATCATGTATTCCTCAGGCTGAGACCATTAGTCTTCAACATCAGCCTGAGACCATTTGTCTTTATCCTCAGCCCTTGTCCTCAAGTTCCTAAAATCAAGGATTTACAGTTACAACTGTCTTCAATTTGTTGCGATTTTACCGCACGTCGTGCTTATCCACCATTATGATATCCACTGAGGATCCCAACAATCAGGGGCAATCTGGTCCACAAAATTCGCAACTCCTCAGCTTTCACCCCTCTATAAATAGCACTCTACCCCCCCGGTCATTTCCCCCACCGCTTCTCTCACTCTCGCGCCGCCGCCCTTGAGCTCCTCAAGCTCTCGTGCCAACGTCGCCGGAGTTCGCCATCGCCGGGGAAGAAGACTCGTGGTTCCTCAGCATTCGCCTCAGTTCTGGTATGCCTATTCCTCAGTGGCTTATTCCTCAGTGTCTCATTCCTCAGTACTGTTGTGTCCTCAAGCCATTTAATCCTCAACTGTACTGCTAGCTTTCTGAGACCTATTCCTATGCCTCATTCATTTGCTTTCCTCGGCCTATTCCTCATGAACGCATATAACCGTACCCCACTTCCCTCGCAACTTAACTCTTTCACAGGTACATGTCTGCTGAGGAATCGTATGGTTCTCATAGTCTCACTTCATTTGCAGCTCAGCTTGAACGAACCATTCCTCAGTCTCCACCACTGAAGAAAATGGCTCCTCGGCGTAAGCTCACTGATACTGCTAAAGACCTTCCTCCTGAGCTCTATGAGAAACTGAAGACTCCCGAACGTGAAACTGCTGATGATCGTAAGAAAAGGGTCCAGAAGATCACGAGGGAATGGGCCAAGCATTGGGTGGCATATCAATGGCTTAATCCTCAGCATGAGGAAATGTTTGCTGTCAATCCGCCGCTGAAGACCTTGGGTTTCAAGGCTCGACCTCCTCCTGCACCAGGAGTCACTCCTGATCCCACAACAATGCACACCCCTGATGACTTTCCTGCGGCATATGAACAATACCTCAAACGCAGTAGCAGCCGTGTCAAGACTCTGGTCCGTGACTTGACTGCCTCAGTACAGATTCCACCTCAGGATCAGTCTCAACCCAGGCCACAACCTCCGCCTCAGCACCGCAAAAAGGCTCTGGCATGAAGCCCTCCCAGAAGTCCTCAGTTCAGCCTCAAGTTATTGGTTCCTCATGTCAACGCACGGATGGTGCTGCTCCCTCCTCACGGATTCGCACTGATGAATCTGGTAATACTCCTGAGGCCTCAACCATAATGCCTCAGTCTCAGCTCAAGACCAAAACTGTTCTTCAACGCGGCCCACGCCCCTCACCAAAGAAAACTACTATGCGTGGCGCCATCCATCATACTCCTCAAACCTCTGATGATGAAGATGATTTTGAGGATTTGGCCGGCTTCGTCGCCAATGAAGCTGATAAGATTGAATATGTGCGTGTTGCGGCCATACGCAAAGCTGAAGCAACGGGTTCAGAAATTCCGCTTCTCCTTGTTCCCAAGAAGATCTTGGAGTACATCGAAATTTGGTCTGTCAAGCCTGACACTCCTCTTGATGATTTGGACATTCCTAAAGACATCAAGTTATATGTTCAATAGTTCCTCATAAATGAGATTCATCAACGCGATCTTCAGAAACAGTTGAAGGCCAAACTGAAGAAAGTCCACAGTGACTTCAAAAAGAAACCTATCATTAATGTTACTCCTCAGGAGTTTATAGAGCATCAATGTGAAGTTCAACGCCTCAACACTGAGTGCGCTGCCAACCGTGCTTATATAGGCAAATCCAAGGAACGGATGTCTCAGCAGATGGCAAAGTTGATGAAGCTTCGACAGCCTACTTCCTCAGTACCCCCTGCTGCCTCTGCCAAAAGCCTCAAGCGCCTGCCCGAAGCCCAACCCTCAACTCCACCTGCCGCGAAGAGGCCTACTGTTGAGGACCCCATTGATGCTACACCACTTTCCTCAGCTCCTCCGGCATCAAAGGCCGCTGATACCACCGTTCTCATTACTGCTGCCTCAACTCCACCTTCAAATCCTTAGCGCAGCTTAATCGTCTTCACTCCGCCCCCTGCTGCAACACCCATTGTTCCATCTCCTCAGTACCCACTGCCACCGATTATTACTGAGGTTGAAGACATGGACGTCGACATTATGGATCATGGAACTCCTCGCTTCCATGATGAGGATTATGGGCTGACCAACTCGCCCACTCATACTATCTTCTCACCTGAGCCTCACTCCCCCACCGTGACCGAGGTACTTCCTGATACTTCTCAGCAGTCTGAAGAATCAGTTGGTGCATCGTCCTCAGCGTCTGATGCTGATGAACCAGTAGCCACAAGTGCTCCCACAAATTCTGCTGCTGAAACTGATGCTGCAGCCACCACTACTGCTGATACTGATGCTGCGGAAACAACCACTGATCATCCTAAGACAAATCCCCCAGCCGCTGAAACTGAAGCTGAAGCCGAGCACAGTACAAATGCTCCTCCTGAAGAAGAAAACAGTACAAATGCTCATCCTGAAGCCTCAAAGGATGGATCTGAAGACAAATAGGCAACATCACCTCATCTTCCCAAGGACCTCCACACGTCTGTGCCTAAAAAATCTGCAGCGGCTCCGCCTCAGCCTCAAGCCTCTCTTCAGATTGAAGTGCCTCAAGCGCCTACACCACCTCAAGGCCCAGTTCAAGCTCGGTCCTTCTGTCCGAAGCAGAAGCAACCATTCTTCCGTGACCTTGAAGCTGATGATACCCCAAGCTTCGATGCTACAGATTTCTTCAATGCCATGAGTTTCTTCCAAGAGGGCATTAACAATCCATATCATTCTGCTCCACCTCGAAAGGTGCTGAGGTTCTGGACTGCCACTCAGAAGAACTATTATGCTTCAGTTCTCTATAAGCAAAACAAACTGTTTCCTCACAAGCATATTCCTCTAATGGATATGGAAGCACTTCCCTGCTTCAACAGTATGCTTCAGGATCTACATCATGCCAAGCTGCTTCAGTTCTGCTCCGAATGCATCCACTGGAACGAAGAGCTTGTACTTCAGTTTTATGCAACTTTGTATGTTTCAGGAGATCCTCTGGATATCACCACCTGGGTCCTCGAGTGGATGACTGAGCACCATCAGTACACCATCACTGTTCCTGAAGCAATTGCCATTCTTGAGTTGCCTCAGTGCACTTCCCCAATTGCTTGCTCCTATGGGTCTCAAATTCTTCGAGATGACCTGATGAACATGCTTATAAAGCCTCAGGCACCTGAAGCCCCAGCTCGCACAAAGTTTCCAGTTTATGAGCTTTCGTATCTGCCAAGTACACTATATCGGATTCTGGCAAAGACCTTCTGCCCCATTAAAGGCTATGAATCCTCTGCTGAAGAAGTCATTGGCATCATGAAGAACATACTCCACAACCTCTGCATGTCTGGGCCAATCAACGTTCCTGACTTCTTCTTCAGAACTCTGGTGGATGCAGCACAGAATCCTCATATCCTGAAGCCATACGCGCCATGGATCATGAAGCTCATCCGAGCCACGACTGGTATTGATTTCCAACCTGATCACCCGAATCATAGGACCTATCTGCCGCCTGTCGAAGTGCTTCAGCATACGATTGCTTCAAATGATAAGGGCAAAGGCACATTCTATGAAGAAGTTCTCCCGACCAATTCCCTTGGTGGAAACATTCGTCATCCTCAGTCTCGCACTACTGATGAAACCAGAACTCATGCCTCTACTGAGGATACGACTCAGGCTCGAGTGATGACTGACCGAGAGCTTCTGATTAGTCTTCATCAGAAGGTTGACCGAAATCATGATTGGGTGAAGCATCAGTTTTCTGAAATACTCAGCTACATGGCTCAGACGCATTCTTCAGTGAAGAAAGTGCATCAGTATACTCATCATACATATCAACATCTCGATGCCTTGATGAGAGAAGTAATCACCCCTGAAGACCTTGCAAAATTGGATCTTCAAAAGCCTCTGATTCCTGCAATCAGACCCCCGAGGCAATTCAGACGCTGCACAACTCCTCCTCCGGCCATGGACTCCTATTCTTCAAACCAAGAAATGACTGCTGAAGAAGCTGAAGACACAGCTGCCTGCCCTCACACTGCAACGGATTGCCTCAGGCGTGACTCACCTCAGCCTTGAAGCATCTTCAAAGGGGCGTTAGCTTCAGTTTTCCCGTTTTTGTTCATTTTATGACAAAGGGGGAGAAATCTGTTAGTCTTCAAGCGGGTTTTAGTTAGGAGGTTCTTCAGTTACAACTCTGGTTTTTCAGATTTGTTTTTGTAACGAGTTGTAAACTGTTATTTTGGTGTTTGCCTGATACTATTTCTCAGTTACCTCATGCTATTTCCTCAAGTTTATCATATATGCATGTGATTGTCTCTGCAAACACCTCTCTCAGTGCGTTGTTTAAATTCCTCAAACACTTCATAACATGCACTGCTTCAAAAATGCCTGGATATAGGGGGAGCTCCTCATATACCTCAAAATGCTTTAGATATTTAAAATTCTTCAACTCATATGAATATCCTCAGGGGGAGCTTCACTATATCCAGCTTAATGATAGAAATGTTCTTCAAAGTTTTTATTCTTCAAACTCATAATTTTATCCCCGTTGAAGCTTAACCTGATTGTCATCAAATCACCAAAAAGGGGGAGATTGTAAGTGCATCAAGTGCCCTCCCCTTGAGGTTTTGGAGATTGATGACAAAATGGTTAAGAAACTGATGTTTTTGTGAGTATACACAGGAGAACAGTCCCTGATGAGGTGTTTAACCACCAATGTCGACCCCCCAAAATGTTGAGGAACATTGAAGAAACGAAGGTTTTCCTGAAGAACGTATTGTCGCAAAATCCCGAGGAAATAGGATCCTGAAGACTTGGAATCTTGAGGAAACAGGATCCTGAAGACTTGGAATCCTGAAGAAACTGGATGCCGAAGAATTGTGATCCTGAAGAAAGTTGCGCCATACTGAAGACATGTCAAGATGAAGATCAAGCTAAAGCGTAGTCTTCGTTAAGTGTTTTTCTTTCTTGAGTCGTAGGAAAACATCGTACTGTTGGAGGGGTTGAAGAAAACGAGTTCCGAAGGTCCGAGGAATTGCTCAACTAGGAATCCTAAAGAAAAACCCTGAGGAAATCTCCTGCAGTAGAAGTTCAGTCCTCGGGTGTCTGAGACATTGTTCTTCAGGACACTGAGGTAACTAACTTCGGTTGAGGAGTCCAGAGATCGCCAGTGCGACTCTTCTGAAAATCGTGAGGAGAGAGAATACTTTGACCGTGCCACGTGTTGCGTGGTGAGAGGCTAGAACTTGTCTAGCAACGGTCATTTCCGAGGGCATGAGAGTAATTGCATGCATGGGCATTTATGTCCTTTCACCTCGGGTTGCTCCGCGGCTATAAATAGCCACCCCCAGCCCCATTTGTGGGTTGGCTGCTCCGAGAGAAAAACTGACACTTGTCATTTGAGAGAAACCCACCTCTGAGGACACTGAAGAACCTAAGTGAGGAAAACCACCAGCCTGAGTAGTTGAGCATTTCTGTGGAAGTCGGTTCGAGTGATCTGAAGCTTTTTACTCTTGAAGACTGTGATCTTCCATCCGGTGTAGAAGTCTTCAGTCTGAGGAAGTCAAGATGCAATTGTGACTTCCCGGAGTGACTGAGTCTGTGAAGGTTTCGGGAGTCTACCTTGAAGACTCACCTGAGTTATTGGAAGGAGTCTAAGGACTCTAGTTCAAGGAGAACAAGGTGAAGACTATGTCTTCTGAGTTGAATCTCAGCCTCTCCAACCAGACGTAGAGTTGTCACAGCAACTTGAACTGGTCTACCAAACCAAAGTCTTCAATCTCTGGTGCTATCTCTTCAACCTCTTAAGCTTCAGTACTTGCTATGTTGACTTCTTATTCTTCAGTTCTCCCTCTGCTCTTAGTCTTCATACTATGCATCTGAAGCACTTCTGCTTATCTGAATTGATTTATTTCTGTTGCATTGTGATGAGCTGCCCTAATGATTACATTCTGTGAAGTTTTACTTCTTCAACATTTTGGTTACTTCTTCAGCTTCGTATTGCTTCAGTCCTGAAGAAAACCAAAAACTGGTAGTAAAATTGAAAATGACCCATTCACCCCCCCTCTGGTCGATATATTGCACTTTCAAGTTTTGGTAGTATGAAGACGCCGGGCCCCGGGCCCTCCTGGCGGCAGTGACCAACACGTATCACGAGGAGCTGGAGGGGTAGGCACTTGATTGCGCCTGCGGAGGCCAAAGGTCGTCACGATCTAGCGCCCGAAGCGGAGTAATTGAGGGAAGTTACCGCGTCCCGCTGGTGGTAACGGGTATTTAGCCCCCTCTGCTTGTGGACGAACTGGGCACCCTACATCAGCTTCTTCTTCCATTCGACGGCAGTTGCACAAGCCATGGCTCCCAAGCGTAATTCTTCTGAGGAGGAGGAAGATGACAGTCCCCGCACCCTCCGTGGAGTAGGAGTCCGTGGTCGGCGCGGTTGGGGGAGGGGGAGCGCGGAACATCAACGCCGGTGATTGGGGCTTCCGTTGGAATCCTCATCCCTGCTGCACAAGGGCGGAGGACCCGCTTGAAGATGAGCCGTGACGGCATGGGAGGCCGAGGGCCAATGCCGCCGGCTAGGATCCATAACTCCCATGGCAAGCGCATCGGCTTCGAGTTCGGCGTCGAGTTGACGTCGCCTTCTTGCAGGTGGATCCCGCTCCCCAAGGTGTTCCGCGACGCGGTGCGGGATGTCGAACCCCTGCATTTTCGTCTGTAGGTGGACGGATGCCCACACAGTTCGGTGAAGGTGGATACTCACTGGGGTTCCACGGGTGATCTTCTTTTGTCGCACGGGTGGAAGATGTTTTCCCGCGGCTGCAAGTTGGGGTTTGGCAACTTCATCTTGTTCCGCTATGATGGCGAAGACCTGTTGACGCTGAAATTCTTGTACATGCAGGGCGGGCGTAAGGAGTGTTGGGTGCAAAGCTCCAGCAGCGGTGCGCCTTCATCCGGGAACGAAGATGATGACGCTTCTTCCGAGCAACGCAAGGGGAAGCGCAACTCTAGCAGCAGTGGCGGCGATAAGATCCCGTGGGACATCAAGCCGGGCGTCCAGCTCGACTGAAGGCGACGCCCACCTTTTCCTTCTCTTCCTTCTTCTCTTCTTTCTTGTAATGATCCCAGAAAGCCAAAAGGCTCCGGTTAGTGTGTCATTCTCGAGAGGACGAGGTTGACTGCTTTTGAATGAACCGTTCTCAAGAAAACGAGGTTGGCTGTTTTTTTATGAACCGTTCTTGAGAAGATGAGGTTGGCTGCTTTTATGTTTCAATGTCTCGTTTGTGCAAAAAAAATCTCACCACATGGGCGAAGACAAGAGAGAAACAGGCGCCGCGTACTATCCACTTACGTGGAGGCTACTGGGAAGAACTTAATCCTGCAGGATTTTACGTGCCAGTTGGGTGACTTCCGAAAACCATTCCGGAGGACAGGGTTAGTTTGTGCATCGTAAAGGTAAAGCGTGCTAACACACACCGATTTAGCCCCCGGTTTTTTTTTCTTTTGCACCCATAAACATGGATCCGGAGATCACAACTTACAAATGTGGCATTGTCGGGAAACTGGTCATCCGGCAACTTTATACACTCACGGATAGAACTTACGGAGATGGTAATTCCGGAGGTGCTCGATGTTCCACGAGTTTCTCACGGGGACTCCATCCTCGGTCTCTAGGCGGACGGATCCGGGCCGGGTGACTTGGACTATTCGATAAGGGCCTTTCCACTTTGGAGACAGCTTGTTTAGACCCATCCCGGACTGTAGCCGACAGAGGACAAGGTTGCCTTCCTCAAGTTCCCGGGAGCGGACGTGGCGGTTGTGATAGCGGCGTAATTTTTGATGGTACCAAGGAGCGTGTGTAGCAGCCCGAGTACATACTTCTCGGCAACGAAGACATCTCCTTGTCGGAATTGCTGTTGTTTGGTCTCATCAAAGGCGTGAACTCGGGGAGATCCGTATCTGAGTTCTGTGGGGAGAACCGCCTTCGCTCTGTAAACGAGAGCGAAGGGCGTCTCATTTGTGACTCGGGTGGGTGTGGTCCAGATTGACCATAAAACAGCTGGGAGCTCACCCACCCACCGCTTTCCACACTTTGCGAGCGACGGGAAAGTACGGGTCCAGAGACCTCGGACTACTTCCGAAATGGCTCTCTCTGCCTGGTCGTTGCTCCTCGGGTGATCCACTGAAGCAAAACACACAGCAGTGCCCATTTGCTCGCAGTACTCGAGGAAGGCCTTTCTTGTGAACTAGGTGCCATTGTCCGTGATGATCTGGTTAGGGACTCTGAAATGGCACAACAGGCTTCTGATGAATTTGATGGCGAACTGCACCGTGACCTTGCGGACTGGTTCCACCTTCGGCCACTTGGTGAACTTGTCGATGGCGACGTAGAGAAACTCATAGGCCCCGGTAGCATGGGGGAATGGGCCCAGGATATCCAATCCCCAGACCGCAAAGGCGATTGGACAATAGAACCCTTGCCGAAAAACTTTGCCAACCAACGACCGCATATTCCTTCGTGGATGTCTCGGAGCAGCTCCTTGACTTGATCTGTGGGGACACACAACAGCTTCACGCCATTGGGACGACTGCGGTAGAGGGCTCCATCGAGTAAGAGATACATCGATGACTGGCGAGCAATCCTCTCGGCATCTTTCCGGCTGCTTGGTAGCTCTCCGCTCTTCAGGTAGTTCAAGATGTTAGCGCCTCAACCCAGGGGTGCAGGGCCGACAACGAGAACTTGGTGGTTGATGGGGATGAGCGAGGGCGGTTCTCCGGGAAACTGCCCCTTGACCTCAATCTTCTGCTTCTTGATCTTTGGCCGCATGGGGTCGACCGAGGGTTTGAGAAAACGCTCGACGAACACACCTGGTGGCACTTTTTCTTGCTGGACAGCGATTTAGACAATTCGTCTGCAACGCTGTTCGGGGACCTTGGGATATGCTCCATCCCTAGGCCATGGAAGTACTTCTCGATCTTGCGTACTTCGTCGACGTATGCCTGCAATTTTGGGAACTCATAGTCGTCCTTGACTTGCCTGACCACCAGTTGGGGGTCGCCTCTGACTATGAGTCTTCTGATTCCTAGACCCATGGTGGCTCTCAAACCAGCGAGCAACCCTTCGTACTCTGATGTGTTGTTGGTGGAGGCCTCTCCCTCGAACAGCATCTTGCTCTTGATGGTGGAGGAGTTGAAAAATGTGAGGTCAAAGCCGGAAAGCTCCAGCGCCAATTCCACGATCCGGCCAGTGGATTCTCGGTTCCTCAAAATATGCTCGAGTAGGAAGCTGGTCACCACTCTAACTGGGTGCGCTTGGAAATAGTTCCTGAGCTTTTGAGAATCTATGAGCACACCGAGGAGTATCTTCTGGACCTGCGGATACCGGCGTCTCGCGTCCCGGAGGACGATGCTGATGAAGTATACAGGCTTTTGAGTTGTCTTGTTGGCAGTAACCCTGGCCCCATGGGCTCCGACTGCGGAAGGTGATTCTTCCGGTTTTCTTGCTACTGGTGGGGCTTCACCGTCCTCTTCTTCTGTGTCGCGTTCAACCACCAAGGCTCCGCTTACCACCTGAGATGTTGCCAAGATGTACAACAGCTGGGGTTCACGTGGGCGAGGTGCCACTAAGGTTGGCGGTAACGCGAGGTATTTCTTGAGGTCTTGAAAGGCAGCTTCAGCTTTTGGGGTCCACTCGAGGGGACCGGATTTCTTCAACAACTTGAAGAATGGTAGTGCCCTTTCTCCAATCGGGAGATGAATCTCCCAAGTGTCGTGATGCACCCGTTCAACCTCTGGATATCCTTGGTGCATTTCAGGGCCTGCATTTTCTCGATCGCTTTGATCTTGTGGGGGTTCACTTCAATGCCACGATGGGACACCAAAAACCCGAGGATCTTTCCGGAAGGCACATCGAAAACACACTTTTCCGGATTTAGCTTAACTTGCATCTTGTGGAGATTGCGAAATTTCTCGCGCAGGTATTCAACAAGAGAGTCTTCTTATTTGGTCTTGACCACAATGTCATCCATGTAGGCCTCGACATTGTGATGGAGTTGCGGCCCGAGGCCGTTGTGGACGGCTCTCTGGAAGGTGGATCCCGCGTTCTTCAACCCAAAGGGCATGCAAAGAAGGCCGCAGGGGGTGATGAACGTTGTTTTCTCCTCGTCTTCAACCGCTATATTGATTTGGTGGTAACCGACGTAAGCATCCAGGAAAGACAACCGAGCACACTCTGCTGTTCAGTCCACGATTTGATCAATGTGAGGGAGAGGGAAAGGATCTTTAGGGCAAGCGTTATTGAAGTCGTCGTAGTCGATGCACAGGCTCTTGTTCCCAGTCGCCTTGGGGACAACAACGTGGTTGGCTATCTAAGTGGCGTGTCTGATTTCCTGGATGAAACCGGCCTTAAGTAACTTCTCGATTTATTCCGCTATGAACTATTGACGATTCGACGCTTGGCGGCGGACTTTCTTCTTCATCGTCCTTGCGCCTTCTTTGACTACTAGCTTGTGCTCAATCACCTCCCTGGGAACTCCGGGAAGATCAGAGGGTTCCCATGCAAAAATATTGGCGTGTTCACGGAGGAAGGTGATGAGCGTGCTTTCCTATTTGTGGGAGAGGTCAGCATCGATGGACATGGTTCGACTTCCATCCTCCGAGATAGGGACTCTCTTCGACACAGCTGCCGAGGCAAGCTGGATGGGCTTCGGCTTCTTGTTCACCTTCCGGATGAGGTCCACCGTAGGGCGGGAACACTCTCCGGGATGCTTGTTGCCCGTTGGGGCGGTAGGAACCAGGGGTTCCGTTCTTCCGTCTTCATTCAAGGGGCTTCTAGGAAGAGGGGTGCATTCCCCGAGAGCGTGCATGTTGCCCGTAAGCAGTTCCTTCCTGGCTGCCCTCACGGTAGTGGCCTTCTTTGCTTCGCCTTGGATGCAACACAGAGCTTCTCGCGCGTCGCCGGCCAAGGTGATGACATCTCGGGGACCCGGAACCTTGACGAGGTTGTAGAGCCCATGATGTACGGATGCGAATGTCCAGACGATCGGCCGCCCGAGCAGTTCGTTATACAGGAGAGGAAGATCTGTAACATCAAAAGTGAGCATCTCATACCAAAAATTGGCGGGGTCTCCGAGGGTAACGGGAAGCGAAATCTTGCCAAGTGGCTGGACCTCCATCCCGCTGACCCCTTGGAAGGAGGAGGATGGGAGGAGGTGACTTCTCGGAATCATCATCTTCTCAAAGGCGCGGGAGGACAACAGCTTGATGCTGGACCCGGTGTCGTACATCATCTTTCTGACCTTGATGTTGCTGATCGTCGGGGAGAGGAGCGTGGGTGGCAAGTCGTCGCTGTCATCCGGGAGAATAGCAGGGTGGTCGCCAATGTCTACCACCAAAGTTATGTAGGCCCAATGGGAAACCCGGGCCCCTCTGGCGGAAACTAGACCGCGAGGACCTGTCTCACGGCCTTGTGGTATTGACGATTGGAGGTGAGCGCGGAAGCTCCTCCGTGGATGTCACCGATTAAATCCACAGCGGACTGGAAGTCGTCACCTGCGACTTCTCCGGTTTCCTCCCCTCCAGAAACGTTACCACCAGAAGGCGGTCTCCTCGGCTTGCCCTTGTTCTAGTATCCGCCTTGGCCCCCGCATTGAGAGGTCCCACCTCGCCGGGCCTTCCTTTCGGAATCCTTCTTGGCGTAGAAATCCGCCTTGTCTTCCTGGAGCTTTATGATGGAATGACACTCAGAAAATTCATGCTTGTCAGTCTTATGTATCTTGCAATAGGGAGACGGAGTGCTGTCCGCGGCATCCACCACGATGTCGGTGGAGGGTCGCTGTCGTGCGGCCCCGTTTCCGTCCGTGGTGAACACGGCTTCGTGCACCCGCTTGCAGGCCCCGGGCTCCCCGGAATGCTGGTTCTTTCTGGAAGAATCTCGAGTTGTAGGGCGCCTCCCGGCATCTCGATTAACTGGTTGAACCGCCTCTTCAACGCGGGCGGCCTTGTCAGCCAGCCCGAACAAGGCGGTAACAGTCTCGATGGATCGAGTGCTCATCTTCTCGAGCATGCGCGGGTTCTTGACGTTTGCGTGGAAGGTGGCAACGATTGCGGCTTCGTGTGCGTCGGGGATGCAATGCTGCATCTCAGTGAACCTTTGGACGAACTTCTGAAGAGGTTCACCGTCCTTTTGCACTACTCGACGCAAGTCACTGACGGTTTTCGGAGGTTGAACACCCCCGGAAAAAGTGCCAACGAACTTTTCGCAGAGCTCGGCCCACGAGCTGATTGAGTTGGCCGGTAGATGCATCATCCATCTGTGGATGTTGTCTTTGAGCTTCACGGGGAAGTAATAGGCTTTCGCTTTGTCGTTTCCCCCCACAATCTCAACAGCAGTGCTATACATGCGAATCAATTCGTGAGGGTCAGTCTTTCCGTCGTACGGAAGCGGACCATCTATCCAGAATTTCTTGGGCCACTTAACACTACGGAGATCTTGGGTGAAGGCCACACATACGGTGTTGTAGTCACTATCACCGGCAATAATTCCTTCCCAGATAGCATCGAGAGAAGGGACTCGGGCGTCGGAACACCGATGAGTTTCCTTCTGCCTGATGATGGTAGTACGAGCTTCTTCGTTACGGCGATCATCTAGGAGAGTACACTAGTCCAGGGACCCACTGTGCCTGGAAGATTCCACAGAAGCTGGGCCAGGAGATCCGACCCGTCGATGAGCGGTCTGGCGGACAACGGGGTCACGGCAGCGCTCATCTCAGGGGTGGTCTTGTCGAGGCCTGTGTTGGGGGGGAGTGTTGTCACAACCCCAACTTGGGTAAGTGCTAGGGTTTGAGTGCCCCTTTGCATCATGCAAAAATTTCAAAAGAAATTCAAAATTGGGCAAGCAAAAAGCCCCAAAAGAATTTAATTAAATGGCCAGACAAAAATTTCTTCCAAAAATTCCTCTGGTATTTTTGAAAAGTCTTACAAATATGCATGATCACCTATAAAGTGAAGTGGGTCCCACTGCATGCTCCAAGATTTCTCAAAAATACCATAATTGCCTTGGAAATTAAATAATACCTCTTTTTAAATTGAAATTCAAATAATTTGAATTTCAAAAATCTTCAAATCTTGGGATTGGCTAGTGTTATGCCATATAAGTCCATATAAATAATTTGGGGATTTTATAAAATGTTTTGGTATTTTTTTATATATAGAAACAAAACAATTGTGAGAAGAAATAAAAAAGAAAAACAGAAGAATAAAGGAATGGGCCTTACCTGTGTCTGGCCCAACTCATTTCCCCCACGGCCCAGCCGGCCCAGGCCCACCCCCTCCTTTTGTCGCCTCCTTCGGCCGCCGAGCCAAGCAGCACGGTGACGTGCATGCCGTGGCTGCCGACGCCGGCGAGGCCACGCAACTGTTCCCCACCCACGTCCTCACGCCAAGGGGGGCCCCAGAGCCTCCCCGTGCTCATCCCTTTTTTCCTGGACGCCCTCTCCCTCTCTCACGCCGTCTAAATCGCCACCCCGTAGCTCACCGTCGCCGCCACGCGCGCGCACTCGCGGCCAACGGCGATGCAAAGCCGCCCAACCGTGTCCTTTCTCCCCTCCTTCGTCATCCACGTATCCGAGTAGAAGATGGGGCGCCAATTCCACCCCGAGCCGCCGCAATCTTCGTTGATTTCTCGCCAGAGCCGCCGGACCCCGTCGTCAATTCCATCGTCACCAAGGCACCTCCGACCTCGCGGCCCCCTCCATCCGCTTCAGGGTGAGCCCACGATCCTCCTCCCTCTCTCAGCGCTCAAAACCGTGGCCCGAGCCGCCTTCGTTGTTGAGCTGAGCTCCAACCGCCGCCGCGTTGCTCACCGCCGTCGCATGCGACCTCGCCGGTTACGCCCGAGTGGCTCACGCGATGCGGACGTACCCGACGCACGTCCCAGTGGCCTCCCCATGCAAAATGGTGGCCGGGACGCCCACTCCGGTGAACCTCCGCCGCATGCCGTGGTCGCCGACGGCTAACCGCCGGTGGGCAGATTAGCTTAGGCTAATTATCCCACTAACCCTCCCCCTAAGCCAATGACAGGTGGGCCCTGCCCCCTGTTAAGCCCCTTTTTTATTTAACTAAACGGGATTAACCACAGAGACACTGACAGTCGGGACCCACATGTCAGCCCCCCCTTGCGTCAGCATGACACCAGCATGACGCAATAAACTCATTTCCAATTAAAAGAAAATCCAGAAAATAGATTAAACTTTAAAATTCAATAACATTTTAATCCTAACTCCAAATTTAAAAAATAATATATGAAAAATTATCAGAAAAATGCAACGATTATGAATATGCAACTTGTTTCTATGTTTGACCATTTTAAAATGGGTGAACAGTAGCAAACATGCATATGGCATAATTTGAATTCAAATTTGATGTTTGAATTTGCAAATTCTTTGCAATACACTTCAATTAAATTGAATGTGCCACAAACCAGTACCCTATACCTCATGTCACAACATTAACATGTGCTTGAGCATTGTAATTTATTTGTGCCCCCCTTTGTTGATGATTGTTTCGGTAACAGACTTTCCGAGACGGTGATCACCCCCGAAGAAGTCCGTTAAACCCGTGTATCGTCAGCAAGGCAAGCAAACTCCATTGATCATGTCTATAAAATCCTACTTCCCTCTCAGTCTCGCTTATGCATGTTTAGGAGATCACCGAGACACGTTCTTTCACATAGTTGAACCCATTCCGATGAATGACCTATCATTTTGTCACCGTATTAAGCAAACCACAATCCTAGCAGATATAGGAGTTGAATGATGAGCATGTGGCCCCTGCAACTATTACTTGATGAGGACATCTCTACTAATGTTACACCCACATCTTCACCAACTACACATACTGGACCAGTTACTAGAGCACGTGCACGTCAACTAAATTATCAGGTACTTTCGTTTCTTGCGAATCCTTCTAATGTTCATGAACATATGATGCTACCTAAATTAGATACTTTTGTTTTGCTTATGAATGAAGGACCTAGCATGGACAAGAAGGACGGTCATTGGAGCGGGATCAAGCATGGAGAAGAAGGTGCGCGCGCGGGAAATAACAATGGAGCTTCCAGTGGGGATTTTCGCACTTTGAAGCCACCATAAGGCATGCATGAAGGCTTGGACGAAATACACGAGATGCCACGCTTTCCAGAGCACTTTTTAGGCCAGAAATTTCGGGGGTAAAAAAATTTCGTGCCCATACGTTCCTTAGGTCCAGAAACTCATTTTGAGACGTTCGCCACCATAGTGATTTTTTCGCACTTTTTCAGCCACCGCAGTCCCGCATCGCAAAAAAAAGGAGCAAAAAAAAAAGAGAGAAAAAAAAATTCAGAGTGTGTTTCTCAGTTGTTTACGTGCCGCGCCGTGCTTTCGTTGGTGTTTTAGGCTCGCGTCTCTAGTACGGTCTAGCCTAGGATCAGCACAGTACCGACGTTGAGTGTTTATTCAGCTTTGCATCTCTGTTTTGATTACTGTTGAGTTTTTCCTACCATACTTGTCAGCCTTCCTACAGCTCCACATATATTCTACATCGTGCGTTTTGACACCTCCTGGCCATCGCTCTACCACATCTCTGAGAGTTTTGACCCGTTGGTTGTACATCACCACCTGCTGCTAGGTAAGAATCGGTAAGAACTGAAGAAAAGCTTGACGGATTTGTGCTTTCCACCACCCCACATCCCATTAGTAGAAGTAGGATCATATTTCTGTGTGTTTTCTATTTCTGCTAACCATGCCAGGATCCCATGATGAAGTGGCGCGGGATGCACCTGATTGGGAGAATATGACAAACAAAGCGTTACATGATAAATTTGCACAAATGATGTCTGAACAGGTGAATGACATCGAGAACAGATTTACAGAGGCGATTGATGGTGTGGAGAAGATGATCGACACCAAGCTCGACGCCAAGTTTACTGAGTTGCTCGCACGCCTACCTGCACCTGCACATCCTACGGCCGCTCCGGCACAACCACCGCCACCACGACGTGCACGACGTATTCTGTTTCCGGGCAGACAAGCTGCTGGTGCTCCTGCGGCTGCTGCAGTTGCTGCTACTGCTGCTGCTTCTGACGTCGGCCAGGACGACAACTACGAGGGTGATTACGAGGAGGAGGTGGAACAGGAAGCGGCCTATGAGCAGCCAGCTGGGCGTTCACGTCCCAACATTCGCCACGGTCGACACCAACCACCCCTCAGGTACGCGATGATGAACATGTGCCTAAACTTAAATTGAATCTTAAGCCGTTTGAGGGTAGATATATTCCTGATGCTTATCTTACTTGGGAGTTAGAAAATGAACAACGCTTTACATGTTTACAATATCCTGAGAATAGACGTGTTACTGCTGCTGTTTGTGAATTCACCGGTTTTGCATCTATTTGTTGGTCTGAACATTGTAGATTGCATGCTAATAATATTCCAGCTACTTGGGCTGCTTTAAAAGATGCTATGCGTACTCGCTGGGTTCCTCCTTATTATCAACGTGAATTGCTACAAAAATTACAGCGTTTGAGACAAGGAAAAAATTATGTAGAGGATTATTATCAAGAATTACAAACTGGATTAATTAGATGTGGCCTAGTAGAGGATAATGAAGCTATGTTTGCACGTTTTATAGGTGGCTTAAACAGGGAGATACAAACTATTCTAGAATACAAGGACTATGCTACTATTACTCGTTTGTTTCATCTTGCTTGTAAAGCTGAACGTGAAGTGCAGGATCGACAGGCCGCTACGAGACCTAACTTTTCTGCAGGACGAAATACATCATGGACATCACGTGGACCTTCTACATCCACACGTCCTGCTGCACCACCATCTACTTCAACCGCTCATTCTTACAGGGAGCCACCAAAACAGCCAGCGCCATCATTCAAGGGTGCACAGAGTGGTCCAGCAGCGAGTTCTTCTTCATCCATGGCTTCCACAGGGCAAACACGAGATCTTGATATTAAATGTCGCAGGTGCCAAGGTGGAGGTCACTTCGCAAAAGACTGTCCCTCCAAGCGTGTGATGATTATTACGGCGGATGGTGGGTATGAGTCAGCGAGCGACTACGATGAGGAAACTTTAGTTCTCATTGCTCACGAGGAACAGTGTGACCATGATGATGCTCATGATATAGAGTATGTGGCTCCTGATGATGCAGATCAATATGCTAGTTTGGTTGCTCAACGTGTGTTAAGTGTGCAGGTATCGAAGGCCGAGCAAAACCAGAGGCATAATTTGTTCCACACAAAGGGAGTGGTGAAAGAACGTTCGGTTCGCATCATCATTGACGGAGGGAGTTGCAACAACTTGGAGAGCATGGAGTTGGTGGAGAAGCTATCTCTCACCACAAGACCACACCCCCATCCGTACTATATTCAGTGGTTTAACAATAGTGGTAAGATTAAGGTAACGCGTTCTGTTCGTGTGCACTTTAGCATTGCTGCATATGCTGATTATGTTGATTGTGATGTGGTACCCATGAAAGCATGCTCTCTTTTACTTGGTAGACCATGGCAATTTGATAGGAATGTTGTACACCATGGTAGGACAAATCAGTTTACTCTGGTTCATCAGGATAAAACTATTGCTTTACTTCCTATGTCTCCTGAACAAATTGTGAAAGATGATCTTGCTAGAGCTAGTAAAGCTAAACAGGAGAAAAATAAGAGTGAGAATGAGATAGCAGCTAAAGAATTTGAGCAACAACATAAGACTAATAGCAAATCTTCTTCTGCTGTTTCTAATGAAATTAAATTGACTAGTCCAACTTTGCTTGCCACTAAGGTTGATATTTCGGATTTGGATGTTAGTCAATATGTGTGCTATGCTTTTGTGTGCAAAGAAGCTTTGTTTTCATTTGAGGAATTGCCTCCTTCTTTGCCTCCTGTTGTCACTGACCTTTTGCAGGAGTTTATTGACGTCTTTCCACCAGACGTACCACCGGGATTACCACCTATTCGAGGGATTGAGCATCAGATTGACTTAATTCCCGGTGCTTCGCTGCCCAACCGTGTGCCATACCGTACCAATCCGGAGGAGACGAAGGAGATTCAGCGTCAAGTACAAGAGCTACTCGACAAAGGTTACATACGTGAATCCCTTAGTCCTTGTGCTGTTCCTGTTATATTAGTGCCTAAAAAGGATGGAACTTGGCGTATGTGTGTTGATTGTAGAGCCATTAATAATATTACTATTCGTTATCTTCATCCTATTCCTAGGTTAGATGATATGCTTGATGAATTAAGTGGCTCTACCATGTTTTCCAAAGTTGATTTGCGTAGTGGATACCATCAAATTCGCATGAAATTAGGGGATGAATGGAAAACGGCATTTAAAATTAAGTTTGGATTATATGAGTGGTTAGTCATGCCCTTTGGGTTAACTAATGCACCTAGCACTTTCATGAGATTAATGAACGAGGTTTTACGTGCTTTCATTGGACGATTTGTGGTAGTCTATTTTGATGATATACTGATTTATAGCAAATCTTTGGAGGAACATTTGGATCATTTACGTGCTGTTTTTATTGCTCTACGTAATGCACGTTTGTTTGGTAACCTTGGGAAGTGCACCTTTTGCACCGACCGAGTATCGTTTCTTGGCTATGTTGTTACTCCGCAGGGAATTGAAGTTGATAAAGCCAAGATCGAGGCGATTGAGAGTTGGCCGCAGCCCAAAACGGTCACACAAGTGAGAAGTTTTCTTGGCCTCGCTGGATTCTATAGGCGTTTTGTGAGAGATTTCAGCACCATTGCTGCACCTCTCAATGAGCTTACACGCAAGGATGTGCCTTTTACTTGGGGTACCGCACAGGAAGAAGCCTTCACGGTATTGAAAGATAAGTTAACACATGCTCCTTTGCTCCAACTTCCTGATTTTAATAAGACTTTTGAGCTTGAATGCGATGCTAGTGGGATTGGTTTGGGAGGTGTGTTATTACAAGATGCTAAACCTGTTGCATACTTTTCTGAAAAATTGAGTGGGCCTAGTCTGAACTATTCTACTTATGATAAGGAATTATATGCTCTTGTTCGGACATTAGAAACTTGGCAACATTATTTATGGCCCAAAGAATTTGTTATACATTCTGATCATGAATCTTTGAAACACATAAGAAGCCAAGCAAAACTTAATCGTCGACATGCTAAGTGGGTTGAATTTATTGAGACTTTCCCTTATGTCATTAAACACAAGAAGGGGAAAGATAATATTATTGCTGATGCTTTGTCTCGTCGTTATACTATGCTTTCACAACTTGACTTCAAGATATTCGGTTTAGAGACAATCAAAGATCAATATGTACATGATGCGGAATTTAAAGATGTTTTGCAGAATTGTAGAGAGGGTAGAACATGGAACAAGTTTGTGCATAATGATGGGTTTGTGTTCCGTTCTAACAAGCTATGCATTCCAGCTAGCTCTATTCGTCTTTTGTTGTTGCAGGAGGCGCATGGAGGAGGATTAATGGGACATTTTGGCGTGAAGAAGACGGAGGACGTACTTGCTACACATTTCTTTTGGCCAAAGATGAGACGGGATGTTGAGCGTTTTGTTGCTCGCTGCACTACATGTCAAAAAGCTAAGTCACGACTCAATCCTCATGGTTTATACATGCCTTTACCTGTACCTAGTGTTCCGTGGGAGGACATATCCATGGACTTTGTTTTAGGCTTGCCTCGAACACAGAAGGGGAGGGATAGCATATTTGTTGTCGTGGATAGATTTTCTAAGACGACACATTTTATACCATGTCATAAAAGCGATGATGCTGCTAATGTTGCTGATTTATTCTTTCGAGAGATTATTCGCTTACATGGTGTGCCCAATACTATTGTCTTGGATCGTGATACTAAGTTTCTTAGCCATTTTTGGAGATGCTTATGGGCTAAGTTGGGGACTAAACTACTTTTTAGTACTACATGTCATCCCCAAACTGATGGACAAACTGAAGTAGTCAATAGGACTTTGTCTACTATGCTTAGGGCTGTTTTAAAGAGTAACTTGAAAATGTGGGAAGAATGTTTACCTCATATTGAATTTGCTTATAATCGTTAATTTCATTCTACCACTAAAATGTGCCCTTTTGAGATTGTTTATGGTTTTCTACCTCGTGCACCTATTGATTTGCTGCCTCTTCCATCTTCGGAGAAGGTTAATTTTGATGCTAAGCAACGTGCTGAATTGATATTAAAAATGCATGAGTTAACTAAAGAAAACATTGAGAAAATGAATGCTAGATACAAGCTTGCTGGTGATAAGGGTAGAAAGCATGTTGTGTTTGAACCAGGAGATCTTGTTTGGTTACATCTACGTAAAGATAGGTTTCCTGATTTGCGCAAGTCTAAGTTAATGCCACGAGCTGATGGTCGCTTTAAGGTTTTACAGAAAATTAATGATAATGCATATAAACTTGAGCTACCTGCAGATTTTGGGGTTAGTCCCACATTTAACATTGCAGATTTGAAACCTTATTTGGGAGAAGATAATGAGCTTCCGTCGAGGACGACTTCGATTCAAGAAGGGGAGGATGATGAGGACATCTCTACTAATGTTACACCCACATCTTCACCAACTACACATATTGGACCAGTTACTAGAGCACGCGCACGTCAACTAAATTATCAGGTACTTTCGTTTCTTGTGAATCCTTCTAATGTTCATGAACATATGATGCTACCTAAATTAGATACTTTTGTTTGTCTTATGAATGAAGGACCTAGCATGGATAAGAAGGATGGTCATTGGAGCGGGATCAAGCATGGAGAAGGAGATGTGCGCGCGGGAAAGGACAATGGAGCTTCCAGTGGTGATTTTCGCACTTTGAGGCCACCATAAGGCGTGCATGAAGACTCTGACGAGAGACACAAGACGCCACATTAATATTTTCGTCCAAGGGTTATTATAGGTGCTGCGTCACCTTATTATTGGGCCAGGCCCATGTAATTTCGAAATACACTTAATAGGCTATTTTTTAGAGTCCGTATGTGTGGGGAAACCGAGTTAGGGTTGTTTTCGGACCCCTCCTCCAAGGGGCCACGAAATTCCCCTCTGTTCCCCCATATATACAGCCCTTAGGGCGTCGTTTAGACTTGGGTTTTAATTAGATTTAAGTTAGCCATAGCCGCAACTTCGAGCTCTTCGTTTGTGTCATCCGACCAGGCCAAGACCTCATTGGAACCCCAACTTTCGTAATCATTCATCTTATATTCGCAATATCCAGATTGCAATTCTTAGTTCTTGCTTGTTCTTCGATTGCTTGCAGGAATTAGACCTTCGTGGTCAGGTTGATCGTGCATCCGCGGGATCAATAACCTCTCGGAGTTGGTTTAGCGATCGCTAAGGCGCAACGTCTTCGCACGTTCGTAGTCGGATCGTGAAAGTCGCCTCCACCATAATCGATCTCCACCATCTCATCGAAACATCGGGACACCTTCGCCTCTATCAATTCCTTGCTTCTCTTATAGCCCTCAAGTCTTCAGACATTGATGTCATCCTAGGCATGGATTGGTTATCAAGACAGAATGTTGTCCTTGATTGTAAAGCCAAGTCAGTTAAACTCACCCATCCTTCAGGTCAGACAATTGACCACACATCACCAAGCTCTAGAATCCAGATGCATACTTTGAATGTGCTTCCCCTTCCTTACCTTGAAGATATTCCGGTGGTTCGTGACTTCCCGGATGTCTTTCCTGAAGAACTGCCAGGAATGCCTCCTGACAGATGTGTAGAATTCATTGTAGATCTTGCCCCAGGAACAACCCCAATTTCCAGACGCCCATATAGAATGGCCCCACATGAGTTAGCTGAGCTAAAAACCAAACTTGATACTTCGTTGGCAAAAGGCTTCATCCGCCCTAGCTCATCGCCATGGGGTTGCCCCGTTCTGTTCGTAACGAAGAAAGATGGAACGGAAAGGATGTGCGTAGACCATCGTCCGCTAAATCTAGCGACGATAAAGAACAAGTACCCACTTCCCAGGATCAATGATCTTTATGATCAATTTGCTGGATCCTCAGTCTTCTCCAAGATGGATTTGAGATTAGGCTCTCATCAAATAAAAATCCGAAACGAGGACATTCCCAAGACGGCTTTCACTACTCGATATGGTCTTTCCGAGTACATCGTCATGTCCTTCGGTTTAACCGATGCCCCCGCCACATTCTCGCGCTTGATGAATTCGATCTTCATGGAGTACCTAGATAAATTTGTTGTGGTTTATCTTGATGACATTCTCATCTACTCGAAGAACGAAGAAGAGCATGCGGAACATCTTAGGTTGGTATTGATGAAACTTCGAGAGCATCGCCTTTATGCCAAGTTCTCTAAGTGCGAATTTTGGCTAACAGAAGTGACCTACTTCGGCCACGTGATTTCTGCGAAAGGCATTGCTATCAATCCCGAGAGAGTTCAGGCCTTCCTTGACTGGACTCCACCTGAATCGGTTAAGCAAGTTAGGAGTTTTCTTGGCTTAGCAAGCTATTATCGTCGCTTCGTAGAGAACTTCCCCAAAGTTGCAAAGCCTCTAACTGAACTCCTCAAGAAAGATAAGAGATTTGAATGGACCCCCAAGTGCGAGGAAAGCTTTCAAGAGGTAAAAAGAAGATTGACTTCTGCACCCGTACTTGCACCTCCAGATACCAAAAAGGATTTCGAGATCTATTGTGACGCTTCACGGCAAGGGTTAGGATGCATACTTATGCAAGATTGACATGTGGTAGCATATGCTTCACGCCAGTTGCGTCCACATGAAGAGAACTATCCTACCCATGATCTTGAACTCGTTGTCGTAGTTCATGCCCTGAAGACTTGGCGACATTACCTCCTTGGTAATCGTTGTGAGATCTATTCCGACCACCAAAGCCTCAAATACATATTCACCCAGCCAGATCTTAATCTCAGGCAAAGACGTTGGATAGAGTTGATAAAAGATTATGACTTAGGAATTTCTAACACCCCAGGCAAAGCCAATTTCATGGATGATGCACTAAGTCGTAAGTTGTATTGTAACAACCTCATGTTACAAAAGTATCAACCACTTCTTCATGAGGAATTTCGCAAGCTCAATCTTGACATAGTTCCTCATGGATTTCTCTCTACCCTGGTAGCAAAACCAACCCTTGAGGATCAAATCATAGTCGCCCAGAAACATGATAGTGGTATTCAAGAGATCAAGAAGAACATTGCTAGCGGAGATGCTAAATGTTTCTCTACAAATGATCAAGGAACGATATTCTTTGAAAATCATTTAGTAGTTCATGAGAATGAAGACCTAAGGCAACTGATCCTTAAGGAAGCTCATGACACTCCCCTATCGATTCATCCCGGTAGCACGAAAATGTACCGAGATCTACGCCACAGATTTTGGTGGACCCGGATGAAGAGAGACATTGCTCAATTTGTTGCTGAATGTGATGTTTGTCGTCGCATTAAGGCAGAACATCAAAGACCCGCTGGTACTCTTCAACCATTGTCTATTCCCGAGTGGAAATGGGACAAGGTCAGTATGGACTTCATCACCGGCTTTCCACAAACCCAAAAAGGAAATGATGCCATCTTCGTTGTCATTGACCGACTTTCCAAAGTTGCTCACTTCCTTCCTGTTCGCGAGTCTATAACTGCTAGCCAGTTAGCGGGCTTGTATGTCTCTAGAATTGTGTCTCTTCACGGTGTTCCTTTGGAAATCAATTCTGATTGTGGTAGCCTTTTCACCTCTAGATTCTGGGAAAGTTTTCAAAATTCTATGGGAACTCATCTCTCCTTTAGTACAGCTTTCCACCCTCAATCTAGCGGTCAAGTCGAAAGGGTTAACCAAATACTGGAAGACATGCTCAGAGCTTGTGTTATATCTTTCGAAAAGTATTGGGAGAAGTCTCTTCCATTTGCCGAATTTTCTTATAACAATAGTTTACAAGCTAGTCCTAATATGGCTCTTTTGAACTCCTATATGGACGACGATGTCGAACACCCCTAAACTGGTCAGAAATCGGTGAAAGACAATTCTTTTGACCGGATATGATCAAGGAAGCAGAAGAGAAAGTTTGCATTGTTCGTGATCAATTGAAAGCCGCTCAATCTCGTTAGAAAAGCTACTATGATCATCATCATAGGCAAGAAAGCTACAATCTAGATGAGAAGGCTTACCTTCGGGTTACTCCTCTTAAGGGAAACCAACGATTCGGTATCAAAGGCAAGTTGGCCCCACGTTACATCGGACCTTTCCGCATTCTAGCTAAACGTGGAGAAGTTGCCTACCAACTTGAACAACCCCCGCACCTTTCCCGAGTACACAATGTATTCCATGTGTCACAACTCAGGCGTTGCTTCAAGGACCCCATCCGCGAAGTCGACCATGAAATGCTTGATCTCCAAGATGACCTTTCTTATCGATAGTACCCTGTTCGTATTCTTGAGTCCGAAGAGCGTATCACTCGTAGTTAGAAGATCAAGTTCCTCAAAGTGCAATGGTTGCATCACTCCGAGAAAGAAGCAACCTCGAAAAGAGAAGACCGCCTCCGTGCCGAGTACTCCACCTTCCTCCCGACGACTTCTGAATCTCGGGACGAGATTCTTTTGAGTGGGAGCGAGTTTTCACAACCCTAACTTGGGTAAGTGCTAGGGTTTGAGTGCCCCTTTGCATCATGCAAAAATTTCAAAAGAAATTCAAAATTGGGAAAGCAAGAAGCCCCAAAAGAATTTAATTAAATGGCCAGACAAAAATTTCTTCCAAAAATTCCTCTTGTATTTTTGAAAAGTCTTACAAATATGCATGATCACATATAAAGTGAAGTGGGTCCCATTGCATGCTCCAAGATTTCTCAAAAATACCATAAGTGCCTTGGAAATTAAATAATACCTCTATTTGAATTGAAATTCAAATAATTTGAATTTCAAAAATCTTCAAATCTTGGGATTGGCTAGTGTTATGCCATATAAGTCCATATAAATAATTTGAGGATTTTATAAAATGTTTTGGTATTTTTATATATATCAAAACAGAACAAATGTTAGAAGAAATAAAAAAGAAAAAAAAAGAATAAAGGGATGGGCCTTACCTGTTTTTGGCCCAACTCATTTCCCACATGGCCCAGCCGGCCCAGGCCCACCCCCTCCTCTTGTCGCCTTCCTCCCCGCCGAGCCAAGCAGCACAGTGGCGTGCATGCCGTGGCCGCCGACGTTGGCGAGGCCACTCAGCTGCTCCCCGCCCACGTCCTAGCGCCAAGGGGGACCCCACAGCCTCCCCGTGATCATCCCTTTCTTCCTAGACGCCCTCTCCCTCACTCACGCCGTCTAAATCGCCACCCCGTAGCTCACCGTCGCCGCCACGCGCGCGCACAAGCAGCCAACGGCGATGCAAAGCCACCCAACCGTGTCCTTCCTCCCCTCCTTCATCTTCCACGTCGCAGAATATGGGGCGCCAATTCCACCCCGAGTCGCCTTAATCTTCGTCGATTTCTCGCCGGAGCCGCCGGACCCCGTCGTCGATTCCATCGTCACCAAGGCACCCCCGACCTCTCCGCCACCTCCATCCGCTTCAGGGTGAGGCCACGATCCTCCTCCCTCTCTCAACGCTCAAAACCGTGGCCCGATCCGCCTTCGTCGTTGAGCTGAGCTCCGGCCGCCGCCGTGTTGCTCGCCGTCGTCGCGTGCGACCTCGCCGGTTACGCCTGAGTGGCTCACGTCCCAGTGGCCTCCCCGTGCCAAATGGTGGCCGGGAAGCCCACTCCGGCGAACCTCCGACGCACGCTGTGGTCGCCGCCGGCTAACCGCCGGTGGGCAGATTAGCTTAGGCTAATTACCCCACTAACCCTCCCTCTAAGCCAATGACAGGTGGGCCCTGCCCCCTGTTAAGCCCCTTTTTAATTTAACTAAACGGGATTAACCACAGAGACACTGACAGTCGGGCCCCACATGTCAGCCCCCCCTTGCGTCAGCATGACACCAGTATGACGCAATAAACTCTTTTCCAATTAAAAGAAAATCCAGAAAATAGATTAAACTTTGAAATTCAATAACTTTTTAATCCTAACTCCAAATTAAACAAATAATATATGAAAAATTATCAGAAAAATGCAAGGATTATGAATATGCAACTTGTTTCTATGTTTGACCATTTTAAAATGGGTGAACAGAAGCAAACATGCATATGGCATAATTTGAATTCAAATTTGAAGTTTGAATTTGCAAATTCTTTGCAATGCACTTACATTAAATGGATTGTGCCACAAACCAGTACCCTATACCTCATGTCACAACATTAACATGTGCTTGAGCATTGTACTTTATTTGTGCCCCCCTTTGTTGATGATTGTTCCGGTAACAGACTTTGCGAGACGGTGATCACCCCCGAAGAAGAAGAAGTCCGTTAAACCCGTGTATCGTCAGCAAGCCAAGCAAACCCCATTGATCATGTCTATAAAATCCTACTTCCCTCTCATTCTAGCTTACGCATGTTTAGGAGATCACCGAGACACGTTCTTTCGCATAGTTGAACCCATTCCGATGCATGACCTATCATTTTATCACCGTATTAAGCAAACCACAATCCTAGCAGATATAGGAGTTGAATGATGAGCATGTGGCCCCTACAACTGTTACTGCTAATTGTTGCTTAGTGATACAATGAGGTTACATTGTTTGTGAGTCAGGATGGATATTCATAATGGTTCTGATGATAACGTGTTGGTGAATCCACCCTAAACAAAGGTGAATGATGAGAGGCTGTGTAGGAGTACACAGTGGGTTGTCTCGTTGAACACTGCCCTAGGCCCCGAGTTCCTATTTTGTGATCGAAGACAAAGATTATGACCACATGTAGGGTTTATGGGAGCCCCGTTTGGCCTCTTTACGTACCCGATCCGGTCCAAGACTCACACTAGATTCGAGCTTTCCATTTGGCTTATGCATAGATGTGTGGGTGGACCTGTGAGGCAGAGAAACCATCTGTCAAAGGTGGCGACTCGGTCCCTTGCATTATCTGAGTCCGTTTCGTTGAACCGGCCGGACTCTCGAGCGGTGACAAACTCAGATAATCGACTCCTGGATTAGAGAAGGTGATGTGAGGGTAGCACGGCCAACACCCGCTTTAAGGGTGACAAGAACGAGGCGATAAGTGATGACACGCGTGTGAAGATGTACACCCCTGCAGAGTTAATAAACTATTCGAATAGCCGTGTCCGCGGTTATGGACTACTTGGAGACCTCTACTTGATCATTAGATAACTTGAATGGATACTTATAAAACTCGCAAGATAAGAGTGAGTGCTATGGCGTGCTTCCTCGTGGGGAAGTGGAGGAAGTATCCATAGTGGTGTATTGGTTGGAGACTTGGTAGTGAACTCGTGTACGCTTCTTACCTCAAGTCTGGTACTCGTAGTACAGAACTAGCCAAGTCAAAGCTGTCACTTCTGCATTACAAACCCCACCTCCCTTTACCTTGAAACTTGAGCATGAGTAGTATAGTTCTGATGTAAGTCTTGTTGAGTACGACTTTGTACTCACGTTTGCTTATTCTATGTTTTAGATGAGAACCCGGACCCCGATGGAGTCACCTTGATGAGGACATCTCTACTAATGTTACACCCACATCTTCACCAACTACACATACTGGACCAGTTACTAGAGCACGTGCACGTCAACTAAATTATCAGGTACTTTCGTTTCTTGCGAATCCTTCTAATGTTCATGAACATATGATGCTGCCTAAATTAGATACTTTGGTTTTGCTTATGAATGAAGGACCTAGCATGGACAAGAAGGACGGTCATTGGAGCGGGATCAAGCATGGAGAAGAAGGTGCGCGCGCGGGAAATAACAATGGAGCTTCCAGTGGGGATTTTCGCACTTTGAAGCCACCATAAGGCATGCACGAAGGCTTGGACGAAATACACGAGATGCCACTTCATTATTTTCGTCCAAGAGCAATTATAGGTGCTGCGTCACCTTAATATTGGGCTGAGCCCATGTAATTTCGAAATACCACATTATAGGCTGTTTTTAGAGTCCGTATGTGTGGGGAAACCGAGTTAGGGTTGTTTTCGGGCCCCACCTCCAAGGGGTCACGAAAATCCCCTCTGTTCCCCCATATATACAGCCCTTAGGGCGTCGTTTAGACTTGGGTTTTAATTAGATTTAAGTTAGCCATAGCCGCAACTTCGAGTTCTTCGTTTGTGTCGTCCGACCAGGCCAAGACCGCATTGGAACCCCAACTTCTGTTAATCTTTCATCTTATATTCGCAATATCCAGATTGCAATTCTTAGTTCTTGCTTGTTCTTCGATTGCTTGCAGGAATTGACCTTCGTGGTCAGGTTGATCGTGCATCCGCGGGATCAATAACCTCTCGGAGTTGGTTTAGCGATTGCTAAGGCGCAACGTCTTCGCACGTTCGTAGTCGGGTCGTGAAAGTCTACTCCACCAAAATCGATCTCCATCATCTCATCGAAACATCGGGACACCTTCGCCTCTATCAAGTGGTATTAGATTTCCAGGTTGCTCGGTGAGATTTACCAGTTTTCATAGTCTAGATTGGTTCTGTTCTTCATACCTACAGTCCACGAAAAAGCCAACAAAAAAATTAGGGTTAGATCATCACGTCCCAAGACAGTCCTAGCCTTTGTCCAGTTTTCTTTTCAGTACTTGCTTTGTTGAATTTACGGTTGCATCGTTGTGTCAAGTTGCTGATCTTAGCGTCTAGTTCCCTTAGAGTTTCGAGTTCTGATCACAGTTTGCCACGTCGCCGCCGCACAAGTAGTCATCCTACCACGTTCCGCTAATCCGAGTCCAGATACACCACCACGTTCCGCCAAGCAGAGTCCATATACACCACCACGTCTCACGAGTCCGAGTTGAGTTCCACCATCAGTACGGTTCCTGATCTCTCTGTAGCCAGATTAGTTTTCAGTTGTTAGAGTCAGATTTCATCAAACTTTTTCCGTACAGAGAAGGGGGGTGATTTGCAAAAAAAAAACAAAAAAAAACAAAAAATAAATAGTCTGGCACGCTTTCCAGAGCAGTTTTTAGGCCAAAAATTTCAGGGGTAAAAAAATTTCGTGCCCATACGTTCCTTAGGTCCAGAAACTCATTTTGAGACGTTCGACACCATAGTGATTTTTTCGCACTTTTTCAGCCACCGCAGTCCCGCATCGCAAAAAAAAGAGCAAAAAAAAAAAAGAGAGAAAAAAAAAATTCAGAGTGTGCTTCTCAGTTGTTTACGTGCCGCGTCGTGCTTTCGTTGGTGTTTTAGGCTCGCGTCTCTAGTACGGTCTAGCCTAGGATCAGCACAGTACCGACGTTGAGTGTTTATTCAGCTTTGCATCTCTGTTTTGATTACTGTTGAGCTTTTGCTACCATACTTGTCAGCCTTCCTATTGCTCCACATATATTCTACATCGTGCGTTTGACACCTCCAGGCCATCGCTCCACCATATCTCTGAGAGTTTTGACCCGTTGGTTGTACATCACCACCTGCTGCTAGGTAAGAATCGGTAAGAACGAAAGAAAAGCTTGACGGATTTGTGCTTTCCACCATCCCACATCCCATTAGTAGAAGTAGGATCATATTCCTGTGTGTTTTCTATTTCTGCTAACCATGCCAGGATCACATGATGAAGTGGCGCGGTGATAGAGGCGAAGGTGTCCCGATGTTTCGATGAGATGGTGGATATCGATTATGGTGGAGGCGACTTTCACGATCCGACTACGAACGTGCGAAGAGGTTGCGCCTTAGCGATCGCTAAACCAACTCCGAGAGGTTATTGATCCCGCGGATGCACGATCAACCTGACCACGAAGGTCTAATTCCTGCAAGCAATCGAAGAACAAGCAAGAACTAAGAATTGCAATCTGGATATTGCGAATATAAGATGAATGATTACAAAAGTTGGGGTTCCAATGAGGTCTTGGCCTGGTCGGATGACACAAACGAAGAGCTCGAAGTTGCGGCTATGGCTAACTTATATCTAATTAAAACCCAAGTCTAAACGACGCCCTAAGGGCTGTATATATGGGGGAACAGAGGGGAATTTCGTGGCCCCTTGGAGGAGGGGTCCGAAAACAACCCTAACTCGGTTTCCCCACACATACGGACTCTAAAAAATAGCCTATTAAGTGTATTTCGAAATTACATGGGCCCAGCCCAATTTTAAGGTGATGCAGCACCTATAATTGCCCTTGGACGAAAATAATGAAGTGGCATCTCGCGTATTTCGTCCAAGACTTCATGCGCAACTTATGGTGGCTTCAAAGTGCGATAATCACCACTGGAAGCTCCATTGTCCTTTCCCGCGCGCGCACCTTCTTCTCCATGCTTGATCCCGCTCCAATGACCATCCTTCTTGTCCATGCTATGTCCTTCATTCATAAGCAAAACAAAAGTATCTAATTTAGGCAGCATCATATATTTATGAACAATAGAAGGATTCGCAAGAAACGAAAGTACCTGATAATTTAGTTGACGTGCGCGTGCTCTAGTAACTGGTCCAGTATGTGTAGTTGGTGAAGATGTGGGTGTAACATTAGTAGAGATGTCCTCATCATCCTCCCCTTCTTGAATTGAAGTCGTCCTCGACGGAAGCTCATCATCTTCTCCCAAATAAGGTTTCAAATCTGCAATGTTAAATGTGGGACTAACCCCAAAATCTGCAGGTAGCTCAAGTTTATATGCATTATCATTAATTTTCTGTAAAACCTTAAAGGGACCATCATCTCGTGGCATTAACTTAGACTTGCGCAAATCAGGAAACCTATCTTTACGTAGATGTAATCAAACAAGATCTCCTGGTTCAAACACAACATGCTTTCTACCCTTATCACCAGCAAGCTTGTATCTAGCATTCATTTTCTCAATGTTTTCTTTAGTTAACTCATGCATTTTTAATATCAATTCAGCACGTTGCTTAGCATCAAAATTAACCTTCTCCGAAGATGGAAGAGGCAGCAAATCAATAGGTGCACGAGGTAGAAAACCTGCTACCTAAGGACATGCTCGACCTTCCAACTTCGGATATGCAGAGTGTACATCACAGTATTATCGCATTATAGAAGATTCTTCTTCGAGAACAGAATCCCTCGTACCCGGTTTTCATGGCCAAGGTGCCACTCAACATGGGCTTCATCAACACTATCCCTGCGGATATGATAATCCTGCGGTTTTTGGAGATCTTCAATTTGTACCATCTCAAGCGGCTGGACCATAGCCTTACCCATCTATTCTCGCTTAGCCTTTCTATGAGTATCAGGACCCCAAGCATCGCGATATTGGACCCCTTCTACATGCTTGAAAGCACCTTGATGGACGACGGGGAGTCGGCTCTCGCGGCGGGGTACATCAGAGACTTCATGCTAGAGAATGCCGGCAAGGATTCATTTCTTATGACCTACTATCCCAAGTAAGTCATTCTCTCGCTACTCTAGCATATATGCTTTCTTAGCTTTCCATTGTCCTCTTCCAACATTCATTTTGGATTGTTTTAATTATGCAGTGAGGATCAAGACTGCGTTCTCATCTGCTTTTCACCGCAACACTCGCATGCCGTGTATTTAGACTCGGGGAGTGTGAAGAAGAAATATTACAAGTATATCATGAGAGTTTTGGATGATGCTCTCGCCGGCTAAGCCGGAGGCAAGATCGTTAAGCACAAGTTCAGGAAGAATCAGCCTGGCGTGAGCATGTTCAACCACGTAACGCAGTTCCCGTGCATCAAGCAGACGGTTGGCAGTGTGAGGGATGCGTACCACGCCCTCCATCACATGCGGGCGATTGTACAGGAACAATGCAACCTTACGCTGCCAAGTCATCTCGAAGCGTGGGCCGAAAGGAAGGAGGAAATCGCCGATGAAAATCTTGAGGAGTTCTTTCACTTCCAAGCGAAGATGGCGACTATCATCCGTCATGAAGTACAAATGAAGGGGTCGATCTTCCAATCCAACATTGCACCATCCAATGGGGGGATAGAAGCCCGCCTAAAGGCCTTGCGTGACACAAGGCCTTTCACGACGAAAGAAGGATGCCGCCCATTCCCTGAGCTGAGTCAGAACAAGTGATCAATTTATGTAATATATGACAGTCGTTTGATGTACTCTTTGTGTAGTAGATGGTAGTGTCAAATACTCTTGGCGCTCTTTGTGTATAAAGGTCACTGCATATGCATTTTTATGCATATGTGCATGCTCCTGGCCATTGATCGATTTGCTTTATGTTGTTGATCATAAGAATAGATGCTATATTGTGTTGTTGTCCTTTGCTATGAATTCATATGGATGTGGCTTCTAAATCTTTGTTTTGTGTAGGTTGAAGATAAAAAAAGAGATGATTAAGAAAGTACATTTATGTTTTCAATAATTGTTGGGATCATTGTAATATTGTGATGGATGTAATCTTGTGAATCTTTGGCCTCTAAACCTTAGACGATGATGGATGTAATCTTGTAAATCTTTGTAATAATAAATGTAATGCAATTCTTTTATATCAATAATTGCTGGGCTCATTGTAATATTGTCTTTTGAATTTCTGTAATATGATAAAAATATCTGTAATTTTTGTAATTCTATACGATGAGGGGGAAGTGAAAAGTCCCATAAATGAGTATGATCACATATCAAGTGATGTGGTAGCATTCCCATGCTCATGGATTTTTCAAATATTCAAACAGGAGCTTGGATTTATATTTAAACCATATTTTAATTAAAGTTCAAATTATTTTAATTTTAAAAATGCCCAAACTTTATAAGTGGCTAGCTATATGCATTAGAAGTCCATATAAAAATTAGGGGAACTTTATAATGCCTAGGTATTTTATCCAGGGTAGAACAAACAAATGCAGAAAAGAAACAGAAAAGAAATAAGACAAAGGGAGCAAACCTGGAAGACCCCCAACTTAACCCCCTGCAGCCCAGCAAGCCGGCCCAGCCCACATCCCCGTTTGTCTCTTCCTCCCCGCGCCCACAAGCTGCTCGGTGGAATGCATGCAGCACTCCACCGACGCCGCCAACGAGCCGCAGCCACGCAACAGCTTCCCGCGTCCACCTCTTCGCACCTGGAGGCTTCTGGACGTCTCCCACATCACTTCCCCCTCATCCCTGCCACCCCCGAGCTCTCCGTCGCCATGGATTGAAGCACGCGTGGCCAGTGAACTCCTCGAGCCAAGGCGTCGTGTCTACTGTGTTCGTCGACGTCGACTTCGTCTTCCCGCAGAAGCTGGAGCTCCAATTCGGCCCCGAGACAACGGACGCCTCCTCAACTTGCCGCCAGAGACAGAAGCTCGCCGCTTTCGATTCGCCGCCGCTGGAGCATCCCCGAGCCCGCTGACCACGTCCTCAAGTTCGTGGTGAGCTTCTGCTCAGTTCCCCCAACTTGGCGCCCCCGCGTTTGATCCCTAGCCACCGCTGCCATCGACGCCGAAGTCCGTCGCCGCCATGGTCGATGGCGAGGGCGCCCCTGTGCTCCTTCGTCTCGACCAGTTCAAGAGTCATCTTCCCTGTGTCCTTGGGCTTCGAACGCGCTACTTCCCGCTCTAAACCGTGCACTGCAGCCTCACCTGCGTCGTCGCCGGGTTTCTGTTGCCGCCAACGAGCTCCCTGTCGTCGCCCTGGTCATCGTCCTGGATGCCCGCGTGCTCCAGGTGATGCGCGAGAGCACGGGCTTCACACCCATGGTCTCAGCGCTCCAAATCGACCACGGGAACGCCATCCTGAGCGTCACCGCCGTGGAATTTGGTCGCCGGCGACATGCCGCCGGTGGGCCCCAGTGGCTTAATTAAGCCACTTTTAGTTTAAATAAACCAGGATTTAACCCAGAGCCACTCTCCAGTGGGCCCCCCAGGTCAGAGCCCCCCGGACGTCACCCTTGCGCAAGCATGACGCAGTAAATGAATTTCCAGTTAAAGAATGATTCAGAAAAATCCAGAAAAAGGTTTAAACTTTGGAAAATCATAACTAAATCATTATAACTCCAAATTGGACAAATAATATATGTAAAATTATCAGAAAAATACAAGGATTCTGAATGTGCACTTTGTTTTCATGTTTGCCCAATTTAAAATGGGGGGGGGGGGTCAGAAGAAAACATGCATATGAACCCTTTTAAATTCAAATATGGAGTTTGAATTTGCAACTCAAATGCAATACACTCTATTTAAAGTGAATTGGCAACACATCAACACCCCTTACACCATGTTTTAACACTTGATCATGTGATTATGCATTTTCTTTATATTGATAGCTTGTTTGCATTTGTTTGCTATCGAATAGAGGTGGAGCCGGAACCTGAGATCACCCCCTCCGTTGAAGACATCGTGTGTGAACCTCGTCAGCAAGGCAAGCAAACCCCCATTGATCATGTCGATAAAATCCCACTTCCCTCTCAGTCTCGCTTATGCATTATTTAGGATGATTACCATGATAACGTTTCTACCGCATAGTTGAAACCAATCCTTTCCATGACCTATCATATTGTCACAGTAGTAAGCAAACCACAATCCTTGCAGATGTAGGAGTTGTTTGATATCATGTGGCCCCTGCAAATGTTACTGCTTACTGCATGCTTAGAGTGATACAATGTTGATGTTGTTATGTGAGTCGGGATGGTAGCAATCATGTTGATGATGGTGGAAATGTGTTGGTGAATCTACCCTAATACAAGGTGAACGATGAGAGGTTGTGTAGGAGTACACAGTGGTTTGTCTCGTTGAACACCGCCCTAAGCCCGAGTTCTTGTGTGCTGATCCAAGACGAAGAGTACTACCACATGTTGGGCACATGGAACCCCGCTCAACCTACTAACTCACCCCTCCTCAGTTCAATGAGTCACAGTAGTTCGGAGTTGTGGTAGGTCTGCGGCACAGTTTGCGAAGTGGAAGAACGGCTATTCGGACCGGCTTGGGACCCTGCACACATCTTCTGGGACCACATCGGTAAACCGATCGGGTACACGATGTGGAATCCAGCCCAGATAGGTGTGTCCATTAAATTTGAGTTGGATGTGAGGTAAAAGTTGTGGAAATTATTCTCGCCGACACCCGCTTGCAGGGTGACCAGATCCCGACGGTAATTGATAGTTTCATGTGTGTAACAGTACACCCCTGCAGGGTTAATAAACTATTCGAATAGCCGCATCCGCGGTAAGGGACTACTTGGAAAGTTGTGCCTGATTATTAGACAACTTCAATGGATACTTTAAAACTGCAAGGATAAGCGTGAGTTCTATGGCGTGCCTCCTTGTGGGGAAGTCGATGAAGGCACCATAGTGGTGTAATTGGTTGGAGACATGTAGTGGACTCGTGTACGCCTCTTACCTCATTCTGGTATTCATAGTTCAGGACTAGCCAAGTCAAAGCTGGTACTTCTGCTTATGAACCCCACCTCCCTTTACCTTGATACATGTGCATTAGTAGTATAGTTCCTACGTAAGTGTTGCTGAGTACGAATTTGTACTCACGTTTGCTTATTCTATGTTTTAGATGAACCCACTGGCCCCGAAGGTGGATTCTTCCTGGAGCTCGACAAATGAAGCCAAGCAAGTGCAGTCCTAGTCAGACGACTGGTCCCTCGTGGAAGGGCTTGTTTATTAATAAGGCTTCTTAAGCCATTTGTTAAACTTGTCTGTACTCAGACCTACTTTGCTTCCGCATGTTTGATGTAATGTTGGATCACAGACTTGTGATCTCTGTGTGCACTCTGTAAGAGTTATCTATAAAGTTGTAAAATTTGTAGAGAATTGCAATGATACCTGCTGTTCATACTAGACATGTGTGCTGCGTGTATGATTATAACATGCATGTCTTAGTATGGGTTTTCGAGACCTTAGTTGTGATCTGGTTGGCGGTATTTTATACACCAAGTGGCCCTTAGATGTGCGCATCTTGGGGCATCGCGATGCGATTGCTCGTGTCTCTGTCACGTGCACACTTTGATGTATGATCGACCCCGCCCTAGACCCCGACTAAGTGATCGGGCTGGAGTAAGCCTATGTAAGTGTTATACTACAATTGATAGTATTGTTGAGGCGACTTGTCTATGAGTATGGGAGTTCACCACCCATATCATTTAGACTTGTGTGCGGACGATGAGGACCCATCTCAGTTGATCATCTGGCCTGGATGGGATGCCCCTCACGTTCAATGCTTTCTGAGATCGTTCTGTGCTTGGCCTTCTCTTCTTAGACAAGTGGGTACGACTCTCGGCTCTCCATATGATTGTGTTGTAGCGGGACTTGCGTACGCTAACCCCGGATCCTGACAGACTTGGTATCAGAGTAGGACTGACTTTAGGATTATCAGCCTTGGTCGAAGTCGAGTGTAGCCTTCTATAGTTATATAGTTACTCTGGGTATATAAGGGAACAACGTAAGGCTTCTTTTTTCTCCTTACCCTCATCGTTCTGAGTTCTGAGTCACCCTCATCTTTTCTACGGGAAGATAGGACTAGGCTCATCTATGTCTTACTAGAACATCTCGTTGTTTGCTTTCTTTTAGCCGTAGGAAAGTTGTGTTCGGATGTCTAGAGTCTTTGGGCTTCCATTTTTGGACTTCCTAGTATAATTTCTATTCCAATGTTGTGAGAATTTCCATTTATCTTGCAATTACAACCGTTATGGTGTCCGAGTCATTCCAGTTATCTTCATAATCTGATGCATTTGCAAAATCATTCAATATTTTTTGACATTGATCTTATCCTTCAGGATGTCTCAAGGAACCCGTGGCCACCTTGGTCGTGCCCAAGCTCGTGGGAATGATCCGGAGGAAGGCAATCTTCCACCACCACCCACGATGGCTAAGGTTCTGATGGAGGTTGAGAGGAACCGCCGAGACTCTCACCAGTTGCTGGAGGTCATTGCCCGCAACACCACTCAGCAGCGCAACAAGGTTGTGTCTTTGAATGGCTTGATCCCCCAATTTTCAGCTACTCCACTGAGCCCCTTGATGCCGATGACTGGCTTCGCAGCATCAAGAGGAAGCTCCAGGCAGGCCATGTTGCAGATGGTGACCGGGTCAACTATGCCACCTACCACCTCGAGGGTGCATCTTTGGTGGGAAAATTTTCTGAACATGCGTCCCGCTGGACCGCCCACAACTTGGGATGAGTTCTGCACTGCATTCCGTGAGCATCACATTCCTAAGGGACTCATGGACCGCAAGAGAGAGGAGTTCTGCAATCTCACCCAAGGAAGAAGGTCCGTTGATGAGTTTAGTCGAGAGTTCAATCATCTTGCCCGCTATGCTCCCGAGGAGGTCTCCACGGACTCCAAGAAGCAAGAGAGGTTCCGCAAGGGACTCAATTCGGGACTTTGTCGTGAGCTCAATCTTCATGACTTCGCCACATTCCAGGTCCTTGTCAACAAGGCCATCAAGGCGGAGGATATGATCACTCCCGAGGACCCCCGCAAGCACCCTAGAGACGATGGTTCATCCAGTTCAGGCCCTCAGAAGCGCAACATCTCGATCCCCAATAGCATGTTCCGCCAGAACAACCCACCGAGGCCATCCTTTGTGGTGCCTCGTCCACCAGCTCCGTTCCATCCAGGTCCACCTAACAACACAGCTCCCTGCACTATCATCGGAGCTTGTTTCATATGTGGCCAGCCTGGTCACTATTCTCATGAGTGCCCCATAAATCATAATGCTCCACCTCATGCCAAAGGTAACCCCAATGTTAGTGCCAAGCCACCCTCGAAGGTCTCCACCGCCAAGCCTTCTTCTTCCACAAATCTTGGACGTGTGAACCAAATCTCAGTTGAGGAGACTGATGGTACTTCTGACTTCATTCCTGGTACGCTCCCAGTCAATTATGTTCCTACTTCTGTCCTATTCGATCCAGGACCATCTCACTCATTCATGTCGGAGAGTTATGCACTTCGGCATGAGATATCCTTTGAAGAAATGTTCACACCAATGATTATTCAAACTCCTGGTTCCAAGTGGCAAACTAATAGAGTATGCCATGGTAATCAAATTGCAATTGAGGCTTTAGTATTCCTTGCTTCACTCATAGCCCTCAAGTCTTCAGACATTGATGTCATCCTTGGTATTGATTGGTTATCAAGAAAACATGCTTTTCTTGATTGTAAAGCCAAGTCAGTTAGACTCACCCATCCTTTAGGCCAAAAAATTGATTATACCTCACCAAGATCAAGAACCCAGATGCATTCTTTGAATGTCCTTCCTCTTCCCGACCTTGAAGATATTCCGATGGTTCGTGACTTTCCGGATGCCTTTCCTGAAGATCTGCCGGGCATGCCACCCGACAGATGTGTAAATTTCATAGTAGATCTTATGCCAGGAACCGCACCAATTTCCAAATGCCCATACAAAATGGCCCCACGTGAGTTAGCTGAGCTTAAAATCCAACTTGAAGCTTTGTTGGAAAAAGGCTTCATCCTCCCTAGCTCATCACCATGGAATTGCCCCGTTCTGTTCGTAACGAAGAAATATGGAACAGAAAGGATGTGCGTAGACTATCACCCGTTAAATTTAGCAACGATAAAGAACAAGTACCCACTGCCCAGGATCAATGATCTTTATGATCAACTTGCTGGATCCTCAGTCTTCTCCAAGATGGATTTGAGATTAGGCTATCATCAAATCAAAATCAGAAACGAGTACATTCCCAAAACGGCTTTCACTACTCGTTATGGTCTTTACGAGTACACCGTCATGTCCTTTGGTTTAACCAAAGCCCCCGCCACTTTCTCGCGCATGATGAATTCAATCTTCATGGAGTACTTGGATAAATATGTTGTAGTTTATCTTGATGACATTCTCATCTAGTCAAAGAACGAAGAAGAACATGTCGAACATCTTAGGTTGGTATTGATGAAACTTCGAGAGCATCGCCTTTATGCCAAGTTCTCTAAGTGCGAATTTTGGCTACCAGAAGTGGCCTACTTAGGCCACGTGATTTCTGAAAAAGGCATTGCTGTGAATCCCGAGAGAGTTCAGGCAGTCCTTGACTGGACTCCACCTGAATCGGTTAAGAAAGTTAGGAGTTTTCTTGGCTTAGCAAGCTATTGTCGCCGCTTTGTTGAGAACTTCTCCAAAGTTGCAAAGCCTGTAACTGAACTCCTCAAGAAAGATAAGAAAATCGAATGGACCCCCAAGTGTGAGGAAAGCTTTCAAGAGCTAAAAATAAGATTGACTTCTTCCCCCGTACTTGCACCTCCAGACACCAAAAAGGATTTCGAGATCTATTGTGATGCTTCACGACAAGGGTTAGGATGCATACTTATGCACGATCGACATGTGGTAGCTTACGCTTCCCGCCAATTGCGTCCTCATGAAGAGAACTATCCTACCCATGATCTTGAACTCGCTGCCGTTGTTCATGCCCTGAAAACATGGAGACTTTACCTCCTTGGTAATCGTTGTGAGATATATTCCGATCACCAAAGCCTCAAATACATATTCACCCAGCCAGATCTTAATCTCAGACAAACACGCTGGATTGAGTTGATAAAAGATTATGACTTAGGAATTTCTTTCACCCCAGGCAAAGCCAATGTCATGGCTGATGCACTAAGTCGTAAGTCGTATTGTAACAACCTCATGTTACAACAGTATCAACCACTTCTTCATGAGGAATTTCGAAAACTCAATCTCGAGATAGTTCCTCATGGCTTTCTTTCTACCTTGGTGGCGAAACCAACCCTTGAGTATAAAATCATAGCCGCCCAGAAGCGTGATAGTGGTATTCAAGAGATCAAGAAGAACATTGCTAGCGCAGTTGCTAAATGTTTCTCCATAAATGATCAAGGTGTCGTTTTCTTTGGCACTCGATTGGTTGTACCACGAAAACAAAATCTTAGGAGGCTGATTCTTAAGGAAGCTCATGGCACACCCCTTTCGATTCATCCTGTTAGCACAAATGTCGGGACCCGGAATATGCGTATGTAATTCCAATCACAACTCAATCACATGGAGAGCCGAGAGTCGTACCCACTTGTCTAAGAAGACAAGGCCAAGAACAGAACACTCTCGAAAATCATCGTACGTGAGGGGCATCCCATCCAGGCCGGATGATCAACTGAGATGGGTCTTCCTTGCCCGCTCACAAGTCTAAATTATTATGGGTGGTGAAATCCCATACTCATAGACAAGTCGCCTCAACCATGTTATCGATTAAATCATAACCCTTACATAAACAGACTCCATCCCGATCACTTAGTCGGGGTCTCGGGTGGGCTCGATCATACAACAAGGTGTGCCACGTGACAGAGTCACGAGCAATCGCATCGCGATGCCCCAAGCTGCGCACATCTAAGGGCCACTTGGTGTATAAAAGACCGCCGGCAATAACACAACTAAGCTATCGAACCCCACACTAAGACATGCACGTTATAACCATACACGCAATATACATGTCTAGTGTAAACAGCAGGTACTCATTGCATGAACTCTACAAAGTATATCTTTATTGACTTACACAAAGAGCATACAAAGATCACATGTCTGTGATCAACATTACATCGTACAACGGAAGCAAATTAGGTCTGAGTGCAGAAAAGTTTAACAAATGGCTTAGAGAAGCCTTGTTCAACATACATGCCCTTCCACGAGGGACCAGACTGCTGTGTGGAACTATACTAGCTTAGTCAACGTCGATCTTCAGGAAGGTGACTCCATCGGGGTCTGGGTTCTCATCTAAAACATAGAATAAGAAAACGTGAGTACAAAGTCGTACTCAGCAAGACTTACATTAGAACTCTACTACTCATGCTCAAGTTTCAAGGTAAAGGGGAGTGGGGTTTCAACATGCAGAAGTGCCAGCTTTGACTTGGTAGTCCGGTACTACGAGTACCATACTTGAGGTAAGAAGCGTACACGATTCCACTACCAAGTCTCCAACCAATACACCACTATGGATACTTCCTCGACTTCCCCACGAGTAACACACCATAGCACTCACGCTTATCTTGCGAGTTTTAGAAGTATCCATTCAAGTTGTCTAATAATCAAGCACAACTTTCCAAGTAGTCCCTTACCGCGGACGCGGCTATTCGAATAGTTTTGTTAACCCTGCAGGGGTGTACTGCTACACACATGAAACCATCAGTTACCGCCGGGATCTCGTCACCCTTCAAGCGGGTGTTGGCGATGATAATTTCCACAACTTTTACCTCATAGCCAATTCTAATCCAGGAATCAACCATCTGAGTTTCTCACCGCTCAAGTGTCCGGCCGGGTCAACGATACGGACTCAGACGATGCAGGCGACCGAGACGCCACCTTAGCAGATGGTTTTACTGTCTCACAGGTCCACCCACATATCTAAATGATGCAAACTTTCGTTCATTCTTTTTCTATGCATATGCCAAATGGAAAGCCCGAACTAGTGACTCCTGGACTTGAACTAGGGTGAGTTAGTAGGTTGAGCGGGGGTCCATGTGCCCAACATGTGGTAGTACTCTTCATTTTGGATCACCACACCAGAACTCGGGCTTAAGGCGGTGTTCAACGAGACAACCCACTGTGCACTCCTACACAACCTCTCATCATTAACCTTTGTTTAGGGTGGATTCACCAACATGTTAACAACAGCAACACTGTGAACATTCCATCCTGAATCACAATCAAAGTAACCTCTAAGCATGCAATAAGATGTAATAGTTGCAGGGGCCACATGATATTAATCAACTCCTATGTCAGTTGGTGATAGAGGCGAAGGTGTCCCGATGTTTCGATGAGATGATGGAGATCGATTTTGGTGGAGTAGACTTTCACGACCCGACTACGAACGTGAGAAGACGTTGCGCCTTAGCAATCGCTAAACCAACTCCGAGAGGTTATTGATCCCGCGGATGCACGATCAACCTGACCACGAAGGTCAATTCCTGCAAGCAATCGAAGAACAAGCAAGAACTAAGAATTGCAATCTGGATATTGCGAATATAAGATGAAAGATTAACAGAAGTTGGGGTTCCAATGCGGTCTTGGCCTGGTCGGACGACACAAACGAAGAACTCGAAGTTGCGGCTATGGCTAACTTAAATCTAATTCAAACCCAAGTCTAAACGACGCCCTAAGGGCTGTATATATGGGGGAACAGAGGGCATTTTCGTGACCCCTTGGAGGTGGGCCCCGAAAACAACCCTAACTCGATTTCCCCACACATACGGACTCTAAAAACAGCCTATAATGTGGTATTTCGAAATTACATGGGCCCAGCCCAATATTAAGGTGACGCAGCACCTATAATTGCTCTTGGACGAAAATAATGAAGTGGCATCTCGTGTATTTCGTCCAAGCCTTCATGCATGCCTTATGGTGGCTTCAAAGTGCGAAAATCCCCACTGGAAGCTCCATTGTTATTTCCTGCGCGCGCACCTTCTTCTCCATGCTTGATCCCGCTCCAATGACCGTCCTTCTTGTCCATGCTAGGTCCTTCATTCATAAGCAAAACAAAAGTATCTAATTTAGGCAGCATCATATGTTGATGAACATTAGAAGGATTCGCAAGAAACGAAAGTACCTGATAATTTAGTTGACGTGCACGTGCTCTAGTAACTGGTCCAGTATGTGTAGTTGGTGAAGATGTGGGTGTAACATTAGTAGAGATGTCCTCATCATCCTCCCCTTCTTGAATTGAAGTCGTCCTCGACGGAAGCTCATTATCTTCTCCCAAGTAAGGTTTCAAATCTGCAATGTTAAATGTGGGACTAACCCCAAAATCTGCAGGTAGCTCAAGTTTATATGCATTATCATTAATTTTCTGTAAAACCTTAAAGGGACCATCAGCTCGTGGCATTAACTTAGACTTGCGCAAATCAGGAAACCTATCTTTACGTAGATGTAACCAAACAAGATCTCCTGGTTCAAACACAACATGCTTTCTACCCTTATCACCAGCAAGCTTGTATCTAGCATTCATTTTCTCAATGTTTTCTTTAGTTAACTCATGCATTTTTAATATCAATTCAGCACGTTGCTTAGCATCAAAATTAACCTTCTCCGAAGATGGAATAGGAAGCAAATCAATAGGTGCACGAGGTAGAAAACCATAAACAATCTCAAAAGGGCACATTTTAGTGGTAGAATGAAATGAACGATTATAAGCAAATTCAATATGAGGTAAACATTCTTCCCACATTTTTAAGTTACTCTTTAAAACAGCCCTAAGCATAGTAGACAAAGTCCTATTGACTACTTCAGTTTGTCCATCAGTTTGGGGATGACATGTAGTACTAAAAAGTAGTTTAGTCCCCAACTTAGCCCATAAGCATCTCCAAAAATGGCTAAGAAACTTAGTATCACGATCCGAGACAATAGTATTGGGCACACCATGTAAGCGAATAATCTCTCGAAAGAATAAATCAGCAACATTAGCAGCATCATCGCTTTTATGACATGGTATAAAATGTGCCATCTTAGAAAATCTATCCACGACAACAAATATGCTATCCCTCCCATTCTTTGTTCGAGGCAGGCATAAAACAAAGTCCATGGATATGTCCTCCCACGGAACACTAGGTACAGGTAAAGGCATGTATAAACCATGAGGATTGAGTCGTGACTTAGCTTTTTGACATGTAGTGCAGCGAGCAACAAAACGCTCAACATCCCGTCTCATCTTTGGCCAAAAGAAATGTGTAGCAAGTACGTCCTCCGTCTTCTTCACGCCAAAATGTCCCATTAATCCTCCTCCATGCGCCTCCTGCAACAACAAAAGACGAATAGAGCTAGCTGGAATGCATAGCTTGTTAGAACAGAACACAAACCCATCATTAAGCACACACTTGTTCCATGTTCTACCCTCTCTACAATTCTGCAATACATCTTTAAATTCCGAATCATGTACATATTGATCTTTGATTGTCTCTAAACCGAATATCTTGAAGTCAAGTTTTGAAAGCATAGTATAACGACGAGACAAAGCATCAGCAATAATATTATCTTTCCCCTTCTTGTGTTTAATGACATAAGGGAAAGTCTCAATAAATTCAACCCACTTAGCATGTCTATGATTAAGTTTTGCTTGACTTCTTATGTGTTTCAAAGATTCATGATCAGAATGTATAACAAATTCTTTGGGCCATAAATAATGTTGCCAAGTTTCTAATGTCCGAACAAGAGCATATAATTCCTTATCATAAGTAGAATAGTTCAGACTAGGCCCACTCAATTTTTCAGAAAAGTAAGCAACAGGTTTAGCATCTTGTAATAACACACCTCCCAAACCAATACCACTAGCATCGCATTCAAGCTCAAAAGTCTTATTAAAATCAGGAAGTTGGAGCAAAGGAGCATGTGTTAACTTATCTTTCAATATCGTGAAGGCTTCTTCCTGTGCGGTACCCCAAGTAAAAGGCACATCCTTACGTGTAAGCTCATTGAGAGGTGCAGCAATGGTGCTGAAATCTCTCAAAAAACGCCTATAGAATCCAGCGAGGCCAAGAAAACTCCTCACTTGTGTGACCGTTTTGGGCTGCGGCCAACTCTCAATCGCCTCGATCTTGGCTTTATCAACTTCAATTCCCTGCGGAGTAACAACATAGCCAAGAAACGATACTCGGTCGGTGCAAAAGGTGCACTTCCCAAGGTTACCAAACAAACGTGCATTACGTAGAGCAATAAAGACAGCACGTAAATGATCCAAATGTTCCTCCAAAGATTTGCTATAAATCAGTATATCATCAAAATAGACTACCACAAATCGTCCAATGAAAGCACGTAAAACCTCGTTCATTAATCTCATGAAAGTGCTAGGTGCATTAGTTAACCCAAAAGGCATGACTAACCACTCATATAATCCAAACTTAGTTTTAAAAGCCGTTTTCCATTCATCTCCTAATTTCATGCGAATTTGATGGTATCCACTACGCAAATCAACTTTGGAAAACATGGTAGAGCCACTTAATTCATCAAGCATATCATCTAACCGAGGAATAGCATGACGATAACGAATAGTAATATTATTAATGGCTCGACAATCAACACACATACGCCATGTTCCATTCTTTTTTGGCACTAATATAACAGGAATAGCACAAGGACTAAGGGATTCACGTATGTAACCTTTGTCGAGTAGCTCTTGTACTTGACGCTGAATCTCCTTCGTCTCCTCCGGATTGGTACGGTATGGCGCACGGTTGGGCAGCGAAGCACCGGGAATTAAGTCAATCTGATGCTCAATCCCTCGAATAGGTGGTAATCCCGGTGGTACGTCTTGTGGAAAGACGTCAATAAATTCCTGCAAAAGGTCAGGGACAACAGGAGGCAAAGAAGGAGGCAATTCCTCAAATGAAAACAAAGCTTCTTTGCACACAAAAGCATAGCACACATATTGACTAACATCCAAATCTGAAATATCAACCTTAGTAGCAAGCAAAGTTGGACTAGTCAATTTAATTTCATTAGAAACAGCAGAAGAAGATTTGCTATTAGTCTTATGTTGTTGCTCAAATTCTTTAGCTGCTATCTCATTTTCACTCTTATTTTTCTCCTGTTTAGCTTTACTAGCTCTAGCAAGATCATCTTTCACAATTTGTTCAGGAGATATAGGAAGTAAAGCAATATTTTTATCCTGATGAACCAGAGTAAACTGATTTGTCCTACCATGGTGTACAACATTCCTATCAAATTGCCATGGTCTACCAAGTAAAAGAGAGCATGCTTGCATGGGTACCACATCACAATCAACATAATCAGCATATGCAGCAATGCTAAAGTGCACACGAACAGAACGCGTTACCTTAATCTTACCACTATTGTTAAACCACTGAATATAGTACGGATGGGGGTGTGGTCTTGTGGTGAGAGATAGCTTCTCCACCAACTCCATGCTAGCCAATTTGTTGCAACTCCCTCCGTCAATGATGATGCGAACCGAACGTTCTTTCACCACTCCCTTTGTGTGGAACAAATTATGCCTCTGGTTTTGCTCGGCCTTCGTTACCTGCACACTTAACACACGTTGAGCAACCAAACTAGCATATTTATCTGCATCATCAGGAGCCATATACTCTATATCAAGAGCATCATCATGGGCACCCTGTTCCTCATGAGCAATGAGAACTAAAGTCTCCTCATCATAGTCACTCGCTGACTCATACCCACCATCCGCCGTAATAGTCATCACACGCTTGGAGGGACAGTCTTTTGCGAAGTGACCTCCACCTTGGCACCTGCGACATTTAATATCACGATCTCGTGTTTGCCCTGTGGAAGCCATGGATGAAGAAGAACTCGCCGCTGGACCACTGTGTGCACCCTTGAATGGTGGCGCTGGTTGTTTTGGTGGCTCCCTGTAAGAATGAGCGGCTGAAGTAGATGGTGGTGCAGCAGGACGTGTGGATGTAGAAGTTCCACGCGATGTCCATGATGTATTTCGTCCTGCAGAAAAGTTAGGTCTCGTAGCGGCCTGTCGATCCTGCACTTCACGTTCAGCTTTACAAGCAAGATGAAACAAACGAGTGATAGTAGCAAAGTCCTTGTATTCTAGAATAGTTTGTATCTCCCTGTTCAAACCACCCATAAAACGTGCAAGCATAGCTTCATTATCCTCTACTAGGCCACATCTAATCTATCCAGTTTGTAATTCTTGATAATATTCCTCTACAGAATTTTTTCCTTGTCTCAAACGCTGTAATTTTTGTAACAATTCACGTTGATAATAAGGAGGAACCCAGCGAGTACGCATAGCATCTTTTAAAGCAGCCCAAGTAGTTGGAATATTATTAGCATGCAATCTACAATGTTCAGACCACCAAATAGATGCAAATCCCGTGAATTCACAAACAGCAGCAGTAACACGTCTATTCTCAGGATATTGTAAACATGTAAAGCGTTGTTCAGTTTCTAACTCCCAAGTAAGATAAGCATCAGGAATATATCTACCCTCAAACGGCTTAAGATTCAATTTCAGTTTAGGCACATGTTCATCATCGCGTACCTGAGGGGGTGGTTGGTGTCGACCGTGGCGAATGTTGGGACGTGGACGTCCAGCTGGCTGTTCATAGGCCGCTTCCTGTTCCACCTCCTCCTCATAATCACCCTCGTAGTTGTCGTCCTGGCCGACGTCAGAAGCAGCAGCAGCAGGTACTGCAGCAGCAGGAGGAGCACCAATACCAGCAGCTTGTCCTCTCGGAAACAGAATCCGTCGTGCACGTGGTAGTGGCGGTGGTTGTGGCTGTGCTGGAGCGGCAGCAGGCTGTGTAGGTAGGCGTGCGATCAACTCAGTAAACTTGGCGTCGAGCTTGGTGTCGATCATCTTTTCCACGCCATCAATTGCCTCTGTAAATCTGGTCTCGATGTCATTCACCTGTTCAGACATCATTTGTGCAAATTTATCATGTAGCTCCTTGTTTGTCATGTTCTCCCAATCGGGTGCATCCCGCGCCACTTCATCATGTGATCCTGGCATGGTTAGCAGAAATAGAAAACACACAGGAATATGATCCTACTTCTACTAATGGGATGTGGGATGGTGGAAAGCACAAATCCGTCAAGCTTTTCTTTCGTTCTTACCGATTCTTACATAGCAGCAGGTGGTGATGTACAACCAACGGGTCAAAACTCTCAGAGATGTGGTAGAGCGATGGCCAGGAGGTGTCAACCGCACGAAGTAGAATATATGTGGAGCTGTAGGTAGGCTTGACAAATATGGTAGCAAAAAGCTCAACAGTAATCAAAACAGAGATGCAAAGCTGAATAAACACTCAACGTCGGTACTGTGCTGATCCTAGGCTAGACCGTACTAGAGACGCGAGCCCAAAACACCAACGAAAGCACGGCGCGGTACGTAAACATTTGAGAAGCACACTCTGAATTTTTTTTCTCTCTCTCTTTTTTTTTGCTAATCACCCCCCTTCTCTGTACGGAAAAAGTTTGATGAAATCCGACTCTAACAACTGAAAACTAATCTGGCTACAGAGAGATCAGGAACCGTACTGATGGTGGAACTCAACTCGGACTCGTGAGACGTGGTGGTGTATATGGACTCTTCTTGGCGGAACGTGGTGGTGTATCTGGACTCGGATTAGCGGAACGTGGTAGGATGACTACTTGTGCGGCGGCGACGTGGCAAACTGTGATCAGAACTCGAAACTCTAAGGGAACTAGACGCTAAGATCAGCAACTTGACACAACGATGCAACCGTAAATTCAACAAAGCAAGTACTGAAAAGAAAACTGGACAAAGGCTAGGACTGTCTTGGGACGTGATGATCTAACCCTAATTTTTTTTGTTGGCTTTTTCGTGGACTGTAGGTATGAAGAACAGAACCAATCTAGACTATGAAAACTGGTAAATCTCACCGAGCAACCAGGAAATCTGATACCACTTGATAGAGGCGAAGGTGTCCCGATGTTTCGATGAGATGATGGAGATCGATTTTGGTGGAGTAGACTTTCACGACCCGACTACGAACGTGAGAAGACGTTGCGCCTTAGCAATCGCTAAACCAACTCCGAGAGGTTATTGATCCCGCGGATGCACGATCAACCTGACCACGAAGGTCAATTCCTGCAAGCAATCGAAGAACAAGCAAGAACTAAGAATTGCAATCTGGATATTGCGAATATAAGATGAAAGATTAACAGAAGTTGGGGTTCCAATGCGGTCTTGGCCTGGTCGGACGACACAAACGAAGAACTCGAAGTTGCGGCTGTGGCTAACTTAAATCTAATTAAAACCCAAGTCTAAACGACGCCCTAAGGGCTGTATATATGGGGGAACAGAGGGGATTTTCGTGACCCCTTGGAGGTGGGGCCCGAAAACAACCCTAACTCGATTTCCCCACACATACGGACTCTAAAAACAGCCTATAATGTGGTATTTCAAAATAAATGGGCCCAGCCCAATATTAAGGTGACGCAGCACCTATAATTGCTCTTGGACGAAAATAATGAAGTGGCATCTCGTGTATTTCGTCCAAGCCTTCATGCATGCCTTATGGTGGCTTCAAAGTGCGAAAATCCCCACTGGAAGCTCCATTGTTATTTCCCGTGCGCGCACCTTCTTCTCCATGCTTGATCCCGCTCCAATGACCGTCCTTCTTGTCCATGCTAGGTCCTTCATTCATAAGCAAAACAAAAGTATCTAATTTAGGCAGGATCATATGTTCATGAACATTAGAAGGATTCGCAAGAAACGAAAGTACCTGATAATTTAGTTGACGTGCACGTGCTCTAGTAACTGGTCCAGTATGTGTAGTTGGTGAAGATGTGGGTGTAACATTAGTAGAGATGTCCTCATCAGTTGGGATTGTGGTTTTCTTACTACTGTGACAAGATGATAGGTCATGCATCAGATATATGTTCAACTATGTGGTAGATTCGATAACAAGGTGATCTCCTAAACATGCATAAGCGAGACTGAGAGGCAAGTGGGATTTTATAGACATGATCAATGGGGTTTGCTTGCCTTGCTGATGATACACTGGTTTATCGAACTTCTTCTTCGGGGGTGACCTCCGTCTAGGAAACACTGTTACCGAAGCAATCATCAACAAAGGGGGGCACAAATAAAATACAATGCTCAAGCACATGTTAATGTTGTGACATGAGGTATAGGGTACTGGTTTGTGGTACATTCCATTTAATTATAGTGTATTGCAAACGAATTGCAAATTCAAACTTCAAATTTGAATTTCAAATTAAGCCATATGCACATTTGCTACTGTTCACCCATTTTAAAATGTTCAAACATAGAAACAAGTTGCATATTCATAATCCTTGCATTTTTCAGATAATTTTTCATATATTATTTGTTTAATTTGGAGTTAGTATGAACTTTCTATGATTTTTCAAATTTTAATTGAATTTCTGGATTTTCTGTAATTTCTTTTAAAAAGAAAAGGGAATTATGGCGTCAGCATGACCTCATGCTGTCGGGGGGGGGGGGGGCTCTGACCAGTGGGCCAGCACTGTCAGTTGCTCAGGGTTAACCCCTCTGTTAATTAAGATTTAAATTAGTTTAGGGGGGCCAGGGGGCCCACCTGTCATAGGATCTAGGGGTAATTAGAGTGGGGTTAACCTTAACCCGCTGGCCACGTCGGCTCTCCGCTGGCGACGCCAAAACACGGCGGCGTCCTCACTGGACGGCGATTCCGACAGCCAAACGCAGCGCTAGGGCTACAAAATTGTAGCCCGTGGACGTGCGCTTCTCGGAAGCTAGCTGCGCGTCGCCGGGGAGGTCCTCAACATCGCCGGCTTCAACTTTCGCGGCGGCCGGAGTTCTGTTATCGCAGACACAGCTTGGAAGTGGGGCATTTTGGCCATGGGCTAGGGCATCGTGACCCTAGGGGACTCAGGAGCACCATGCGCATCTCGGTAAGGGAAGGGAGGCACGGGAGCTTGCACCTCGTCGGCCATGGCGGGTCCAAGCTTCGTCTTCCATGGCGGGGGTGGCTAGGAGGTGCAACAGGAGGAGTGAGCTTAGGGTTTTGAAGCGCCTGCTCACCAGGAATGCGTTGGAGGCGACAACGAGGTCGAAGGTTCCCTGGTGACGACGGAATCCGTCGGCTCCGGCGAGATGTCGACGAGGCTTGCGGCCGTTCGGGGCAGAATTGTCCGGCCAGCTTCTGCACGGCGTGGCTTGCATCTACGGTGACCTTCCTGGACACCTTCTCGCGGCCGTTGGGCGTCTCTGGCCGCGCGGGCTCACGGCGGCGCTCCGGTAGTCTCTTGGTGCTCACGGAGAAGACGAAGAAGGAAAGGGGGAGGGTGACCACGGGCAACGGGGAAAGGTGCGGCGTGCACGTAGCGGCTTCTTGGAGAGGAGAGGGGGCCTAGGTGGCCAGGAATACGCGAGACGTCGCGATGGCGTTGTCGCCGCGCTCCCAGCTCGCCACCGAGGAGCTTGAGGAAGACTAAAAGCTGAAGGGGCTAGGCCGGGCCAGTTTGGTGGGCTGGGTGCGGTAAGTTGGGCTTCTTCGCAGGAAGCCCCTTTCCTTTTTATTTCTTTTCTGTTTTTCTTTTCTTTCTATAATTTGTTTGGCCTGCTAAATAAAATAGCTAGGAATTCTGTAAAATGCCCCAAAAAATTTTGTGGACTTTAGATGCATATAGCAAGCCAGTTATAAAGTTTGGGAATTTTTAAAATTCAAATTATTTGAACTTCAATTTAAATAGGGGTATTATTTAATTTCCAAGCCCTTTTCTGAATTTTTGAAAAATCTTGGAGCATGCAGTGGGACCCACTTCACCTTATATGTGATCATGCTTATTTATAAGACTTTTCAAAAATAACATTGGACTTTTTGGAAACAATTTTTATCTGGCCTTTTGAATTAAATTCTCTAGGGCTTTTCTTTTCCCCATTTTTGAATATCTTTTTGAAATTTTCACATGATGCAAAGGGGCACTCAAACCCTAGCACTTACCCAAGTTGGGGTTCTGACAACAAAGATGTACCGAGACCTACGCCAGAGATTTTGGTGGACTAGGATGAAACGAAAAATTGCTCAGTATGTTGCCGAATGTGATGTTTGTCGTTGCATTAAGGCCGACCACCAAAGACCTTATAGCACTCTTCAACCATTGCCTATTCCCGAGTGGAAATGGGACAAATTCAGTATGGATTTCATCACTGGCTTTGCAAAAAGCCAGAAAGGAAATGATGCCATCTTCGTTGTCGTTGATAGACTTTCCAAAGTTGCTCATTTCCTTCCCGTTCGCGAGTCTATAACTGCTAGCCAGTTAGCGGACTTGTATGTCTCTAGAATTGTGTCTCTTCATGGTGTTCCTTTGGAAATCAATTATGATTGTGGTAGCCTTTTCACCTCTAGATTTTGGGGAAGCTTTCAGAATGCTATGGGAACGCATCTCTCCTTTAGTACAACTTTCCATCCTCAGTCTAGCGGTCAAGTTGAAAGGGTTAATCAAATTCTTGAAGACATGCTCAGAGCTTGTGTTATCTCATTCGGAAAGAATTTGGAGAAATCTCTTCCATTTGCTGAATTTCTTTATAACAATAGTTTCCAATCTAGTCTGAACATGGCTCCTTTTGAACTCCTCTACGGACGACGATGACGAACACCCCTAAACCGGTCAGAAACTGGTGAAAGACAATTCTTTGGACTGGATATGATCAAGGAAGCAGAAGAGCAAGTTCGCATTGTTCATGATCAATTGAAAGCAGCCTAGTCTCGTCAGAAAAGCTACTATGATCGTCATCATAGGCAAGAAATCTACAATCTGGACAAGAAGGCTTACCTTCGGGTTACTCCTCCGAAGGGAACCCAACGATTCGGTATCAAAGGCAAGTTGGCCCCACGTTACATTGGACCTTTCCGCATTCTTGCTAAACGTGGAGAAGTTGCCTACCAACTTGAGTTACCCCCGCACCTTTCCCGAGTACATGATGTATTCCATGTGTCACAACTCAGGCGTTGCTTCAAGGGCCCCATCCGCGAACTCGACCATGAAACGCTTGATCTCCAAGATGACCATTCTTATCAAGAATACCCCGTTCGTATTCTTGATTCAGCAGAGCGTGTCACTCGCCGTCAGAAGATCAAGTTTCTAAAAGTGCAATGGTCACACCACTCTGAGAGAGAAGCCACGTGGGAAATAGAAGACCGTCTCAGTGACGAGTACCCCACCTTCCTCCCACAGACTTCTGAATATCGGGACGAGATTCTTTTGAGTGGGGGCGAGTTGTCAGAACCCTCTGTTAGGTATGTGCTAGGGTTAGCAAGTAACTTTGCATCATGTTAAAAATTTCAAAAAGAAATTGAAATGGGAGAAGAACCCCCCAAATGAATTAAATTCAAATGGCCAGAATAAAAGTTGCTCCAAAATTCCTTTTGCATTTTTGAAAAGTCCCATAAATGAGTCTGATCACATATCAAGTGATGTGGTAGCATTCCCATGCTCATGGATTTTACCAATATTCAAACAGGAGCTTGGATTTAAATTTAAACCCCTAGTTGAATTAAAGTACAAATTATTTTAATTTTAAAAATTCCCAAACTTTATAAGTGGCTAGCTATATGCATTAGAAGTACATATAAAAATTTGGGGCATTTTATAAAATGCCTAGGTATTTTATCCAGGACAGAACAAATAAATGCAGAAAAGAAACAGAAAAGAAATAAGAAAAAGGGAGCAAACCTGGAAGCAGCCCAACTTAACCCCCCGCAGCCCAGCAAGCCGGCCCAGCCCACCTCCCCGTTTGTCTCTTCCTCCCCGCGCCCACAAGCTTCTCAGTGGAATGCATGCAGCACTCCCCACGCAGCAGCTTCCCGCGTCCACCTCTTCGCACCTGGCGGCTTCTGGACGTCTCCCGCATCACTTCCCCCTCTTCCCTGCCACCCCCGATATCTCCCTCGCCGGATAGCTCCGCCACCCGAACGCCGCCGTCGCCATGGATTGAAGCACGCGTGGAAAGTGACCTCCTCGAGCCAAGGTGTCGTGTCTACTGTGTTCGTCGACGTCGACTTCGTCTTCCTGCAGAAGCTGGAGCTCAAATTTGGCCCCGAGACAACGGACGCCTCCTCAACTTGCCGCCGGAGACAGAATCTCACCGCCTTCGATTCACCGTCGCTGGAGCATCTCCGAGCCCACTGACCACGTCCTCGAGTTTGTGGTGAGCTTCTGCTCAGTTCCCCCAACTTGGCGCCCCCACGTTTGATCCCTAGCCACCACTGCCATGGACGGTGAAGCCCGTCGCCGCCATGGTCGATGGTGAGGTCGCCCCTGTGCTCCTTCGTCTCGACCAATGCAAGAGTCATCTTCCCTGTGTCCTTGCGCTTCGAACGTGCTACTTCCCGATCTAAACCGTGCACTGCAGCCTCACCTGCGTCGTTGCCGGGTTTCTGTTGCCGTCGACGAGCTCGCTGTCGTCGCCCTGGTCATCGTCCTGGACGCCCGCGTGCTCTAGGTGATGCGCGAGAGCACGGGCTTCACACCCGTGGTCTCAGCGCTCCAAATGGAGCACGGGAACGCCATCCCGAGCGTCGCTGTCGTGTAATTTGGTCGCCGGCGACATGCCGCCGGTGAGCCCACGTGGCCGGCTTGTTTAGCCACTAATTAACCCCCTAACCTCACTGACACTGGGCCCCAGTGGCTTAATTAAGCCACTGTTAGTTTAAATAAACCGGGATTTAACCCAAAGCCACTGACCAATGGGCCCCCAGGTCTGAGCCCCCCTGACGTCACCCTTGCGCAAGCATGATGCATTAAATGAATTTCTAGTTAAAGAATGATTGAGAAAAATCCAGAAAAAGGTTTAAACTTTGGAAAATCATAACTAAATCATTTTAACTGCAAATTGGACAAATAATATATGTAAAATTATCAAAAAAATATAAGGATTCTGAATATGCACTTTGTTTTGAAGTTTGCCCATTTTAAAATGGGGGGACAGAAGAAAACATGCATATGAACCCTTTTAAATTCAAATATGGATTTTGAATTTGCAACTCAAATGCAATACACTCCATTTAAATGGAATTGGCAACACATCAGCACCCCCTTACACCATGTTATAACACTTGACTGATTATGCGTTGTCTTTATATTGATAGCTTGTTTGCATTTGTTTGCTATCGAATAGAGGTGGAGCCGGAAGCCGAGATCACCCCCATTGATCATGTCGATAAAATCCCACTTCCCTCTCAGTCTCGCTTATGCATTGTTTAGGATGATTACCATGATAACGTTTCTACCGCATAGTTGAACTCAATCCTTTGCATGACCTATCATATTGTCACAGTAGTAAGAAAACCACAATCCTAGCAGATGAAGGAGTTGTTTGATATCATGTGGCCCCTGCAACTGTTACTGCTTATTGCATGCTTAGAGTGATACAATGTTGATACTGTTATGTGAGTCGGGATGGTAGCAACCATGTTGATGATGGTGGAAATGTGTTGGTGAATCTACCCTAATACAAGGTGAACGATGATAGGTTGTGTAGGAGTACACAGTGGGTTGTCTCGTTGAACACCGCCCTAAGCCTGAGTTCTTGTGTGCTGATCCAAGACGAAGAGTACTACCACATGTTGGGCACATGGACCCCCGCTCAACCTACTAACTCACCCCTTCTCAGTTCAATGAGTCGCAGTAGTTTGGAGTTTTGGTAGGTCTGTGGCACGGTGTGTGAAGTGGAAGAACGACTATTCAGACCGGCTTGGGACCCTGCACATATCTTCTGGGACCACATTGGTAAACCGGTAGGGTTCACGATGTGGAATCCAGCCCAGATAGGCGTCTCCATTGAATTTGAGTTGGCTGTGAGGTAGAAGTTGTGGAAATTATCCTCGCCGACACCCGCTTGAAGGGTGACGAGATCCCGGCGGTAATTGATAGTTTCATGTGTGTAACAGTACACCCCTGCAGGGTTAATAAACTATTCGAATATCCACGTCCGCGGTAAGGGACTAGTTGGAAAGCTGTGCGTGATTATTAGACAACTTCAATGGATACTTCAAAACTTCCAGGATAAGCGTGAGTGCTATGGCGTGCTTCCTCGTGGGGAAGTCGAGGAAGGCACCATAGTGGTGTAATTGGTTGGAGACATGTAGTGGACTCGTGTACGCTTCTTACCTCATTCTGGTATTCGTAGTTCAGGACTAGCCAAGTCAAAGCTGGCACTTCTGCTTATGAACCCCACCTCCCTTTACCTTGATACATGTGCATGAGTAGTATAGTTCCTACGTAAGTCTTGCTGAGTACGACTTTGTACTCATGTTTGCTTATTCTTTGTTTTAGATGAACCCACTGACCCGGAAGGTGGATTCTTCCTGGAGCTCGACGACTGAAGCCAATCTAGTGTAGTCCCAATCAGACGACTGGTCCCTCGTGGAAGGGCTTTTTTATAAATAAGGCTTCTTAAGCCATTTGTTAAACTTTTCTGTACTCAGACCTACTTTGCTTCCGCATATTGGATGTAATGTTGGATCATAGACTTGTGATCTCTGTGTGCACTCGGTAAGAGTTATCTATAAAGTTGTAAACTTTGTAGAGAATTGCAATGATACATGTTGTTCATACTAGACATGGGTGCTGCGTGTATGATTATAACATGCATGTCTTAGTATGGGTGTTCGAGACCTTAGTTGTGTTCTGGCTGGCGATCTTTTATACACCAAGTGGCCCTTAGATGTGCGCATCTTGGGGCATCGCGATGCGATTGCTCGTGTCTCTGTCACGTGCGCACTTTGATGTATGATCGAGCCCGCCCTAGACCCCGACTAAGTGATCGGGCCGAAATTTAACTGCATCTACTACTAATCATCCACCTTGAGATATTTATCCAGAACATCACGCTGGTATTAAGTTGCGAGCCCCACCCAAAGTGTAAACCCAAAGAAACAGACAACTGCATTAAAAGAACTTTGCGTAAAGTAAACAATCCTTGCAACCGCAGTTACAAGCACCATTGTTTTCCCCCTTGTGGTAACAGCACATCCCCTAGACTCATGTTTCTGTCACTCAAGCTAGTCATGAGGGGGCATGAACCCAGAATCAAGCATAACGCTCCCTCTTGGAGTCACTACCTACTACTTGGCCAAAGCAATAAACAGCAACGGAGAACATGGAATAATTAATCAAGAACAACAATATAAAAGATAAGAACCAAATATATTACTCAATCACAATCTGAACATAGTCTCATAATCCATGAGATCCCATCAAACTCAGAATAGCAAAAGCAGAAAGAATTACATATGTGCCTTGATCATGTAGGGCAGCTCACAAGGTCTAATCCATGAAGAACAAAGAGGGGAGGAGAACATCACATAGCTAGAGATCATGGACCCATGGTCGGAAGAATCCATGGTGGTGGAGATGCTCCCGGAGGTCAATCATCCTTCCGGCAGGGTGCCGGGAAGAGGTCTTCTGGCGCTCCCGATCTTGGAAGCGCGGCGGCGGCGAAACACAGGCGAGATCTCGAAAAGGGGTTTTGTCTTCGAGGGTTTCAGACGACGGAGAATATATAGGCGAAGGGGGGAAGCCAGGGGTGCCACCAGGGGTCCAGGAGGGCCCCTGGCGCGGCCCCACTCCAGGCCAAGCCGGGAGGGCGCCTGGGGCCCTGGTGGGTCCCCTATGGCCCCCCTTCGGGACTCTGGAATCTTCCGAAGCGCTGATTTTTTATTGGATTTTTCCGGAATTTTTGGAGCATTTTTAATACGCTGAAACCTGAAATAGAAAAATAGCAGAAAATAGGAACTGGCATTGGGGTGCACTAAGTTAATAGGTTAGTCCAAATATGATCAAAAGTGTATGAAAGTGTATCTAAAACATAGCAATATCACACAATAAATGCATAGAGCAAGAAGAAATTAGAGATACGTTCGGGACGTATCAGCGTGAGCTTGTTGTTCTCCGGGTACACATCCTCTCTTTATGCCGAGACGTGTATCAGGAGAACAGCAAGGAGGTGCTTTCAAAATTTTGTGTCGGATTGGGAGTAGAGTATGGGGAAATGAACCCAATATGCACATACTCGGGTGGGATTAGGACCTATCTTTACCTATTCGCTGGTAGGTGCATCTTCCGTATCACCGTAATTAATTATATGCCTTCTTGTGTTAATTTGTACTAGCTAGCTGGCCAGAATGAATGATCGTGCGTGGATGTACACTGGTCACCCTAGTCAGAAAGATATGACTGAGGAATCGTTGACCAAGACAGATGAGTTCCTAGAGGTCGCATTTAGTGTTGGCCAACAAAGAACATGGTGTCACTGCACTAGATGTAGGAACTATTCACGGCAGACAAAGGATGTAATGGGTAAACACCTGCAGATGCGTGGTTTCATGCCTGAATATACATTGTGATCATTTCATGGCGAGTCTTCCCAACGTGACAGACATGAGGTAGTGCGTCAGTGCATCGAGGATTGTGGTACAGGTATCGAAGACATGGTCAATGACTATAATGATGCTCGTCATGAGGACGAAGAACCGGAGGAAACTGCCAAGGCCTTTTATGCCATGCTGGAGTCTTCAAAACTCCAACTACATGCGCACACCAAGCTTTGTCAGCTAGATGCCATCGCACAAAAAATGGCTCTTAAGGCACAATTCAACTTGGGGAGAGAGTGATATGATGCGATGATGACCTTATTCGGGTGCTTTCTACCCGACGTTCATATTATGCCTGCAAACATATACCACTCAGACAAAATACTCCGTGCACTGAAGATGCCCATCGAGCGGATACATGCTTGTGAGAAAGGATGCGTCTTATTTAGGCATGAGTATGCGGATGATAATTATTGTCCACGCTGCAAGTCCTCCAGGTATATTGTCGTAGACAACGGTCTTGGTGAGAAGACGCAGAGCAAAATACCAGTAAACATTCTTCGTTAGCTACCGATCTTACCAAGATTTCAACGGCTTTACATGCTTGAAGAAACATCAAAACAGATGACATGGCACAGAGATGGAATTAGACGTGCTACAGATGAATACGGGAATTTGATGTTGACCCACCCCTCTGATGGTGAAGCGTGGAAATTTTTCAATGTAATACATAAAGAAGGTAAAACCAAAGATCCAAGGAACGTGGCACTCGCCATTAGCCTCGATGGGTTCAACCCTTTCGGTATGACGGCAACCCAGTATAGTTCTTGGACCGTATTCATCATGCCCCTGAATCCGCCCCCTGGAGTCCTTATGCAAAGAAAGCACATCTTCTTGACGTTGATAGTCCGGGGCCCAGATATCCCGGTAAAAATATGAATGTGTACTTACAACCGTTGATGGATGACTTGAAAGAAACTTGGGATAATGGGATCTGGACATACGACGCAGCTAGCAAAACAAACTTCCGAATGCATGCTTGGTTGATGTACTCGATGCATGACCTGCCGGTGTTTGCACTTTTCGTTGCATGGTGTGTGCACGAAAGGTTGCCATGCCCGCAATGCAAGGCTGCTCTTAAGTTGCATTGGCTGACGGAGGGTCGCAAGTATTCTTTCTTCGACTTGCATAGACAATTCCTGCCTTTGGACCATGAATTCAAAAACGACAAGAAGCATTTCACCAAAGGCGAAGTTGTCGAGGACGAGGCACCACCTATGATGACGGGCGCACAAATTCTTGATCAGTTGAACTCACTAGAGCCTGACCCGAACCGGCCAGGGTATTTCTTGGGATATAATATGGAACACGCCTGGACCCACAAGCCATGCTTCTGGGATCTCCCTTATTTCAAAGACCTTGCTCTTCCACACAACATTGACGTGATGCACACTGAAAAAAATATGGGTGAGGCCCTTTTTGGTACATTGTTCGGCACTGATAAGGGGAAAGATAATGTTAAGGCTAGATTCGATCAGGAGAGTCTGTGTAATAGGAATTCACTGAACATGCGACAACCGAAAGGGAAGAAGAATTTGGAGAAGCCAAAGGCCTGGTTCAATCTTCGAAGGGAACACATGAGGGAAATCCTCATGTGGGTGAAAACAATGTTGATGTTCCCTGATGGGTATGCAGTGAATCTAGCAAGGGGATCAATTCTTGAAAAGTTGAAAATATTCTGGCTGAAGAGTCACGATTGGCACATATGGCTTGAGCGGATAATGCCGGTGATGTTGCGCGGCTACATCCCCGAGAAAGAATGGCTAGTAATGGTAGAGCAGAGATATTTCTTCATGTTATTTGTGCTAAAGAACTATCGCCTATTGTGATAGAAGAGATGGAAAAACTGGCGCTGGAGTTGATATGGAGAAGATCTTTCCACCGGGTTTCTTTAATCCGATGCAGCATATGATTTTGCATCTACCAATGGAGGAAAGATTGGGTGGCCCTGTGCAAAACCGTTGGTGCTATGCAACTGATAGAATGTAGAAGACGCTTCGAGAAAAATGTAAAAATAAACGGAGAATTCAAGCATCAATAGCTGAGGCGCCATTCGTTGTCGAGGAAGCGGGAAACTTCGTGACAGCACACTATGCAGCCACTAATCGCAGTTTTCATAATCCAAAGCGTTGGTACAATACTGGCGACCCCAAGCGACTTGAATCCAAGTTCAAACTCTTTAAAGGGAGCCTCGCACCTTGTGGGGTTATGAAAACAAAGACGTTGACCTTCAAGGAATGGGGCATCATTACATTGTATATCTTGACCAACTGGACAGAAGTGCGGTCGTACATCGAGTAACTGCTCGGTACATATTAGTTTTTCCTCAACTTCTTGACGAGTTTTGTGTCTAACTTCTCTTAATTATTTGATACAGTCGATTCGTCGCGCAATTCTCGAATGGAGTGGCGATCGAAAAAGACTCCATCGAAGAGATAATCTTCTTGAGAAGCGGGGAGGCGGCAATCCCGGTCTCATCTCTTGGTTTGCACAAACGGTACTTCTTATATAATATATAGGACATTTTCATTTCTTCGTCATCACGGTTCTGACTAATACAACAAGCCTTTCCATTTAAACTTGTAGGCTAATTCAGAGTCGATGAACGCTGAATTGAGACAAATTACAAATGGTTTTGACTTTAATGTCCATACATATGAAAAATACGACATCAATGGGTATCGCTTTCGTACTGGTACGAAAGAGAAAACTATGCCCGATCGGAAAGCAACGAATTGTCTTCAAATGTCATTGGTTTGATCTAAAGGACACTAGGCGAACTCATGAGCGTGTTGGGCTAGTTGAAATTAAACAGAAGAAGCGTTTAAGTGTTGCCGATGTTTATATTGTGGCTCAACAGGCCACACGAGTTTTCTATCTTCAATGGGCCTGCCAAAGTGTAATTAATCTTGAAGATTGGTATGTCGTGTACGACGTGCCGCCACATGGTAAACTACCTGCCCCTAATGAAGAGGATTATCAACCTCACATAAACCCAGACACATATGAAGGATAATTTTCCACGAAACACGTGTGGCCAAAAAACATTTCGGAAACACCTCTACGTTTGGTAAGAACATGGAAGTAGAGAATGATGATGAGGAGGAAGACTTGGAACACAAAGAGGTTACCGATGCAAATGACCTATCATTTCTTGATCGGTTACGAAAAGGCTTTCAAAATGTGGTTGCCACTGAACCCGATCCCGGAGAAGAGATCATTCATGATGACACGCGTGATGGTGACGATGATGTTTTTATTTATCCCGGAGAAGATACAGATTATCCCGAATATCATTAGTTGTATGCATCCCAACTTTCTTTTGGTGTTGCATATATTGTTTTTTTTGTATATATGAATTTGTATTATTTATTTCTTCACTGTATTAATTATTCTTTACTCTTTCTTGTAATAGGTAACACATGGCGGGCCGGCGTAAGGCGAGTGATCCTTCGGTGGAGTCTCGACCACATCTCCCTATACGTAGAGAGTTGCTGGAGGATATAGTATCCACCGAGCACGCCGCGCTTGTTGAGCAGCCCTGTGGGAGAGGCCGGGGAGGAAAGAGGGCTAGAGTCGATGATCGAGCAGGTGCTCGCGAGGTGGTCGTGGAGGTGGTCGAGGGACCCGGTCGGCTTACCGAAGCTACTCACCACCACCCCTAGCCGACTCACCCTCTCACGGGACAGAGGCACCGGAGAAGGAATCACCGGTGCAAGTCGGAGACACCGGAGCAGCGGCAGGAGGCACCGGAGCAGCCGGAGCCTCGTTGGGATGATCCTTATGATGCTCGCACTCATGATGATGATGGAGAGCATGAGGATAGATATGATGATAGAGATGACGAGGTTGAGGGTGGTGATGGCGGGGCTGAGGGCATCGCCTCTTCCAAGAGGCCGGTGTACAAGTGTGGTATGACACAACTCCCACCTCGACCGGACCCCGCGCAGAGGTCATTGATTGCGCCACATGGGGAGAAGTAAGTGATGCATGAGAGATGATAATGGATTCTTGCCCTTCGTTGGTTACCCCAAGTGGAAGGTGAGATGTAGGATACCAGCAAATTTCCCTCGGTGAAGATACCAAGGTTATCGAACCAGTAGGACTCCAATGTCGACAAGTAGGTGGCAACAACGCTAGAAAATAGGCGGTTGACGTGGACCTGCACACAGATAAAAATAACTTTACTCCCAACGAAGTATAGAGAGGTTGTCAATCTCTCCGGCCTTGTTGTTTACAAAGGATCAAATGCAAGGGATAAAAGATAATAGTGATTGTAACTGGAAAGTAAAAGAAGGAAATAATTGAGCGTGTAAACAGTGATGAGAATATGGACCGGGGTCCCATGATGTTCACTAGTGATGCCTCTCTCCCACAAGACGATAAAACTGCTATGCGAGGTAAACAAATCATAGTTGGGCAATTGACAGGATTAAAAACTCGCCGCAATGCAAACTATGCTACAAAGAAAGGAAGAGGCACAAAAGCATGGGCAATACGCCAAGATAAGTAGACCGAAATCCAACTGCATCTACTACTAATCATCCACATTGAGATATCTATCCAGAACATCTCGCTGGTATTAAGTTGCGAGCCCCACCCAACATGTAAACCCAAAGCAAGAGACAACTACATTAAAAGTAAACGATTCTTGCAACCTCGGTTACAAGCACCGTTGTTTTCCCCCTTGCTGCAACAGCACATCCCCTAGACTCATGTTTCTGTCACTCAAGCTAGTCATCAGGGGGAATGAACCCACAATCGAGCACAACTTTCCCTCTTGGAGTCACTACCTACTACTTGGCCAAAGAAATAAACAACAACAGTGAACATGCAAGAATTACTCAAGAACAAAAATATAAAAGATAAGAACCGAATATATTACTCAATCACAAACCGAACATAGTCTCATAATCCATTAGATCCCAGCAAACTCAGCATAGAAACAGCAGAAAGAATTACATATGCGCCTTGATCTTGTGGGGCAGCTCACAAGGTCTAATCCATGAAGAACAAAGAGAGGAGGACAACATCACATAGCTACTGATCATGGAACTGGTTCAAGGTAGACTACTCACGGATCATCCGGGAAGCGTCCATGGTGCAGGAGAAGCTCCCGGAGGTCGATCCTCCCTCCTGCAGGGTGCCGGGAAGAGGTATGCTGGCGCTCCCGATCTTGGAAGCGCGATTGCGGCGGAACAGAGGCGATATCGGGAAAAAGTATTCTGTCTTCCGAGGTTTCCCATCACAGAGAATATATAGGCGACGGGGGGCAGCCAGGGGGCCACCAGGGGTCCAGGCGGCCCACTAGCGCGACCCCACCCTAGGGCGCGCTGGGAGTGCACCTGGGGCCCAGGTGGGTCCCCTCTGGCCCCTCCTAGGTGTTTCCCGAAGCTTCCGGTACGTTGATTTTTTATTTTATTTTTCTGGAATTTTTGGAGCAATTTTAATATGGGGGAAACCTGAAATAGAAAAATAGCAAAAAACAGGAACTTGCAATGGGGTGCACTGAGTTAATAGGTTAGTACAAATATGATCAAAAGTGTATGAAAGTGTATATAAAACATAGCAATATCACACAAAACATGCATGGAGCAAGCAGAAATTATAGATACATTTGGGACGTATCAACATCCCCAAGCTTAATTCCTGCTCGTCCTGAAGTAGGTAATGATAACAAGCATAATTTCTGTGGTGACATGCTAACAACCATATAAGAACTTTGAAAATAAAGAAATCAAGGTATGTAATTCAATTCAAGTCATAAAAGGCAATAGTCTATATTAGCATTGCAATAAGCAACATAAGAACATTAGAAGAGCGCTCCTTGTCCGTGACTCGAATGTCTCCAGATGGTGTTTGCGTGCAAGAAGTGGGGGATGGGAGTACGAGAGAGAAAATATATATTTGTTGAGAACTCAATCTACTAAAGTTTCAAACTTTGTCTTCTTTGGAATCTTATCTTGACTCGTCCCCAGACCACTAGCCTGGTTCAAGTCGATTTGATCCACTCTCTTTCGATATTTTGAGCACTCATGCAATGGATGAGAGTAAGAACGAGAGTTGACACTTAGGATGGCAAAGAGAGATATGGTGGAGGAGGAAGACAAAAAGGGTGTGAAAGGCTCACATCAATGAGGACAATCATAGGCGAGAGAAGGCCAAATTATAGGTATGATGTGAGGAGTAGGGATTGCCATGCAACGGATGCACATACGAGCTAAGAAAGCTCTCCAATGGAACTAGTGGGGGTGCATCCAACTTGCTCGCTCAAGAAGACCTAGAGCTCGTTTGAGGAGGATCATCATTGGAATATACAAGCCAATTTCTATAGTGTGAAGGTCCCCACATAGCTATATGCATATATGATCATCTCTATGGAGCACAAGGTATAAGAGGGAGTACGAGTATGGATCTTTCAAAAGGAATAGTAGTGTTGCCCCCGTCTCTCTTTTTATTTATTTTTTCTCTTTTTTCTATTTTTGTATTTTTCTGGTGGCCTCAATGTCTCTTTATATTTAACTCTCATTTGTCCTCTTTGGGATCTTTTCCTCACTTAACGGAAACACTCTATTTTAAAAGAAGTATAGAAGATCTTCACACTTTACAAGGTACTCAACATAAAGAAGATGAAGCTATCATGATGTATGCAAATGTATGCCTCTGCTAGTGTAGTAGGAACATGTATGACATGAAGATCAAGTCATGAGAAGGTGGATGTTGCATGGCAATATATCTCGGAAAGGCTATGGAAATGCCTTGATAGGTAGGTATGGTGGCTATTTTGAGGAAAGATATAAGGAGGTTTATGATGACAAAGCCTATCATGCCAAGGGTTTGGATGCACCGGCGAGGTGGACACAAAATCTCGGAGTGAGAAGAGGGAAATGCGTGGTACCGAAGAGGCTAGCAAATATGAGGAGGTGCAAGTGTCAACTTTCAATACTTACATTAGTCCGAAGAACTCATGCAATTATTATTGGTAACTCTCAATCTAATAAGGAGGTTCACAAAGAGAGAAGTACCCCGAGGAGGAGTGTATGGGGGTTTGGTTATCCTTGTGCATCCTCGACTCATGGTACGTGAGTGTAATCTAATGTCCGATCCCTCCAAAGATTACTGATCCATCTAGTAGCTAGAGTTCTCAACTAGTTTTTGTAGTTTTTGAAAATAAATAAGGATTTCCCAAAATACGACACCTATCACTAATAGGCTAGATCTCTTGACACCAAAAGTTCAAACATTACTCTCAACAATACCTCAAAATTATAGCAAGTTACTACTACAATTGAATAGCAACCTCAATTACCTACATCAAGACAAGACACAACTCAGTGCAACAGCCAACTCTCTTAACAAGATAAACATGAAAACTAAAGAGAGTTACAGCAACAAACTAAACAAAAGCTAAAGCTCTTGAAAAAGATAAACATGAAAACTAAGAGCTAAACATGGCAGCAACTACGAAAAGATAAAGAACACACAACAGAAGAAAGATAGGCATGAAAATCCTATGATGTGTTATAGTTTGGAGTGGAGCGTGTTTCTCTCCCACACAAAGTAAGATGGATTCTAACTTCTTATGAACAGCAAGCAAAGCTAAAGAAAACTAAAAAGGAAACCTAAGAGCGAGAGGCTCCAAGCATAGCTTATAATGCATGAAATGATAAAAATATAGTGAGACGGAGGACGAATTGATGATTGTTGATGGAGAAGGGGATGCACGGGGGCATCCCCAATCTTAGACGCTTGACTCTCCTTGAATATTTATTGGGGATGCATGGGGGCATCCCCAAGCATGAACGTTTGACACTCCCGGATCTTCTTTCATCATCTTCCCTCGCACACTTAAAAACTCCTTTCATATATAACTCATCATAAGCTGATTAGAGAGGTTTGTACCCTTAATAAAATATTTTTTTCTCTACTGAAAATAAAGATATTCTTGAAGAGCTACTGTTTCTCAAGATTGCCAAAAAGTTTTTGCAAAGAAAAAGCAAGCTTAAGGTTAGCAAAAGTGAGGAAAGGCAAAACGGGGCAAAATCTGTGAAGAACAGAACAACAGGTAGTAAATAATTTTTTGGGGTACTTCTGCAACTTAAATCAAAAAACTCAGAACAGACGCTCGAAATTCAATTGTATGGAGAATGCTGTCAAAAATATTAAGATCAAAGAGATGATCTGGTGATTTTAGGCTAATTTTTCCGTCCAAGGACAGAATCTGTTTTCTGGACAGCATGTCACAACTTTTGAACTTTCTTGCAATCGGGGGCTAAACTTGGCACAAAGCTTGAAAATAAAGATACGATGATGTTGCTACAGTAGTAAAAATCATCAAGACCACTAGAAACAAAAGTAAAAACATCTTGGTTTGCCTCCCAACAAGCGTTTTCTTTTACGCCTTTAAGCTAGGCACAAAGCAAAAAGATCAATTTTTATCAAGAGAGAGAGAATAGCTAGCCCTTGTAACAGACTCAAAAGGTAACTTAATCTTCTTTCTAGGGAAGTGTTCCATCCCCTTTTTGAGAGGGAATTGAAATTTTATATTCCCCTGTTTCATGTAAATAACAGCACCAATGATGCGAAGAAAAGGACGTCCAAAAATAATTGGACATAAAGGTTCACACTCTATGTCCATAATAGTGAAATCAACAGGAACATAATTGTCATTGACAATGATAAGAACATCGTCGGTCTTCCCCAAAGGTTTCTTTATGGAAGAATCAACAATACGAACACCAAAAGAACAAGGATCAAAAGGTTTCAATTCAAACATATCATACATTCTTTTGGGCATAACGGAGGTACTAGCTCCAACATCACATAAAGCATAGCAAGAGAAGTTATTCAATTTAATTTTTATCATAGGATCCCAACCATCATCTATCTTCCTAGGTATGGAGGCTTCTATTCTAAGATTTTCCTCCCTAGCTTTGATGAGAGCATTAGTGATATGCTCCATGAAGGCAAGATTTAGTGTGCTAGTGTGGGGGTCTCTAGACATTTTGTGTAGCAAGCTAATAACTTTTGAAAGGTTGCAACTATCAAAATCAATGTCACTACTATCAAAGGTGGTAGTGGTGTCATCAAGGATCACTTGTTTGAAAGCCTCTATGTTCACAGGAGTTTCTTCTTCTATGGTTGAGGTAATAGCATCACCATTAATAGGTCCAATGGGACTAGGAGTGTGTTGGATTCTAAAAGTTTGGGTATCCTCAACAACTTGGATAGTAGCAAAAGTGTGGTGTGTAGGAAGGCTCTTAATTCTATCCTCTTCCATGGGGATAACTTCTGGTTCGGCTGCCATCTGATTTATCAAAGTAGATTGGGTGTGAAACATGTTTGAAACATCGGTTTCAGTGGAGGTAAGTCTAGTTTGGAGATTATAAATCTCTCTGTTCAGGCTCTCAAGTTGCTTACTAATGTATTACAAAATGGAAGTGTGCTCACCTAATTTTTTGGAGAAGGCTTTGTTTTGTTCAAACTATGTGTGCATATAATTATTGGTAGCCTTCTCTATTTCTACCAGTTTCTCATAGCTAGGTAAATCTCTTCCATGGAAATTTGACCATAAGAGTTGTTATTGGTAGGATAAGTGTTGTTGTTCCCATAGTTGGATGGAAACGGTCTAGGATTGCTAGCAAACTTACCCCTATAGCATTATTATTGAAGTTCTTTCTAGAGATAAAGTTCACATCTACTTGTTCTTGAGCAACCAAAGAATTTAAAAGGGACATCATGAGGATCAATAGGAGATTGCTTGGTAAGTAGAGACATAATCAAGTCAAATTTTTCATTTAGGGAGGAAATCTCCTCGACAGAGTTTACCTTCCTACCTGTTGGAGCTCGTTCGGTGTGCCATTGGGAATAATTGGTCATCATCTCATCTAGAAGTTTTGTGGCGGCACCAAGTGTTGTTGACATAAAGGTTCTTCCCGCGGTCAAATCTAACAAGTTCCGCGAGGTAAAGTTCAAGCCTGCATAAAAAGTCTGGATAACCTCATGTGTAGGATATTTCTTAACAAGAGATTTCATTCGTTCTCAAGCTTGGGAAACGTCTTCATTATCCAATTGCTTAAATTTCATAATGTTACTCCTCTATTGGATAATTTTAGCAGGTGGGTAGTACTTCCCAATAAAAGCATCCTTGCACTTATCCCAAGAATCAATGCTATTCATAGGCAAGGATTGAAACCAGATTTTAGCTCCTTCCCTCAAAGAGAAAGGAAAAAGCTTAAGCTTAACATCATCACCTTCTACTTCTTTATACTTTTGCATATCACATAGCTCAACAAAATTATTTAAGTGTAAAGCAGCACCATCTCCAGCACCAGAGAATTGATCTCTCATAACAAGGTTTAGCAAAGCAAGTTTAATTTCATAAGAGGTAGCTGAAGTGGCAGGTGTGGCAATAGGAGGGCAGATAAAATTATTGTTGTTGTGACTAGTGAAGTCACACAACTTGGTGTTTTCAGTGGAACCCATGGTAGCAGCAGGTACAAGCAAAATTTTTGTGATTTTCGATAAAGGACACTAAGATAAAAACTGAAAGGTAAACTAAAAAGACTAAAAAGCAAAGGTAAAAGATACTGTGTAACTCCCCTATTTTGTAGATTGGAGTCCCCGGCAACGGCGCCAGAAATTTGCTCGATGCACGAGAGATGATAATGGCTTCTCGCCCTTCGTTGGTTACCCCAAGTGGAAGGGGAGATGTAGGATAGCAGCAAATTTCCCCTAACTCAGAGGAAGGGTTTGTCTCACGTAGGACTCCAAAAGCGGCAAATAGGTGACAACAGTGCTAGAAATTAATCAGTTGTAGTGGACCTGCACACAGATACAAATAACTTTGCTCCCAATGGAGTTCAGAGAGGTTGTCAATCTCTCCGGCATTGTTGTTTACAAAGGATCAAACACAAGGTATAAAGGATAATAGTGATAGCTACTGGAAAGTAAATGCAGGAAATAAATTGAGCGTGTAAACAGTTATGAGGATATGGACCGGGGTCCCATGATGTTCACTAGTGATATCTCTCTCCCAAAACACGATAAAACTGCTCTGCGAGGTAAACAAATCACTGCTGGGCAATTGACAGGATTAAAAACGCACCGCAATGCTAACTATGCTACAAAGAAAGGAAGAGGCTCAAAAGCATAAGCGGTACGCCAAAATAAGTAGACCGAAATCCAACTGCATCTACTACTAATCATCCACCTTGAGATATCTATCCAGAACATCTCGCTGGTATTAAGTTGCGAGCCCCACCCAAACTGTAAACCCAAAGCAACAGACAACTGCATTAAAAGAACTTTACGTAAAGTAAACAATCCTTGCAACCGCGGTTACAAGCACCATTTTTCTCCCTTGTGGCAACAACACATCCCCTAGAATCATGTTTCTTTCACTCAAGCTAGTCATCAGGGGGCATGAACCCACAATCGAGCATAACGTTCCCTCTTGGATTCACTACCTACTACTTGGCCAAAGCAATAAACAGCAACGGAGAACATGCAAGAATTAGTCAAGAACTAAAATATAAAAGATAAGAAATAAATATATTACTCTATCACAAACTGAACATAGTCTCATAATCCATCAGATCCCAGCAAACTCCGCATAGCAAGAGCAGAAAGAATTACATATGTTCCTTGATCATGTAGGGCAGCTCACAAGGTCTAATCCATGAAGAACAAAGAGGGGAGGAGAACATCACATAGCTACTGATCATGGACCCATGGTCCAAGGTAGACTACTCACGAATCATCTGGGAAGCGTCCATGGTGGAGGAGAAGCTCCCGGAGGTCGATCCTCCCTCCGGCAGGGTGTCGGGAAGAGGTCTGCTGGCGCTCCTGATCTTGGAAGCGCGGTAGCGGCGGAACAGAGGAAAGATCACGAAAAAGGGTTCTGTCTTCCGAGGTTTCCCGTCACGGAGAATATATAGGCGAGGGGGGCAGCCAGGTTGGGCCACCAGTCTTCCAGGCGGGCCCCTGGCGTGGCCCCACCCTATGGCGCACTTGGAGGGCGCCTGGGGCCCTGGTGGGTCCGCTCAGGCCCCTCCTAGGTGTTTCCCGAAGCTTCTAGTACGCTGATTTTTTATTGTATTTATCCGGAATTTTTGGAGCAATTTTAATATGGGGGAACCTGAAATAGAAAAACAGCAGAAAACAGGAATTGGCACTAGGGTGCACTGAGTTAATAGGTTAGTCCAAATATGATCTAAAGTGTATGAAAGTGTATTTAAAACATAGCAATATCACACAAAATATGCATGGAGCAAGTAGAAATTATAGATAAGTTTGAGACATATCAATAAGTTAATGATTTTTTGTGTGTTCCTTCTATGTATCATATATATGTTCCAACAACAACTAATGTCTTTGTGTTCTTATTTTGCAGGGCGTGGACTTACCCGGAAGGTGCCCGGAATCCGAACTGCCTCCTTGGTGTCGTGCTTAAGAAGGAGTTCCTCGGGCTAGTCCAGTTACCTAGTGAGGGTAGGGTTCGTGAGCCCGGCCTCACTTGGCTACACTACAAAGCCGCCCCGGCCCCGCCAAATGAACGCATCAACAACGTTGAATGCCATACCAAAGCCGACATGGTGGTGGCTACTTTTTGGGTTATTATTCTAAGCATTGGAATAATTTATTAGAGTCGGAATCATTTCACTCATCTAAGCATGTCTTCGATGCAATTTCAGTGCTACTATAGGGTTGATGAGGGGATGGAGCCGGAGGCCCACAAGAATCTCGAGAAGGAGATAGTGAGGTTACTCTTTGAACACAAGGCACGAGATGCGTGTTCGGTGTGTTCGAGATTGGTACGCCAAGAAGGGCGTGAAGAAGGCCAAGAGAAAGTGTAGAAAAGTTTTCCTTAAGAAGGATGAATACTTCGAGGTAAATTACTAACTAAGTCAAATTCCTACACTTATAAGTAAGGCCTAATTAGCTCAAAGTTGGCTTTATAAGCTTGTAAAACTCAAAAATGATAAGAAGCTCAAAACTTGACTTTATAAGCTTGTTAATTCATAAGCTTGTTAATTCATAGCTTAGTTAGATAAAACTTGACTTATACTTATCTTATAAAATCTCGAAACTGACTTTATAAGCTTGTTAATTCATAGGTGCCCCCGAGATGGTGTGCAAATAAGATGGATTTCTTTGAGGCCATAGTGGACAAATGGCTCACTGATGCTTGGCTGGCCACCCACAAAAGTGCCAAGGCTAGGCGTGCACAAATGGTTGGTATGGCACACAACCAAGGCAATGTCAACGTCCATGAGTACACCAAAAAATGGGTATGTGCCTTGTTTTCAGTTATATGTCCTTTCATCATTAATCAATTGATTTGTTCATAGTTTTTCTTGTACTGATTAGATATTTCTCTTTTCATTGTAGGCCAAATACCATAATCAGCCTCTTCCTAAGGGATTTCATGGATTTTCCATGGCCGATAAGCGAAAGTACAAAGAGGTGAAAGCATATTCCGAGGGCGACGGTGATAGAGGCGGGGTGTCCCGATCTTTCGATGAGAGATAACTATCGATTTGGTGGAGACGACTTTGACGATCCGACTACGAACGTGCAACGACGTTGCGCCTTAGCAATCGCTAAACCAATCTCCGGAGGGTTATTGACCACGCCGGAGCACGATCAACCTGACCACGAAGGTCTAGTGCCTGCAAGCAATCGAAGAACCAGCAAGAACTATGATAAAGCAATCTGAATATTGCGAATATGTAGATGAGGTATGAATAAAGTTGGGATTCCGAAAGCGGTCTTGATCTGGTCGTTGGACACAAACCGAGTACACGAAGATGCAGCAATTAGCCAAGCAGTCTTTTTAACTAAAAGAAATCCAAAGAAAAACCCTAGGGGTTGATCTACTTATATAGGACTAAAGGATGGAGGCCAAGGGGGTGGAAGGATGTCCCAAGGAGTCCTAAAACTAAACCTAGGTCGTACAAGGCACTTGGGCCCATGTGGAGGTGATGCAACACCTATTGAGTTTGACTTTGATTCGGATTCTGCTGCTGGGTCGCACCGTTTTTGCAATATCTCCACGCTCCGAAGGAATTTGAAGGTGAAACCAATTGCGTTGGAAACTAGACGAGATAAGCTATCACCAGAAAAAAGAATCACCCAATTTGGAGTTCGTATGTAGAAACGGCGGCTGTTTGAAGTTGGGTATATCTCTGCAGTCCGAATCTGAGTCCATGACGTGAAAGACTTGGTCTCTATCTTCTCTTGGCCCAAAAGTGACGTGAAATAACTTCTTGTACAGCACACAATCATGCCCCTTTGTATTGACTTCATTTCTTGATCATATATAGAGGAATTAATGGTCATATCCATGATAATTATGTCCTCATCATCTTCATGCTTGACCATGCTCCAATGCTCATCCTTCTTGTCCATGCTAGGTCCTTTTGTCAGCAACAGATATATATCGATGTTAGGCAGCATCATATTCACATGAACATTAGAAACATTACCAAGAAGCGAAAGTACCTGATAATTTAATTGGTGTGCACGATCTCTCGTAATTGGTCCAGTAGGTATATTAGCAGGGGTTGTGGCTGTAACTATGGTAGTCATGTCCTCATCAGACGGGGTTGAGGCGTACACTAGCGCTGCAGCCTACCACAAGATGATGGCCTATTCTGAGGTGGCGAAAGAGTTGCATGGTCCTGAGTTTGACCCGAGCCAGGAGGAGATTGATCCGGAGGCCTTGATGATTTCTGGTGGCGGTAAGTATCATGGCAGTACCTCCATGTAAAATGGCTTCGTACCATGCCCGGAGAATCTACCTCAGATCAAGGCGAGGCAAACGAGCTCCGCTCCTTCTATACGATCTCTCCCGCGGACAGTTGATCTTGCTATACAAGTATAACTTTGTCTAAATTCTTCCTTTCGTTCTTTAGATTGCGTAGCAATGATGAATTTATTGCTATATTGCAGAGTTCTTGCAGGGCGCCATTCAGAGGGAGAGACAGACGACACAAGAGTCGTTGGCATAGAAGTTGGTGGAGAGGGACCGGTTGGCGGAGGAGAAGGACCAGCTGGCGGAGGAGAGGACCCAGAGGTTGTTGGAGGAGAGGACACGGATGATTTTGGACGAGGAGAGGGCACACAATAATTCCCAGACAAAGACCATCTACGACTTCTTCTCGGTAAGTTACTACTTCTGCATATATATCCGCCAAGAATGCATATGGATGTTCGGTTCACTTGCTAATATGCTTGAGTCCTCAAAATATAACTCGCAGAGTATGTGGGAGAAGCAATGTCTTACCCCTCCACCGATGCCGACGTCTATCATTTCTCCTCCTGGGACGGTGAGTTTCTTTCAATGATAGATATAGCTCGGTCTTATATCATTGAGTGTCGTCGTGCTTACCACATTGCAACTCATCCTTTGCTGCAGCGCCATTCTGGAGTTGCATCATCATTCCGGAGCTGCATCTCACAACCCACAAGAATCTCCTAATGAATCCCCAAGCAACCCACATGGCGGTGCTTCTCAGCCTTGAGGTGGCCTCCGGTAAGTTACTTATCTACTATTTAACTTCATTACATTAAAAATTGCATAGTTAGCTCCTCAATGACTTTATAAGCTCACAAACCTCAAAAATGATATTAATAGCTTAGTTACATAAATATTGACTTATACTTGGCTTATAAAAGCTAAGAAATGACATTATAAGCTTATAAAGCTCAAACCTGGCTTTATAAGCTTATAAAGCTCAAAATTTAATTTAGTAGCTTTTAAGATCAACAATGACTTGTACTTGGCTTATAAAAGCTAAAAAATAATTTACTAGCTTAGTTAGATAAAAATGACTTTAGTAGCCTATAAACCTCAAAAATGACTTATACTTGGCTTATAAAGCTTAAACTTGGCGTTATAAGCAAGTAAACCTCAAAAATGGCATATAGTTGGCTTATAAAAGCTCCTCAATGACTTTATAAGCTCACAAACCTCAAAAAAGATATTAATAGCTTAGTTACATAAATATTGTCTTATACTTGGCTTATAAAAGCTAAGAAATGACTTTATAAGCTTATAAAGCTAAATCCTGGCTTTATACGGCTTTATAAGCTTATAATGCTCAAAATTTAATTTAGTAGCTTGTTAAGGTCAACAATGACTTATACTTGCCTTATAAAAGCCCAAAAAATGAATTTACTAGCTTAGTTAGATAAAAAAATGACTTTAGTAGCTTATAAACCTCAAAAATGACTTATACTTGCCATATAAAGCTCAAAATAAATTACTAGCGTAGTTAGATCTAAACTGAAATATATTTAGCTCTTAAGGTCTAAGAAAAGAAGGAGAGGAGGAAAAGAAAGAAGAGAATAAGAAAGAGGTGAAAAAGAAAGAAGAAGAAGAAGAAGAAGAAGAAAATATCTTCTTATTCTTACTTTTTCTCTTTTTTATTTTTCTCTGTCTTCTTCCTCTTTCTCCTTATTCTTCTTATTCTCCTTATCCTTCTCCTTGTTATCCTTTTCTTCTTCTTCTCCTCCTTTGTATACTTACCTTATAAAGGCCAAAACTGACATATACTTAGCTTCTTTTTATACCTAGCTAGTTTCAAATATAAACTTCATTTTGGATTTCTTCTTTTTCGTAACATGATTATGTTTTCATTTTGCAGATTTGGCTAAATGCATGGATGAATGCTTCCTTTGGAGTGTGATGTACATATGGGATGTTAGTCTTTGTCATGTTGCACCACTTGTAGTTCTGGACTTGTAGTTATGTTTGCACCACTTGTCATGTTGAACTAGTATAGTTCTGGTTCTTTGTACTTGTGATCCATATGATGGTTGATGCACTTGTGATCAATATGATGCATGGTTGTGTCATTGTATATATTGATTGTGATCCATATATTGGTTCTGGATTGTGCACTTGTTATACATATATATTATATATTTCTATTATTTTTGAAATGCAAGGAATTCAAGAAAAATAAATAGAAAATGATAATGACAGTGAACTTTGCCGTCAGCTAGTTGACGACAAAGCCTTTGCCGTCGGCAAGCAGACGACAAAGCCGATACGTGGCGGCCACCTGTGCTTCCTTGGGCTGTGGGAGTGACCATATGGTGATAGAGGCGGAGGTGTCCCGATCTTTCGATGAGAGATAACTATCGATTTGGTGGAGACGACTCTGACGATCCGACTACGAACGTGCAACAACGTCGCGCCTTAGCAATCGCTAAACCAATCTCCGGAGGTTATTGACCACGTCGGAGCACGATCAACCTGACCACGAAGGTCTAGTGCCTGCAAGCAATCGAAGAACAAGCAAGAACTATGATAAAGCAATCTGAATATTGCGAATATGTAGATGAAGTATGAATAAAGTTGGGATTCCGAAAGCGGTCTTGATCTGGTCGTTGGACACAAACCGAGTACACGAAGATGCAGCAATTAGCTAAGCAGTCTTTTTAACTAAAAGAAATCCAAAGAAAAACCCTAGGGGTTGATCTACTTATATAGGACTAAAGGGTGGAGGCCAAGAGGGTGGAAGGACGTCCCAAGGAGTCCTAAAACTAAACCTAGGTCGTACAAGGCACTTGGGCCCATGTGGAGGTGATGCAACACCTATTGAGTTGGACTTTGATTCGGATTCTGCTGCTGGGTCGCACCGTTTTCGCAATATCTCCACGCTCCGAAGGAATTTTAAGGTGAAACCAATTGCGTTGGAAACTAGACGAGATAGGCTATCACCAGAAAAAAGAATCACCCAATTTGGAGTTCGTATGTAGAAACGGCGGCTGTTTGAAGTTGGGTATATCTCTGCAGTCCGAATCTGAGTCTATGACGTGAAAGACTTGGTCTCTATCTTCTCTTGGTCCAAAAGTGACGTGAAATAACTTCTTGTACAACACACAATCATGCCCCTTTGTATTGACTTCATTTCTTGATCAAATATAGAGGAATTAATGGTCATATCCATGATAATTATGTCCTCATCATCTTCATGCTTGAACATGCTCCAATGCTCATCCTTCTTGTCCATGCTAGGTCCTTCATTTGTCAACAACAGAAATATATCGACGTTAGGCAGCATCATATTCACATGAACATTAGAAACATTACCAAGAAACGAAAGTACCTGATAATTTAATTGGTGTGCACGATCTCTCGTAATTGGTCCAGTAGGTATATTAGCAGGGGTTTTGGCTGTAACTATGGTAGTCATGTCCTCATCATATGGTCACTTCTTTCCCGTCAGCCACCCTACTAGCTCACGGCAAAGGGCTGACAGCGGGGCCAGACAAACTGGTTGCCGTCCGCCACACGGCTAGCTGACGGCAAAGCGGTACCGCTTTACCATCATCTGCAGACCAGGATGAAGGCAATGCCTGACATGTGGGACCCAGATCAACTCCTTTGCTGTCAAGTGCCATCACGGATGATGGCAATGCGCGTTCACCCCTTTACAGGGTTAAGTCACCGGTTGGCCGTACAAGCGACGTTGCGGTTTGCCTATACATAATGGCTGACGGCAAAGCCTTTGTCGTCGTCAATTTTTGGCTGACGACAATGCCGCCCGCTAGCGACTAAAGAGCTGACAAACGTGTTGCCATCCGGGAGCTGACGGCAAAGGCTTTGCCGTCTCCTTTTCGTATGTTTGTCGTCACCTTCGGCTGACGGCAAAACTCTTGTTTCCTGTAGTGCCTATGGCAGAAATTATTTAATTAAAATATTTAAAAAGTGCTAAATGATTATTTGCTATTAATATAATAGTAATAATATTATTAACCCTATTACAAATTCCCTAAAATTTTCTAAAACAATTTGGATAATAATTCTGAAGATTATAAAGAATTTAGGAGGTTTTAGTTTAAAAGTTGTTTTACACTAAATTTGAAATCAAAGTAGAAGATCACCAAAGTAAATAAAAGCAGATAGGAAAAAAGAGAAAGCTAGCCTACTCAGCTGGGCCTAAGCCCGTCTCTCCCTCTAAGCCTCGCCCCTGACTAGCCTATCCCACATGACAGCCTCACACCGTGACCTCAACGTCAACACTGACGTTAGCACACGGACCCACGCTGACGCCAGTGCTATGATGTCACTCTGCACCGCCCTCATCGTCCAGTAGCCGGCGAGGCCATGGATCGACCCCGTGTGCGCTCGTCCCCGCTCCCCTTAGCCGTTCCCGCCCAAGCCTTCCGTCCAACCGCTATAAAAGGGGCACTCCCCCTACCTCGTTCCTCACTCCACTCCACCGCCCCCACTCTCCACCTCCCAGCGCCACCCCTCCCTAGTCATCCTAAGAAGAAGAGAAGGAGGAGACCGAAGGAGGAGGAAAGGAAGGAGGAGAGGAAGAAGAAGTAAGGAGAAGGCGGGAGGGCCGGCCGCCGAGCCCCCTCTCTGACCCACGACGAAGCCACGCCGACGAGGAGCCGCCGACGAGGAGCGCTTGGAGGAGCCGCGGCCACTGCTCGTCTACCCCAAGTCGTCGCCATCCTCGAAGTCCCGAGCCCCACTTCTCCGCAAAAACGAAACCCCCTCGCCCTCCTCTACCTCTACAATCCCCAGCCTTCGCCAACGGTGGCCGGAACGCCCTGCCCAGCGAGCTCCTCCTCTCTGTGCGCCATGGCCAAGAGGCCTTTCCGTTCAGATTGATCCGTGGGGAAGACGACCCCCTGACCATTCGATTGGGCCTTGATCCAAAGGCCACGGAGGCCACTTACCCCTTCGTTAAAAAATTGCACCAGCGCCCTTTTATGCAGAGCCTCGGCCCACTGAAGAAATCGCACTAGGCGAGAAATAGCCCAGCGCCAACCTCTTTATTTTTCCTTTCCTTTTTATTAAATTGAAAAAATAAAAATAAGTTTATAAAATTAAATATATATCATAAAATATGAAACAAATTTTGTACTTTCGTAAAATAGTTTTCTATTTTTCGGAACGGTTAGATTTTTTATTTTCTCAATTAAAGTTGTGGTGTTTTGTTATTAAATTGACTTCTAGATTAATTTACATAAAATTTCTCTTAGTGATATTAACTTGTTAGAATTTTATTAAAATTGGCTCTGGTCAGTAGAAAATTGTGATGCATTTATTTAATGGAATTAAAATAAATCAAAAATGAGTTATTGAATAAAATATGTGAAAAACATAGCTTTTAGTTAAGGCTTGTTTAACCTTAACCTTGATGTTAATAACTCCATCATAATTATCCTATTGCCCTGTTATAATTTTTGAACTTTGATGTAGTGTTATAGGAATTAAATATTAATGGTTATAAAAATTTGGAAATGTTTCTTCTTTAATTGCTTGTTGTTGATTGTGAAATTGAGTGATATTGGTTGTGTATTTTTTTCCTTGTTGAGATTGTAATGTGTGTTTACTTTTTTCCGCAACGCGTAGACGAAGCGCTTGATGTTGCAAGTGAAGACTCCTCCCAAGCCGAATAAGCCATACCAGGAGACACCGTCGACGCAGGCAAGCCATCTTCAAAACTCAAACCCATGTCCTACATTTTCTACATTATTTTATATCATGTTTATGTATCGTCATACTATTACATCATTTTGGGATGGGATTATAGTAGTTGTATTAGGTGAACCACCACATACCCTTCTATCCTACCTATTTGGGAAAAATGAAAGCAGAACCCCGATGATTTTGATGTTGTATCGAGACCATCATTTAGACTTTGTAGATATATAAGTGCAACTTAATAATTGGTTAATCTTGCTCCACCCTAATATGATGGCATGCATCTAAGAAGATGTGATGGCCAAGATTGTGGTTATTTTTGAAAACATCATTGAATATATTCAAAGTCTTGAAGGACTCTCTATAAGTGTCGCCAAAACCTAGCCCTACGTACAACCACATGCTATATGGGCACTGGCTTGATTATTTTTTTAGTTCACCCTTATTGTTTTCATTGTTGTACCGCAGAAGGGATAGCCGCCTTGAGAGGGGTATCCTCGGCACAAAAGGGGGGTTCAGATTGTGAACAGAGGTTCCTTACGCGTTGAAACCTAATGGCATAACACAATAAGTGTGATCTAATGGATGATCTTGTCACAATCCCCCTGTCGTTATACCAAAGTGTGTACTATGCCAGCGTCCACTGGTGGCAACAAGACGGGATTGTGTCGTGTGGGTAAAGTGTAAAACCTCTGCAGAGTGAAAACTATTCGAGTAGCCAGAGTCCACGGTCATGGACAGCTAGTGAGGCCACACTTTGTGGGGAATAGATGAGAAGTTCTAAGTACTAAGATTATTGTTCACGATGATGATGATGTTGATGTTGATGTTGAAAGGGTTATGGTTAGACATGATTAACTCAATATTACTTGTGGGAATAAAATTTTCTCAACGCTAAAATTTTGGCCAACTGAATTAAGATGAGTAGCTAGGTAACCCCTATGATAAACTCCACCATATGGCTATCCTACTATTTTTTTCCTATGCAAAAATATTTTTTCTTTTCTTTAGATTGTTTACGAGTACTTTGTATGTACTCACGGCTTTGCCCCTGGTTATTTAAACGGTCTGGCTTGGAGGAGCAGGTAATGGATGACGATTGCACTGACGTTTACTAGGATGTGCTACGCTCTGGAATTTCCTGTTGGTTATGCCCCGCTGCTATGTTAGGAGTGTTCTAGTGATTACGCTGCATTTGTGCCCACAAAACGGGGTGCACGGGGGCATCCCCAAGCTTAGACGCTTGCGTATCCTTGGATATTTCTTGGGGTTCATGGGGGCATCCCCAAGATTGAGCGTTTGACACTCCCGGATCTTCTTTCATAATCTTCCTTCACATACTTGAAAACTCCCTTCATACGGAACTCATCATAAGCTGATTAGCGTGGTTAGTACCCTTAAATAAATATTTTTTCTCCACTGGAAATAAATATTTTCATGAGGAGCTACTGTTTCTCAAGATTTCCAAAAAGTTTTTGCAAAGAAAAAGAAAGATTAAAGTTTGCAAAACTAAGAAAACGCAAAACGTGGCAGAATATGTGGAAAAAAAAGACCAGCAGGTAGTAAATATTATTTTTTGGGAACTTTTGCAACTCAAATAAAAAACTCAGAACATATGCTAGAAAGCCAATTGTATAGAGCATACTGTCAAAACAATTCAGATAAATAAGATGATCTGGTGATTTATGGTGATTTTTTTCGTCAAGAAGACAGAATCTGTTTTTGGACAGCATGTCACAACTTTTGATCTTTCTTGCAATCGAAGGCTAAAACTTGGCACAAAGCTTGAAAATAAATATACAATGATGTTGCTACAGTAGTAACAAGCATCAAGACCACTAAAACTGAAAGGAAAAACATTTTTTGTTGCCTCCCAATAAGCGCTTTCTTTTATGCCTTTTAGCTAGGCATGATGCAAAAAGATCAAGTTTTATCAACTCCAAAAGAATAACTTGCCCGTGTAACGGACTCATAAGGTAAGTTAATCTTCTTTCAAGGGAAGTGTTCCATTCCCTTTTTGAGGGGTAATTGGAATCTAATGGTCCCTTCTTTCGCATCAATGATAGCACCAACGGTGCAGACAAAAGGACGTACCAAAATAATTGGACATGAGGGATCACACTCAATGTCCATGACAAGAAAATCAACGGGAACATAATTATCATTGACAACAATAAGAAAATCATCAATCATTCATAAAGGTTTATTTACAGAAGAATCAACAAGACCAACACCACAAGAACAAGGATCAAAAGGTTTCAATTAAAGCATATCATACATTATTTTGGGTAAAACAGAGGCACTAGCTCCAACATCACATAAAGCAAAGCAAGAGAAATTATTCAATTTGATTTTGACCATAGGATCCCAACCATCTTCTAGTTTTCTAGGAATATAAACCTCTATCTTAAGTTTCTCCTCCCTAGCTTTGATAAGATCATTGGTAATATGCTCGGTGAAGGCAATGTTGAGTGAACTAGTGTGAAGGTCTTTAGCCATTCTTCGCAATAAAGTGATAACTTCAGAAGGACTACAATTACCAAAATCAAGCTCTTTAAAGAAAAATTCTATTAAAAAAGAATTTTTGAAATTACCCCAAGTGTTTCTCTTACAAGGGGATAGGGAATGGAACCACTTCTTTGGTTTTCCCTGAAGGGAAAAATCAAAGAATGTTAATTTGAATTGGTCACTATCGATCCCGGGAGGTTTTTGTTCATCACACACCCTCTCATAATATTCCAAGTGATAGATAGCATCCTCTCCTTTTTCAGAAAATTGATCTCTTAAATCATATTTGAGGAAAGGTCTACTAATAGGGGTGCAAACATAAAAGCTATCATGACAAACAAAATATCAAACCTTGAAATCATTAGAGGTGTCCCAACTAGGGGTTCTGTACCTGGGGAAGATTTCCAAGCTAGCGGAATCCATAGCAGCAAGGAAGAGAAAAGTAACTATTTTTTGTGGTTTTTGGTATAAGACTCTAAAGCAAAAAAACTAGAAAGTAAACTAACAAGACTAAAAAGAAAAGGTAAAAGATAATGTGCAACTCCCCTATCTTGAAGATTGGAGTCCCCGGCAATGGCGCCAGAAATTTGCTTGATGGCATGATATATTATCTTCTTCTCACCCCTCGTTGGTTGCCCCAAGTTGAAGGTTGACATGTAGCTAGCAGCAAATTTCCCTTGGTGAAGGTACCAAGGTTTATCTCCGGCGGACTCCAAGAGATTCAAGTAGGTGCCAACGGCGCCAGAAGTTTGCCAGATGGAGACAAGATTGACGTGGACCTGCACACATCAACAAATAACTTTGCTCCCAACGAGTTCAGAAAGGTAGTTAATCTCTCTGGTCTTGTTGTTTACAAAGGATCAAACACAAGCGATAAATAGTAATAGTGATTGCAACAAAAAGGAAATAAAGCAGTAAAGAGTTGAGGTGTAAAGGATGGTGGAAATATGGACCGGGGTCCCATGATGTTCTCTAGTGATGTCTCTCTCCCAAAAGATGATAAAACAAATAAGCTCAGTGAACAAATTATAGCTGGGAAATTGTTAGAATTGTAAACGCACCGCGATGCTAAATGATGAGGACATCTCTACGAATGTTACACCCACATCTTCACCAACTACACATACTGGACCAGTTACTAGAGCACGTGCACGTCAACTAAATTATCAGGTACTTTCGTTTCTTGCGAATCCTTCTAATGTTCATGAACATATGATGCTGCCTAAATTAGATACTTTTGTTTTGCTTATGAATGAAGGACCTAGCATGGACAAGAAGGATGGTCATTGGAGCGGGATCAAGCATGGAGAAGAAGGTGCGCACGCGGGAAAGAACAATGGAGCTTCCAGTGGGGATTTTCGCACTTTGAAGCCACCATAAGGCATGCATGAAGGCTTGGACGAAATACACGAGATGCCACTTCATTATTTTCGTCCAAGAGCAATTATAGGTGCTGCGTCACCTTAATATTGGGCTGGGCCCATGTAATTTCGAAATACCACATTATAGGCTGTTTTTAGAGTCCGTATGTGTGGGGAAACCGAGTTAGGGTTGTTTTCGGACCCCACCTCCAAGGGGTCACGAAAATCCCCTCTGTTCCCCCATATATACAGCCCTTAGGGCGTCGTTTAGACTTGGGTTTTAATTAGATATAAGTTAGCCATAGCCGCAACTTCGAGCTCTTCGTTTGTGTCATCCAACCAGGCCAAGACCTCATTGGAACCCCAACTTTCGTAATCATTCATCTTATATTCGCAATATCCAGATTGCAATTCTTAGTTCTTGCTTGTTCTTCGATTGCTTGCAGGAATTAGACCTTCGTGGTCAGGTTGATCGTGCATCCGCGGGACCAATAACCTCTCGGAGTTGGTTTAGCGATCGCTAAGGCGCAACGTCTTCGCACGTTCGTAGTCGGATCGTGAAAGTCGCCTCCACCATAATCGATCTCCACCATCTCATCGAAACATCGGGACACCTTCGCCTCTATCAAGTGGTATCAGATTTCCAGGTTGCTCGGTGAGATTTACCAGTTTTCGTAGTCTAGATTGGTTCTGTTCTTCATACCTAAAGTCCACGAAAAAGCCAACAAAAAAATTAGGGTTAGATCATCACGTCCCAAAACAGTCCGAGCTTTTGTCCAGTTTTCTTTACAGTAGTTTGCATTGTTGAATTTGCGGTTGCATCGTTGTGTCGAGTTGCTGATCTTAGCGTCTAGTTACCTTAGAGTTTCGAGTTCTGATCACAGTTTGTCACGCCGCCGCCGCACAGTAGTACACCACCACGTTCCGCCAATCCGAGTCCAGATACACCACCACGTTCCGCCAAGCCGAGTCCATACACACCACCACAACCTACCGATCCGAGTTGAGTTCCATCACCTGTTCGGTTTGTGATCTCTCCGTAGCCAGATTAGTTTTGAGTTGATTAGAGTCGGATTTCACCAATCTTTTGTCGTACGTAGAAGGAGGTGATTTCCAAAAAAAAAAAAGAGCAAAAAATAATAATATTCAGAGTGTGCTTCTCAGTTGATTACGTGCCGCGCCGTGTTTTCGTTGGTGTTTTAGGCTCGCGTCTCTAGTACGGTCTAGCCTAGGATCAGCACAGTACCGACGTTGAGTGTTTATTCAACTTTGCATCTCTGTTTTGATTACTGTTGAGCTTTTTGCTACCATATTTGTCAAGCCTACCTACAGCTCCACATATATTCTACTTCATACGGTTGACACCTCCTGGCCATCGCTCTACCACATCTCTGAGAGTTTTGACCCGTTGGTTGTACATCACCACCTGCTGCTAGGTAAGAATCGGTAAGAACGAAAGAAAAGCTTGACGGATTTGTGCTTTCCACCACCCCACATCCCATTAGTAGAAGTAGGATCATACTTCTGTGTGTTTTCTATTTCTGCTAACCATGCCAGGATCCCATGATGATGTGGCGCGGGATGCACCTGATTGGGAGAATATGACAAACAAAGCATTACATGATAAATTTGCACAAATGATGTCTGAACAGGTGAATGACATCGAGAACAGATTTACAGAGGCGATTGATGGTGTGGAGAAGATGATCGACACCAAGCTCGACGCCAAGTTTACTGAGTTGCTCGCACGCTTACCTATACAGCCTGCGGCTGGCCAGCACAGCCACCGCCACCACGACGTGCACGGCGTATTCTGTTTCCGGGCGGACAAGCTGCTGGTGCTCCTGCTGCTGCTGCTGCAGTTACTGCTGCTGCTGCCTCTGACGTCGGCCAGGACGACAACTACGAGGGTGATTACGAGGAGGAGGTGGAACAAGAAGCGGCCTATGAACAGCCAGCTGGACGTCCACGTCCCAACATTCGCCACGGTCGACACCAACCACCCCCTCAGGTACGCGATGATGAACATGTACCTAAACTTAAATTGAATCTTAAGCCGTTTGAGGGTAGATATATTCCTGATGCTTATCTTACTTGGGAGTTAGAAACTGAACAACGCTTTACATGTTTACAATATCCTGAGAATAGACGTGTTACTGCTGCTGTTTGTGAATTCACGGGTTTTGCATCTATTTGGTGGTCTGAACATTGTAGATTGCATGCTAATAATATTCCAGCTACTTGGGCTGCTTTAAAAGATGCTATGCGTACTCGCTGGGTTCCTCCTTATTATCAACGTGAATTGCTACAAAAATTACAGCGTTTGAGACAAGGAAAAAATTCTGTAGAGGAATATTATCAAGAATTACAAACTGGATTGATTAGATGTGGCCTAGTAGAGGATAATGAAGCTATGTTTGCACGTTTTATAGGTGGCTTAAACAGGGAGATACAAACTATTCTAGAATACAAGCACTATGCTACTATTACTCGTTTGTTTCATCTTGCTTGTAAAGCTGAACGTGAAGTGCAGGATCGACAGGCCGCTACGAGACCTAACTTTTCTGCAGGACGAAATACATCATGGACATCGCGTGGACCTTCTACATCCACACGTCCTGCTGCACCACCATCTACTTCAGCCGCTCATTCTTACAGGGAGCCACCAAAACAGCCAGCGCCACCATTCAAGGGTGCACAAAGTGGTCCAGCGGCGAGTTCTTCTTCATCCATGGCTTCCACAGGGCAAACACGAGATCGTGATATTAAATGTCGCAGGTGCCAAGGTGGAGGTCACTTCGCAAAAGACTGTCCCTCCAAGCGTGTGATGACTATTACGGTGGATGGTGGGTATGAGTCAGCGAGTGACTATGATGAGGAGACTTTAGTTCTCATTGCTCATGAGGAACAGGGTGCCCATGATGATGCTCATGATATAGAGTATATGGCTCCTGATGATGCAGATCAATATGCTAGTTTGGTTGCTCAACGTGTGTTAAGTGTGCAGGTATCGAAGGCCGAGCAAAACCAGAGGCATAATTTGTTCCACACAAAGGGAGTGGTGAAAAAACGTTCGGTTCGCATCATCATTGACGGAGGGAGTTGCAACAACTTGGCTAGCATGGAGTTGGTGGAGAAGCTATCTCTCACCACAAAACCACACCCCCATCCTTACTATATTCAGTGGTTTAACAATAGTGGTAAGATTAAGGTAACCCGTTCTGTTCGTGTGCACTTTAGCATTGCTGCATATGCTGATTATGTTGATTGTGATGTGGTACCCATGCAAGCATGCTCTCTTTTACTTGGTAGACCATGGCAATTTGATAGGAATGTTGTACACAATGGTAGGACAAATCAGTTTACTCTGGTTCATCAGGATAAAAATATTGCTTTACTTCCTATGTCTCCTGAACAAATTGTGAAAGATGATCTTGCTAGAGCTAGTAAAGCTAAACAGGAGAAAAATAAGAGTGAAAATGAGATAGCAGCCAAAGAATTTGAGCAACAACATAAGACTAATAGCAAATCTTCTTCTGCTGTTTCTAATGAAATTAAATTGACTAGTCCAACTTTGCTTGCTACTAAAGTTGATATTTCGGATTTGGATGTTAGTCAATATGTGTGCTATGCTTTTGTGTGCAAAGAAGCTTTGTTTTCATTTGAGGAATTGCCTCCTTCTTTGCCTCCTGTTGTCACTGACCTTTTGCAGGAGTTTATTGACGTCTTTCCACAAGACGTACCACCGGGATTACCACCTATTCGAGGGATTGAGCATCAGATTGACTTAATTCCCGGTGCTTCGTTGCCCAACCGTGCGCCATACCGTACCAATCCGGAGGAGACGAAGGAGATTCAGCGTCAAGTACAAGAGCTACTCGACAAAGGTTACATACGTGAATCCCTTAGTCCTTGTGCTGTTCCTGTTATATTAGTCCCTAAAAAGGATGGAACATGGCGTATGTGTGTTGATTGTCGAGCCATTAATAATATTACTATTCGTTATCGTCATCCTATTCCTAGGTTAGATGATATGCTTGATGAATTAAGTGGCTCTACCATGTTTTCCAAAGTTGATTTGCGTAGTGGATACCATCAAATTCGCATGAAATTAGGAGATGAATGGAAAACGACATTTAAAACTAAGTTTGGATTATATGAGTGGTTAGTCATGCCTTTTGGGTTAACTAATGCACCTAGCACTTTCATGAGATTAATGAACGAGGTTTTACGTGCTTTCATTGGACGATTTGTGGTAGTCTATTTTGATGATATACTGATTTATAGCAAATCTTTGGAGGAACATTTGGATCATTTACGTGCTGTTTTTATTGCTCTACGTAATGCACGTTTGTTTGGTAACCTTGGGAAGTGCACCTTTTGCACCGACCGAGTATCGTTTCTTGGCTATGTTGTTACTCCGCAGGGAATTGAAGTTGATAAAGCCAAGATCGAGGCGATTGAGAGTTGGCCGCAGCCCAAAACGGTCACACAAGTGAGGAGTTTTCTTGGACTCGCTGGATTCTATAGGCGTTTTGTGAGAGATTTCAGCACCATTGCTGCACCTCTCAATGAGCTTACACGCAAGGATGTGCCTTTTACTTGGGGTACCGCACAGGAAGAAGCCTTCGCGGTATTGAAAGATAAGTTAACACATGCTCCTTTGCTCCAACTTCCTGATTTTAATAAGACTTTTGAGCTTGAATGCGATGCTAGTGGGATTGGTTTGGGAGGTGTGTTATTACAAGATGCTAAACCTGTTGCATACTTTTCTGAAAAATTGAGTGGGCCTAGTCTGAACTATTCTACTTATGATAAGGAATTATATGCTCTTGTTCGGACATTAGAAACTTGGCAACATTATTTATGGCCCAAAGAATTTGTTATACATTCTGATCATGAATCTTTGAAACACATACGAAGTCAAGAAAAACTTAATCGTAGACATGCTAAGTGGGTTGAATTTATTGAGACTTTCCCTTATGTCATTAAACACAAGAAGGGGAAAGATAATATTATTGCTGATGCTTTGTCTCGTCGTTATACTATGCTTTCACAACTTGACTTCAAGATATTCGGTTTAGAGACAATCAAAGATCAATATGTAAATGATGCAGACTTTAAAGATGTATTGCAGAATTGTAGAGAGGGTAGAACATGGAACAAGTTTGTCCTTAATGATGGGTTTGTGTTCCGTTCTAACAAGCTATGCATTCCAGCTAGCTCTATTCGTCTTTTGTTGTTGCAGGAGGCGCATGGAGGAGGATTAATGGGACACTTTGGCGTGAAGAAGACGGAGGACGTACTTGCTACACACTTCTTTTGGCCAAAGATGAGACGGGATGTTGAGCGTTTTGTTGCTCGCTGCACTACATGTCAAAAAGCTAAGTCACGACTCAATCCTCATGGTTTATACATGCCTTTACCTGTACCTAGTGTTCCGTGGGAGGACATATCCATGGACTTTGTTTTAGGCTTGCCTCGAACAAAGCAGGGGAGGGATAGCATATTTGTTGTCGTGGATAGATTTTCTAAGATGGCACATTTTATACCATGTCATAAAAGCGATGATGCTGCTAATGTTGCTGATTTATTCTTTCGTGAGATTATTCGCTTACATGGTGTGCCCAATACTATTGTCTCGGATCGTGATACTAAGTTTCTTAGCCATTTTTGGAGATGCTTATGGGCTAAGTTGGGGACTAAACTACTTTTTAGTACTACCTGTCATCCCCAAACTGATGGACAAACTGAAGTAGTCAATAGGACTTTGTCTACTATGCTTAGGACTGTTTTAAAGAGTAACTTGAAAATGTGGGAAGAATGTTTACCTCATATTGAATTTGCTTATAATCGTTCATTTCATTCTACCACTAAAATGTGCCCTTTTGAGATTGTTTATGGTTTTCTACCTCGTGCGCCTATTGATTTGCTGCCTCGTCCATCTTCGGAGAAGGTTAATTTTGATGCTAAGCAACGTGCTGAATTGATATTAAAAATGCATGAGTTAACTAAAGAAAACATTGAGAAAATGAATGCTAGATACAAGCTTGCTGGTGATAAGGGTAGAAAGCATGTTGTGTTTGAACCAGGAGATCTTGTTTGGTTACATCTACGTAAAGATAGGTTTCCTGATTTGCGCAAGTCTAAGTTAATGCCACGAGCTGATGGTCCTTTTAAGGTTTTACAGAAAATTAATGATAATGCATATAAACTTGAGCTACCTGCAGATTTTGGGGTTAGTCCCACATTTAACATTGCAGATTTGAAACCTTATTTGGGAGAAGATAATGAGCTTCCGTCGAGGACGACTTCAATTCAAGAAAGGGAGGATGATGAGGACATCTCTACGAATGTTACACCCACATCTTCACCAACTACACATACTGGACCAGTTACTAGAGCACGTGCACGTCAACTAAATTATCAGGTACTTTCGTTTCTTGCGAATCCTTCTAATGTTCATGAACATATGATGCTGCCTAAATTAGATACTTTTGTTTTGCTTATGAATGAAGGACCAAGCATGGACAAGAAGGACGGTCATTGGAGCGGGATCAAGCATGGAGAAGAAGGTGCGCGCGCGGGAAAGAACAATGGAGCTTCCAGTGGGGATTTTCGCACTTTGAAGCCACCATAAGGCATGCATGAAGCCTTGGACGAAATACACGAGATGCCACTTCATTATTTTCGTCCAAGAGCAATTATAGGTGCTGCGTCACCTTAATATTGGGCTGGGCCCATGTAATTTCGAAATACCACATTATAGGCTGTTTTTAGAGTCCGTATGTGTGGGGAAACCGAGTTAGGGTTGTTTTCGGACCCCACCTCCAAGGGGTCACGAAAATCCCCTCTGTTCCCCCATATATACAGCCCTTAGGGCGTCGTTTAGACTTGGGTTTTAACTAGATATAAGTTAGCCATAGCCGCAACTTCGAGCTCTTCGTTTGTGTCATCCGACCAGGCCAAGACCTCATTGGAACCCCAACTTTCGTAATCATTCATCTTATATTCGCAATATCCAGATTGCAATTCTTATTTCTTGCTTGTTCTTCGATTGCTTGCAGGAATTAGACCTTCGTGGTCAGGTTGATCGTGCATCCGCGGGACCAATAACCTCTCGGAGTTGGTTTAGCGATCGCTAAGGCGCAACGTCTTCGCACGTTCGTAGTCGGATCGTGAAAGTCGCCTCCACCATAATCGATCTCCACCATCTCATCGAAACATCGGGACACCGTCGCCTCTATCACTAACTATGCCACAAGAAAGTTAGAGGCTCAAAAGTATGGGCAGTACGCCAAGACAAGTAGACCATTTATTCATCGGCATCTACTTACTAATCATCAACCTTTAGATATCTATCCAGAATATCTCGCTGGTATTAAGTTGCGAGCCCCACCCAAAGTGTAAACCCAAAGCAACAGACAATTGTATTAACAAATTTTGTGTAAGGTAAACAATCCTTCCAACCGCGGTTACAAGCACCGTTGTTTTCTCCCTGGTGGTAATGACACGTCCCCTAGTCTCATGTTTCTGTCACTCAAGCTAGACATCGGGGAGCATGAACCCACAATCAAGCATAACGCTCCCTCTTGGATTTACTATCTACTACTTGGCCAAAGCAATAAAAAGAAATGGAGAACATGCAAGAATTACTCAAGAACAAAATATAAAAGAAGAACCAAATATATAACTCATCACAATCTAAACATAATCTCATAATCCATCGGATCCGAGCAAACACAACATAGCAAGAGTAGAAAGATTACATACGTGCCTTAATCATGTAGGGACTCTCACAAGGGCGAAGAATTGAAGAACAAGATTGGAGAGAAGACATCACATAGCTACTGGTCATGGACCCATGGTCCACGGGGGACTACTCACGGCACATCCAAGAAGCGCACATGGTGGTGGAGAAGCTCCCGAAGATCAATCCTCCCTCCGGTAGGGTGCCGGGACGAGATCTTCTAGTGATCCCGATCTCGGGATCACGGCGGCGGCGTAACGGAGGTGAAAACCGCGATGCGGGGTATCTTTTTAGGGATTTTGTACCAAGGACTAAATGTAGGTCGAAGGGGGCACCGGGGGAGGTGTCCTCCTTCGAGGCGGCCAGTGGGTGTGGCCCCACTCCTGGCCACGCCAGGAGGCTGCCTAGGAGGGGGTGGCCCACCTCCGGTTCTCCTTCGGTCTTCTGGAGGCTTCTGTTACGCTGATTTTTTTATATAGTTTTCTTGGAATTTTTTGGGAACTATAAATATGGGTATAAGCCTACAATTCATAGACACCAGCAGACAGAAACTAGCATTGGATGCACTGAGTTAGTAGGTTAGTCCAAATATGTGTAAAAAGGTACCAATGTGTAGAAAAACAAATAGCAATGTCAGCCAAATGAGCATGGAACAAGCATAAATTATAGATACGTTTGGGATGTATCAACCGTCGAGAGCGGTTACTAGCAGGTTAAGTGGAGTAACGGTCACACACGATGATACTTCACGTTTACAAGGGATCGAGTTGTTTAGATACACAAAATGATTAAAGATTATTAGCATGGAATCTCACTCAGGCATGGCATATCACACAATCATGGCAAGAGAGGGTGGAGCATTAGTAATCTACCTATACTAGTCAAGTTAAGTGGGATAAAGCCCTAAGCAATGCATATACTAAGTACCCCACGATAACAATAGCTTTTGGTATTGTTCTTCCCTAAACCAAGTTTTATTATTTTTATTAGCAAGCAAGAGCAGTATATTCACATTCTACACGAAGTTCTAGTCAAGTTACATATAAGGAACATTTTTATTGGAGTTACGGTTATTAAGTTATTAAATAAACCATTTACTATGGCATAGGGCATAATTAGCAGGTAAACAACATGTAGACAAGTTCAAACATGGAAAAGGACAACATTTTATGAATCTACACACAAAACTGAGCAAGTTTCATGTCGAAAATATTTAACAGCAAAACTGAGCAAGTTTCATGTGGTAAAAGCTATCGTCATCGCCAAACGGAAATATTTAACAACAATTATTGTCCAGAAATAGATAGATCGTCTAGTGGGCCGAAAGACTACTACATGCCTAACCAGGTGACCACGGTTTAGTTATCTAGCGCATAGGCGTTAACAGGAACTGGGCCGGTCCAACTGATTTTACAAGAGAAAAGAAGGGAGGGGGAGCTCACCGCGTGGGCCTCGGCCCGTCTACAGGGGGGCACGAGATAGCTGCTCAGTGCACAAGGGCGAGGGTTCACGCCAGGCCACGGGCGCTGTTGGTCCGCAGTCGCGGTGTTGGGTCATGAAGGGCGCTGGAGATCGGCCCAGCCGATGGTTCATGGGTGGCAGCTTGATCCCGATAAGGTCAATCCCGAGCAAGGGGTGCATGGCGGCGGCGTGGTTCCTCCGGTGAGGTCCAGTGAGGAACGAGTCAGGAATTGACTAAGATTTTGACGAGAGACAAGAATAATAGGGGGGAAAGCAGGATCAAGACGAGCATTCATAGAGGTTTGATTACTGGAAAGAGGAAAGTAGAGTCTTAGCACGCCACGGGCGGCTAGCTCGCCACACGCGAGTAGGGTTAGAACCTAGTTTTACATAACAGATAAGATATCCCATGCCTTGTGGCTTACACGGTTTATATAGCCCAGCAGTCCAACACACACACAAGAAAGGGAAGGAAATAAGCAGTGGGTGAATATGGCCCCTTGGATCCGAGATGGACATTGTCCCACTCACCAGCCGCAGCGAAAGGGTAAGTGAGTTGTGGGTGAACAGTAGAAGTGTTGATTTCTTCAGTGATGTTCAGACTTCCGGGAGTTACCAAGCGTTGGGTCCTGACAATTCCCCCCTTCTAAGACCACACTTGTCCCCAAGTGTGACGCATCATGGAGTCATGAAGGAGACGATCCACAATTTCGGTGCCAAACCAAGGATTTTCCTATGTAAATTTCTTGAGGTAGAATCCCAGCATTTTGTTTGTAGCATGGCTCCAATGAATGTAGAAATCTTGTAGTGTATAAGAGTCAGGTTACTAGTTCCTTATATTGTTCCATTCCACTGCAGCTCATTGTAATGAAATGCAACCTTTGTATCTTAGCAAAAAATTCAATGCACCATTATTGTTGTAATTTCTTGTGGGAAGTTGCAAAAGTTTCTAAAGATGGCACAGAATGATCTTTGACTAATGTGCACTTTGTTTTAACCCACTCCAATGGCAATGCAAGCATTATATGCAGGATAACAAGATGCAATGTCACATGATAGTGTTGCTTCTGAATAATCTCCAATGAGTAAGCAAGCAGCATCAGCTTAGGATGTGATTTCTTAATGAAGACAAGAACTTGATTCCAATATTGGGAAGAAGAATCCACTGCGATTATGCCACACCAGGTTGCAGTACTTGCAGAAATCCATGGCATTCCTTTCTGTAGTACCTTCCAATCAGATATGATACTTTTGGTACAATCGGCTATCAGCCAGCCTGTAGCAATAGTTTGATATGTGGTACTCACAACACCAGCAAGAAAAGAGGCATTGGTTATCATGATGAGTATACACTCATGAAGGTGCAGACTAAGGTCCTTCTCACAGCAGGAGAACTGCATATGAGAATACAGCACACTTCGAATTTAGCTCACGGATGTAGTGAATAGTAATCTTGTATGGAAGGGATACTACTAGGGAGACTACAAGCATCATGTAACTACACCGGCAATGCACACAAGTGCCTCATGGCCAAGTTAGTTGATGACGACACTCCCTCCTCCTCGGCTAAGATCAAGGTAACTCCTATTGATGAGTCCTTCATGTTCTCTTCCGAATCTCATGATGAATTTCATGATGCGGAAAGTGATGATACACATGCTATTTGTGAAGATTTGTTGTTTGCTAAAGTGAACAAAATGATGAGCTCTCTCAAAGGAAACAAGCTCAAAATGTTTCAATTACTTATGGATGTGGTGGGTAAGCACTCCACAACCATTAAGGACCTTGAAATCCTCCTCACCGAGGAAAAGGAGAACTATACTCTCCTTGAGCGAAAAATTGACTTTGAGGAAGCTCGAAATGATAACTTGTGCAAAGTTGTTCACGCATCAAATGAATTAAATGACAAGCATGTTGTCTCCTTGAAAAAGGCTAATAAAATATGTAAGGAACTTTCTAATGATATGAGCAAGCTTGTGGAGCTAAACACCTCCCTTTCTAAGGATGTTGAGGTACTCACCGTGTCTCTCAAGACAAAAAATGAGGAACTCACCACCCTTAAGAAAAATCTTGAGGCTCACAAACTTGCTCATATAAAAACACTTACTAAGATGTCTCCTCCCACTATTTTGCATATTGATGCTTGTGCTACTAACTCTACCCTTGATCAAGCATCTCTCATTGAGGAGCACTTAGCTCTTCATGCTCAACTAAAGAAGGGCCTCTTAACTTGTGGCCAAGGCGAGAAAAACCTAAATGATGTATTAAGTCATCACAAGGAGTCCTTTGCTAAGGAAGGACTTGGGTTTGATCCAAGTACCATTGTGACAAAGGATGTCACCCTTAGCAAGGAATCAACTCACCAAAAGGTGATCTTTGTTCGTGAAGGGCACAAGGACAAAGGTAAGAAAATTGTTGATGAGGTTGGTGTTGGAAATGGGAAGGCCACTAGGGGAAAGCCTACTTCTAACAAGAAGAAGGAGAATATGCCTCCATCCTATGTGCTCCGTAAGGCAAAGGATGGAGAGGTGTTTGCAAAATTCATTGGGGCCCGTAATGCGTTCTGTTTCTATACCATTTGGGTTCCAAAGACCCTTGTTACTAACTGACGGGGATCAACCCCGGAAAATCCCATGGTCAGGGACCCTGGGTTAGTCGTGAGATGCACAGGTTGGACGATAGCTCGTCGGCAAACAGGAAGGCTCGCTCCTGCCCGATATTATTAATGGGGGAGATGCGATTACAGTGGAGGCCAAGGCTGGAGCGCAAAAGTCTAGGGTTACAGGTGATATTAGATGTCTTTGGCGTCGCCCCTCCTAGCCCTTATATACCAGGCTAGGTCTCGGGGAGTTCATCTACATTTACAGGTAAGCTTTCCTAACCCTAGCTTGCTCCGTACAGCAGGTCTTCGCACCTTCCTTGTGAGTCGCGGACTCCTACGTCGGTTCCAACTAGTGGGCCGAGGTTGTATCTTCATGGGCCTTCTGCCTTCATGGACACCAGGTAGGCTCATCCGTAGGAGTCGTGGGGTCACCCCCTCGTCAGTAGCCCCCCAGTGCCTGGGGGACTCGGAGAGTCGCGCAGGGACTCGAGTACATTCATTCGTCGGTTATTGGTATGCGCGGTTCATCCGCGGGTCGCTGGTAGTCTAGTGGCCATGACAAAACCTGTTTCGAGGGATGCTAAGCTGAAAGGGCCCAAGGAGTCGACGGGTTGAGCCTTGGTGAATTGCACTAGGGCAAATACCACAGTAGCCCAATCAAACCCACGTCCCTCGACGTGAGCTTGGAACACTGGTGTCGAGAAAAAGTCCGGCCGCTTCAGGTCTTACGGTGTTCATTTGCTGCTAGTAATGTGTACAGCCTAAGGCGCGTCCGCCCGGCTTTTCTATCATGCGCACCGCATGGGAAAGGTTGGGAGTGAAATCGCTCTTCGGCAAGTCCCAGCCCGGCCGTACTTCGCAGCGGGGTCTTACCTACACGCTAATCTTGCGTGGCATCAGGGGCACAGTGTATCGTGTTCCAGGAATGTGTGTTTTTTAGGCGCGGAGCCTTATAGCATTGCACCCTCTTGGAACAAAACATCAAGCGAGCTGTTCACTCATTCACCCGAGGAGCTTTGTTTCGAGTGCTCAGTCGGGGGGTTTTTCGCGAGTGATCACTCGAATGCCGTTTCGGCTCTTGAGGTGAGGGAGCACCTGAAACTCTTAGCGCCGTATGGTCTTGGCGAATGCATGTTTGTCTTACATCGGGTTGAGGGAGCACCCGAGACTCTTAGTGCCGTATGGTCTTGGCGAATGCATGTGTGTCTTACGTCGGGTTGAGGGAGCACCCAAGACTCTGATAAGTGCGAGTGGTCACTCGAGCACATGGCTGACCTTTAGGTGAGGGAGCACCTGGGACTCTTATGATGTACTCTCCCGATGGGAGTAAGATATTTTTTCTTCATCGGGAAAAAGATCTGAGAGATGGAATCTGAGGGCCTTGATGGCGTACTCAGTACGCCTTGCTGTGATATGACGTTGGCGTGGTCTTCTGCAATTTTTTTGACCGCTGCGGTCTGTCGTGGGAAATGACTTGGCGACGTCCCGCCGAAATTTTTGCATCGCGCGATCATGGTCCTGTTTTTGCGCGCCTAGTGGGCGGTGTTGTTACCGCGCCGGTTGGATTTTCCATACTTTTCGCCTCTGTATGGGGTCGTGCCACATTTTACTGGGCAAAAAAGGTTGCATGGTGGCCCGTCTTGCTAGGCTCTTGGAGTTAAATACCATGTGGCTGGGTAAATTGTATGTTTTACCCAGCCATTGCCTTCCTCCTCTTTCTCTGCTTCCTTCGTGTTCCTGAGCCTTCGTCTTTTCTCTTCTGCGTGCTACTGTGAGATCTATGTCCAAGCGCCCCCGTGCTGCTGTCGAGTCGGCCAAGATGTCCAGCAAGTGGGAGCGATCCACGTTCGAGGCTGGAGATCTGGATGCGCTGGTTGCTGATGGCATGGTGGTGGCGGGCGATGTCCGTCTTCCTGGTGATGAGTCTATTCTAGCGCCGACGGCGGACGAGTGGGTATGCTTCCAGGTTTTCTTCCACCGTGGGTTTGCTCTTCCGCTGCATCCTTTCGTTCGGGGCTTGCTGTATTCCTATCGGCTCCAATTGCATGATCTGACTCCCAATGGGATTTTGCACATTGCGTGTTTCATCATTCTTTGCGAGGCCTTCCTGGGGATTTACCCCCATTGGGGACTTTGGAGGCGCCTTTTTAATGTAAAAACGACGAACTGTGAGTACGCCGTGGGTCGAGTAGGTATCTCTATTGGGGATAAACATTCATATTTTGACTTGGAGAAGATCGATTCCGTTATTGGCTGGCGAAGAGGCTGGTTTTATCTGAAGGATTGCTTCGTTGTTGGTCGGCAATTTGGTCTTTCTTCTTTCAATCCGGGTACGCGGGTGGTCAGACAGCCTTCGTGGTCTCATTCTTTGACCGAGGTGGAGTCGTCCGAGCTGACTCCGTTTTTGCAGAGGATTTTTGTGTTAAAGGATAACTTGACTGGTGGTCAGCTTATCTCTGTTTTTGTGGGGAGGCGGGTTCAACCGTTGCAGCATCGAGCTCGCCCTATGTGGCAGTACAAGGGACTCGGTGACTCGACGAGATGCTCGCCTGAAGAGCTAGAACCTGATGCCTTGCTGGCTCGTATCCAGCAAGTGACCAAGTGCTCGAGTATTTCCGAGATGCATCTTTTCCGTCCATATGCTTCTGACCATTCTCCGCCACCGGTTGGTGCCCGTGTTCATTCATTTGTCTGGACAAGTACCTAGTTTTGTGTTTTTGTTGACATTGCTTGCCTTGCAGGGTCATGCTCCGGTGCCGTGTAATCCTCCGCAGCCGGAGGACGCCGATATTCTTGAAGAGCCTGATGCTTCCGCAGCTGATAATGTTGCGCCGACTGTTAATGCTGAGATTGTGCTAGTGGAGACTGGAGATAGTGAAGACTCGAGTCCTTTTCGTGTGAAGCGCTCGCGCCCTTTGGATGCTGAAGATCATGCTGCGTTAGGTGATGAAGTCCCTCCTGCTGCTCCTGTTGCTGGGCCTTCCCCTTCGGCTGCTGCTCCGGCCCCTCCTCCCAAGAGGGCCAGGCTTGGGAGGCTGGGGCGTCCTCGTGCTGCGCGTGTCGGGTAAGAGTCTGCTGGATTTGTGCCCGTTCCTTTTTCCTTGTTCTTGCGTCTGATAATTCTTTATTTTGTAGTGCCGCGCCTGCTCCGGCTGCTTCGTGCACCAGCGCAGCTGCTACTGATCTGAAGTCGACAAGTTCTGGGGCGGAAGCCAAGCATCTTGAGGACCTCTCGGCTGCCGCTGGCCAATCTGGGCCGGCGGCGACTCCTGTCGTTTCGACTGCGGGTGTAGTTCCCGGTGTACCTTCTTCTGCGGCGCCTGGTGCTGCTGCTCCTGAGCCCAGGCCGACTGAACTTGGTCCTCCGTACTTTGGCCGTCTTGATCTGGCGATTGAAGACAAGGCCCGTGCTTTCGACCATGTCTCCAAGTTGGTAAGATGATTCGTGTCTGTGTTTTTTTATCATCGGGGGCACGAAAGTGCTCCCGATGGGAGTAGCCCCCGAGGGTGGAAGTAACTGTTTGCAGTTGCTTCTAGTCTTGTCTTTAATTAACACCTGATTGCCTGGTTCTTGCAGCCTGTTTTCCAGCATTGTGAGCGTTTGATTCTTGATGCTGAACGTTGGCAACGGACCCATGATTCTGCCCAGGATGCCTTATCTTCTATGGATGGTGAGTTTTATTTTTGCGCTGCTGAGCTTTTGGGCGCTTCATCTTTTGTTCTGAGTACTGTCTTTTCTTGCAGGTCGTCGCCAGGCTGCCGAGAAACAAGCCGAAAAGGCGGAAAAGACGGTTTCCGTTCTCAAGGCTGCCTTGGCTTCCAAGGAGGCGGAGTTGCATGGTCAACATGAGGAGCTGGTTCGCCTTCGCAAGGCAGAGGACGCGCGTGCGCGGGTGGAGGCAGTCGAGGGCAAACGTCTTCGCGCCTTGGCGGGCTCGCTCGTGTGTAAGTTTGGTATTCAACCATTGTTGTTTCTACTGTCTTCCTGTGATGACGTTTCTTTGCTTGGTGCAGCTGCTGTAGGTGTGAAGCCGATGGAGGCTGCTGCATCGGGGTCTGGGATTCTCCAAGGTGTTGTTGATGATGTTGCAGATGCTGTTGCAGTGGTCGAGGACGTCTGCGCTCGGGCTTCCAATCTTGTGGGTCTTGCGCACGAGCACCTTATGCCGGAGGGTACGAAGGTGCCTGATGGCCTGGGTGCTCGGGTTGCTGTGTTCGGCCCGGATGGGAAATATATGGTGGAACTGGTGGCGGAGAGCGTGGTGAGTGGTTCTTCCACGGCCCTGGTCGTCCTTATAGGGCATGGGGTTTCCTTTGATGATTCCTTGGTTGAGACCATCCCGCACTATTCTGGTGAGCAGGACGACCGAGCCGATAGGCTGGCTCGTCGCCTGCAACAAGTTGTAGATGCTCAGGGTCCCCCTGTCGTAGGTGAGGGGGATGCACAGTAGTGTTGCGCCGCTTTGAAACTTTGTCTGTAATTTGTGACTCCGTTGTGATGGTTGATCTTTTGCTACTTATATCTGAGTGACTACTTGGTTGTTCCTCTTACTGTTTTTGATTTGTTTTGTTCATCCTGCGGTAGGCCACTCCGGGCGTTCTTTGTCCGTGGAGTTCGCTGAAGGATGACGCTCGCGAGGGTGCGTACGAGTCCGTTTGCTTGCGGCTGAAGGACGCTGAGCGGGATGTTGCCCGACTGAAGGGATCCGTGGCCGTTCAGCGTACTCGTCGCGAGCGTGCCGAGTCCGTGGTTGAGGGCCTTGCTTCGTGGGTGGTGAAGTTGTCCGACCTCCTGCGGGGTGAGTCTTGACTCTGCTTGGTTGCTTGATTCCGCTTGGTTGGTTTTTGCCGTCTCTGTCTTGATCGTAGTTTTTGACTTTCAAAGTGCTGGTAGGGCGAACTCGGGATGAAGAGAGGGATGTTCAGTCGGAGATGTCGCGGATTGATGATCATAGTGTGCAGGCGAGCAATCCCTTTTGGGAAGATGGGGCTCGTGCTCGAGCATTTGCTTTGCTTCGTCGCCGAGTTGAGCGAGTACCGAAAGCTCTCAGCTACTGCCAGCGGGTATTGGGCGGTATCCACGCTGAGTTCTATCCGTTGGAGGTGGTTCCTTCGTCCCTTGAGAGGCTTTGCCGCATATTTTCTCAGCCTGCCGAGTTACGTCGAGTGATGGATCATCAGATTCGTGCTGGAGCCCGAGTTTCTTTGGGCTTGGTCCATAGTCATTGGCCAGGGGTGGATTTTGCTCAGGTGGTGGCGGGTCCTCCAGGTGGTAGGGATCATCCGATGAATGAGCACTACGTGGCTGTAGATAGGCATGCGCACCAGGTTGTGAGGCGAGTTTGTGAAGAGAACGACCGCCATCTGGGTGCACTTATTAAGGCGAAGTTGGAGCCTAGAGACTAGGTGCTTCCCTTCGTTGTATATGCTTCTTCTTGGTTGTATATATGCTGTCTTGAAGGGTCGTCTGCATTTGTAGTTGCGGGGGGCGCCTCGGGGGGTGGCTGCTTCGGCAAGCCCCCGAGTGCCAAGTTAATGTGCCGCGGTTGCGGAGGACGTCTCGGAGGGTGGCTGCTTCGGCAAGCCCCCGAGTGCCAAGTTAATGTGCCGCGATTGCGGAGGACGCCTCGGAGGGTGGCTGCTTCGGCAAGCCCCCGAGTGCCAAGTTAATGTGTCGCGATTGCGGAAGACGCCTCGGGGGGTGGCTGCTTCAGCGAGCCCCCGAGTGCCAGGTTTAGTGTGCCGCGATTGCGGAGGATGCCTCGAAGGGTGGCTGCTTCGGCAAGCCCCCGAGTGCCAAGTTAATGTGTCACGATTGCGGAAGACGCCTCGGGGGGTGGCCGCTTCGGAAAGCCCCCGAGTGCCAGGTTTAGTGTGTCACGATTGCGGAGGACGCCTCGAAGGGTGGCTGCTTCGGCAAGCCCCCGAGTGCCAAGTTAATGTGCCGCGATTGCGGAAGACGCCTCGGGGGGTGGCTGCTTCGGCAAGCCCCCGAGTGCCAGTTAATGTGCCGCGATTGCGGAGGACGCCTCGGAGGGTGGCTGCTTCGGCAAGCCCCCGAGTGCCAGGAAATTTTGGGGAAAAATATTTGTGTAATATCTTTCCTGCTGTCCCTTACAAATAGTAGGAGGGCTCTGTTGAGGACAGGTCCCTTTTACTTAGAGCGATGATGTAGTGGCCTTTAAGGGCCTGGTAGCTTTGTCTCCCAGTGCCGGGTTTCTTCGGGCGATGTTCCTTTCCTTCTACGGGAGCGCTTCTTCTGCGAGTCTCGTGGTCCTGCTGCCTTGGTGGGCTACGAATGCTTCTGCTATCTTGGGGAATTCTTTGTCGCAGCGGTCGGATCTAACGAAACTGCCGCTGATTCTGATGACCCCGTTTGGGCCAGGCATCTTCAGCTTGAGGTAGGTGTAGTGGGGTACGGCCATGAAGCGAGCGAAAGCTGGTCGCCCGAGGATTGCGTGGTATTGCGACTTCCAGTCGACCACTTCAAAGTCAAGTGTTTCCTTGCGGAAGTTTGTCGCGTTCCCAAAGACTACCTCCAGGCTTATCCTTCCGAGGGGGTAGACTGCTTTTCCTGGTACGATCCCGTGGAAGGTTGTGCCTGAGGACTTGAGTGCGTTGTTTTGGATGAGCATGTCGTCGAGTGTTTGGGTGAAGATGATGTTGATCCCGCTGCCGCCGTCCATGAATAATCGTGACATGTCGTAATTTCCGATTCTGGCTTCGAGTACTAGCGCGGCGTGCCCTGGCTGGGGAACGACTGGCGGGTGGTCGTCCCGGGAGAAGGAGATTTCTGTCTCCGACCCGCGCAGGTACTCTAGGACGGCCGGGTGTGCGGAGGTTGCTAGGAAGACTTGTCTGGTGACTTGTTTCTGCTGCCTGTTGGAAGGTCTGCTTTCTTGTATCATGTAGATCCTCACGTGGGCTTCTGGATACTGGTTTTCTTCTTCTGGTGTCCTTTGTCGTTCCTGGATGACGGCCACCTATCTTGTTGGAAGAGGGGGGGCTGGTGGCGCATCGTGGGTGACTGGCCCAACTACTATGCTTGCGAGTGGTCGTGCTATTGCGGCCGCGGAGCGGCTTTTTTCCTCGGCCAACTCGTTGAAGCTTCTGCAATTCCTGAGGGTGTGGGATGATCTGAGCTCTCCTCGCTCGTTTCTGAATCCGTGTATAGAGTACGGTCCGTCGAGTTGTTCTTTGGCGGAGCGGAATGCGCGAGTGCCGTCGCGTGACTGCCTTGTCCTCCATTCTCGTCTCTGAGCCTGGGGCTCGTCTTCTGGGTTGTCTCATCGCTGTGGTCTGTTGTCATCGCGGTGCCTGTCATTCCGATCGTCCGAGAAACCGGCGGCGACCATGTCAGGTCCTCTGTCGTTGTAGAAGTTCCGTATGGGTCGCTTTCTTCTTCTGTCGTCTCCTCTATCTCCGTTGTAGTCGTAGTCGTACTCTGATCGTGAAGTGTGGGTTTCTGTTTCATTACGAACGGAGTCTTCTCCGTCTTCCCAGCTGTTGGCTAGTTCTAACATCCGTGCGAGTGTTCGGACTTTCATCTGTCCGAGCTGCTCCTTGAATTCAACGCGCTGAAGACCTCGCCTGAATGCGCCGATCGCACTTTCGTTCGAGATGTCTTCCGCTGAATTCTTGAGTATCGTCCATCGCTGGATGTATGCTCGCAGGGCCTCCCTTGTTCCTTGTTTGCATGCCCGCAGTTCCTCGAGTGAGGCTGGTCGCTTGTATGTGGATTTGAAGTTTTCTATGAAGGCTCCTCGGAATTGGCTCCAAGAGCTGATGGATCCGCGCCGAAGATTTTTCAGCCAATGTCGAGCGGAGCGCTCGAGCATGAGCTGCACGTACTGCATTGTTGTGACGTTGGTTCCTCTTTGAAACTTGACTGCCGTTAGGTAGTCGTCGAGCCATGCCTCCGGCTCCTCGAGTCCGTTGTACTTTAGTGTCGTGGAGTTCAGTTTGAACCTGTTTGGCATACGCGTCTCACGTATGGCACGTGTGAAGCAGAGTGCTCCACATGGCTCGATTTCCTCGTCGGAAGCCTCTTCATCCGAGTACTCCTCGCGTGCTGCACGTCTTCGCCTGCTGTGGTTGACTCTGTTCTGCGTGATGTCGTCTCGCGCATCTCGCCGAGTGCTGCGGCGCCTGTTGTTGTCGTCGCTGTCGTGTTTCTTGTACTTGTCGGGGCGCCTGCGCCTGTCGTCGTCGTCGTCGTCGTCCGGTGAACTGGGGTCCCTGTCTGGTGTCCGCTCGCGAGTCTGCCGCTTTGCGCTGGATTTCTTGGGTACCGAGGCGTCGATAGCGTCCTTCATTATCTTCAAAGCTATGGAAGTGTAGCGATCCGTTTTGGTCTTTCTGCTTTTCTGGGCATGGGACAGGTAGTCCTGCGCGCTTATGAGTGCTTCTGCCGGAGTGAGGGGCTCCTCTTCGTCGTCGTCCTCCTCTGATCTGAAGTCATCTTCCAGTTTCCACACTACTCTCGCCCTTTCTGTCTTCCGCAGGTTGTTGAGTTTCGATCTGTTGCGGATGGGGAAGTCGTGGCCTGGCGAGTCACTTCTGGGAGATTGTCTGCGGCTGCTTTTCCTTTCGGGTTTCTCTTTTTCTTGCTTCTCCATGGCTAGGCGCCACTGTCTTGTCTGCTGGGTTAAATCACCCGCTAACTTGTTGTATGCCCTTAGCTCGTCTCTTGAGGCATCTGATGGTAGTAACCTTCCTTGGGCGACTGCTTCCTTTACCATTGCCATTGATTCCTTGGACAAGTATATTTTTTCTTTGGGTGGTCCGCCCGCCGCTGCAACCGGGGTTTGCTGCCTGCTGCGTGATGGTTGGCTGCCTTGGCGGGGTGCTTGTTGTTTGCTGCTTAGCGGCTGACTGCTTTTTTGATCGCTGGGCCCTTGTTCCACTGGGACTTTCTTTGGTATGGTCCCCGGTTCTCCTAGCTGTACGACCATCTGACTGGTGTTGCCGGGACCTGCCGCCCTGTTGGTGGTTGCGGTGTCTTGACGAGTGCTCGGGTCGTCGACTCGCCCGTTGTTGCCTGACGCTGATGCGCCAACTTCTGCCATGAACACCTGCGATGGTGTCCTTGCCGTCTCCTTGCTGATGCGTGCGATCGTGCTTCTCCATGCTGGGACTTCACTCGAGCGGTCGTGAGTGGTGTGGAGCCGTGAGTTGGGTGGGTAGCTACGACCGCCAGATAGGTTGGCCGTGCGGGCGGCGTCTTATACGGTCGTTGTTGCAGGTGTTGTCATGGGCGCACGGGTGCCGTCGATGAGGCGAAGGGTACCCCAATGGTTGATGTAGATCTGATACGCTCCGAAGATCAGATTGACGCCGGAGTGTAGATTGGTGAAGACTGGCTTGAGGGCCGGGAGGTGGGCCGTGAATCCGAGGGACTCGAACAGGTTGGATCTTGCCGGAGCCGTCGAGTCGATGAGTGCTGATGATGATGAGGCCGCCGAGATCGCGTTCCCAACCTGCGCGGTTCCCACAGACGGCGCCACTTGACGGGGATCAACCCCCGCAAATACTATGGTCAGGGACCCTAGGTTTCGTGTAGGAGGAAAGACAGCGACGTGGCCTGCGCGTAGGATTCGGAGGTGACAAGCGACACATGGGGCACGATTTACCCAGCTTCAGGCCCCCGGAGGGAAAACCCTACATGCTGCTTGTCTGATCTTGTATTGATGATGATGTACAGGGGTGCCGTGAGGGCTTTGTTGGAGAGAGATCTGTCTTATTCTATGCGTGGGGGTTGAGATGAGTTGTGAGCTTCTGTGTTTAGATGATGATCTAGAGAGGTTCCCCTGCCTCGCTTTATATAGATAGCCAGGTAGGGTTTACAAGAGTCCTAATCAATCTACAAGTAAGAGTCCTTGTCTTGCGCCTCAAGTCTTCGGCTTCCCGTATTATTCTATCATGTCGGTGTCCACGAGTGGGCCCTTGGTGGGCCACAAGCCATGACACGCACCAGGTACCCTCACGTAGAGGAGTCATGGGGTGACCCCTCACCGACCCCACGACTCCTCTACGTGAGGGTACCTGGTGCGTGTCATGGCTTGTGGCCCACCAGGGACCCACTCGTGGACACCGACATGATAGAATAAGACGGGAAGCCGAAGACTTGAGGCGCAAGACAAGGACTCTTACTTGTAGATTGATTAGGACTCTTGTAAACCCTACCTGTCTATCTATATAAAGCGAGGCAGGGGCACCTCTCTAGATCATCATCTAAACACAGAAGCTCACAACTCATCTCAACCCCCACGCATAGAACTAGACAGATCTCTCTCCACCAAAGCCCTCACATCACCCCTGTACATCATCATCAATACAAGATCAGACAAGCAGCATGTAGGGTTTTCCCTCCGGGGGCCTAAAGTTGGGTAAATCGTGCCCCATGTGTCGCTTGTCACCTCCGAATCCTACCAACGCGCAGGCCACGTCGCTGTCTTTCCTTCTACACGAAACCTAGGGTCCCTGACCATAGGATTTGCCAGGGCTGATCCTCGTCACTAACCTTAGAGGTCCCATTGCAAAATGGGCACCTCTAACAAAAGCTTAAATCTATGTGTAGGATGCTATCTCCGGTGGAGTCAAATGGGTGATTGATAGTGGATGCACTAATCATATGACCGGAGAAAGTCGTTTGCTCAAGGACTTCATGGATGCAATTCAACCATATACTAGAATTGTCTTTGTTGGTGGTTCCAAGGTAAAGGTACTTGGGTTGGGCAAGGTGGCTATCACTAATGACATGTCTCTTGCAAATGTCATGCTTGTCCAATCACTTCAATACAATTTGCTTTCCGTTCGTCAATTAGCTTCCGTTGGTTATGATACACTATTTGGTCTAACAAGTGTGAAAGTATTTAGGAGAGTTACTCTCGAAGTGGCCTTTGTTGGAGAGTTGGATGGCAACCTTTATACGGTTGATTTCTCGAAAGAGAGTACTTACCATGCAACTTGTCTAATGGCCAAGGCCGACAAGGGGTGGCTATGGCATTGCCGGGTAGCCCATGTCGGTATGAGAAATCTAAAAGATCTCCTAAAGGGTGAACACATCCTCGGACTAACAAACGTGTCTTTTGAGAAAGATTGTGTGTGTAGTGCATGCATAGCCGGGAAGCAACATCAAGCAAACCATTCCCCCCAAGAATATCGTGTCAACTTCAAGGCCTTTGGAGCTCCTTCATGTGGATCTCTTTGGTCCTCCATCATGGGATAGTCTTGGTGGGAAGAAATATGGTCTTGTCATTGTTGATGATTATTCAAGATACACATGGGTATTCTTTCTCAAGTCCAAGGACGAGATGAAGACCACCTTCATTGATATTTCCAAGCAAGCACAAAGGAAATATAACATGGCTATCTTGGCAATACGAAGTGACAATGACTCCGAATTCAAGAACTACACCTTGGAAGAATTCTTGAGTGATGAGGGGATAGAACATCAATATTCCGCACCTTACACCCCTCAACAAAATGGTGTTGCCGAGAGGAAGAACCGTACTCTTGTGGAGATGGCCCGGTCCATGTTGGATGAGTACAAGTCACCATATAGTTTTTGGGCCGAAGCCATCAACACCGCATGTCATGCATCAAACCGTCTCTTCCTTCGCAAGATCTTGATGAAGACCCCCTATGAACTTCTAACCGGTCACAAGCCAAACGTCAAATACTTCCGAGTATTCGGTTGTAAGTGTTTCTTTATGAATAATAAAGAACGGTTAGCTAAGTTTCAATCCAAAACAATTGAGGGTATATTTGTTGGGTATGCGTCAAATTCTCACGCATATAGGGTCTACAACAAATCCACCGGATGTGTTGTGGAAACTTGTGAAGTGGAGTTTGATGAATTTAATGGCTCCCATGGGGAGCCAGTTGATCTAAGTGATGTAGGTAATAATGAAGATTCGTCTCAAGACATCTTGGCTATGGGCATTGGAGATCGTGGGCCCATTGCTCAAGTTCCTATAGATGATGAGGTGGGTGATGGTCCAAGTGTTCCCCCACCAGAAGCACCTCCTCCTACCTCTCAAGATCCGATTGCTCATGAGGAGTCCATTATACAAGAACAAGAACAAGTCCCTCCACAATCGGATGTGGCTGCTCGACCACATATTGATGATGCGGTTGATCCACGAGATCGGCTTGACCGCATTTGCTTTGGAGAAAATGATGAAATTGATGTTGGCTCCGCCCTTGATGATGAACCAAATGTTGTTCATGAGCCCGAATGGGTGGAGCCTATTGAAACTCCAACTTCCATCATGCCATTGGTGGCTAGACGTGTTGATGTTGACAAGATTCTCACGGGGTTGGGGCAAGGTATAGTTACTCGTCGTCAACTTATGAAATTTTGCGCTCACTTCTCGTTTGTGTCTTGCATTGAACCACTTAGGGTTGAACAAGCACTTGAGGATGTGGATTGGCTCATTGCAATGCAAGATGAGCTCACCAGTTTCACCCGGAATGAAGTTTGGTCCCTCGTGAGAGGCCTTCCGGTCAAGATCATAACATCATTGGAACCAAGTGGATCTTCAAAAACAAGCAAGATGAATATGGCAATATCATTCGAAACAAGGCAAGGCTAGTGGCTCAAGGGTACTACCAAGTTGAAGGCTTGGATTTTGATGAGACCTTTGCTCCTGTTGCTCGTCTTGAATCTATACGCATGTTTCTTGCTTATGTCGCATTCAATGGATTCCCATTATTTCAAATGGATGTAAAAAGTGCTTTTCTTAATGGTCCACTACAAGAGGTTGTATATGTAGCACAACCACCCGGATTTTCTGACCCTCATCACAAGGACCACGTGTACAAACTTCATAAGGCATTATTTGGTCTTAAGCAAGCCCCTAGGGCTTGGTATGACCATCTTAGGAATTTTTTACTCGAGGAAGGATTTGTGAGGGGTGTCATTGATGCCACTCTTTTTACCAAGAGAACCAGTGGTGAATTGCTCATATGCCAAATCTATGTAGATGACATAATATTTGGTTCCCCTAACCCATCTTTGTGCAAGTGGTTCTCGGTAACTATGACCAAGAACTTTGCAATGTCCATGATGGGGAGCTTGAAGTACTTCCTTGGATTTCAAATCGAGCAATTTGCCGAAGGAACCTTCATCTCCCAAACAAAGTACATTCAAGACATGCTCGTGAATTTTGGTATGAAGGATGCCAAGCCATGCAAGACACCCATGCCCACAAGAGATATCTAGATCAAGACCTTTCCGGTATTCTTTTTGATGCTACTCTTTATCGTTCTATGATTGGGTCATTGCTTTACCTTTGTGCATCTAGACCGGATATCATGCTTAGCGTAGGAATGTGTGCAAGATATCAAGCCCCTCCTATGGAGAGTCATCATTTGGCGGTTAAGCGCATTCTTAGATACCTTGTTCATACTCCTCTGTTGGGCCTTTGGTACCCCAAGGAAGCCAAGTTTGATCTCTTGGGGTACACCGATGCGGATTGGGCCGGAGACAAGGTGGATCAGAAGTCAACATTCGGTTCTTGCCAATTTCTTGGGCTCTCATTGGTAAGTTGGCACTCCAAGAAGAAAAATTGTGTCTCCCTCTCCACTGCCGAAGCCGAGTATGTGGCCGCCGCAAGTTGTGCCACCGAAGTTCTATGGATGAGGAAAACCTTGAAGGATTATGGCCTCACCTATAAGAAGGTTACCCATCTTATGTGACAATGAAAGTGCCATCAATATTGCCAACAACCCGTGTCAACATCCTCGTACCAAGCATATTGACATTCATCATCACTTCATACGGGATCATATTCAAAAGGGTGATATTATTCTTGCACATGTAGGCACCGACAAGCAACTTGCCGATATTTTCACGAAGCCGTTGGATGAAGAAAGGTTTTGCCAACTAAGGGGTGAACTTGGTATCTTGGAACGTTATAGCTTTTCTGCCTAGGGATATCTTACTCTCATTCATGCACATAGCATATAACTTGTCTAGATGTAGGCATATACGTAGGGGGAGAAACTCAATTCATGAGTTCTCTCCTCTCTAGAAAATGCACAAAGAGAACCAACATCAACAATCCGCATGCTCACTTCGGTGAATCCATGTGTAGCGGTTCAAGCTGGAGTCGTGTTTTTCGACCCAAGATACATCTTCGCGGTGTCAAAGCACATACACTCAAATATGGTGGTTTCGGCCACCGCCCTTCCTTTCGAAAGGAATGTCGTGTCTTGTGTGCTTGATTGGTTGGTTTTACTTATACATATATATACATATCCACTATGACCCTATCTCCCGTATGGCCTTGGTATTTTTCTCTGTCACAGACTTCGCCCAGGCATCAGACATCCGGTACACACCGGACGTCCGGTACCTGGAACACCCACCGCCTGGACCTCACACAACCATTCTGCCCTATCGGAAATCCGGTGCCCATCGGACGTCCGATCTATCGGACGTCCGACCCGCACCGGAAGTCCGTTTCCGTGCAGACTGTATAAACACAACCGCGTGGAGAGGGGTAGTTCTCCTCTCCACGCATTCGTCTACAGCCGCCTGCCACCACCGCCCGTCTCTCCCGACTGTCGCCGCCGGCCGCCTTGACCGGCTCCTGGCCCCTCTCCTCCGGATCTTCGCGCCACGGGTACCCTTCCCCTCGATCTATCCTTTCCTGCAGTTACTTTTTGGGATGGTGTCTAGATTCTTGCCTCATTGCTTATTCCCCATATAGGGTTTCACCATGGTTTGCACGAAGCAATCCGTGCAAAAGATAGTGGGTGGATCCGTCTCCCGGGGTATGCCTCTACTTCCTGTAGTGATTCTTCCCTGTCCCATCCCGGTCAAAATCAGTTTTCACTCATCCATGGTATGTTTTGACTAGGGGGGGTCCGAGGATTCTGATGAACATCGGCGTCCCAAACGCATTGCTCGTCGGGCGATCTCTCGTGGGAAACAGCCTCAACACCTTGCATCATCCGAGGACAGCGATGACACTCATGATGATCCCGACATCACGTTTGAGAATGAGGAAGTCGACGAGGACTTTGTTGCTGACTTTGAGGAGGATGACCTCATTCCTGATGAACCCGTTCGCCCGGCGGCGCATGCCAAATTGAGTTCACGTCACGCTGCTCGGGGTTCCTCCTCTGCTTCGGGGGCTCATGCTGATGATGATGTGGCCCCAGATGACGCTCTACCGGTGGCCCGTGTTCACATCTCTTGTGAACTAGTTGCCACCCATGGCCGTCCTGCCTCATACTACACCAAGTCGTCTGCCACTGCTTATCAGAAATTGTGCCGTGATGTCAACCAATTTGATGTGGAGCAGGATTGTCTAGATACACGTTTTTGGACCAATGTGTAGGCAGATGTGTTCTCCTATGTTGTTCTGCATAAAGGGCTGGTCAACTCTCATGCTTGCATTCCACTCCAGTTCATTCGGGATAACGCGTCCAATTTTCCGGGTGTCCGTGCTATCATTGATGCTATGGGTCTTGATGCGCCCTTTGGATTTCAGCGTGACTGGAACAAAGCAGCCATTCTTCAGTTCTCTTCCACATGCTTCTTCAAGAACAAGACCATTTTGTGGATGACTGGTGAGGAGCGTCTCTCTGCTACATATACTCAGTTTGTGAAGGCCCTTGGCTTTCGGGCCTCTGGTTTTCGCATCCACTCTGCCAACAAGGAGCACAGGCCCATGACTCATGAAGGTTGCATTCGTCTCATCAAGCCGGATCTGCAAGGTGATGATGCCTACAAGAAGCTCAATGATGTGTCCATCAGGCTACCCCAGTTTCACTTTCTGTTCCAGTGTGTGCTTCGGACTCTATATCCGAAGTCTGGGGACAAATCCACTTGTAGCAGCTATGCAATTGATCTGATGTGTCGCATGGAGTCGCACCCCACGGAGCTTATTGATATACCACACTTTATCTGGAATGAGATCCGTCTTGCCAGCATTCAGACTAAACGCAGTTTCCCTGATGCACCGTTCATCATGACCCTCATTCAGTCTCGTGCATCACACCCTATTGAGATCACTCATCGTCCCCATGTGGACCGTTCCGACCTACATGTACTATGATGCCCCTGCTCCCACGACTCGCGCTGTTCCGGAGTCTTCTACTATTGGTGGCACTCTCCGGCGCCACTCTTGATAGAGGCGAAGGTGTCCCGATGTTTTGATGAGATGATGGAGATCGATTTTGGTGGAGTAGACTTTCACGACCCGACTACGAACGTGCGAAGACGTTGCGCCTTAGCAATCGCTAAACCAACTCCGAGAGGTTATTGATCCCGCGGATGCACGATCAACCTGACCACGAAGGTCAATTCCTGCAAGCAATCGAAGAACAAGAAAGAACTAAGAATTGCAATCTGGATATTGCGAATATAAGATGAAAGATTAACAGAAGTTGGGGTTCCAATGCGGTCTTGGCCTGGTCGGACGACACAAACGAAGAACTCGAAGTTGCGGCTATGGCTAACTTAAATCTAATTAAAATCCAAGTCTAAACGACGCCCTAAGGGCTGTATATATGGGGGAACAGAGGGGATTTTCGTGACCCCTTGGAGGTGGGGCCCGAAAACAACCCTAACTCGGTTTCCCCACACATACGGACTCTAAAAACAGCCTATAATGTGGTATTTCGAAATTACATGGGCCCAGCCCAATATTAAGGTGACGCAGCACCTATAATTGCTCTTGGACGAAAATAATGAAGTGGCATCTCGTGTATTTCGTCCAAGCCTTCATGCATGTCTTATGGTGGCTTCAAAGTGCGAAAATCCTCACTGGAAGCTCCATTGTTATTTCCCGCGCGCGCACCTTCTTCTCCATGCTTGATCCCGCTCCAATGACCGTCCTTCTTGTCCATGCTAGGTCCTTCATTCATAAGCAAAACAAAAGTATCTAATTTAGGCAGCATCATATGTTCATGAACATTAGAAGGATTCGCAAGAAACGAAAGTACCTGATAATTTAGTTGACGTGCACGTGCTCTAGTAACTGGTCCAGTATGTGTAGTTGGTGAGGGTATGGGTGTAACATTAGTAGGGATGTCCTCATCATCCTCCCCTTCTTGAATTGAAGACGTCCTCGACGGAAGCTCATCATCTTCTCCCAAATAAGGTTTCAAATCTGCAATGTTAAATGTGGGACTAACCCCAAAATCTGCAGGTAGCTCAAGTTTATATGCATTATCATTAATTTTCTGTAAAACCTTAAAGGGACCATCAGCTCGTGGCATTAACTTAGACTTGCGCAAATCAGGAAACCTATCTTTACGTAGATGTAACCAAACAAGATCTCTTGGTTCAAACACAACATGCTTTCGACCCTTATCACCAGCAAGCTTGTATCTAGCATTCATGCGCTCAATGTTTTCTTTAGTTAACTCATGCATTTTTTAATATCAATTCAGCACGTTGCTTAGCATCAAAATTAACCTTCTCCGAAGATGGAAGAGGCAGCAAATCAATAGGTGCACGAGGTAGAAAACCATAAACAATCTCAAAAGGGCACATTTTAGTGGTAGAATGCACTGAACGATTATAAGCAAATTCAATATGAGGTAAACATTCTTCCCACAGTTTCAAGTTACTTTTTAAAACAGCCCTAAGCATAGTAGACAATGTCCTATTGACCACTTCAGTTTGTCCATCAGTTTGGGGATGACATGTAGTACTAAAAAGTAGTTTAGTCCCCAACTTAGCCCATAAGCATCTCCAAAAATGGCTAAGAAACTTAGTATCACGATCCGAGACAATAGTATTGGGCACACCATGTAAACGAATAATCTCTCCAAAGAATAAATCAGCAACATTAGCAGCATCATCGCTTTTATGACATGGTATAAAATGTGCCATCTTAGAAAATCTATCCACGACAACAAATATGCTATCCCTCCCCTTCTTTGTTCGAGGCAAGCCTAAAACAAAGTCCATGGATATGTCCTCCCACGGAACACTAGGTACAGGTAAAGGCATGTATAAACCATGAGGATTGAGTCGTGACTTAGCTTTTTGACATGTAGTGCAGCGAGCAACAAAACGCTCAACATCCCGTCTCATCTTTGGCCAAAAGAAATGTGTAGCAAGTACGTCCTCCGTCTTCTTCACGCCAAAATGTCCCATTAATCCTCCTCCATGCGCCTCCTGCAACAACAAAAGACGAATAGAGCTAGCTGGAATGCATAGCTTGTTAGAACGGAACACAAACCCATCATTAAGGACAAACTTGTTCCATGTTCTACCCTCTCTACAATTCTGCAATACATCTTTAAATTCCGCATCATTTACATATTGTTCTTTGATTGTCTCTAAACCGAATATCTTGAAGTCAAGTTGTGAAAGCATAGTATAACGACGAGACAAAGCATCAGCAATAATATTATCTTTCCCCTTCTTGTGTTTAATGACATAAGGGAAAGTCTCAATAAATTCAACCCACTTAGCATGTCTACGATTAAGTTTTGCTTGGCTTCTTATGTGTTTCAAAGATTCATGATCAAAATGTATAACAAATTCTTTGGGCCATAAATAATGTTGCCAAGTTTCTAATGTCCGAACAAGAGCGTATAATTCCTTATCATAAGTAGAATAGTTCAGACTAGGCCCACTCAATTTTTCAGAAAAGTATGCAACAGGTTTAGCATCTTGTAATAACACACCTCCCAAACCAATCCCACTAGCATCGTATTCAAGCTCAAAAGTCTTATTAAAATCAGGAAGTTGGAGCAAAGGAGCATGTGTTAACTTATCTTTCAATACCGTGAAGGCTTCTTCCTGTGCGGTACCCCAAGTAAAAGGCACATCCTTGCGTGTAAGCTCATTGAGAGGTGCACCAATGGTGCTGAAATCTCTCACAAAACGCCTATAGAATCCAGCGAGGCCAAGAAAACTCCTCACTTGTGTGACCGTTTTGGGCTGCGGCCAACTCTCAATCGCCTCGATCTTGGCTTTATCAACTTCAATTCCCTGCGGAGTAACAACATAGCCAAGAAACGATACTCGGTCGGTGCAAAAGGTGCACTTCCCAAGGTTACCAAACAAACGTGCATTACGTAGAGCAATAAAAACAGCACGTAAATGATCCAAATGTTCCTCCAAAGATTTGCTATAAATCAGTATATCATCAAAATAGACTACCACAAATCGTCCAATGAAATCACATAAAACCTCGTTCATTAATCTCATGAAAGTGCTAGGTGCATTAGTTAACCCAAAAGGCATGACTAACCACTCATATAATCCAAACTTAGTTTTAAATGCCGTTTTCCGTTCATCCCCTAATTTCATGCGAATTTGATGGTATCCACTACGCAAATCAACTTTGGAAAACATGGTAGAGCCACTTAATTCATCAAGCATATCATCTAACCTAGGAATAGGATGACGATAACGAATAGTAATATTATTAATGGCTCTACAATCAAAACACATACGCCAAGTTCCATCCTTTTTAGGCACTAATATAACACGAACATCACAAGGACTAAGGGATTCACGTATGTAACCTTTGTCGAGTAGCTCTTGTACTTGACGCTGAATCTCCTTCGTCTCCTCCGGATTGGTACGGTATGGCGCACGGTTGGGCAGCGAAGCACCAGGAATTAAGTCAATCTGATGCTCAATTCCTCGAATAGGTGGTAATCCCGGTGGTACGTCTTGTGGAAAGACGTCAATAAACTCCTGCAAAAGGTCAGTGACAACAGGAGGCAAAGAAGGAGGCAATTCCTCAAATGAAAACAAAGCTTCTTTGCACACAAAAGCATAGCACACATATTGACTAACATCCAAATCCGAAATATCAACCTTAGTAGCAAGCAAAGTTGGACTAGTCAATTTAATTTCATTAGAAACAGCAGAAGAAGATTTGCTATTAGTCTTATGTTGTTGCTCAAATTCTTTAGCTGCTATCTCATTTTCGCTCTTATGTTTCTCCTGTTTAGCTTTACTAGCTCTAGCAAGATCATCTTTCACAATTTGTTCAGGAGACATAGGAAGTAAAGCAATATTTTTATCCTGATGAACCAGAGTAAACTGATTTGTCCTACCATGGTGTACAACATTCCTATCAAATTGCCATGGTCTACCAAGTAAAAGAGAGCATGCTTGCATGGGTACCACATCACAATCAACATAATCAGCATATGCAGCAATGCTAAAGTGCACACGAACAGAACGCGTTACCTTAATCTTACCACTATTGTTAAACCACTGAATATAGTACGGATGGGGGTGTGGTCTTGTGGTGAGAGATAGCTTCTCCACCAACTCCATGCTCGCCAAGTTGTTGCAACTCCCTCCGTCAATGATGATGCGAACCGAACGTTTTTTCACCACTCCCTTTGTGTGGAACAAATTATGCCTCTGGTTTTGCTCGACCTTCGATACCTGCACACTTAACACACGTTGAGCAACCAAACTAGCATATTGATCTGCATCATCAGGAGCCATATACTCTATATCATGAGCATCATCATGGGCACCCTGTTCCTCATGAGCAATGAGAACTAAAGTCTCCTCATCATAGTCACTCGCTGACTCATACCCACCATCCACCGTAATAGTCATCACACGCTTGGAGGGACAGTCTTTTGCGAAGTGACCTCCACCTTGGCACCTACGACATTTAATATCACGATCTCGTGTTTGCCCTGTGGAAGCCATGGATGAAGAAGAACTCGCCGCTGGACCACTTTGTGCACCCTTGAATGGTGGCGCTGGCTGTTTTGGTGGCTCCCTGTAAGAATGAGCGGCTGAAGTAGATGGTGGTGCAGCAGGACGTGTGGATGTAGAAGGTCCACGCGATGTCCATGATGTATTTCGTCCTGCAGAAAAGTTAGGTCTCGTAGCGGCCTGTCGATCCTGCACTTCACGTTCAGCTTTACAAGCAAGATGAAACAAACGAGTAATAGTAGCATAGTGCTTGTATTCTAGAATAGTTTGTATCTCCCTGTTTAAGCCACCTATAAAACGTGCAAACATAGCTTCATTATCCTCTACTAGGCCACATCTAATCAATCCAGTTTGTAATTCTTGATAATATTCCTCTGCAGAATTTTTTCCTTGTCTCAAACGCTGTAATTTTTGTAGCAATTCACGTTGATAATAAGGAGGAACCCAGCGAGTACGCATAGCATCTTTTAAAGCAGCCCAAGTAGCTGGAATATTATTAGCATGCAATCTACAATGTTCAGACCACCAAATAGATGCAAAACCCGTGAATTCACAAACAGCAGCAGTAACACGTCTATTCTCAGGATATTGTAAACATGTAAAGCGTTGTTCAGTTTCTAACTCCCAAGTAAGATAAGCATCAGGAATATATCTACCCTCAAACGGCTTAAGATTCAATTTAAGTTTAGGCACATGTTCGTCATCGCGTACCTGAGGGGGTGGTTGGTGTCGACCGTGGCGAATGTTGGGACGTGGACGTCCAACTGGCTGTTCATAGGCCGCTTCTTGTTCCACCTCCTCCTCGTAATCACCCTCGTAGTTGTCGTCCTGGCCGACGTTAGAGGCAGCAGCAGCAGTAACTGCAGCAGCAGCAGGAGCACCAGCAGCTTGTCCGCCCGGAAAAAGAATACGTCGTGCACGTCGTGGTGGCGGTGGCTGTGCTGGAGCGGCCGCAGGCTGTATAGGTAAGCGTGCGAGCAACTCAGTAAACTTGGCGTCGAGCTTGGTGTCGATCATCTTCTCCACACCATCAATCGCCTCTGTAAATCTGTTCTCGATGTCATTCACCTGTTCAGACATCATTTGTGCAAATTTATCATGTAATGCTTTGTTTGTCATATTCTCCCAATCAGGTGCATCCCGCGCCACTTCATCATGGGATCCTGGCATGGTTAGCAGAAATAGAAAACACACAGAAGTATGATCCTACTTCTACTAATGGGATGTGGGGTGGTGGAAAGCACAAATCCGTCAAGCTTTTCTTCAGTTCTTACCGATTCTTACCTAGCAGCAGGTGGTGATGTACAACCAACGGGTCAAAACTCTCAGAGATGTGGTAGAGCGATGGCCAGGAGGTGTCAACCGCACGAAGTAGAATATATGTGGAGCTGTAGGTAGGCTTGACAAATATGGTAGCAAAAAGCTCAACAGTAATCAAAACAGAGATGCAAAGTTGAATAAACACTCAACGTCGGTACTGTGCTGATCCTAGGCTAGACCGTACTAGAGACGCGAGCCTAAAACACCAACGAAAGCACGGCGCGGCACGTAATCAACTGAGAAGCACACTCTGAATTTTTTTTCCTCTTTTTTTTTGCGAGGCGGGACTGCGGTGGCTGAAAAAGTGCGAAAAAATCACTATGGTGGCGAACGTCTCAAAATGAGTTTCTGGACCTAAGGAACGTATGGGCACGAAATTTTTTCACCCCCGAAATTTTTGGCCTAAAAACTGCTCTGGAAAGCGTGCCAGACTCTTTTTTTTTTTTTGGAAATCACCCTCTTCTACGTACGACAAAGATTGGTGAAATCCGACTCTAATCAACTCCAAAACTATTCTGGCTACGGGGATATCTCAAACCGAACGGGTGATGGAACTCAACTGGGATTGGTAGGTCGTGGTGGTGTATATGGACTCGGGTTGGCGGAACGTGGTGGTGTTTCTGGACTCGGATTGGTGGCAGCGGACGGATGGCACTAGTGCGGCGGCAGCGTGACAAACTGTGATCAGAACTCGAAACTCTAAGGAACTAGGCGCTAAGATCAGCAACTCGACACAACGATGCAACCGCAAATTCAACAAAGCAAACTACTGTAAAGAAAACTGGACAAAGGCTCGGACTGTTTTGGGACGTGATGATCTAACCCTAATTTTTTTGTTGTTGGATTTTTCGTGGACTGTAGGTATGAAGAACAGAACCAATCTAGACTACGAAAACTGGTAAATCTCACCGAGCAACCTGGAAATCTGATACCACTTGATAGAGGCGAAGGTGTCCCGATGTTTCGATGAGATGATGGAGATCGATTTTGGTGGAGTAGACTTTCACGACCCGACTACGAACGTGCGAAGACGTTGCGCCTTAGCAATCGCTAAACCAACTTCGAAAGGTTATTGATCCCGCGGATGCACGATCAACCTGACCACGAAGGTCAATTCCTGCAAGCAATCGAAGAACAAGCAAGAACTAAGAATTGCAATATGGATATTGCGAATATAAGATGAAAGATTAACAGAAGTTGGGGTTCCAATGCGGTCTTGGCCTGGTCGGACGACACAAACGAAGAACTCGAAGTTGCGGCTATGGCTAACTTAAATCTAATTAAAACCCAAGTCTAAACGACGCCCTAAGGGCTGTATATATGGGGGAACAGAGGGGATTTTCGTGACCCCTTGGAGGTGGGGCCCGAAAACAACCTTAACTCGGTTTCCCCACACATACGGACTCTAAAAACAGCCTATAATGTGGTATTTCGAAATTACATGGGCGCAGCCCAATATTAAGGTGACGCAGCACCTATAATTGCTCTTGGATGAAAATAATGAAGTGGCATCTCGTGTATTTCGTCCAAGCCTTCATGCATTCCTTATGGTGGCTTCAAAGTGCGAAAATCCCCACTGGAAGCTCCATTGTTATTTCCCGCGCGCGCACCTTCTTCTCCATGCTTGATCCCGCTCCAATGACCGTCCTTCTTGTCCATGCTAGGTCCTTCATTCATAAGCAAAACAAAAGTATCTAATTTAGGCAGCATCATATGTTCATGAACATTAGAAGGATTCGCAAGAAACGAAAGTACCTGATAATTTAGTTGACGTGCACGTGCTCTAGTAACTGGTCCAATATGTGTAGTTGGTGAAGATGTGGGTGTAACATTAGTAGAGATGTCCTCATCAACTCTTCTGAGAAGGCGCCCATGCGGAGGATTGCTCACTTCTTGGGCAAGGCCCAGTCAGCTATGATGAGGGCTATCACGTTCAACTGCACCTCCAACCACGATGTGGTCACTAGGCTCGTCTCCTCCAAGAACAAGCTCAAGGCCCGTCTTCGTGCAGCTGGTGAGGCCAATGTCAGCGATGATGAGCTTCTTCCGGAGACTCCTCCTGCTGGACTCGGCTTCGACTTCCCCACGGGACCGGAGTGGGCGGACTTCTTCCCGGAGGCTTCGGGTGCTAGTGGCAGTGGCACTCACTAGATCGTGCATGTTGGTGTTGCCCCTTTTTGGTACTTGATGCCAAAGGGGGAGAGACATATGCGTTTTATGCGTTTTATCTATGTGGCTAGGAGTTTATCTTAAGTCTTGTGTTTGGTCTACTTTGTTATGTCGTTGTTTGAACTTGGTGTGTGTCTAGGATCTTATACGAACCATGTGAACCTTTGGTACTATGCATGGTGTTGTCTTATGTCTTGGCTTGCATTGTTGGTGGTTCTTTGGTCATATTTGATATCTTGTGCTTGCAATATACATTATCGTTGTCATACTCATGTATTGCTAGCATCAATAAGATGTCATTTGAATGTGTAATACCATGTGATGGGACTACTCTCAAGGTGTGCATCTTGCTTCAAGTCAAGAATCCTACATGCACACATTGAGGGGGAGTTCATAATAAAACTTGCTCCCACTAAGACTAAAATGTGTACATTATTGGGAGCTATATGTATGTTGTCATCAACTACCAAAAAGGGGGAGATTGAAAGTGCAATCATGCCCTTAATCATATTTTGATGTTGATGCCAATATACATATAGAGGGATAATAATGTTTGTCAAGTTTATCTCAGGTTTTAGTCCTCGGTTCGTTGTGATGGTGGATCATAGACCATCGATATCTAAAATTGCTCAAGACATGGAACCAATGAATTTGAAGCGTAAGCTTTTTCCAGTTATCTTAATTATAGGGATCCCCGCACTATTAAGAGGGGGTCAGTGGGTGTACTGTTTAAGTCTTGCTCAAACATCTCGCAAAACAAATGAATTTCTTGTCACACACTCATTTTAAACAAGCCTGCTGAATATACACACATCGGACGTCCGGTCCCTACCAGGCGTCCGGTACCTGATGCTCTCGGATGTCCGGTCACCGTCGGAATAAGGGTCCGAGAGGTCAGTGGGATTTTGCCCCATTTCATCGGATTTCCGGTCCCTATTGGACGTCCGGTTGGCGTCGGACTAAGGATCCGAGGGGTCAGTAGCGTTTTTCAATGTTTCATCGGATTTTCGGCGCTCATCGGACATCCGGTCATCGGATGTCCGGTATCCGTCGGACGTCCGGTACATGTTGTTTTCTTCTGCGCATGTTGTGTACTAGTGAGTGTCCAGTGTGAACCGGACGTCCGATATGCACGTACTAGACGTCCGGTCCGAACCGGACATCCGATACTTATGTAGGCAGAATGCTCCAACGGCCATTTCTGGCCTTGGGCTATAAATATGCCCTCTCCACCACATGAGAGGGTTGACCACTTCATTCGCAACACGCCCAAGAACACAAGTGCTCCCTCTCACTCTCTCCCTCACCAAATCTCAGATCCCAGAGAGCCCCGTGAGAGTTCTTGACGGATCTTTCACCCAGTGATAGATCCGCCCCTTCCCCATCTTTCAACCAAAGCAAATCTCATTTTGAGCAAGTCTTGAGCTTTCCCTATTGATCTTGTTACACTTGGAGGTTGGAGACTCCTAGGTGGGTAGGAGGAATCGACCATTGTGATTACCCCCGTTGAGTTTGTGAGGGTTTGGTGGCCACCTTTAAGGTCAACCGGTAGTGGTTGGTGTGCCTTCGTGGTTTCACCCACTCTCTCCGAATGGTGAGTAGCTTCCATCCAAGGAAGTGAACATCGGGATACATCGTTGTCTTTGCGTCATTCGGTTATCCCTACTCTTTCCCCTTATTACTTGTACTACCATATTATTTGCCCCTCACTTGCTTTAGTATAGTGTGCTTATTGTTTTTCTGGTCACTACTTGGTAAACCTTGCAATTGTTAGGCACACATTTATCTTCTGCATTATTGCCTAAAATTGTTAAGTAGTGTTAAAATTGTAATAAGACCTATTCACCCCCCCCCCCTCTAGGTCTATCTCGATCCTTTCAGTGATAGAGTAATATATTTGGTTTTTATGTCTTATATTTTTGTTCCTAAGTAATTCTTGCATGTGCTCCGTTGTTGTGTATTGCTTTGGCCAAGTGGTAGGTAGTGACTCCAAGAGGGAACGTTATGCTCGATTGTGGGTACATGCCCCCTGATGACACGCTTGAGTGACAGAAACATGAGTCTAGGGGATGTGCTGTGGCCACAAGGGGGAAAACAACGGTGCTTGTAACCGCGGTTGCAAGGATTTTTTACTTTACGCAAAGTTCTTTTTAATGCAGTTGTCTGTTGCTTTGGGTTTACACTTCGGGAGGGGCTCACAATTAAAACCAGCGAGATGTTCTGGATAGATATCTCAAGATGGATGATTAGTAGTGGATGCAGATAGATTTCGGTCTATTTATTTTGGCGTACTGCCCATGCTTATGAGCCTCTCCCTTACTTTTGTAGCATAGTTAGCATTGCGGTGCGCTTATAATCCTGTCAATTGCCCATCTGTAATTTGTTTACCTCGCATAGCAGTTTTATCGTCTTTTGGGAGATAGACATCACTAGTGAACATCACGGGACCCCGGTCCATATTCTCATCACTGTTTACAAGCTCATTTATTTTCTCGCATTTACTTTCAGTTGCTATCATTATCACTATCCTTTGTGTTTTTTATCCTTTGTAAACAATAAGAACGGAGAGATTGACAACCTCTCTAAACTTCGTTGGGAGCAAAGTTATTTGTGTATGTGTGCAGGTCCATGTGAAGTAAGCAACCCTGAGGTTGTGAACGGCACCATTGTTCACTTCACCACCTACTTATCATTATCGGAGTCCTACTGGATTGATAACCTCGGTATCTTCACTGAGGGAAATTTGCTGCTATCCTACATCTCACCTTCCACTTGGGGTAAGCAACAATGGGCGAGAAGCCATTATCACTTCGTAAACGTGCGGTATCGTCGTGTGTGACGAGTACTCCACTTAACCTGTTAGTAACCGCTCTCGACAGTAGGTCGATGTCTTGTGTTGCCTTCTTGTTGATGCTTGCTCGTGTTTGCTTCGTAGTAATAGATGCTTGCTCGTTGATTGCTTTCCAATGTTTACCGCCTTGTGTGCTTCCGCGGGTACCTCTCGGAGACGATGCGAGCTTGCGATCAACTACACCTTCGGATCCCGACTTACCAACAGGCAAGGACTATACATTACTTATGATCCATTCTATTTAAACCAGCGGTTTGCATGCTAGTCTAGGTTAGGTTCGATGTTTGATCCTACCACATGTTTACAGCCTCTTTTAAACCGATACAGCCATGTCCCCTCCCAGCAAACCTTGTACTGCTATGTTACTATTGCTCGTTGCTTAGCCCCTGCTTAGTATGCATGCTTAGGAGGCTATGATGTTACCCTGTTAATCTTTGGTTTGGGATATCACATTATTATATTGTTGTTGATGATATGATTATTATAATGTTGGCTATATTCGACGAAGGATGGAAGGTCTAGGCTATCCCGCCCCGACGCTTTGTTCCATTCGAGTCACCTAGGATCCGAGTTCCGGGTATTGGTTTTAAGACTGAGCGTGCCTAACCGCGTGTGGGATTTTATGGGGTCCCCTTTTCTTTCCTATTTAACTTCAAACATTTCTAGAGGTGGCCCAAGCTGATTTATCATTTGAAAACATGCATATATATCTTGTCGGGTCGCTCCTAGCATATATCTTTTAAAACAACTTGGGCCAGTGGAGACATGGTTTCTCTGTTGGTAAACTCGATCAGCTAGGACCCGGTTTCCCATGTGTGATTAACCGCCAATCCGACCTGCGTCATACGGAAGAGTCCGATCCGAGAGCGTGGCCGGCTTTTGGATTGCGTGTCGACTACCCGGGGCCACCCAGATTTGTTTGTTGTTAGTTAGAGGGACCTATCGCATCGGATCAATCGGAACTAAGTCATAAAATGGTTGCCTATAATGGGTAGCAACTGAGAGTGATGGGCGTGCGTGCGGAGCCTTGTAATGGGCAGTTGGTACACCCCTGCAGGGTTAAATCTTTTCGAGAAGTCGTGCCCACGGTTATGGATGACTTGAGACCTACTCCTTGTTCATAGACAACAATAACTGAGATAATCTTAATATAACTTGATCAACGTGTGTGTGCCTTGACTGCTTCTTCTTCGTCGCGATGCGAAGAGGAGGACAAGGATAGGATAGGTGTTATGTTTGCGTAGTAGGTGGATAGCAGACTTGTTGGAGGCGATTCCTCATCGAATGCTTGGCTTCTTATCTTATTCTCTAGATCGTTAGCCACTTCATAAATGCTAGTGCAGCAGCAACCTCACCACTTACCCCATCCTTACCGTAAACTACTAGTTGTCCTAGAATGACGAGTGATGAAGTCCTTGCTAGGTCAGTTGACCACTACAGTTGGATGCTGAGTACCTCTGTACTCATGATACTACCCTCAAACTCTTTTCAGGGTTCTTGATCGACAACAGGTACGGTGATCGACGTTTCACGTGGAGACTCGACGACGACTAGTTAGGCGGATCCCGGCGAAGGGCCTGGACCCGTGTGGTTATGGGGATCGATGATTTTCTTTTGCCTCTAGGCATTTGATTGTATTCTGTACTCAGACATGTATCTTCCGCTGTTATATTGTATTAAGGCAGTTGTATGCCGCTTCTATGAGATGTTGTATCCTTGTATCTGTAATGTTGTGATATCATGTTGGAAATCCGGGGCATATGGCAATGTCATATGTCGCGGTGGGACCGATATGTGCTTCGTCCCCGGATCTGGATGGAAACATCTAAATCTGGAACAGTACCGCATATCGGGCCTTACAACTCGTGTGGTTACCGGAATGGTGTGTTTTACCTTTTCCATTAGCCATTTGATTGTAGTCTTTACTGAGACATATATCTTCCGCTGATGTAATTTATTTAAGGCATTTGTATGACGATTGTATGAGATGTTGTATTCTTGTAGCTGTAATGTTGTGATATCATGTTGGAAATCCGAGGCATATGACAGTTTCATATGTCGCGGTGGGACCGATATGCGCTTCGTCCTCGGATATGGATGGAAACATCTAGATTTGGAACAACACCGCATATCGGGCCTTACAACCAGGGTCCCAAGGTAACATCAAGGGACTAGTTTTAATGTGCCCGCACAAATCAGAGATGATTTTGCAGTTAATATCAGCAGTCTATGAATTGTATGGTTCCTCTGCAACTACCTTGACAGTAAGAACATCAGTTGGTATAAGTATTGTCACTGGAGAATCACTACTGCTTTGTTTGTGTACTTGCTCCATAGGTGGTGGCCATGGCTCACACATGTGAAGAACATCAGCTGAACGAAGCATGTCTGTTTGAGTAGTGTGGACTTCTGCCTCATGGAGTAAAGGAGAAGCCACCGCAATTTCTGAAATATAGGAAGTAATGTGAGCCTCTATTTTTTTCTTCATTGTGATTGCATATGGTTGAGTATTTTGCAAAATGGATGACTCTTCTGCTACTGATTTGACAAGTTGGGCGTCATTTTGTGCCTTATCATCATGAGTTAAAATAATATCTTGAGCAAGTGTAACAGTAGTGGTGTTTCTGCTATCTTGAGGGTGTTGCTATTTCATAGGCCATTGTTGGAGAACTTGGTCAAAAGTGTCAGTATTTGCGTCCTCATTTGCATCTTCGGCAAGAATTGAGCTAGCAAGAACAACAAGGTTTTCTAAGTCCAGCTGAAGTTGTACAGGTGCATGCTTTAATTGTTTCTCCTGGTTTTTGCGTTTTTGCATTTTTGCTCAGCTTGCTTGTCTTCGGTGCGGAATGACTCACATGCAGAATTGGGGGTTATAGCAATACTGAGACTGTTCTGGGAGGGTGGTGTGCGTTCATTGGTACCCATACGAACATCTACAAGTCTGCAAGTCACATCTTTACTTAATGCTTGTAGGTCATTCTGTAACTGTTATAGAAGCTCAACTCGATGTTCAAAAAATCTGGGAGCAGAGTATCCATAAAAATCTTGCAACTCAAAACTATTAGCATGCCTAATCTCCAACTGATAATCATCTTGGTACACGTAGAGTCCATGTAAACCATGCAAGGCGTCATCTTCCATCCTAGCATGTGCATATTCAATGAATATAGATGATGTATGTGGAGGTGAGTCTTGAGGTGAGCTGTGAAACATTTCTTCAACTGTCCCATATGCAGAAAATACTTGACAGAGCAAGTCTGGAGACACTAATTGTTGATACTGATGTACTACCACATGAAGGACTCTGCCTTGATGGTTTGGAATTGTAGCAAACAAGTGTTGAGCATGGTTACCTTCACTTCCAAGTTGAGTTCTTGGTTCAGACCATGTGTCGAACAGCTTGTGAGTGCCCAACCCATCTGCTAGGGAAACTTGAACCGCCTCCATGGAGAGCAGGAAGAGTTTGGGAGGGATTTGAGGTCAGAGGAGAACCCAACTCCTATCCTTCCTTCGCCGCCGAGACAGGCTAGGAAAGCTTATGCCGACCAGAACATGGCAGCCGCCGTCACCACGCCGCCAAGAGTACCCCGGATCTGGGTGGGTGGTGGGATTTTACTGTTGACACGATGTGTTCCAGCAACCACTGCCCAACTCCAAACCCGTACCGATAAAATCGCCACCATTGGTCACCGGCGCCAGCCAAATCTGGTCAAGAACAGGGTTTTACAGTGCGAGCCCCAACCTTTTCTTCGTCTAGATCCAAACACCGCCGAGGAACATGAGCTCTGAATACCAATTGTCAGGAACTGACTAAGAGATTGACGAGATACAAGCAATTTCAGGGGGAAAAAGTGAGACCACGACAAGCAATCGCAAAGGTCTGATTATTGGAAAGAGGAAAGTAGGGTTACAACCCAGTTTTACAGAAAAGATACGATATCACATGCCTTCTTGATTACACGGTATATATAGCCCAGTAGTCCAACACACACACAAGCAAGGGAAGGAAATAAGAAGTGGGTTACTATGGCCCCTTGGATCCGAGATGGACGGTGTCCCAGTCCTCAGCCACAGCGAAAGGGTAAGTGAGCTGCGGGTGAACAGTAGAAGTGTCGATTTCTTCATTTATGTTCAGACTTCCAGGAATTACCAAGCGTTGGGTCTTGACAGCACGAGGGTAGGGAAGGTCGATGGGAAGGCGCGCGGCGACTCGGGGCTGCCGAATCTGGGCGTCTCCTTGCCGGATCCGGGTTTGGCAGCGTCGAACGACACGACGGCGAGGTATCCTGCGCGGGTGTCCATGATGGCCATGGAACATGAAAGAGAGAGAGAGAGATTAGGGACGGGAGGAGCAGGAGGAAAGAAGAGGAAGGAGGCGCGACGAGGGGAGGGTTGAACTGCATGCAGTGACGGTGCGGCTTACCGGCAGTCGGAGGCGAGGAGGGAGGTGGCGCACGGGAACGAGATGGTTCAGAAGGGAGGCTCAAGGCTTCGAGCGTGGGAGGTGTGGGGCGACGTGGAGGCCTCTGGGCCATTTGTTCCGGATCAGACGGTCCCGAGCGTCTAATCTAGATCTGGGGGTGGGGTTGGCTAGCTGTGTGAGGTGGCAGCGGGGGAGAGGGCTGGTGTGGATCCTGAGGGAGGTAGTGTAACATCCCGATGTTTGAAATGTTTAAGAAAAATATTTCCAAAAAGTGGAGCCAGAAAATTTCGTTTGTTTTATTTGGTTAATAAAATCTTAAGTAGAGTTTTCATAAATTCAGTAGTCTTAATTTTAAGAAATATCAACCTAAATTAAAATTTGAGTTTTGTTCTTCTCTTTTAGATGGACTTGTTTTTCTGGCCTCAACATATTATAAGGCCCGATATGCGGTACTGTTCCAGATCTAGATGTTTCCATCCAGGTCCGGGGACGAAGCACATATCGGTCCCAGCGCGATATATGACGAAGCCATTTGCCCCGGATTTCCAACAAGATATCACAACATTACAGCTACATGGATACAACATCTCATACAATCGGCATACAACTGCCTTAATACAATATAACAGCGGAAGATACATGTCTCAGTACAGACTACAATCAATTGCCTAGCGGCAAAGAGAAAAAGACATCGCTCCCATAACCACACGGGTCCACACCCTCTCCCGGGATCCGCCTAACTAGTCGTCGTCGAGTCTTCACGTGAATTGTCGATCAACGTAACTGTTGTCGATCAAGAACCCTGAAAAGAGTTTGGGGGTAGTATCATGAGTACAGAAGTACTCAGCATCCAACTGTAGTGGTCAACTGACCAAGCAAGGACTTCATCACTCGTCATTCTAGGACAACTAGTAGTTTACGGTAAGGATGGGGTAAGTGGTGAGGTTGCTGCCGCACTAGCATTATGAAGTGGCTAACGATCTAGAGAGTAAGATAAGAGCCAAGCATTCGATGAGCAATCACCTCCAACAAGTCTGATATCCACCTACTTACGCAAGCATAACACCTATCCTATCCTTGTCCTTCTCTTCGCATCCCGACGAAGAAGAAGCAGTCAAGGCACACACACATTGATCAAGTTGTTAAGGTTAACTCAGTTGTTATTGTCTATGAACAAGGAGTAGGTCTCAAGTCGTCCATAACCGTGGACACGGCTTCTCGAAAAGATTTAACCCTGCAGGGGTGTACCAACTGCCCATTACAAGGCTCCACACGCACGCCCATCTCTCTCAGTTTCTACCCATCACAGGCAACCATTTTATGATTTAGTTCCGAGAGATCCGAAACAACAGGTCCCTCTCTAACTAACAACGAACAAATACGGGTGGCCCCCGGGGAGTCGACACCCAACCCAAAAGCCGGCCGCGCTCTCGAATCGGTCTCTACCGTCTGGATGAGGTCAGGATGGCTAACCCTCGCTCGGGCAGGGACCCCTAGATCCCAGGTGTGGACCAACAGGATATACCATCCCACTGGCCCGATTTGTTTTAAATCCACTGGCTGCAGACCAGTTACGCACATGGTTTCTCAAATGGTAATATCATCTTGGGCCACCACTAGAAATGTTTGAAGCTAGTTAGGTAAGAAAAGGGGACCCCATACCATCCCACTCGCGATTAGGCACGCTCGACAAGAGAGACAATACCCAGAACTCGGGTCCTAGGTAACTCGAATGGAACAAAGCGTCGGGGCGGGATAGCCTAGACCTTCCATCCTTCGTCGAATATAGTCAACATTATAATAATCATATCATCCACAACAATATTATAATGTGATAGCCCAAACCAAGGAGTAACAGGGTAACATCGTAGCATCCTAAGCATGCATACTAAGCAGGGGCTGAGCAACGAGCGATAGTAACATAGCAGTACATGGTTTGCTGGGAGGGGGCATGGATGTATCGGTTTGAAAGACGCTGTAAACATGGGGTAGGATCAAACATCGAACCTAACCTAGACTAGCATGCAAACCGCTGGTTGAAATAGAATGGATCATAAGTAATGTATAGTCCTTGCCTGTTGATAAGTCGAGTTCCGAAGGTGTAGTTGATCGCGAGCTCGCATCGTCTCTGAAGGTACCCGCGGAAGCACACAAGACGGTAAACACTGGAAGCAATCAACGAGAAAGCATCTATTACTACGAAGCAAACACGAGCAAACATCAACAAGAAGGCAACACGAGACATCGCACCTACCGTCGAGAGCGGTTACTAACAGGTTAAGTGGAGTACTCATCACACACGAAGATACCGCACATTTAGAAAGGTTCAAGTTGTTTAGCTACACAAGATGAGCAAAGGTTGTTAACATGGCATCTCACTGAATCATGGCAAGTCACACAACCAAGAAAAGGTGAAGCTCAAAGTAATCTATCTATACTAGTCAAGTTAAGCGAGGTGTAATCTATCTATACTAGTCAAAAATGCTATAGTAGCTAAAACAAATCAAACAGAAAAGACAGAAAGAAAGAAAAACAAGAAAAAAAACAAAAAAGGCCTATGCCTCGCACAGGGCGAGGCCCACCCCAGCCCAACTCCCCTTCTCTCACCTCCCGCTACAGGGGAGGGCACGGCATGGCGCCAGTGTGCCGACGAGCTGGCCCCATCCTCACATGCCCCCTGCCCCGTGGAGTCATCGACGCGATAAAGGCAAGCCCCGCGAATTGTGGATCGGCCTCGCCACCTTTTTCCCCCTTGCCTTCGTCTTCTTCGTCGCAACCGAGACCGCCATGGCCGCGGGCTCATGAGCTCGCGCGGCCACTGCGCTACCCAAGCCCCACCGCCTTTTCCTAGAGCCTCCTCAATGTCGTATTCGTCTCCTCACCGGAGGAATCGAGCCGGGACTCCTCGAAGCCCCCGCAATCGTCGTCGTCTTCCTCCTCGGGCCGCCGGGATCGCAGTCGGATTCCGCCACGTTCACGCCTCCTCCGAGCGCGCCGTCACCTGCGTTGGGTTCATGGTGAGCCTCTCTTGCTTCCCCATGTTCCCGTTGTTACCCGATAAGCCCTAACTGCGTTCCCCTTTTTTTCTTGCTCCGGCCGCCGCCGTGGGTGGCCATAGCCGTGAGCACTGTGCCGCCTGGCTCACACAAACCGCACCTACGCACCCGCCTTGGACCGCAGGGTCGATTTCCTGCATGCGCTCGTTCGATTTCCTCCCGAGGCGCCGTGTGCCATCGAAGCCGTGGCACGGCCGCCTCCCGCACTCGCCGTTGCCCCTGTCTCCGGCCACTCCCACGGCCACCGTGGCCTCCACTGGATGCGGCGCGTCGCGTAGGACCTGTAGGACCGAACGGCTCGCGAAATGGTCGTCGGAGCTAGCCGACAGCCTCGCCGCCGTGCCTCTGGCCGGAGTGGCCGCGTCGCCGACGTGTCCCCCCGTGGCCAGTGGGGATGACCCACTGCCATGTGCCCCCCCCCACTAATTATCTTTTAAGGCCTAACCCCCCTACTAATTAAACAGAGACAAAAGAACCCCCTGTTAGACTGACTAGTGGGCCCCAGGTCTTTAGATTAAATAAAACTGTGATATTTAACTCCGTGTCACTTACACATGGACCACCCTGAGTTATTTCTTTAATTTAAATGGATTAATAAGATGAGTCAATGACATGTGGGCCACCCTAATGATTTATTAAATAAAATTGAATTATTATAACTGTGAGGCTTACAGGTGGGTCCCCTCCGTCAGGTTTGACCTGGTCAACCCCTTTGTGGATAAGGTTAGATTAAATAATAAAACAAATCCAAAAAATGATTTAAATTGATTTAAACTTTAAAATTCAATATCTTTTAAACCGTAACTCAGATGGAAAAACTTTATACATGAAAATTGCTTAGAAAAATACAACGAATACGGATACGGTATCCGTATACCAGCCACACCCCTCTAACACAACGAACATCGACATCCCCCCCCCCTCCGGTCCATTTGTCGATAATCACCCGGAGCCGGTGTTTCATGCCCGGATGAATTCCCGCTCCGAGCGTAACACATTGTACTGCGTCAGAACACCGCCAACACTGCGTTTTCCATGTCTTGTATTTCTATTGCTCTTATTGCTTTGTATTTATTGTTTCTCCCCCCTTATTCTCCGTTAGACCCCGCTGCTGCTGTCGACTATACCGCTGCTGGGTACGACTACTTCGTCGACGACCCTACCCCTATCGTCGAGCTACCAGGCAAGCAGAGCCATTCTCTTCCCCAGATATCGCCTATCTTTCCGTACATTTCTTCCAATAGGCATTGTTACTATTGCTGCTACGTTACAATCCTATTCTATTGCATAACCTGTCATTGTCGCCCTTGATGTCCCTCCCTTTATCCTATGCTGCCTATAAATATATATATTATATTCAGCAGTGAGCCCTGCGCATTGTTAGCTAGGATTAGATAGAGGGCCGTCATCACTCAGGGGAGTGAACGCGGATACAATTTATTACAACTGCACAGGTACGGTAGAATGCAGACGCCGCCTAAGGCCGCCTAGCTTGGCTCTGCCGAGCCACCACCAAGTGTGAGCTATCAAGGAGAAATCCTTGTACTCCACTCGTTACTGACTCTGTATAGCCGCTCTAGGTACCTGAGTAACGGATGTCCTTCAGGTAAGAAGTCGTGCGACCCAACGGTGCCCGCGAGTGGTATTGCGACGGGACAACAGGGAGGGTACAACCAGTGTACCGGTGTGCTTGGCCCCTGACCGTTGGCCGCGAGAGTTACCAAACCACGAAAGTCGAGCTCCTCCAGGATCACACGCGAGACAAGGTAAGGAGACAGTTCACCTTGTTGGTAACCGCAGAGACTTGGTGGGACGACAGGGCAGGCACCGATGTACTGGTGGTCCTGACTACTGTCGTTGTCCGCGGGTCAGTTAAGTCGAGGCAACGATAACGGTTGTCCCGCAAGTTAATAAAAAGACTAATGGTTCGGTGGATGTCTTGAGTTGGCTATATTCCATGTACGCACTACCTACCCGTGGGAATTACGAGTTATGGGCTCCTCTAGTTCATAGTCTCGTCTGAGTACTCTTCAGACGTCAGCAGTATCGCGGGCTGATTGCCTGGAAGTGGTGTTGTCTTATTTTCTCGCGCGGTGATATCTTATTTGGTATGTTTATGCTTCACCGGCCAGCCACGCACCATGCAGGAGTACGTTCGGGTTGGGGTCCAAGGCCCGGCGTACTTAGGATTTTGACCGGCGGATGGCCTCTCTGTTGAGTTTGAAAGATGGGTTGTGGAGTGTCGGATAGCCTCGGTGGAGCGTTCCCTAACAAGGTGCCCGCCAACCTGGAGATCCGTGCGTGTAGTGTAGCACAAGTGCACCCCTGCAGGGAAGATTAATCTATTCGAATAGCCGGGTCCACGGTAACAGGACGCTTTATGCTGAAGCTGGATCTTACCACTACAAACTATTATTATTAAACTGTATGGTTCCGGGTTTTCTTCCTCGCTGGGATGTCGAGGAGGTGATCTTGGAGGCATTGCTAATTATTACAACTTACTATTATACAATGATGCAGCAACTTCTGCTGCATTGTTACTTTATGCTTTATATAAATTGTTGGCAATTCTCTCCTCATGCTGCAAGACTCGTTGGAAGATGCTAGTCTTCCATAGGCCTAGATTCTTACCCTTATTCTGATTTCTATCTTGCAATCCACTATATATAGCCTCCCCTTTCCATTTGATAAAATGCATAAATGCTTAGTAGCGGACGTAAGACTCGCGGTATGCTAGATACTCACCTTTGCTTTATTTCACCCTTTTATTTGCGTGATCAGCCGCTGCAGTCGACGTTGGAGCCTTGGGGTCCAGAAGCAGGAGATCCCCGATGCCGACCACCGCAACATGAAGATCCCCGATGCCTTCTACAACGTCGAGTTCCCCTTTGACCAGGAGTAGTTTGGAGGTTCCCAGGCAGGAGGCCTCGCCTTTTCGATTTGTTGTTATTTGTGCTAGCCTTCTTAAGGCAACCTTGTATTCTTGTGTCTGTACTCAGATACTTTTGCTTCCGCTAACTTTGTGCTCTCGAGCTGTTGTATTCGAGCCCTCGTGGCCCCTGGCTTGTATTATTTTATTTGTAGAGTTGTGTTGTGATATCTTACCGTGAGTCCCTGATCTCGATCGTGTACCTTGCGTGTATGATTACTGTACACGGTCCGATTTTGGGGGCGTCACAAGTTGGTGTCAGAGCCGACTTCCTGTAGGACACCCCCTTCCAACTCCTTGTTAGAAGTCGAGTCTACTCCTTGCCAAACTACTTTACTATCAGTGTCGTGTGGCTTATCATCTCACGTCGCAAACTAGGTGGTATTAGGATCTTTTACTCCGTACCTTTACTCTGGGACTCTGATCTCTCTTCTCTTTCGGGTTAAAGATTTTTGCTAACTCTGACATAAGGTTATCGTGACTACTTCCTCCCGGAGAGCCCGTCATTACAGATGATCGCTTGCTTCACGAGAAGATTCCGAAGACTACTCTCCGAAAAAAATTCCCGAGACCATATGTGTCGATACCTTGACAATTCCCTACCACCAATAAGGCCGTATGTATAACCACATACACCTTTCATTCATCCATTCGACCCCAGTTGCTCTTCTTATTACAAGATACCCTGCAATATTCTCTGTTTTTTCGGAAATCGTTTGTTCCTACTGCCTTGCAGCTTCTTTTCACCCTGCAGATAACTCCTCATAGGTATCGAGGATCCGTTCATCCTAAGTTGTTCCTATGATTCCCAAAATAATTTCAAATACTATTCGATCTCGCGACAATCCTGGGCAGCCTACTGCTTTGGAGATTCTTCTTTCCATCTTGCACTATGATTAATCCGGTTTGTCTTGTAGTCTTTGATGACCTCCCTTGGCATTGCCATTCTGATCTGTTGAATCATCATGTGTGCTAGTGCACGCAATCATCAGTTGATCCCTAAGAATCCATTCTTCTGGCTCAGACGTCATTCTGGACATGAGCTGGTTCTCGGTAAATCAAACCTTAATTGATTAACCGTCAAGCTTCTATTCAACTTATTCATGTTTGATCGATGTATCTGGGTCTGATACACCGATATGGAAGTCATAATTCCTTTGTACTTAAGCATCGAATTATTCTGATGCTCCTATCTACAATGCTTTGGCATTCTTTTTTCTTATGGTTGAGTACCGATACTCGACCCAGACTCTCTGTACGCCGCCTGACCTTTTTGGTGGATTACTACTTACCATCCCCTTATGCCCTAAGTCATTCATGAATCTTCCCTGGTATCAGATGTCTCTGGCGAATGATATCATCTACTCGGTGTCGTCAGCCTTCTGCTTTCGAATTGGTATCCCTCGCTTATGATGCTTGTCGTATGTGTTTAAAAATTCCCTGATGGTTTAACCCTATGCTTCCCCTAATTTGTATGAACCCAAACTTTATACGGGTCATACTCTACTGGTGTTATACCAGGTAAAATTTTGAACGCTGCAAACTCATCGACAACGAGAAGTGAATGAAAGTCTATCCATTGAAGAAGTGGGAGTCGACCCTGAACCTTTGTTGTTCATGCCCATGGATACTATGTAGAACTTATCATGAAAGCTTCTCGTAAAGATAATTAACCCTCTTGGTATAAATTCTGCTGCACCTATGATCCTGCATTCTACCTTCGAGTATTACCCATGGTACCTTGAGGATATCATACCTTTGCACTACATCTAATGAATTTTGATGGAACAATACTTTTCCCTATCGTAACCACTCTATGGGTTCTGGGTTGTTGTCAACCGGGAACACATAATACTTTGCTTCACCATTCCTTGTGCTTGATGTCGCCGTTGTTCAATTGTATTTTCTTGAAAACCTTCATCGACATCTTGGCTTCTTCCAAGTGTTACTTGAATTCTTGGTGAGGAATACCATCCTCGCCCCTCGATGATGTGTGTTATCATCGACAACATCCTTTGACTCCCGGCCAATACAAACTTGGTCATATATCTTGCTCAGCTTTCCCTTGGGAAAGATATACACGTGATCCTTGTGTATCATTACATTTTCCCTTCCATTGGTCTGATTAATCGGATAATCACAACTACCCTTTCATTGGTCTGTTTAACATTTCTTGTAGTGTGTCTTATCTGAGCAGTGATAATTCCCTGCTTATGTAAACACTTCGGTGTAATACTTTGTCCGTACAACATGTTACTACTTTTGATAACATTTCGGTAACTGATACAGAGTGGCAACTCTCCTTGTTGGTTACCCCAAGTGGAAGGTGAGATGCAGTGTAGCAACAAGTTTCCCTTAGGGTGTAACTGAAAGTAAAGACTGAAAGTAAAGACTGAAAGTAAACTCAGGGTGTAAACAATAATGTGAAGATGGACCTGGGTCCCGTGACTTTCACTAGTGATGTCTCTCTCCCAAAAGACAATAAAAGTGCTAACGAGGTAAAAATATCACAGCTGGGCAATTGACAGAATTATGAAGGCACCGCAATGCTAACTATGCTGCAAAGAAAGGAAGGGCTCAAAAGAAATGGGAAGTACGCCAAGGTAAGTAGAACGAAATCCAACTACATCTACTACGAATCATCCACCTTGAGATATCTATCCAGAACATCTCACTGGTATTAAGTTGTGAATCCCACCCAAAGTGTAAACTCAAAGCAACAGACAACTGCATTAAAAGAACTTTACGTAAACTAAACAATCCTTGCACCCGCGGGTACAAGCACCATTGTTTTATCCCTGGTTGCAACAGCACGTCCCCTAGTCTCATATTTCTGTCACTCAAGCTAGACATGATGGGGCTGAACCCACAATCAAGCATAACGCTCCCTCTTGGAGTTGCAAAAAACTACTTGGCCAAAGCAATATACTGCAACGGAGAACATGCAAGAATTTACTCAAGAACAAAATATAAAAGAGAAGAACCAAATATATTACTCATCACAATCTGAACATAGTCTCATAATCCATCAGATCCCAGCAAACTCAGCATAGCAACAGCAGAAACTACAAAAGTGCCTCAATCATGTGAGGCAGCTCACGAGGTCTCGAAAGTGGAAGAACAAAGAGGGGAGAGGTACATCACATAGCTACTGGTCACGGACCCATTGTCCAAGGGGGACTACTCACGGCACATCCGGGAGGCGTCCATGGCTATGGATGGTCTCTCGGAGGGGGTTCCTCCTCCCGGCAGGGTGCCGGGGCAGCTTCTCCAGGCAGCCCCAATCTTGAAACAGCGGCGGCTGCGGTACAGAGGCGATTTCGCGGAAAAGAGATCAATATTAGGGGTTTCCACCCCGAGAGCTAAATATAGGCGGAGGGGGTGTCGAGGGGACCCACCAGGCAGCCAGGAGGCCTCCTGGCGCGGCCTAGGGTGGGGTTGCGCCAGGGACCCTCCTGGTCTCCTTGCGGTGGCCCCCCTCCGCTACCTTGGTGATTCCGGAAGCTTCCGGGTCGCTGATTTTTTATCTGATTTTTCCAGATTTTTTGGAGCACTTTTAATGGCCGGAAAACCTGAAATACAAAAGCAGCAGAAAACAGCAACTGGCAGCTGGGTGCACTGGGTTAATAGATTAGTCCAAATATGCTCAAAAGTGTATGAAAGTTCAAGCAAATCATGGCAAAGTCACACAAAACATGCATGGAGCAAGCATAAATTATAGATACGTTTCGGACGTATCAACATCCCCAAGCTTAATTCCTGCTCGTCATCGAGTAGGGAAATGATAACAAGCATAATTTCTGTGGTGACATGCCACACAACCATATAAGGACTTTTAAGTAAAGCAATCAAAGCATGCAATTCAGTTCAAGTCTTAACAAGAAAGAGTCTATATTAGCATTGACACAAGCAACAAAAGAAAAAAAGGTGCAAGAGCTCTCGCTGTCCGTGACTCGAATGTCTCCAGATGGTGTTTGCGTGCAAGCAGGGGACTGGGAAAAAGAGAGAAAAAAGGTTGTTGATACCAACTATCTACTAAGGTTTCACACTTAGTCTCCTTTGGATTCTTATCTTGACTCGTCCCCAGACCACTAGCCAGGCACAATTCAAACTGATCCACTCCCTTTCGATATTTTGAGCACTCATGCAATGGATGAACGTGAGCAAGAAAGTTGACACCTAAAAGGCGAAATAGAAAGTAGCTGGAGGAGGAAGACAAAAAGGTGTGAAAGTCTCACATCAATGAGGACAATCATATGCGAGAGAAGGCCATATGGTAGATATGATGTGAGGAGTAGGGATTGCGATGCAACGGATGCACATGTGAGCTAAAATCTCTCCAAGGGAACTAGTGGGGGTGCATCTAATTTGCTTGCTCAAGAAGACCTAGAGCTCGTTTGAGGAGGCTCATCATTGGAATATACAAGCCAAGTTCTATAGTGTGAAGGTCCCCACATAGTTATATGCATGATGATGATATCTATGGAGTACAAGGGATAGAGGATGAAGTACTAGTGTGGATCTCTCAAAAGGAATAGTAGTGTGCCCCCTTCTCTCTTTTTATTTTTCTTTTTCTCTTTTTCATATTTTTTTGTATTTTTTTTGGTGGCCTCAATGGCTCTTTCTATTTAACTCTCATTTGTCCTCTTTGGGATCTTTAGATTTTGTCCTCTTTGGGATTTTTTCCTCACTTTAGGGGCAACACTCTATATTACTTGAATATAGGAGATCTTTCACACTTTACGAAGGTACTCACATAAAGAAGATATAACTATCATGATGCAAATGTATGCCTCTGCCAGGATATAAGGATATGCAATGATACTAGCGCGTCATGTAGCAATGATTAGGGCAAGGCCCAACTAGCATGCGGCTCATCGATCAAGCAAGTAGCATGTATGACATGAAAATCAAGTCATGAGAAGGTGGATGTTGCATTGCAATGTATCTCGGAAAGGCTATGGAAATGCCTTGTAGGTAGGTATGGTGGCTGTTTTGAGGAAAGATATAAGGAGGCTTATGATGACAGAGCATATCGTGCCAAGGGTTTGGATGCACCGGCAAAGTATGTGCCAACTCTCAAGGTGAGAAAGGGCAATGCACGGTATGGAAGAGGCTAGAAAAAGTATAGGTGGGTGGAAGTGTCAACTTTCGAATACTCACATTAGGCCGAAGAACTCATGCACTTATTATCGGTAACTCTCAATCCAATCAGGAGGTTCCGAAGAGACAAGTACCCTGAGGAGGAGTGTATGGGGGTTTGGTTATCCTTGCGCATCCTCGACTCATGGTACGTGAGTGTACTCTAATATTCAAACCCTCCAGAGGTTAGTGACCCATCTAGTAGCTAGAGTTCTCAACAGGGGTTTTTGGTTTTCTAAAAACACACGGATTGCCCAAAATACGACATCTATCACTAATAGGCTCGAGCTCTTGACACCAAAAGTTCAAACATTACTCTAGTCAATACCTCAAAACTATTGCAAGTTACTACTACAAAGAGAATAGCAACTTCAACTACCTACTTCTAGTCAATAAACAAAACTCAGTGCAATAGGAAAACTCTCTAACAAGATAAAACATGCAACCTATAGAAAGTTCAACCTAAAACAAAAGAAAAGCTCTAGAAAGACTAAAGCACTACAACTAAACAGAGCACCAGCTAAGAAAAGAAAAAGAACAACTCACAGCTAAAAGAATAAGCATGCAAATCCTATGAGGAGTTCTAGTTCAAGCGGAGTGTGTATCTCTCCCACACAAAAGAGTAAGCTGGGGTATAACTTGTTACTACAGCAAACAAAGCAAAAACAAAACTAGAAAAGTAAAGAGCGAGACGCTCCAAGCATAGCAGACAACGCATGAAGTGATAAAAATATAGTGCAACGAGGGACGAACTGATAATTGTTTATGAAGAAGGGGATGCCCCAGCTTAGACGCTTGAGTATCCTTGAATATTTCTTGGGGATGCATGGGGGCATCCCCAAGCTTGAACGCTTGACACTCCTGAATCTTCTTTCATCATCTTCCCTCGCACACTTGAAAACTCCCTTCATACATAACTCATCATAATCTGATTAGCGAGGTTAGTACCCATAATAAAATAAAAATTTTCTATACTTGAAATAAGGATATTCTTGAAGAGCTACTGTTTCTCAAGATTGCCAAAAAGTTTTTGCAAAGAAAAAGCAAGCTTAAGGTTTGCAAAGCGAAGAAAAGGCAAAACATGATAGAATCTGTGAAAAACAGACCAGCAGGTAGTAAAGAATTTTTTAGGGATACTTTTGCAACTCAAATCAAAAAACTCAGAACATACGAAAGTTCTGTAATTGTATAGATCACGCTGTGTAAAAAGTTCAGCTCAAAAAGATGAACTTGGATTTTTTTGTGATTTTTCACCTCACGAGGACAGAATCTATTTTCTGGATAGCATGACACAACTTTCACTTCCCTTGTCATATGAGGCCATAAATGGCACAAAGCTTGAAAACTAAAGATACAATGATGTTGCTACAGTAGTAACAATCATCAAGACCACTAAAAACATAAGTAAAAAAATCTTGGGTTGCCTCCCAACAAGCACTTTCTTTTACACCTTTATGCTAGGAAAAAAGATTATAGAAGATGCTCTCACAAGAATAAGAATTTTTAAGCAAAAGAGAGCACCAAGAAGTAAATATGAAACACATTTAAGCCTAACCCACTTCCTATGCATGGGAAACTTGTAAGAAAATAAATCATTAGAGCACAAAATAACAAGCATAGGAAGATAAAAGAAAAACAACTTCAAAACTTTCAACATGAAGAGAGGTGTTTTTGTAACAAAGTTTCTACAACCAATCTTTCCTCTCTCAAAATGATTTTCAGTAGTATCATGAACAACATCAAGAATATAAATATCACATAAATCATGTTGTTCATGACCTACAAGTAGACGTGTATAGTTTTCAACACGGTCTTTAGGAACATAAGATAAATGCAACCCATCACATTGAGCCTTAATAAGAGCATAATTCTCCCGAATATGATTTGGAGATTTCAAAAGGTTAATAGGACAATCAAGTGTGGGTGCAATAGAAAAAATTTCATGCTTAACATGAGTAACTATAGAAAGTTCATTTCCGTAAGCATCATCCATAGTGGCATCACGGCCATAAGCATAGACGGAATCAACTTCATCAAAAAGGGATATTTCAAAAGAATCCATAGGATCATAACTCTCATATAAGGTAAGATTCAAAGAGTTACTCTCATTAAAGGTAGACATGGATGGCTCCATTCTTCCTCCTTTTGTTCGTCACTCTCCTCCTCCTTTTCATCCAAGGAGCTTTCAGGTTCAACAATTTCTTCTTCCATAGAGTCCTGCAAAACATTCGTCTCTTCCTTTGGGGGAGAGATTCTCTCAAGATGATCAGTAATATAATAATTTGCATCGTAATTTTCCAAACAATAGTTAAGTATAGCAAGACTCTCAGATTTGTAAGGGTCATCATCAATATTTTTAAGAAGATAAGTAATTTCATAGGCACCCTTATAAGCAAAAAATTCTTCTATTTGCTCTGCATCATCAAAATCATAATTTCTCTTAGCATAAGAAGCTAAGGTTTCATCATCATTGTACTCACATTGGAAAGCAAGGTGTTTGTGCCTCATAAAGCAACAAGATTCATCCCAGCAGAAAGATATATTATATATTGAGCACAAGTTTCTAGCATAGTCATACAACTGGTGTATTTGTTTCCATAAGTGTAACCCATTTTAAGACAAGCGGTGTTCCTTGTACCACTTTTGTTGATCCTTGGTGAATCCTCCATGCCAATAAGATCTAGTTTCAAAGAAGTCAGACATTGATTGGCAAGTAAGGAACTAGACATACTATTATTCTTTTGGATTTTTCATAAAGGACACTAAAGCAAAAACTGAAAGGTAAACTAGCAAGACTAAAAAGCAAAGATAAAAGATAGTGTGCAACTCCCCTATCTTGTAGACTGGAGTCCCCGGCAGCGGCGCCAGAAATTCGCTTGATACAGAGTGGCAACTCTCCTCGTTGGTTACCCCAAGTGGAAGGTGAGATGCAGTGTAGCAGCAAGTTTCCCTTAGCAAAGATGCTAAGGTTGAGTATCGAACCAGTAGGACTCCAAGAGATACAAGTAGGTGTCACGGCGCTTGACGTGGACCTGCACACAGATACAAATGACTTTGCTCCCAACGATTACAGAGGAGTTGTCAATTCCTCTGGCCTTGCTGTTTACAAAGGATCAACGCAAGAGATAAAAGTGGAACTGAAAGTAAAGACTGAAAGTAAACTAGGGGTGTAAACAATAATGTGAAGATGGACCGGGGTCCCGTGATTTTCACTAGTGATGTCTCTCTCCCAAAAGACGATAAAAGTGCTAGCGAGGTAAACAAATCACAGCTGGGCAATTGACAGAATTATGAAGGCACCGCAATGTTAACTATGCTGCAAAGAAAGGAAGGGCTCAAAAGAAATGGGCAGTACGCCAAGGTAAGTAGACCGAAATCCAACTGCATCTACTACGAATCATCCACCTTGAGAGATCTATCCAGAACATCTCGCTGGTATTAAGTTGCAAATCCCACCCAAAGTGTAAACTCAAAGCAACAGACAACTAATTAAAAGAACTTTGCGTAAAGTAAACAATCCTTGCACCCGCGGGTACAAGCACCGTTGTTTTATCCCTGGTGGCAACAACACATCCCCTAGTTTCATGTTTTTGTCACTCAAGCTAGACATCAGGGGGCTGAACCCACAATCAAGCAGAACGCTCCCTCTTGGAGTTGGAACAAACTACTAGGCCAAAGCAATATACCGCATCGGAGAACATGCAAGAATTTACTCAAGAAAAAAATATAAAAGAGAAGAACCAAATATATTACTCATCACAATCTGAACATAGTCTCATAGTCCATCAGATCCCAGCAAACTCAGCATAGAAACAGCAGAAATTACAAAAGTGCCTCGATCATGTGAGGCAGCTCACGAGGTCTCGAAAGTGGAAGCACAAAGAGGGGAGAGGTACATCACATAGCTACTGGTCACGGACCCATGGTCCAAGGGGGACTACTCACGGCACATCCGGGAGGCGTCCATGGCTATGGATGGTCTCCCGGAGGGGGTTCCTCCTCCCGGCAGGGTGCCGGGGCAGCTTCTCCAGGCAGCCTCGACCTTGAAACGGCGGCGGCGGCGGTATAGAGGCGAGTTCGCGGAAAAGAGATCGATATTAGGGGTTTCCACCCCGAGGGCTAAATATAGGAAGAGGGGGGTGTCGAGGGGATCCACCAGGAAGCCAGGAGGCCTCGTGGCGCGTCCTAGGGTTGGGCCGCGCCAGGGACCCTCCTGGTCTCCTGGTGGTGACCCCCTCCGCTACCGTGGTGATTCCGGAAGCTTCCAGGTCGCTGATTTTTTATCTGATTTTTCCGGATTTTTTGGAGAAGTTTTAATGGCCAGAAAACATGAAATACAAAAACAGCAGAAAACAGCAACTGGCAGCTGGGTGCACTCGGTTAATAGATTAGTTCAAATATGCTCAAAATTGTATGAAAGTTCAAGCAAATCATGGCAAAGTCACACAAAACATGCATGGAGCAAGAAGAAATTATAGATACGTTTGGGACGTATCAGTAACCAGCGATGGACGAGAACTTTGCCTATTGGTCCGCTTCGTCATATCGAGCAGGAAAACTGTTCTCTTTGTCCCTCGCCCTTGGTACCGACGTTGTTGCTGACATAGCTGACAAGCTGTTCTCTAACATACCTTGCAACTTGGTCACATTGTTTGTCACCACCCTTCTTATTCAATGTGGCCCCATAACCCACAGTTCCACATGATCGAAACCTGACTCTCTGCCTCGTGATATTCCGTCCGGCAACAGACTCAGTGCTTATGCCTGATGATCTGGGGCCCCTTCCCATCATCCGTTATCGGCTTCGAATGCTTGCATATCCGCTGGAAACTTCTCATGCGTTCATTTATTCTCACGATGTACTTCCATGGGTTTAAACTCGGAAGATACGTTGTACCCCATACCTTGGACCCCCCATTTGTTTAACCTTGTATCGATCCGACCCCCATAAGCATTACCTCTTACCCTTTTCGTAAGCACGATGGAGCCCTCGAAGTAAGAATGACAACTCATATGCACCAATGCAGAGGAGTGAAGACATCAACGTGAAGGATTAATTTCTTCGAGTAGGCCAGCAAGAACCAGAAGAATTGGTGGGATACGAAATCGAAGCTCTACCCCTACCACTACCTTTTTAATTCTCGGGACGAGAATTCTTGTAGTGGGGGAGATTTTTAACACCCTCAGAGTCTGTAACAGTAATCACCCTCATTGTTGGTCATCACTGTTTGCTAATCACTGTTACTCTCCTTGCCTTGATCAAAATTTGCAGTTGATCATATTCATAACCATGATGGTTGATATTCAAAACAAATGCCCAATGCACTTTGATCCCTTGGAATCAACTCAAAACCCAAAACCCGTTTTGGTGGATAATAAAAACAATGTGGCAAATAAAACTTTGCACAAAAATTATGCAACCACTTTTGGTAAATGCCTAATAATCAGTAAATTACAGTAAAACAACAATGGGAATTTATTTAATGTTTAAATAAATTAAACAAAACAAAACAAAATCATACTTGAGGCATTTGATTCCTTTTGAATAATATAAAATACCAAATAAATTTATATTGGCCCCAAACTTTTTGTGGCACTCTAGTTTTGTACAATGATAATTATGTAGCAAGTTACAAGTTTCACAAAAATGCTATAGTAGCTAAAACAAATCAAACAGAAAAGAAAGAAAGAAAGAAAAACAAAAAAAACAAAAAAGGCCTATGCCTCACACAGGGCGAGGCCCACCCCAGCCCAACTCCCCTTCTCTCACCTCCCGCTACAGGGGAGGGCACGACATGGCGCCTCTGTGCCGACTCGCCGACGAGCTGGCCCCCTCCTCACCTGTCCCTGCCCCGTGGAGTCCTCGACGCGATAAAGGCAAGCCCCGCGAATTGTTGATCGGCCTTGCCACCGTTTTTCCCCCTTGCCTTCGTCTTCTTCGTCGCAACCGAGATCGCCATGGCCGCGGGCTCATGAGCTCGCGCGGCCACTGCGCTGCCCAAGGCCCACCGCCTTGTCCTGGAGCCTCCTCGACATCGTATTCGTCTCCTCACTGGAGGAATCGAGCCGGGACGCCTCGAAGCCCCCGCAATCGTCGTCGCCTTCCTCCTCGGGCCGCCGGGACCGCAGTCGGATTCCGCCACGTCCACTCCTCCTTCGAGCGCGCCGTCACCTGCGTTGGGTTCGTGGTGAGCCTCTCTTGCTTCCCCATGTTCCCGTTGTTGCCCGAAAAGCCCTAGCTGTGTTCCCCTTTTTTCTTGCTCCGGCCGCCGCAGTGGGTGGCCATAGCCGTGAGCACCGTGCCGCCCGGCTCACACAGACCGCACCTACGCACCCGCCTTGGACCGTAGGGTCGATTTCCTGTATGCGCTCGTTCGATTTCCTCCCGGGGCGCCGTGTGCCATCGAAGCCGTGGCACGGCCGCCGCCCGCACTCGCCGTTGCCCCTGTCTCCGGCCACCCCCACGGCCCTCGTGGCCTACACTGGATGCGGCGCGTTGCGTAGGACCTGTAGGACCGAACCGCTCGCGAAATGGTCGGCGGAGCTGGCCGGCAGCCTCGCCGCCATGCCTCCGGCCGGAGTGGCCGCGTCGTCGGCGTGTGCCCCCGTGGCCATTGGGATTGATTCACTGCCGTGTGCCCCCCCACTAATTATCTCTTAAGGCCCAACCCCCCTGCTAATTAAACAGAGACAAAAGAACCCCCCTGTTAGACTGACTAGTGGGCCCCAGGCCTTTAGATTAAATAAAACTGTGATATTTAACTCCGTGTCACTTACACATGGGGCCCCCCTGAGTTATTTGTTTAATTTAAATGGATTAATAAGATGAGTCAATGACATATGGGCCACCCTAATGATTTATTAAATAAAACTGAATTATTATAACTATGAGGCTGACAGGTGGGTCCCCTCCATCAGGTTTGACCTGGTCAACCCCTTTGTGGATAATGTTAGCTTAAATAATAAAAGAAATCCAATAAAGATTTAAATTGATTTAAACTTTAAAATTCAATATCTTTTAAACCGTATCTCAGATGGAAAAACTTTATACATGAAAATTGATTAGAAAAATACAAATATTACGGATACGTTATCCGTATACCAGCCACACCCCTCTAACACAACGAACATCGACATTCCCACCCTCCGTTCCGTTTGTCGATAATCACCCGGAGCCGGTATTTCATCCCCGGATGAATTCCCGCTCCGAGCATAACACATTGTAGTGCGTTAGAACACCGCCAACACTGCGTTTGCCATGTCTTGTATTTGTATTGCTATTATCGTTGTGTATTTATTGTTTCTCGCCCATTATTCTCTGTTAGACCCCGCACTCGCCGTTGCCCCTGTCTCCGGCCACCCCCACGGCCCCCGTGGCCTACACTGGATGCGGCGCGTCGCGTAGAACCTGTAGGACCGAACCGCTCGCGAAATGGTCGGCGGAGCTGGCCGGCAGCCTCGCCGCCGTGCCTCCGGCCGGAGTGCCGCGTCGTCGGCGTGTGCCCCCGTGGCCATTGGGATTGATTCACTACCGTGTGCCCCCCCACTAATTATCTCTTAAGGCCCAAGCCCCCTGCTAATTAAACAGAGACAAAAGAACCCCCCTGTTAGACTGACTAGTGGGCCCCAAGCCTTTAGATTAAATAAAACTGTGATATTTAACTCCGTGTCACTTACACATGGGGCCCCCCTGAGTTATTTGTTTAATTTAAATGGATTAATAAGATGAGTCAATGACATATGGGCCACCCTAATGATTTATTAAATAAAACTGAATTATTATAACTATGAGGCTGACAGGTGGGTCCCCTCCATCAGGTTTGACCTGGTCAACCCCTTTGTGGATAATGTTAGCTTAAATAATAAAAGAAATCCAATAAATATTTAAATTGATTTAAACTTTAAAATTCAATATCTTTTAAACCGTATCTCAGATGGAAAAACTTTATACATGAAAATTGATTAGAAAAATACAAATATTACGGATACGTTATCCGTATACCAGCCACACCCCTCTAACACAACGAACATCGACATTCCCACCCTCCGTTACGTTTGTCGATAATCACCCGGAGCCGGTATTTCATCCCCGGATGAATTCCCGCTCCGAGCATAACACATTGTAGTGCGTTAGAACACCGCCAACACTGCGTTTGCCATGTCTTGTATTTTTATTGCTATTATCGTTGTGTATTTATTGTTTCTCGCCCATTATTCTCTGTTAGACCCCGCTGCTGCTGTCGACTACACCGCTGCTGGGTACGACTACTTCTTCGACGACCCTACCCCTACCGTCGAGCTACAAGGCAAGCATAGCCATTCTCTTCCCCAGATATCGCCTATCTTTCCGTACATTTCTTGCACTAGGCATTGTTACTGCTGCTGCTACGTTACAATCCTATTCTATTACATATCCTGTCATTGTCGCCCTTGATGTACCTTCCTTTATCCTATGCTGCCTATAAATATATATATTATATTCATCAGTGAGCCCTGCGCATTATTACCTACGATTAGATAGAGGGCCGTGATCACTCAGGGGAGTGAACGCGGATACAACTTATTACAACTGCACAGGTACGGTACAATGCAGACACCGCCTAAGGCCGCCTAGCTTGGCTCTGCCGAGCCACCACCAAGTGTGAGGTATCAAGGAGAAATCCTTGTACTCCACTCGTTGCTGACTCTGTATAGACGCTCTAGGAAACCTGAGTAACGGCTGTCCTTCAGGTAAGAAGTCGGCCGACCCAACGGTGCCCGCGAGTGGTATTGCGACGGGACGACAGGGAGGGTACAACCAGTGTACCGGTGTGCTTTCCCCTGATCGTTGGCCGCGAGAGTTACCAAACCACGAAAGTCGAGCTCCTCCAGGGGCACACGCGAGAAAAGGTAAGGAGACGGTTCACCTTGTTGGTAACCGCATAGACTTGGTGGGACGACAGGGCAGGCACCTATGTACTGGTGGTCCTGACTGCTGTCGTTGTCCGCGGGTCAGTTAATTCGAGGCAACGATAACGGTTGTCCCGCAAGTTAATAAAACGACTAATGGTTCGGTGGATTTCTTGAGTTGGCTATATGCCATGTACGCACTACCTACCCGTGGGAATTACGAGTTATGGGCTCCTCTGCTTCATAGTCTCGTCCGAGGACTCTCCAGACGTCAGCAGTATCGCGGGCTGATTGCCGATAAGTGGTGTTGTCTTATTTGCTCGTGCGGTGATGTCTTATTTGGTATGTTTATGCTTCACCGGCCAGCACCGCACCGTGCAGGAGTACGTTCAGGTTGGGATCCAAGGCCCGGCGTACTTAGGATTTAGACCGGCGGATGGCCTCTCTGTTGAGTTTGAAAGATGGGTTGTGGAGTGTCGGATAGCCTCGGTGGAGCGTTCCCTAACAAGGTTCCCGCCACCCTGGAGATCCGTGCGTGTAGTGTAACACAAGTGCACCCCTGCAGGGAAGATTAATCTATTTGAATAGCCGTGTCCACAGTAACAGGAAGCTTTATGCTGAAGATGCATCTTACCACTACAAACTATTACTATTAAACTGTATGGTTCCGGGTTTTCTTCCTCGCTGGGATGTCGAGGAGGTGATCTCGGAGGCATTGCTAATTATTTCAACTTACTATTATACAATACTGCATCAACTTCTGCTGCATTGTTACTTTATGCTTTATATAAACTGTTGTCTATTTTCTCCTCATGCTGCAAGACTCGTTGGAAGATGCTAGTCTTCGATAGGCCTAGCTTCTTACCCTTATTCTGATTTCTATCTTGCAGTCCACTATATATAGCCTCCCTTCTCAATTTGATAAAATGCGTAAATGCTTAGTAGCGGACATAAGACTCGCGGGTATGCTAGATACTCACCTTTGCTTTATTTCCCCCTTTTTTTGCCTGATCGGCCGCTGCAGTCGACGTTGGAGCCTTGGAGTCCAGAAGCAGGAGATCCCCGATGCCGACCACCGCAACATGAAGATCCCCGATGCCTTCTACGACGTCGAGTTCCCGTTTGACCAGGAGTAGTTTGGTGGTTCCCAGGAAGGAGGCCTCGCCTTTTCGATCTGTTGTTATTTGTGCTAGCCTTCTTAAGGCAACCTTGTATTCTTGTGTCTGTACTCAGATAATTTTGCTTCCGCTAACTTTGTGCTCTCGAGCTGTTGTATTCGAGCCCTCGTGTCCCCTGTCTTGTATTAAACATCTTGTATTATTTTATTTGTAGAGTTGTGTTGTGATATCTTACCTTGAGTCCCTGATCTCGATCGTATACCTTGCGTGTATGATTACTGTACAGGGTCCGATTTTGGGGGCGTCACAACCAACAAGGGACTCTGCTCCATGTCAACGTCGAACTTCCGTCAAGATAATTTTCCGCAGAGAGACGGCAACGTCGGAGAACGAAACCATCGAGAGATCAAGAGGAAGAACAATAGTGAGGAACGAAGTTCAAGGGAAGCATTCACATGTAAATCATGAGGATACTAGGCAAGAGGACTGAAGTCAACAGACGACAAAGATGTTATCCGGAGTTGGAGAAACTAAAGGTACTACAGGATTTCCCAACCTGAGATCGGAAACGAGACAATACGCTGCAAGCAAGGCGTTGTAGCGGTTCCGAAACTCCACACCTCGAGATCCTAAAGTTTGAAGGGGATAATTAAGATGATAATTAAACACTTACGACACTTTTCCTGACCAGAGCAAGGGTAAAGAGGAAAAAGAATCCTACTCTCCGATAGCTAACTTAGTAACTACAAAATAGTTTTTGTCTAGACTCGACTTCGACCAGAGAAGAGATCCTACGGTCGGTAAGGCTCTGATACCAAGTTGTAAGGCCTGATATGCGGTACTGTTCCAAATCTAGATGTTTCCATCCAGATCCGGGGACGAAGCACATATCGGTCCCACCGCGACATATGACGAAGCCATATGCCTTGGATTTCCAACATGATATCACAACATTACAGCTACATGGATACAACATATCATACAATCGGCATACAACTTCCTTAATACAATATAAGAACGGAAGATACATGTCTGAGTACAGACTACAATAAATTTCCTAGTGGCAATGAGAAAAAGACATCGCTCCCATAACCACAAGGGTCCAGACCGTCTACCGGGATCCGCCTAACTAGTTGTCGTCGAGTCTTCACGTGAAACGTCGATCACCGTACCTGTCACATCCCAACTTTTACTCTTCTTGTTAATCTAGTTAACCAAAAATTAGAGCAAAAAAAAACGTTTGCATGAAATGTTAGGTTGTGTTTCAATGCTTGAACTTGTGTGCTTATGGTTAGTCATGTTGGGGCTTGATGATGCACTTGTGATGGTGATCATTTGGTGTTGCATGTGCCTAAGATAACCTAGTGACTATGGTTAACCATATATGTCTACCATGCATGCACTTCATCCTTAAATTGGTCATATAAAAAAAATGGCAACTTGTCAAATTCTAAAAACCCTTGGTGCTAACACCTAGTAAACTTTCTATATAGTAATAATACTAATAATTTTAGCCACCACAAAATCCTTAGGCATCAACCTTTTGGTTGTTTGCTAATAACTAAAGCAGTTATCAAAAAAAAACCTAACTACATAAAATAATAATGAGATGAGTGCATGACCTTCATAACTCATTAAAAAAATTGAGTATATTTATGGTTTCTCCAACAAAAATTCCTGGGATGTTTTCTTTTATGTGTTAACCCAGTTTTACTTTAAAAATGTATATATTAACTAGAGTTAAAAAAAAGAGAGAGAAACTATCCTAACTACCTCACTAATCCCTCCCCTAATTTCTCTCATTCCCTCTAACCTCCCCTCTCTCTCACGTTCTCTCTCTCCCCACGCAGGGAGATCCTCTCCCCCTCTCGCTCCTGTAATCTCTCTCTCTCTCGTATCTCTCTCTTTCTCATTTCCTTCTCACCCTGCTGCTGGCCCACTGTCATCCTCCTCGCATCCTTGTTCCTGTGTACGCCTACCCCCCATCGAGGCCATGGATCGATGGCGTGGACTGACAGAGCTCGCGTACCCCCCAACCCTCGGCCAGGAAGTGACCGGCGAACGCCACGCCAGAATCGACCCACCTCACCTCTCTCACGAGCCCGTCCGCCGCCCTCGTTGCCCAGTAACCAAAGAGGCCACGGATCGCCACCCCAATCTCCCTCCCGTTGGAGCTCTCCCTCGCTCGCCTATAAAAGGAGGCCGCCCCAGCCCTCCTCTCCACACTCGCCCCACCACAGCACCACCCAGCCACACCACCCCGCTCGTCCGCTTTGCCAGCCCGAGCAGAAGGAAAGGAAGAGAGGAAGGAGAAGAGGAGGAAGAGGGAGACCTGAAGAGGAGGAAGAGGGAGACCGGAGGAGGAGGAGGAGGGGAGGACGGCGAGCCCGCCCTCTGCCTCGCTCACGCCGAAGCCGCCGGCCAGGAGGAGGAGGCGACGCCCTACGCCGAGCCCGTGCTACCCCGACGCTGTCTACCCCGAGCCTCCCAAGCCGAAGCTTCTGCCATTCCGGACCTCGCACGCCGCCTCCGAGCCCAAAAACAGAACCCCGCCACCGAGCCGCGCCCCCGCCACACCTCGCCGTCGCCTACAGCCGCCCGGAACGGCCCCCACGGTGAGCTCCCGTCCCTCTGTTCGCCTTGGAGCCGCCGAAAATTTTCGCGTTGCATGCCCCGTGTTAGGGCAAAAATGGAACCCCCCTAGTCTCCCTACCTCCGCCGCCCCCTGCCTCCGGCCACCGGAGGGCCGCCGGCGAGGCTGGCCCTAGCCTCTGGCCGCCATGGCCTGGGGAGGCCGAGCCTCCCAGGCTCGCTAGGGAAGATGATCCCCCAGCCGTCAGATCGGACTTGATCCGACAACCAGGAAAGCCCCATACCCCTTCGGTTTAAGTTAAAAAAAAGAGAAAAAAAACCCGCTGCTGCGCTGTGTTGGGCTCGGCCCGTTGAAAAAAACGAAGGGAGCGCCGTGGGCGCCTGATAGACGGGCCGGCCTGCTGTTTTTTTTGTTATTATTATTAAGCTGCAACACTGTTTTACTTATAGAAAAATAACTACAACTCCAATTTCAGTGAAATAAATTTTGTTGGGTGCATAAAATTAATGTTTATAGATCTGGATGTTTAGAATAATTTTTGTCCAGTGCCAAATTGATTGTTTTAGTTTTAACTAGTTAATTGTTTATGTTATCAGCTTAAAATAGTTTTAGTTAATTCCTTGTTGACTCTAAAAATGTGGTGTTGACTTGTTTATATTCCTATGATTATTCTTGATTTTTCTGTGTGTGTAGACTAGTTTTTAGCTTACACAAATTTGTGGCCTTTTTATTATTATTACCTTTGCTAGTTTAATTCTTATCTAAATAATACTAGTAATATTAAATTATTAGTTTAATATAAATCTATCCTATGGTCAGTAGGTTATTGCTAAAATTGGTTGTTGAGTTAATAAAAATTAAAAGGTTGTTAATAAAAATTAATAATATTGCTTATAGTTAAAGTGCTTTACTGCCAATTAATAAATCCAGTAAAGTTATCCTAATGCCTTGTTGTAAAATTTAGCCTTGTTGCATGTTTTAGGACTTAATAAACATGGGAGTTAAAACTCTGAGAATTATTTTGCCCTTGTTGTTTGTGTTTGATTGTGAAAATTGAATGTTGTGTGCCGTGTGCTGTTTTTGCCTCATGGTAATTGTGTGCTCTTTTCCGCAATGTGTAGACGAACCGCTTGACGTTCCAGGTGAAGACTCCTTCCAAGCAGAAGAAGTCGTACCGGGAGACACCGCCGAGGAAGGCAAGCAATTTTCAAAAACTCAAACCCTTGTCCTACGTTTCTACTTCTTTGTACCATATTTTATATCATGCTACTGTTATATCATTTTGGGGATGGGTTTTTATTAGTTTATTAGGTGAAACACCACATACCTTGTAAGCCTAACTATTTGGGAGAAATAAACTAGACACCGATAATCTTGTGGTACTATTACAAGCCTTGCTAAAGAATTAGTGACAACATAATAATTTGGTTAATCTTGCTCCCCCCTAATGTATTGGCATACATCTAAGAAGATGTGATGGCCAAGGTTGTGGTTGTTGGAAACATCGTTGAACATATTCAAAGTCTAGAGGGACTCTCTATAAGTGCCGCCAAAACCTAGTATTACAGTACAACCACAATACTCTGGTATGGGACAGGGCTAGTTGGAAGCTTTCTTATCTTAGTACGGGGATCTTATAACTACATGAGTGAGGTACACGATTGTACCCAGAAGCCGGAATCCTGCCGATGCGTCGGGGGTGTAATACGCTGGACTATATCAGTGTCGGTACGGAACTTTGCCGCACCTCTACTACGGTGAAGGCTTGCATGAGGAGCATGACCTTGCACACGGACAGTTCAGGATGTGGGCATCGGGTAGATCACCTGTACTAGGATAGGCAAGGGGAACACTACGGTCGATTATCCGAAAACCGCATACTGAGGTATGACGAACCGTGGGAACTCCCGGCGGATGTATCGAATGTTGTGGGTAAAGTGTACAACCTCTGCAGAGTGAAAACTATTCGAGTAGCCTGAGTCCACGGTCATGGACAGCTAGTGAGGCCACACTTTGTGGGGACTAGATGAGAAATTCTAGTACTAAAAATTATGGTTCACGATGATGATGTTGGTATTATAAAAAGGGTTGGACTTGATTAAATCAAATATAGTTGTGGGATTAAAATTTGTCAAGAGTAAAATATTGCCAACTTAACTAATATTGAGTAGTTAGGTTCCCCATGTTAAACCCCACCATATAGCCATCCCATTATTTTTCTTGTACAAAAATCTTTGTTCCTTTCTTTAGGTGGTTTGCGAGTACTTTGTATGTACTCACGGCTTTGTCCTTGGTTATTCAATCGGCCAGGCTTGGAGGAGCAGGTATTTGACGATGACGCGACTGACGAGTACTAGGATGTGCTACGCTCTGAGCTTTGCCTGTGGATTGTGATGCTGCTATCTATCTTGCTTTTGCTTATTCCGCTGCCATTTGAGCCCGATGAGGCCGTGTAAGACTATGTTTATGTATGACTTTGTATTCGGTACTGTATGAACTTGTGACTATGATATCCATTGTCGAGTTGTGCGTCATGCGACACTGATCATGGGAGCATGACGGTATGCATAGCTGGTCGCTTCAGACATATAGTCTGGGGTGCCCATAGACTTGGTATCAGAGCCCCTGTTCCGACCGTAGCAGCCTAGTTAGAATGGACGATAGATAGGATGGGGGAAAATCAAAAACTATTTTCTAAAATAAAGAGATGGTAATCTGCATAGTATAAAATGCTTACCTCTCTTATCCCTTCTATAGTAAACCATTTATAACTGTTTTGTTATGTTTAAAATAGTGCACACTTGTCATCTAACTTAAACTTATAAATATTATAGATGGCTGGAGTTCCGGTGCACCACCTGCAGCTGACTCAGGCTGGGGATACGCTCTTTGCTCAGGATCTGATCGAGCTGCTTCAGCTTGTTCACCGCCCCGTTGCAGAGTTCTGGGCCTACGAGATCTCCGGGAGGAAGGATGTGGAGGCTCGCCTAGTTGTGCGGTGTGCGCTCCGAGGATCGAAGGTTACTCCGCGGTCGGACACCATCGCCTTTGTGTTGTACGCCCGTACTTGGGAGGAGGGTCTGCGCCGAGCTTGTCAGGAGGCGATTGCTCGCATTGTGAGGTTCCACCAGTACGAGCTGAGATCCACGCGGTTCCGTCACTACGGGATGCGCAATTGCGAGGGAGATCCCACTCCCGGCATTCCTCACCCGATCATGGGGGATCACCTGATCACTATGGAGAAGCACTTGGCTTTGACTGAGGCTCAGCTGGATGAAGCCCGGTTTAAGCACGACTACAACCTCCAAACAGGGGGTCACGCCCACATCGACCCCATCGACCTAGAGTCCCGGGACTAGATTATAGAGGAGCTGCAGGGACAGGTCGCCCGTCTAGAGGGGAATAATGAGATGCTGAGGAAGAGGACCAGGAGCCTGAAGCGCAAGTGCGCGGATTTGGAGGACGAGATTGCCGCTCTGGATGATGGCGAGGACATCCGGAAGGAGGATGATGCCTACCTTAGTGTTGACGAGGACCACGACGAGGAGGAGGACGTCTCGAACTTCGAGGATCGTGCTTTCATCGATGATGAGAAGGAGAGTGACGCGTAGGAGGTGTCCCATTGAGTAGTTGCCACTTTTGGGTTTAGTCGTGGCTCGGTTTGATGATGTGTGGTTGGTTATCTGTAAGACTTGGTTATGTATGAGACTTATGCTATCGTTATGCTACCATGTGCTGATTTGCTAGTTTCAAGTTTATTGTCTATCTTATATGTCTTGCTTGTGTTTGATAACTAAATTGTTAGGGACTTACCCCCCCTTGTAGACTAAATTCCCTCTTATCTTACGCCATAACCTCAGGATGTCGAGGCACACCCGCAGCAACCCGAGTGGATCCGGTGATGTGCCACCGCCACCACCCGACCCGAACATGGCGCAACTTCTGCGACTACTGATGGAGGAGCGCCAGGCTGCTCGTGACGAGCGCCAGGCGAACATGGCTGCACTCCAGCAGCTTGTCCAGGCCGCCACCAATGCCAACCAAGGAGGCGGAGGAGCTGGTGGGAATGAGGAGCCCAGGTCTCGGCTTCGAGATTTTCAGAACACCAACCCGCCCGTGTTCTCGCAGACGAAGGAGCCTCTGGATGCTGAGGATTGGCTCCGCACAATGGAGAACAACCTTACTGTCGCCGCTGTTGGCAACAACGAGAAGGTCCTGTATGCCACCCACTACCTCGCCGGCACCGCTAGGAGCTGGTGGGAAGGAGTGCGTGCCCGTCTTCCCGAAGGGAAAGTACTCTCCTGGGCGGAGTTCTCCGCCAAGTTCAAGAAGGCACACATCCCCACCGCACTGATCAGGAGGATGAAGGATGAGTTCCGCCACCTCAAGCAAGGGGGTATGACTGTGGTCGGTTATCTTGACCGATTCACTCAGCTGTTGAGGTATGCCCCGGAGGAGGTGGACACCGAGGAGAAGCGGAAGGATCGTTTCTTGGATGGACTTCACAATGAGCTCCAGGTTGTTCTGGTGGCCATGCAGTTCCCTGATCTTGAGTCTCTCGCTGATGCAGCTATTATGATGGAGGGAAAACTCAAGATGGCCGCTGAGAACCGCAAGCGCCGCATGATGCAGCAGGGTGGATCCAGCAACCCCCGACTGCGTCCGACACAGCCGCCAAGACCAGCACCACAGCCTCAGAGGAGCCCTTACCCAGCGCCACGCCCCAATGCTCCTACCCGCCCTGTTGGAGTTCCGCGTCCAGCAGGCGGAGTTCCCCGCAACCCTGGAGTGATCTGCTTTGGATGTGGTCAGAAGGGCCACTACTCGACAGAGTGTCCCAACAAGAAGAATGATGCTCCACGCGCCAATGCACCAGCGCCAGCTAGAGGGAACCCCAGCCGCAGCAATGCCCCAACCGGTGCGTCTAACGTCGCGAAGGGACATCTGAATCATGTGCAAGTCGAGGAAGCCCAGGAGGCCACAGACGTCATCTTGGGTACGTTCTCAGTTAATTCAGTACCTGCCCAAGTATTGTTTGATTCTGGTGCATCCCACTCGTTTGTTACGACGTCATTTGTGAATAGAAGTGGGATGAGGTCCGAGCCCATGAGGAGGTCCATGAGCGTGCAAATTCCAGGGTCTAGAGTCAAGGCATTTCGCACATGTTATGGTGTGCCCGTAGAGATCCAAGGAGTCATGTTTCCGGCAGAATTGATTGTGCTGGGAACCGAAGGGATAGAGGTGATACTTGGCATGAACTGGTTGTCCAGGTACCGAGGTCGGATAGATTGCACAGAGAGGACAGTCAACCTCACCAGTGTTGAAGGACTTAGGATAGAGTACTCAGACCTGACCGACAAGACCCGAGCCTGCTGTCATCAGAGTGTCTCGGTGCCATCCCTTGAAGAAGTGAATGTGGTATGTGAATTCCCGTATGTCTTTCCGGAGGAGTTACCCGGTATGCCGCCTGATCGGGATATCGAGTTTATCATCGAGTTAGTGCCTGGCACAGCCCCAATTGCACAGAGACCCTACCGGATGAATGCCGAAGAGCTGGTTGAATTGAAGAAGCAGCTGAATGACATGCTCCAGAAGGGACTGATTCGACCCAGTGCTTCACCCTGGGGTTCGCCAGTTCTCTTTGTGGACAAGAGAGACGGCACAATACGCATGTGTGTGGACTACCGTAAGCTAAACGAAGTAACCATCAAGAACAAGTATCCGCTCCCCAAAATTGAGGACCTGTTCGACCAGTTGAACGGGGCCCGAGTCTTCTCCAAGATCGATCTGAGGACCGGATACCACCAGCTGAAGGTCCGTGAGTCGGACATCCCCAAGACAGCCTTCACGACCCGCTATGGTTTGTTTGAGTACACTGTGATGTCCTTCGGACTTACCAATGCCCTGGCCTATTTCATGAACCTCATGAACAAGATCTTCATGAAGTACCTTGACAAGTTTGTAGTGGTGTTCATTGATGATATCCTGATATATTCCAAGACGGAGGAAGAGCATGCCGAGCATCTACGCTTAGTCCTCGAGACATTGCGAGAGCACCAGCTGTACGCCAAGTTCAGCAAGTGCGAGTTCTGGCTCAAGGAAGTTGGATTTTTTGGACATGTATTGTCAGAAGGAGGAATATCCGTCGACCCCGCCAAGATTCAGTCTGTCATGGACTGGACAGCTCCGACAACTCAGACCGAAGTGAGAGGATTCCTCGGACTAGCGGGATACTACCGCAAGTTCGTGGAAGGCTTCTCCAACATTGCCCGTCCCATGACCCAGTTGTTGAAGAAGGACCAGAAGTTTGTGTGGACAGAAAAGTGTGAAGCCAGCTTCCAGGAGTTGAAGAGGAGATTGGTATCCGCCCCAGTGTTGACTATGCCTGACCTGACCAAGAGCTTTGATGTGTACTGTGACGCATCGAAGATTGGTTTGGGTTGTGTCCTTATGCAAGTGGGCAAGGTGATTGAGTACCTGTCACGACAGTTGAAGCCGCACGAGTTGAACTACCCCACCCACGACTTGGAGCTAGCCGCAGTTGTGCTTGCTCTCAAGAGATGGAGACATTACCTGATGGGTCACCGTTGTGACATATACACAGATCATAAGAGCCTGAAGTACATTTTTTCACAGAAGGAGTTGAACATGAGGCAGAGAAGGTGGATCGAGCTGATCAAAGACTATGATCTCGAAATCCATTACCATCCTGGTAAGGCCAACGTGGTAGCAGATGCCCTCAGCCGCAAGCCATGCACACTTAATGCAATGATCAGAGAGACGCAGCCAGCTCTGCACGAGGAGTTCGAGAAGCTCGGTTTGGAACTTGTTACACCCGGTTTTCTGGCTCACCTCGAGCTGACTCCGACTCTATTTGATCAGATCAAGGAGGCATAGAAGGGACACGACAGTATCGAGGGAATCAAGAAGAAGATGCCCCTCGGCAAGGCCCCGAAGTTCACGACGGATGATGAAGGAGTTCTTTGGTTTGATGGCCGATTGTGTGTGCCTGATGTGGAGGAGTTGAAGCTCACTATCCTGAAGGAAGCTCACGATACACCTTACTCCATCCACCCCGGAGGGACTAAGATGTATCAAGACTTGAAGGACTTGTTTTGGTGGCACGGTATGAAGCGTGAGATTGCCTTGTATGTTGCCAAGTGCGACATCTGCCAAAGGGTGAAGGCAGAACATCAGAAGACCTGCAGGATTGCTGCAACCACTCCGAGTTCCTGAATGGAAGTGGGAACAGATAGGCATGGACTTCATCACAGGACTACCGAGGTCGAGCAAGGGTCATGACTCTATCTGGGTCATCGTCGACCGACTCACCAAGGTAGCACACTTTATTCCAGTGCGAACCACCTATCTAGGAGACCAGCTGGCAGACTTGTACATGTCAAGGATCGTCTGTCTGCATGGAGTTCCGAAGGAGATTGTGTCTGACCGAGGCACCCAGTTTACCTCGAGATTCTGGAAGCAAGTCCAGGAGGCACTCGGCACTAAGCTCACTTTCAGCACAGCCTATCACCCGCAGACTGAAGGCCAGACCGAGCGAGTGAACCAGATATTAGAGGATATGCTCCGCGCATGTGCTCTAGCATATGGTTTCAAGTGGGAGGATTGCTTGCCGTATGCAGAATTCTCCTACAACAACAGCTTTCAGTCGAGTCAGCAGATGGCCCCATTTGAAGCATTGTATGGACGGAAGTGCCGCACGCCCCTAAACTGGTCTCAGACCGGGGAAGGGAAGATCTTTGGACCCGATGTTTTGAAGGAAGCTGAGGAACATGTCCAGTTGATTCGCGAGCGTCTCAAGACCGCTCAGTCCCGTCAGAAGAGCTATGCCGACCCCAAGCGTCGAGAGGTGAATTTTGCAGTTGGAGACTTTGTGTATCTCCGAGTCACCCCATTGAAGGGAATGCAGCGATTCCATGTGAAGGGGAAGTTAGCACCACGATATATCGGACCATTTGAGGTGATAGCCATACGAGGTCAAGTTGTCTATCAGTTGAGACTGCCAGCAGAGCTATCCGATGTGCACGGCGTATTCCACGTCTCGCAGCTTTGGAAGTGTCTGGAGGTGCCGGACAAGCCCGATGTTTTCAAGAACATCGATCACCGCACGGTGGGCATCAACCAGGATCTCACATACCGCGAGACACCCCTTCATATCCTGGAAGAAGCCACCCGAGTCACCCGAAAACGCGCGATCAAGTTCCACAAGGTCCAGTGGACCAACCACACTGAGGAGGAAGCCACCTGGGAACGGGAGGACTACCTCAAGCGCGAGTTCCCGCATCTCTTCACTAGCTTGTGAATCTCGGGGACGAGATTCTTTTTAAGGGGGGAAGGTCTGTCACATCCCAACTTTTACTCTTGTTGTTAATCTAGTTAACCAAATATTAGAGCCAACAAAAAAAACCTTTGCATGAAATGTTAGGTTGTGTTTCAATGCTTGAACTTGTGTGCTTATGGTTAGTCATGTTGTTGCTTGACGACGCACTTGTGATGGTGATCATTTTGTGTTGCATGTGCCTAAGATAACCTAGTGACTATGGTTAACCATATATGTCTACCATGCATGCACTTCATCCTTAAATTGGTCATACAAACAAAATGGCAACTTGTCAAATTCTAAAAACCCTTGGTGCTAACACCTAGTAAATTTTCTATATAGTAATAATACTAATAATTTTATCCACCACAAAATCCTTAGGCATCAACCTTTTGGTTGTTTGCTAATAACTAAAGCAGTTATCAAAAAAAAACCTAACTACATAAAATAATAATGAGATGAGTGCATGACCTTCATAACTCATTAAAAAAATGTGTATGTTTATGGTTTCTCCAACAAAAATTCCTGGGATGTTTTCTTTTATGTGTTAACCCAGTTTTACTTTAAAAAAAATGTATATATTAACTAGAGTTAAAAAAAAGAGAGAAACTATCCTAACTACCTCACTAATCCCTCCCCTAAGTTCTCTCTTTCCCTCTAACCTCCCCTCTCTCTCTCACGTTCTCTCTCTCCCCACGCAGGGAGAGCCTCTCCCCCTCTCGCTCCTATAATCTCTCTCTCTCTCGTATCTCTCTCTTTCTCATTTCCTTCTCACCCTGCTGCTGGCCCAATGTCATCCTCCTCGCATCCTTGTTCCTGTGTACGCCTACCCCCCCCCCCATCGAGGCCACGCATCGATGGTGTGGACTAACAGAGCTCGCGTACCCCCCAACCCTTGGCCATGAAGTGACCGGCGAACGCCACGCCGGAATTGACCCACCTCACCTCTCTCACGAGCCCGTCCGCCGCCCTCGTTGCCCAGTAACCAAAGAGGCCACGGATCGCCACCCCAATCTCCCTCCCGTTGGAGCTCTCCCTCGCTCGCCTATAAAAGGAGGCCGCCCCAGCCCTCCTCTCCACACTCGCCCCACCACAGCACCACCCAGCCACACCACCCCGCTCGTCCGCTTTGCCAGCCCGAGCAGAAGGAAAGGAAGAGAGGAAGGAGAAGAGGAGGAAGAGGGAGACCAGAAGAGGAGGAAGAGGGAGACCGGAGGAGGAGGAGGAGGAGGAGGGGAGGCCGGCGAGCCCGTCCCTCTGCCTCGCTCACGCCGGAGCCGCCGGCCAGGAGGAGGAGGCGACGCCCTACCCCGAGCCCGTGCTACCCCGACGCCGTCTACCCCGAGCCTCCCAAGCCGAAGCTTCTGCCATTCTGGACCTCGCATGCCGCCTCTGAGCCCAAAAATGGAACCCCGCCACCGAGCCGCGCCCCCGCCACATCTCGCCGTCGCCTACAGCCGCCCGGAACGGCCCCCACGGTGAGCTCCCGTCCCTTTGTTCGCCTTGGAGCCGCCGAAAATTTTCGCGTTGCATGCCCCGCGTTAGGGCAAAAATGGAACCCCCCTAGTCTCCCCTACCTCCGCCGCCCCCTGCTTTCGGCCTCCGGCCACCGGAGGGCCGCCGGCGAGGCTGGCCCTAGCCTCTGGCCGCCATGGCCTTGGGAGGCCGAGTCTCCCAGGCTCGCTGGGGAAGACGATCCCCCAGCCATTAGATCGGACTTGATCCGACGGCCAGGAAAGCCCCATACCCCTTCGGTTTAAGTTAAAAAAAAGAGAAAAAAAAACCCGATGTTGCGCTGTGCTGGGCTCGGCCCGTTTAAAAAAACGAAGGGAGCGCCGTGGGCGCCTGATAGCCGGGCCGGCCTGCTGTTTTTTTTATTATTATTATTAAGCTGCAACACCGTTTTACTTATAGAAAAATAACTACAACTCCAATTTCAGTGAAATAAATTTTGTTGGGTGCATAAAATTAATGTTTATAATTCTGCATGTTTAGAATAATTTTTGTCCAGTGCCAAATTGATTGTTTTAGTTTAACTAGTTAAATGTTTATGTTATCAGCTTACACTACTGGAATTCACCAGTTTGCCATGGGCCAGTGGCTTTGCCCTCTGCATTTCGTCGGGGCGGACGGAAAAGCAGCGGTATGCCGTCCGCTGCCCTAAGTACAGAAGGTAACACGTAGACATACGACAAACCACATGTTTGCCGTCTGCGTGGACACAGGCAGACGGCAAAGAGACCTATGCCGTCCGTTGACAGACGGCAAACCTCCAGCTGGGCCCACCCAAGCGAGGCACGCGGCCTGGCTAACCGCCCACCGCTTTGTCGTCTGCCTACGGACGGCATACGTGCCGTTGCCGTCTGTCGGCAGACGGCAAAGCGGTGGGCCGTTAACCCCCCGCACGGTCCCTCTCCCACTCCCACTCCTCCTCGCAACCGTGCTCTCTCCCCACGCCGCCGCCGAGCCCCAAACATCGCCGCCGCCTCTCCGTCCCGCGCCTGCCGGATCTCTCCCCGTCCTCCACCTCCCCGCCCTCCGCCGCCCGCGGGATCCCGCACCCGCCCCCACCCTCCTCCGCCCCGCCCTCCGCTGCCTGCGGCCGCATCTCGCCGGATCCCGACGCCGACGCCGCTGCCCTCCTCCGCCACTCGCCGTTGCGCAGCCGCCCACCTCCCGGCCTCCTCCTCTGGCCCCCTACTCCGGTGAGCCCGCTCCTCCTCTATTTTTTTTATTTTTTCTCTGTAATTTCTATAGTTGTAGGATTTTAGTTAGTGATTAGTTAGTGTTAGGATTTTAGTTAGTAATTAGTTAGTGTTAGGATTTAGTTAGTAATTGTAGATATTAGGTTTTAGGTTCTAGATTTTTAGTACGATTTATTTTTATTTTTTCTGTTAATTGCAATATGCAGAAAATTTAAATGATAAGATGCATAATTACAATATTCAGAAAATTTAAATGGTAATAAAGAGTAAATGTAAATAAAAGAAGAAGTGTAAAGGAAAAAAGAAATAATATGTAAAATAAGAAGAAAGAGGAGGAGAGAAGGTGGAGGCCGGAGGAGGAGGCCGGGAGAAGAGAAGGTGGAGGCCGGAGGAGGAGGCTGGGAGGAGAGAAGGTGGAGGCCGGAGGTGGAGGCCAGGAGGAAAGAAGGTGGAGGTCAGAGGAGGAGAAGAGTAGAAAGTAGAAGAAGGAGGATGAGAAATGGAGAAGGATGAGTCTGGAGGAGGAGAAGAGTAGAAAGTAGAAGAAGGAGGAGTACAAATGAATCTTGACCGAAGAGCATCTCTAGCATAACCTGAAACCAAAAAATATCTCTAGCACACCGCAGAATAGCTTATTGGTTTTTAATGTGCAGTTGTTCCCCCTTCACCTCGAGCCGTCGCAAGTCTGGTGTTCGACGACCTCTCCCTGTGTTCGACGATCTCCCCTGCACTCGAGGGTATGCAAAACACGTCTTATCCTCCTGACCCCCCTTCCTTTGCTCTGTTCCGGCCTTTGTGCCGATGACACTAGCTAGCAATATAGTTTCAATATGCAGTCGCGTAACCAGTATGTGTCTCCCGTTCGAAAGGGTTACAGTTATAAATATGCATTCATTTGCATATTTATAATAGTGATTCTTTCGAATTGTCGAACGTTATCCATGGACAGCCCGAGTATGTGTAGATTGAGTCGGTTTCCCATGCTTTGGTCCCGATCCGACGCGGTATTTCGTCAGCGCCTCCCTGTTGTTCTCCGGATACACAACCTCTCGGCTTGTTGTCGAGGCGTGTATTAGGAGAACAGCGGGGAGGTGCTGCCGAAATACCGCGTCGGATCGGGACCAAAGCATGGGAAACCGACCCAATCTACACATACTCGGGTGGGATTAGGACCTATCTTTACCTATTAGTGTGTAGGTTAATTGCATATGCCGTAGTTATGTATGATAAAAGCAATAAAAAGTGGACGTAATAAAATTGACAAACTGGTATATTTGTTGTTTAGTAGCGACAAGATGAGCGATGATCGTGCGTGGATGTACACTGGTCGCCCTAATCAGAAAGAGATCAGCAATGAATGGGCAATGAAAACCAAGGAGTTTCTGAGAGTGGCGTTTGCAAATGGGCAGAGAAAAACCTAGTGCCCCTGTGTTAGGTGCGACAATTATAAACAGGCGACAGAGGTGGATATGGGTAAACACTTGCAGAAGTGGGGTTATAAGCCTGGTTATACGGTGTGGAGCTTCCATGGCGAGTCTGGCGAATGACGGAGAGAGGAGGTGGTCCGTCAGCGCACGGATGAGTACGGAACCGGGATCGAAGACATGGTGCAGGACTTTGACGATGCGCGGGATGAGGACGATGAGATGGAGGAATCTGCGAAGGCCTTCTATGAGATGTTGGAGTCTTCGAAACGTCCGCTGCACGCTCACACTGAGCTTTGTCAGCTCGATGCCATCGCACAGTTGATGGCTTTGAAGGCACAATTCAACTTGGGCACAGATTTCTACAATGCGATCACTACCCTAATTGGGCGGTTTCTACCAAAAGATCATGTTATGCCTGCAAACTTGTACCAATCGGATAAAATGCTCAAGGTACTTAAGATGCCCTATGAGCAGATACATGCTTGTGAAAATGGATGTGCTTTATTTAGGAAAGAGTATGCGGACGAAGACTATTGTCCCAAATGCAAGTCATCCAGGTATGTTGTGGTAGACAATGGTCAAGGTGAGAAGACGCAGACCAAAATACCCGTAAATGTTCTTCGGTATCTTCCAGTGATACCAAGAATTCAACGCCTTTACATGATGGAAGAGACAGCCAGACAGATGACATGGCACAAACATGGGAAGAGAACAGAATTTGATGCAGATGGGAAGCCATTGTTGACTCACCCATCGGATGGTTCAGCATGGAAGCACTTTGATGAAAAACATTCGGAAAAAGCTAAGGAGCCAAGGCATTGCCGAATCGCCGTCGGCACAGATGGGTTCAATCCTTTCGGTCTGATGGCAGCCTCATACAGTTGTTGGCCTGTATTTTTCATGCCACTCAATCTCCCCCCTCAGAGATTATGAAAAGGAAGAACATTTTCCTGACGTTGATAATACCAGGGCCCAAATATCCGGGGAAGAATATGGATGTGTACATGCAACCGCTTAAGGAGGAATTGCAACAAGCTTGGGACGAAGGGTTCAAGACATACGATGCAGCTAGCAAAAAGACCTTCAAAATGCATGTTTGGTACCAGTACTCGATGCATGACTTGCCGGCGTATGCGCTTTTCGCTGGCTTCTGTGTTCATGGAAAGTTCGGGTGCCCAACATGCAAGGCTCCTCTTCAGTTTCATTGGCTGAAGGCGGGTGGCAAGTATTCCTGCTTCGACTTGCATAGACAGTTTCTGCCTCCTAAGCATCCTTTTAGAAAAGACAAGAAGAACTTCATCAAAGGCAAAGTTGTCAAAAACCTGGCAGCACCTACGATGACGGGCGAACATGTCTTGGCACAGTTGAACTCTCTCGAGCCTGATCCAGAACGTCCCGGGTATTTTAAGGGATATAATTCGGAACACGCCTGGACTCACAAGACATGCTTCTTGGATCTCCCATACTTCCAAGACCTCGAACTTCCACCCAATATTGACGTGATGCACACTGAAAAAAAAATCGGCGAGGCCCTGTTTGGTACATTTTTCGGCATAGATGGGAAGTCAAAGGATAATCCTAAAGCTAGATTCGACCAGGAGAATCTATGTGATAGACCCTCACAGAACATGCGACAGCCGAAAGGAAAGAAGAATTGGTCCAAGCCAAGGGCCTGGTTCAATCTTTAAAGGGGGCATATCAGGGAAATTCTCTTGTGGGTGCAAAACAGTTTGATGTTCCCCGATGGGTATGCAGCGATTCTGAGGAGGGGAGCGAGTCCTGAAAAACATAAAATATTTGGGCTGAAGAGTCATGATTGGCACATATGGCTTGAGCGGGTAATGCCGGTGATGTTGCGCGGCTATATCCCCGAGGAAGAGTGGCTAGTACTGGCAGAACTGAGCTATTTCTTTCGTGTTCTTTGTGCTAAAGAACTATCCGATGGCTTGCTAGAAGACATGGAAGATATGGCGCCGGAGTTGCTCTGCAAGTTAGAGAAGATCTTTCCACCGGGTTTTTTTAATCTGATGCAGCATTTGATATTGCATCTCCCGACCGAGGCAAGATTAGGGGGCCCTGTGCAAAATCGTTGGTGCTATTCAACGGAGAGAATGCAGAAGACGCTTCGAGCAAAATGTAAAAATAAACGTAGAATTGAAGCATCGATGGCCGAGGCTTTCATTACCGAGGAGGCGGCAAACTTCGTGACAGCACATTATGAAGCCAAAAATCGCCATTTGCATAATCCAAAGCCTCGATACAATACTGACGACCCCCAACGTCGTCAATCCAACCTCAGCCTATTCAAAGGGAAGCTCGGACCTGTTGGTGCTTCGAGAAATAAGATTTTGGATATCAAAGAATGGCGGACTCTTACACTGTATATCTTCACCAACCTAACAGAAGTGCGACCGTACATCGAGTAAGTGCTCGGTACGTACATTGTTTCGCAACTTCTAATAATTCTTGTTTCTTATTAATTCCCCTGAATTCATACAGTCGATACGTCGCCAAATTCTCGAATGGAGTGGTTATTGAAAGTGATTCCATCGCAGAGTATGAGCTTCTTGCCAATCAAGGAGACGGCAATCCTGGTTTCATCTCTTGGTTCAAACGAACGGTAACTATCATTCATATATAGGGTTTCATTTGTTGGTTCGACCTATTTTTCACTAATATAACAATCCTTTCCTATAAAACTTATAGGCAAATAAGGAGCCTATGGACGCCGAATTGAGACAAGTCGCTAATGGTTTTGACAATAAGGTCCGTGCATTTGAGAAATACGACATCAACGGGTATCGCTTTCGTACCGTTGATAAAGAGCAAAAAATGGCCGATCGAAAAAGTACAAATTCAAGTGTCCCTGCTGTCGGCGACGGAGGTATTGAGTATTATGGAAGAGTTGAAGCAATATACGAACTTCTATTCTATGGTGAAAATCCTCCCAACGTCGTTGTCTTCAAATGTCATTGGTTTCTCCCGTCGAGGACTAGACGAACTCATGAACATGTAGGTCTAGTCGAAATTCGACAAGACACCCATTTTAATGTCCCCGATGTCTATATTACAGCTCAACAGGCCACCCAGGTTTTCTATCTATCCTACCCCTGCCAAACGGTTGAAAACCTGAAAGATTGGGATGTCGTTTATGATGTGCCACCTCATATTAGACCACCTCCCCCAAATGAAGAGGATTATGTACCCCACATTGACCCAGAGACATATGAAGGAGAATTCTTCCAAGAAACACGCGTGATATAAAAACGTTTTCGAAACCGCTCTACGCAACCCCAGAACATGGAAGAAGATAATGAGAGTGAACCCGCTAACGACGATGTTGAAGAGCCTGAAGAAGAAGAGTTTACTGCTCCAGATGACCTGTCCATGCTTGACCGTTTACATAAAGGCCTTCCAAATGTTGGTGTTGTTGAACCTGATAAGGCCGTCATTATCGACGACACGCGTGATAGTGATGACGATCCTTCAATTGATCGCGGAGAAGATACCGATGATCCCGACTATTGTTAGTTGTATGCATCTCAACTTTAATTATATATATATATATATTCTCATTATTGCAGTAATTACTTTTGTATTATTAATTCTTTTTCTCATTGTACTAATTATTTTATTTTAATTCTTGGAAGGTTTGTGACAGATATGGAGGGCGAGACCTCAGGCTCGCGAGGGAGGGGTCATGCGCTCCCACCTCTGGCTCTACGGAGGTCTTTGCTCGAGAGTATTTCCTCGCCTCCTCCTTCTACTGATGAGGTGCCCAGGGGGAGAGGTCGGAAGAAGACCGGGAGAGGCAAAGCAGGTGGTGGTCGCGGGAAAGGGAGACGGACACCTGCTGTTGCTTCCTTGCCGCCACCTCCGGCTGATTCACCAGAGCACTGCAGGGTGGATCCCTCCTCGGACACTCCGATCCACCAGCCTGAGGTGGAGGAGGAGGCTACGTCCACCCGCACGACCTGGAGTCCCTGGCCGGACCAGCCGGAGCAGCACACGCCTGAGGGGGAGGCTGGTGCCGAGCTGGACACTACGGATGAGGAGGAGGTGGCTGAGGGTACCACCGTGTACCAGCGTGGGGGTACACGGCTCCCGTCCGTGCCGCCGCCCATAAGTGGTTGATTACTCCTGATGGAGAGACGTAAGTGCACTTATACTCTCTTCCGGTACCTTCTATACTTATGTCTATCTGATGGCTTTGTCTTTTTATACTGCAGGGGTTGGATATACGGCAATGGTGTCCGCAATCCCAACTCCATCCTTGGTGTGCTCGTCAGGGAGAACTTCCCGGGGCTGGTTCAATTGCCCGGACCTGATGAGGTTCCGCAGCCTGGACTCAAATGGGAGCACTATTGTGATTCCCCGGCCCCGCCGGATACGACCATCAACGGGGTCGAATGCCACACCAGAGCCGACATGGTGATCAACGGCTTTTGGGTAATTTCTGTTTCACACAATAAAATCTTGACAATAGCTAGTTGGTGCACTCATCAGTGTTGTCTCGTGCTATTGCAGGTCTACTACAAGGTCGATGAGTCCAAGGAGCAGGAGGCGGAGGACGTGATAGTTGCAGAGGCCACGCGCCTCTTGCAGAACACAAGGCACGAGATGCGAGTGCAGGCGGTCCGTGACTACTACGCCAAGCAAGGGCGCAAGCGTAGCAAGAAGGACTGCCGCAAGAAGTTTCTGATCAGGGCCCAGTACATGACGGTAACCCTTCTTAAGTCTTGAATAGTTTGCTTGATTTGATTCCTATCTAGGCTACTTATTAGTTTCCTTGTTTACTAACTTAGGCGCCGCCGAGATGGTGTGCGGACAAGATGGATTGTTGGGAGGTCATTGTGGACCACTGGTGCTCAGATGCCTGGTTGGCCGTCCACAACAATGCCAAGGACCGGCGCGCCCAAATGGTTGGTGTGCCACACCATCAAGGCAGCCGTAACTTAGCTGGTTACGGGCATAAATGGGTATGTGCAAATTCTTCTTTGCTTTGTCTTTTAGGCACCCACTTACTAATATCATGCTTTGCTTTGTCTTTTAGGCGGAGCATAATAAAACGGAGGTGCCTCAGGTGTTCGACATGTATGGCATGTCCCATACAGCGTCGTACAAGAAGGCCAAGGCGCTCTCAGAGTCGGATCTCGCCACTCCTTCGACTTTCACCAACATTGCCGCCTATAGTAAGCTCAAGGCTTATACTGAGGTGGCGAAGGAGAAGCACGGGGAGGCTTACACCCCGATTGGGAAGCCTATTGACCTGGAGCTGGTGATGATCTCTGGTGGCGGAAGGCGCCATGGCCATTGGAGATAAGTTGATTAGGTGTGATAAGACTCTTCCTGAGGTCAAGGCGCGCCAAACGAGTTCTTCTCCTGCTATAAGGACTCATCCGCGGCCAGTCGACCTCGCTATCCAGGTTATCCATAAGGACTCTTGCATTCTTGTTTTCTCTCATCGAATATTACAATGCTAACTAGAGGAGTGGGGTTGCAGGAATCTCTTGAGAAAGAGCGACAGAAAACCCAGCGGCTACTGGAGGAGAAGGAGCGGTTGGCAGAGGAGAAGGCAGCAGAGAGAGCGGCTGGCGGAGGAGAGGACGGCGAAGGCTCTCGAGGAGGCCGCGGCACAACACGATGCATCGAACCGGGCCTTGTATGAGCTCTTCGTGGTAAGTCACTTGTTCATATTCACCCAAAGAATGCATGTTATAATTTTTGTTTATATTACTAACTAATATGATTGACTCATGAAAAACAAATGTGCAGACTATGTGCGAGAAGACTGGTCAGGCCGCTCCACCGATGATGATCATTTCTCCTGTGGGGACGGTGATTATCTTTTGATGATCATCAATACCATATTGAGTGGCGTCGTGCTAACCTCTAGTTGATCTTTTCGTGCAGCATAACTCTCGGGCTGCGTCCCATGACCCTTCTCCACCGTCAACATCGGCCAACCCGACGGATGCTTCTCAACCACATCAGCCTTGAGGGCTACACTCCGATAAGTTGTGTTGTATATTTTGCTTTATAAATGCTTAGTTAGTTTGAAAATGCATATTTAGCTTCTGAAATATTATGAAAGTCTTAAATATAGCTAAGTTAGCCTAATAATAGCATGATTAGCCAGATTTGCTCACAATATGATGAAGTTAGCTTGATTTGCTCACAAAATGCTAAAGTTACCTTAATTGGCTCAAAAAATGCTTAAGTTAGCTTCATTTGTTCAAAGTTGCCAAAGTTAGCTTAATTTGCTCACAAAATGGTAAAGTTAGCTTGATTTGCTCACAAGATGCTAAAGTTAGCTTGAATCGCTCACAAAATGCTAAAGTTAGCTTGATTCTCTTAAAAAATTCTAAAGTTAGCTAAAGTGGCTCACAAAATGCTAAAGCTAGCTTAATTGGCTCACAATATGCTAAAGTCAACTTAATTCCTCAAAACACGCTAAAGTTTCTTAAATTGCTCACAATATGCTAAAGTTAGTTTCATTGGCTCAAAATATGCTAATGTTTGCTTCTTCTTCTTGTCCTTCTCCTTCTCTTATTACTTATTCTTTTTGTCCTCCTTCTTCCGCTAACTTTCTTATTTTGATTTTGCAGATTTGCTTTATGAGGGTCGTGCATCGATGGAGTTGTTGTATTTTCACTTTCAATATAGCTTAGAAACAGTTTATTGTTGTTATGAACTGTTTGGAGACTTTGTGTAATGAACTATGTATATATTGTTGTTATCCTTGTTTGGAAACAATGTGTTATCCTTGTTGGAGATTCATATGTTGTTTGATATGATGTGATGTGGTGTTAAAATGTGCTTCTGATTCTGCTGCTATATATATATATTGATTTTTTGTCAAATGCAGGGATTAAAAGAAAAACAGAAAAAAAAGAGACAATATAGGCTCTTTGCCGTCTGCAGGCAGTCGGCAAAGATGTTTGCCGTCTGCTTGCAGTTGGCAAAGAGGACACGTGGCGCCCAGCTGTGCAATCTGGCAACAGCTGGGTGACCATTTGGTCATTATGCCGTCTGCCTCCGGCAAAGCAGACGGCAAAGCTGGTTTGCCGTCTGTCAGTAGACGACATTAATGGCCTGACGGAGCCGGCCGGCCGGTCATGATACCATCTGCCTCCGGCAAGGCAGACGACAAAGTTGGGAGGTTTGCCGTCTGTCTGTAGACGGCAAATCCCGCCGTTAACGGCCTGACGGAGCCGGCTGGCAAAGGTTCACCGTCACTTCCGCTCTGCCGTCTACTTGCACAAAAGCGCACAGCAAAGGTAATTTGTCGTCCTTCGATTTCCGGCAGACGGCAAAGCACCCCTTTGCAGAAGAAATAGCTGACGGGTGCTTTGCCGTGCGTGGGCAGACGGCAAAGTCCTTTGCCGTCCGCCATATAGGTGTTTGCCGTCCGCCGAGGCAGACGGCAAATAGGTGAATTCCAGTAGTGTTAAAATAGTTTTAGTTAATTCCTTGTTGACTCTAAAAATGTGGTGTTGACTTGTTTATATTCCTATGATTATTCTTGATTTTTCTGTGTGTGTAGACTAGTTTTTAGCTTAAACAAATTTGTGGCCTTTTTATTATTATAACCTATGCTAGTTTAATTCTTCTCTAAATAATACTAGTAATATTAAATTATTAGTTTAATATAAAACTAGCCTATGGTCAGTAGGTTATTGCTAAAATTGGTTGTTGAGTTAATAAAAATTAAAAGGTTGTTAGTGAATAAAATAGGTTAATAATATTTCTTATAGTTAAAGTGCTTTACTGCCAATTAATAAATCCAGTAAAGTTATCCTAATGCCTTGTTGTAAAATTTAGCCTTGTTGCATGTTTTAGGACTTAATAAACATGGGAGTTAAAACTCTGAGAATTATTTTGCCCTTGTTGTTTGTGTTTGATTGTGAAAATTGAATGTTGTGTGTCGTGTGTTGTTTTTGCCTCATGGTAATTGTGTGCTCTTTTCCGCAACATGTAGACGAACCGCTTGACGTTCCAGGTGAAGACTCCTTCCAAGCCGAAGAAGCCGTACCGGGAGACACCGCCGAGGAAGGCAAGCCATTTTCAAAAACTCAAACCCTTGTCCTACGTTTCTACTTCTTTGTACCATATTATATATCATGCTACTGTTATACATTTTGGGGATGGGTTTGTATTAGTTTATTAGGTGAAACACCACATACCTTGTCAGCCTACCTATTTGGGAGAAATAAACTAGACACCGATAATCTTGTGGTACTATTACAAGCCTTGCTAAAGAACTAGTGACAACATAATAATTTGGTTAATCTTGCTCCCCCCTAATGTATTGGCATACATCTAAGAAGATGTGATGGCCAAGGTTGTGGTTGTTGGAAACATCGTTGAACATATTCAAAGTCTAGAGGGACTCTCTATAAGTGCCGCCAAAACCTAGTATTACAGTACAACCACAATACTCTGGTATGGGACAGGGCTAGTTGGAAGCTTGCTTATCTTAGTACGGGGATCTTATAACTACATGAGTGAGGTACACGATGGTACCCAGAAGCCGGAATCCTGCCGATGCGTCGGGGGTGTAATACGCTGGACTATATCAGTGTCGGTACAGAACTTTTCCGCACCTCTACTACGGTGAAGGCTTGCACGAGGAGCATGACCTTGCACACGGACAGTTCAGGATGTGGGCATCGGGTAGATCACCTGTACTAGGATGGGCAAGGGGAAGACTACGGTCGATTATCTGAAAACCGCATACTGAGGTATGACGAACCGTGGGAACTCCCGGCGGATGTATGGAATGTTGTGGGTAAAGTGTACAACCTCTGCAGAGTGAAAACTATTCGAGTAGCCGGAGTCCACGGTCATGGACAGCTAGTGAGGCCACACTTTGTGGGGACTAGATGAGAAATTCTAGTACTAAGAATTATGGTTCACGATGATGATGTAGGTATTATAAAAAGGGTTGGACTTGATTAAATCAAATATAGTTGTGGGATTAAAAAAATTCAAGAGTAAAATATTGCCAACTTAACTAATATTGAGTAGTTAGGTTCCCCATGTTAAACCCCACCATATAGCCATCCCATTATTTTTCTTGTACAAAAATCTTTGTTCCTTTCTTTAGGTGGTTTGCGAGTACTTTGTATGTACTCACGGCTTTGTCCGTGGTTATTCAATCGGCCAGGCTTGGAGGACCAGGTATTTGATGATGACGCGACTGACGAGTACTAGGATGTGCTACGCTCTGAGCTTTGCCTGTGGATTGTGATGCTGCTATCTATCTTGCTTTTGCTTATTCCGCCGCCATTTGAGCCCGATGAGGCCGTGTAAGACTATGTTTATGTATGACTTTGTATTCGGTACTGTATCAACTTGGGACTGTGATATCCATTGTCGAGTTGTGCGTCATGCGACACTGATCATGGGAGCATGACGGTATGCACAGCTGGCCGCTTCGGACATATAGTCTGGGGTGCCCACAGTTCCTGTTGTCGATCAAGAACCCTGAAAAGAGTTTGGGGTAGTATCATGAGTACAGAAGTACTCAGCATCCAACTGTAGTGGTCAACTGACCAAGCAAGGAATTCATCACTCGTCATTCTAGGACAACTAGTAGTTTACGATAAGTATGGGGTAAGTGGTGAGGTTGCTGCCGCACTAGCATTATGAAGTGGCTAACGATCTAGAGAGTAAGATAAGAAGCCAAGAATTCGATGAGGAATCGCCTCCAACAAGTCTGATATCCACCTACTTACGCAAGAATAACACCTATCATATCCTTGTCCTCCTCTTCTCATCCTGACGAAGAAGAAGAAGTCAAGGCACACACACGTTGATCAAGTTGTTAAGGTTAACTCAGTTGTTGTTTTTTATGAACAAGGAGTAGGTCTCAAGTCGTCCATAACCGTAGACACGACTTCTCGAAAAGATTTAACTCTGCAGGGGTGTACCAACTGCCCATTACAAGGTTCCGCACACACGCCCATCTCTCTCAGTTGCTACCCATCACAGGCAACCATTTTATGATTTAGTTCCGAGAGATCCGAAATGACAGGTCCCTCTTACTAATAACGAACAAATCCAGGTGGCCCCCGGGGAGTCGACACCCAACCCAAAAGTTGACCGCACTCTCGAATCGATCTCTACCGTCTGGATGAGGTCGAGATGGCTAACCCTCGCCCGGGCAGGCACCCCTAGCTCCCAGATGTGGACCAATGGGATATACCATCCCTCTGGCCCGATTTGTTTTAAATCCACTGGCTGCAGACCAGTTACGCACACGGTTTCTCAAATGGTAAAATCAGCTTGGGCTACCACTAGAAATGTTTGAAGCTAGATAGGCAAGAAAATGGGACCCCATAGCATCCCACACGCGGTTAGGCACGCTCGTCAAGAGACAAAATGATGAGGACATCTCTACTAATGTTACACCCACATCTTCACCAACTACACATACTGGACCAGTTACTAGAGCACGTGCACGTCAACTAAATTATCAGGTACTTTCGTTTCTTGCGAATCCTTCTAATGTTCATGAACATATGATGCTGCCTAAATTAGATACTTTTGTTTTGCTTATGAATGAAGGACCTAGCATGGACAAGAAGGACGGTCATTGGAGCGGGATCAAGCATGGAGAAGAAGGTGCGCGCGCGGGAAATAACAATGGAGCTTCCAGTGGGGATTTTCGCACTTTGAAGCCACCATAAGGCATGCATGAAGGCTTGGACGAAATACACGAGATGCCACTTCATTATTTTCGTCCAAGAGCAATTATAGGTGCTGCGTCACCTTAATATTGGGCTGGGCCCATGTAATTTCGAAATACCACATTATAGGCTGTTTTTAGAGTCCGTATGTGTGGGGAAATCGAGTTAGGGTTGTTTTCGGCCCCCACCTCCAAGGGGTCACGAAAATCCCCTCTGTTCCCCCATATATACAGCCCTTAGGGCGTCGTTTAGACTTGGGTTTTAATTAGATTTAAGTTAGCCATAGCCGCAACTTCGAGTTCTTCGTTTGTGTCGTCCGACCAGGCCAAGACCGCATTGGAACCCCAACTTCTGTTAATCTTTCATCTTATATTCGCAATTTCCAGATTGCAATTCTTAGTTCTTGCTTGTTCTTCGATTGCTTGCAGGAATTGACCTTCGTGGTCAGGTTGATCGTGCATCCGCGGGATCAATAACCTCTCGGAGTTGGTTTAGCGATTGCTAAGGCACAACGTCTTCGCACGTTCGTAGTCGGGTCGTGAAAGTCTACTCCACCAAAATCGATCTCCATCATCTCATCGAAACATCGGGACACCTTCGCCTCTATCAAGTGGTATCAGATTTCCAGGTTGCTCGGTGAGATTTACCAGTTTTCATAGTCTAGATTGGTTCTGTTCTTCATACCTACAGTCCACGAAAAAGCCAACAAAAAAAATTAGGGTTAGATCATCACGTCCCAAGACAGTCCTAGCCTTTGTCCAGTTTTCTTTTCAGTACTTGCTTTGTTGAATTTACGGTTGCATCGTTGTGTCAAGTTGCTGATCTTAGCGTCTAGTTCCCTTAGAGTTTCGAGTTCTGATCACAGTTTTCCATGTCGCCGCCGCACAAGTAGTTATCCTACCACGTTCCGCTAATCCGAGTCCAGATACACCACCACGTTCCGCCAAGCAGAGTCCATATACACCACCACGTCTCACGAGTCCGAGTTGAGTTCCACCATCAGTACGGTTCCTGATCTCTCTGTAGCCAGATTAGTTTTCAGTTGTTAGAGTCGGATTTCATCAAACTTTTTCCGTACAGAGAAGGGGGGTGATTAGCAAAAAAAAAAGTCTGGCACGCTTTCCAAAGCAGTTTTTAGGCCAAAATTTTCAGGGGTAAAAAAATTTCGTGCCCATACGTTCCTTAGGTCCAGAAACTCATTTTGAGACGTTCGCCACCATAGTGCTTTTTTCGCACTTTTTCAGCCACCGCAGTCCCGCATCGCAAAAAAAAATAGCAAAAAAAAAAGAGAGAGAAAAAAAAATTCAGAGTGTGCTTCTCAGTTGTTTACGTGCCGCGCCGTGCTTTCATTGGTGTTTTAGGCTCGCGTCTCTAGTACGGTCTAGCCTAGGATCAGCACAGTACCGACGTTGAGTGTTTATTCAGCTTTGCATCTCTGTTTTGATTACTGTTGAGCTTTTGCTACCATACTTGTCAGCCTTCCTAAAGCTCCACATATATTCTACATCGTGCGTTTGACACCTCCTGGCCATCGCTCCACCATATCTCTGAGAGTTTTGACCCGTTGGTTGTACATCACCACCTGCTGCTAGGTAAGAATCGGTACGAACGAAAGAAAAGCTTGACGAATTTGTGCTTTCCACCATCCCACATCCCATTAGTAGAAGTAGGATCATATTCCTGTGTGTTTTCGATTTCTGCTAACCATGCCAGGATCACATGATGAAGTGGCGCGGGATGCACCCGATTGGGAGAACATGACAAAGAAGGAGCTACATGATATATTTGCACAAATGATGTCTGAACAGGTGAATGACATCGAGACTAGATTTACAGAGGCAATTGATGGCGTGGAAAAGATGATCGACACCAAGCTCGACGCCAAGTTTACTGAGTTGATCGCACGCCTACCTACACAGCCTGCTGCCGCTCCAGCACAGCCACCGCCACTACCACGTGCACGACGGATTCTGTTTCCGAGAGGACAAGCTGTTGGTATTGGTGCTCCTCCTGCTGCTGCAGTACCTGCTGCTGCTGCTTCTGACGTCGGCCAGGACGACAACTACGAGGGTGATTACGAGGAGGAGGTGGAACAGGAAGCGGCCTATGAACAGCCAGCTGGACGTCCACGTCCCAACATTCGCCACGGTCGACACCAACCACCCCCTCAGGTACACGATGATGAACATGTGCCTAAACTGAAATTGAATCTTAAGCCGTTTGAGGGTAGATATATTCCTGATGCTTATCTTACTTGGGAGTTAGAAACTGAACAACGTTTACATGTTTACAATATCCTGAGAATAGACGTGTTACTGCTGCTGTTTGTGAATTCACGGGATTTGCATCTATTTGGTGGTCTGAACATTGCGATTGCATGCTAATAATATTCCAACTACTTGGGCTGCTTTAAAAGATGCTATGCGTACTCGCTGGGTTCCTCCTTATTATCAACGAGAATTGTTACAAAAATTACAGCGTTTGAGACAAGGAAAAAATTCTGTAGAGGAATATTATCAAGAATTACAAACTGGATTGATTAGATGTGTCCTAGTAGAGGATAATGAAGCTATGCTTGCACGTTTTATGGGTGGTTTAAACAGGGAGATACAAACTATTCTAGAATACAAGGACTTTGCTACTATCACTCGTTTGTTTCATCTTGCTTGTAAAGCTGAACGTGAAGTGCAGGATCGACAGGCCGCTACGAGACCTAACTTTTCTGCAGGACGAAATACATCATGGACATCGCGTGGAGCTTCTACATCCACACGTCCTGCTGCACCACCATCTACTTCAGCCGCTCATTCTTACAGGGAGCCACCAAAACAGCCAGCGCCACCATTCAAGGGTGCACAAAGTGGTCCCGCGGCGAGTTCTTCTTCATCCATGGCTTCCACAGGGCAAACACGAGATCGTGATATTAAATGTCGCAGGTGCCAAGGTGGAGGTCACTTCGCAAAAGACTGTCCCTCCAAGCGTGTGATGACTATTACGGCGGATGGTGGGTATGAGTCAGCGAGTGACTATGATGAGGAGACTTTAGTTCTCATTGCTCATGAGGAACAGGGTGCCCATGATGATGCTCATGATATAGAGTATATGGCTCCTGATGATGCAGATAAATATGCTAGTTGGTTGCTCAACGTGTGTTAAGTGTGTAGGTAACGAAGGCCGAGCAAAACCAGAGGCATAATTTGTTCCACACAAAGGGAGTGGTGAAAGAACGTTCGGTTCGCATCATCATTGACGGAGGGAGTTGCAACAACTTGGCTAGCATGGAGTTGGTGGAGAAGCTATCTCTCACCACAAGACCACACCCCCATCCGTACTATATTCAGTGGTTTAACAATAGTGGTAAGATTAAGGTAACGCGTTCTGTTCGTGTGCACTTTAGCATTGCTGCATATGCTGATTATGTTGATTGTGATGAGGTACCCATGCAAGCATGCTCTCTTTTACTTGGTAGACCATGGCAATTTGATAGGAATGTTGTACACCATGGTAGGACAAATCAGTTTACTCTGGTTCATCAGGATAAAAATATTGCTTTACTTCCTATGTCTCCTGACCAAATTGTGAAAGATGATCTTGCTAGAGCTAGTAAAGCTAAACAGGAGAAAAATAAGAGTGAAAATGAGATCGCAGCTAAAGAATTTGAACAACAACATAAGACTAATAGCAAATCTTCTTCTGCTGTTTCTAATGAAATTAAATTGACTAGTCCAACTTTGCTTGCTACTAAGGTTGATATTTCAGATTTGGATGTTAGTCAATATGTGTGCTATGCTTTTGTGTGCAAAGAAGCTTTGTTTTCATTTGAGGAATTGCCTCCTTCTTTGCCTCCTGTTGTCACTGACCTTTTGCAGGAATTTATTGACGTCTTTCCACAAGACGTACCACCGGGATTACCACCTATTCGAGGGATTGAGCATCAGATTGACTTAATTCCCGGTGCTTCGCTGCCCAACCGTGCGCCATACCGTACCAATCCGGATGAGACGAAGGAGATCCAGCGTCAAGTACAAGAGCTACTCGACAAAGGTTACATACGTGAATCCCTTAGTCCTTGTGTTGTTCCTGTTATATTAGTGCCAAAAAAGGATGGAACATGGCGTATGTGTGTTGATTGTCGAGCCATTAATAATATTACTATTCGTTATCGTCATCCTATTCCTCGGTTAGATGATATGCTTGATGAATTAAGTGGCTCTACCATGTTTTCCAAAGTTGATTTGCGTAGTGGATACCATCAAATTCGCATGAAATTAGGAGATGAATGGAAAACGGCTTTTAAAACTAAGTTTGGATTATATGAGTGGTTAGTCATGCCTTTTGGGTTAACTAATGCACCTAGCACTTTCATGAGATTAATGAACGAGGTTTTACGTGCTTTCATTGGACAATTTGTGGTAGTCTATTTTGATGATATACTGATTTATAGCAAATCTTTGGGGGAACATTTGGATCATTTACGTGCTGTCTTTATTGCTCTACGTAATGCACGTTTGTTTGGTAACCTTGGGAAGTGCACCTTTTGCACCGACCGAGTATCGTTTCTTGGCTATGTTGTTACTCCGCAGGGAATTGAAGTTGATAAAGCCAAGATCGAGGCGATTGAGAGTTGGCCGCAGCCCAAAACGGTCACACAAGTGAGGAGTTTTCTTGGCCTTGCTGGATTCTATAGGCGTTTTGTGAGAGATTTCAGCACCATTGCTGCACCTCTCAATGAGCTTACACGCAAGGATGTGCCATTTACTTGGGGTACCGCACAGGACGAAGCCTTCACGATATTGAAAGATAAGTTAACACGTGCTCCTTTGCTCCAACTTCCTGATTTTAATAAGACTTTTGAGCTTGAATGCGATGCTAGTGGTATTGGTTTGGGAGGTGTGTTATTACAAGATGCTAAACCTGTTGCTTACTTTTCTGAAAAATTGAGTGGGCCTAGTCTGAACTATTCTACTTATGATAAGGAATTATATGCTCTTGTTCGGACATTAGAAACTTGGCAACATTATTTATGGCCCAAAGAATTTGTTATACATTCTGATCATGAATCTTTGAAACACATAAGAAGTCAAGCAAAACTTAATCGTAGACATGCTAAGTGGGTTGAATTTATTGAGACTTTCCCTTATGTCATTAAACACAAGAAGGGGAAAGATAATATTATTGCTGATGCTTTGTCTCGTCGTTATACTATGCTTTCAAAACTTGACTTCAAGATATTCGGTTTAGAGACAATCAAAGATCAATATGTACATGATGCGGAATTTAAAGATGTATTGCAGAATTGTAGAGAGGGTAGAACATGGAACAAGTTTGTGCTTAATGATGGGTTTGTGTTCCGTTCTAACAAGCTATGCATTCCAGCTAGCTCTATTCGTCTTTTGTTGTTGCAGGAGGCGCATGGAGGAGGATTAATGGGACATTTTGGCGTGAAGAAGACGGAGGACGTACTTGCTACACATTTCTTTTGGCCACAGATGAGACGGGATGTTGAGCGTTTTGTTGCTCGCTGCACTACATGTCAAAAAGCTAAGTCACGACTCAATCCTCATGGTTTATACATGCCTTTACCTGTACCTAGTGTTCCGTGGGAGGACATATCCATGGACTTTGTTTTAGGCCTGCCTCGAACAAAGAATGGGAGGGATAGCATATTTGTTGTCGTGGATAGATTTTCTAAGATGGCACATTTTATACCATGTCATAAAAGCGATGATGCTGCTAATGTTGCTGATTTATTCTTTCGAGAGATTATTCGCTTACATGGTGTGCCCAATACTATTGTCTCGGATCGTGATACTAAGTTTCTTAGCCATTTTTGGAGATGCTTATGGGCTAAGTTGGGGACTAAACTACTTTTTAGTACTACATGTCATCCCCAAACTGATGGACAAACTGAAGTAGTCAATAGGACTTTGTCTACTATGCTTAGGGCTGTTTTAAAGAGTAACTTAAAATGTGGGAAGAATGTTTACCTCATATTGAATTTGCTTATAATCGTTCATTTCATTCTACCACTAAAATGTGCCCTTTTGAGATTGTTTATGGTTTTCTACCTCGTGCACCTATTGATTTGCTTCCTATTCCATCTTCGGAGAAGGTTAATTTTGATGCTAAGCAACGTGCTGAATTGATATTAAAAATGCATGAGTTAACTAAAGAAAACATTGAGAAAATGAATGCTAGATACAAGCTTGCTGGTGATAAGGGTAGAAAGCATGTTGTGTTTGAACCAGGAGATCTTGTTTGGTTACATCTACGTAAAGATAGGTTTCCTGATTTGCGCAAGTCTAAGTTAATGCCACGAGCTGATGGTCCCTTTAAGGTTTTACAGAAAATTAATGATAATGCATATGAACTTGCGCTACCTGCAGATTTTGGGGTTAGTCCCACATTTAACATTGCAGATTTGAAACCTTATTTGGGAGAAGATAATGAGCTTCCGTCGAGGACGACTTCAATTCAAGAAGGGGAGGATGATGAGGACATCTCTACTAATGTTACACCCACATCTTCACCAACTACACATACTGGACCAGTTACTAGAGCACGTGCACGTCAACTAAATTATCAGGTACTTTCGTTTCTTGTGAATCCTTCTAATGTTCATGAACATATGATGCTGCCTAAATTAGATACTTTTGTTTTGCTTATGAATGAAGGACCTAGCATGGACAAGAAGGACGGTCATTGGAGCGGGATCAAGCATGGAGAAGAAGGTGCGCGCGCGGGAAATAACAATGGAGCTTCCAGTGGGGATTTTCGCACTTTGAAGCCACCATAAGGCATGCATGAAGGCTTGGACGAAATACACGAGATGCCACTTCATTATTTTCGTCCAAGAGCAATTATAGGTGCTGCGTCACCTTAATATTGGGCTGGGCCCATGTAATTTCGAAATACCACATTATAGGCTGTTTTTAGAGTCCGTATGTGTGGGGAAACCGAATTAGGGTTGTTTTCGGGCCCCACCTCCAAGGGGTCACGAAAATCCCCTCTGTTCCCCCATATATACAGCCCTTAGGGCGTCGTTTAGACTTGGGTTTTAATTAGATTTAAGTTAGCCATAGCCGCAACTTCGAGTTCTTCGTTTGTGTCGTCCGACCAGGCCAAGACCGCATTGGAACCCCAACTTCTGTTAATCTTTCATCTTATATTCGCAATATCCAGATTGCAATTCTTAGTTCTTGCTTGTTCTTCGATTGCTTGCAGGAATTGACCTTCGTGGTCAGGTTGATCGTGCATCCGCGGGATCAATAACCTCTCGGAGTTGGTTTAGCGATTGCTAAGGCGCAACATCTTCGCACGTTCGTAGTCGGGTCGTGAAAGTCTACTCCACCAAAATCGATCTCCATCATCTCATCGAAACATCGGGACACCTTCGCCTCTATCACAAAATATCCGGAACTCGGGTCCTAGGTGACTCGAATGGAACAAAGCGTCGGGGCGGGATAGCCTAGACCTTCCATCCTTCGTCGAATATAGTCAACATTATAATAATCATATCGTCCACAACAATATAATAATGTGATAGACCAAACCAAGGAGTAACAGGGTAACATCATAGCATCATAAGCATGCATACTAAGCAGGGGCTAAGCAACGAGCGATAGTAACATAGCAGTACATGATTTGCTGGGAGGGGGCATGGATGTACCGATTTGAAAGAGGATGTAAACATGGGGTAGGATCAAACATCGAACCTAACCTAGACTAGCATGCAAACAGATGGTTGAAATAGAACGGATCATAAGTAATGTATAGTCCTTGCCTGTTGATAAGTCGGGTTCCGAAGGTGTAGTTGATCGCGAGCTTGCATCGTCTCCGAAGGTACCCGCGGAAGCACACAAGACGGTAAACACTAGAAGAAATCAACGAGAAAGCATCTATTACTAAGAAGAAAACGTGAGAAAGAATCAACAAGAAGGCAACACGAGACATCGCACCTACCCTCGAGAGCGGTTACTAACAGGTTAAGTGGAGTACTCGTCACACACGACGATACCGCACATTTAGAAAGGTTCAAGTTGTTTAGATACAAAAGATGAGCAAAGGTTGTTAACATGGCATCTCACTCAAGCATGGAAAGTCACACAACCAAGAAAAGGTGAAGCTCGAAGTAATCTAACTATACTAGTCAAGTTAAGCGAGGTGCAATCCTAAACATGGCATAACACTAAGTACCCCACGATGATTTAAGCGTTTGGTACTGTTCTGCCCTAAACCATATTTTAGGTTGGTTAACAACAGAAAAAAATAGCATAAACACAAGGTACACGAAAAACTAATCAAGTTACATATAAAGCACACTCCAAATGGAGTTACGGTTAAAAAGATACAAGCAAAACAAGTTTGGAACACAATCTGCCAACATCAGGAAACACACTTTAGAGCAATGCATAAACAAGATAATGAATGCAAACATGTTCACAAATGATATGCTACTAAAGTAGACATGGCAGGGAAGGCATGGCAAAAGGAATCATGCAAAAAGGCATCATGGTTCACTAGTTATAAGCAACACAAAAAGCTATCAAGCATTACTAGTCTAGGACTTAGTGAAAATCAGGAAAACATGGAAGAAACTGTTATCATCATGTTGTATAAACAGGAGCAAAACTATATGTAAAAGTGCAGCAACATGACATAGAAATATATGGGCATGAACTAGACATGCTGGTGATCAGGTACAAACAAGAATCAAGGTCATAGGCATAACAGATCAAAAGATATTAAGCATGCAACATGGCATCGCAAAGTTACAGACTTAGTGAAAAACAGAGGTGGCTGTCAACAACAGCAGGATAGCAACTTTGGAGCAGAATATAACTATGACCAAGAATGTAAACATGACAATGCAATACATATAATGGAAGTAGACATGGTGCTTAACAGTATGAAACAAGAATCAATGCAATAGGCCTCATTGATGTGTCACAATCATCATGTAAACTTGCAATAAAATGATGTGTCCATCTGGCTACCCCAGTTTCACTTTCTGTTCCAGTGTGTGCTTCGGACTCTATATCCGAAGTCTGGGGACAAATCCACTTGTAGCAGCTATGCCATTGATCAGATGTGTCGCATGGATTCGCACCCCACGGAGCTTATTGATATACCACACTTTAACTGGAATGAGATCCGTCTTGCCAGCATTCAGACTAAAGGCAGTTTCCCTCATGCACCGTTCATTATGGCCCTCATTCAGTCTCGTGCATCACACCCTATTGAGTTCACTCATCGTCACCCCATGTGGACCGTTCCGACCTACATGTACTATGATGCCCCTGCTCCCACGACTCGCGCTGTTCCGGAGTCTGCTACTGTTGGTGGCACTCTCCGGCGCCACTCTTCTGAGAAGGCGCCCATGCGGAGGATTGCTCACTTCTTGGGAAAGGCCCAGTCAGCTATGATGAGGGCTATCACATTCAACTCCACCTCCAACCACGGTGTGGTCACTAGGCTCGTCACCTCCAAGAACAAGCTCAAGGCCCGTCTTCGTGCAGCTGGTGAGGCCGATGTCAGCGATGATGAGCGTCTTCCGGAGGCTCCTCCTGCTGGACTCGGCTTCGACTTCCCCATGGGACCGGAGTGGGCGGACTTCTTCCCGGAGGATTCGGGTGCTAGTGGCAGTGGCACTCACTAGATCGTGCATGTTGGTGTTGCCCCTTTTTGGTACTTGATGCCAAAGGGGGAGAGACATATGCGTTTTATCTATGTGGCTAGGAGTTGATCTTAAGGCTTGTGTTTGGTCTACTTTGTTATGTCGTTGTTTGAACTTGGTGTATGTCTAGGATCTTATGTGAACCGTGTGAACCTTTGGTACTATGCATGGTGTTGTCTTATGTCTTGGCTTGCATTGTTGGTGGTTCTTTGGTCATCTTTGATATCTTGTGCTTGCAATATACATTATCATTGTCATACTCATGTATTGCTAGCATCAATAAGATGTCCTTTGAATGTGTAATACCATGTGATGGGACTACTCTCAAGGTGTGCATCTTGCTTAAAGTCAAGAATCCTACATGCACACATTGGGGGGGAGTTCATAATAAAACTTGCTCCCACTACTAAAATGTGTACATCTTTCGGAGCTATATGTATGTTGTCATCAACTACCAAAAAGGGGGAGATTGAAAGTGCAATCATGCCCTTAATCATATTTTGATATTGATGACAATATACATATAGAGGACTAATAATGTTTGTCAAGTTTATCTCAGGTTTTAGTCCTCGGTTCGTTGTGATGGTGGATCATATACCATTGATATCTACAATTGCTCAAGAGATGGAACCAATGAATTTGAAGCGTAAGCTTTTTCCGGTTATCTTAAGTATAGGGATCCCCGCACTATCAAGAGGGGATCAGTGGGTGTACTGTTTAGTCTTTCTCAAACATCTCGCAAAACAAATGAATTTCTTGTCACACACTCATTGTAAACAAGCCTTCTGAATATACACACATCGGACGTCCGGTCCCTACTGGACGTCCGGTACCTGATGCTCTCGGATGTCCGGTCACCGTCGGACTAAGGGTCCGAGAGGTCAGTGGGATTTTGCTCCATTTCATCGGATTTCCGGTCCTTGTCGGACGTCCGGTGGTCAGATGTCTGGTTGGCGTCGGACTAAGGATCCGAGGGGTCAGTAGCGTTTTTCAATGTTTTATCGGATTTCCGGTGCTCATCGGACATCCGATCATCGGATGTCCGGTATCCGTCGAACGTCCGGTACCTGTTGTGTTCTTCTGCGCATGTTGTGTATTAGTGAGTGTCCGGTGTGAACCGGACGTCCGATACGCACGTACCGGACGTCCGGTCCGAACCGGACGTCCGATACTTATGCAGGCAGAATGCTCCAACGGCCATTTCTGGCCTTGGGCTATAAATATGCCCTCTCCACCACATGAGAGGGTTGACCACTTCATTCGCAACACGCCCAAGAACACAAGTGATCCCTCTCACTCTCTTCCTCACCAAATCTCAGATCCCGGAGAGCCCCGTGAGAGTTCTTGACGGATCTTTCACCCAGTGATAGATCCGCCCCTTCCCCATCTTTCAACCAAAGCAAATCGCATTTTGAGCAAGTCTTGAGCTTTCCCCATTGATCTTGTTACACTTGGAGGTTGGAGACTCCTTGGCGGGTAGGAGGAATCGACCATTGTGATTACCCCCGTTGAGTTTGTGAGGGTTTGGTGGCCACCTTTAAGGTCAACCGGTAGTGGTTGGGAATCGCCTTCGTGGCTCAAGGGGAATAGAGTGAGCCTTCGTGGCGTTGGTGTGCCTTCGTGGTTTCACCCACTCTCTCCGAATGGTGAGTAGCTTCCCTCCAAGGAAGTGAACATCGGGATACATCGTTGTCTTTGCGCCATTCGGTTATCCCTACTCTTTCCCCTTATTACTTGTACTACCGTATTATTTGCCCCTCACTTGCTTTAGGATAGTGTGCTTATTGTTTTTCTTGTCACAACTAGGTAAACCTTGCAATTGTTAGGCACACCTTTATCTTCCGCAAAATTGCCTAAAATTGTTAAAATTGTAATAAGACCTATTCACCCCCCCTCTAGGTCTATCTCGATCCTTTCAGTGATAGAGTAATATATTTGGTTTTTATGTCTTATATTTTTGTTCCTAAGTAATTCTTGCATGTTCTCCGTTGCTGTTTATTGCTTTGGCCAAGTGGTAGGTAGTGACTCCAAGAGGGAACGTTATGCTCGATTGTGGGTACATGCCCCCTAATGACACGCTTGAGTGACAGAAACATGAGTCTAGGGGATGTGTTCTGGCCACAAGGGGGAAAAGAATGGTGCTTGTAACCGCGGTTGCAAGGATTGTTTACTTTACGCAAAGTTCTTTTTAATGCAGTTGTCTGTATCTTTGGGTTTACACTTTGGGAGGGGCTCGCAACTTAATACCAACGAGATGTTCTGGATAGATATCTCATGGTGGATGATTAGTAGTAGATGAACATAGATTTCGGTCTATTTATTCTGGCGTACTGCCCATGCTTATGAGCCTCTCCCTTTCTTTTGTAGCATAGTTAGCATTGCGGTGCGTTTATAATCATGTCAATTGCCCATCTGTAATTTGTTTACCTCGCATAGCAGTTTTATCGTCTTTTGGGAGATAGACATCACTAGTGAACATCACGGGACCCCGGTCCATATTCTCATCACTGTTTACAAGCTCATTTATTTTCTCTTATTTACTTTCAGTTGCTATCATTATCATTATCCCTTGTGTTTTTTATCCTTTGTAAACAACAAGACCGGAGAGATTGACAACCTCTCTGAACTTTGTTGGGAGCAAAGTTATTTGTGTCTGTGTGCAGGTCCAGGTGAAGTAGGCAATCCTGAGGTTGTGAACGGCGCCATTGTTCACTTCACCACCTACATATCATTATCGGAGTCCTACTGGATTGATAACCTCGGTATCTTCACTGAGGGAAATTTGTTGCTATCCTACATATCACCTTCCACTTGGGGTAACCAACAATGGGCGAGAAGCCATTATCACTTCCACGACATCAGTAGCTGATAGCAAGACTTGTTGGAGGCGATTCCTCGTCGAATGCTTGGTTCTCATCTTACTCTTAATAGATGTTAGCCACTTCATATATTGCTAGTGCGGCTGCAACCTCAACCACTACCCCCATCTTACCCTGAGAAGTTAGTTACAAGACTCGTTAATATAGCTCACCCCTTCTTTTCTCTTTTACGCATGTTATGCAAACGATCTTGGACTTCAGAGGAGCTCAACGACCCTTCTTCTGGACGCCTTCGTGGAGACTCGACGACGACTAGTTAGATGGATCCCGGCGGAGAGCCTGGACTCGTGTGGTTACCGGAATGGTGTGTTTTACCTTTGCCATTAGGCATTTGATTGTAGTCTTTACTGAGACATATATCTTCCGCTGATGTAATTTATTTAAGGAATTTGTATGACAATTGTATGAGATTGTCACAACCCCAAGTTAGGTATGTGCTAGGTTCAAGTCTCACATTGCATTCATGTTAAAAAAAATTCAAAAGAAATTGAAATGGGAGAGAGAACACCCCCCAGATGAATTTAATTCAAATGGCCAGAATAAAAGTTGCTCCAAAAATTCCTTTTTCATTTTTGAAAACTCCCATAAATGAGTGTGATCACATATAGAGTGGTGTGGTAGCAATCCCATGATCAAGGATTTTTCAAATATTCAAACAGGACCATGGAATTAATCAAATACACCTATTTGAATTTGAATTCAAATATTTTGAATTTAAAAAATGTTCAAAACTTGGGAATGACTAGCGACTTGTCATGTAAGTCCATATATAAATTTTGAGCATTTCATAAAATGCCTAGTGATTTTTTTTAGCAAAGCAAAACAAATAACAGAAAATTTAAAACAGAGAGAAAAGGAAAAAGAGGCTTACCAGGCAAAGCAGCCCAGCAAGCCAAGCCAGGCCCAGCCCAACAACCTTTTTCCCCTGTCGTCTTCCTCCCCGCGCCCCCAAGGTGCTCGGTGGAAATCCACCGACGCCACCGCGACGCCCCACAGCCCTCCAGGTCCCCCCCGAGCCTCCAAGGCGAGCCACGACGACACCTGGAGACGTCGTGCTCACTTTCCCCCCTAGGAGTCGTCTCCCTTCTCTCCCTCTCTTGTTTATTTCGCCGCCCGAAGCTCGCGCCGGAGCGCGCCGCCGCACCCCCGTGGCCACCGTGACCTAGAGCTCCAACCAAGGCGTCCCTCGCCTCCGCCGTCCTCGACTACGTCTCCTTGCGCAAGGAATCGGCCCGAGGAGCTCCAGATTCATCGCCCCCTTCGTCGTCTTCGTCTACGGCCGCCGTGCGCCATCGTCGATTGCGTCCCCGGCAAGCCACCTCCGCCCTCGCCACCAACTCCGTTGAGTTCCTGGTGAGCTATAGCTCAAAACCCCTCTAGCTACGCCCTCGTTTGCGACCTCTAGCGACGTCCGCCATGGGAGCCGAGCGAGCTCGCCACCATGGTCGACGTTAATCTCGCTCCCGTGCTCTTTCGTCCTTCCCAGCCTGCCCATCGTGCTCCTGAGGTCCACATGGTTCTGATGCACTAGTGCACGCTCAAGTTGGGCCACTGCAGCTTCGTCTTCGTCGTCGCCATGCCATGGTTGCCGCCGGCGAGGTCCCTGTCGTCGTCTCCGTCACCCCCCGCTCATGCTGCAACCTCCAGTGGATGCCAGACGACCCCAGGATCCCAACGCAACTCTCCCCGTTCGATTTGGTCGACGGCGCCGCCATCCCCGCGGACACCGCCGTGGTCTGTGACCACCGGTGGCTAACCGTCGGCGCAGATGACGTGGCCGTGATTAGATTAGCACTAACCCCACCACTAATCCACCCCCTACAACCATTGACATGTGGGCCCTGCCGTGTTAAGCCCATGTTGACTTTAAATCAAACGGGATTAACCCCCCTGACCCACTGACATGCAGGACCCACACGTCAGAGCCCCCCCTGACGCCAGCATGACCTCATGCTGGCGCAATAATTGGTTTTCCTATTAAAAGAAATCCAAAAAATTGCAGAAAATACTTTAAACTTCAATAATTCATAGAAAATTCATTTTAACTCCAAATTGGACAAATAATATATCTAAAATTATCAGAAAAATACAAGGATTCTGAATATGCACTTTGTTTTCATGTTTGACCATTTTAAAATGGGTGAACAGTAGCAAACATGCATATGGAATTCTTTTGAATGCAAATTTGGAGTGACTTTGCAAATGACTTTGCAACACACTTCTTTTAAATGGTTTCATCCACACATCAGGGGCTTTACCTCACCTTTACATCATCACTTCACGCTCAACCTTTTCAAATGTTTATTCATGGTTTCAAATGCATTTGAAATTCATCGATAAATCAAATGGAGTTTGAATTTGCAATTCATTTGCAATATACTCCTTTTAAATGGAATAACTTACACATCAGTGACACATACATCAAGTTTCAACCTTCAACTCATGTGTTTGTGCATTGTACTTATTATACTTCGATGTTTGTTGGTTGTCGAATAGAGGTGGAGCCGGAACCCGAGGTCACCCCCTTCGTTGAAGACACCGTATGTGAACCCCGTCAGCAAGGCAAGCAAACCCCCATTGATCATGTCGATAAAAACCCACTACCCTCTCAGTCTCTCTTATGCATTCTTTAGGATGATTACCATGCCACGTTTCTACCACATAGATGAACCCATTCCTTTGCATGACCTATCATTTGTCACAGTAGTAAGTAAACCACAATCCTAGAAAATGTAGGAGTTGGTTGATATCATGTGGCCCCTGCAACTGTTATTGCTTATTACATGCTTAGAGTTACAATGAGGTTACTCTTTTGTGAGTTGGGATGGTAGTGATCATGTTGATGATGGTGGAATTGTGTTGGTGAATCTACCCTAATACGAGGTGAACTATGAGAGGCTGTGTAGGAGTACACAGTGGGTTGTCTCGTTGAACACCGCCTTAAGCCCGAGTTCTTGTGTGGTGATCCAAGACGAAGAGTACTACCACATGTTGGGCACATGGACCCCCGCTCAACCTACTAACTCACCCCTTCTCAGTTCAATGAGTCGCAGTAGTTCGGAGTTCTGGTAGGTCTGTGGCACGGTCTGTGAAGTGGAAGAACGGCTATTCAGACCGGCTTGGGACCCTGCACACATCTTTTGGGACTACATTGGTAAACCGGCCGGGTTCACGATGTGGACTCCAGCCCAGATAGGCGTCTCCATTGTACTTGAGTTGGCTGTGAGGTACAAGTTGTGGAAATTATCCTCGCCGACACCCGCTTGAAGGGTGACGAGATCCCGGCGGTAACTGATCGTTTCATGTGTGTAGAAGTACACCCTGCAGGGTTAATAAACTATTCGAATAGCCGCGTCCGCGGTAAGGGACTACTTGGAAAGCTTAGCTCGATTATTAGAGAACTTCAATGGATACTTATAAAACTTTCCAAGATAAGCATGAGTGCTATGGCGTGCTTTCTCGTGGGAAGTCGAGGAAGGCAACATAGTGGTGTAATTGGTTGGAGATGTAGTGGACTCGTGTACGCTTCTTACCTCAAGTCTGGTACTCGTAGTTCAGGACTAGCTAAGTCAAAGTTGGCACTTCTGCTTATGAACCCCACCTCCCTTTGCCTCGATACATGTGCATGAGTAGTATAGTTCCTACGTAAGTCTTGGTGAGTACGTCTTTGTACTCACGTTTGCTTATTCTATGTTTTAGATGAACCCATTGACCCGAAGGTGGATTCTTCCTGGAGCTCGACGACCGAAGCCAAGCTAGTGTAGTCCTAGTCAGACGACTGGTCCCTCGTGGAAGGGCTTGTTTATAGATAAGGCTTCTCTAAGCCATTTGTTAAACTTGTCTGTACTCATACCTACTTTTCTTCCGCATGTTTGATGTAATGTTGGATCACAGACTTGTGATCTCTGTGTGCACTCTGTAAGAGTTATCAATAAAGATGTAAACTTTGTAGAGAATTGCAATGATACCTGCTGTTCATACTAGACATGTGTGTTGCATGTATGATGATAACATGCATGTCTTAGTATGGGTTTTCGAGACCTTAGTTGTGATCTGGCTGGCAGTCTTTTATACACCAAGTGGCCCTTAGATGTGCGCAGCTTGGGGCATCGCGATGCGATTGCTCGTGACTCTGTCACGTGCACACTTTGATGTACGATCGAGCCCGCCCTAGACCCCGACTAAGTGATCGGGCTGGAGTAAGTCTATGTAAGGGTTATAATACAATCGATAGTATGGTTGAGGCGACTTGTCTATGAGTATGGGATGAGGACCCATCTCAGTTGATCATCCGGCCTGGATGGGATGCCCCTCACGTTCGATGCTTTCTGAGAACGTTCTGTGCTTGGCCTTGTCTGCTTAGACAAGTGCGTACGGTTCTCGGCTCTCCATATGATTGTGTTGTAGCGAGTCTTGCATACGCTAACCCCGGGTCTCGACAGAGATGTCATATTCTTGTAGTTGTAATGTTGTGATATCATGTTGGAAATCCGAGGCATATGACAGTTTCATATGTCGCGGTGGGACCGATATGTGCTTCGTCCTTGGATCTGGATGGAATCATCTAGATTTGGAACAGCACCGCATATCTGGCCTTACAACCAGGGTCCCAAGGTAACATCAAGGAACTAGTTTTAATGTGCCCGCACAAATCAGAGATGATTTTGCAGTTAATATGAGCAGTCTATGAATTGTATGGTTCCTCTGCAACTACCTTGATAGTAAGAACATCAGTTGGTATAAGTATTGTCACTAGAGAATCACTACTTCTTTGTTTGTGTACTTGGTCCATAGGTGGTGGCCATGGCTGACACATGTGAAGAACATCAGCTGAAGGAAGCATGTCAGTTTGAGTAGTGTGGACTTCTGCCTCATGGAGTAAAGGAGAAGCCACCGCAATTTCTGAAATATAGGAAGTAATGAGAGCCTCTATTTGTTTCTTCATTGTGATTGCATATGGTTGAGTATTTTGCAAAACGGATGACTCTTCTGCTACGTATTTGACAAGTTGGGCGTCATTTTGTGCCTTATCATCATGAGTTAAAATAATATCTTGAGCAAGTGTAACAGTAGTGGTGTTGCTGCTATCTTGAGGGTGTTGCTATTTCATAGGCCATTGTTGGAGAACTTGGTCAAAAGTGTCAGTATTTGCGTCCTCATTTGCATCTTCGGCAAGAATTGAGCTAGCAAGAAGAACAAGGTTTTCTAAGTCCAGCTGAAGCTGTACAGGTGCATGCTTTAATTGTTTCTCCTGGTTTTTGCATTTTTTTCTCAGCTTGATTGTCTTCGGTGCGGAATGACTCACATGCAGAATTGGCGGTTATAGCAATACTGAGACTGTTCTGGGAGGGTGGTGTGGGTTCATTGGTACCCACACGCACATCTAAAAATCTGCAAGTCACATCTCTACTTAATGCTTGTAGGTCATTCTGTAACTGTTATAGAATCTCAAATTGATGTTCAGAAAATCTGGGAGCAGAGTATCCATAAAAAGCTTGCAACTCAAAACTATTAGCATGCCTAATCTCCAACTGATAATCATCTTGGTAGACGTAGAGTCCATGTAAACCATGCAATGCGTCATCTTCCATGCTAGCATGTGCATATTCAATGAATATAGATAATGTATGTGGAGGTGAGTCTTGAGGTGAGCTGTAAAACATTTCTTCAACTATCCCATATGCAGAAAATACTTGACAGAGCAAGTCTGGAGACACTATTTGTTGATACTGATGTACTACCACATGAAGGACTCTGCCTTGATGGTTTGGAATTGTAGCAAACAAGTGTCGAGCATGGTTAACTTCACTTCCAAGTAGAGTTCTTGGTTCAGACCATGTGTCGAACAGCTTGTGAGTGCCCAACCCATCTACTAGGGAAACTCGAACCGCCTCCATGGAGATCAGGGAAGGGTTTGGGAGGGATATGTGGTCAGAGGAGAACCAAACTCCTAGCCTTCCTTCGCCGCCGAGACAGGCCAGGAAAGCTTATGCCGGCCAGAACATGGTAGCCGCCGTCACCACGCCGCCAAGAGTACCCCGGATCTGGGTGGGTGGGTGGGATTTTAATGCTGACACGATGTGTTCCAGCAACCACTGCCCAACTCCAAACCCGTACCGATAAAATCGCCACCATTGGTCACCGGCGTCAGCCAAATCTGGTCAAGAACATGGTTTTATAGTGCGAGCCCCAACCTTTTCTTCGTCTAGATCCAAACACCGCCGAGGAACATGAGCTCTGAATACCAATGGTCAGGAACTGACTAAGAGATTGACAAGATACAAGCAATTTCAGGGGGGAAAAGCGAGATCAAGACGAGCAATCGCAAAGGTTTGATTATTGGAAAGAGGAAAGTAGAGTCTTAGCATGCCAAAGGCAGCTAGCTCGCCACATGCGAGTAGGGTTACAACCCAGTTTTACATAAAAGATAAGATATCACATGCCTTCTTGCTTACACGATATATATAGCCCAGCATCCCAACACACACACAAGCAAGGGAAGGAAATAAGCAGTGGGTGACTATGGCCCCTTGGATCCGAGTTGGACGGTGTCCCAGTCGTCAGCCGCAGCGAAAGGGTAAGTGAGCTGCGGGTGAACAGTAGAAGTGTCAATTTCTTCAGTGATGTTCAGACTTCCAGGAATTACCAAGCGTTGGGTCCTGACAGCACGAGGGTAGGGAAGGTCGACGGGAAGGCGCGCGGCGACTCGGGGTTGCCGAATCTGGGCGGCTCCTTGCCGGATCCGGGATGGAAGCGTCGAACGACACGGCGGCGAGGTATCCTGCGCGGGTGTCCACGGTGGCCATGGAACATGAAAGAGAGAGAGAGAGATTAGGGACGGGAGGAGCAGGAGGAAAGAAGAGGAAGGAGGCACGACGAGGGGAGGGTTGAGCTACGTGCACTGATGGTGCGACTTACCGGCACTCGGAGGCGAGGAGGGAAGCGGCGCACGGGAACGAGATGGCTCAGAAGGGAGGCTCAGGGTTTCGAGCGTGGGAGGTGTGGGGCGACGTGGAGGCCTCTGGGCCGTTTGTTCCCGATCGGACGGTCCCGAGCGTCTGATCTAGATCTGGGTGTGGGGTTGGCTAGCTGTGTGAGGTGGCGGCGAGGGAGAGGGCTGGTGTGGATCCTGAGGGAGGTAGTGTAACATCCCGATGATCGAAATGTTTAAGAAAAATATTTCCAAAAAGTGGAATCAGAAAATTTCGTTTGTTTTATTTGGTTAATAAAATCTTAAGATGAGTTTTCATAAATTCAGTAGTCTTAATTTTAAGAAATATCAACCAAAATGAAAATTTGAGTTTTGTTCTTCTCTTTTAGATGGACTTGTTTTTCTGGCCTCAACATATTGTAAGGCCCGATATGTGGTACTGTTCCAGATCTAGATGTTTCCATCGAGATTCGGGGATGAAGCACATATCGGTCCCACCGCGACATATGACGAAGCCATATGCCCCGGATTTCCAACATGATATCACAACATTACAGCTACATGGATACAACATCTCATACAATCGGCATACAACTGCCTTAATACAATATAACAGCGGAAGATACATGTCTCAATACAGACTACAATTAATTGCCTAGTGGCAAAGAGAAAAAGACATCGCTCCCATAACCACACGGGTCCAGACCCTCCGCCGGGATCCGCCTAACTAGTCGTCGTCGAGTCTTCATGTGAAACGTCGATCACCGTACATGTTGTCGATCAAGAACCCTGCAAAGAGTTTGGGGGTAGTATCATGAATACAGAAGTACTCAGGATCCAACTGTAGTGGTCAACTGACCCAGCAAGGACTTCATCACTCGTCATTCTAGGACAACTAGTAGTTTACGGTAAGGATGGGGTAAGTGGTGAGGTTGCTACCGCACTAGCATTATGCAGTGGCTAACGATCTATAAAGTAAGATAAGAAGTCAAGCATTCGATGAGGAATCGCCTCCAACAAGTCTGATATCCACCTACTTAGGCAAGCATAACACCTATCCTATCCTTGTCCTCCTCTTCGCATCCCGACGAAGAAGAAGCAGTCAAGGCACACACACGTTGATCAAGTTGTTAAGGTTAACTCAGTTGTTATTGTCTATGAACAAGGAGTAGGTCTCAAGTCGTCCATAACCGTGGACACGGCTTCTGGAAAAGATTTAACCCTACAGGGATGTACCAACTGCCCATTACAAGGCTCCGCACACACGCCCATCTCTCTCAGTTGCTACCCATCACAGGCAACCATTTTATGATTTAGTTCCGAGAGATCCGGAACGACGGGTCCCTCTAACTAACAACGAACAAATCCGGGTGGCCCCCGGGGAGTCGACACCCAACCCAAAAGCCGGTCGTGCTCTCGAATCGATCTCTACCATCTGGAGGAGGTCGGGATGGCTAACCCTCGCCCGGGCAGGCACCCCTAACTCCCAGGTGTGGACCAACAGGATATACCATCCCATTGGCCCGATTTGTTTTAAATCCACTGGCTGCAGACCAGTTACACACACGGTTTCTCAAATGATAAAATCAGCTTGGTCCACCACTAGAAATGTTTGAAGCTAGGTAGGTAAGAAAAGGGGACCCCATAGCATCCCACACGCGGTTAGGCCCGCTCGTCAAGAGACACAATACCCAGAACTCGGGTCCTAGGTGACTCGAATGGAACAAAGCGTCGGGGCGGGATAGCCTAGACCTTCCATCCTTCGTCGAATATAGTCAACATTATATAATCATATCATACACAACAATATAATAATGTGATAGCCCAAACCAAGGAGTAAACGGGTAACATCGTAGCATCCTAAGCATGCATACTAAGCAGGGGCTGAGCAACGAGTGATAGTAACATAGCAGTACATGGTTTGCTGGGAGGGGGCATGGATGTATCGGTTTGAAAGAGGCTGTAAACATATGGTAGGATCAAACATAGAACCTAACCTAGACTAGCATGCAAACCGCTGGTTGAAATAGAATGGATCATAATATAGTCCTTACCTGTTGATAAGTCGGGTTCCGAAGGTGTAGTTGATCGCGAGCTCGCATCGTCTCCGAAGGTACCCGCGGAAGCACACAAGACGGTAAACACTGGAAGCAATCAACGAGCAAGCATCTATTACTACGAAGGAAACACGAGCAAGCATCAACAAGAAGGCAACACGAGACATCGCACCTACCGTCGAGAGCGGTTACTAACAGGTTAAGTGGAGTACTCGTCACACACGACGATACCGCACATTTAGAAAGGTTCAAGTTGTTTAGCTACACAAGATGAGCAAAGGTTGTTAACATGGCATCTCACTCAAGCATGGAAAGTCACACAACCAATAAAAGGTGAATCTCGAAGTAATCTATCTATACTAGTCAAGTTAAGCGAGGTGCAATCCTAAAAATGGCATAACACTAAGTACCTCATGATGATTTAAGCGTTTGGTACTGTTCTTCCCCAAACCATATTTTAGGTTGGTTAACAATACAAAAAAATAGCATAAACACAAGGTACATGAAAAACTAATCAAGTTACATATAATGCACACTCCAAACGGTGTTACGGTTAAAAAGATACAAGCAAAACAAGTTTGGAACACAATCTGCCAACATGTGGAAGCACACTTTAGAGCTATGCATAAACAGGATAATGAATGCAAACATGCTCAAAAATGATATGCAACTAAAGTAGACATGGAAGGGAAGGCATGGCAAAAGGAATCATGCAAAAAGGCATCATGGTTCACTAGTTATAAGCAACACAAAAAGCTATAAAACATTACTGGTCTAGGACTTAGTGAAAATCAGGAAAACATGGCCGAAACTTGTTATCATCATGCTATATAAACAGGAGCAAAACTATATGTAAAAGTGCAGAAACATGACATAGCAATATATGGGCATGAACTAGACATGATGGTGATCAGGTACGAACAAGAATCAAGGTCATAGGCATAACAGACCAAAAGATATTAAGCATGGAACATGGCATCGCAAATTAAAGACTTTGTGAAAAACAGAGGTGACTGTCAACAACAACACGATAGCAACTTTGGAGAAGAATATAACTATGACTAAGAGTGTAAACATGACAATGCAATACATATAATGGAAGTAGACATGGTGCTTAACAGTATGCAACAAGAATCAATGCAATAGGCCTCATGGATGTGTCACAATCATCATGCAAACTTGCAATAAAATAACAACAACAACACTTGACAGAAATAATAGCAGTTAACAGTCTAATGCTCACTTCAACACAGATTAACAACATCAAGATGGCCTCAAACCAAAATGCTCACAAAAGATGGATTGAAGAACACACAATTCTAAACAGTTTTCCTTTTGGGCGCAACGTGATCCGGGCTACGGTTTACTCGCAAACTTCATTGCAAAATTGAATCAGCAGCACAATTACACAGGACTTAGAAAAATACAGGGTGCCAGAAAAAAAAAATAACAGACGAGCCCTCACCATGGTCCTCGAGGCCCATCTGGCCGGTGGCGTCGGACTAGGCCGCGGTTGCTGGTGGGCTGTAGGGGCGTCGGGCCCACGGCGATTGGAGGCCGGCCGGCTCGGGCCGTGGCTGGCGGCTGCCAGCGGCTCCGGCCGTGGCAACGGTGGCCAACGGTGGAGGCGAGGTGCGCAGGACTCCAGGGGCGCGGCGAGGTCGCCGGATCCGGGCCAGACCTCACCGGATCTGGCCGGCGGCGAGGGGCTGGAGGCACGACGTGACAGCTCGGCGGGGAGCGAGCTCCATCGGGCTCCCATGGCGGCGCAGGGAGAGGTCCTGGAGGTGGCAGCTCCGAGCTCCTCAAGCCCGTCGGTGGTGGCTGCGAGGTTTAAGAGAGAGAGATGAGGGGCGGTAGGAGATGAGGAGGAGAGCGCGCGGCGGCGTCGGGCGGCACCGGTGGCTCGCCGGAGCGCAGCGGCTCGACGGCCATGGCATGGAGGCGGCTGCTTGGAGAGAGATAGAGGAGAGAGGTGGACGCCATGGCATGATCTGGGCCGTTGGATCATGCGATCCGACGGTCCAGATCCGCTAGGGGCAAAAAAATCTGTGATTTAGGGTTTTGGACGAAAATGGGGTAGATTTTGGGCAATTGTGAGGGGGTGGCTGCAATATTGGCTTAGGGGAAACCCTAGAAAGGGGTGGGGGAGTGGTGGTCTTTATATAGCCCAGGTGGCTGGCAATTTGCAGAAACCTCCCCGGTTTCTCTCTCGCGCGTGCGGGGTTTACGTTTCTGACCGTCAGGGGTCCGCAGGATCTCCGATTCGGGTAAAACTTCAAACTGCGAGATCAGCGCGTCGAGTCGGCGGCGTTCACCTCACGCTGGAACCGTTCCGAGAACACTTTCCGGCGCGCCATAAAAATATCCCGTTTAATTATTGAACGGGGTTTTTCGTTCCGTTGGCTGCAACTGGTCTCGTGCAGTTTCGCGACGGTGATCGGGTGAAAACCGGTGTCGCAAAGGTCGAGTGTCAGGTTGTCAAGGGTCGGTCTCCGTCCTGTACGAGATTAGAGGGGGGAAATAATCCCCGATCGATAAATCGTGGATGCAAACACCGCAAGCAAATCAGACAATCAAAATATTCACACTGAAAACAAAAATTTTAATTTTTGTGAAATCTGGGCTGTTACAATACGACACCACCAACAAGGGATCTCATCCCAAGATCCTGGACGATCCGGGGAGAGTGGGGAGAGAAAAGAGAGTCGACAATCTTCAACACCACCAATGCAACACCCTCAGAGTCTGTAACAGTAATCACCCTCATTGTTGGTCATCACTGTTTGCTAATCACTATTACTCTCCTTGCCTTGATCAAAATTTGTAGTTGATCATATTCATAACCATGATGGTTGATATTCAAAACAAATGCCCAATGCACTTTGATCACTTGGAATCAACTCAAAACCCAAAACCCCTTTTGGTGGATAATAAAAACAATATGGCAAATACAACTTTGCCCAAAAATTATGCAACCACTTTTGGTAAATGCCTAATAATCAGTAAGTTACAGTAAAACAACAATGGGAATTTATTTAATGTTAAAATAAATTAAACAAAACAAAACAGAAGCAAACTAGAGGCATTTTATTCCTTTTGAATAATATAAAATACCAAATGAATTTATATTGGCCCCAAAAATTTTGTGGCACTCTAGTTTTGTACAATGATAATTATGTAGCAAGTTACAAGTTTTACAAAAATGCTATAGTAGCTAAAACAAATCAAACAGAAAAGACAGAAAGAAAGAAAAAACAAAAAACAAAAAAGGCCTATGCCTCGCCCAGGGCGAGGCCCACCCTAGCCCAACTCCCCTTCTCCCACCTCCCGCTACAGGGGAGGGCACGGCATGGCGCCAGTGTGACGACTCGCCGACGAACTGGCCCCATCCTCACCTGCCCCCTGCCCTGTGGAGTCATCGACGCGATAAAGGCAAGCCCCACAAATTGTGGATCGGCCTCGCCACCTTTTTCCCCCTTGCCTTCGTCTTCTTCGTCGCAAATGAGACCGCCATGGCCGCGGGCTCATGAGCTCGCGTGGCCACTGTGCTGCCCTAGCCCCACCGCCTTTTCCTGGAGCCTCCTCGATGTCGTATTCGTCTCCTCACAGGAGGAATCGAGCCGGGACGCCTCGAAGCCCCCGCAATCGTCGTCGTCTTCCTCCTCGGGCCGCCGGGATCGCAGTCGGATTCCGCCACGTCCACGCCTCCTCCGAGCGCGCCGTCACCTGCGTTGGGTTCGTGGTGAGCCTCTCTTGCTTCCCCATGTTCCCGTTGTTGCCCGATAAGCCCTAGTTGCGTTCCCCTTTTTTTTTCTTGATCCGGCCGCCGCCGTGGGTGGCCATAGCCGTGAGCACCGTGCCGCCCGGCTCACACAAACAGCACCTATGCACCCGCCTTGGACCGCAGGGTGGATTTCCTGTATGCGCTCGTTCGATTTCTTCCTGGGGCGTCGTGTGCCATCGAAGCCGTGGCACGGCCGCCGCCCGCACTCGCCGTTGCCCCTTTCTCCGGCCACCCCCAAGGCCCCGTGGCCTCCACTGGATGCGGCGCGTCACGTAGGACCTGTAGGACCGAACGGCTCGCGAAATGGTCGCCGGAGCTGGCCGGCAGCTTCGTCGCCGTGCCTCTGCCCCCCCCCCCCACTAATTATCTATTAAGGCCCAACCCCCTTCTAATTAAACAGAGACAAAAGAACCCCCCCTGTTAGAATGACTAGTCGGCCCTAGGACTTTAGATTAAATAAAACTGTGATATTTAACTCCGTGTCAGTTACACATGGCCCCCCCTGAGTTATTTGTTTAATTTAAATGGATTAATAAGATGAGTCAATGAAATGTGGGCCACCCTAATGATTTATTAAATAAAATTGAATTATTATAACTGTGAGGCTGACAGGTGGGTCCCCTCCGTCAGGTTTGACCTGGTCAACCCCTTTGTGGATAATGTTAGATTAAATCATAAAAGAAATACAAAAAATGATTTAAATTGATTTAAACTTTAAAATTCAATATCTTTTAAACCGTAACTCAGATGGAAAAACTTTATACATGAAAATTGATTAGAAAAATACAACGAATACGGATACGTTATCCGTATACCAGACACACCCCTCTAACACAACGAACATCGACATTCCCCCCCTCCGGTCCGTTTGTTGATAATCACCCGGAGCCGGTATTTCATCCCCGGATGAATTCCCGCTCCGAGCATAACACATTGTACTGCGTTAGAACACCGCCAACACTGCGTTTGCCATGTCTTCTATTTGTATTGCTCTTACTGATTTGAATTTATTGTTTCTCCCCCCTTATTCTCTGTTAGACCACGCTGTTGCTGTCGACTACACCGCTGCTAGGTACGACTACTTCGTCGACGACCCTACCCCTATCGTCGAGCTACCAGGCAAGCAGAGCCATTCTCTTCCCCAGATATCGCCTATATTTCTGTACATTTCTTGCACTAGGCATTGTTACTATTGCTGCTACGTTACAATCCTATTATATTGCATAGCCTGTCATTGTCGCCCTTGATGTACCTTCCTTTATCCTATGCTGCCTATAAATATATATATTATATTCAGTAGTGAGCCCTGAGCATTGTTAGCTAGGATTAGATAGAGGGCCGTGATCACTCAGGGGAGTGAACGCGGATACAGCTTATTACAACTACACAGGTACGGTACAATGCAGACACCGCCTAAGGCCGCCTAGCTTGGCTCTGCCGAGCCACCACCAAGTGTGAGATATCAAGGACAAATCCTTGTACTCCACTCTTTGCTGACTCTGTATAGGCGCTCTAGGTACCTGAGTAACGGCTGTCCTTCGGGTAAAAAGTCGGGCGACCCAATGGTGCCCGCGAGTGGTATTGCGATGGGACGACAGGGACGGTACAACCAGTGTACCGGTGTGCTTGGCCCTGATCGTTGGCCGAGAGAGTTACCAAATCATGAAAGTCGAGCTCCTCCAGGAGCACACGCGAGACAAGGTAAGGAAACGGTTCACCTTGTTGGTAACCGCAGAGACTTTCTAGGACGACAGGGCAGGCACCGATGTACTGGTGGTCCTGACTGTTGTCGTTGTCCGCAGGTCAGTTAAGTCGAGGCAACGATAACGGTTGTCCCGCAAGTTAATAAAAAGACTAATGGTTCGATGGATGTCTTGAGTTGGCTATATGCCATGCACGCACTACCTACCCGTGGCAATTACGAGTTATGGGCTCCTCTGCTGCATAGTCTCGTCCGAGGACTCTTCAGACGTCAGCAGTATCGCGGGCTGGTTTCCGGGAAGTTGTGTTGTCTTATTTTCTCGCATGGTGATGTCTTATTTGGTATGTTTATGCTTCACCGGCCAGCCACGCACTGTGCAGGAGTACGTTCGGGTTGGGGTCCAAGGCCCGGCGTACTTAGGATTTAGACCGGCGGATGGCCTCTCTGTTGAGTTTGAAAGATGGGTCGTGGAGTCTCGGATAGCCTCGGTGGAGCGTTCCATAACAAGGTTCCCGCCACCCTGGAGAACCGTGCGTGTAGTGTAACACAAGTGCACCCCTGCAGGGAAGAATAATCTATTCGAATAGCCGTGTCCACAGTAACAGGACGCTTTATGATGAAGCTGGATCTTACCACTACAAACTATTATTATTAAACTGTATGGTTCCGGGTTTTCTTCCTCGCTGGGATGTCGAGGAGGTGATCTCCGAGGCATTGCTAATTATTACAACTTACTATTATACAATGTTGCAGCAACTTCTGCTGCATTGTTACTTTATGCTTTATATAAACTGTTGGCTATTCTCTCCTCATGCTGCAAGACTCGTTGGAATATGCTAGTCTTCGATAGGCCTAGCTTCTTACCCTTATTTTGATTTCTATCTTGCAGTCCAATATATATAGCCTCCCCTTTCCATTTGATAAAATGCATAAATTCTTAGTAGCGGACGTAAGACTCGCGGGTATGCTAGATACTCACTTTTGCTTTATTTCTCCCTTTTTTTGCCTGATTGGCCGCTGCAGTCGACGTTGGAGCCTTGGAGTCCAGAAGCAGGAGATCCCCGATGCTGACCACCGCAACATGAAGATCCCCGATGCCTTCTATGACACCGAGTTCCCCTTTGACCAGGAGTAGTTTGGAGGTTCCGAGGCAGGAGGCCTCGCCTTTTCGATCTGTTGTTATTTGTTCTAGCCTTCTTAAGGCAACCTTGTATTCTTGTGTCTGTACTCAGATACTTTTGCTTCCGCTAACTTTGTGCTCTTGAGTTGTTGTATTCGAGCCCTCGTGGCCCCTGGCTTGTATTAAACAGCTTGTTTTATTTTATTTGTAGAGATGTGTTGTGATATCTTACTGTGAGTCCCTGATCTCGATCGTCTACCTTGCGTGTATGATTACTGTACACGGTCCGATTTTGGGGGCGTCACAAGTTGGTATCAGAGCCGACTGCATGTAGGACACCCCCTGCCAACTCCTTGGTCGAAGTCGAGTCTAGTCCTTGCCAAACTACTTTACTATCAGTGTCGTGTGGCTTATCGTCTCACGTCGCAAACTGGGTGGTATTAGGATCTTTTACTCCGTACCTTTACTCTGGGACTCTGATCTCTCTTCTCTTTCGGGTTAAAGATTTTTGCTAACTCTGACATAAGGTTATCGTGACTACTTCCACCCGGAGAGCCCGTCATTACAGATGATCGCTTGCTTCACGAGAAGATTCTGAAGACTACTCTCCGAAAAAAAAATCCCGAGACCATATGTGCCGATACCTTGACAATTCCCTACCACCGATAAGGCCGTATGTATAACCACATACACCTTTCGTTCATCCATTCGATCCCAGTTGCTCTTCTTATTACAAGATACCCTGCAATATTCTCTGTTGTTTCGAAAATCGTTTGTTCCTACTGCCTTGCAGCTTCTTTTCAGCCTGGAGATAACTCCTCATAGGTATCGAGGTATCGTTCATCCTAAGTTGTTCCTATGATTCCCAAAATACTTTGAAATACTATATAATCTCCCGACAATCCTCGGCAGCCTACTGCTTTGGAGATTCTTCTTTCCTGCTTGCACTATGATTAATCCGGTTTGTCTTGTAGTCTTTGATGACCTCCCTTGGCATTGCCATTCTGATCTGTTGAATCATCATGTGTGCTAGTGCACGCAATCATCAGTTGATCCCTATGAATCCATTCTTCTGGCTCAGACGTCATTCTGGACATGAGCTGGTTCTCGGTAAATCAAACCTTAATTGATTAACCGTCAAGATTCTATTCAACTTATTCATGTTTGATCGATGTATCTGGGTCTGATACACCGATATGGAAGTCATAATTCCTTTGTACTTAAGCATAAAATTATTCTGATGCTCCTATCTACAATGCTTTGGCATTCTTTCTTCTTATGGTTGAGTACCGATACTCGACCCAGACTCTCTGTACGCCGCCTGACCTTTTTGGTGGATTACTACCTATCATCCCCTTATGCCCTAAGTCATTAATGAATCTTCCCTGATATCAGATGCCTCTGGCGAATGATATCATCTACTCAGTGTCGTCAACCTTCTGCTTTCGAATTGGTATCCCTCGCTTATGATGCTTGTTGTATGGGTTTAAAAATGCCCTGATGGTTTAACCCTATGCTTCCCTAATCTGTATGAACCCAAACTTTATACGGGTCATACTCTACTGGTGTTATGCCAGGTAAAATTTTGAACGCTGCAAACTCATCGACAACGAGAAGTGAATGAAAGGCTATGCATTGAAGAAGTGGGAGTCGACCCTGAACCTTTGTTGTTCATGCCCATGGATACTATGTAGAACTTATCATGAAAGCTTCTCGTAAAGATAATTAACTCGCTTGGTATAAATTCTGCTGCACCTATGATCCTGCATTCTACCTTCGAGTATTACCCCTGGTACCTCGAGGATATCATACCTTTGCACTACATCTAATGAATTTTGATGGAACAATATTTTTCCCTATCGTAACCACTCTATGGGTTCTGGGTTGTTGTCAACTGGGAACACATAATACTTTGCTTCACCATTCCTTGTGCTTGATGTTGCCGTTGTTCGATTGTATTTTCTTGAAAACCTTCATCGACATCTTGGCTTATTCCAAGTGTTAAATTAATTCTTGGTGAGGAATACCATGCTCGCCACTCGATGATGTGTGTTATCATTGACAACATCCTTTGACTCCCGGCCAATACAAACTTGGTCATATATCTTGCTCAGCTTTCCCTTGGGAAAGATATACACGTGATACTTGTGTATCATTACATTTTCCCTTCCATTGGTCTGATTAATCGGATAATCACAACTACCCTTTCATTGGTCTGTTTAACCTTTCTTGTAGTGTGTCTTATCTGAGCAGTGATAATTCCCTGCTTATGTAGACACTTCGGTGTACTACTTTGTCCGTACAACATGTTACTACTGTTGATAACATTTCGGTAACGGATACAGAGTGGCAACTCTCCTCGTTGGTTACCCCAAGTGGAAGGTGAGATGCAGTGTAGCAGCAAGTTTCCCTTAGCATAGATGCTAAGGTTGAGTATCGAACCAGTAGGACTCCAAGAGATACAAGTAGGTGTCACGACGCTTGACGTGGACCTGCACACAGATACAAATAACTTTGCTCCCAACGAGTACAGAGGAGTTGTCAATTCCTCCGGCCCTTCTGTTTACAAAGGATCAACGCAAGAGATAAAAGTGGAACTGAAAGTAAACTAAGGGCGAAAACAATAATGTGAAGATGGACCGGGGTCCCGTGATTTTCACTAGTGATGTCTCTCTCCCGAAAGACGATAAAAGTGCTAACGAGGTAAACAAATCACAGCTGGGCAATTGACAGAATTATGAAGGCACCGCAATGCTAACTATGCTGCAAAGAAAGGAAGGGCTCAAAAGCAATGGGAAGTACGCCAAGGTAAGTAGACCGAAATCCAACTGCATCTACTACGAATCATCCACCTTGAGATATCTATCCAGAACATCTCGCTTGTATTAAGTTGCGAATCCCACCCAAAGTGTAAACTCAAAGCAACAGACAACTGCATTAAAAGAACTTTGCGTAAAGTAAACAATCCTTGCACCCGCGGGTACAAGCACCGTTGTTTTATCCCTGGTGGCAACAACACATCCCCTAGTCTCATGTTTCTGTCACTCAAGCTAGACATCAGGGGGCTGAACCCACAATCAAGCATAACGCTCCCTCTTGGAGCTGCAACAAACTACTTGGCCAAAGCACAATACTGCAACGGAGAACATGCAAGAATTTACTCAAGAACAAAATATAAAAGAGAAAACCAAATATATTAGTCATCACAATCTGAACATAGTCTCATAATCCATCAGATCCCAGCAAACTCAGCATAGCAACAACTGAAATTACAAAAGTGCCTCGATCATGTGAGGCAGCTCACGAGGTCTCGAAAGTGGAAGCAAAAAGAGGGGAGAGGTACATCATATAGCTACTGGTCACGGACCCATGGAACAAGGGGGACTACTCACGGCACATCCGGGAGGCGTCCATGGCTATGGATGGTGTCCCGGAGGGGGTTCCTCCTCCCGGCACGGTGCCGGGGCAGCTTCTCCAACCAGCCCCGATCTTGAAACGGAGGCGGCGGTGGTACAGAGGCGAGTTCGCGGAAAAGAGATCGATATTAGGGGTTTCCACCCCGAGGGATAAATATAGGCGGAGGGGGTGTCGAGGGGACCCACCGGGAAGCCAGGAGGCCTCCTGGCGCGGCCTAGGGTGGGGCCACGCCAGGGACCCTCCTGGTCTCCTCGTGGTGGCCCCCCTCCGCTACCTTGGTGATTCCGAAAGCTTCCGGGTCGCTGATTTTTTATCTGATTTTTCCGGATTTTTTGGAGAACTTTTAATAGCCGGAAAACCTGAAATACAAAAACAGCAGAAAACAGCAACTGGCAGCTGGGTGCACTGGGTTAATAGATTAGTCCAAATATGCTCAAAAGTGTATGAAAGTTCAAGAAAATCATGGCAAAGTCACACAAAACATGCATGGAGCAAGCAGAAATTATAGATATGTTTGGGACGTATCAACATCCCCAAGCTTAATTCCTGCTCGTCCTCGAGTAGGTAAATGATAATAAGCATAATTTCTGCGGTAACATGCTACACAACCATATAAGGATTTTTAAGTAAAACAATCAAATCATGCAATTCAATTCAAGTCTTAACAAGCAAGAGTCTATATTAGCATTGACACAAGCAACAAAAGAACAAAAGGTGCAAGATCTCTCGTTGTCCGTGACTCGAATGTCTCCAGATGGTGTTTGCGTGCAAGCAGGGGACTGGGAAAAGAGAGAGAAAAAAGGTTGTTGAGAACAACTATCTACTAAAGTTTCACACTTAGTCTCCTTTGGATTCTTATCTTGACTCGTCCCCAGACCACTAGCCAGGTACAATTCAAACTGATCCACTCCCTTTCGATATTTTGAGCACTCATGCAATGGATGAGCGTGAGCAAGAAAGTTGACACCTAAAAGGAGAAACAGAAAGAAGGTGGAGGAGGAAGACAAAAATTGTGAACGGCTCACATCAATGAGGACAATCATAGGCGAGAGAAGGCCATATGATAGATATGATGTGAGGAGTAGGGATTGCAATGCAACGGATGCACATGTGAGCTAAAATCTCTCCAAGGGAACTAGTGGGGGTGCATCTAACTTGCTTGCTCAAGAAGACCTAGAGCTCGTTTGAGGAGGCTCATCATTGGAATATACAAGCCAAGTTCTATAGTGTGAAGGTCCCCACATAGCTATATGCATGATGATGATCTCTATGGAGTACAAGGGATAGAGGATGAAGTACTAGTGTGGATCTCTCAAAAGGAATAGTAGTGTGCCCCCTTCTCTCTTTTTATTTTTATTTTTCTCTTTTTTTCTATTTTTTTTATTTTTTTTGGTGGCCTCAATGGCTCTTTCTATTTAACTCTCATTTGTCCTCTTTGGGATCTTTTGATTTTGTTCTCTTTGGGATCTTTTCCTCACTTTAGGGGCAACACTATATTTTACAAGAATATAGGAGATCTTTCAAACTTTACAAAGGTACTCACATAAAGAAGATATAGTTATCATGATTAAAATGTATGCATCTGCCAGGATAGCAGGATATGCAATGATACTAGCGCGTCATGTAGCAATGATTAGGGCAAGGCCCAACTAGCATGAGGCTCATCGATCAAGCAAGTAGCATGTATGACATGAAGATCAAGTCATGAGAAGGTGGATGTTGCATGGCAATGTATCTCGGAAAGTCTATGGAAATGCCTTGTAGGTAGGTATGGTGGCTGTTTTGAGGAAAGATATAAGGAGGCTTATGATGAGAGAGCGTATCGTGCCAAGGGTTTGGATGCACCGGCAAAGTATGCGCCAACTCTCAAGGTGAGAAAGGGCAATGCACGGTACCGAAGAGGCTAGAAAAAGTATAGGTGGGTGGAAGTGTCAACTTTCGAATACTCACATTAGTCTGAAGAACTCATGCACTTATTATCGGTAACTCTCAATCCAATCAGGAGGTTCACAAAGAGACAAGTACCCCGAGGAGGAGTGTATGGGGGTTTGGTTATCCTTGCGCATCCTTGACTCATGGTACGTGAGTGTACTCTAATATTCGAACCCTCCAGAGGTTAGTGATCCATCTAGTATCTAGAGTTCTCAAAAGGGGTTTTTGGTTTTCGCACACGGATTGCCCAAAATACGACATCTATCACTAATAGGCTCGAGCTCTTGACACCAAAAGTTCAAACATTACTCTAGGCAATACCTCAAAACTATTGCAAGTTACTACTACAAAAATAATAGCAACTTCAACTACCTACTTCTAGTCAAGACACAAAACTCAGTGCAACAGGCAAACTCTCTAACAAGATAAAACATGCAACCTATAGAAAGTTCAACCTAAAACAAAATAAAAGCTCTAGAAAGACTGAAGCACTACAACTAAACAGAGAAGCAGCTAAGAAAAGAAAAAAAAGAAAAACTCATAGATAAAAGAATAAGCATGCAAATCCTACGAGGAGTTCTAGTTCAAGCGGAGCGTGTATCTCTCCCACACAAAAGAGTAAGATGGGGACTAACTTGTTACTACAACAAACAAAGCAAAAACAAACCCAGGAAAGTAAAGAGTGAGACGCTCCAAGCATAGCACACAACGCATGAAGTGATAAAAATATAGTGCAACGAGGGACGAACTGATAATTTTTGATGAAGAAGGGGATGCACGGGGGCATCCCCAAGCTTAGACGCTTGAGTCTCCTTGAATATTTCTTGGGGATGCATGGGGGCATCCCCCAGCTTGAACGCTTGACACTCCTGAATCTTCTTTCATCATGTTCCCTCGCACACTTGAAAACTCCCTTCATACATAACTCATCATAATCTGATTAGCGAGGTTAGTACCCATAAAAAAATAATTTTTTTCTATACTGGAAATAAGGATATTCTTGAGGAGATATACTGTTTCTCAAGATTTCCAAAAAGTTTTTGCAAAGAAAAATCAAGCTTAAGGTTTGCAAAGCGAAGAAAAGGCAAAACAGTACAGAATCTGTGAAAAACTGACTAGCAGGTAGTAAAGAATTTTTTAGGGATACTTCTGCAAATCAAATTACAAAACTCAGAACATACGAAAGTTCCGTAATTGTATAGAGCACGTTGTGTAAAAATTTCAGATCAAAAAGATGAACTGGGATTTTTCTGTGATTTTTCCCATCACGAGGACAGAATCTGTTTTCTAGACAGCATGTCACAACTTTCACTTCCCTTGTCATATGAGGCTATAAATGGCACAAAGCTTGAAAAGTAAAGATACGATGATGTTGCTACAGTAGTAACAATCATCAAGACCACTAAAAACAGAAGTAAAAACATCTTTGGTTGCCTCCCAAAAAGCAATTTCTTCTACGCCTTTAAGCTAGGCAAAAAGATAATAGAAGATGCTCTCACAAGAATAAGAGATTTGAAGCAACAGAGAGCACCAAGAAGCAAATATGAAACACATTTAAGCCTAACCCACTTACTATGCATGGGAAACTTGTAAGAAAATAAGTTGTGAAAGCACAAAATAACAAGAATAGGAAGATAAAAGAAGAACAACTTCAAAACTTTCAACATGAAGAGAGGTGTTTTTGTAACAAAGTTTCTACAACCAATCTTTCCTCTCTCAAAATTATTTTCAGTAGTATCATGAACAACATCAAGAATAAAACTATCACATAAATCATGTTGTTCATGACCTACAAGTACACGTGTATAGTTTTCAACACGGTCTTTAGGAACATAAGATAAATGCAACCCATCACATTGAGCCTTAATAAGAGCATAATTCTCCGGAATATGATTTGGAGATTTCAAAAGGTTAATAGGACAATCAAGTGTGGGTGCAATAGAAAAAATGTCATGCTTAACATGAGGAACTATAGAAAGTTCATTTCCGTAAGCATCATCCATAGTGGCATCACGGCCATAAGCATAGACGGCATCAACTTCATCAAAAAGGGATATTTCAAAAGAATCCATAGGATCATAACACGCATATAAGGTAAGATTCAAAGAGTTACTCTCATTAGAAGGTAGACATGGATGGCTCCATTCTTTCTCCTTTTGTTTGTCACTGTCCTCCTCTTTTTCATCCAAGGAGCTTTCAGGTTCAACAATTACTTCTTCCATAGAGTCCTGCAAAACATTCGTCTCTTCCTTTGGGGAGAGATTCTCTCAAGATGATCAGTAATATAATAATTTGCCTCGTAATTTTCCAAACAATAGTTAAGTATAGAAAGACTCTCAGATTTGTAAGGGGCATCATCAATATTTTTAAGAAGAGAAGTAATTTCATAGGCACCCTTATAGGCAACACATTCTTCTATTTGCTCTACATCATCAAAATCATAACTTCTCTTAGCATAAGAAGCTAAGGTTTCATCATCATTGTACTCACATTGGAAAGCAAGGTGTTTGTGCCTCATAAAGCAACAAGATTCATCCCAACAAAAAGATATATTATATATTGAGCACAAGTTTCTAGCATAGTCATACAACTAGTGTATTTGTTTCCATAAGTGTATCCCCTTTTGAGACAAGCGGTGTTCCTTGTACCACTTTTGTTGATCCTCGGTGAATCCTCCATGCCAATAAGATCTGGTTTCAAAGAAGTCAGACATTGATTGTCAAGTAAGGAACTAGACATACTATTATTTTTTTGGATTTTTTATAAAGGACACTAAAGCTAAAACTGAAAGGTAAACTAGCAAGAAAAAAAAAGATAAAAGATAGTGTGGAACTCCCCTATCTTGTAGACTGGAGTCCCCGGCAACGGCGCCAGAAATTCGCTTGATACAGAGTGGCAACTCTCCTCGTTGGTTACCCCAAGTGGAAGGTGAGATGCAGTGTAGCAGCATATTTCCCTTAGCAAAGATGCTAAGGTTGAGTATCAAACCAGTAGGACTCCAAGAGATACAAGTAGGTGTCACGGCGCTTGACGTGGACCTGCACATAGATACAAATAACTTTGCTCCCAACGAGTACAGAGGAGTTGTCAATTCCTCCGGCCTTGCTGTTTACAAAGGATCAACGCAAGAGATAAAAGTGGAACTGAAAGTAAACTAAGGGTGTAAACAATAATGTGAAGATGGACCGGGGTCCCATGATTTTCACTAGTGATCTCTCTCTCACAAATACGATAAAAGTGCTAGCGAGGTAAACAAATCACAGCTGGGCAATTGACAGAATTATGAAGGCACCGCAATGCTAACTATGCTGCAAAGAAAGGAAGGGCTCAAAAGCAATGGGCAGTACGCCAAGGTAAGTAGACCGAAATCCAACTGCATCTACTACGAATCATCCACCTTGAGATATCTATCCAGAACATCTCGCTGGTATTAAGTTGCGAATCCCACCCAAAGTGTAAACTCAAAGCAACAGAAAACTGCATTAAAAGAACTTTGTGTAAAGTAAACAATCCTTGCACCAGCGGGTACAAGCACCGTTGTTTTATCCCTGGTGGCAACAGCACATCCCCTAGTCCCATGTTTCTGTCATTCAAGCTAGACATCAGGGGGTTGAACCCACAATCAAGCATAACACTCCCTCTTGGAGTTGCAACAAACTACTTGGCCAAAGCAAAATACTGCAATGAAGAACATGCAAGAATTTACTCAAGAACAAAATATAAAAGAGAAGAACCAAATATATTACTCATCACAATCAGAACATAGTCTCATAATCCATCAGATCCCAGCAAACTCAGCATAGAAACAGAAGAAATTACAAAAGTGTCTCGATCATGTGAGGCAGCTCACGAGGTCTCGAAAGTGGAAGCACAAAGAGGGGAGAGGTACATCACATAGCTATTGGTCACGGACCCATGGTCCAAGGGGGACTACTCACGGCACATCCGGGACGCGTCCATGGCTATTGATGGTCTCCCAGGGGGGTTCCTCCTCCCGGCAGGGTGCCGGGGCAGCTTCTCCAGGCAGCCCCGATCTTGAAACGGCGGCGGCGGCGGTACAGAGGCGACTTCGCGGAAAAGAGATCGATATTAGGGGTTTCCACCCCGAGGGCTAAATATAGGAAGAGGGGGTGTCGAGGGGACCCACCAGGCAGCCAGGAGGCCTCCTGGCGCGGCCTAGGGTGGGGCCGCGCCAGGGACCCTCCTGGTCTCCTGGTGGTGGCCCCCCTCCGCTACCTTTGTGATTCCGGAAGCTTCCGGGTCGCTGATTTTTTATCTGATTTTTCCGGATTTTTTGGAGCACTTTTAATGGTCGGAAAACCTGAAATACAAAAACAGCAGAAAACAACAACTAGCATCTGGGTGCACTGGGTTAATAGATTAGTCCAAATATGCTCAAAAGTGTATGAAAGTTCAAGCAAATCATGGCAAAGTCACACAAAGCATGCATCGAGCAAGAAGAAATTATAGATACGTTTGGGACGAATCAGTAACCATCGATGGACGAGAACTTTGCCTATTGGTCTGCCTCGTCATAACGAGCAGGAAAACTGTTGTCTTTGTCCCTCACCCTTGGTACCGACGTTGTTGCCGACATAGCTGACAAGCTGTTCTCTGACATACCTTGCAACTTGGTCACATTGTTTGTCACCACCCTTCTTATTCAATATGGCCCCATAACCCACAGTTCCACAGGATCGAAACCTGACTCTCTGCCTTGTGATATTCCGTCCGGCAACAGACTCAGTGCTTATGCCTTATGATCTGGGCCCCCTTCCCATTATCCGTTATCGGCGTCGAATGCTTGCATATCCGCTGGAAACTTCTCATGTGTTCATTTATTCTCACGATGTACTTCCCTGGGTTTAAACTCAGAAGATACGTTGTACCCCATACCTTGGACCCCCCCCATTTGATTAACCTTGTATCGATCCGACCCACATAAGCTTTACCTCTTACCCTGTTCGTAAGTACGATGGAGCCCTCGAAGTAAGAATGACAACTCATCGAGATGCACCAATGTAGAGCAGTGAAGACATCAACGTGAAGGATTAATTTCTTCGAGTAGGCCAGCAAGAACCAGAAGAATTGCTGGGATACCAAATCGAAGCTCTACCCCTACCACTACCTTTTTAATTCTCGGGACGAGAATTCTTGTAGTGGGGGAGATTTGTAACACCCTCAGAGTCTGTAACAGTAATCACCCTCCTTGCTGGTCATCATTGTTTGCTAATCACTGTTACTCTCCTTTCCTTGATCAAAATTTGCAGTTGATCATATTCATAACCATGATGGTTGATATTCAAAACAAATGCCCAATGCACTTTGATCACATGGAATCAACTCAAAACCCAAAACCCCTTTTGGTGGATAATAAAAACAATGTGGCAAATAAAACTTTGCCCAAAAATTATGCAACCACTTTTGGTAAATGCCTAATAATCAGTAAGTTACAGTAAAACAACAATGGGAATTTATTTAATGTTTAAAAAAATTAAACAAAACAAAACAGAAGCAAACTATAGGCATTTGATTCCTTTTGAATTTATATTGGCCCCAAACTTTTTGTGGCACTCTAGTTTTGTACAATGATAATTATGTAGCAAGTTACAAGTTTCACAAAAATGCTATAGTAACTAAAACAAACCAAAAAGAAAAGACAGAAAGAAAGAAAAAAAAACAGAAAAGGCCTATGCCTCGCCCAGGGCGAGGCCCACCCCAGCCCAACTCCCCTTCTCCCACCTCCCGCTACAGGGGAGGGCACGGCAGTGCGCCTGTGTGCCGACTCGCCGACGAGCTGGCCCCCTCCTCACCTGCCCCCTGCCCCGTGGAGTCATCGACGCGATAAAGGCAAGCCTTGAGAATTGTGGATCGGCCTCGCCACCTTTTTTCCCTTGCCTTCGTCTTCTTCGTCGCAACCGAGACCGCCATGGCCGCGGGCTCATGAGCTCGCGCGGCCACTGCGATTCCCAAGCCCCGTCGCCTTGTCCTGGAACCTCCTCGATGTCGTATTCATCTCCTCACCGGAGGAATCGAGCCAGGACGCCTCGTAGCCCCCGCAATCGTCGTCGTCTTCCTCCTCGGGCCGCCGAGATCACAGTCGGATTCCGCCACGTCCACGCCTCCTCCGAGCGCGCCGTCACCTGCGTTTGGTTCGTGGTGAGCCTCTCTTGCTTCCCCATGTTCCCGTTGTTGCCCGATAAGCCCTAGCTGTGTCCCCCTTTTTTTTCTTGCTCCGGCCGCCGCCGTGGGTGGCCATAGCCGTGAGCACCGTGCCTCCCGGCTCACACAAACTGCACCTACGCACCCGCCTTGGACCGTAGGGTCTATTTCCTGTATGCGCTCGTTCGATTTCCTCCTGGGGCGCCGTGTGCCATCGAAGTTGTGGCACGGCCGCCCCTGTCTCCGGCCACCCCCACGGCCCCTGTGGCCTCCACTGGATGCGGTGCGTCGCGTAGGACCTGTAGGACCGAACGGCTCGCGAAATGGTCGCCGGAGCTGGCTGGCAGCCTCGCCGCCGTGCCTCTGGCCGGAGTGGCCGCGTCGCCGGCGTGTGCCCCCGTGGCCAGTGGGTTTGACCTACTGTCGTGTGCCCCCCACTAATTATATGTTAAGGCCTAACCCCCCTACTAATTAAACAGAGACAAAAGAACCCCCCTGTTAGACTGACTAGTGGGCCCCAGGCCTTTAGATTAAATAAAACTGTGATATTTAACTCCGTGTCACTTACACATGGGCCCCCTGAGTTATTTGTTTAATTTAAATGGATTAATAAGATGAGTCAATGACATTTGGGCCACCCTAATGATTAATTAAATAAAATTGAATTATTATAACTGCGAGGCTGACAGGTGGGTCCCCTCCGTTAGGTTTGACCTGGTGAACCCCTTTGTGGATAATGTTAGATTAAATAATAAAAGAAATCCAAAAAAGATTTAAATTGATTTAAACTTTAAAGTTCAATATATTTTAAACCGTAACTCAGATGGAAAAACTTTATACATGAAAATTGATTAGAAAAATACAAAGAATACGGATACGCTATCCGTATACCAGCCACACCCCTCTAACATAACGAACATCGACATCCCCCCCCTCCGGTCCATTTGTCGATAATCACCCGGAGCCGGTATTTCATCCCGGGATGAATTCCCGCTCCGAGCATAACACATTGTAGTGCGATAGAACACCGCCAACACTGCATTTGCCAGGTCTTGTATTTGTATTGCTATTATTGATGTGTATTTATTGTTTCTCGCCCCTTATTCTCTGTTAGACCCCGCTGCTGCTGTCGACTGCACCGCTGCTGGTACGACTACTTTGTCGACGACCCTACCCCTATTGTCGAGCTACCAGGCAAGCAGAGCCATTCTCTCCCCAGATATTGCCTATCTTTCCATACATTTCTTGCACTAGGCATTGTTACTGCTGCTGCTACGTTACAATCCTATTCTATTGCATAGCCTATCATTGTCGCCCTTGATGTACCTTCCTTTATCCTATGCTTCCTATAAATAATATATTATATTCAGCAGTAAGCCCTGCGCATTGTTAGCTAGGATTAGATAGAGGGATGTGATCACTCAGGGGAGTGAACGCGGATAGAACTTATTACAACTGCATAGGTACGGTACAATGCAGACACCGCCTAAGGCCGCCTAGCTTGGCTCTGCCGAGCCACCACCAAGTGTGAGCTATCAAGGATAAATCCTTGTACTCCACTCGTTGCTGACTCTGTATAGCCGCTGTAGGTACCTGAGTAATGGTTGTCCTTCATGTAAGAAGTCGGGCGACACAACGGTGCCCGCGAGTGGTATTGCGACGGGACGACAGGGAGGGTACAACCAGTGTACCGGTGTGCTTGGACCCTGATCGTTGGCCGCGAGAGTTACCAAACCACGAAATTCGAGCTCCTCCAGGAGCACAGGCGAGACAAGGTGATAGAGGCGGGGTGTCCCGATCTTTCGATGAGATGATAACTACGATTTGATGGAGTCGACTTTGACGATCCGACTACAAACGTGCAACGACGTTGCGCCTTAGCAATCGCTAAACCAATCTCCTGAAGGTTATTGACCACGCCGGAGCACGATCAACCTGACCACGAAGGTCTAGTGCCTGCAAGCAATCGAAGAACAAGCAAGAACTATGATAAAGCAATCTGAATATTGCGAATATGTAGATGAAGTATGAATAAAGTTGGGATTCCGAAAGCGGTCTTGATCTGGTCGTTGGACACAAACCGAGTACACGAAGATGCAGCAATTAGCTAAGCAGTCTTTTTAACTAAAAGAAATCCAAGTCTAAAGGGTGCCCTATGGGGTGTATATATAAGGGAAAGGAGAGGGAATTTCGTACTCCCTTGGCAAGGTGGTACTAAAATCCCTCTTTAGTCAATTTCCCTACAATACGGGCTCTTAAACTGCCTATTAAGCACTATTTCGAAAATTACATGGGCCTAGCCCAAAAATAAGGTGGCGCAACACCAATAATAAGCTATGGACGAAATTTAACAAATGTCATCTTGTATATTACGTCCATCTTCTTTTATATCATCATGGTGGCTTCAAAGTACGGAAATCTCCAGCAAGAACTCCGTTCTTGTTCCCGTCGCGCACGCCTTCATCTCCATGCTTGATCATGCTCCAATGTTCATCCTTCTGTCCATGCTAGGTCCTTCATTTGTCAGAAACAGAAATATATCTACGTTAGGCAGCATCATATTCACATGAACATTAGAAACATTATCAAGAAACGAAAGTACCTGATAATCTTGTTGGCTTGCGCGAGCTCTAGTAGCCGATCCAATGTGTGCAGTAGCATGGGCTATGGGTGTAATTGTGGTAGCCATGTCCTCATCACAAGGTAAGGAGACGGTTCACCTTGTTGGTAACCGCACAGACTTGGTGGGACGACAGGGAAGGCACCGATGTACTGGTGGTCCTGACTGCTGTCTCTGTCCGCGGGTCAGTTAAGTTGAGGCAACGATAATGGTTGTCCCGCAAGTTAATAAAACGACTAATGGTTCGGTGGATGTCTTGAGTTGGCTATATGCCATGTACGCACTATCTACCCGTGGGAATTACGAGTTATGGGCTACTCTGCTTCATAGCCTCGTCCGAGGACTCTTCAGACGTCATCAGTATCGCGGGCTGATTGCCGGGAAGTGGTGTTGTATTATTGTCTCGTGCGGTGATGTCTTATTTGGTATGTTTATGCTTCACCGGCCAGCCACGCACCGTGCAGGAGTACGTTCGGGTTGGGGTCCAAGGCCCGGTGTACTTAGGATTTAGACCGGCGGATGGCCTCTCTGTTGATTTTGAAAGATGGGTTGTGGAGTGTCGGATAGCCTTGGTGGAGCGTTCCCTAACAAGGTGCCCGCCACCCTGGAGATCCATGCGTGTAGTGTAACACAAGTGCACCCCTGCAGGGAAGATTAATCTATTCGAATAGCCGTGTCCACGGTAACAGGAAGCTTTATGCTGAAGCTGGATCTTACCACTACAAACTATTATTATTAAGCTGTATTTTTTCGGGTTTTCTTCCTCGCTAGGATGTCGAGGAGGTGATCTCGGAGGCATTGCTAATTATTACAACTTACTATAATACAATGCTGCAGCAACTTCTGCTGCATTGTTACTTTATGCTTTATATAAACTGTTGGCTTTTCTCTCCTCATGCTGCAAGACTCGTTCGAAGATGCTAGTCTTCGATAGGCCTAGCTTCTTACCCTATTCTGATTTCTATCTTGCAATCCACTATATATAGCCTCCCCTTTCCATTTGATAAAATGCATAAATGCTTAGTAGCGGACGTAAGACTCGCGGGTATGCTAGATACTCACCTTTGCTTTATTTCCCCCTTTTTGTTTTGCCTGATCGGCCGCTGCAGTCGATGTTGGAGCCTTGGAGTCCAGAAGCAGGAGATCCCCGATGCCGACCACCGCAACATGAAGATCCCCGATGCCTTCTACGACGTCGAGTTCCCCTTTGACCTGGAGTAGTTTGGAGGTTCCCAGGAAGGAGGCCTCGCCTTTTCGATCTGTTGTTATTTGTGCTAGCCTTCTTAAGGCAACCTTGTATTATTGTGTCTGTACTCAGATACTTTTGCTTCCGCTAACTTTGTGCTCTCGAGCTGTTGTATTCGAGCCCTAGTGGCCCCTGGCTTGTATTAAACATCTTGTATTATTTTATTTGTAGAGTTGTGTTGTGATATCTTACCTTGAGTCCCTGATCTCGATCGTATACCTTGCGCGTATGATTACTGTACAGGGTCCGATTTTGCGGGCGTCACAACCAACAAGGGACTCTGCTCCATGTCAACGTCGAACTTCCGTCGAGATAATTTTCCGCAGAGAGACGGCAACGTCGGAGAACGAAACCATAGAGAGATCAAGAGGAAGAACAATAGTGAGAAACGACGTTCAAGGGAAGCATTCTCATGTAAATCATGAGGATACTGGGCAAGAGGACTGAAGTCAACAGACGCCGAAGATGTTATCCGGAGTCGGAGAATGATAGAGGCGGGGTGTCCCGATCTTTCGATGAGATGATAACTACGATTTGATGGAGTCGACTTTGACGATCCGACTACAAACGTGCAACGACGTTGCGCCTTAGCAATCGCTAAACCAATCTCCTGAAGGTTATTGACCACGCCGGAGCACGATCAACCTGACCACGAAGGTCTAGTGCCTGCAAGCAATCGAAGAACAAGCAAGAACTATGATAAAGCAATCTGAATATTGCGAATATGTAGATGAAGTATGAATAAAGTTGGGATTCCGAAAGCGGTCTTGATCTGGTCGTTGGACACAAACCGAGTACACGAAGATGCAGCAATTAGCTAAGCAGTCTTTTTAACTAAAAGAAATCCAAAGAAAAACCCTAGGGGTTGATCTACTTATATAGGACTAAAGGGTGGAGGCCAAGGGGGTGGAAGGACGTCCCAAGGAGTCCTAAAACTAAACTAGGTCGTACAAGGCACTTGGGCCCATGTGGAGGTGATGCAACACCTATTGAGTTGGACTTTGATTCGGATTCTACTGCTGGGTCGCACCGTTTTCGCAATATCTCCACACTCCGAAGGAATTTGAAGGTGAAACCAATTGCGTTGGAAACTAGACGAGATAATGATAGAGGCGAAGGTGTCCCGATGTTTCAATGAGATGATGGAGATCGATTTTGGTGGAGTAGACTTTCACGACCCGACTACGAACGTGCGAAGACGTTGCGCCTTAGCAATCGCTAAACCAACTCCGAGAGGTTATTGATCCCGCGGATGCACGATCAACCTGACCACGAAGGTCAATTCCTGCAAGCCATCGAAGAACAAGCAAGAACTAAGAATTGCAATCTGGATATTGCGAATATAAGATGAAAGATTAACAGAAGTTGGGGTTCCAATGCGGTCTTGGCCTGGTCAGACGACACAAACGAAGAACTCGAAGTTGCGGCTATGGCTAACTTAAATCTAATTAAAACCCAAGTCTAAACGACGCCCTAAGGGCTGTATATATGGGGGAACAGAGGGGATTTTCGTGACCCCTTGGAGGTGGGGCCCGAAAACAACCCTAACTCGGTTTCCCCACACATACGGACTCTAAAAACAGCCTATAATGTGGTATTTCGAAATTACATGGGCCCAGCCGAATATTAAGGTGACGCAGCACCTATAATTGCTCTTGGACGAAAATAATGAAGTGGCATCTCGTGTATTTCGTCCAAGCCTTCATGCATGCCTTATGGTGGCTTCAAAGTGAGAAAATCCCCACTAGAAGCTCCATTGTTATTTCCTGCGCGCGCACCTTCTTCTCCATGCTTGATCCCGCTCCAATGACCGTCCTTCTTGTCCATGCTAGGTCCTTCATTCATAAGCAAAACAAAAGTATCTAATTTAGGCAGCATCATATGTTCATGAACATTAGAAGGATTCGCAAGAAACGAAAGTACCTGATAATTTAGTTGACGTGCACGTGCTCTAGTAACTGGTCCAGTATGTGTAGTTGGTGAAGATGTGGGTGTAACATTAGTAGAGATGTCCTCATCAGATAAGCTATCACCAGAAAAAAGAATCACCCAATTTGGAGTTCGTATGTAGAAACGACGGCTGTTTGAAGTTGGGTATATCTCTGCAGTCCGAATCTGAGTCCATGACGTGAAAGACTTGGTCTCTATCTTCTCTTGGGCCAAAAGTGACGTGAAATAACTTCTTGTACAGCACACAATCATGTCCCTTTGTATTGACTTCATTTCTTGATCAAATATAGAGGAATTAATGGTCATATCCATGATAATTATGTCCTCATCATCTTCATGCTTGAACATGCTCCAATGCTCATCCTTCTTGTCCATGCTAGGTCCTTCATTTGTCAGCAACAGAAATATATCGACGTTAGGCAGCATCATATTCACATGAACATTATAAACATTACCAAGAAGCGAAAGTACCTGATAATTTAATTGGTGTGCACGATCTCTAGTAATTGGTCCAGTAGGTATATTAGCAGGGGTTGTGGCTGTAACTATGGTAGTCATGTCCTCATCATCCTCCCCTTCTTGAAAATAAAGCCGTCCCCGGCGTTTCTTAATCTGAAATGTGGCTAACAAAAGAGACAAGGTGTACATGTTGTATATATATATGTCATCCATTCTTACTTCCCTTAGTTTTTGGACATGTAACACATGTATATATGAGTAACTTTCGTATGTCGTGAAATATAAACATATATGATCATCACAATACATAAACGACATGAAAGTATTGCAACTCAGTTTGCATATATAAGTGAAGCTCTTATTCATATCTAAAGATGTACAATGCTCATCATTAAACCATCCCAATACCGGTGAAGAAACATTAATGTTTTTCGAAGGACATGCTACAACAGGCTTAACTAAGTAGTCATGCAACAAGTCATTCGACGCAGAATCATCACCAAGATTAGAGGTCATATCAAAATGATTAAGCATTGGCAGTTTCATAATAGTAACATGATTATCCAAAATAGATGGTGTGCTCAAATCAACAGGTAACTCAAGACATGATGTATTCAAGTCTATTAGGCAAGCAACATCTTCATGTGAAGTTATGACATTCTCGAAAATTGGTTGTGTGCTGAAACTACTGGATAGCTCAACACATGTTGCTTTTAAATCAGCAAGGTTCTCATGTGGAGGGGAAAGATCCATACCTTTGTCATTACCTTTTTGTGATGATAGATCAGATATTGGAGGAGTGCTTACGACAATTGATGTGGTTATGGAAGTGCTCATAGACCATAGAGGAACAACCTTCTCAACTTGTTGTATTTGCACATTCCGCTTGTTCATCTTCTGGGCAACACGTCTGTCGATTTCCTGTTCAGCTTTACAAGCAAGACGAAACAAACGATCCATAGGATAACACTTTTCATGAATTAGGATATCCCTAATGTCACGGTTTAAACCTTCCCAAAATATGTCCATGAAATATTCTTCACTTTCCTCTAAAAGAGAATGCAAGAATGTAGTTTCTAAAGCATCATAATATTCTGAAACAGTTTTAGTACCTTGTTTTAAATTTTGTAATTTCCTAACCTTGTCACGAGTATAATAAGAGGGAACGAATCTATATCGCATAGCAAGTTTGAGATCATTCCAAGTATTAGGTATATAATCAGGATATAAACTACAATATTCATTCCACCAAATAGAAGCAAAATCTTTGAAAGCACTAATTGCAGTTTTTACTTTCTTATGCTCAAGAAAATTATGGGAAACAAATATATCATTTATTTCAAACTCCCACTCAATGTATAAATCAGGTCTTAGACGTCCATGAAAGTGTGGTATAGAAACAATAAACTGATCATGTGCATGCTTATGTGTCTTTACCTTTTGCAGTGACTGTTGTGTAGTTGTAGGTGGTGGCAAATCTCCAACTATCGTTGCCGCCCAAGAAGATCTAACTCCAGAACCTGCCATGATTAGTAGAAAACAAGAAACAAATCACAAGTATATGTCCCTATGAACTACTAGGATGTGGTGGTAAAACGCTCACAGGATAGCAAATATCAATGTCTTACTAGTTCTTACCATGCAGCAGGTGGTGATCGGCAACCAACGGTGTCAAAGAACTCCAAAGATTAAGTAGAGCGATTGCCAGGTGAACGCACGTATACACGATGTAGAAATATGTGGAGCTTGGAAGGCTTTAATATGGTGGCAAAAATATCAGCAATAATCAATTCAGAGATGCAAAATTGAATTAACGCTCAACGATGATACTGTGCTGGTCCTAGTCTAGACCGGACTAGAGACGCGAGCCTACAACACTAATGTGGTCATCAGAGAAACTAAAGGTACTACAGGATTTCCCAACCTGAGATCGGAATCGAGACAATACGCTGCAAGCAAGGCATTGTACTGGTTCCGAAACTCCACACCTCGAGATCCTAAAGTTTGAAGGGGATAAGACGAGAATTAAGCACTTACGACGATTGTCCTGACCAGAGCAAGGGTAAGGAGGAAAAATAATCCTACTCTCCGATAGCTAACTTAGTAACTACAAAATAGTTTTTGTCTAGACTCGACTTCGGCCAGAGAAGGGATCCTACGGTCGGTAAGGCTCTGATACCAAGTTGTAAGGCCCGATATTCGGTATTGTTCCAGATCTAGATGTTTCCATCCAGATTCGGGGACGAAGCAGATATCGGTCCCACCGCGACAAATGAAAAATCCATATGCCTTGGATTTCCAACATGATATCACAACATTACAGCTACATGGATACAACATATCATACAATCGACATACAACTGCCTTAATACAATATAACAGCGGAAGATACTTGTCTCAGTACAGACTACAACCAATTTCCTAGTGGCAAAGAGAAAAAGACATCGCTCCCATAGCCACACGGGTCCAGACCCTCCACCGGGATCCGCCTAACTAGTCGTCGACGAGTCTTCACGTGAAACGTCGATCACCGTACCTGTTGTCGATCAAGAACCCTGAAAAGAGTTTGGGGTAGTATCATGAGTACAGAAGTACTCAGCATCCAACTGTAGTGGTCAACTGGCCCAGCAAGGACTATATCACTCATCATTCTAGGACAACTAGTAGTTTACGGTAAGGATGGTGTAAGTGGTGAGGTTGCTACCGCACTAGCATTATGCAGTGGCTAACGATCTAGAGAGTAAGATAAGAAGCAAAGCATTCGATGAGGAATCGCCTCCAACAAGTCTGATATCCACCTACTTAGGCAAGCGTAACACCTATCCTATCCTTGTCCTCCTCTTCGCATCCCGACGAAGAAGAAGCATTCAAGGCACACACACGTTGATCAAGTTGCTAAGGTTAACTCAGTTGTTATTGTCTATGAACAAGGAGTAGGTATCAAGTCGTCCATAACCGTGGACACGGCTTCTAGAAAAGATTTAACCCTGCAGGGGTGTACCAACTACCCATTACAAGGCTCCGCACACACGCCCATCTCTCTCAGTTGCTACCCATCACTACTAGGGAATAGCCTTTTAGTGGCGTCCTTTTTTGCGTTTAGTGGCATATTTCAAATGCGCCACTAACGACAAGCCACTAATAAGGCCTTAATAGTGGCGCATTTCAAATGCGCCACCCCTAAGAATCTTAGGCGTGGCGCATTTCTGACATGCGCCACGCCTAAGATTCTTAGGGGTGGCGCATTTTGAAGATGCGCCACCATTAACTTTTTTTTGAATTTTGAATCTGGATCTGGATTACGATTTTTTTGCTCGTTTTTTTGCTCGTTTTTTGTTTGAATGATTTGTCCCGATCATCTAGCCACTCTGCTTGGTCATTTTTATTCTCTGTCTCGTTCATCTAACTTTTTTTGCTCAGGATGTAGGGCGCCATGGACGAAGAGACGAGGAGGAGGTGGAGCCAAGAAAGGGGAGGAGGAACCATGAGGAGTAGGAGCCATGGAGGAGGGGAGGAGGAAGAAGAAAGGGGAGGAGGAACCTTGGAGGATTAGGAGCCATGGAGGAGAGGAGGAAGAAGACCCGTGAAGGAGGGGGAAACTTGGAGGAGGAGGATGAGCCATGGAGGAGGGGAGGATGAGGAGGAGGATGAGCCATGGAGGAGGGGAGGATGAGGAGGAGCAGCAGACTTGGAGCCATGGAGGAGGGGAGGAGGAGGAGCCATGGAGGAGGGGAGGAGGAGGAGGGCGCCATGGAGAAGGTGGAGAGGAGGAGGAGATGGTGGACAGGAGGATAAGAATGAAGAGGTAAGAAGGAGAAGGAAGCCGGACGGGTTATATATACCCTTATTAGTGGCGCATATAGCAATGCGCCACCATAAGAACCTTAGGGGTGGCGCACCTAGCAAAATGCGCCACTAATAAGTTTTGAATTTTTTTCAATTTTTTTGGCCTCCAGATCTTCAAACGCCCGTAACTTTTTTTCTGTTAGGTTTTGAGGATTCTAAAAATGAACAACGGGTTACACCCAATTGAATTTGGGTATAACTTTTCGAGTAGATGATTTTTCATATAAAAAACTTTTTCATCGGAGGTCGTCTGCAAAAGTTAAGCCCATTTTACGAAATTCTCGGGAGATTTTGCAAAAAAATTCGAAAGTCATATTCGTAAATTTTCCTAACAACTAGACCACATATCATTTGGGAAACTTATTTTCTTTTATTTTTTTGACATTTCTATCATTTTCTTTTATTTATTTTCAAACTGAAAAGGCGGTCCATAGGGGGGGTGTATTTGTGTGTTGGGAATTTTCTGCTTATTAGTGGCGCATACGCAAGATGCGCCACCCCTAAGAGCTTATGGGTGGCGCATTTCCAAAATGCGCCACCCCTAAGCTCTTAGGGGTGGCGCATTTTGGAAATGCGCCACCGATAAGGTTCATAGGGGTGGCGCATTTTACCAAATGCGACACGTATAAGCTCATCCAGGCTGGCCCACTCTTAGGGGTGGCGCACTGGAAAATAATGCGCCACCCCTCAGGTCTTATGGGTGGCGCATTATTTTCCAGTGCGCCACCCCTAACAGGTGGTGGCGCATGGCTTGTTATATGTGCCACTAATGAGCTTTCCATGTATAGCTATTTCCCTAGTAGTGCATCACAGGCAACCATTTTATGATTTAGTTCCGAGAGATCCGAAACGACAGGTCCCTCTAACTAACAACGAACAAATCCGGGTGGCCCCCGGGGAGTCGACACCCAACCCAAAAGCCGGTCGTGCTCTCGAATCGGTCTCTACCGTCTGGAGGAGGTCGGGATGGCTAACCCTTTCCCGGGCAGGCACCCCTAGCTCCCAGGTGTGGACCAACAGGATATACCATCCCACTGGCCCGATTTGTTTTAAATCCACTGGCTGCAGACCAGTTACGCACACGGTTTCTCAAATGATAAAATCAGCTTGGTCCACCACTAGAAATGTTTGAAGCTAGGTAGGTAAGAAAAGGGAACCCTATAGCATCCCACACGCGGTTAGGCCCGCTCGTCAAGAGACACAATACCCAGAACTCGGGTCCTAGGTGACTCGAATTGAATAAAGCGTCGGGGCGGGATAGCCTAGAACTTCCATCCTTCGTCGAATATAGTCAACATTATAATAATCATATCATCCACAACAATATAATAATGTGATATCCCAAGCCAAAGAGTAACAGGGTAACATCGTAGCATCCTAAGCATGCATACTAAGCAGGGGCTGAGCAACGAGCGATAGTAACATAGCAGTACATGGTTTGCTGGGAGGGGGCATGGATGTATCGGTTTGAAAGAGGTTGTAAACATGTGGTAGGATCAAACATCAAACCTAACCTAGACTAGCATGCAAACCGCTGGTTGAAATAGAATGGATCATAATATAGTCCTTGCCTATTGATAAGTCGGGTTCCGAAGGTGTAGTTGATCGCGAGCTCGCATCGTCTCCGAAGGTACCCGCGGAAGCACACAAGACGGTAAACACTGGAAGCAATCAACGAGCAAGCATCTATTACTATGAAGCAAACACGAGCAAGCATCAACAAGAAGGCAACACGAGACATCGCAACTACCGTCGAGAGCGGTTACTAACAGGTTAAGTGGAGTACTCGTCACACACGACGATACCGCACATTTAGAAAGGTTCAAGTTGTTTAGCTACACAAGATGAGCAAAGGTTGTTAACATGGCATCTCACTCAAGCATGGCAAGTCACACAACAAAGAAAAGGTGAATCTCGAAGTAATCTATCTATAATAGTCAAGTTAAGCGAGGTGCAATCCTAAACATGGCATAACACTAAGTACCTCATGATGATTTAAGTGTTTGGTACTGTTCTTCCCTAAACCATATTTTAGGTTGGTTAACAACAACAAACATTAGCATAAACACAAGGTACACGAAAAACTAATCAAGTTACATATAAAGCACACTCCAAACGGAGTTACGGTTAAAAAGATACAAGCAAAACAAGTTTGGAACACAATCTGCCAACATCAGGAAGCACTCTTTAGAGCAATGCATAAACAGGATAATGAATGAAGACATGCTCACAAATGATATGCAACTAAAGTAGACATGGCAGGGAAGGCATGGCAAAAGGAATCATGCAAAAAGGCATCATGGTTCACTAGTTATAACCAACACAAAAAGCTATAAAACATTACTGGTCTAGGACTTAGTGAAAATAAGGAAAACATGGCAGAAACTTGTTATCATCATGCTGTATAAACAGGAGCAAAACTATATGTAAAAGTGCAGCAACATGACATAGCAATATATGGGCATGAACTAGACATGATGGTGATCAGGTACGAACAAGAATCAAGGTCATAGGCATAACAGACCAAAAGATATTAAGCATGCAACATGGCATCGCAAAGTTACAGACTTAGTGAAAACCAGAGGTGGTTGTCAACAACAGCAGGATAGCAACTTTGGAGCAGAATATAACTATGACTAAGAATGTAAACATGACAATGCAATACATATAATGGAAGTAGACATGGTGCTTAACAGTATGCAACAAGAATCAATGCAATAGGCCTCATGGATGTGTCACAATCATCATGCAAACTTGCAATAAAATAACAACAACAACACTTGACAGAAATAATAGAAGTTAACAGTCTAATGCTCACTTCAACACAGATTAACAACATCAAGATGGCCTCAAACCAAAATGCTCACAAAAGATGGATTGAAGTACACACAATTCTAAACAGTTTTCCTTTTGGGCGCAACATGATTCGGGCTACGGTTTACTCGCAAACTTCATCGCAAAATTGAATCAGCAGCACAATTACACAGGACTTAGAAAAATACAGGGTGCCAGAAAAAAAATAACAGACGAGCCCTCACCATGGTCCTCGAGGCCCATCTGGCCGGTGGCGTCGGACTAGGCCGCGGCTGCTGGTGGGTTGTAGGGGCGTCGGGCCCACGCCGGTTGGAGGCCGTCCGGCTCGGGTCGTGGCTGGCGGCTGCCAGCGGCTCCGGCCTTGGCTCCGGTGGCCGGCGGTGAGGGCGAGGTGCGCAGGACTCCAGGGGCGCGGCGAGGTCGCCGGATCCGGGCTACACCTCACCGGATCTGGCCGGCGGCGAGGGGCTGGAGGCACGACGCGGCAGCTCAGCGGGGCGCGAGCTCCTTCAGGATCCCATGGCGGCGCAGGGAGAGGTCCTGGAGGTGGCGGCTCCGAGCTCCTTGTGCTCGTCGCCGGTGGCTGCAAGGTTAAGAGAGAGAGATGAGGGGAGGTAGGAGATGAGGAGGAGAGGGCGCGGCGTCGGGCGGCGCCGGTGGCTCGCCTGAACACAGCGGCGCGACGGCCACGACATGGAGGTGATGGCTTGGAGAGAGACAAAGGAGAGAGGTAGAGGACAGGGCGCGATCTGGGCCGTTGGATCGGCCGATCCGACGGTCCTGGTCTGCTAGGGGGCAAAAAAATCTCAGATTTAGGGTTTTGGACGAAAATGGGGTAGATTTGGGGCAATTGTGAGGAGTGGCTTCAATTTTGACATAGGGGAAACCCTAGAAAGGGATGGGGGAGTGGTGGTCTTTATATAGCTCAGGTGGCTGGCAATTTGCAAAAACCTCCCGGTTTCTCTCTCGCGCATTCGAGGTTTACGTTTATGACCGCCGGGGTCCGCAGGACCTCCGATTCGGGTAAAACTTCGAACTGCGCGACCAGCGCGTCGAGCCGCCGGTGTTCACCTCGCGCTGGAACCGTTCCGAGAACACTTTCCGGCGCGCCATAAAAATAATTTAACGGGGTTTTTCCTTCTGTTGGTTGCGGCTCGTCTCGTGCGGGTGAAACCCGGTTTCGCAAAGGTCGAGTGTCAGGGTGGCAAGGGTCCGTCTCCGTCTGGTACGAGATAAAAGGGGGGAAATAATCATCGATCGATAAATCGGGGATGCAAACACCGCAAGTAAATCCGACAATCAAACAATTCACACCGAAAACAAAAAATTTATTTTTTGTGCAATTTGGGCTGTTGCACATATTAAATTTTGCGCATTTGTATTTTGAAACTTTATTTCATTTGAACTTCTATTTTTTTCCTCTTTTGGGAAAATCTAATTCCTCTCCTCTCAATTGTCCAAAAATCAATGGCCATATTTTAGTTTAGTCAACCAAACAAACCATCAAACCATTTGGTCTAACCGTTGGATATCGTTCTCTCTATATTTTTCCTTTTCTATTCTACCAGCCATCAAGGAAATTAGGCCCAAGGCCCACAGCGTGCAACAAAGGCTGGACAGCCTACCGAACACAACCAGCCTTCATTGTCTTCCTCTTAGGCAGCACGTATCTGTACAGAAACGGAAACGCCATGGCGCCCCTTCTCTTCTCTCTTGCACATCAATTTCTTTGACGTTTCATCTTACCATCAACACGAAAGTTATTGCCCATTCCACCACAAACCCATTTAGGCAATAAAAACCTAATTTAGTTGCTTTAATATTTTAAACTGACCTCCTGCTCTGAATGCCAAGAGTTTGCATTCATCTCTTGATCTTCCTCCATAGATTATAAAAGGAGGATCTGAGGTGAGCCTCGCGCGTCTCTCATTTTTCTCCCTCACTTTCGTTCTCAAATTTTCTCCAGAGAAACTCTATGTTGTTCGTGATCTTGCGTTAAAGCTACGCGTACAAGTTTTTAGTTCGCCGAGTCCACCGGATCGATTCTTTAAACTCAATGAGTTCTGGCTCTATTCCTCCTACCCACCAAATAGTTTCACCATATATCACCTCTTGGACATCTTTTCCCGGCTGTTCATTAACCTTGGTCGTGCGCACACAGGAGCAGCCACACCATCGCCTCTCGACCTCATGTACGCCGTGCTTCGAAGGCGTGCTCGTGAACTTAGACCGCGTCATCTTCTTTACCTCGCACGCAGGAGCGCGACAAAATCCTCTTCCACACCGTTGGTCCACCACACACGAACAATTTTTCATCTCCTTCGACTCCATCATTCGAGTTCATCGCATTGTTTCATCGCGCTCGGTGAGTGTTTATCCAATTTGTTTCACAATCATGTTGAGTCTAATTTTTACCATCCACTAGGCATCATGCTTCAAAATATTTCCATTGTTGCTTGCGCGCTCCCAGTATCGAGTTTTATTGTTGGCATCGAGTTGTCTCTCCACCTTATGTTCCTCAGATGATCTTGAACCCATTAGAAAAAGTTATATATGATCCTAGGAGTGTTGTAGTTTTATTATAGGCATAACATTTTGTGTTTTTTTTAATTTTAATCTAATAGGTTGGGTTTAATCCATAGGTAATTGAACTCCGCGCTTGAACTTGCATTACTTATTTTTGTTATATTCGTGATATTCCTAGGACTGCATGCTTTTTATCTCATAATTATTGGTGTAACATGTGATACCGATAGTAGTTATTTAAGTTTAGTTTTGTGTGCTATTTCATCTGGTTATTTTTCTCCGTATGGTGCATAGTCATATGATATGCCTTTGTGAAATATTATCATGTGTAGGATTACTCTCAGATTTGATTGATAATAAAATATTTCATGTTTTAATTTTATTCTTGTTTAGAATGAAGATGTTGATATGATTTATATATTCTTGTACATCCATGTAAGATGTGTGTTTTATATACACGAAATCATGTCATGCATATTGTTGGTGTTTGTCAATCTTGTTCATTTGTTGTTCCGTTCCCTTATAGTAATTGTCGGAAATCGATATGTTCAATTAGAATATAGCCATGCTTGCAGTGAACTACTTGTTGTAGGCATACTATTAGAGTCTAGATTTTTAGTGATCACTTTCTTACTTTTTAAACTCGTGAGATATGGCATGTTCTGTGATCTTTTAGTGAAACATTATATGTAGTCATCAATCCTATTGTTAACATGTTATTTATTATCTAAGATTACATGTTCTATATTTATGTATGCTATGATTTTATTTCTATGGATTTATAGAATTTATTCTTGTGCCATGGAACTTAGTTTATTATCTCTTGATAATTATCATGCATGTTTTATTTAACCATGGCATTTTCTATGCATGTTTTATTTAACCATGGCATTATCTATGCATGCTTAGATGGTTGCCATGATGATATAACATTTGCTCAAGTTGAAAAGATTATTTGATTGTATCTTCTTTTGTGTTACAAACTGCTAGTTAGTATTATAAGTACATGGATATGATTAACCTCATTTGATAGTTATACATGTTTGACCTCATGTTTATATAAATACGTTTTCTTTTGCTTGATTAATACCATTCCATGTTGTTGTGGTTGTATTACCAGAATGTATTGCATGTGTGTACCATTCATGTATTAGATCATACCTAGTTGTGTCATATGTTTTTGCAAGTGTAGGTGATATTAGATACGAAATTCATGTCATCATGTTTCTCATGCTATAAAAATACATGTTGATTTCGTTGGTGCCTTGATCTAGTTGTTTAATTACTTACAGGCTCATTATGTTTTCGCAATGTGCTTATATGTCATAACTAGTATTTTACAGTTGTGGGATATTGCCATGCTTGATCTCGATGTTAGATATTATCAACTAATAAGTTATGGTTATGAATTATATTATATTCACTACTGGAATTCACCAGTTTGCCATGTGCCAGGCTCTTTGCCGTCTGCATTTCGTCGGGGCAGACGACAAAGAGGTGGTATGCCGTCTGCTACCCTAAACGCAGAAGGTAAAACCGTAACATACGGCAAACTGCTTCTATGTCGTCTGCACAAGACAAAGCAGACGTCAAAGATCCTTTGCCGTCCACTGGCAGACGGCGAAGCCAGTTAGTGGGCCCGCCTTGACCACCCCGTGAGTCAGCATTGACGGACCCGGTGCCGTACCGTCTGCTAGCAGACGGCAAAGCGGCGTGCCGTCTGCTAGCAGACGGCAAACCCCGTTTCCCCGTTAACTTGCCCGTCGTGCCCCACCCTCCTCTCTCTCCTCTATCTCGTCCTCTCCTCCCACGAACCCGCGCCGCCGCCCTGCCCCACGCCGCCGTCGACCCCTCGCCCTTCCCCACGCCGTCGTCGACCCCCGCCACCACCATTTTCCACGCAGCCGTCGACCCACCGTACTGCCCCGCGCCACTAACCTCCTCCACCCGCCGCCCTACCCCGCGCCACCACCCTCCTCTGCCCGCCGCCCTTCCCCGACATCGCCGTCGACCCTGCGCCACCACCCTCCTCCAACCGCCGCCGCCAGCTCCGCCCTCCTCCACCAGCTGCCGCCGCCACCCTCCTCCGGTGAGCCCCCCTCCTCCCCTCTCGGTTTGTTTATTTTTTTTTCTCTGTTTAGTTAGTTTAGTTAGTTAGTTGTAATTAGTTTAGCTAGGTTTAGTTACAATATAGTTCTCTATTAGATTTTCTATTTGTTTAGTTAGTTTTCTATTAGTTTAGTTAGGTTAAATTAGATTTTCTATTTGTTAATTTAGTCCTCTGTTTTAATTAGATAGATTAGTTAGTAGGTTAGATTGTAGTTTAGTTAGGTTAAGTTAATTTAGTCCTCTATTAGTTAATTGTAGTTAGTTTAGTTAGTTAGTTAGTTAGAATATATGATCTATTTTAGTTATTAGGTTAGATTTAGATTCAATTAGATTTAGTTAGGATTTGTTTTAGTTAGAGGTGAAGAAGAAAGAGGGGGAGGAGGACAGAAGAATAGGGAAAAAAGAGGAGAAAGAAGAAGAGGAGAAGAAAAAAAGGAAAGAAGAAGAAGTAGAAGAAATATAAAAGAAAGGAATAAGAAGTAAAAAAAGGAAGAATGAAATAAAAGAAAAATAATAGGAAATTAAATTAAAAGGAGAATAATTGGAAAAACAAAATAAAATAAGATAAAGAATACGAGGCACATATAGTAATTAGCTTAGTTATCTTAATAATTGTGTTTGATCGGGTGCATTTAATGTGCAGTAGTTCCCTACGAGGATCTAGTGTTCGACGACCTCCCCCCCCCCCCCGGGGGCCCCCACTGCGTACGAGGGTGAGCGCAATTATCCTCCCCTTCCTTTTGCTCTGTTCCGGCCTTTGTGCCGTTGACACTAGCTAGGTCAGTCGCGTAACCAGTATGCGTCTCCTGTTCCAAAGGATTACAGTATAAATATGCATTCATTTGCATATTTATAATAGTAATTCTTTCGAATTGTCCAACGTTATCCATGGACAGCCCGAGTATGTGTAGATTGGGTCATTTTTCCATGCTCTGTTCCTGATCCGACGTGGAATTTCGTCAGCGCCTCCCTGTTGTTCTCCGGATACACAACCTCTCGGCTTGTTGTCGAGACGTGTATTAGGAGAACAGCGGGGAGGTGCTGCCAAAATTCTGCCTCGGGTCGGGAGCAGAGCATGGGAAAACGAACCCAATCTACACATACTCGGGTGGGATTAGGACGTATCTTTACCTATTAGTGTGTAGGTTAATTAATTGCATATGCCGTAGCTATGTATAAAAGCAATAAAAAGTGGATGTAATAAAATTGACAAACTTGTATATTTGTTGTTTAGTAGCTAGCCGGTGACAAGATGAGCGATGATCGTGCCTGGATGTACACCGGTCGCCCTAATCAGAAAGAGATGACCACTGAATGGGCAATGAAAACCAAGGACTTTCTGAGAGCAGCGTGTGCAAATGGTCAGAGAAAAACCTGGTGTCCCTGTGCTAGGTGCGACAACTATAAACAGGCGACAGAGGTGGATTTGGGTAAACACTTGCAGAAGTGGGGTTTTAAGCCTGATTATACGGTGTGGACTTTCCATGGCGAGTCTGCCGGACGCAGGAGAGAGGATGTGGTCCGCCAGCGCACAGACGACTAAGGAACCGGGATCGAAGACATGGTGCAGGACTTTGACGATGCGCGGGATGAGGACGATGAGATGGAGGAAACTGCAAAGGCCTTCTATGAGATGTTGGAGTCCTCAGAACGTCCTCTCCACGCTCACACTGAGCTTTGTCAGCTCGATGCCATCGCACAAGTGATGGCTCTGAAGGCACAATTCAACTTGGGCACAGAATGCTACAATGCGATCATGACCCTATTTGGGTGGTTTCTACTAAAAGATCTTGTTATGCCTGCAAACCTGTACCAACCGGATAAGATCCTCAAGGTACTTAAGATGCCCTATGAGCAAATACATGCTTGTGAGAATGGATGTGCTTTATTTAGGAAAGAGTGTGCGCAGGAGGACTATTGTCCCAAATGCAAGTCATCCAGGTATGTTGTTGTAGACAATGGTCAAGGTGAGAAGACGCGGACCAAAATACTCGTAAATGTTCTTCGGTATCTTCCAGTGATACCAAGAATTCAACGCCTTTACATGATGGAAGAGACAGCCAAACAGATGACATGGCACCAATATGGGAAGAGAACGGAATTTGATGCAGATGGGAAGCCGATGTTGACTCACCGATCAGATGGTTTAGTATGGAAGCACTTCGATGAAAAACATTGGCAAAAAGCTAAGGAGCCAAAGCATTGCTGAATCGACGTCACCACGGATGGGTTCAATCCTTTCGGTCTGATGGCAGCCTCATATAGTTGTTGGCCTGTATTTGTCATGCCACTCAATCTCCCCCCCCCTCAGAGATTATGAAAAGGAAGAACATTTTCCTGACATTGATAATACCAGGGCCCAAATATCCGGGGAATAATATGGATGTGTACATGCAACCGCTTAAGGAGGAATTGCAACAAGCTTGGGATGAAGGGTTCAAGACATACGATGCAGCTAGCAAAAAGACCTTCATAATGCCTGTGTGGTACCAGTACTCGATGCATGACCTGCTGGCGTATGCGCTTTTCTCTGGCATGTGTGTTCATGGAAGGTTCGTATGCCCAACATGCAAGGCTTCTCTTCAGTTTCATTGGCTGAAGGCAGGTGGCAAGTATTCCTGCTTCGACTTGCATAGACAGTTTCTGCCTCCTAAGCATCCTTTCAGAAGAGACAAGAAGAACTTCGTCAAAGGCAAAGCTGTCGAAAACCTGGTAGCACCTACGATGACGGGTGAACAGGTCTTAGCTCAGTTGAACTCTCTCGAGCCTGATCCAGAACGTCCCAGGTATTTCAAGGGATATAATTCGGAACACGCATGGACTCACAAGACATGCTTATGGGATCTCCCCTACTTCAAAGACCTCGAACTTCCACACAACATTGATGTGATGCACACTGAAAAGAATATCAGTGAGGCCCTATTTGGTCCATTTTTTGGCATAGATGGGAAGCCAAGGGATAATCCTAAAGCTAGAGTCGACCAGGAGACTCTATGTGATAGACATTTACAGAACATGCGACAGCCGGAAGGAAGGAATAATTGGTCGAAGCCAAGGGCCTGGTTCAATCTTGAAAGGTGGCATATGAGGGAAATTCTCTTGTTGGTGCAAAACCGTTTGATGTTCCCCGATGGGTATGCAGCGAATCTGAGGAGGGGAGCTAGTCCAGAAAAATTGAAAATATTTGGGCTCAAGAGTCATGATTGGCACATATGGAGGTCTTTGCTCGAGAGTATGTCCTCGCCTCCTACTTCTGAGGTGCCCAAGGGGAGAGGAGGTCGGACGAAGAGGGGTGAGAGAGGAGGCAGAGCAGGTGGTGGCCGCACGAGAGGGAGGCGGACAGCTGCACCTTCCTCGCCACTACCTCCGGCTGATTCACGAGAGCACAGGGTGGATCCCTGTAACAGCCCAGATTTCACAAAAAATGAAAATTTTATTTTCGGTGTCAATTGTTTGATTGTCTGATTTGTTTGCGGTGTATGCATCCCCAATTTATCGATCGGCGATTATTTTTCACCCCTTTCCTAGGGTTTCCCTAGCCAAAAATTGCAGCCACCCCCTCAAAATTTTCCCTCTAGCCCCAAAACACTCCAATTTTCGTCCAAAACCTAGCTCCCAGATCTGGAATCAGCCCAATGAATTCTTGGCCGTCGGATCCTTAGATCCAACGTCCAAGAATCGGCCACGTCGGCCCTTCTCTCTCCTCTCCCTCCAGCCGTGGAGCCCGAGCCACCCTTGCCCGTGGGCACGTCGCCGCCGCCGGCCACCCGCCCGCCTCGTCGCCGGCCGTCCCCTCTCCTCTCTCCCTCTCCTACCTGCGCTCCGCCCTTCTCATCTCCTCCCTCACCTCCTCCCACTCCCTCTCTGGTGCATCTTGTGCTCGCCCGTGCCGCCCCAGGACCCCGCTAGCGGCCGCATCCGTCGCCCTCCACCCGCCGCACTCGCCTCGCCTCCTCCCGATCGCCTAGCGCCGCGCGCTCGCCTCGCCGGCGGGAAGCCGCAGCCATCGGGATCGCGACCGCCGCCACCCGCTGCCCGATCTGGAACGGCCGTCGCCACCGTTGTGGGCTGGCCTGGCGCGCAGGTCCAGCAGCGTCCACGCGGCCCAGGAGCCGCGGCCCACCTCGCCTCTCCACGCCGCCGGATGGGCCGAGCCCGTTTGGGTGAGGCCTCTTTTTTTCTCTCTGTTGAATTAGCCCCTGTGAATTTCACTAAGTCTGGAATGTTTTGCTGCTGATCCAATTTTGCGACAATATTTGCGACTAAACCGTAGCCCGGATCACGTTGCGCCCAAAAGGAAAATTGTTTAGTTTTGTGTGTACTTCAGTCCATCTTTTGTGAGCATTTTGATTTGAGGCTATCTTGATGTTGTTAATCACTGTTGAAGTGGGCACCAGACTGTTAACTGCTACTAATTTCTGGAAATGTGTTGCTGTTGTTATTTTATTGCATGTTTGATTGATGATTGTGACACATCCATGAGGCCTATGCTATTAATTTTTGTTGCATATTGTTAAGCATCATGTCTACTTCCATTATATGTATTACATAGTCATGTTTGCATTCCTGGTTATAGATATGTTTAGCTCCAAAGTTGCTATCCTGCTGTTGTTGACAGCCACCTCTGTTTTTCACTAAGTCTGTAACTTGTCGATGCCATGTTGCATGCTTAATATCTTTTGATCTGTTATGCCCATGACCATGATTCTTGTTTATACCTGATCACCATCATGTCTAGTTCATGCTCATATATTGCTATGTCATGTTGCTACACTTTTGCATATAGTTTTTCTCCTGTTTATACAGCATGAAAATAACAGTTTCTGCCCTGTTTTCCTGATTTTCACTAAGTCCTAGACCAGTAATTTTTTATTACATTTTGCATGGGCTATAACTAGTTTTTCATGATGCCTTTTTGCATGATTCCTTTTGCCATGCCTTCCCTGCCATGTCTAATTTACTTGCATATCATTTGTGAGCATGTTTGCATTCATTATCATGTTTATGCATTGCTCTAAAGTGTGCTCCCTGATGTTAACAGCATGTGTGCATAACTTGTTTTGCTTATATCTTTTAAACCGTAACTCCGTTTGGAGTGTTCTTTACATGTAACTTGATTAGAATTTCATGTACTTTGTTTTTATGCTATTGATTGTTGTTGTTAACCAACCGAAAATATGGTTTAGGGCAGAACATTACCAATTGCTTTAATTATTGTGGGGAACTTAGTGTGTGCCATGTTCAGGTTGTGCCTCACTTAAATTGACTAGCCTAGATAGTTTACCTTGTGCTTCACCTCTGGCCATGTTTGTGTTCTGTAACAGCCCAGTTTTCACAAAAATTAAAAATTTTGTTTTCGGTGTGAATTGTTTGATCGTCTGAATTGTTTGCGGTGTTTGCATCCCCGATTTATCGATCGGCGATTATTTTTTCCCCTCTTATCTCGTATCGGACGGAGACCGACCCTTGCCACCCTGACACTCGACCTTTGCGACACCGGGTTTCACTCGATCACCGTCGCAGAAACCGCGCGAGACCAGCGGCAACCAACGGAACGAAAAACCCCGTTTAATAATTAAACGGGATATTTTTATACCGCGCCGGAAAGTGTTTTTGGAACGGTTCCAGCGCGAGGTGAACGCCTCCGGCTCGACGCACTGATCGCGCGGCTCGAAGTTCTACCCGAATCGGAGGTACCGCGGACCCCCGGCGGTCAGAAACGTAAACACCGCGCGCGAGAGAGAAACACCGGGGATGTTTTTGCAAACTGCCAGCCACCTGGGCTATATAAAGACCACCACCCCACTTAGGGTTTCCCCTAAGCACCTAGGCAGCCACCAGCCCCAGATCTGGCACAAAAAGACCCCATTTTCGCAGTTTTAACCCCAAATTGTTAGCAAACCCTAGCCCCAAACATTCCTGACCGTCAGATCAACCGATCCAACGGCCAGGGTGTGCCCAGCCTCCTCCAACCTCCTTGCTCGCAACCGCCCGTGCTCCTCCCCGCCGCCGAGCGCCTCCGGCCGGCGAGCCGCCGCATCCCCGCAGGTCCGGCCGCCGCGCCCGTGGTCTCCCTCTCCATTTTCCCTCCTCCTCTCCCTCTCCCCTTCTCCCTCTTCCTCTCATCCTCTGTGCTCTCTTCCCAGGCCGCCATGGACGCCTAGCCCGAGGAGCTCCGCGTAGCGCCGCGCCTGTGCCCTCGCCGCCGACTGTCGTCTTGACCGGATCCGGCCGGATCCCGACGACAGCGCCCCGTTCCGCCTGCTCCCGCGATCCCCGCCGCGCTGTTCGTTCCGGTCGGGACGGCTTGAGCGCCCGCTCACCTCTGCGTTGACCGGCTGGGCCTCCCCAGCAGCCTGGCGGCCCAGGCCAGCCACGGCCCAGCCAGGCCGCAGCCCCCTCACCAGGCCACTTCGGCCACGGCCCATGGGTGAGCTGCCCCTCTTTTTTTCATTTTTTTATTTATTTCTTTTTTTTCTGTTGGGCCCAGTAGATTCGGCCCGTTTAGTTTTTTCTGCTAGGTTCTTTTTATTTATTTTGGCAGATTGTATTGTTTATTTTGCGATGCTTATATCTTTTCACCGGTAGCTCCAATGGAGACGCTTTCTACATGAAAGTTGCTCCGTTTTGCGTGTAGATTAATAATTTGTTGTTTGTTGCCATGTTTGACTTTGTTTACATGTTGTTTACCTGCTATTTACAACTGCTTTCCACTGTAAACTGTAACTGCAATAACTTGACTAGAATTGCATGTAGATTGTGTTTATGTAGTTCTTGCTTGCTAATAAAAATAATAAAATATTGTTTAGGACAAAATAGTACCAAATTCCTTTTTATCGTGGGGTCCGTAATAGTTGCCATGTATAGGTTTTACCCCCCACTTAAATTGACTAGCTTAGGTAGTTTATTTATGCTTCACCTCTTGACATGTTTGTGTGCTATGCCATGCTTGAGTGAGATGCCATGTTAACAACCTTTGTTGATCACCTGTAGCTAAACAATTTGAACCACCGTAAACGTGCGGTATTCGTCGTGTGTGACCGATACCCCACTTAAACTGTTAGTAACCGCTCTCGACGGTAGGTGCGATGTCTCGTGTTGCCTTCTTGTTGATGCTTCCTCGTGTTTGCCTCGTAGTAATAGAGTGCTTTCTCGTTGATTGCTTTCCAGTGTTTATCGTCTTGTGTGCTTCCGCGGGTACCTCTCGGAGACGATGCGAGCTTGCGATCAGCTACACCTTCGGAACCCAACTTATCAACAGGCAAGGACTATACATTACTTATGATCCATTCTATTTCAACCAGCGGTTTGCTTGCTAGTCTAGGATAGGTTCGATGTTTGATCCTACCACATGTTTACAGCCTCTTTCAAACCGATACAGCCATGTCCCCTCCCAGCAAACCTTGTACTGCTATGTTACTATTGCTCGTTGCTCAGCCCCTGCTTAGTATGCATGCTTAGGATGCTACAATGTTACCCTGTTACTCCTTGGTTTGGGATATCACATTATTATATTGTTGTTGATCATATTGATTATTATAATGTTGACTATATTCGATAAAGGATGGAAGGTCGACGCTATCCCGCCCCGACGCTTTGTTCCATTCGAGTCACCTAGGACCCGAGTTCCAGGTATTGGTTTTAAGACTGAGCGTGCCTAACCGCGTGTGGGATTTTATGGGGTCCACTTTTCTTACCTACCTAGCTTCAAACATTTCTAGTGGTGGCCCAAGCTGATTTACCATTTGAAACCGTGTGTGTGCTGGTCGACCGCCAGTTGTTTACGAACCAACCTGGACCAATGAGGACTTAGTTCCCTTGCTGGCCCACCTTGTTCGGCTGAGGACCCGGTTAACCATGTGTGATTAACTGGCTATCCAAACCTGCGACAGACGGTTGAGACCAGATCGAGAGCGAGGCCGGCTCCTGAGATGAATGTCGACTCACCGGGGGCCACCCGCATTTGTTCGTTGTTAGTTAGAGGGACCTGTCGTTTCGGACCTCTTGGAACTAAATCATAAAATGGTTGCCTGTGATGGGTAGCAACTGAGAGTGATGGACGTGCATGCGGAGCCTCGTAATGGGCAGTTGGTACACCCCTGCAGGGTTAAATCTTTTCGAGAAGCCGTGTCCACGGTTATGGACGAATTCAGACCTACTCCTTGTTCATAGACAACAACAACTGAGATAATCTTAATATAACTTGATCAACGTGTGGTTGTGCCTTGACTGCTTCTTCTTCGTCGGGATGCGAAGAGGAGGACAAGGATAGGATAGGTGTTATGATTGCGTAAGTAGTTGATAGCAACGACTTGTTGGAGGCGATTCCTCGTCGAATGCTTGGCTTCTTATCTTACTCTCTAGATCGTTAGCCACTTCATAAATGCTAGTGCGGCAGCAACCTCAGCACTTACCACATCCTTACCGTAAACTACTACTTGTCCTAGAATGACGAGTGATGAAGTCCTTGCTGGGTCAGATGACCACTACAGTTGGATGCTGAGTACCTCTGTACTCATGATACTACCCCCAAACTCTTTTCAGGGTTCTTGATCGACAATAGGTATGGTGATCGACGTTTCACGTGGAGACTCGACGACGACTAGTTAGGCGGATCCCGGCGGAGGGCCTGGACCCGTGTGGTTATGGGATCGATGCTTTTCTCTTTGCCACTAGGCATTTGATTGTAGTCTGTACCCAGACATATATCTTCCGCTGTTGTATTGTATTTGAGGCAGTTGTATGCCGATTGTATGAGATGTTGTATCCTTGTATCTGTAATGTTGTGATATCATGTTGGAAATCCGGGGCATATGGCTATGTCATATGTCGCGGTGGGACCGATATGTGCTTCGTGCCCGGATCTGGATGGAAACATCTAGATCTGGAACAGTACCGCATATCGGGCCTTACAACTTGGTATCAGAGCCTTACAGACCGTAGGATCCCTTCTCTAGCCGAAGTCGAGTCTAGACAAAAACTATTTTGTAGTTACTAAGTTAGTTATCGGAGAGTAGGATCTTTTTACTCCTTACCTTTGCTCTGGTCAGGACAAGTGTCGGAAGTGTTTTTACTCTCGACTTACCTCCCCTTCAAACTCTAGGATCTCGAGTGTGTGGAGTTCGGAACCATTACAATGCCTTGCTTCCAGTGTATTGTCTCGATTCCGAGCTTAGGTGGGAATTCCTGTAGTACCTTTAGCTTCTCCGACTTCGGTTATCATCGGGGTCATCCATTGCCATCCCTCCTTTTTCCTGGTGTTTTCACGACTTGCGTCGATAATCACTATCCCTTGATCTAGTTTTCGCGATCGTTCTTCCTCTTGTCACTGACGATTTCGTTTTTCGACGATGTCGTCTCCCTGCGGAAATTTATCTCGACGGAGTTCGTCATTCGACATGGAGCGGAGTGCCTTGATGGTGGTGTTGAAGATCGTTGACTCTCTTCTTTCCCCCTTCCCCCTCTCCCCCGGATCGTCCTGGATCTCGGGACGAGATCCCTTGTTGTTGGTGTTGTATTGTAACAGCCTAGTTTTCACAAAAATTAAAAATTTTGTTTTCGGTGTGAATTGCTTGATCGTCTGAATTGTTTGCGGTGTTTGCATCCCCGATTTACCGATCGGCAATTATTTTTCCTCCTCTTATCTCGTATCGGACGGAGACCGACCCTTGCCACCCTAACACTCGACCTTTGCGACACCGGGTTTCACCCGATCACCGTCGCGAAAACCTCGCGAGACCAGCCGCAACCAACGGAACGAAAAACCCCGTTTAATAATTAAACGGGATATTTTTTATACCGCGCCGAAAAGTGTTTTTGGAACGGTTCCAGCGCGAGGTGAACGCCTCCGGCTCGACACACTGATCGCGCGGTTCGAAGTTCTACCCGAATCGGAGGTACTGCGGACCCCCGGCGGTCAGAAACGTAAACACCGCGCATGCGAGAAAAAAAACGGGGATGTTTTTGCAAACTGCCAGCCCCCTGGGCTATATAAAGACCACCACCCCACTTAGGGTTTCCCCTAAGCACCTAGGCAGCCACCAGATCTGGCACAAAAAGACCCCATTTTCGCAGTTTTAACCCCAAATTTTTAGCAAACCCTAGCCCCAAACACTCCTGTCGTCAGATCAACTGATCCAACGGCCAGGGTGTGCCCAGCCTCCTCCAACCTCCTTGCTCGCAACCGCCTGTGCTCCTCCCCGCCGCCGAGCGCCTCCGGTCGGCGAGCCGCCGCATCCCCGCAGGTCCGGCCGCCGCACCCGTGGTCTCCCTCTTCGTTTTCCCTCCTCCTCTCCCTCTCCCCTTCTCCCTCTTCCTCTCATCCTCTGTGCTCTCTTCCCAGGCCGCCATGGACGCCCAGCCCGAGGAGCTCCGCGTAGCGCCGCGCCTGTGCCCTCGCCGCCGACCGTCGTCTTGACCGGATCCGGCCGGATCCCGACGACAGCGCCCCGTTCCGCCTGCTCCCGCGATCCCCGCCGCCATGGACTCCCCTTGGCGGAGCAACACCCGGCGCCGCCCCGCTGTTCGTTCCGGTCGGGACGGCTGGAGCGCCCGCTCGCCTCTGCGTTGACCGGTTGGGCCTCCCCAGCAGCCTGGCGTCCCAGGCCAGCCACGGCCCAGCCAGGCCGCAGGCCCCTCACCAGGCCACTTCGGCCACGGCCCATGGGTGAGTTGCCCCTCTTTTTTTCCTTTTTTATTTATTTCTTTTTTTGTTGTTGGGCCCAGTAGATTCGGCCCGCTTAGTTTTTTCTCCTAGGTTCTTTTTATGTATTTTGGCAGATTGTATTGTTTATTTTGCGATGCTTATATCTTTTCACCGGTAGCTCCGATGGAGACGCTTTCTACATGAAAGTTGATCCGTTTTGCGTGTAGATTATTAATTTGTTTTTTGTTGCCATGTTTGACTTTGTTTACATGCTGTTTACCTGCTATTTACAACTGCTTGCCACTGTAAACTGTAACTGCAATAACTTTTTAACCGTTGCTCTGTTTAAAATGTTTCTTATATGTAACTTGACTAGAATTGCATGTAGATTGTGTTTATGCTGTTCTTGCTTGATAATAAAAATAATAAAATATTTTTTAGGACAAAACAGTACCAAATTCCTTTTTATCGTGGGGTCCGTAATAGTTGCCATGTGTAGGTTTTACCCCCACTTAAATTGACTAGCTTAGGTAGTTTATTTATGCTTCACCTCTTGACATGTTTGTGTGCTATGCCATGCTTGAGTGAGATGCCATGTTAACAACCTTTGTTGATCACCTGTAGCTAAACAATTTGAACCACCGTAAACGTGCGGTATTCGTCGTGTGTGACCGATACCCAACTTAAACTGTTAGTAACCGCTCTCGACGGTAGGTGCGATGTCTCGTGTTGCCTTCTTGTTGATGCTTGATCGTGTTTGCCTCGTAGTAATAGAGTGCTTGCTCGTTGATTGCTTTCCAGTGTTTATCGTCTTGTGTGCTTCCGCGGGTACCTCTCGGAGACGATGCGAGCTTGCGATCAGCTACACCTTTGGAACCCGACTTATCAACAGGCAAGGACTATACATTACTTAGGATCCATTCTATTTCAACCAGCGGTTTGCTTGCTAGTCTAGGATAGGTTCGATGTTTGATCCTACCACATGTTTACAGCCTCTTTCAAACCGATACAGCCATGTCCCCTCCCAGCAAACCTTGTACTGCTATGTTACTATTGCTCGTTGCTCAGCCCCTGCTTAGTATGCATGCTTAGGATGCTACAATGTTACCCTGTTACTCCTTGGTTTGGGATATCACATTATTATATTGTTGTTGATGATATTGATTATTATAATGTTGACTATATTTGATTATCAACCTGTGTGTGTGCCTTGACTGCTTCTTCTTCGTCGGGATGCAAAGAGGAGGACAAGGATAGGATAGGTGTTATGATTGCGTAAGCAGTTGATAGCAACGACTTGTTGGAGGCGATTCCTCATCGAATGCTCGGCTTCTTATCTTACTCTCTAGATCGTTAGCCACTTCATAAATGCTAGTGCGGCAGCAACCTCACCACTTACCACATCCTTACCGTAAACTACTAGTTGTCCTAGAATGACGAGTGATGAAGTCCTTGCTGGGTCAGATGACCACTACAGTTGGATGCTGAGTACCTCTGTACTCATGATACTACCCCCAAACTCTTTTCAGGGTTCTTGATCGACAACAGGTATGGTGATCGACGTTTCACGTGGAGACTCGACGACGACTAGTTAGGCGGATCCCGGTGGAGGGCCTGGACCCGTGTGGTTATGGGATCGATGCTTTTCTCTTTGCCACTAGGCATTTGACTGTAGTCTGTACCCAGACATATATCTTCCGCTCTTGTATTGTATTTGAGGCAGTTGTATGCCGATTGTATGAGATGTTGTATCCTTGTATCTGTAATGTTGTGATATCATGTTGGAAATCCGGGGCATATGGCTATGTCATATGTCGCTGTGGGACCGATATGTGCTTCGTCCCCGGATCTGGATGGAAACATCTAGATCTGGAACAGTACCGCATATCGGGCTTCCATGTTACATGCCATGCTTGAGTGAGATGCCATTTTAATAACCGTTGCTCACCTTGTGTAGCTAAATAACTTGAACCATCGTAAATGTGCAGTATCATCGTGTGTGAGAAGTACTCCACTTAACCTGTTAGTAACCGATCTCGAAGGTAGGTGCTTGTTCTCGTGTTGCCTTCTTGTTGATGCTTGCTCTTGTTTACTTCTTAGTAATAGATTCTTGCTCGTTGATTGCTTTCCAGTGTTCCTTTCCTGTGTGCCTCCTGCGGTAACTCTCGGAGACGTTGCGAGCTTGCGATCAACTACACCTTCGGAACCCGACTTATCAACGGGCAAGGACTATACATTACTTATGATCCATTCTATTTCAACCATTGATTTGCAGGCTAGTCTAGGATAGGTTCGATGTTTGATCCTACCACATATTTTGATGAGGACATCTCTACTAATGTTACACCCACATATTCACCAACTACACATACTGGACCAGTTACTAGAGCACGCGCACGTCAACTAAATTATCAGGTACTTTCGTTTCTTGCGAATCCTTCTAATGTTCAGGAACATATGATGCTGCCTAAATTAGATACTTTTGTTTGTCTTATGAATGAAGGACCTAGCATGGATAATAAGGATGGTCATTGGAGCGGGATTAAGCATGGAGAAGGAGGTGTGCGCGCGGGAAAGGACAATGGAGCTTCCAGTGGTGATTTTCGCACTTTGAGGCCACCATAAGGCGTGCATGAAGACCTGGACGAGAGACACAAGACACCACATTAATATTTTCGTCCAAGGGTTATTATAGGTGATGTGTCACCTTATTATTGGGCCAGGCCCATGTAATTTCGAAATACACTTAATAGGCTATTTTTTAGAGTCCGTATGTGCGGGGAAACCGAGTTAGGGTTGTTTTCGGACCCCTCCTCCAAGGGGCCACGAAATTCCCCTCTGTTCCCCCATATATACAGCCCTTAGGGCGTCGTTTAGACTTGGGTTTTAATTAGATTTAAGTTAGCCATAGCCGCAACTTCGAGTTCTTCGTTTGTGTCGTCCGACCAGGCCAAGACCGCATTGGAACCCCAACTTCTGTTAATCTTTCATCTTATATTCGCAATATCCAGATTGCAATTCTTAGTTCTTGCTTGTTCTTCGATTGCTTGCAGGAATTGACCTTCGTGGTCAGGTTGATCGTGCATCCGCGGGATCAATAACCTCTCGGAGTTGGTTTAGCGATTGCTAAGGCACAACGTCTTCGCACGTTCGTAGTCGGGTCGTGAAAGTCTACTCCACCAAAATCGATCTCCATCATCTCATCGAAACATCGGGACACCTTCGCCTCTATCAAGTGGTATCAGATTTCCAGGTTGCTCGGTGAGATTTACCAGTTTTCATAGTCTAGATTGGTTCTGTTCTTCATACCTACAGTCCACGAAAAAGCCAACAAAAAAATTAGGGTTAGATCATCACGTCCCAAGACAGTCCTAGCCTTTGTCCAGTTTTCTTTTCAGTACTTGCTTTGTTGAATTTACGGTTGCATCGTTGTGTCAAGTTGCTGATCTTAGCGTCTAGTTCCCTTAGAGTTTCGAGTTCTGATCACAGTTTTCCACGTCGCCGCCGCACAAGTAGTCATCCTACCACGTTCCGCTAATCCGAGTCCAGATACACCACCACGTTCCGCCAAGCAGAGTCCATATACACCACCACGTCTCACGAGTCCGAGTTGAGTTCCACCATCAGTACGTTTCCTGATCTCTCTGTAGCCAGATTAGTTTTCAGTTGTTAGAGTCGGATTTCATCAAACTTTTTCTGTACAGAGAAGGGGGGTGATTTGCAAAAAAAATAAAAAATAAACTAAAAAATAAAAAAAGAGTCTGGCACGCTTTTCAGAGCAGTTTTTAGGCCAAAAATTTCGGGGGTAAAAAAATTTCGTGCCCATAGGTTCCTTAGGTCCAGAAACTCATTTTGAGACGTTCGCCACCATAGTGATTTTTTCGCACTTTTTCAGCCACCGCAGTCCCGCATCGCAAAAAAAAAAGAGAATTTTTTTTTCAGAGTGTGCTTCTCAGTTGATTACGTGCCGCGCCGTGCTTTCGTTGGTGTTTTAGGCTCGCGTCTCTAGTACGGTCTAGCCTAGGATCAGCACAGTACCGACGTTGAGTGTTTATTCAACTTTGCATCTCTGTTTTGATTACTGTTGAGCTTTTTGCTACCATATTTGTAAAGCCTACCTATAGCTCCACATATATTCTACTTCGTGCGGTTGACACCTCCTGGCCATCGCTCTACCACATCTCTGAGAGTTTTGACCCGTTGGTTGTACATCACCACCTGCTGCTAGGTAAGAATCGGTAAGAACGAAAGAAAAGCTTGACGGATTTGTGCTTTCCACCACCCCACATCCCATTAGTAGAAGTAGGATCATATTTCTGTGTGTTTTCTATTTCTTCTAACCATGCCAGGATCCCATGATGAAGTGGCGCGGGATGCACCCGATTGGGAGAATATGACAAACAAAGCGTTACATGATAAATTTGCACAAATGATGTCTGAACAGGTGAATGACATCGAGAACAGATTTACAGAGGCGATTGATGGTGTGGAGAAGATGATCGACACCAAGCTCGACGCCAAGTTTACTGAGTTGCTCGCACGCCTACCTGCACAGCCTGCGGCCGCTCCAGCACAGCCACCGCCACCACGACATGCACGACGTATTCTGTTTCCGGGCAGACAAGCTGCTGGTGCTCCTGCGGCTGCTGCAGTTGCTGCTACTGCTGCTGCTTCTGACGTCGGCCAGGACAACAACTACGAGGGTGATTACGAGGAGGAGGTGGAACAGGAAGCAGCCTATGAGCAGCCAGCTGGGCGTCCACGTCCCAACATTCGCCACGGTCGACACCAACCACCCCCTCAGGTACGCGATGATGAACATGTGCCTAAACTTAAATTGAATCTTAAGCCGTTTGAGGGTAGATATATTCCTGATGCTTATCTTACTTGGGAGTTAGAAACTGAACAACGCTTTACATGTTTACAATATCCTGAGAATAGACGTGTTACTGCTGCTGTTTGTGAATTCACGGGTTTTGCATCTATTTGGTGGTCTGAACATTGTAGATTGCATGCTAATAATATTCCAGCTACTTGGGCTGCTTTAAAAGATGCTATGCGTACTCGCTGGGTTCCTCCTTATTATCAACGTGAATTGCTACAAAAATTACAGCGTTTGAGACAAGGAAAAAATTCTGTAGAGGAATATTATCAAGAATTACAAACTGGATTGATTAGATGTGGCCTAGTAGAGGATAATGAAGCTATGTTTGCACGTTTTATAGGTGGCTTAAACAGGGAGATACGAACTATTCTAGAATACAAGGACTATGCTACTATTACTCGTTTGTTTCATCTTGCTTGTAAAGCTGAACGTGAAGTGCAGGATCGACAGGCCGCTACGAGACCTAACTTTTCTGCAGGACGAAATACATCATGGACATCGCGTGGACCTTCTACATCCACACGTCCTGCTGCACCACCATCTACTTCAACAGCTCATTCTTACAGGGAGCCACCAAAACAGCCAGCGCCGCCATTCAAGGGTGCACAGAGTGGTCCAGCAGCGAGTTCTTCTTCATCCATGGCTTCCACAGGGCAAACACGAGATCGTGATATTAAATGTCGCAGGTGCCAAGGTGGAGGTCACTTCGCAAAAGACTGTCCCTCCAAGCGTGTGATGATTATTACGGCGGATGGTGGGTATGAGTCAGCGAGCGACTATGATGAGGAGACTTTAGTTCTCATTGCTCACGAGGAACAGGGTGCCCATGATGATGCTCATGATATAGAGTATATGGCTCCTGATGATGCAGATCAATATGCTAGTTTGGTTGCTCAACGTGTGTTAAGTGTGCAGGTATCGAAGGCCGAGCAAAACCAGAGGCGTAATTTGTTCCACACAAAGGGAGTGGTGAAAGAACGTTCGGTTCGCATCATCATTGACGGAGGGAGTTGCAACAACTTGGCGAGCATGGAGTTGGTGGAGAAGCTATCTCTCACCACAAGACCACACCCCCATCCGTACTATATTCAGTGGTTTAACAATAGTGGTAAGATTAAGGTAACGCGTTCTGTTCGTGTGCACTTTAGCATTGCTGCATATGCTGATTATGTTGATTGTGATGTGGTACCCATGCAAGCATGCTCTCTTTTACTTGGTAGACCATGGCAATTTGATAGGAATGTTGTACACCTTGGTAGGACAAATCAGTTTACTCTGGTTCATCAGGATAAAACTCTTGCTTTACTTCCTATGTCTCCTGAACAAATTGTGAAAGATGATCTTGCTAGAGCTAGTAAAGCTAAACAGGAGAAAAATAAGAGTGAGAATGAGATAGCAGCTAAAGAATTTGAGCAACAACATAAGACTAATAGAAAATCTTCTTCTGCTGTTTCTAATGAAATTAAATTGACTAGTCCAACTTTGCTTGCTACTAAGGTTGATATTTCGGATTTGGATGTTAGTCAATATGTGTGCTATGCTTTTGTGTGCAAAGAAGCTTTGTTTTCATTTGAGGAATTGCCTCCTTCTTTGCCTCCTGTTGTCACTGACCTTTTGCAGGAGTTTATTGACGTCTTTCCACAAGACGTACCACCGGGATTACCACCTATTCGAGGGATTGAGCATCAGATTGACTTAATTCCCGGTGCTTCGCTGCCCAACCGTGCGCCATACCGTACCAATCCGGAGGAGACGAAGGAGATTCAGCGTCAAGTACAAGAGCTACTCGACAAAGGTTACATACGTGAATCCCTTAGTCCTTGTGCTGTTCCTGTTATATTAGTGCCTAAAAAGGATGGAACTTGGCGTATGTGTGTTGATTGTAGAGCCATTAATAATATTACTATTCGTTATCGTCATCCTATTCCTAGGTTAGATGATATGTAAGTGGCTCTACCATGTTTTCCAAAGTTGATTTGCGTAGTGGATACCATCAAATTCGCATGAAATTAGGAGATGAATGGAAAACGGCATTTAAAACTAAGTTTGGATTATATGAGTGGTTAGTCATGCCTTTTGGGTTAACTAATGCACCTAGCACTTTCATGAGATTAATGAACGAGGTTTTACGTGCTTTCATTGGACGATTTTGTGTAGTCTATTTTGATGATATACTGATTTATAGCAAATCTTTGGAGGAACATTTGGATCATTTACGTGCTGTTTTTATTGCTCTACGTAATGCACGTTTGTTTGGTAACCTTGGGAAGTGCACCTTTTGCACCGACCGAGTATCGTTTCTTGGCTATGTTGTTACTCCGCAGGGAATTGAAGTTGATAAAGCCAAGATCGAGGCGATTGAGAGTTGGCCGCAGCCCAAAACGGTCACACAAGTGAGAAGTTTTCTTGGCCTCACTGGATTCTATAGGCGTTTTGTGAGAGATTTCAGCACCATTGCTGCACCTCTCAATGAGCTTACACGCAAGGATGTGCCTTTTACTTGGGGTACCGCACAGGAAGAAGCCTTCACGGTATTGAAAGATAAGTTAACACATGCTCCTTTGCTCCAACTTCCTGATTTTAATAAGACTTTTGAGCTTGAATGCGATGCTAGTGGGATTGGTTTGGGAGGTGTGTTATTACAAGATGCTAAACCTGTTGCATACTTTTCTGAAAAATTGAGTGGGCCTAGTCTGAACTATTCTACTTATGATAAGGAATTATATGCTCTTGTTCGGACATTAGAAACTTGGCAACATTATTTATGGCCCAAAGAATTTGTTATACATTCTGATCATGAATCTTTGAAACACATAAGAAGCCAAGCAAAACTTAATCGTAGACATGCTAAGTGGGTTGAATTTATTGAGACTTTCCCTTATGTCATTAAACACAAGAAGGGGAAAGATAATATTATTGCTGATGCTTTGTCTCGTCGTTATACTATGCTTTCACAACTTGACTTCAAGATATTCGGTTTAGAGACACTCAAAGATCAATATGTACATGATGCGGAATTTAAAGATGTATTGCAGAATTGTAGAGAGGGTAGAACATGGAACAAGTTTGTGCTTAATGATGGTTTTGTGTTCCGTTCTAACAAGCTATGCATTCCAGCTAGCTCTATTCTTCTTTTGTTGTTGCAGGAGGCGCATGGAGGAGGATTAATGGGACACTTTGGCGTGAAGAAGACGGAGGACGTACTTGCTACACATTTCTTTTGGCCAAAGATGAGACGGGATGTTGAACGTTTTGTTGCTCGCTGCACTACATGTCAAAAAGCTAAGTCACGACTCAATCCTCATGGTTTATACATGCCTTTACCTGTACCTAGTGTTCCGTGGGAGGACATATCCATGGACTTTGTTTTAGGCTTGCCTCGAACAAAGAAGGGGAGGGATAGCATATTTGTTGTCGTGGATAGATTTTCTAAGATGGCACATTTTATACCATGTCATAAAAGCGATGATGCTGCTAATGTTGTTGATTTATTCTTTCGTGAGATTATTCGCTTACATGGTGTGCCCAATACTATTGTCTCGGATCGTGATACTAAGTTTCGTAGCCATTTTTGGAGATGCTTATGGGCTAAGTTGGGGACTAAACTACTTTTTAGTACTACTTGTCATCCCCAAACTGATGGACAAACTGAAGTAGTCAATAGGACTTTGTCTACTATGCTTAGGGCTGTTTTAACGAGTAACTTGAAAATGTGGGAAGAATGTTTACCTCATATTGAATTTGCTTATAATCGTTCATTTCATTCTACCACTAAAATGTGCCCTTTTGAGATTGTTTATGGTTTTCTACCTCGTGCACCTATTGATTTGCTGCCTCTTCCATCTTCGGAGAAGGTTAATTTTGATGCTAAGCAACGTGCTGAATTGATATTAAAAATGCATGAGTTAACTAAAGAAAACATTGAGAAAATGAATGCTAGATACAAGCTTGCTGGTGATAAGGGTAGAAAGCATGTTGTGTTTGAACCAGGAGATCTTGTTTGGTTACATCTACGTAAAGATAGGTTTCCTGATTTGCGCAAGTCTAAGTTAATGCCACGAGCTGATGGTCCCTTTAAGGTTTTACAGAAAATTAATGATAATGCATATAAACTTGAGCTACCTGCAGATTTTGGGGTTAGTCCCACATTTAACATTGCAGATTTGAAACCTTATTTGGGAGAAGATGATGAGCTTCCGTCGCGGACGACTTCAATTCAAGAAGGGGAGGATGATGAGGACATCTCTACTAATGTTACACCCACATCTTCACCAACTACACATACTGGACCAGTTACTAGAGCACGCGCACGTCAACTAAATTATCAGGTACTTTCGTTTCTTGCGAATCCTTCTAATGTTCAGGAACATATGATGCTGCCTAAATTAGATACTTTTGTTTGTCTTATGAATGAAGGACCTAGCATGGATAAGAAGGATGGTCATTGGAGCGGGATTAAGCATGGAGAAGGAGGTGTGCTCGCGGGAAAGGACAATGGAGCTTCCAGTGGTGATTTTCGCACTTTGAGGCCACCATAAGGCGTGCATGAAGACCTGGACGAGAGACACAAGACACCACATTAATATTTTTGTCCAAGGGTTATTATAGGTGCTGCGTCACCTTATTATTGGGCCAGGCCCATGTAATTTCGAAATACACTTAATAGGCTATTTTTTAGAGTCCGTATGTGTGGGGAAACCGAGTTAGGGTTGTTTTCGGACCCCTCCTCCAAGGGGCCACGAAATTCCCCTCTGTTCCCCCATATATACAACCCTTAGGGCGTCGTTTAGACTTGGGTTTTAATTAGATTTAAGTTAGCCATAGCCGCAACTTCGAGTTCTTCGTTTGTGTCGTCCGACCAGGCCAAGACCGCATTGGAACCCCAACTTCTGTTAATCTTTCATCTTATATTCGCAATATCCAGATTGCAATTCTTAGTTCTTGCTTGTTCTTCGATTGCTTGCAGGAATTGACCTTCGTGGTCAGGTTGATCGTGCATCCGCGGGATAAATAACCTCTCGGAGTTGGTTTAGCGATTGCTAAGGCGCAACGTCTTCGCACGTTCGTAGTCGGGTCGTGAAAGTCTACTCCACCAAAATCGATCTCCATCATCTCATCGAAACATCAGGACACCTTCGCCTCTATCATATTTACAGCCTCTTCCAAACCGATACAGCCATGTCCCCTCCCAGCAAACCTTGTACTTCTATGTTACTATTGCTCGTTGCTCAGCCCCTGCTTAGTATGCATGCTTAGGATGCTACGATGTTACCCTGTTACTCCTTGGTTTTGGGCTATTACATTTTTATATTGTTGTTGATGATATGATTATTATTAATGTTGACTATACTCGACGAAGGATGGAAGGTCTAGGCTATCCCGCCCCAACGCTTTGTTCCATTCGAGTCACCTAGGATCCGAGTTCCGGGTATTGGTTCTAACACTGAGCGTGCCTAACCGCGTGTGGGATTTTATGGGGTCCCCTTTTCTTACCTACATAGCTTCAAACATTTCTAGTGGTGGTCCAAGATGATTTACCATTTGAAAAACATGCATATATGTCTGTCGGGTCGCTCCTAGCAGACATCCTTTAAACCAACCAAGGCCAACGGGGACTTTGTTTCCTTGTTGGTCCAACCCGTTCAGCTGAGGACCCGGCCTCATGTGAGAATTACCTGCAATCCAAACCTTCGACAAAGGGTAGAGGCCAGATCGAGAGCGCGGCCGGCTCCTGAGCTGGATGTCGACTCACCGGGGGCCACCCGGATTTGTTCGTTGTTAGTTAGAGGGACCTGTCGTTTCGGATCTCTCGGAACTAAATAATAAAATGGCTTCCTGTGATGGGTAGCAACTGAGAGAGATGGGCGTGCGTGCGGAGCCTTGTAATGGGCAGTTGGTACACCCCTGCAGGGTTAAATCTTTTTGAGAAGTCATGTCCACGGTTATGGACGACTTGGAACCTACGTCTTGTTCATAGATAACATCAACTGAATCATATTTAATAACTTGATCAACGTGTGTGTGCCTTGACTGCTTCTTCTTCGTCGGGATGCGAAGAGGAGGACAAGGATAGGATAGGTGTTATGCTTGCGTAAGTAGGTGGATAGAAGACTTGTTGGAGGCGATTCCTCGTCGAATTCTTGGCTTCTTATCTTACTCTCTAGATCGTTAGCCACTTCATAAATGCTAGTACGGCAGCAACCTCAGCACTTACCCCATCCTTACCGTAAACTACTAGTTGTACTAGAATGACGAGTGATGAAGTCCTTGCTGGGTCAGTTGACCACTACAGTTGGATGCTGAGTACTTCTGTACTCATGATACTACCCCCAAACTCTTTTCAGGGTTCTCGATCGACAACAGGTATGGTGATCGACGTTTCACATGGAGACTCGACGACTAGTGAGGCGGATTCCGGCGGAGGGCCTGGACCCGTGTGGTTATGGGGATCGATGTTTTTCCCTTTGCCACTTGGCATTTGTTTGTAGTCTGTACTCAGACATGTATCTTCCGCTGATGTAATGTATTAAGGAAGTTGTATGCCGATTGTATGAGATGGTGTATCCTTGTAGCTCTAATGTTGTGATATCATGTTGGAAATCCTGGGCATATGGCATTTTCATATGTCGCGGTGGGACCGATATGTGCTTCATCCTGGATCTGGATGGAAACATCTAGATCTGGAACAGTACCGCATATCGGGCCTTACAATCCCTCCTCGGAGAGTCCCGTGGTGGAGGAGGAGGCTACATCCCAGCGCATGTCCTGGGGTCCGTGGCCGGAGGTGGAGGCGCCCGAGGGGGAGGTTGGTGAAGAGAGGCAGTGTAACAGCCCAGATTTCACAAAAATTAATTTTTTTATTTTCGGTGTGAATTGTTTGATTGTCTGTTTTGTTGCGATGTTTGCATCCCCGATTTATCGATCGATGATTATTCCCCACCCCCCTTATCTCGTACCAGACGGAGACCGACCCTTGCCACCCTGACACTCGACCTTGCGACACCGGGTTACGCCCGATCACCGTTGTGAAAACCGCACGAGACCAGCCGCAGCCAACGGAACGAAAAAAACCCGTTTAATAAGTAAATGGGATATTTTTATAGCGCGCCGGAAAGTGTTCTTGAAACGGTTCCCGCGCGAGGTGAACGCCGCCGGCTCGACGCGCTGATCGCGCAGTTCGAAGTTTTACCCGAATCGGAGGTCTTGCGGACCTCCGACAGTCAGAAACGTAAACACCACGCGCGTGAGAGAAAACCCGGGGATGTTTTTGCAAACTGCCAACCACCTGGGCTATATAAAGACACCACACTCCCACCCCTTTCTAGGGTTTCCCTAGCCTAAAAAGGGCAGCCACCCCCTCAAACATAGCCCCAAATTTCGCAATTTGTCCCAATTTTCCCAAAACCTAGCCTCCCTGCGATCTGGACCGTTGGATCGGCCGATCCAACGGCCCAGATCGACCCAGCCAACCACCTCCTCTCTTCTCTCTCCCCGAGACGCCTCCACGCCGTGGAGCCGCCGCGTTCCGGCCGGCGAGCAGCAGCGCCGCCGCGGTCGCCCCTTCCTTCCTCCTCTCCCCGCGCCTCCCTCTCCTCCCTTCCCTCTCCTCCTCACCCGTTCGCCCTTCACGTGCAGGAGCAGCCACGCCGGCGCCGCATGGACGCCATGGCCGCCCCGCACCCGAAGCTCCCGCGCCGGTCCTGTGGGACCTCGCCGACGCCCTTCAAATAACCCGATCCGGCGAGTCCCTCCACAGCCCCCCGGTTCCGCAGCCCCGCCTGCCTGCGCCGCCGTGCCGTGCTCGCCTGGCCAGCCGCCGAGCTCGATCCAGGCGGGATCGGGCCACCGAGCTAGGCCAGCCACCCCCGTGGGCCGGCCCACTTCCAGGCCAGGCCGCCAGGCCGAGCGGGCCTCTTCAGTCGGTTGGGCCAAGCCCAAGATGGGTGAGGGCCCATGCCTTTTTTTCTTTTCCATACCCTGTGAATTTTTCTAAGTCTGAATTTATAGTGCTGTGGATGCTGTTTTGCGAGTAGAATTGTGATCAAACCGTAGCCCGGATGACGTTGCGCCCAAAAGGAAAATTGTTTAGAATTGTGTGTACTTCAGTTCATATTTTGTGAGAATTTTGATTTGAGGCCATCTTGATGTTGATAATCTGTGTTGAAGTGGGCATCAGGCTGTTAACTGCTACTAATTTCTGTTATATGCTGTTGTTGTTATTTTATTGCAAGTTTGCATGATGATTGTGACACATCCATGAGGCCTATTGCATTGTTCTTTTTTCATCCTGTTAAGCATCATGTCTACTTCAATTCTATGCGTTCACATGTCATATTTGCCTGCTGCATGATGTTTGTTTCATCACCCGAAGTTGCTATGCCGCTGTTTTTGACAGCCACCTCTGTTTTTCTCTAAGTCTGTAACTTTCCGATGCCATTTTGTTTGCTTAATATCTTTTGATCTATGATGCCTATGATCTTGATTCTTGTTTGTACCTGATCACCATCATGTCTAGTTCATGCCCATATATTGCTATGTCATGTTGCTGCACTTTTGCATATAGTTTTGCTCCTGTTTATACAGCATGAAAATAACAGTTTATGCATGTTTTCCTGATTTTCACTAAGTCCTAGACCAGAAATGTTTTATTGCTTTTTGTGTTGCTTATAACTAGTGAACCATGATGCCTTTTTGCATGATTCCTTTTGTCATGCCTTCCCTGCCATGTCTACTTTAGTTGCATATCATTTGTGAGCATGTTTGCATTCATTATCCTGTTTATGCATTGCTCTAAAGTGTGCTTCCTGATGTTGGCAGATTGCACCCGTAACTTGTTTCGCTTGTATCTTTTTAACCGTAACTCCGTTTGGAGTGTTCTTTATATGTAACTTGATTAGTTTTCGTGTACTTTATGTTTATGCTATTGTTTTCTGCTGTTAATCAACCTAAAATATGGTTTAGGGAAGAAAAATACCAAATGTTTTAATTGTCGTGTGGCACTTAGTATATGCCATGTTTAGGTTGTGCCTCACTTAAATTGACTAGCATAGGTAGTTTATCTTATGCTTCACCTCTTGTCATGTTTGTGTTCTTTGCCATGCTTGCTTGAGTTTCCATGTTAAAAACCTTTGTTGATAACCTGTAGCTAAACAACTTGAACCATTGTAAACGTGCGGTATCGTCGTGTATGACGAGTACTCCACTTAACCTATTAGTAACCGCTCTCGACGGTAGGTGCGATTTCTCGTGTTGCCTTCTTTTTGATGCTTGCTCGTGTTTGCTTCGTAGTAATAGATGCTTGCTCGCTGATTTCTTTCAAGTGTTTACCGTCTTGTGTGCTTCCGCAGGTACCTCTCGGAGACAATGCGATCTTGCAATCAACTACATCTTCGGAATCCGACTTATCAACAGGCAAGGACTATACATTACTTATGATCCATTCTATTTCAACCAGCGGTTTTCATGCTAGTCTAGGTTAGGTTCGATGTTTGATCCTACCACATGTTTACAACCTCTTTCAAACCGATACAGTCATGTCCCATCCTAGCAAACCTTGTACTGCTATGTTACTATTGCTCGTTGCTCAGCCCCTCCTTAGTATGCATGCTTAGGATGCTACGATGTTACCCTGTTACTCCTTGGTTTTGGGCTATCACATTATTATATTGTTGTTGATGATATGATTATTAATGTTGACTATACTCGACGAAGGATGGAAGGTCTAGGATATCCCGCCCCAACGCTTTGTTCCATTCGAGTCACCTAGGATCCGAGTTCCGGGTATTGGTTTTAAGACTGAGCGTGCCTAACCGCGTGTGGGATTTTATGGGGTCCCCTTTTCTTACCTACCTAGCTTCAAACATTTCTAGAGGTGGCCCAAGCCGATTTACCATTTGCAAACCATGCATATATGTCTGTCGGGTCGCTCCTAGCATATATCTTTTAAAACAACTTGGGCCAGTGGAGACATGGTTTCTCTGTTGGTCCACCTGATCAGCCAGGACTCGTCCTCATGTGAGAATTACCGGCAATCCAACCTGCATCAGCCGAAAGAGTCTGATCCGAGAGTGGAGACATGTGTGTGACGGCTTTTGGATTAGGTGTCGACTCCCCTGGGGCCACCCGGATTTGTTCGTTGTTAGCTAGAGGGACCTGTCGTTTCGGATCTCTCGGAACTAAATCATAAAATGGTTGCCTATCATGGGTAGCAACTGAGAGAGATGGGCGTGCGTGCGGAGCCTTGTAATGGGCAGTTGGTACACCCCTACAGGGTTAAATCTTTTCGAGAAGCCGTGTCCACGGTTATGGACGACTTGAGACCTACTCCTTGTTCATAGATAACAACAACTGAGATAATCTTAATATAACTTGATCAATGTGTGTGTGCCTTGACTGCTTCTTCTTCGTCGGGATGCGAAGAGGAGGACAAGGATAGGATAGGTGTTAATTTTGCGTAAGTAAGTGGATACCAGACTTGTTGGAGGCGATTCCTCATCGAATGCTTGGCTTCTTACCTTATTCTCTAGATCGTTAGCCACTTCATAAATGCTAGTGCGGCAGCAACCTCACCACTTACCCCATCCTTACCGTAAACTACTAGTTGTCCTAGAATGACGAGTGATGAAGTCCTTGCTGGGTCAGATGACCACTACAGTTGGATGCTGAGTACTTCTGTACTCATGATACTACCCCCAAACTCTGTTCAGGGTTCTCGATCGACAACAGGTATGGTGATCGACGTTTCACGTGGAGACTCGACGACGACTAGTTAGGCGGATCCCGGCGGAGGGCCTGGACCCGTGTGGTTATGGGGATCGATGTGTTTTCTCTTTGCCAGTAGGCATTTGATTGTAGTCTGTACTCAGACATGTATCTTCCGCTGTTGTATTGTATTAAGGCAGTTGTATGCCGAATGTATGAGATGTTGTATCCTTGTAGCTGTAATGTTGTGATATCATGTTGCAAATCCGGGGCATATGGCATTGTCATATGTCGCGGTGGGACCGATATGTGCTTCGTCCCCAGAGTCCCTAGATCTGGATGGAAACATCTAGATCTGTAACAGTATCGCATCTTGGGCCTTACAGACAGGTTGGTGAAGAGGAGGTGGTTCCCACTGATGATGAGACTGAGGGGGCTGAGGGTAACACCGTGTACCAGCGTGGGGGTACACGGCTCCCGGCTGACCCGGTGACTCCCGCCCATAGGTCGTTGATTACGCCTGATGGAGGGACGTAAGTGCACTTAATTACTCTGTTTCAGTACGCCGAGGTTTATGCAAATATCTGATGGCTTTTTTAATTTTTTTTATTGTAGGGGTTGGGCATACGCCTCGTCTATCCGCAATCCCAACGGCATCCTTGGTGTGCTCATCAGGCAGAATTGCCCGGGGTTGGTTCAGTTTCCCGATGATGATTCTCCTCCGCAGACTGGACTCTTTTGGGAGCACTATATAGCTATCGAGGCCCCGTCAAATATGACTGTCAACGGGGTCGAATGCCACACAAGAGCGGACATGGTGTTGAACGGCTTTTGTGTAATTTCTCTTTCAAACAATGAGAACTTGAGAATAGCTAGGTAGTTGGTGCACTCATCAGTGTTGTCTCGTGCTATTAATTGTAGGTCTATTACAAGGTCGAAGAGTCCATGGAGGAGGAGGCGGTAAAGGTGCTCATCCAAGAGTGCAGGCGCCTCTTGCAGAACACAAGGCACGAGATGCGAGTGCAGGCGGTCCGTGACTACTACGCCAAGTGTCGGGGGTATGACCCCCGGGTAGGGTCACCCAGGGGAAACAATTCATCAAGGCAAAGATTACCGACCTAATGGTCACCGATCTAATCAAGGCCGAGCTAAACAAGAACAAGAAAGAAGTGGGCCGATCTGTTCCAAGTGAGGGCTGATTGCCCTAGAGAGGGCGCAATCGGCCTCACCCAGGAGCATCCAGCCGAAGTAAGAAGAGCAACATCCGATCAGAGTTCCAGGTCGGACACCTGGTACAAGAGCATTTAATGCGCAATCCCTGAAGATCGGGACTGTCAGAGGCGTGCGGTCTCCTCCAGCGCCGATCACGCGGACAGGCCGACAAGCCTAAATATCTAGCTTCACGGTTCACTACCGAGGTCTACGGGATAGCGGCATGGCAAGCCGCAAGTCTACACCGGGTCATCCAGAGGAGCACGATGTGAGGTCCTTAGCTTATCTAAGACAGACAGCTGGGCCCTCCCTCTTGTGTATTTACCTTTGTACCCTCGGCTCGGCCTATAAGAGCCCCGGGTACCCCTCCAGCGTGGGGGACGAGAGAGCAGTTATTACATTCTCACCCACCATAGAGAGAGCAAGGAGAGATTAGTGACTAGAGGCCCTCTTCTTCTTCCTCTCAAATAGCTCAAGGAGCATTCACTGTAGCCAGAGTTATTGCATATAGCTAGCTCGGCAGGACTAGGGGTGTTAACTCTACGGAGAGCCCCGAACCTGGGTACATCGTGGTGTCTCACCGTGTGTTCCCATTCTCGCTTCCGGTACCAGCGACACTAACCTCGGTTTGTCCCCCTCATTAGCCATCCCCATGGCATCTGCCGTTACATATCGACGACAGTTGGTGCCCACCGTGGGGCAGGCCAAGGCGTCGACTAGAGTTCTGATCCGGACGGGACCATCGTCTGCATCGTGTGTGCGCTTTGCCTCCGGCTTGGTGATGAGGAGCGGAGCGTGGGACTTCTTCATCGACAACGCTTCGCGGTTTGGGGCTGGAATACCTCTAACGCGCGGCGTCATCATCCCTTTCGGCGGACATCGCGTTTTCGTCGCAGCACTTCCTGAATTGTTTCCCAGGGAGGTACGGGTGTTTTCTGAGCTCACGGATCCGTTGCCAGGACGGCCGGATGCCGTGGGAACAGAGGTCACGACTGCGCACATCCGTACGGAGGTTATGATGGATGGATCGTCTAGTCGCCACAGTTCCACTTCAGCGACTCGAGCCGCGAGGGCAGCAACCGCGGCGCCAGCAGGCCCAAGCAACCCACCGGACGTGCATAGCACTCCCTTGGATCTTCATGCCGATCTAGCTACGGCTCACGCCGAGCTGGAAAAAGTGCGTCGGGCTCTGAAGGAGCAATCAGATAGGATCGACGCTGAAAAGCGCTGGATGGAGGCATCAGTTCGGGAGTACAACGCAGCGCATGGCATTCGGCAGCGTGTGATCCCGCCCCCTGTAATCGAGGAACTTCGAGCAGCAGGCCGAGAAGTCGGCAGAGAGCTGGGGGGAGCCCAGCAGCCAGTAACAACACTCATAGCCGTTCCGCAGATCTCATATAGTTCTCCTATGAAGAACATGAGAGCTGCCGAACAGATCGCCACTGAGTTGGAGCATCTGGAGGGAGAAGAGCTGCGGGAGTGGACGCGCCGAATGCGCAATCTCGTAACCACAGCGAACCTGCAGCAAAAGGCGGCCACCGAGCAGCAAGGGCCAGTGGAATCAAAATTAGTTTGGGCGACTGCGGGTGCGAACCAGCCGAATGCACCACAACTGCAGCAGAGGCAGGCATCCTCGCCGCATGGCAGCTTGCAACGCAGTCGGAAGAATCAAGGGGCTGCAGGAGGCAGTCGGAGGGATGAGCCAGTAGTCAACAGCAGGCGCAATGAGCAACCGGCGGCATCAGTCCGGCCGGCAATAAGCCAGCAGCTAGGTCCCAGAGCAATCGCAGACAACGACGCAAGACACCGAATCGAGCAGTTGCAACAGGATAAGAAACCGGAAGATGATGTGCCGGCGGGTCCAGCATGTTTCGGCCCGCGCATTCGGCAAGAGCAGTTCCCCAAATGCTTCATATTGCCTAGGGACACCCCCAAGTACAATGGATCAGTCAAGCCAGAAGATTGTCTGGTCGATTATATGACAGTCGTCGGTATCGCAGGAGGTGGTCGGCGTGTAGCTGTGCGCAATGCCCCGTTCATGCTCCAAGGTTCAGCTCGGTCCTCGTTAAACAGCTTGCCCAGCAACAGTATCAATTGTTGGAAGGATTTTGAGGATGCGTTTGTTCGCAACTTCACGGGTACTTACGAGCGCCTAGGTCTTCCTCGGCACCTGGCACTCTTTGTGCAAGGAAAGGACGAGCCCCTTCGCGATTACCTTCAACGGTGGATCAAGCTCAGGAACACTTCCGAGGGAGTTCATTAAATCCAAGCCATCCAGTACTTCACTGACGGCTGCTTGGACGGGTCTTTGTTGAAGCACAAGCTCCTGCGCAAGGAGATAACTTCTTTGGCCGATCTGATTAGGATAGCCAATTCATTCGCCGCATCTGACTCTGCAATGCGCCCGATCACGTTAAGTCCCAGTGGTTTCATCCAAGGGCAATCATCCGGACGGCAGCAGCAATCGGCAGAAGCAAATGGGCCAAGCGGTCCCAATCGGCGCGAGAGGCGCGAGATCCAGAGGAACAGCAACTTTGGCAACAACAACAACAACAACAACAACAACAACACCCCCAACTTCAACAACAACAACACTGGTTTCAACAAGAGGAAGGATGAGCAGCCGGATGCCCAGTATGGCAATCGGCAAGTAGCAACAGTGCAACACCAAGAGGAACAAGAGGCTGCGGGAGGCAGTCGGAAGCTGAAGCCTGCAGAAAGGCCACCAGGTCATCCCAGGCCCCCATACACATTTGAGGACATGATAAACCAGCCCTGCAAGATGCATAGTGGAGTAGGCAAGCCCGCATCGCACACCACTCGGCAGTGCATTTGGGTTGAGCGTTTGGCAAAGGGAGGAGTAGGAAATCCACCCCCACCCCCAGGCCCACCACCAGCAAACGCTCGGCAGCAGTTCCCACGTCAGGATGCAGCGTATATGATCTTCACCAGCGATTCGGATGACAAGGGCAGTCGGAGAGCCCGTGAGCAGGCAGTCAATGCCACCATGCCAGCAATTTCTCAAAGGATGAACTAGTCGGACAATGCCATAACATGGGGCCCAGAATACCACCCGAGCGTAATGCCCAACCAGGGAAGTTATATGCTCGTGGTGGATGCAATCTTGGCGGCACCATTGTATTCATGAAAGTTCACCAGGACGCTTATTGATGGAGGCAGTGCCATCAACATTTTGTACAGAGATACAATGATCAAGCTCGGCATCAGCGAGAGCGAGTTAGAGCCCATCAGGACCACTTTCCATGGGATAGTGCCCGGCTTGTCATGTACCCCATTGGGCCGCATTCGGCTTGAGGTAGTATTCGGATCGGAAGAAAATTTCCGCCGAGAGCCGATCTGGTTCGAGGTGGCCGATCTGAGCAGCCCGTACCATGTTCTGCTCCGGTCGCCTGCGATCACCAAGTTCATGTTTAACATCATGCAGCCTTACCTGAAGATGAAGCTCCCAGGGCCGAATGGTCGAATCACTGTGTGTGGTGACTACAGGAAGTCACTGGAGTGTTCGTCTGCTGGTCCCAAGCTAGTTGATGCTCTGGTCATTGATGCAGAGCGGCGCGAGCTTGACAAGGTGGTAGCAGCAGTCCAAGCTTAAATGAAGGACCCCATGCCGAGCACGAAGGACAAGAGACCGGATGATGAGACCATATTTCAAGAGGCAAAGGACAGCAAGAGGATTTCCCTGGACCCCTCCGACCCAAGCAAGTGCGTCATTGTTGGGGACGGGCTCAGAAGCAAATACGAAGGCGAGCTCGTCGAGTTCCTCCGTGAGAACCGTGACATCTTCGCATGGTCCCCACATTACATGCCTGGTGTACCGAGGGAACTTGCCGAGCACAAGATTCATATCCGACCTGGATCCAAGCCGATCAAGCAGCCACTCCGGCGTTTTTCAGAGAAGAAGAGAGGAGCAATCGGCGATGAGATAGCCAAGTTTCTCGCAGCAGGATTTATCAAGGAAGTGTTCTACCCAGACTGGTTAGCAAATCCAGTTCTGGTTCAGAAGAAGAATGGAACTTGGCGTATGTGTATAGATTGCACTTGCCTGAATAAGGCCTGCCCCAAGGATCCTTTTGCGTTGCCCCGTATCGATCAAGTGATTGATTCTACAACTGGCTATCAGCTTCTGTGCTTTCTGGATGCCACAGCAGGCTATCACCAGATTAAGCTTGATGTAAACGATCAAATTAAAACAGCTTTTATTACCCCTTTCGGGGCTTATTGCTACATCACCATGCCATTCGGCCTGAAAAACGGCGGCGCGACTTATCAGCGTACTATGCAGCGGTGTGTCCGGCCTCAGTTAGGTCAGAACATCCATGTATATGTAGATGACCTCGTGGTAAAATCGGTGCTGGGATCAAACTTGTTGGATGACCTCAAGGAGACATTCGCAAACTTGCGAGCATACCAGATCAAGCTCAACCCGGGGAAATGTGTGTTCGGCGTGCCAGCCGGCAAGTTGCTTGGTTTTCTGGTTTCTGAGAGAGGGATAGAGTGCAACCCTGAGAAGATTGCAGCAATAGAGAGGATGGGCAAGCCCAGAAATCTCAAAGATGTGCAGAAGTTTACTGGATGCTTGGCATCGCTTAGCCGATTTCTCAGTCGGCTGGGAGAGAATGCAATTCCGCTGTATCAGCTAATGAAGAAAACAGACAAGTTCAGTTGGATACCGCAAGCAGATGATGCATTCAAGCAGCTCAAGCGCATGATGTCTACCGCTCCAGTGCTAGCAGCTCCAAAAGAAAAAGAGCCAATGATATTGTATATTGCAGCAACCACTCAGGTGGTCAGTATTGTTATGGTGGTCGAGCGTACCGAAAAGGACAAGGCGCAACCGGTCCAGAGCACTACAAGAAATATGCTCATACATGACATTCTTTATGTGGTCGTGGATGAATTTGTCATAAATCTATGACGATTTCATATGAGATGGTCGTAAACCATTTGATGGGGGTTAAATCCCTATAAAATTACGACGATGTGAGTCAAAAAGTCTTAATCGCATATGATAGAGGCGGGGTGTCCCGATCTTTCGATGAGATGATGGAGATCGATTTTGGTGGAGTAGACTTTCACGACCCGACTACGAACGTGCGAAGACGTTGTGCCTTAGCAATCGCTAAACCAACTCCGAGAGGTTATTGATCCCGCGGATGCACGATCAACCTGACCACGAAGGTCAATTCCTGCAAGCAATCGAAGAACAAGCAAGAACTAAGAATTGCAATCTGGATATTGCGAATATAAGATGAAAGATTAACAGAAGTTGGGGTTCCAATGCGGTCTTGGCCTGGTCGGACGACACAAACGAAGAACTCGAAGTTGCGGCTATGGCTAACTTAAATCTAATTAAAACCCAAGTCTAAACGACGCCCTAAGGGCTGTATATATGGGGGAACAGAGGGGATTTTCGTGACCCCTTGGAGGTGGGGTCCGAAAACAACCCTAACTCGGTTTCCCCACACATACAGACTCTAAAAACAGCCTATAATGTGGTATTTCGAAATAACATGGGCCCAGCCCAATATTAAGGTGACGCAGCACCTATAATTGCCCTTGGACGAAAATAATGAAGTGGCATCTCGTGTATTTCGTCCAAGCCTTCATGCATGCCTTATGGTGGCTTCAAAGTGCGAAAATCCCCACTGGAAGCTCCATTGTTCTTTCCCGCGCGCGCACCTTCTTCTCCATGCTTGATCCCGCTCCAATGACCGTCCTTCTTGTCCATGCTAGGTCCTTCATTCATAAGAAAAACAAAAGTATCTAATTTAGGCAGCATCATATGTTCCTGAACATTAGAAGGATTCGCAAGAAACGAAAGTACCTGATAATTTAGTTGACGTGCGCGTGCTCTAGTAACTGGTCCAGTATGTGTAGTTGGTGAAGATGTGGGTGTAACATTAGTAGAGATGTCCTCATCATCCTCCCCTTCTTGAATTGAAGCCGTCCTCGACGGAAGCTCATCATCTTCTCCCAAATAAGGTTTCAAATCTGCAATGTTAAATGTGGGACTAACCCCAAAATCTGCAGGTAGCTCAAGTTTATATGCATTATCGTTAATTTTCTGTAAAACCTTAAAGGGACCATCAGCTCGTGGCATTAACTTAGACTTGCGCAAATCAGGAAACCTATCTTTACGTAGATGTAACCAAACAAGATCTCCTGGTTCAAACACAACATGCTTTCTACCCTTATCACCAGCAAGCTTGTATCTAGCATTCATTTTCTCAATGTTTTCTTTAGTTAACTCATGCATTTTTAATATCAATTCAGCACGTTGCTTAGCATCAAAATTAACCTTCTCCGAAGATGGAAGAGGCAGCAAATCAATAGGTGCACGAGGTAGAAAACCATAAACAATCTCAAAAGGGCACATTTTAGTGGTAGGATGAAATGAACGATTATAAGCAAATTCAATATGAGGTAAACATTCTTCCCACATTTTCACTTTACTCTTTAAAACAGCCCTAAGCATAGTAGACAAAGTCCTATTGACTACTTCAGTTTGTCCATCAGTTTGGGGATGACAAGTAGTACTAAAAAGTAGTTTAGTCCCCAACTTAGCCCATAAGCATCTCCAAAAATGGCTAAGAAACTTAGTATCACGATCCGAGACAATAGTATTGGGCACACCATGTAAGCGAATAATCTCACGAAAGAATAAATCAGCAACATTAGCAGCATCATCGCTTTTATGACATGGTATAAAATGTGCCATCTTAGAAAATCTATCCACGACAACAAATATGCTATCCCTCCCCTGCTTTGTTCGAGGCAAGCCTAAAACAAAGTCCATGGATATGTCCTCCCACGGAACACTAGGTACAGGTAAAGGCATGTATAAACCATGAGGATTGAGTCGTGACTTAGCTTTTTGACATGTAGTGCAGCGAGCAACAAAACGCTCAACATCCCGTCTCATCTTTGGCCAAAAGAAATGTGTAGGAAGTACGTCCTCCGTCTTCTTCACGCCAAAGTGTCCCATTAATCCTCCTCCATGCGCCTCCTGCAACAACAAAAGACGAATAGAGCTAGCTGGAATGCATATCTTGTTAGAACGGAACACAAAACCATCATTAAGCACAAACTTGTTCCATGTTCTACCCTCTCTACAATTCTGCAATACATCTTTAAATTCCGCATCATGTACATATTGATCTTTGAGTGTCTCTAAACCGAATATCTTGAAGTCAAGTTGTGAAAGCATAGTATAACGACGAGACAAAGCATCAGCAATAATATTATCTTTCCCCTTCTTGTGTTTAATGACATAAGGGAAAGTCTCAATAAATTCAACCCACTTAGCATGTCTACGATTAAGTTTTGCTTGGCTTCTTATGTGTTTCAAAGATTCATGATCAGAATGTATAACAAATTCTTTGGGCCATAAATAATGTTGCCAAGTTTCTAATGTCCGAACAAGAGCGTATAATTCCTTATCATAAGTAGAATAGTTCAGACTAGGCCCACTCAATTTTTCAGAAAAGTATGCAACAGGTTTAGCATCTTGTAATAACACACCTCCCAAACCAATCCCACTAGCATCGCATTCAAGCTCAAAAGTCTTATTAAAATCAGGAAGTTGGAGCAAAGGAGCATGTGTTAACTTATCTTTCAATACCGTGAAGGCTTCTTCCTGTGCGGTACCCCAAGTAAAAGGCACATCCTTGCGTGTAAGCTCATTGAGAGGTGCAGCAATGGTGCTGAAATCTCTCACAAAACGCCTATAGAATCCAGCGAGGCCAAGAAAACTCCTCACTTGTGTGACGGTTTTGGGCTGCGGCCAACTCTCAATCGCCTCGATCTTGGCTTTATCAACTTCAATTCCCTGCGGAGTAACAACATAGCCAAGAAACGATACTCGGTCGTTGCAAAAGGTGCACTTCCCAAGGTTACCAAACAAACGTGCATTACGTAGAGCAATAAAAACAGCACGTAAATGATCCAAATGTTCCTCCAAAGATTTGCTATAAATCAGTATATCATCAAAATAGACTACCACAAATCGTCCAATGAAAGCACGTAAAACCTCGTTCATTAATCTCATGAAAGTGCTAGGTGCATTAGTTAACCCAAAAGGCATGACTAACCACTCATATAATCCAAACTTAGTTTTAAATGCCGTTTTCCATTCATCTCCTAATTTCATGCGAATTTGATGGTATCCACTACGCAAATCAACTTTGGAAAACATGGTAGAGCCACTTACATATCATCTAACCTAGGAATAGGATGACGATAACGAATAGTAATATTATTAATGGCTCTACAATCAACACACATACGCCAAGTTCCATCCTTTTTAGGCACTAATATAACAGGAACAGCACAAGGACTAAGTGATTCACGTATGTAACCTTTGTCGAGTAGCTCTTGTACTTGACGCTGAATCTCCTTCGTCTCCTCCGGATTGGTACGGTATGGCGCACGGTTGGGCAGCGAAGCACCGGGAATTAAGTCAATCTGATGCTCAATCCCTCGAATAGGTGGTAATCCCGGTGGTACGTCTTGTGGAAAGACGTCAATAAACTCCTGCAAAAGGTCAGTGACAACAGTAGGCAAAGAAGGAGGCAATTCCTCAAATGAAAACAAAGCTTCTTTGCACACAAAAGCATAGCACACATATTGACTAACATCCAAATCTGAAATATCAACCTTAGTAGCAAGCAAAGTTGGACTAGTCAATTTAATTTCATTAGAAACAGCAGAAGAAGATTTGCTATTAGTCTTATGTTGTTGCTCAAATTCTTTAGCTGCTATCTCATTTTCACTCTTATTTTTCTCCTGTTTAGCTTTACTAGCTCTAGCAAGATCATCTTTCACAATTTGTTCAGGAGACATAGGAAGTAAAGCAATATTTTTATCCTGATGAACCAGAGTAAACTGATTTGTCCTACCATGGTGTACAACATTCCTATCAAATTGCCATGGTCTACCAAGTAAAAGAGAGCATGCTTGCATGGGTACCACATCACAATCAACATAATCAGCATATGCAGCAATGCTAAAGTGCACACGAACAGAACGCGTTACCTTAATCTTACCACTATTGTTAAACCACTGAATATAGTATGGATGGGGGTGTGGTCTTGTGGTGAGAGATAGCTTCTCCACCAACTCCATGCTCGCCAAGTTGTTGCAACTCCCTCCGTCAATGATGATGCGAACCGAACGTTCTTTCACCACTCCCTTTGTGTGGAACAAATTATGCCTCTGGTTTTGCTCGGCCTTTGTTACCTGCACACTTAACACACGTTGAGCAACCAAACTAGCATATTTATCTGCATCATCAGGAGCCATATACTCTATATCATGACCATCATCATGGGCACCCTGTTCCTCATGAGCAATGAGAACTAAAGTCTCCTCATCATAGTCACTCGCTGACTCATACCCACCATCCGCCGTAATAGTCATCACACGCTTGGAGGGACAGTCTTTTGCGAAGTGACCTCCACCTTGGCACCTGCGACATTTAATATCACGATCTCGTGTTTGCCCTGTGGAAGCCATGGATGACGAAGAACTCGCCGCTGGACCACTCTGTGCACCCTTGATTGGTGGCGCTGGCTGTTTTGGTGGCTCCCTGTAAGAATGAGCGGCTGAAGTAGATGGTGGTGCAGCAGGACGTGTGGATGTAGAAGCTCCACGCGATGTCCATGATGTATTTCGTCCTGCAGAAAAGTTAGGTCTCGTAGCGGCCTGTCGATCCTGCACTTCACGTTCAGCTTTACAAGCAAGATGAAACAAACGAGTGATAGTAGCAAAGTCCTTGTATTCTAGAATAGTTTGTATCTCCCTGTTTAAACCACCCATAAAACGTGCAAGCATAGCTTCATTATCCTCTACTAGGCCACATCTAATCAATCCAGTTTGTAATTCTTGATAATATTCCTCTACAGAATTTTTTCCTTGTCTCAAACGCTGTAATTTTTGTAACAATTCACGTTGATAATAAGGAGGAACCCAGCGAGTACGCATAGCATCTTTTAAAGCAGCCCAAGTAGTTGGAATATTATTAGCATGCAATCTACAATGTTCAGACCACCAAATAGATGCAAATCCCGTGAATTCACAGACAACAGCAGTAACACGTCTATTCTCAGGATATTGTAAACATGTAAAGCGTTGTTCAGTTTCTAACTCCCAAGTAAGATAAGCATCAGGAATATATCTACCCTCAAACGGCTTAAGATTCAATTTAAGTTTAGGCACATGTTCATCATCGCGTACCTGAGGGGGTGGTTGGTGTCGACCGTGGCGAATGTTGGGACGTGGACGTCCAGCTGGCTGTTCATAGGCCGCTTCCTGTTCCACCTCCTCCTCGTAATCACCCTCGTAGTTGTCGTCCTGGCCGACGTCAGAAGCAGCAGCAGCAGGTACTGCAGCAGCAGGAGGAGCACCAATACCAGCAGCTTGTCCTCTCGGAAACAGAATCCGTCGTGCACGTGGTAGTGGCGGTGGCTGTGGCTGTGCTGGAGCGGCAGCAGGCTGTGTAGGTAGGCGTGCGATCAACTCAGTAAACTTGGCGTCGAGCTCTGTGTCGATCATCTTTTCCACGCCATCAATTGCCTCTGTAAATCTGGTCTCGATGTCATTCACCTGTTCAGACATCATTTGTGCAAATTTATCATGTAGCTCCTTGTTTGTCATGTTCTCTCAATCGGGTGCATCCCGCGCCACTTCATCATGTGATCCTGGCATGGTTAGCAGAAATAGAAAAACACAGGAATATGATCCTACTTCTACTAATGGGATGTGGGATGGTGGAAAGCACAAATCTGTCAAGCTTTTCTTTCGTTCTTACCGATTCTTACCTAGCAGCAGGTGGTGATGTACAACCAACGGGTCAAAACTCTCAGAGATATGGTGGAGCGATGGCCAGGAGGTGTTAAACGCACGATGTAGAATATATGTGGAGTTGTAGGAAGGCTGACAAGTATGGTAGCAAAAGCTCAACAGTAATCAAAACAGAGATGCAAAGCTGAATAAACACTCAACGTCGGTACTGTGCTGATCCTAGGCTAGACCGTACTAGAGACGCGAGCCTAAAACACCAACGAAAGCACGGCGCGGCACGTAAACAACTGAGAAGCACACTCTGAATTTTTTTTTGCTCTCTCTTTTTTTTTTTTTGCTCTTTTTTTTTTTGCTAATCACCCCCCTTCTCTGTACGGAAAAAGTTTGATGAAATCCGACTCTAACAACTGAAAACTAATCTGGCTACAGAGAGATCAGAAAACGTACTGATGGTGGAACTCAACTCGGACTCGTGAGATAAAATCGTCGTAAACTGTTCCACACAGCTTACGGTGTTATATTTAGTCGATTTCGACCAATTTAGATCGTCATAACATTTACGACGATTGTAATAATGTTGTAACATGTTCTAACTATGTGTACATGTCACTCATGGGGTCCATTCGATCTCACCTCAATCATATATTGGTCGTTTGTAGATATGTGTTTATTATTGATAAACTTTTGTTGGATCGATGATGAAATAACTACTTATTTTCCTATAGATAATTTTGGAAAAAAATAAAGAGTAAACTATCTAGCACCTGTAGTTTAATTTTGACCCAGTTATAGTTGAATCGGTAAATTTTTGTCTTCTTATGAGAGGTGTATGCAAAACATTTTACATGCAACTATTTGATCAATTATACATAAAAAATAGTCTAATATTTTTGTAAAATGGTTCTGTATAATTTTCTAATAAATATTTGGTAGGTTCTTCATAAAAATCCCCTTTTTTCTCACTCAGAAATTGAAAATTGTTTTTTCGTCCAACAAAAGTAAAACTTGATTCGACAACATTGTTTGCCATTCTAAGTTACACACTTGTGCAAAATATGAGATCCTTGAAAAAACTATGCCACAAATGTGGCTATAACATTGATCATTTGATTTCAAAGTCATGAATCTTGATACATGATAGCTCGTTTATGATAATATTTTTTAATATATTTATGATGACACAACGCTCAAATGTTTTACATTTTTTTTCAATTTCTTATGGAAAGTTCAAAATTTGATCAAGAGTGAGCATTCTTGTTCATAGCTAGTGGTGAAATCTTGTAAAACTTTTATTGGATCTATGATGAAATGGGTACTTGTGTATCTGGAAACGATTTTGGAAAATATGTAAAGACCAAACCATGAAGAAGCTATTGTTCAAATTTGATCTAGGTCTTACTAGATTGGTGGATTTTTTTATGAGAGATGTATCGAACTTTTTTGACACACAACCATTTGGTTAATTATACATAAAATATGGTATAATATATTTTTTAAATGGTGTGGTCCAATTTTGCAAAAAGGTTTTGGTAAGTTGTTCACAAAATAATCTTACCCTTGGCACTCAAAAATAAAAATTATTTTTTTCGTATAAATAAATAAAAACTTCTTCAACAACATCGTTTGTCATTTCAAAATTCCCATTTATGCAAAATATAAGATTGTTTGAAAAAACTATAACATAAATATGGCTATAACATTGATCATTCTACACTATATATTCGTTCAGAAATTTTTTGCTACAATATTTCCCGCCTGTGCCTCTCAAGTGTATCAACACAATATTTGGTCCCGAAAATTTTCGCTAGTCTCTATTAGAACTTGGTCCTCCCGAAAGATTTCCCGCCGGTTCCCTCCTGCTCAGATCAAATAAAAGGTTTCTCCCGCCGTGACATGAAATATTTCAGGCCCAAACGAGAGAAAAAAACGAGAAACCCTAACCAAACCCCCTCCCCGTCCCACACCAAACCAAAGCAACCGCCGCTCTCTCCCGATTCCATTCCCCACCCGCCACCGCCACCGGCTACCTCACCGCAATGCTCTGCCCTCCTCTTCCCTCGCCCTCTCTCCTTACCCTAGCCCCATACCAAGTACCCCTTCCGGATCCTCCATGGCCTTCTGTCTAGGGCTTCGAGCGCCGTGCCCCTTGGTTCAGTCCTCTCGACGGCGACGCATCCAGATCCGCGACGGAGCTGCTCGAGGTCGTGCCCGCCCCGGCGGTGTCCTATAGGTACGGGGTGGAAGCGGAGGTTGCAAGGTCGTCGGGGCGCCGTTTTTCTCCCCCACCTTCCCTCCGCGTCTCCACACCTCTCCTCCGAGGCCAGCTAGCTCCGGCCATCCGTCCGTCCATACGCGGGGGAACCAGCCGCCGGCGCCGACGAAGAAGCCGGGCAAGCTTGCGCTCCCCTCCCATGAGTCCACCATCGGCAAATTCCTGTAACTAGCCTCCCTCTTATCTCAGTTTTTTTGGTTTTCTTTGGGATGCGTTGCTCGTGCGGTCGTGCTGATTGATTTGTTCTCCGGTGCAGCGCGGCGGCAGCACACAGAGCGGGACATTCAAGGACGGCGTCCGCATCGTCCCCCAGAGCGAGGAAGGTGAGGTAATCCAGCTATCCGCTCAACACCGCGGCACTACCCAAGATGTGAAAAATAAATTGAATTCCTCCACCACGTCTGGTCTGGATGGATTTGCTTCTCCTATCATTTTTAGCAACATGATAGGTGATTTGATGAGATTGGCAGTAGAAATCTCTTGAATGTTCTTGCAGAGTCTTGATTTTCAGATTTCGAGGAGATATAGATAGTCACTGCCCAAGTTGGTTAAACCTATTATGTTCAGCTTCAGTTTTTGAACTGGAAATACCAATAATTTAAACATGATCTAGTACTTGTTTTTTGAATCATCATTTTCCATCCAGAATTCTTCATACTGAAACCTGTAAAGCTAGCATTTGCGACACCAATAGCATTTTGTACGTGTTTTGATATTCTTTTGTGCCAATGTTGTGGCGGAAGTTGCCGGTTCTTGTGATGTTACCTGAATATTGACATGCTAACTATATATGAACTGATATGTTGTAGATTCTTCTGACGACTAGTGATTGGGACGAGTGCAACTTTTGGCTCTCTTCTGAAGTCCAGGCTGTTTCCTCTCTTCTGCAGGAGAACGACATACCCCTGCCCCTGCCCTGAGAGGAGTTCCAGAACCTGAGATGCAAATCTTGTGCTCCAGGAGAAAAAAAAGGTTTGGTTTTGATCCTAGTCTTTCTATTACCAGCACCTTCTCACGCATGGATGCTTAATTTAATGTTTCTTTTTTATGCACCTGTGTGTGTGGTAGGAGATCAACTTCCTCTGGTTCATGTGGAATCCACTCTAAACTTCTCAATAGAGGGGTAAGCTACCGAGACATCTCAACTTTTGAACAAAGACAACTTAAATCGATCTTGTTTGATTGTTGCGTATGAAATTCTTGTTCAGGGTTTAGTTGACTTGTTTCGTTGTGTCAATCAGGGGAAGTTGTTGTGTCCTGTTGCCTCCCGCCCTGCTACTCTGGTGTCTAATTCTTCTTCAACTCCAGCACCGGTGGTAAGCCACTGGCTCGTCTCCTCTACTCTCTCATGATCTGTTTGCCCATGGCCATTGAGCCATGATAACATCTATGACTAGTGCTGCTATGTGTTGATAGAACAAGTGTTATCCTTCTGTACTTTGGAGCCATCATTTGTTGGCAATTTATGATAAGTCATGTATATTTTTTCCCATGATGAATGTATAATATCGCTGAAACTACCTTTTACCACTCTTGATTAAAACCAAACTGTAATTGTAAATGTATAGTGTGTTGTTGTTCGTAGGAAACGTTAGCCTGCATTTGCTTAGATTAGAACAACTTGCTTTTTTTATTATTTGCCAATCACAACACTAGGTATTAACCAGGTAGCTCCCCTCAAGACATAATTTACTCGTGAAATTTCCGGATTGCTTGTATAGTTTGCATGAATGATTACACTGATTGGTTTATCAGTTGACACTACTCTGGATTAGTCAATTTCTGGTTGACTATTAAATGGCATCTCAAAGTAAATACTTTGTAAATTAGAAATGTAACAACTATATTATGGTGTATATGTACCATTGGTATGTTGGTACCTTGACATTGTTAGACAACATTATCTTTAGAGATTAGACTAGGAGGGTAAGACTGATTTACTACTTGACAATATTTAGTACAGATAGAGTAGCAACAGTATAAGCATTGATTTTTTATGTGATAAGAGTAGCAGCAACAAACCGAATATAAACATTGAATATTCAGTAGAGATTAGATTAGCCGCAACAAACTTTGCTTGCTAGATAGCCTTATTGATTTGGGCTTTTTTGTGTGGCCTTAAGGGTTCAACCTACTCGTGGCCTCGCTGGATCTGGCGACGGGGTGGACGTACCATGGAGTTACTGATAGAGGCGAAGGTGTCCCGATGTTTCGATGAGATGGTGTAGATCGATTATGGTGGAGACGACTTTCACGATCCGACTACGAACGTGCGAAGACGTTGCGCCTTAGCGATCGCTAAACCAACTCCGAGAGGTTATTGATCCCGCGGATGCACGATCAACCTGACCACGAAGGTCTAATTCTTGCAAGCAATCGAAGAACAAGCAAGAACTAAGAATTGCAATCTGGATATTGCGAATATAAGATGAATGATTACGAAACTTGGGGTTCCAATGAGGTCTTGGCCTGGTCGGATGACACAAACGAAGAGCTCGAAGTTGCGGTTATGGCTAACTTTAATCTAATTAAAACCCAAGTCTAAACGACGCCCTAAGGGCTGTATATATGGGGGAACAGAGGGGATTTTCGTGACCCCTTGGAGGTGGGGTCCGAAAACAACCCTAACTCGGTTTCCCCACACATACGGACTCTAAAAACAGCCTATAATGTGGTATTTCGAAATTACATGGGCCCAGCCCAATATTAAGGTGACGCAGCACCTATAATTGCTCTTGGACGAAAATAATGAAGTGGCATCTCGTGTATTCCGTCCAAGCCTTCATGCATGCCTTATGGTGGCTTCAACGTGCGAAAATCCCCACTGGAAGCTCCACTGTACTTTCCCCCGCGCGCACCTTCTTCTCCATTCTTGATCCCGCTCCAATGACCATCCTTCTTGTCCATGCTAGGTCCTTCATTCATAAGCAAAACAAAAGTATCTAATTTAGGCAGCATCATATGTTCATGAACAATAGAAGGATTCGCAAGAAACGAAAGTACCTGATAATTTAGTTGACGTGCACGTGCTCTAGTAACTGGTCCAGTATGTGTAGTTGGTGAGGGTATGGGTGTAACATTAGTAGGGATGTCCTCATCAGTTACCCAGCTAGCCACCTCTCTCTCCGAGATCCAGTCCGGCGTGCAGGAAGTAGAGGCTCTCGGAGATCCAGTACGGGGTGCGGTTTATTTGGGTGAGTTCAAAAATATCCTCTCTCTTCTTGAGGAGCTTCCATACTTTCCAAAGCCCATGATTCACAAATTATTATTCCGCATGTTTCTGTCCAGATTGCATTGTCTTTATCTTGAACGTGGGGGGTTGTGTGAATATACTACAGAGTACCTTGTCGACTATACTTCTATCACTAATAATTTCTTCTGTACAGGAGCAACAAAAACCATGAGCACGACCAGCTTCCTCATCTCCGCTTGAAGTATCCCTCAGTGCCTGAAAGCGTTGCGGCAGCACAGTCCTATGATGCATGCCCCTCGGCTCCGATAGATTGCCCCAACAAGCTACAAGGTGAGACTATCTGATTCCTCCCATGCCGATGTTCTTGCATTAGTGCTAAACTCACAGGCAGGATATCCTAGCAGCAAACACATGATAGTCTATTTGCTGGGAGGTTCTTATTTTAATTTATTATTATGCTATTGTTGTGTTTATGTTCTTAAGTTGTTGGGTCCTTGATAGATTATTTTTGGTTATATAGCTTTATTGTACCTATGGTTCATAGTCTCTGTGATAACGGCTCTTTAATTTGATGAATGCAAACTTGGTTTCTGGTTCTGCCAGGGTGGTAGTGCTACATGTTTTCTGGTATTTAATAAAACCAACTTTGTACTTATGTGGCTGCAATTTCAGTACGTAATTCTTAGCATGTGCTTGTACGGTGTTTTTTATGCTTTCTATTTTGTTCTGGCCTGCATTATTCCTCAGTCCTGCTTGCACCACCTTAATTTTTAGTAGCTGCAATTCCTGAAGTGTTAATTCAGTAGCTGCAATTCCTGTATTATTTTTTGTTTCTAACTTTCATTTTTTATTTTCAGATTCGGAGATGAGAGGCTACTTCCTAGCTACTACAGTAGTTTATATTCATCTATATGCCCCTTGATAATTTCTTTCCAATAAACACAACTTTAAAACTGTGCCTAGGCAGGCAATAGCTAGATCTACCATACAGCCTTGTTTCACATTACCAGTAGTAGTAGTAGTTAATGCTTTGCTTTCTGCACAATGCTCAGGCTGACAGTTTAACTGATCAACCAGGATTTCCAATTCCATTTATTCTTCTTTTGTTGTTTGATGCTTAATTTACAAGTGGAAAACCAATCATGTATAGATAGATAGAATGGTGCTTCATTTTAGGTGCATAATTATCATTTGCCTCATCAAATTTCCATGTTTGCTGTCAACCTCATATGCCACTAGGAATTTATTTATTGCATCATGTTTGTATCTTGTTGGAGTGGCCTGGAGTTCGCTAAGATAAGTGCTTCACCCAACTTGTTGTGCTGCTGTTGTGTCCTTCCTAGAGTATCTTGTTGTGCTCATTTTGTCCTGCCTGGAGTAGATTATTGTATTTTTGTCATGTCCTCCTGGAGTATCTTGTTGTGCTGCTGTTGTCCTACCTGGAGTAACTTGCTGTGCTGTTGTAGTCCAACGTGGAGTAGCTTGTTGTGCTGCTCTTGTGTCGTACCTGGACTATCTTGTTGTGCTTCCAGTTTGCTGATGTTGTCCTGCCTGGAATAGCTTGTTGTGCTTCCAGTTTATCAAACGGATACTTCCAGTTTCCGAATTGGACACTTGCTGTTTCTAAATTAGACACTTGAAGTTTCTCAAATTATTGATGTTGCCTCTGAATTGGATTTGTAGGATCAGAGGAGTGGCGGATCTGGATTAGCACTGTCTTGGCTGGGATTGGATCTGGATCAGAGGAGCGGTGGATCTAGATCAGGGCTCCACGCTGAGGAGAAGCAGCAACACCTGGGAGCATGGGGTGGAAGTCGGTGCCTGATAGCAGGTGCCAGGGAGAATGCGATTCAGACCAAAGAGTGGCGAAAAGAAGTTGCTAGGTGTGGCGAGCTGTTGGATTGTAATAAATCAGAAAGTTGTGAAGGGTGTGGCGAGTTGCTGGACTAATTTACAATTATTTTGTATGAAGTTCATGTGTTAACTCTGTCTTGTTTGAAATAACGATTGTGTATGTGATTTGAAAACATGTGAAATGAAAACATGATCAGTAGGCTCGCTTGTAAAATAATCTTGCAAAAGTAAACCTTTCTGACGTGTGGGACCAGTTTATGGGATGAATGTGACAAGAGGACTTCTCTGACTAGTGGGACCAGAATCAAAAGATAATGTTGAAAAAATAAAAAAAGTGGCTGAATTCAAACAGAAAAAAGATGAAAGTGGACTGTGGGCTCTAAACGGTCACGACCCAAATTATAATGATCAAAAGAATTAGAAAAAAAAACTAGAATGGGTTGAAAATAGGCTAAGGCTTGAAAAGAAGCCCAATAAGAAAAGCCCAAATTTTAAAACCAGCCCATGTAATCCGCTCAAATGAATTGGGCTGATTTCAGCCACGACGTTTCGATTTCGTCGCAATTTTGCCACGTAGGACTACCCCGTAAGATTGGGATAGCTTGCCAACGACGATTTAGGATCGTCGTAACGGTTACGATGATACAGAAATCGTCGTGAAAGTTACGACGATTTCGACCAAAACGTCGTTGCTTTCAGTTTTTGACGCCTCATTTTCGACGCTTAGTTTCTCGTCGTAAGATCGTCATGAATTAAAACCGGTGACGATGTAGCGACAAAAATATAGCATCGTGTATTAGCATATTTCTTGTAGTGGAGGCCGGTGTATTATGTCAGTGAAGTTCTCTCAACCTCCAAGAAAAACTACCCCCATTATCAGAAGATGTGCTATGGTGTGTATATGGCAGCAAGAAAGTTGAAGCCCTGTTTCCAGGCGCATCCGGTCATGGTGGTCAGTTCGGCTCCATTGGCAGAAATCATTAGCAGTCGGGACGCATCCGGTCGGGTGGCAAAATGGGACATAGAAATCGCAACCCATGGGATCCAGTATAAGCCTCGGACGACAGTCAAGTCTCAAGTTCTGGCAGATTTTCTGGTAGATTGGGCAGAAACTCAGTATATACCCCCCCTGTCCAGACTCTCAGTTCTGGGAGATGCACTTCGATGGCTCCAAGATGATGACTGGACTAGGGGCTGGTGTTGTTCTTACTTCTCCAAAAGGTGAGAAGCTCGAGTATGTGCTGTAGATCCACTTCGCAGCATCAAACAATGTGGCCGAATACGAAACGTTAGTGCATGGAGTCCGATTGGCCAAGGAGATTAGCATTCGGCGAATTCTGTGTTATGGTGATTCCGATCTGGTGGTGCAGCAATGCACTGGCACTTGGGACGCAAAAGATGAAAATATGGCAATATACAGATTCCTTGTGCAGCAATTACCTGGATTCTTTGAGGGGTGTGAATTCCATCACATCCCCCGAGCTAAAAATGAAGCAGCAGATGCACTGTCCAAGATGGGGTCCACCAGAAAGGAAATTCCTCCAGGAATATCACTAGAGAACATCCACTAGCCATCCATCAAGCCTTCCCCAGAATCAAAGTCAATCTTTATTCCGGTCGACCTAAAGATGGTAGAACTCGAAGCAAAGAAGCAAAAGGCAAAGGAGCATTCGGCAGCACTAGGGGCTGCTGATTGCAAACCAGGGGCTGCTGTCGTCAGCTCGGGGACTGAGGGGACAATGCTAGACGCGATCGGTTCCTCCTCCTCCGAGCTGCCAGTACCAGAAGTCGCACAACCAGAGCCAGAATCAGTTACTGTAATGGTGATTGTGGCAGCGCCGTCGTGGGCAGAACCATTCAGAGATTTCCTGGTAGATGGCATAATCCCAGAGGATGAAGTGGAAGCTCGGCAAATCCAGCGCCGATCCGGAGCATACACGATCATCAACAACGAGCCAGTGCACCGAAGTGCAATAGGAGTCCTTCAGCGGTGTGTGGAAGAGGACAAGGGGCTGGAATTGCTCTGAGACATCCACCAAGGCGAGTGTGGTCATCACGCATCAGCAATAGCAATAGTTGCCAAGGCTTTTCGCCATGGTTTTTATTGGCCGACTGCGAAAGTAGCGGCAGAAGATATGGTCAAGCATTGCAACGGGTGTCAAAGATTCAAAGCAAAAAGCCATTTACCAGCCTCAGCACTCAAAACCATTCCGATTACATGGCCGTTTGCAGTTTGGGGTCTGGATATGGTAGGACCATTCAAAACAACAAGAGGTGGCATGACACATCTACTGGTAGTAGTGGACAAATTTACCAAGTGGATAGAGGCAAGGCCGATCAAGTCACTAGATGGGCCGACTGCGGTCAGGTTCATGGCAGATGTCATGGTCAGATATGGAGTGCCACACAGCATCATCACTGACAATGGAATGAACTTCGCAAAAGGGGCGCTAGCTCGGTTTGCTTCCGAGCAGGGCATCCGGCTGGACGTCGCATCCGTAGCTCACCCCCAGTCAAATGGTCAAGCAGAGCGGGCGAATGGTCTCATTCTGTCCAGAATCAAGCCAAGATTGGTGGAGCCACTGGAAAGAGCACCCGGAGCATGGATTGATGAGCTCCCAGCAGTGCTTTGGAGTTTGCGCACCACACTAAACCGTTCAACTGGATTCACTCCCTTCTTCCTAGTATATGGCGATGAAGCAATGCTCCCTTGTGACATTGAGTTCGATTCACCACGTCACGCCATGTATACGGAGGCAGAATCCAAGGAATCTCGCGAGGATGGTGTTGATCTTAGAGAAGAAGCTTGTCTCCTGGCCCTGTCTAGGTCGGCAATATACCAGCAGAAGCTGCATCACTACCACAACAAGAAGATCCGTCCCCTAGCTTTTCGTGAGGGTGATTTGGTGTTGCGCCGGATCCAGAAATCAGACGGCCAGCACAAGTTATCCTCTCCTTGGGAAGGTCCATTCGTCGTCAGTCGAGCGCTCAAAAACAATGCATATTATCTTATTGATCTCAGGAAGCCGACCCGATATGTGGATACTTCGGGGCAAGAAACGGAGCGTCCTTGGAACGCCGAGCTGCTATGTCCGTTTTATGGTTGAATGGTATTGTTTGTATCCCCTCCCTTTGTGGATTTATTATCAATGAGAAATAGTCGTGCATTCATGAGACTGCATTCGGCAGGAGTTATGAAATCACTTGTTTAACATGTTTCAGCCCTGGGGTCAGCAAAAGCAGACCCGGGGACTGGCCAGTTTCCCCGAAAAGGGTATACTCGGAGAAAGAGCGAAACGAGCGAAGGGTTTTTGGGAAGGCTGGTCCGAACCGAATGCAGACCGTAGGTCGGCTGTAATGTCGGGGGGGGGGGGGGGCGGCCGAACAAGACTATCAATCGGAAAGATCACACTCAAAGTATATCTAGTTCGGAGTGAGACGTTAGCAGACCCGCTGATTGCGACCAGGCTGTCTGGCCAAGCAATCGGCAGGTTGCAATCGACTCATCTATAAAGCCCTACCTTTGCGAGAAAAACTGCGGACCTGGATATACTTGTCAAAAATTCTTTCGAGGTCTATTCTCCGATCCGACCACAGACCGCAGGTCGACTGTAAGGTAGGCGAGAGTATCGACCAAGAGAGAGAATATGACAAGGAAAAAAGGAAATCGGTTGAAAAACGCAAAGGCAGAGTGTCGTAATCATTTAAGAAAAATCAAGTTCACAAGCAGATAGGGCCGATTGGCCGAATGATGTTCATTACATGAAAGTGGACCTCGACGGGCGCACTTGAAGTTTAACTGTTTGTCAAGAAAAAGAAGGAAACTGGATCGGTAGGCCAAGCTTAAGCGGCTGGTGCATCTGGAGCATCCGGAGCATCCGGCGCGGAAGGAGCAATTAGAGGTGAGGCAGTCGGGGCCGTGCTGGTGGCACCCTCTGGAGCAGAAGAAGCGGTGGTCTTGGCCTGGTCTCGCGAGGTGTCTTGGGCGACACTCACCGAGTGCCCGTCGGAGGAACCTTCGCCTTCGTCCTCGGCATCATCATCCGCATAGTCCGAAGAATGGGAGTTCTCGCTGCCGATCTGACGAGCAGGTCGGGACTGAGGCGCCTTGTCCTCACCTGTGGTATACAGAAGGTCGCTGAAGGAGGCAACTCCAGTCGGCTGACCAGCAGAGTCAACATAAGGAGTAACCTCCAGGAGATCCATACCATTTGCAAGCTCCTGAGCGATTTGGCGGATTTGGGTCCAGAGCTCGCCAATGGATTCTTCCGAGCCCTCCCGCAGAGCGGTCATCAGTTGCAGATCAATACCAAGATACCAGCTCTTGGCAATAGAGAGGGCGGCCTGTACCCTAGACCGGAAGGCATAATCAAGCATGTTATCAATCTGGCGGGTGACAACCCTGAGACTCCGGGCAACATCCTCATGTTGGTCAAATGCAATGGCTTTCTGCTTGCCCTTGAACAACTTGTCGTTTATCTTCTGGATACCAGACTTGTAAGTGCACAGAGCACCTTTCACATGGGGAACCCTGGCATCAAAAGCAACCACGAAGTCCTCAGCATCCCAGCCGGTGTCAGCAGCAACCACCACACCCCGCACTCGGCGGGCTGCGGCAACAGCTTCATCGGCGACAGTAGTGGAGTTGGGCCACGAATCTGGCAAGGGCAATCGGAGAAAAATTCAGTTTGGAGAATAACAAGGTCAGATCGAAAGGCAAGAGTGAACAGAATGAATAATACCTGCAAGGGCAAGATCCACTCGGTGGAGGCAAGAGAGAGCAAGATCAACACCAGTTTGGGCACGCTGGATCTCTGTGATATGTTGGGCATCCATGTCCTCAGCGCGCTTGACAGCAGGATCCCTTTCCTTCATAAGTTGACCCTCAACCTCAATTCGGGCGTCTGAGAGCCTCTGTAGTTCATGTTCATGGGCAGTTCGGGCGGCGGCAAGATCCTTGGCAGCTTGTTGAAGTTTGGCTTGCAGCTCAGTCTCGACAGCAGCGAGGCGCTGATTTTCTTGTTCGGCTCGGCCAAGATGGCCATTCTTCTCACCGAGCTGGTTCTCCAGTTCGGCGATTCTCTTCTGAGCAGCTTCCAGCTCGGAGGAGTGGGTGGCAGCAGCTACAAGTTGGCATTCAAGTAAGGGTGTAATCACAATCGGGAGAAACAAGAAAGGATGAGAAAAAGTATACATGTTAGCTCCTGAATCTTGGCGGCTTGAGTGTCAGCATTGTTCTTCAGGGCGTCAATGGATTTCTGACCCGCTGAATAAGCGGCCAGAAGCTCTTCAAACACAGACTGACGTCTATCACAGATGGCCTGAAAAATGGGCCGATCAGATCTAAGCAAAAGCATGACGTAATAAAAAGAGGTAAAGATCCGGACAGATTGTAAGCAATTGGACTATCAAGAGCAATCGGTCGAGAAGACCAAGAGCAATAGGACTATCAAGAGCAATCGGTCGAGAAGATCAAGAGCAATCGGACTATTGAGAGCAATCGGAAGATCAGGAGCAATCGGCAGATAGCAAGCAACCAGCCTATTGAAGCAATCGGTCAGAAACAAAGAGTTTGCATTTTTTTAAAGAAGAGGAACCTGTGCAGGCCTCGCCGTCTCTGAGTTCGGCGGGACCTCCGCAGCTTCAGGGGCTACTGTCGGGGGTATGACCCCCGGGTAGGGTCACCCAGGGGAAACAATTCATCAAGGCAAATATTACCGACCTAATGGTCACCGATCTAATCAAGGCCGAGCTAAACAAGAACAAGCAAGAAGTGGGCCGATCTGTTCCAAGTGAGGGTCGATTGCCCTAGAGAAGGCGTAATCGGCCTCACCCAAGAGCATCCGGCCGAAGTAAGAAGAGCAACATTCGATCAGAGTTCCAGGTCGGACACCTGGTACAAGAGCATTTAATGCGAAATCCCTGAAGATCGGGGTTGTCAGAGGCGTGCGGTCTCCTCCAGCGCCGATCACACGGACAGGCCGACATGCCTAAATATCTAGCTTCACTGTTCACTACCGAGGTCTACGGGATAGCGGCATGGCAAGCCACAAGCCTACACCGGGTCATCCGGAGGAGCACGATGTGAGGTCCTTAGCTTATCTGAGACAGACAGCTGGGCCCTCCCTCTTGTGTATTTACCTTTGTACCCACGGCTCGGCCTATAAGAGCCCCGGGTACCCCTCCTGCGTGCGGGATGAGAGAGCAGTTATTACATTCTCACCCACCATAGAGAGAGCAAGGAGAGAGTAGTGACCAGAGGCCCTCTTCTTCTTCCTCTCAAACATCTCAAGGAGCATTCATTGTAGCCAGAGTTATTGCATATAGCTAGCTCGGCAGGACTAGGGGTGTTATCTCTACGGAGAGCCCCAAACCTGGGTACATCGAGGTGACTCACCGTATGTTCCCATTCTCGCTTCCGGTACCAGCGACACTAACCTCGGTTTGTCCCCCTCGTTAGCCATCCCCATGGCATCTGCCGTTACATATCGACGACACCAAGCGTGGCCTTAAGCGTAGCAAGTCGGAATGCCGAAAGAAGTATCTTTCGAGGGACCAGTACATGATGGTAACCCCTTCTTGTGTCTTTTAGTTTCATTGATTTGATTCCTAGCTAGCTAGGCCTATAATAGCTAATCTTCCTGTTTACTAACTTAGGCGCCACCGAGATGGTGTGCGGATAAGATGAATTGTTGGGAGGTCATTGTGGACGAGTGGTGCTCAAAAGCCTGGTTGGCCTCCCACAACAATGCCATGGACCAGCGTGCCCAGATGGTTGGTGTACCACACCATCAAGGCAGCCGCAACTTAGTTGGTTATGGGCAAAAATGGGTATGTGTGTTTTGCTAATATTGTCTTTTACGCACCCACAACTTAGCCGTTTACTAATATTTGCTTTGCTTTGTCTTTTAGGTGGAGCATAATAAAACAGAGCCGCTTGGGGTGTTCGACAATTATGGCATGGCCCATACAGCGTCGTACAAGAAGGCCAAGGCACTCTCAGAGTCGGATATTTCCACTCCGTCGACTTTCACCAACGTTGCCGCCTACGGTAAGATGAAGGATTATACCGAGGTGGCCAAGGAGAAGCACGGGAAGGATTATACCCCTGTTGGTAAGCCTATTGACCCGGAGCTGGTGATGATCTCTGGTGGCGGAAGGCGCCATGGCGCCATGGCCATTGGATATAAGTTGATTCGGTGCAATAGGACTCTTCCTGAAATCAAGGCGCGCCAAACGAGCTCTTCTCCTGCTATAAGGACTCGTGTGCGGCCAGTCGATCTCGCTATCGAGGTTAGCCATAAGGACTCTTGCATTCTTGTGTTCTCTCATCGAATATTACAGTGCTAACCACAGGAGTGGGGTTGCAGGAAGCTCTTGAGAGAGAGCGACAGAATACCCAGCGGCTACTCGAGGAGAAGAAGCGGTTGGCGGAGGAGAAGGCAGCAGAGAGAGAGCGGTTGGCGGAGGAGAGGACGGCGAAGGCTCTTGAGGAGGCCGCGGCACGCCACGATGCGTCGAACCGGGCCTTGTACGAGCTCATCGTGGTAAGTCACTTGTTCATATTCATCCAAAGAATGCATGTTATAATGTTTGTTTATATTAGGAACTAATATGATTTACTCGTGGAAAAGAAATGTGTAGACTATGTGCGAGAAGACTGGCCAGTCCGCTCCACCGATGTCAATCATTTCTCCTGTGGGGAGGGTGAGTATCTTTAAATGATCATCAATACCTTATTGTGTGGCGTCGTGCTAACCGCTTGTTGATCTTTTCATGCAACATAACTCTCGGGCTGCATCCCATGACCCTTCTCCCCCGTCAACCTCGGGAAACCCGACTGATGCTTCTCAGCCACCTCAGCCTTGAGGTCCACACTCCGGTAATTTATGTTCTATGTTTTTCTTTATAAATGCTTAGTTAGTTTGAAATTGCATATTTATCTTCTGAAATCCTATATTTATTCGAAAAATGCCATACTTTGCCTATTTTACACAAAAAGGACATATTTAGCTTAGTTAGTTCCAAAACTAACATAGTCAACTTAGTTTGCTCACAAAATCTCTAAGTTATCTTAATTGGGTCAAAAAATGCTAAAGCTAGCTTAAATTGGCTCAAAAATTGTTAAAGTTTGCTTAGTTGCTCAAAAATGCTGAAGTTAGCTCAATTTCCTCAAAATATGCTAAATCTAGCTTAATTCGATCACCATTGCTTATGTTAGCTTTGTTTGCTGAAGAAAACGGAAGAAGAAGGAGAGGATCTTTTCTTATTCTCCTTCTCCTTCTTTTTCTTTTTCTTCTTCTTCTTCTCATTTTACTTCTAAATTTTACTTCTTCTTCTTCTTCTCCCTCTTCTCATTTTACTTCTCCTTCTTCTTCTTCTCATTTTACATCTTCTTCTACTTGTTCTTCTTATAACTTTCTTAGCCTCATTTTTGTAGATTTGCTTGAAGGGAGTCATGCTATGATGGAGTGGTGCATTTGGACTTGTAGCTTAGTTTTATAATTTTTTTTGTCACTTGTGTGTTTGATATGGTGCTATGATGTACCATGTATATATTGTGTTTGGAGAAGATCACTTGTTGTGTTTGAGACTATATATGAGTATGGGATTGATGAAAATATATATATGCATAGTTTTGGTTGATCAGAATGTGTGGGTGCTTGCACAGCTGTTGAGAACATGTATATGTCTATATATATTGCTATATTTTTGTCAAATGAAGGGATTGAAAGAAAAACAGAAAAAATAGAGGCAATGTAGGTTCTTTGCCGTCTGCAGGCAGTCGGAAAAGCTGTTTGACGTCTGCTGGTGGTAGGCAAAGGTGACACATGGCACCCAGCTGTGCAATCTGGGAACAGACTGTGTGCCATTTGGTCAGTATCCCGTCTGCATATGTCTGGCAGACGGCAAAGAGCATTACTATGTCGTCTGCCCGGCAGACGGCAAAGATCTGACGAGAAGTGACATCTTGATGACATCACCATTTCTTTGCTGTCTTTCGGTAGACGTCACACCTCGCCGTTAACGACCTGACGGAGGGGCTTGTAATATTTTTGCGGTCAGGCTCTCGTTGTCGTCTACTTGCCAGTATACAGTCGGCAAAGGTCTTTGCCGTCTATCGATTATGTGCAGACGGCAAAGCACCTCTTTGCCGAAGAAACTGTTGACAGGAGTTGTGCCGTCCGGGGGCAGACGGCAAAACTCTTTGCCGACCGCTAAAGGTGTGTTTGCCGTCTGCCTTGGCAGACGGCAAATAAGAGAATTCCAGTAGTGATTCTTAGAATGGTGTGATAACTGATGTGACGACCATCCATGCTTAGCACTATTTCTAGTGTATCTATTGTTGCACTGTTGTGTGTCTAGCCATCATTATTGCATGTGATCTTCCATAGATTACAATGTTCGTAGTTGAGTACTTAGTATGTCTGCTTCTTATAGATGATTATCTGTAAGGCCCAATATGCGGTACTGTTCTAGATCTAGATGTTTCCATCCATATCCGGGGACGAAGCACATATCGGTCCAACCGCGACATATGACAATGTCCTATGCCCCGGATTTCCAACATGATATCACAACATTATAGCTACAAGGATACAACATCTCATACAATCGGCATACAACTGCCTCAATACATTACATCAGCGGAAGATACATGTCTGAGTATAGACTACAATCAGATGCCTAGTGGAAAAGAGAAAAACATCGATCCCCATAACCACACGGGCCCAGGCCCTCCGCCGGGATCCGCCTAACTAGTCGTCGTCGAGTCTCCACGTGAAACGTCGATCACCATACCGGTTGTCGATCAAGAACCCTGAAAAGAGTTTGGGGGTAGTATCATGAGTACAGAAGTACTCAGCATCCAACTGTAGTGGTCAACTGACCCAGCAAGGACTTCATCACTCGTCATTCTAGGACAACTAGTAGTTTACGGTAAGGATGAGGTAAGTGGTGAGGTTGCTGCCGCACTAGCATTTATGAAGATGCTAACGATCTAGAGAGTAAGATAAGAAGCCAAGCATTCGATGAGGAATCGCCTCAAACAAGTCTGATATCCACCTACTTACGCAAGCATTACACCTATCATATCCTTGTCCTCCTCTTCGCATCCCGACGAAGAAGAAGCAGTCAAGGCACACACACGTTGATCAAGTTATTAAGATTATCTCAGTTGTTGTTGTCTATGAACAAGGATTAGGTCTCATGTCGTCCATAACCGCGGACACGGCTTCTCGAAAAGATTTAACCCTGAAGGGGTGTACCAACTGCCCATTACAATGCTCCGCACGCTTGCCCATCTCTCTCAATTGCTACCCATCACAGGCAACCATTTTATGATTTAGTTCCAAGAGATCCGAAACGATAGGTCCCTCTAGCTAACAACGAACAAATCCGGGTGGCCCCCGGTGAGTCGACATCCAACTCAAAAGCCGGCCGTGCTCTCGAATTGGCCTCTACAGTCTGGATGAGGTCAGGTTAGCTACCCAAACAATGTGGGCAGCCCCCTAGCTCCCTGGGGTGGACCAACAAGAGAAACCATGTCTCCGCTGGCCCAAGTTATTTTAAACTATATCTGCTAGGAGCGACCCGACAGACATATATGCATGTTTTCAAATGGTAAATCATCTTGGGCCACCACTAGAAATGTTTGAAGCTAGGTAGGTAAGAAAAGGGGACCCCATAAAATCCCACACGCGGTTAGGCACGCTCAGTCTTAAAACCAATACCCGGAACTCGGATCCTAGGTGACTCGAATGGAACAAAGCGTCGGGGCAGGATAGCCTAGACCTTCCATCCTTCTTCGAATATAGTCAACATTCTAATAATCATATCATCAACAACAATATAATAATGTGATAGCCCAAACCAAGGAGTAATAGGGTAACATCGTAGCATCCTAAGCATGCATACTAAGGAAGGGCTGAGCAACGAGCAATAGTAACATACCAGTACAAGGTTTGCTGGGAGGGGACATAGCTGTATCGGTTTGATAGAGGTTGTAAACATGTGGTAGGATCAAACATCAAACCTATCCTAGACTAGCATGCAAACCGCTGGTTGAAATAGAATGGATCATAAGTAATGTATAGTCCTTTCCTGTTGATAAATCGGGTTCCGAAGGTTTAGTTGATCGCAAGCTCGCATCGTCTCCGAAGGTACCCACGAAAGCACACAAGACGATAAACACTAGAAAGCAATCAACGAGCAAGCATCTATTACTACGAAGCAAACACGAGCAAGCATCAACAAGAAGGCAACACGTGACAACGCACTACCGTCGAGAGCAGTTACTAACAGGTTAAGTGGATTATTCGTCACACATGACGATACCGCACATTTAGCAAGGGTTCAAGTTGTTTAGCTACACAAGGTGAGCAAAGGTTGTTAACATGGAATCTCACTCAAGAATGGCATAGCACACAAACATGACAAGAGGTGAAGCATAAAGTAAACTACCTATTCTAGTCATTTTAAGTGAGGCAACTCCCTAAACATGGCATCCACTAAGTACCCCACGACAATTAAAGGATTTGGTACTGTTCTGTCCTAAACCATATTTTAGGTTGGTTAACAGAAGCAAAAAATAGCATAAACACAAAGTACACGAAGAACTAATCAAGTTACATATAAAGAACACTCCAAACAGAGTTACGGTTAAAAAGATATAAGAAAAACAAGTTATGCACACAATTTGCCAACATCACGAAGCACACTTTAGAGCAATGAATAAACAGGATAATGAATGCAAAAATGCTCACAAATGATATGAAAGTAAAGTAGACATGGCAGGGAAGGCATGGCAAAAGTAATCATGCAAATAGGCATCATGGTTCACTAGTTACAAGCAACACAAAAAGCTATAAAACATTACTAGTCAAGGACTTAGTGAAAATCAGGAAAACAGGGCAGAAACTGTTATTTTCATGCTGTATAAACAGGGGTAAAACTATATGAAAAAGTGCAGCAACATGACATAGCAATATATGGGCATGAACTAGACATGATGGTGATCAGGTACAAACAAGAATCAAGGTCATAGGCATAACAGATCAAAAGACATTAAGCGTGCAACATGGCATCGGAAAATTACAGACTTAGAGAAAAACAGAGGTGGCTGTCAAAAACAGTGACATAGCAACTTTGGAGCTAAACATAACTATGACCAGGAATGTAAACATGACAATGAAATACATATAATGGGAGTAGTTGTAAGGCCCGATATGCGGTACTGTTCCAGATCTAGATGTTTCCATTCAGATCCGGGGACGAAGCACATATCGGTCCCACCGCGACATATGACGAAGTCATATGCCCCGGATTTCTAACATGATATCACAACATTACAGATACAAGGATACAACATCTCATACAATCGGCATACAACTGCCTCGAATACAATGCAACAGCGAAAGATACATGTCTGGGTACAGACTATAAGCAAATGTCTAGTGGCAAAGAGAAAAACATTGATCCCCATAACCACACGGGTCCAGGCCCTCCGCCGGGATCCGCCTAACTAGTCGTCGTCGATTCTCCACGTGAAACGTCGATCACCATACCTGTTGTCGATCAAGAACCCTGAAAAGAGTTTGGGGTAGTATCATGAGTACAGAAGTACTCAGCATCCAACTGTAGTGGTCATCTGACCCAGCAAGGACTTCATCACTCGTCATTCTAGGACAAATAGTAGTTTAAGGTAAGTAAGGGGTAAGTGGTTAGTTTGCTGCCGCACTAGAATTTCTGAAGTGGCTAACGATCTAGAGAGTAAGATAAGAAACCAAGAATTCGATGAGGAATCGCCTCCAACAAGTCTGCTATCCACCTACTTACGCAAGCATAACACCTATCCTATCCTTGTCCTCTTCTTTGCATCCCTACGAAGAAGAAGCAGTCAAGGCACACACACATTGATCAAGTTATATTAAGATTATCTCAGTTGTTGTTGTCTATGAACAAGGAGTAGGTCTCAAGTCGTCCATAACCGTGGACACAGCTTCTCGAAAAGATTTAACCCTGCAGGGGTGTACCAACTGCCCATTACAAGGCTCCGCACGCACGCTCATCTCTCTCAGTTGCTACCCATCATAGGCAACCATTTTATGATTTAGTTCCAAGAGATCCGACACGACAGGTCCCTCTAACTAACAACGAACAAATCCGGGTGGCCCCCGGGGAGTCGACACCCAATCCAAAAGCTGGCCACGCTCTCGGATCGGACTCTTCCGTCTCAACAGGGTTTGGGTTACCGAGACGCCTCACATGAGGCCTCGGGACCTTGCCGGTCAAAGGTGGACCAACAGGGAAACCATGTCTCCGCCGGTCCGGGTTGTTTAAAAACTGCGAGGGGATCCACCAAGCACACACACGGGGTTTCAAATAGTAAATCAGCTCGGTCCACCACTAGAAATGTTTGAAGCTAGATAGGTAAGAAAAGGGGACCCCATAAAATCCCACACGCGGTTAGGCACGCTCAGTCTTAAAACCAATACCCGGAACTCGGATCCTAGGTGACTCGAATGGAACAAAGTGTCGGGGCGGGATAGCCTAGACCTTCCATCCTTCATCGAATATAGTCAACATTATAATAATCATATCATCCACAACAATATAATAATGTGATATCCCAAACCAAGGAGTAACAGGGTAACATCGTAGCATCCTAAGCATGCATACTAAGCAGGGGTTGAGCAACGAGAAATAGTAACATAGCAGTATATGGTTTGCTGGGAGGGGACATGGCTGTATCGGTTTGAAAGAGGCTGTAAACATGTGGTACGATCAAACACCGAACCTAACCTAAACTATCGTGCAAACCGCTGGTTGAAATAGAATGGATCATAAGTAATGTATAGTGCTTGCCAGTTGATAAGTCGGATTCCGAAGGTGTAGTTGATCTCAAGCTCGCATCGTCTCCGAGAGGTACCCGCGGTAGCACATAAGACGGTAAACACTGGAAAGCAATCAACGAGCAAGCATCTATTACTACGAGGCAAACACGATCAAGCATCAACAAGAAGCAACACAAGACATCGCACCTACCGTCGTGTGGGCACCCCGGACTATATGTCCGAAGCGACCAGTTGTGTATATAGTCATGCTCCCATGATCAGTTCGCATGACACACAACTCGATATCATAGTCTCAATGTTCATACAATAACGAATAGAAGTCATACAACAATAAAGTCTTACATGGCCTCATCGGGCTCAAATAGCAGCGGAAAAGCAAAAGCATCAAAGGTAGGGGCGTCACAATCCACAGGGTAGATCCGAGCATAACACGTCCTAGTAGTCGTCGGTAGCATCGTCGTCATATACCTGCTCCTCCAAGCCTGGCCGATGGAATAACCAGGGACAAAGCCGTGAGTACATACAAAGTACTCGCAAACCACCTAAAGAAAGAAACAAAGTTTTGCATACGAAAATAATAGGATGGCTATATGATGGAGTTTTTCATAGGGATTTTCTATCTACTCAAGATCATTATTAAGTTGGCAAAGTTTTAAACTTGGCAGATTTTATTTCCCACAGTGTATTTGGATAAGTCAAGTCCAACCTTTTTCCAACAATATCAACATCATCGTCGCGAACCAAAAACTTGGTACCGGGCTTTCTCATATATTCCCCACAAAGTGTGGCCTCACTAGCTGTCCATGACCGTGGACTTCGGCTACTCGAATAGATTTACACTCTACAGAGGTTGTACACTTTACCCACCACATTCGATACATCCGCCGTGTGTCCCCACGGATCGTCATACTTCAGCATGCGGGTCTCGGATAATCGACCATAGTTTTCCCCTTGTCTGTCCTAGTACAGGTGAATCCACCCCTTGCGTATTGCATGGACTTTCCGTGTGACAGATCATGCTCCTCTTGGACCCAAGCCTGCACCGTAGTCGAAGAGCACCAAGGTTCCTTCCGACACTAAGCCTAGCGAATTTCACCCATCGACTTCGAGGGCTATCGGATTCGTGGAATCACGCATCCATGTGTAGTTATAGGACCCCCGTACTAAGACAAACAAGCTTCCAACTAGCCCTGTCCCATACCAGAGTATAGTGGTTGTACTGTAATGCTAGATTTTGGCGGCACATATAGAGAGTCCCTCCAGACTTTGTCCATGTCCGACGATGTTCCACAAACCCGGCTATACCACCTTCTTAGGTGTATGCCGTACCATATAGGATGAAGTATGACTTTCCAAGTTGTTATGTAATGCTAAATACTAGAGCTGAGTGATGGTCTCGACAGAATGCCGGGATCATCGGGGTTCTACTTAGTTTTTCCCAAATAGGTAGGCTATGGGGTGGTGTGGAGTTTTTCTAATATAACTAATACAATACCAAACCATATGAATATATAATACTAGCATGATACAATATAAGTGATACAAGAAATGTAAAAAAATGGTAATGCGGGGTTTTGAGTTTGACAGTGGCTTGCCTTCCTCGGCGATGTACCCTGGATCGGCTTCTTCGGCGGCAAGGGAGGAGTCTTCACCTGTAGTGTAAGGCGTATCGTCTACACGTTGCGAAAAGAAATTCACCATTACAACGGGGCAATAGCAATGCACACACCACTCAATTTTTCAAACAAAAACACAAGCAACAAAGGACAAAACAATTTCAAGATTTTCTATTTACTAAGATTTAAATTTTATACCACTTCAACAAGGTTAAAATTTATAACAAGGCAAAAGGATAAATTTTGGTGGATTTATTAACATCAATATTAAATAAAACAACTTTAAATAAAAGCAATGTTTTTAATCCATTTTAATCACTAACAGCTTTTAAATTTATTTTATTTTTATTAACTAACATCATAAAAAAAGTGCTACTGACCAGAGGAATTTTTTAATAATAAGCTAATAATTTAATACTACTACTATAAATTCTATAGAAATTAAACTAGAAAAAGAAATAGTAATAAGAGGGTCAAAATTTATCTAAGCTAAATAATATTCTACACATACAGAAAAAAAAATATATTCACAGGAGTATATAAAAATCAACATTACATTTTTAGGGTTAATAGTGAATTGATTAAAACTATTCTTAGCTGCTAAAAGCACAATTAACTAGTTTAAACTAAAGAAATTAACTTGGTACTGCATAAAAATTATTCTAAACATACAGAAAATATAAAACACAATTTTCTAAGCCACACAAAATTTATTTCATAATTTTCTGAGCTACGGTTATTTGTCTAAAATTATTTAAGCTCTCGATATTTAAAACAAAAGAGAAGGGCTCAGCAGGCCGGCCCGGCTATCCTGCGCCCACGGGGGCTTTCACTATTTTTTTTAAAAAGGGCCGAGCCTAGCATAGCGCGTTTTTTTAAACGAAAAGGTACGGCTCGCCCTGGCCGTTGGATCAAGTGTGATCCGACGGCCAAGGGGTCGTCTTCAAGCTCGCGTCCAGACCGAGCACGGGGGAGCTCCCATGGTGGCCAGGGCCGAGCAGGGCCGCACCGGAGGGCATGCGGTGGCCGGCGGCCGGCGGCAGGGGGCGGCCTGGGGGTTCCATTTTTGCGCAAAAGTAGGGCATGCAACGCAGGAAACGGCGGCGCTCATGGCGGACAGTAGGTGTCGGGGAGGCTCACCGGGGGCGTTTCCGGCGACGGCGGGCGGCGTGGAGGGGCGGCGGGCGTAGAGGAGCTCGCCGTGGTCTCGTTTTTGGCAACTGCGGCGGCCGGGGACGTCGGGGATGACCACGGGTCGGGGTAGACGAACGGCGGCGGCTGCGGCTTCTCCGGCGCTCCTCGCCGGCGACTCCTTGTCGGCGTGGCTCCGGCGTGGGGCGGAGGTGGAGAGGCTTGCCGGCCTCTCCCTCCTCTCCTTCTTCTTCTCCCTCCTCCTCCTTCCTTCTTTCTTCCTTCTCCCGCTTCCTCTTCTGCTTCTTTTCTTTCTTCTGTTCGGGACAGGTGTGACCCGTGTGGGGTGGTGCTGGTGAGTGGAGTGAGGTGAGGAGGGGCGCTGGGGGTGGGGTTTTATAGCTGCGGGAGGGTAGTGCTCGGGCGGGAAGAGGAGCGGGCGAGCGCGCGTGCTTCGCACCGGCGATCCGTGGCCTCGACCACGGTTGGGCGAGAAGGCGGCGCGGGGCTGACGTCTCTCCACGGACTTCATCTGCGGGTCCCTCGGCTGACGTCGGGGGGGAGGGTTGTGAGGCTGGTGCGCGGGTCCAAGGGGAGAGAGGTTACCAGAGAGAAGAGAGGGATACGTGAGAGAGAGGAAAGATGGGCTTCGGCCCTAGTAGTGTAGGTATTTTTTTTATAAACCAACAAACCCAGCTTTGCAAAAGCTTCTCTTTCGGTTTGGTTTAAATATGAAACGAAATCTTAAATTTTAAACCTCCAAAATAATTTAAAAAGCTCCAAGAGTATTATTCTAATTTATTTAGAATTTTTAAGATATTTTTAATTGGGTTAAAAAATATATTATTACTATTATAGTAATAGTGATAAATTAATTAGCAGTTTTGAAATATTTTTATTAAATACTTTCTTCTATAGAGGTATTTTTCATTATTTAAATGGTGAATTTATGTGCAAGAAAAACTTTATTTGGTGAAAATATTAGTGATGCTAATATGCTATGGTGGTGATATGTTGGTAGATCAATCTATGTGGTACGTGCTAATTATTTTCATTGGTTGATTCTTTTTAGCATGACCAGGGAAAACAAGTATGGCATTAGCACAAGGCAAGCATGGCATAGCAACAAAGCATAAAGCAAGCATGGCAGGGCAATTTTATTTGCATCACATCACAACTTTAGAAAGTTTTTGTTACCCCTAATTTTTGCAACGCTAATAACAGGGTAATAAAAGTTGGGATGTGACACGTCGAGAGCGGTTGCTAACAATTTAAGTAGAGTACTCGTCACGCACGACGATACCGCACGTTTACGGTGGTTCAAGTTGTTTAGCTACAGGTTATCAACAAAGGTTGTTAACATGGCATCTCACTCAAGCACGGCATAGCACACAAACATGGAAAGAGGTGAAGCATAAGGTAAACTATCTAAGCTAGTCAATTTAAGTGAGGCACGGCCTAAACATGGCATAACACTAAGTACCCCACGACAATTTAAGTAGTTGGTACTGTTTTGTCCTAAACCATATTTTATATTTGTTAACAGCAGCAAACAATAGCATAAACACAAAGTACACGACAAACTAATCAAGTTACACATAAAGAACACCCCAAACGGAGTTACGATTAAAAAGATACAAGCAATACAAGTTTGGAACACAATGTGGCAACATCAGGAAGCAAACTTTAGAGCATTGCATAACCAGGATAATGAATGCAAACATGCTCACAGATGATATGCAATTAAAGTACACATGAAAACGAAGGCATGACAAAAAGAATCATGCAAAAATGCATCATGAAAAACTAATTATACCTCATGCAAAATGCAATAAAACATTACTGGTCTAGGACTTGGTGAAAATCAGGAAAATAGGGTAGAAACTATTATTTTCATGTTGTATAAACAGTGGTAAAACTATATGCAAAAGTGCAGCAACATGACATAGCAATATATGGGCATGAACTAGACATGATGGGGATCAGGTACAAAAAAGAATCAAGGTCATAGGCATCACAGATCAAAAGATATTAAGCTAACAACATGGCATCAGAACGTTACAGACTTAGAGAAAAACAGAGTTGGCTGTCAAAAACAGTGGCATAGCAACTTTGGAGCTCAATAAATAGATGACCAGCAAGCATATTGATGAGGACATGACTACCATAGTTACAGCCACAACCCCTGCTAATATACCTACTGGAGCAATTACTAGAGATCGTGCACACCAATTAAATTATCAGGTACTTTCGCTTCTTGGTAATGTTTCTAATGTTCATGTGAATATGATGCTGCCTAACGTCGATATATTTCTGTTGCTGACAAATGAAGGACCTAGCATGGACAAGAAGGATGAGCATTGGAGCATGTTCAAGCATGAAGATGACGAGGACATAATTATCATGGATATGACCATTAATTCCTCTATATTTGATCAAGAAATGAAGTCAATACAAAGGGGCATGATTGTGTGCTGTACAAGAAGTTATTTCACGTCACTTTTGGCCCAAGAGAAGATAGAGACCAAGTCTTTCACGTCATGGACTCAGATTCGGACTGCAGAGATATACCCAACTTCAAACAGCCGCCGTTTCTACATACGAACTCCAAATTGGGTGATTCTTTTTCTGGTGATAGCTTATCTCGTCTAGTTTCCAACGCAATTGGTTTCACCTTCAAATTCCTTCGGATCGTGGAGATATTGCGAAAACGGTGCGACCCAGCAGCAGAATCCGAATCAAAGTCCAACTCAATAGGTGTTGCATCACCTCCACATGGTCCCAAGTGCCTTATACGACCTAGGTTTAGTTTTAGGACTCCTTGGGACGTCCTTCCACCCCCTTGGCCTCCACCCTTTAGTCATATATAAGTAGATCAACCCCTAGGGTTTTTCTTTGGATTTCTTTTAGTTAAAAAGACTGCTTAGCTAATTGCTGCATCTTCGTGTACTCGGTTTGTGTCCAACGACCAGATCAAGACCGCTTTTGGAATCCCAACTTTATTCATACTTCATCTACATATTCGCAATATTCAGATTGCTTTATCATAGTTCTTGCTTTTCTTCGATTGCTTGCAGGCACTAGACCTTCGTGGTCAGGTTGATCGTGCTCTGGCGTGGTCAATAACCTTCAGGAGATTGGTTTAGCGATTGCTAAGGCGCAACGTCGTTGCACGTTTGTAGTCGGATCGTCAAAGTCGACTCCATCAAATCGTAGTTATCATCTCATCGAAAGATCGGGACACCCCGCCTCTATCACATATCATGACAATGCAATACATGTAATGGAAGTAGACATGATGCTTAACAGTATGCAATTGGAATCACTCAATTCTGATAAACGGTTGCGACGCATCCGTCACCCGAAGTTGCAACAAATTAATAGTTTTCAGCACAACAACACATTAACAGCAAGGTCGCCACTTTGGAGCAAGATTTAATATAGCTAAAGCACCCAAACATGAAAATTTAAAGCATGGGAATGAAGTACTCATGATGCTTAACACATAGGAAAAAGAATCAATGCAATAGGCCTCATGGATGTCTCACAATCATCAACCAAAGTTGCAATAAAATAACAGCAGCAACACACTAACAGGAAATAATAGCAATTAACAGCCTGATGCCCACTTCAACACAGATTACCAACATCTAGATGGCCTCAAATCAAAATGGTCACAAAAGATGAACTGAAGTACACACAATTCTAAACAATTTTTATTTTTGGCGCAACGTGATCCGGGCTACAGATTTACCGCAAATCTACTCGCAAAACAGCATCAGCAGTATAATTTTTCCAGACTTATAAAATATCACAGGGTTCTCAGGGAAAAAGACAAACGGGCCTCACCGAACAGGCCGGCCCAAGAGGCTGCGGGAGAGAGGCCGGCTGGCTGGGCCTTGTGGCGCCTGTGGGCCACGGGCTGGACCTCGGGCTGCTAGGGAGGCGGCGGCCGATCGGATCGGGCTCCCGATCCCGTCCACGGATAGCGGCGGCTCCGGCCGGCTTGGCTCCGGCGCGGAGGGCCACGGCGGCGAGGGAGGCCGGTAACGGAGGGGAACGAGGCGCGTGCGACGAACGAGGTCGCTGGAGGCTGTGGCGCGTGGGGCTCGGCTGCCAGCGAGCTCGAGCAGGAGGGCTGGCGTCCATGGTGCGGGCGGCGTGACCTGCACAGAGGATAGAGGGGCGGTGAGAGGAGGCTTGGAGAGGAAGAGAAGGGAGAGGGAGGAGGAGATGAGGCAGCCGGGGCGCGGCTTGCCGATGCACGACGGTCGGGCGAGCGGCCGGAGGCGGCGGGGAGCTCGGGCGCACGGTGGAGAGGAGAGAGAGGGAGGTTGGGGCCGACGTGGCGCAATCCTGGCCGTCAGATCGGCCGATCTGACGGTCCAGATCCATTGGGTTCATCTCCAGATCTGGGAGCTAGGTTTTGTACGAAAATGGAGGTATTTTTGGGGCAAAGTGGAGGGGGTGGCTGCATTTTTCTTGCTAGGGAAACCCTAGAAAGAGATGGGAGTGTGGTGGTCTTCATATAGCCCAGGTGGCTGGCAGTTTGCAAAAACATCCCCGGTTTTTCTCTCGTGCGCGCGGTGTTTACGTTCCTGACCGCCGGAGGTCCGCAGGACCTCCGATTCGGGTAAAACTTCGAACTGCACGATCAGCGCGTCGAGCCGGAGGCGTTCACCTCGCGCTAGAATCGTTCCGAGAACACTTTCCGGCGCGCTATAAAAATATCTCGTTTAATTATTAAACGGGGTTTTCGTTCCGTTGGCTGCGGCTGGTCTCGTGCGGGTTTTCGCGACGGTGATCTGGTGAAACCCGGTGTCGCAAAGGTCGAGTGTCAGGATGGCAAGGGTCGGTCTCCGTCTGGTACGAGATAAGAGGGGGGAAAATAATTGCCGATCGATAAATCAGGGATGCAAACACCGCAAACAAATCAGACAATCAAACAATTCACACCGAAAACAAAAATTTTAATTTTTGTGAAATCTGGGCTGTTACAATACAACACCACCAACAAGGGATCTCGTCCCGAGATCCTAGACGATCTGGGGGAGAGAGGGGAAGAGAAAAGAGAGTCAAAAATCTTCAACACCACCAACAAGGGACTCTGCTCCATGTCGACGTCGAACTTCGGTCGAGATAAATTTTCCGCAGAGAGACGACATCGTCGGAAGAACGATACCGTCAGTGCCAAGAGGAAGAACGACAGCTAAAACCTGGTCAATGGGATAGTGCTTTTCGACGCAAGTCGTGAAAACACCGGCAAAAGGATTGATGTCAATGGATGACCCAGATGATACCCAAAATCGGAGAAGCTAACGGTACTACAGGAATTCCCACCTGAGCTCGGAATCGAGAAAATACTTCCCAAGCAAAGCATTGTAACGATTTCGATACTCCACACACTCGAGATCCTAGAGTTTGAAGGGGATAAGTCAAGAGTTAAAAACACTTACGATACTTGTCCTAACCAGAGCATGGTAAGGAGTAAAAAGATTCCTACTCTCCGATAACTAACTTACTAACTACAAAATAATTTTTGTCTAGACCCGACTTCGGCCAGAGAAGCGATCCTACGGTCGATAAGGCTCTGATACCAAGTTGTAAGGCCCGATATGCGGTATTGTTCCAGATCTAGATGTTTCCATTCAGATCCGGGGACGAAGCACATATCGGTCCCACCGCGACATATGACAAAGTCATATGCCCCGGATTTCCAACATGATATCACAACATTAGAGATACAAGGATACAACATCTCATACAATCGGCATACAACTGCCTCGAATACAATGCAACAACGAAAGATACATGTCTGGGTACGGACTATAAGCAAATTCGTAGTGGCAAAGAGAAAAACATCGATCCCCATAACCACACGGGTCCAGGCCCTCCACCGGGATCCGCCTACTAGTCGTCGTCAAGTCTCCACGTGAAACGTCGAACACCATACCTGTTGTCGATCAACAACCCTGAAAAGAGTTTGGGGGTAGTATCATGAGTACAGAAGTACTCAGCATCCAACTGTAGTGGTCATCTGACCCAGCAAGGACTTCATCACTCGTCATTCTAGGACAACTAGTAGTTTATTGTAAGGAAGGGGTAAGTGGTGAGGTTGCTTCCGCACTAGCATTTATGAAGTGGCTAACGATCTAGAGAGTAAGATAAGAAACCAAGCATTCGATGAGGAATCGCCTCCAACAAGTCTGCTATCCACCTACTTACGCAAGCATAACACCTATCCTATCCTTGTCCTCCTCTTCGCATCCCAACGAAGAAGAAGCAGTCAAGGCACACACACATGTATCAAGTTATATTAAGATTATCTCAGTTGTTGTTGTCTCTGAACAAGGAGTAGGTCTCAAGTCGTCCATAACCGTGGACACGGCTTCTCGAAAAGATTTAACCCTGCAGGGGTGTACCAACTGCCCATTACAAGGCTCCTCACGCACGCCCATCTCTCTCAGTTGCTACCCATCATAGGCAACCATTTTATGATTTAGTTCCAAGATATCCGAAACGACAGGTCCCTCTAACTAACAACGAACAAATCCGGGCGGCCCCCGGGGAGTCGACACCCAGTCCAAAAGCTGGCCACGCTCTCGGATCGGACTCTTCCGTCTCAACAAGGTTTGGGTTACCGAGACGCCTCACGTGAGGCCTCGGGCCCTCGCCGGTCAAAGGTGGACCAACGGGGAAACCATGTCTCCGCTGGTCCGGGTTGTTTAAAAACTGCGAGGGGATCCACCAAGCACACACACGGGGTTTCAAATGGTAAATCAGCTCGGGCCACCACTAGAAATGTTTGAAGCTAGATAGGTAAGAAAAGGGGACCCCATAAAATCCCACACGCGGTTAGGCACGCTCAGTCTTAAAACCAATACCCGGAACTCGGATCCTAGGTGACTCGAATGGAACAAAGCGTCGGAGCGGGATAGCCTAGACCTTCGATCCTTCGTCGAATATAGTCAACATTATAATAATCATATCATCCACAACAATATAATAATGTGATATCCCAAACCAAGGATTAACAGGGTAACATCGTAGCATCCTAAGCATGCATACTAAGCAGGGGCTGAGCAACGAGAAATAGTAACATAGTAGTATATGGTTTGCTGGGAGGGGACATGGCTGTATCGGTTTGAAAGAGGCTGTAAACATGTGGTAGGATCAAACATCGAACCTAACCTAGACTAGCATGCAAACTGCTGGTTGAAATAGAATGGATCATAAGTAATGTATAGTCCTTGCCTGTTGATAAGTCGGATTCCGAAGGGGTAGTTGATCGCAAGCTCGCATCGTCTCCGAGAGGTACCCACGGTAGCACATAACACGGTAAACACTGGAAAGCAATCAACGAGCAAGCATCTATTAGTACGAGGCAAACACGATCAAGCATCAACAAGAAGCAACACGAGACATCGCACCTACCATCGAGAGCGGTTGCTAACAGTTTAAGTGGAGTACTCGTCACACACGACGATACCACACATTTACGGTGGTTCAAGTTGTTTAGCTACAGGTTGTCAACAAAGGTTGTTAACATGGCATCTCACTCAAGCACGGCATAGCACACAAACATGGAAAGAGGTGAAGCATAAGGTAAACTATCTAAGCTAGTCAATTTAAGTGAGGCACGGCCTAAACATGGCATAACACTAAGTACCCCACGACAATTTAAGTAATTGGTACTGTTCTGTCCTAAACCATATTTTATATTTGTTAACAGCAGCAAACAATAGCATAAACACAGAGTACACGAAAAACTAATCAAGTTACACATAAAGAACACCCCAAACGGAGTTACGGTTAAAAAGATACAAGCAATACAAGTTTGGAACACAATCTGGCAACATCAGGAAGCACACTTTAGATCATTGCATAACCAGGATAATGAATGCAAACATGCTCACAAATGATATGCAATTAAAGTAGACATGACAAGGAAGGCATGGAAAAAAGAATCATGCAAAACGGCATCATGAACAACTAATTATACCTCATGCAAAATGCAATAAAACATTACTGGTCAAGGAGTTAGTGAAAATCAGGAAAACAGGGCAGAAACTGTTATTTTCATGCTGTATAAACAGTGGTAAAACTATATGCACAAGTGCAACAACATGACATAGCAATATATGGGCATGAAATAGACATGATGGGGATCAGGTACAAAAAAGAATCAAGGTCATAGGCATCACAGATCAAAAGATATTAAGCTAACAACATGGCATCGGAACGTTACAGACTTAGAGAAAAACAGAGGTGGCTGTCAAAAACAGTGGCATAGCAACTTTGGAGCTCAATAAATAGATAACGAGCAATCATATCATGACAATGCAATACATGTAATGGAAGTAGACATGATGCTTAACAGTATGCAATTGGAATCACTCAATTCCGATAAACGGTTGCGACGCAACCGTCACCCGAAGTTGCAACAAATTAACAGTTTTCAGCACAGCAACACATTAACATCAAGGTCACCACTTTGGAGCAAGATTTAATATATCTAAAGCACCCAAACATGACAAGTTAAAGCATGGTAATGAAGTACTCCTGATGCTTAACACATAGGAAAAAGAATCAATGCAATAGGCCTCATGGATGTCTCACAATCATCAACCAAAGTTGCAATAAAATAACAGCAGCAACACACTAACAGGAAATAATAGCAATTAACAGCCTGATGCCCACTTCAACACAGATTATCAACATCTAGATGGCCTCAAATCAAAATGCTCACAAAAGATGAACTGAAGTACACACAATATTAAACGATTTTCATTTTGGGCGCAACGTGATTCGTGCTACAGATTTACCGCAAATCTACTCGCAAAACAGCATTAACAGTATAATTTTTCCAGACTTAGAAAATATCACAGGGTTCGCAGGAAAAAAAAACAAACGGGCCTCACCCAACAGGCCGGCCAAAGAGGCTGCGAGAGAGAGGCCGGCTGGCTGGGCGTTGTGGCGCCTGTGGTCCACGGGCTGGACCTCGGGCTGCTGGGGTGGCCGGCCCAAGCCGTGGACCAGGGAGGCGGCGGTCAATCGGATCAGGCTCCCGATCCCATCCACGGCGAGCGGCGGCTCCGGCTGGCTTGGCTCCAGCGCGGAGGGCCACAGCGGCGAGGGAGGCCGGGAACGGAGGGGAACGAGGCGCGGGCGACGGACGAGGTCGCTGGAGGCCGTGGCGCGCGGGGCTCGGCTGCCGGCGAGCTCGAGCAGGAGGGCCGGTGTCCATGGCGCGGGCGGCGCGACCTGCACAGAGGACAGAGGGGCGGTGAGAGGAGGCTGGGAGAGGAAGAGAAGGGAGAGGGAGGAGGAGATGAGGCGGCCGGGGCGCGGCTTGCCGGCGCACGGCGGTCGGGCGGGCGGCCGGAGGCGGCGGCGGCTTCCCACGGCGGGGAGCTCGGGCGCACGGTGGAGAGGAGAGATAGGGAGGTTGGGGCCGATGTGGCGCAATCCTGGCCGTCAAATCGGCGATCTGACAGTCCAGATCCATTGGGCTCATCTCCAGATCTGGGAGCTAGGTTTTGGACAAAAATGGAGGTATTTTTGGGGAAAAGTGGAGGGGGTGGCTGCAATTTTGTGGCTAGGGAAACCCTAGAAAGAGGTGGGACTGTGGTGGTCTTTATATAGCCCAGATGGCTGGCAGTTTGCAAAAACATCCCCGGTTTTTCTCTCGCGCGCGGTGTTTACGTTCCTTACCGCCAGGGGTCCGTAGGACCTCCGATTCGGGTGAAACTTCGAACTGCGCGATCAGGGCGTCGAGCCGGAGGCGTTCACCTCGCACTGGAACCGTTCTGAGAACACTTTCCGGCGCGCTATACAAATATCTCGTTTAATTATTAAACGGGGTTTTCGTTCCGTTGGGTGCGGCTGGTCTCGTGCGGGTTTTCGCGACGGTGATCGTGTGAAACCCGGTGTCGCAAAGGCCGAGTGGCAGGATGGCAAAGGTCGGTTTCCATCCGGTACGAGATAAGAGGGGGGAAAATAATCGCCGATCGATAAATCGGGGATGCAAACACCGCAAATAAATCAGACAATCAAACAATTCACAACGAAAACAAAGTTTTTAATTTTTGTGAAATCTGGGCTGTTACAGTAGACATGATGCTTAACAGTATGCAACAAGAATCAATGCAATAGGCCTCATGGATGAGTCACAATCATCATGCAAACTTGCAATAAAATAACAGCAGCAATAATTGACAGAAATAATTGCAGTTAACAGTCTGATGCCCACTTCAACAGAGATTAACAACATCAAGATGTCCTCAAATCAAAAAGCTCACAAAATATGGATTGACGTACACACCAAACTAAACCATTTTCCTTTTGGGCGCAAAGCGATCCGGGCTGCGGTTTGTTCGCAAATCTACTCGCAAAACGCAATCAGTAGCAGGTTTTTAGAGACTTCGCAAAATAACAGGGAAAAATACGAAAAGGAAAAGGGGAAAAAATAGACCATGCGGGCCGCGGCCCAACAGGCCGGGGTGGGCGGCGCATAGCGCAGCTGCGCTCTAGGTGGAAGGAGCTGGTTGGGCCGAGGGTTCACGCTGGAGGTGGGCCAGCCCATGCGGCCTCGGCAAATGGAGGCAGCGGCCTCGTCGCCGTTCCAGGCACGAGATGCCGGCGGCGGCGTCCTACGCCGGCGACGGGCGGCGCGTCGAGGTGGTGCAGGGGGGTCCGGTGATGGGCGGCACCACGGATCCGGACGGAGGAGGTCAAGGGGAGGCGGCGCATCATCTCGGCGGATACCGGGAGGAGGAGCTTGGCTCGCGGCTCCCATGGCGCGCCAGCCATGGGGAGAACGTTGGCGGCGCGAGCTCCGGTTGCCTGCGAGGAGGAAGAAGGCAGGTGTTGGTAAGAGGGAGGAGGAGAGGGGCTCGCGCGGGGAAGAGGAGAGGGCGACCTGGTCGGCAGCGTTCACCTCGTGCTGGAACCGTTCCGAGAACACTTTCCGGTGCGCTATAAAAATATCTCGTTTACTTATTAAACGGGGTTTTTCGTTTCGTTGGCTGCGGCTGGTCCCGCACGGTTTTCGCGACGGTGATCGGGTGAAACCCGGTGTCGCAAGGTCGAGTGTCAGGGTGGCAAGGGCCGGTCTCCATCCGATACGAGATAAGAGGGGGGAAATAATCTCCGATTGATAAATCGGGGAAGCAAACACCGCGAACAAATCAGACAATCAAACAATTCACACCGAAAACAAAATTTTTAATTTTTGTGAAATCTGGGCTGTTACAATACAACACCACCAACAAGGGATCTCGTCCCGAGATCCTAGACGATCCGGGGGAGAGGGGGAGAGAAAAGAGAGTCGACAATCTTCAACACCACCAACAAGGGACTCTGCTCCATGTCGACGTCGAACTTCTATCGAGATAAATTTCCGTAGAGAGACGACAACGTCGGAAAACGAAACCATCGTGATATCAAGAGGAAGAACGATAGTTGAAAGTGACGATCAAGGGAAGCATTCTCACTGAAATCGTGAGGATACTGGGCAAGAGGACTAAAGTCAACAGATGACCAAGATATAAACCAGAGTCGGACAGACTAAAGGTACTACAGGATTTCCCAACCTGAGATCGGAATCGAGACAATACGCTGCAAGCAAGGCATTGTAACGATTTTGATACTCCACACACTCGATATCCTAAAGTTTGAAATGGGATAAGACGAGAATTAAAACACTAACGACACTTGTCCTGACCAGAGCATGTGATGAGGACATCTCTACTAATGTTACACCCACATCTTCACCAACTACACATACTGGACCAGTTACTAGAGCACGTGCACGTCAACTAAATTATCAGGTACTTTCGTTTCTCGCGAATCCTTCTAATGTTCATGAACATATGATGCTACCTAAATTAGATACTTTTGTTTTGCTTATGAATGAAGGACCTAGCATGGACAAGAAGGACGGTCATTGGAGCGGGATCAAGCATGGAGAAGAAGGTGCGCGCGCGGGAAATAACAATGGAGCTTCCAGTGGGGATTTTCGCACTTTGAAGCCACCATAAGGCATGCAAGAAGGCTTGGACGAAATACACGAGATGCCACTTCATTATTTTCGTCCAAGAGCAATTATAGGTGCTGCATCACCTTAATATTGGGCTGGGCCCATGTAATTTCGAAATACCACATTATATGCTGTTTTTAGAGTCCGTATGTGTGGGGAAACCGAGTTAGGGTTGTTTTCGGGCCCCACCTCCAAGGGGTCACGAAAATCCCCTCTGTTCCCCCATATATACAGCCCTTAGGGCGTCGTTTAGACTTGGGTTTTAATTAGATTTAAGTTAGCCATAGCCGCAACTTCGAGCTCCTCGTTTGTGTCATCCGACCAGGCCAAGACCTCATTGGAACCCCAACTTTCGTAATCATTCATCTTATATTCGCAATATCCAGATTGCAATTCTTAGTTCTTGCCTGTTCTTCGATTGCTTGCAGGAATTAGACCTTCGTGGTCAGGTTGATCGTGCATCCGCGGGATCAATAACCTCTCGGAGTTGGTTTAGCGATCGCTAAGGCGCAACGTCTTCGCACGTTCGTAGTCGGATCGTGAAAGTCGCCTCCACCATAATCGATCTCCACCATCTCATCGAAACATCGGGACACCTGACCACGAAGGTCTAATTCCTGCAAGCAATCGAAGAACAGGCAAGAACTAAGAATTGCAATCTGGATATTGCGAATATAAGATGAATGATTACGAAAGTTGGGGTTCCAATGAGGTCTTGGCCTGGTCGGATGACACAAACGAAGAGCTCGAAGTTGCGGCTATGGCTAACTTAAATCTAATTAAAACCCAAGTCTAAACGACGCCCTAAGGGCTGTATATATGGGGAAACAGAGGGGATTTTCGTGACCCCTTGGAGGTGGGGTCCGAAAACAACCCTAACTCGGTTTCCCCACACATACGGACTCTAAAAACAGCATATAATGTGGTATTTCGAAATTGGGCCCAGCCCAATATTAACGTGACGCAGCACCTATAATTGCTCTTGGACGAAAATAATGAAGTGGCATCTCGTGTATTTCGTCCAAGCCTTCATGCATGCCTTATGGTGGCTTCAAAGTGCGAAAATCCCCACTGGAAGCTCCATTGTTCTTCCCCGCGCGCGCACCTTCTTCTCCATGCTTGATCCCGCTCCAATGACCGTCCTTCTTGTCCATGCTAGGTCCTTCATTCATAAGCAAAACAAAAGTATCTAATTTAGGCAGCATCATTTGTTCATGAACATTAGAAGGATTCGCAAGAAACGAAAGTACCTGATAATTTAGTTGACGTGCACGTGCTCTAGTAACTGGTCCAGTATGTGTAGTTGGTGAAGATGTGGGTGTAACATTAGTAGAGATGTCCTCATCATCCTCCCCTTCTTGAATTGAAGTCGTCCTCGACGGAAGCTCATTATCTTCTCCCAAATAAGGTTTCAAATCTGCAATGTTAAATGTGGGACTAACCCCAAAATCTGCAGGTAGCTCAAGTTTATATGCATTATCATTAATTTTCTGTAAAACCTTAAAGGGACCATCAGCTCGTGGCATTAACTTAGACTTGCGCAAATCAGGAAACCTATCTTTACGTAGATGTAACCAAACAAGATCTCCTGGTTCAACCACAACATGCTTTCTACCCTTATCACCAGCAATCTTGTATCTAGCATTCATTTTCTCAATGTTTTCTTTAGTTAACTCATGCATTTTTAATATCAATTCAGCACGTTGCTTAGCATCAAAATTAACCTTCTCCGAAGATGGAAGAGGAAGCAAATCAATAGGTGCACGAGGTAGAAAACCATAAACAATCTCAAAAGGGCACATTTTAGTGGTAGAATGAAATGAACGATTATAAGCAAATTCAATATGAGGTAAACATTCTTCCCACATTTTTAAGTTACTCTTTAAAACAGCCCTAAGCATAGTAGACAAAGTCCTATTGACTACTTCAGTTTGTCCATCAGTTTGGGGATGACATGTAGTACTAAAAAGTAGTTTAGTCCCCAACTTAGCCCATAAGCATCTCCAAAAATGGCTAAGAAACTTAGTATCACGATCCGAGACAATAGTATTGGGCACACCATGTAAGCGAATAATCTCTCGAAAGAATAAATCAGCAACATTAGCAGCATCATCGCTTTTATGACATGGTATAAAATGTGCCATCTTAGAAAATCTATCCACGACAAAAAATATGCTATCCCTCCCGTTCTTTGTTCGAGGCAAGCCTAAAACAAAGTCCATGGATATGTCCTCCCACGGAACACTAGGTACAGGTAAAGGCATGTATAAACCATGAGGATTGAGTCGTGACTTAGCTTTTTGACATGTAGTGCAGCGAGCAACAAAACGCTCAACATCCCGTCTCATCTTTGGCCAAAAGAAATGTGTAGCAAGTACGTCCTCCGTCTTCTTCACGCCAAAGTGTCCCATTAATCCTCCTCCATGCGCCTCCTATAGCAACAAAAGACGAATAGAGCTAGCTGGAATGCATAGCTTGTTAGAACGGAACACAAACCCATCATTAAGCACAAACTTGTTCCATGTTTTACCCTCTCTACAATTCTGCAAAACATCTTTAAATTCCGCATCATGTACATATTGATCTTTGATTGTCTCCAAACCGAATATCTTGAAGTCAAGTTGTGAAAGCATAGTATAACGACGAGACAAAGCATCAGCAATAATATTATCTTTCCCCTTCTTGTGTTTAATGACATAAGGGAAAGTCTCAATAAATTCAACCCACTTAGCATGTCTACGATTAAGTTTTGCTTGACTTCTTATGTGTTTCAAAGATTCATGATCAGAATGTATAACAAATTCTTTGGGCCATAAATAATGTTGCCAAGTTTCTAATGTCCGAACAAGAGCATATAATTCCTTATCATAAGTAGAATAGTTCAGACTAGGCCCACTCAATTTTTCAGAAAAGTATGCAACAGGTTTAGCATCTTGCAATAACACACCTCCCAAACCAATACCACTAGCATCGCATTCAAGCTCAAAAGTCTTTCTAAAATCAGGAAGTTGGAGCAAAGGAGCATGTGTTAACTTATCTTTCAAGACCGTGAAGGCTTCTTCCTGTGCGGTACCCCAAGTAAAAGGCACATCCTTGCGTGTAAGCTCATTGAGAGGTGCAGCAATGGTGCTGAAATCTCTCACAAAACGCCTATAGAATCCAGCGAGGCCAAGAAAACTCCTCACTTGTGTGACCGTTTTGGGCTGCGGCCAACTCTCAATCGCCTCGATCTTGGCTTTATCAACTTCAATTCCCTGCGGAGTAACAACATAGCCAAGAAACGATACTCGGTCGGTGCAAAAGGTGCACTTCCCAAGGTTACCAAACAAACGTGCATTACATAGAGCAATAAAAACAGCACGTAAATGATCCAAATGTTCCTCCAAAGATTTGCTATAAATCAGTATATCATCAAAATAGACTACCACAAATCGTCAAATGAAAGCACGTAAAACCTCGTTCATTAATCTCATGAAAGTGCTAGGTGCATGCTGCAGAACCAGGGTGCTCAGAGGAATGATCGTCCACAGTACACCACACTGCAGCAGTTCCTTGCGATCAGCCCTCCCAGGTTCTCCGAGGCTCGAGACCCGCTGGAGGCGGATGACTGGATTGCAGAGATCAAGAAGCACTTCAATGCCAACACCGTCAGACCCGTCGACTACGTCACCTTCGCCTCCTTCCAGCTTCAGGGTGCAGCAGGCAGTTGGTTCTCGACGTACAAGGCCAACAAGGGTGATGCAGGGATCACGTGGGATGACTTCGTCAACGATTTCAGAGGTGCTCATATTCCCAGTGGTCTGATAGAGAGGAAGCGCGAGGAGTTCTTAGCTCTGAGGCAGGGGGACAGGTCTGTGCAGGAGTATAACCTGGCCTTCGTCAGGCTTGCCAGGTATGATCCAGAGGAGGTCTCGTCAGAGGCCAAGCGCATTGCCAGGTTCCGCGGTGGTCTTGCACCGGACATCAAGTATGCGCTCACCTTGTCCACGCCGAGCCTGTTCTCAGAGTTCGTCGACCAGGCTATCAGGCAGGAGTCAGCTGAGGCAGAGCGTTCCGCAGAGAAGAGGAAACAGAGAGAGCACAGTTCAGCAGTGATGGTCCACAAGAAGGCCAAGTCCTGGGTTACAGAGTCACAGCCTCAGCCGCAGCGTCAGCAGTTCCAGCAGAGGGGGGTAGTTGTCCGCACTTTTGCCCGCCCTCCCGTCCCAGTGCAGCACGGACCTCGCTCTACTCCACCCTACGCGAGGCCGCCTGCTCCACAGGGCCAGCCCAGGCCTGAGATCACGTGCTTCAAGTGTGGCAAGCCGGGCCACAAGTCTCCGCAGTGCACCGACCCTCGTTACGCCAGGATGCCTCCGCCCCCACCTCGCTCTACACCGAGCAACGCGATGGTGCGGGCCCAGCCACGAGCGCTCAGGGTGAACAACATGACTGTGGCAGAGGCTCAGCAGTCGTCTGAGATTGTGCTTGGTAGGTTGCTTGTATGTTCAGTTCCAGCGACAGTTTTGTTTGATTCCGGAGCTTCTCATTCCTTCATATCCAACGCTTTTGCTATGTCACTTGACCTTCCGAGAGAGCAGTTGCCTCGACCACTCTCAGTTTGTTCTCCGGGCTCTAGAATGGAGTCTTCCAGAGTTGTTCCAGATGTTGAGATCAGTATTCAGGGTGCTATCTTTTCGGCCTCCCTGATTGTCTTGCCCCGTTCAGACATTGATGTCATCTTGGGCATGGATTGGCTTGTCAAGTACAAGGCCAAGATTGATTGTCCGTCCAAGACCGTGTTGCTGACGCACGATTCAGGCGCAGAGATTTGGTACACTTGTGGCTCGACAGTGGGATCAACACAGTTGTACGCTCTGAACGCTGGAGTGGCTCCATTGATCGAGGAGGTCAGAGTTGTTCGAGAGTTCCCAGATTTCTTTCCAGAGGAGTTGTCAGGTATTCCACCCGTGCGTGCTATCGAGTTCGTGATCGAGCTAGAACCTGGTACACAGCCGATATCTCGGCAACCTTACAAGATGTGTCCAGAAGAGCTGATTGAGTTGAAAGAGCAATTGGTGAAGCTTGAGAAGGATGGGCTCATTCGTCCGAGCACTTCTCCTTGGGGTGCCCCGTGTCTTTTTGTGAAGAAGAAAGATGGTACTAGTCGGTTGGTTCAAGACTACCGTGGTATCAACAAGAAGACGATCAAAAACAAATACCCTTTGCCCAACATCAATGACTTGTTTGAACAGTTGCATGGAGCAAAGGTGTTTTCAAAGCTTGATCTAAAGATGGGGTACCACCAGATTCGTGTCCGTGAGGAGGACATTCCCAAGACAGCCTTCCGCACTCGTTATGGACTGTACGAGTTTACGGTCATGACGTTTGGCTTCTCAAACGCACCTCCGACGTTCATGAGGGCCATGAACTATCTGTTCCAAGAATGGCTAGATGTGTTCGTACTCCTCTACCTCGATGACATCCTTGTCTTTTCCAAGTCAGAGGCTGAGCATGAGGAGCATCTCAGATTGGTGTTGCAGAAGTTGAGAGATCACCAGTTTTATGCCAAGTTCTCCAAGTGCGAGTTCTGGATGAATAAGGTCAACTTTCTTGGCCATGTCATTTCCTCAGAAGGCATTGCTGTTGACCCAGACAGAGTCCGGACGATTCAAGATTGGACTCCGCCGAAAAATGTCAAGCAGTTGAGGAGCTTTCTCGGACTTGCCAGCTATTGCAGGAAGTTTGTCGAGAATTTCTCCAAGATAGCAAAGCCGATGACCGAGTTGTTGTGCAAGGGCAAGAAGTACTCTTGGTCACAGGCTTGCCAGGCAGCTTTTGATGAGTTGAAGCTAAGGCTGACCACATCTCCGATCCTTACACCGCCAGATGAATCACAGCCGTTTCAAGTTTTCTGTGACGCCTCGTTGAATGGCCTTGGCGGAGTGTTGATGCAGGGAAGGAATATTGTGGCGTACACCTCGAGGCAGTTGAAGCAGGCTGAGAGGAACTATCCGACCCACGATCTTGAGCTGGCTGGGGTGATTCATGCGTTGGTAACTTGGCGACACCTCCTCCTAGGGAGGAAGGTTGATGTGTTCACCGATCACAAAAGCTTAAAGTACTTGTTCACGCAGCCTAACCTGAACTTGAGGCAAAGGAGGTGGCTCGAGACTATTACTGAGTACTCCGTGGATATTCAGTATACGCCTGGCAAGGCGAATGTCATAGCCGATGCGTTGAGCCGCAAGGGTGATTGCAACAGTGTCCAGGTGCAGAAGATACACCCTGATTTGTGTGAGGCCTTTCGAAGGCTCAATCTTGAGCTAGTTCCAGCAGGCTATCTAGCCAACCTTGTGGTAGAGCCCACTATCCGTGAGAAGATTCGTGAAGCTCAGTCGGGTAGCTTGATGATTCAGAAAGTCAAGCAGGGTGTTGCCGCCTCAGTTCCGAAGTACGGTTGCTTTTCAGTGCATAATGACGGCACCGTGATGTTCGAGGAGAGAGTTGTTGTTCCCAAGTAAGGGGGTCTCAGAGAGGTCATTTTGAAAGAATCCCATGACTCAAAACTGTCTATACACCCTGGTAGCACCAAGATGTATCAGGACCTTAAGCAGAGCTTTTGGTGGACTCGTATGAAGCAGGATGTTGCCCGTTTTGTCTCCCAGTGTGATGTGTGCAGAAGAGTGAAGGCACAGCATCAGAAGCCTGCAGGGCTACTTCAGCCAATCGAAATTCCGGAGTGGAAATGGGACCACATTGAGATGGATTTCATCACAGGTTTTCCTTTGTCGCAGAAGAAGAACAATGCCATCTTTGTTGTCATTGACAATCTCTCCAAAGTTGCCCACTTCTTCCCAGTGAAAGACTCCATTTCAGCAGCTCAGTTGGCGGATTTGTACACCGCACGAGTTGTATCTTTGCATGGCATCCCCAAGAAGATCAGTTCTGATCGAGGCAGTCTTTTCACCTCCAAGTTCTGGCAGGCCTTCCAGAAGGCGATTGGTACGACAGTGTTGTTCAGTACCGCTTATCACCCTCAGACCAGTGGGCAGGTTGAGCGTGTAAATCAGATTCTTGAGGACATGTTGAGGGTATGTGTCATCTCGTTTGGTATGAAGTGGGAAGAGTGCTTGCCGTATGCTGAGTTCTCTTACAACAACAGCTATCAGGCAAGTCTGCAAGCAGCGCCGTTTCAAGTCTTGTATGGCCAAAAGTGCAGGACACCTTTGAACTGGTCCGAGACAGGTGAGAGGCAACTGTTCGGTCCAGATGTGATCCAAGAGGCAGAGGACAGAGTGAAGATTGTCCGAGAGCACCTAAAGGCAGCACAGTCTAGGCAGAAGGCCTATTATGACAAGAAGCACCATGGTGTTGACTTCAAAGTTGGTGACTTCGCGTACCTCAAAGTGTCTCCACTTCGGGGCACTCACCGCTTTGGGATCAAAGGCAAGTTGGCTCCCAGGTTCGTTGGTCCGTTCCGCATCCTCGAGACTCGGGGACCTCTAGCGTTCCGCCTCGACCTTCCAGACAGCTTGGCTATGGTGCATGATGTGTTCCACCTGTCTCAGTTGAAGAAGTGTTTTAAGCAGCCAGAGCAGGCAGTGGACTTAGGCGAGATCCAGCTCAGTGCGGATCTTTCTTACTCAGAGCGTCCAGTCCGTGTTCTTGACTCGTCCGAGCGCAAGACTCACAACAAGACCGTCAAGTTTCTCAAGGTGCAGTGGGCACATCACTCGGAGAAGGAGGCAACGTGGGAGCGTGAAGATCATCTCCGTTCGGAGTATCCCGAGCTTTTTCATGCTTAGATCTCGGGACGAGATCCTGTGTTGGTAGGGGAGAGCTGTAACAGCCCACATGTAATGAGCTGCAAACACCATGTAATTTACTTTCTCTGTTGGACTTGTAACTTGGCATGGTGGAGGTTTATGTCATTTCATGTGGTGATTTAAATTGGCATTGAGATTGGAGTCATGTTGGGTTGATTTCTTTTGCATCCAAAGTGGTTCAAGAAGGGCAGTCATGAAATTTTCCTTGCCACATGCTTACTCCTCTTGATCCCAAACTTGAACTAGCCATTTCATTTCATATGGCAAGAGTTTTAAAATCCCCAAGGCATTTTTGCCACCACCAAAAACAGTAGCCCTAGTTCAAGTGTTTTTGAATTCAAAAACAGGGGCCACATTTCTGTTGTTGCCAAAATTGGTCAAACCAATTTTGAAAAATCTAGAAAAATGCAAGGATTAAGAATTTCAAACTCATGGAATTTTGAACCTTCTATTTTTCTCTCAAAAACTCTTCAAAGTCCTTTTCTATTTAATTTTAAATAGAAAAGGGTACTGTTTTGCTTGTGGAGAATTTTCACTGCATGCATAAATGGCCAAACCAATTTTGGGTGTTCAAACATCTTTTTAGGGGTTTTCTAAAAATATTTGGAATATTTTTTAAAATGCCCTAGCCCCTCTCCTTTCTCTTTTCTCCTGCTGTTTTTTTTCTTTGCCATGGGAAAAAGAAAAGGAAAAGGAAATACAGGAGCTGGGCCTCCTTCTCTTTTCTCCCAGCCGGCCAGGCCACCTGGGCCGTTTTCGCCTCAGCCCACCTGGACGAAGCGGTACGCCCCCTGTCTTCTTCCTCTTTCCAGCGGGGCGACCTCCTTTTCCCCTCCTCTCTCTCACAGAGCTTGCCACGGCGGCAGTGGAGCCCCAGCTCCAGGGAGAGGCGCTCCCCTCCTTTTAAGCGCCGCGAGAGGAGCCCCAGGAAACCCTAGGACCCATTCCCGTAGCCCCCTTCTCCCGCCGCCGCCGCCATGACGAATTCGGGGCTCCCCTGTTCTTCAGTGGCTGCCGGATGGGTTCGTTGATTTCGCCGAGCTCCGACGCCGTCGTCGTTCAGGAGTCCGTGCTGCGCGCCTTCAGCGTCGTCTTCGTCCTCTCCGACCCGTGGATCCGCGAAGGAGCAAGGCGGCCGCTTCTTCCTCCTCTGCTTCCACGGACCGCCTCCGTCTTGACGCCGCAATTTGACTTCTTCCCCTCCCCGGACGCCGAGCTCGTCTCCAACCTCCCCGATGTGAGGATTCATTGCCCCTTCCCGCCGAGTTCCTCCTCGCTAGTCGGTTAGCAGCACCGTAGCAGAGCGCCTCCGTGAGCGTGGGTGCCGTGCCCGTGTACAGACGCCGTGGCCGATCCGTGTCGCCGTCGAGCAGGAACCGCACCCCGCGCGCTCTGCGTGCGGCCAGTGCGTGCGCAGCGTAGCCGGGGGCCGTGCGCGTCGTCAAGCCGACGCCTTTTTCAGTTTCGTAGCTGATGCGCCGCCCCCTTTTTCCGACGAGCCTGGCGACGCCGCCGTGGAGCCCACGGTCCGACGCCAAGGTGATTTGGACTCCTGGATGTCCCGTCTGGACATCCCCGGCGTCAGTGGAGTCGCCGGTGGGCTGTAGTGGACGCCCTCGTCGCCGGAAGTCCGCCGCGTGCGAGCTGCCTGAAAAAATTCAGTCCGCAGCGCAACAGCGTGTTTTTTTTCCTTCAGTTAACTCCTGGAGAGGATATGTCTTCTCCGAGTCGCGCTTCTGAACGTGAGCCACTTCGTAGTCGAGCTGGTGGGCGCGTTTTAGGAGGACCGCGAGGTCGCAGGTTCGAATCCTCCGGGGGCTAGCCCCGTTTTTCTTTTTTTTGTTGAGCGTTGTCGTCGAAGGGGTGGCTCGGCCCACGGGAGGGATACTGGGTCAGCCCAGTATGCGTCCAGAGGAAGCAGCCCAGTGGCCAAGCCCTCCTTTTTTTTTTAGTTGTTTTCTTCTTTTCTGTTTTATATCTTTTCTAATTTAAAAATTCAATTGAATTTGCATTTCAAAATTCAAATCTGAATTTGTCCAAGTAGTCAGACAGGGGCATCCCATATATGTTTTTGGGGTAATTTGAGCTACTGAACACAGTGGTGAGATTCATTTTAGCATCTGACCCCTTCTAAAAATTGAAGTCTGGTCATTTTGCAAATAAACCCCTTCTGCTTTTCTTTATTTTGGTAAGTTGGTTCCAGTTTTAAATTGCCCATGTCATATATGATTTTTGGGTAGTTTTGCACAAGGAGTTGCATGGTGATGATGATTTAATCATCTGAGCCCTTGTCAAAATTCATGTGGTGCAATTTTGCACTCAGCCCCCTGAACTTCGGTTGAATTTGCAACTGCCCTTGCAAATTCAAATGGAGGCATGTCATATATGTTTTTGGGGTGTTTTCCTGCAAGGATTCCAATGGTGAGGTTCTCATGGTGTGTTGTGCCACTCATGAAAACAAGGTGTGTCACCTGATCCAGAAGCTTCCAAAACTTTTGACTGCAACAACTTCAGCTTCAGTGCATCTGAAAATTGTTGTCCCTTCAGTTTTTCAAAATCTTGTTCCATGTCCTCTCCAATTCTTCTTTCCCAAGTCAGCCCCAACATTGCCAATGTGTGTGGCTGGTTTCCAACTTTTGTTGCACCTATCTGTGTGTCAATTTCACCGACACTACTCCGTCTCCGGAATCATTGCTTTATTTTCCATGTTATTTAAATTCCTGTAATGCTTGTTGCTCTTGTCATGCTATCATGCTACTTACACCTAAGATAGGGCTCAGACCAAAGCCATTACAATGTAAATAAAATGCATATGAAAGTGATGACTTGTCGTCATCACCTTCATTTAAACTTGACTAGACAGGGTCATATCATGTAAATAAAACTTGATCATGCCATCCTTGTTTGAGTTGCATCTGTTGCTTACTTGTGTGCCTTTTCCTGCCGGTACCTTACGCTAGCACCTGAGACCGCCGAGGAGACTTACGTGGAGCTGTCCGACACCGAGCCCGAGGGTACCGTGAGTGCTGCTTCGACTACCTTACCAGGAAAAGGGGAGATCTGTGTCATTACTTTATAACTTTCTGCTCATGCCTAGCTGTAGATCTAGAACGTTATTGCTTGATCCTATCTACCTATATGCCATGTTTAAAACCATACAGCCATGATCCCCACATCCCAGCAAACCATTGTACTGCTAAGTTACCGTTGTTCAGCCATTGCTTAGTATGGATAGAAAACTTGCTGCTTACCTTATATAATTATGGTTGGGATATCATGCTATAACAGAAGTTGGTTGATATTTATTACTGTTAAATGATGTTAATTTATATTCGACAAAAGGTGGAAGGCTGGACTATTCCCGTCTGGTGCTTTGTTCCATTTGAGTCACCTAGGACCCGAGTTCCGGGTATTGGTTCTTTGATCGAGCGTGCCTAATCGTGTGTGGGGTTTTATGGGGCCCCCTGGTCTTACCTACCTAGCTTCGTACATTCTAGTGGTGGCCCGAGCTGATTTACATTTGCAATGTGTGTGTGCTGGTTGGATCCCCAGTTGTTTCCAAACCAAACCAGGGCCAGGAGGACATAGTTTCTTGGCTGGCCCACCTTGTCCGGCTGAGGACCCGGTCTCATAAGAGAGCTAACCGGTTATCCAAACCTGCGACAGACGGTAGAGACCAATTCGAGAGCGTGGCCAGCTTTTTGAGTTGGGTGTCGACTCACCGGGGGCCACCCGGATTTGTGCGTTGTTAGTTAGAGGGACTCTGACGTTCCGGAGTTTCAGGCGCTTACCTAGCCAAGTGGAAACCGGGCGTACATGCGACGTCTATAATGGACAGTTGGTACACCCCTGCAGGGTAAATCTTTTCGAAAAGCCGTGTCCGCGGTTATGGACTACTTGAGACCTACTCCTTGTTCATAGAATAACATCAATTATAAACATGCTATAAAAACTTGACAAACCGTGTGCGTGCCTTGGTTGTCTTTCTTCGTCCAGGGGGACCGAGAGAGAAACGAGGTTGTGTTATGTTTGCGTAAGTAGGTGGATAGCCGACTTATGACGCGTTGTCAACGTAACTTCTTGTATCTCCTCTTTATTCTAATAGAACGAGTAGCCACCATATATGCTAGTACGGCTACAATCTGTCTATACCTTTACCTTACCTGCAGCGTTAGTTATTCCGTAATGATATGTTCTCACCCCCGTTTACTTTTCCGCTTTTACCGCTTTGCCTGATCGGCCGCTGCAGTGGACTACTACCTTGACCCCAGCACTGGACGATACTTCGTGGAGGTGCCCCCGGAGGATGACGACGAGTACGACTACACCGACCAGTAGGATCCTTTAGTTGGGCTCAGACGTTTCCGTGGGTGGATTTATGTGTAGCCCTCTCTAGGGCAATTTGGATCTTGACCGTACCCGGTCCATGCTTGCTTCCGCTTGATGTATTAATGAGATGTACTCATGATTTTGTTGTATTATTAGACAGTGGCGTTGTATGCCCTGCTCTATTTATCTCTATATGTATTTCCTTTCTTGTAGAGTTGTGTTTTTATACCTGTTGTCGAGAATCCGGCAGCGACACGAGTGCGAGTGTCGTGCGCCGGTGGCGTTTGATGCGCTTCTAACTCCGACCGGACGCGAAAGCGACTAGTTAGAGTTAGTACCGCATCAGGGGCCTTACAACAAGTATCTTGCTATCCATCAAATCTTAACTTGTTTTGGATGTCATTTGGATTTACTTTTGCTTTGGTATTTATTCTTCTCTTTTGCTATCATTATGACGAGTAGGGAGTGACGATGTTGGACATTTGATAGATTCAAGTTACCAAAGATGGACTCAACAACGAAGGCATGCATGACGATGTTGGATCGATCCCCACCCTCCCCATGTGCCATGGATGTCGGTATTGCCCCGTTCCCTTCTCGTTTTGGTTCATTCTCTTGAACTTTGTGTTTAGGGCAATACTTGTAGATCCACTAGGTTTTTGGCTAAACCTAGGCAATTTGAGAACTTAGAAAGATTGCTAGATAGGAATGAAGTACATGTGTTGGATTGGTTTGAATCTTTGGAACCCCGGTAGTACCGGATCTAAGATTCGTGCTCATAGGCACCAGGGCGGTACTACCGCTAGTACCCGTGCGGTACTACCGCTGGTCCGAGCGGTACTACTGCCTAGAGGTACTACCGCTTTGATAGAGGCGAAGGTGTCCCGATGTTTCGATGAGATGATGGAGATCGATTTTGGTGGAGTAGACTTTCACGACCCGACTACGAACGTGCGAAGACGTTGCGCCTTAGCAATCTCTAAACCAACTCTGAGAGGTTATTGATCCCGCGGATGCACGATCAACCTGACCACGAAGGTCAATTCCTGCAAGCAATCGAAGAACAAGCAAGGTCAATTCGTGCATCCGCGGGATCAATAACCTCTCGGAGTTGGTTTAGCGATTGCTAAGGTGCAACGTTTTCGCACGTTCGTAGTCGGGTCGTGAAAGTCTACTCCACCAAAATCGATCTCCATCATCTCATCGAAACATCGGGACACCTTTGCCTCTATCACTGTAAGAATGAGCGGTTGAAGTAGATGGTGGTGCAGCAGGACGTGTGGATGTAGAAGGTCCACGCGATGTCGATGATGTATTTCGTCCTGCAGAAAAGTTAGGTCTCGTAGCGGCCTGTCGATCCTGCACTTCACGTTCAGCTTTACAAGCAAGATGAAACAAACGAGTAATAGTAGCATAGTCCTTGTATTCTAGAATAGTTTGTATCTCCCTGTTTAAGCCACCTATAAAACGTGCAAACATAGCTTCATTATCCTCTACTAGGCCACATCTAATCAATCCAGTTTGTAATTCTTGATAATATTCCTCTACAGAATTTTTTCCTTGTCTCAAACCCTGTAATTTTTGTAGCAATTCACGTTGATAATAAGGAGGAACCCAGCGAGTACGCATAGCATTTTTTAAAGCAGCCCAAGTAGCTGGAATATTATTAGCATGCAATCTACAATGTTCAGACCACCAAATAGATGCAAAACCCGTGAATTCACAAACAGCAGCAGTAACACGTCTATTCTCAGGATATTGTAAACATGTAAAGCGTTGTTCAGTTTCTAACTCCCAAGTAAGATAAGCATCAGGAATATATCTACCCTCAAACGGCTTAAGATTCAATTTAAGTTTAGGCACATTAGTTTGAGATCACCTGTTCGGTTTGTGATCTCTCCGTAGCCAGATTAGTTTGAGTTGTTTAGAGTCGGATTTCACCTTGATACCACTTGATAGAGGCGAAGGTGTCCCGATGTTTCGATGAGATGATGGATATCGATTTTGGTGGAGTAGACTTTCACGACCCGACTACGAACGTGCGAAGACGTTGCGCCTTAGCAATCGCTAAACCAACTCCGAGAGGTTATTGATCCCGCGGATGCACGATCAACCTGACCACGAAGGTCAATTCCTGCAAGCAATCGAAGAACAAGCAAGAACTAAGAATTGCAATCTGGATATTGCGAATATAAGATGAAAGATTAACATAAGTTGGGGTTCCAATGCGGTCTTGGCCTGGTCGGACGACACAAACGAAGAACTCGAAGTTGCGGCTATGGCTAACTTAAATCTAATTAAAACCCAAGTCTAAACGACGCCCTAAGGGCTGTATATATGGGGGAACAGAGGGGATTTTCGTGACCCCTTGGAGGTGGGGTCCGAAAACAACCCTAACTCGGTTTCCCCACACATACGGACTCTAAAAACAGCCTATAATGTGGTATTTCGAAATTACATGGGCCCAGCCCAATTTTAAGGTGACGCAGCACCTATAATTGCCCTTGGACGAAAATAATGAAGTGGCATCTCGCGTATTTCGTCCAAGACTTCATGCGCAACTTATGGTGGCTTCAAAGTGCGATAATCACCACTGGAAGCTCCATTGTCCTTTCCTGCGCGCGCACCTTCTTCTCCATGCTTGATCCCGCTCCAATGACCATCCTTCTTGTCCATGCTAGGTCCTTCATTCATAAGCAAAACAAAAGTATCTAATTTAGGCAGCATCATATGTTCATGAACAATAGAAGGATTCGCAAGAAACGAAAGTACCTGATAATTTAGTTGACGTGCGCGTGCTCTAGTAACTGGTCCAGTATGTGTAGTTGGTGAAGATGTGGGTGTAACATTAGTAGAGATGTCCTCATCACGCTTCTGCTGTGGTACTACCGTTTTTCCTGAGATTGATACTTTTCCAACAGAGCTGCTTCGTTCACCTATTTCCGGGCTTTTGCATCTCATGTGTCTTGTTTTATTTTTCTCGCTCTTGGGTGTGGTCAGGTGGTGGGTCTTCTCGTGAGCACCTCAAGCGCAAGGCCGCGTTCACCGGCAAGGCAAGCTCTAGCTCCGTGAAGAGGACTGCACACAAGAAGAAGGAACCAGTCAAGCCAGTGTTTGAGCCCCACTGTCAGAATACAGGGAGTATCGCAAGACCAACCCGTATGACAAGCCTCAAGATCCATCTTTTGTGAACACCAAGTTTTGGAACAAGAACCAACACGACGTGTACCACTTGATTTTAAAGGAGAGGAAGAATTGTTTTGTTCCCAATGTGAAGTCAGTCAGCCTGCAGCATATGAGGGATCATCCGGACTATTTTGGTGAGGCTCTGGCTCTTTGTAAGCAGTTTGGGATCTGCGACATCATCTCATTCAACAAGGATTTCGATGCTGACCTCCTGGCCCAGTTCTTTGCCACTATCTACTTCACCAACCGGACTGACCGGGCCATTGTGTGGATGTGCCATGAGGAGCTTGTGAGTTGCACGTGGGAGTCTTTCATGCAGTCACTGGGAGTTCCGGTCTCTACTCCGGATGAGTCACTTGGTCTCCGCCCTCACACGAAGGAAGCAGCAAGGAACAAGAATGAATTGGCCCCTTTCCAGACCATGATCGATTACACTGATGCTAAGGGCAACGAGAAGCGTCGGGTGGTTCTCAACCCGTTCCTGGATATCATGCATAGGATATTCAGAACCTCTTTGTTTCCTTGTCTTGGAGACCTGGACAAGGTTCACAGCTACCTGGTGAACATGCTGCTGCTATGCGAGGAGTACAAGAACACCTAGATGACTCTTGACGTGTTCTCCATCATGTGGGAGGAGCTCTACACTGTTTTGATGGACCGCAAGTTCCCTATCTATGGGCCATATATTTAGGTGCTCTTCGAGAAGACATACGATGACCCTTTGAGAATAGTTGTCTTCCTGTTGGGGCACTCACCGGGCATGAGGTTGTGCAGCTGCGTATCAAGGACAGGTGGGATGGGGGACATGGTCCCGTTCACGTTTCTCGAGACGCCTCCGATGAGGACATGGAAGATGAGACCAGTGTTGGTAGTGATGACGAGCCTGCTGCAGGTGGTGGCAGTGTTCCCTGCACTTGCTCTGGCGCGATCTTTGGAGTTGGTGCTCGGTCCTCTACATGGGACCCTGAGTCGCCTGGGTGGTCTGCCAAGCTCACCTGGAAGGTGATGAAGCTCTTTTGCCTCCAGACAGACATTCAGCACCGGATGTATGAGGCTCACAGGAGGGAGAAGGAGAACCGCAGGCTTCAAGAAGACTTCTACAGGAAACAGGGGATGCAAGTGGAGGTAGGGTCCGAGAAGAGCATCACTCCGAGGATAAGTGGACCTCCAAGTTCAGCGATTGGGATCTCTCTTATGATGTGCCTGGCCCCTCTTCCACTGATCAGTAGCCCGCTATAGATGAGACAGAGGCAACAGTGGAGTCTGAGGCTTCTGACGAGTCCGAGGACGGGGATTATGATGAGGACGAGGAGTAGTCCATCACCATGGGGCGCTAGGTAGCTCTCTGCCTTTTTGGCGTCTCGATGCCAAAGGGGGAGAGAGTTTAGGACTCCGATTTGCATCTTTCAGGGTTTGGCGAGTCACAAGCGTGTTTTATTTGTCTCATTTGCTCCGCTTGTGAACTCCGTTTATTTTCTTTGGTTTTTAGTTCGTCTTGTGAGATTTCCGTGAAGTATGGTGTGAGACATACACTATCTTATGATTAAGTACTCTTTATGTCTGGTTATGTGATACTATTATGGTTTATTATCTTTATGCTCACATTTGTGTTGTTACTATGGCCTAGTTTATAAAATATAGGGGGAGTGTCCTCCCAATGTGTGTATCTTGCATTCCAAAGGCATATTCAAATTGATGCACACATCTAGGGGGAGCTTGTCTATATTTTGTAGATAAATGTCATGCTTTACTTTCCCTATTCATATATTGTGCAAATCTTGTGTTGTCATCAATACACCAAAAAGGGGGAGATTGATAGGGCATATTTCCCTTTGATAGGTTTTAGTGATTGATGACAATGCATTTGCGGATTAACCATGTGACAATGAGAATTTCAGATAATTATAGTCATGGCACAAGACGGTTATTTTCCCCTCGGTTGATGGAGCGTGAAGACGGAGTTTTCCTTGAGATTTCTATTTGGTGAATTGAGTCATAGGAAAACCGTACTATTAAGAGGGGATCCGCTATGGAACGGTGGGTGGAATCATCACACATACACACTCTCTGCACCCGCATATTTTCCATCACGTCATGGAGGAGTTTGATATGGTGGCATTGGCTCCCTGGCTCTGCCAGGGCGGTAGTACCGCTCTAGGAGCGATAGTACCGTGCCACGGTAGTACCGTGTAACAGTCCGGAAATTCCACCCTAATTAAAAAAATTGCTTGTTGTTTCATTTTGTTGGTTGCTAAAATTGTTTGCAGTGGTTGTTTCACCCAATTTATTAGTTGGTGAATATTTCCCCCCTCCTTCTAGTATCGACATGCGTGTCCAGACCCCGACCCTATGGCACACGACCTCGTTGCGGCACCGGGAAAGTCACGCAATCACCGTCGCGACTTCCGGCACAAGATCAGCCTTCAACATCGGTGCGGAAACCCCCATTTATATTTACATGGGTTATTTTATCGGGAGGTGCTCGACGTTCTCTTTTGGCATTAAACATTGTAGACGACGTAGTTATCGTGTTGCGACGATGTGTTTCGAATTTCGTGCGAATCCGGCGTCGTTTGATAGGTGAACGATCGGATGTGCCAGGCATAGTAGCCGGTATAACTCCAGGGGCGTATTTAAAAAAATATTGCGGGCGCTGATAGCTGGACCCTCGAATTCCCCTCTTATCTTTGGCTTCTAGCCCACCCAAAAAATCATACCCGAAACGGGCCATTTCGGGGCCCGAAACTCCTCCCAAACACCCACCTACTATATATAGTAGGCTACCCTAGCCATTTTAGGCAGCAAAGCTAAGCCAGATTAGGGTTTCCCCTAACCCAGCCGCCACCCCGCCTCAATTTCCGTGCACCCCCAATCCCCCCACATTCAGATCTGGTGGCCCTATCTGCACCGTTCGATCCAGATCTAATGGCTCTGGATGAGCCACGTCACCACTCGCAGCTCCCACGCCCGAGCCGCTCCTCCCCGCCCATGTCCTCCTCTTGTGGAGCTCCTCCTCTGCCCAAGTGACCCCACCATTTCCCCCCCCTCCGGCGAGCAACTGACAAGCCGTTCCGCTGCCGCCGATCCGGTGACCATCCCCGCGCCCTTTCCCTCTCCTCTTTCTTCTCCCTCTCCCTCTAATCTCCCTCTCTCCTCTCTGTGGTTTCAAGAACGAGTCGCCGCCATGGCCGACGGCCCCGGGAGCTCGCACGCCCGACGTGCACCGGAGCAGCCTCCTCTCCGCCCAGATCCGGGAAGGGGCCGGCCGGATCCACCATTCTGTTGGATATGTGCCCTAGAGGCAAATTAATAAAGATATTTTTCACATATCTGTTTGTTTATAATACGTTATATATTGTGCTAGAACTGTATTAAGAGGAAACATTAATACACGTGTGATATATAACAACCTGGTCCCTAGTTAAACTCAGGCATACTAGCTCATTGGGCAATTGATGATCAAGGTTTCCTGATCATGAGGACATAATAGTCTATTGACAATGAGGTCATATCATTAGGAGAATGATGTGATGGACACACACCCACCTTAAGCATTGCAGTGTGATCAAGTCACATAAGTTCAGCATTGTGATGACTTAATAACATAGTGACTGAATCCTTAGACCGTGATGATCATAGATAATTGCTATCTATTAGGATGCTTTGAGTGCATTAACCGTTACACTGAAACATGGTAACTGAAAAGGTGTATTTTGGGTATTCCGAAGTAGATATGTTGAGGAGTATGAAATAGATCAGAGCGGGATTTGTCAATCCGAGTGACGGATAGGTACTCTGGGCCCACTCGGTGGTGTTGCATCAATAGCTTGCAAGCAAGTGACTAGGTCACAAGAGATGTAATATTCACAGAAGAGTAAACATGTTATGTCGGAGACGAGGAAGAACTAGGTATTGGATACCAACGATCATACCTCGGAAAAACATAGTACCAAAGCACAAAGGGATCAAGTCATATTGTTAACGGTTCAACAGCGATGAAGTTTATTCGATGGAAGCGTAGCGGCACATCAAGGATTGTAACCAGATCCCACATGATGGTAATTGGTCAGAGAGTGTCTCGATCATGTCTACTGTTTTTTGGACCGTAGGGTGTCACACTTAAGGGCAATCTATGCATTAAGGATTGATTCGGGATCTTCGGTGAAAAGAGAGAAAACACCGGAAATGTACCGGGAGGTGCCGGAAGCTGTTCCGGATATTTTGAAAGGTTCAAAATAATATATATTAATGTTTAAATATGTTTTATTATTTAATTAACAGAATTAAATATTAAAAATGATTTAAATAATTAATTTAAAAGGTGAAAAGGTATTTGGGCCTTAAAAGGCCCATGAGGGGAAGGGGGGCCTCCCCCCTTGGGCTTGGCGCCAAGGGAGGGGCCCATCCCCCCTCCTAGCCGCACCACTCCCCCCCTTGGGGGTTTAGTCCCACATGGGGGAAGGGGAGGGGGTGGAGCCCCTCCTTGGCCTATATAAGGAGGGGTGGGGTGCCTTTTTCAACATAACATTGAGTTTCTCTCTCTCTCTCTTTCTCCGACCTAGAGCGGACTCCCCTGGTTTGGAGTTTGCACCTGGTTGGGGGTTTTACCATCATCCGGACGCCGTCGCGCTTCCGGAATCGGGATCCGGATCAATCTTATTTCCGCTGCTCTTCTGGTTCGGAGCCCGGAGGGACGTCGGTTGCACCGTACGTGTGTAATCCCGCAAGGCACTACACGTGTGATGCTACTTCATCGTCGGAGGTTCTTCAACACGACAGGGAGGTCATAGGATCAGAGTCTACGCCAACCACGTTCGAGGAACGTTTCCCTCTTCCGGTCTTCAAAGGTATGAATACCGATTCCTTTCGTTACATACATCAGCATAGCATAGATCTTGGGTTCGGGACTCGTAGGTAGGAAAATTTTTGTTTTCTGCGCCGATCCCCAACACATTCCGCGCCCTTCCCGTTCTTGCCTCGCGCCGTCAGGGACTTCCTCGCCGTCGCGGTCGCCGGAACCGCCGCCGCCAGCTACCTCGATCTGGGCGGGATCGGGCGAGAAGGAACCGCCAACGTGGGCCGCCTCCAGTTCCTGCAACACGGCCCGCGCGGCTTCCTCGCCTAGGCGAGCGCTCGTTAACCGTCGCCCACCGCCGGCCTGGGCCTCGGCCCAGAGGTGCGCCCCCTCTTTTTTTAATTTTTGTTTTTTCTCCTGTTGGGCTTGGCCCGGTACTGTTTCTGCTATAGAGCGTCTGCAAGCGTAGTTTAGTATCTAGCGCTCACCCCCTGTTGGCCCTGTTTAGAGCAGTTTCGGCCCGAAGCGAATATAATATTTTCTGGATATATTAAATGGCAGATTGTGCGTAGTTTTGGTGGTAGCTATATATTTTCACCGGTAGCTCGGATGGAGACGCTTTCTACATGAAGTTGCTCCATTTTTCATGTAGATTCATATAATGTTGCCCTTTGCCATGTTTGAACTTGTCTACATGTTGTTTCATTGTTATTTACATCGCATGCCACTGTAAAATGTAATAGGCCGTAACTTTTTAACCGTTACTCCGATAAAATTGTTCTTTATATGTAACTTGACTAGAATTTTGTGTAGATTGTGAATATGCTGCTCTTTATTGCTAATAAAATATTAAAATGTGGTTTAGGGCAGGACAATAGTAAAACTATTAATCATCATGGGGTCCGTAATTGTTTGCCATGTATAGGTTTTACCCCCCCCCCCACTTAAAGTGACTAGATTAGATAGTTTATTTATGCTTCACCTCTTGCCATGATTGTGTCACATGCAATGCTTGGGTGAGATGCCATGTTAACAACCTTTCTCATCGTGTGTATCTAAACAACTTGAACCATTATAAACGTGCGGTATCGTCGTGTGTGACGGATACTCCACTTAACCCGCTAGTAACCGCTCTCGACGGTAGATCCGCATCGTGTTGCGTTCCTGTTCTTGCTTGATGGTGATTGCTCCGTAGTAATAGATGTTTGCTCGTCGATTGTCTTTCCAATTATAACTTCTTGTGTGCTCCCGCGGGTACTCTCGGAGACGTTGCGAGCTTGTGATCGACCACACACCTTCGGTTTCGTCTTCTCATCAGGTAAGGGGGAGCGTATATCATGCTTATAAATTTAAGCTCACTTGCGCCTAGGTATAGGATAGAACGATTGCTTGATCCTAACAGCTCATATGTATGCCTCTCAAATAAACCAAAACAGCAATGTTCCTCCACATCCTAGCAAACCATTGTTTGGCCATGTACCTTGCTTGCTTAAACACTGCTTAGTATGCATGCTTAGGATGCTACTTATGTTATCCTGTTACTCCTTGGATTGGGCTATCAAACTATTATATTATTGTGGATGATGTGATTATTATAATGTTGACTATATTCGACGAAGGGTGGAAGATCTAGGCTATCCCGCCTCGATGCTTTGTTCCATTCGAGTCACCTAGGTCCCGAGTTCCGGGTATTGTGTCTTTTGATGAGCGTGCCTAACTGCATGTGGGATACAATGGGGTCCCCTTGTCTTACCTACCTAGCTAAAATTTTTCTAGTGGTGGCCTAAGCTGATTTTACCATTTGAGAAAACCGTGTGCGTAACTGGTCTGCAGCCAGTGGATTTAAAACAAATCGGGCCAATGGGATGGTATATCCTGTTGGTCCACCTCAGGGAGCTAGGGGTTCCTGCCCCGGCGAGGGTTAGCCATCCCGACCTCATCCAGATGGTAGAGACTGACTCGAGAGCGCGGTCGGCTTTTGAGTTGGATGTCGACTCACCGGGGGCCGCCGGATTTGTGCATTTTTAGTTAGAGGGACTGTGACGTCCGGATCTCTCGGAACAACTCTTCAATGAGTGTCTTTAACGGGCCCGACTGAGAGAGCTTGGCGTGCATGCGGATCCTTGTAATGGGCAGTTGGTACACCCCTGCAGGGTTAAATCTTTTTGAGAAGCCGTGTCCACGGTTATGGACGACTTGAGACCTACTCCTTGTCCATAGACAACAACAACTGAGATAATCTTAATAACTTGACCAATGTGTGTGTGCCTTGACTGCTTCTTCTTCGTCGGGATGCGAAGGGGAGGACAAGGATAGGATAGGTGTTATGTTTGTGTAAGTAGCTGATAGCCGACTTGTTGGAGGCGATTCCTCATCGAATGCTTGGTTCTCATCTTACTCTAAATAGATTGTTAGCCACTTATATAATGCTAGTGCGGTTGCAACCTCACCACTACCCCCATCTTACCGTGAGAAGTTAGTTACAAGACTTGTTGATATAGCTCACCCCTTCTTTTCTCTTTTACGCACGTTATGCAAACGATCTTGGACTTCAGAGGAGATCGACGACCCTTCTTGTGGACGCCTTCGCGGAGACTCGACGACGACTAGTTAGGCGGATCCCGACGGAGATCTTGGACCCGTGTGGATGTGGGAATGGTGTGTTTTACCTTTGCCACTAGGCATTTGATTGTAGTCTGTACTCAGACATGTATCTTCCTGTCAGGACCCGGGGTTAGCGTATGCAAGACTCGCTACAACACAATCATATGGAGAGCCGAGAACTGTACCCACTTGTCTAAGCAGACAAGGTGATAGAGGCGAAGGTGTCCCGATGTTTCGATGAGATGATGGAGATCGATTTTGGTGGAGTAGACTTTCACGACCCGACTACGAACGTGAGAAGACGTTGCGCCTTAGCAATCGCTAAACCAACTCCGAGAGGTTATTGATCCCGCGGATGCACGATCAACCTGACCACGAAGGTCAATTCCTGCAAGCAATCGAAGAACAAGCAAGAACTAAGAATTGCAATCTGGATATTGCGAATATAAGATGAAAGATTAACAGAAGTTGGGGTTCCAATGCGGTCTTGGCCTGGTCGGACGACACAAACGAAGAACTCGAAGTTGCCGCTATGGCTAACTTAAATCTAATTAAAACCCAAGTCTAAACGACGCCCTAAGGGCTGTATATATGGGGGAACAGAGGGGATTTTCGTGACCCCTTGGAGGTGGGGCCCGAAAACAACCCTAACTCGGTTTCCCCACACATACGGACTCTAAAAACAGCCTATAATGTGGTATTTCGAAATTACATGGGCCCAGCCCAATATTAAGGTGACGCACCACCTATAATTGCTCTTGGACGAAAATAATGAAGTGGCATCTCGTGTATTTCGTCCAAGCCTTCATGCATGCCTTATGGTGGCTTCAAAGTGCGAAAATCCCCACTGGAAGCTCCATTGTTATTTCCCGCGCGCGCACCTTCTTCTCCATGCTTGATCCCGCTCCAATGACCGTCCTTCTTGTCCATGCTAGGTCCTTCATTCATAAGCAAAACAAAAGTATCTAATTTAGGCAGCATCATATGTTCATGAACATTAGAAGGATTCGCAAGAAACGAAAGTACCTGATAATTTAGTTGACGTGCACGTGCTCTAGTAACTGGTCCAGTATGTGTAGTTGGTGAAGATGTGGGTGTAACATTAGTAGAGATGTCCTCATCATCCTCCCCTTCTTGAATTGAAGTCGTCCTCGACGGAAGCTCATTATCTTCTCCCAAATAAGGTTTCAAATCTGCAATGTTAAATGTGGGACTAACCCCAAAATCTGCAGGTAGCTCAAGTTTATATGCATTATCATTAATTTTCTGTAAAACCTTAAAGGGACCATCAGCTCGTGGCATTAACTTAGACTTGCGCAAATCAGGAAACCTATCTTTACGTAGATGTAACCAAACAAGATCTCCTGGTTCAAACACAACATGCTTTCTACCCTTATCACCAGAAAGCTTGTATCTAGCATTCATTTTCTCAATGTTTTCTTTAGTTAACTCATGCATTTTTAATATCAATTCAGCACGTTGCTTAGCATCAAAATTAACCTTCTCCGAAGATGGAATAGGAAGCAAATCAATAGGTGCACGAGGTAGAAAACCATAAACAATCTCAAAAGGGCACATTTTAGTGGTAGAATGAAATGAACGATTATAAGCAAATTCAATATGAGGTAAACATTCTTCCCACATTTTTAAGTTACTCTTTAAAACAGCCCTAAGCATAGTAGACAAAGTCCTATTGACTACTTCAGTTTGTCCATCAGTTTGGGGATGACATGTAGTACTAAAAAGTAGTTTAGTCCCCAACTTAGCCCATAAGCATCTCCAAAAATGGCTAAGAAACTTAGTATCACGATTCGAGACAATAGTATTGGGCACACCATGTAAGCGAATAATCTCTCGAAAGAATAAATCAGCAACATTAGCAGCATCATCGCTTTTATGACATGGTATGAAATGTGCCATCTTAGAAAATCTATCCACGACAACAAATATGCTATCCCTCCCATTCTTTGTTCGAGGCAGGCCTAAAACAAAGTCCATGGATATGTCCTCCCACGGAACACTAGGTACAGGTAAAGGCATGTATAAACCATGAGGATTGAGTCGTGACTTAGCTTTTTGACATGTAGTGCAGCGAGCAACAAAACGCTCAACATCCCGTCTCATCTTTGGCCAAAAGAAATGTGTAGCAAGTACGTCCTCCGTCTTCTTCACGCCAAAATGTCCCATTAATCCTCCTCCATGCGCCTCCTGCAACAACAAAAGACGAATAGAGCTAGCTGGAATGCATAGCTTGTTAGAACGGAACACAAACCCATCATTAAGCACAAACTTGTTCCATGTTCTACCCTCTCTACAATTCTGCAAAACATCTTGAAATTCCGCATCATGTACATATTGATCTTTGATTGTCTCTAAACCGAATATCTTGAAGTCAAGTTTTGAAAGCATAGTATAACGACGAGACAAAGCATCAGCAATAATATTATCTTTCCCCTTCTTGTGTTTAATGACATAAGGGAAAGTCTCAATAAATTCAACCCACTTAGCATGTCTACGATTAAGTTTTGCTTGACTTCTTATGTGTTTCAAAGATTCATGATCAGAATGTATAACAAATTCTTTGGGCCATAAATAATGTTGCCAAGTTTCTAATGTCCGAACAAGAGCATATAATTCCTTATCATAAGTAGAATAGTTCAGACTAGGCCCACTCAATTTTTCAGAAAAGTAAGCAACAGGTTTAGCATCTTGTAATAACACACCTCCCAAACCAATACCACTAGCACCGCATTCAAGCTCAAAAGTCTTATTAAAATCAGGAAGTTGGAGCAAAGGAGCATGTGTTAACTTATCTTTCAATATCGTGAAGGCTTCTTCCTGTGCGGTAGCCCAAGTAAAAGGCACATCCTTACGTGTAAGCTCATTGAGAGGTGCAGCAATGGTGCTGAAATCTCTCACAAAACGCCTATAGAATCCAGCGAGGCCAAGAAAACTCCTCACTTGTGTGACCGTTTTGGGCTGCGGCCAACTCTCAATCGCCTCGATCTTGGCTTTATCAACTTCAATTCCCTGCGGAGTAACAACATAGCCAAGAAACGATACTCGGTCGGTGCAAAAGGTGCACTTCCCAAGGTTACCAAACAAACGTGCATTACGTAGAGCAATAAAGACATCACGTAAATGATCCAAATGTTCCTCCAAAGATTTGCTATAAATCAGTATATCATCAAAATAGACTACCACAAATCGTCCAATGAAAGCACGTAAAACCTCGTTCATTAATCTCATGAAAGTGCTAGGTGCATTAGTTAACCCAAAAGGCATGACTAACCACTCATATAATCCAAACTTAGTTTAAAAAGCCGTTTTCCATTCATCTCCTAATTTCATGCGAATTTGATGGTATCCACTACGCAAATCAACTTTGGAAAACATGGTAGAGCCACTTAATTCATCAAGCATATCATCTAACCGAGGAATAGGATGACGATAACGAATAGTAATATTATTAATGGCTCGACAATCAACACACATACGCCATGTTCCATCCTTTTTTGGCACTAATATAACAGGAACAGCACAAGGACTAAGGGATTCACGTATGTAACCTTTGTCGAGTAGCTCTTGTACCTGAATCTCCTTCGTCTCCTCCGGATTGGTACGGTATGGCGCACGGTTGGGCAGCGAAGCACCGGGAATTAAGTCAATCTGATGCTCAATCCCTCGAATAGGTGGTAATCCCGGTGGTACGTCTTGTGGAAAGACGTCAATAAATTCCTGCAAAAGGTCAGGGACAACAGGAGGCAAAGAAGGAGGCAATTCCTCAAATGAAAACAAAGCTTCTTTGCACACAAAAGCATAGCACACATATTGACTAACATCCAAATCTGAAATATCAACCTTAGTAGCAAGCAAAGTTGGACTAGTCAATTTAATTTCATTAGAAACAGCAGAAGAAGATTTGCTATTAGTCTTATGTTGTTGCTCAAATTCTTTAGCTGCTATCTCATTTTCACTCTTATTTTTCTCCTGTTTAGCTTTACTAGCTCTAGCAAGATCATCTTTCACAATTTGTTCAGGAGACATAGGAAGTAAAGCAATATTTTTATCCTGATGAACCAGAGTAAACTGATTTGTCCTACCATGGTGTACAACATTCCTTTCAAATTGCCATGGTCTACCAAGTAAAAGAGAGCATGCTTGCATGGGTACCACATCACAATCAACATAATCAGCATATGCAGCAATGCTAAAGTGCACACGAACAGAACGCGTTACCTTAATCTTACCACTATTGTTAAACCACTGAATATAGTACGGATGGGGGTGTGGTCTTGTGGTGAGAGATAGCTTCTCCACCAACTCCATGCTAGCCAAGTTGTTGCAACTCCCTCCGTCAATGATGATGCGAACCGAACGTTCTTTCACCACTCCCTTTGTGTGGAACAAATTATGCCTCTGGTTTTTCTCGGCCTTCGTTACCTGCACACTTAACACACGTTGAGCAACCAAACTAGCATATTTATCTGCATCATCAGGAGCCATATACTCTATATCAAGAGCATCATCATGGGCACCCTGTTCCTCATGAGCAATGAGAACTAAAGTCTCCTCATCATAGTCACTCGCTGACTCATACCCACCATCCGCCGTAATAGTCATCACACGCCGCTTTTGCGAAGTGACCTCCACCTTGGCACCTGCGACATTTAATATCACGATCTCGTGTTTGCCCTGTGGAAGCCATGGTTGAAGAAGAACTCGCCGCTGGACCACTGTGTGCACCCTTGAATGGTGGCGCTGGTTGTTTTGGTGGCTCCCTGTAAGAATGAGCGGCTGAAGTAGATGGTGGTGCAGCAGGACGTGTGGATGTAGAAGCTCCACGCGATGTCCATGATGTATTTCGTCCTGCAGAAAAGTTAGGTCTCGTCGCGGCCTGTCGATCCTGCACTTCACGTTCAGCTTTACAAGCAAGATGAAACAAACGAGTAATAGTACCATAGTCCTTGTATTCTAGAATAGTTTGTATCTCCCTGTTTAAACCACCCATAAAACGTGCAAGCATAGCTTCATTATCCTCTACTAGGCCACATCTAATCAATCCAGTTTGTAATTCTTGATAATATTCCTCTACAGAATTTTTTCCTTGTCTCAAACGCTGTAATTTTTGTAACAATTCACGTTGATAATAAGGAGGAACCCAGCGAGTACGCATAGCATCTATTAAAGCAGCCCAAGTAGTTGGAATATTATTAGCATGCAATCTACAATGTTCAGACCACCAAATAGATGCAAATCCCGTGAATTCACAAACAGCAGCAGTAACACGTCTATTCTCAGGATATTGTAAACATGTAAAGCGTTGTTCAGTTTCTAACTCCCAAGTAAGATAAGCATCAGGAATATATCTACCCTCAAACGGCTTAAGATTCAATTTCAGTTTAGGCACATGTTCATCATCGCGTACCTGAGGGGGTGGTTGGTGTCGACCGTGGCGAATGTTGGGACGTGGACGTCCAGCTGGCTGTTCATAGGTCGCTTCCTGTTCCACCTCCTCCTCGTAATCACCCTCGTAGTTGTCGTCCTGGCCGACGTCAGAAGCAGCAGCAGCAGGTACTGCAGCAGCAGGAGGAGCACCAATACCAGCATCTTGTCCTCTCGGAAACAGAATCCGTCGTGCACGTGGTAGTGGCGGTGGTTGTGGCTGTGCTGGAGCGGCAGCAGGCTGTGTAGGTAGGCGTGCGATCAACTCGGTAAACTTGGTGTCGAGCTTGGTGTCGATTATCTTTTCCACGCCATCAATTGCCTCTGTAAATCTGGTCTCGATGTCATTCACCTGTTCAGACATCATTTGTGCAGATTTATCATGTAGCTCCTTGTTTGTCATGTTCTCCCAATCGGGTGCATCCCGCGCCACTTCATCATGTGATCCTGGCATGGTTAGCAGAAATAGAAAACACACAGGAATATGATCCTACTTCTACTAATGGGATGTGGGATGGTGGAAAGCACAAATCCGTCAAGCTTTTCTTTCGTTCTTACCGATTCTTACCTAGCAGCAGGTGGTGATGTACAACCAACGGGTCAAAACTCTTAGAGATATGGTAGAGCGATGGCCAGGAGGTGTCAACCGCACGAAGTAGAATATATGTGGAGCTGTAGGTAGGCTTGACAAATATGGTAGCAAAAAGCTCAACAGTAATCAAAACAGAGATGCAAAGCTGAATAAACACTCAACGTCGGTACTGTGCTGATCCTAGGCTAGACCGTACTAGAGACGCGAGCCTAAAACACCAACGAAAGCACGGCGCGGCACGTAAACAACTGAGAAGCACACTCTGAATTTTTTTTTCTCTCTCTCTTTTTTTTTGCGATGCGGGACTGCGGTGGCTGAAAAAGTGCGAAAAAATCACTATGGTGGCGAACGTCTCAAAATGAGTTTCTGGACCTAAGGAACGTATGGGCACGCAATTTTTTTACCCCTGAAAATTTTGGCCTAAAAACTGCTCTGGAAAGCGTGCCAGACTTTTTTTTTTTTGCTAATCACCCCCCTTCTCTGTACGGAAAAAGTTTGATGAAATCCGACTCTAACAACTGAAAACTAATCTGGCTACAGAGAGATCAGGAACCGTACTGATGGTGGAACTCAACTCGGACTCTTGAGACGTGGTGGTGTATATGGACTCTTCTTGGCGGAACGTGGTGGTGTATTTAGACTCGGATTAGCGGAACGTGGTAGGATGACTACTTGTGCGGCGGCGACGTGGCAAACTGTGATCAGAACTCGAAACTCTAAGGGAACTAGACGGTAAGATCAGCAACTTGACACAACGATGCAACCGTAAATTCAACAAAGCAAGTACTGAAAAGAAAACTGGACAAAGGCTAGGACTGTCTTGGGACGTGATGATCTAACCCTAATTTTTTTTTGTTGGCTTTTTCGTGGACTGTAGGTATGAAGAACAGAACCAATCTAGACTATGAAAACTGGTAAATCTCACCGAGCAACCTGGAAATCTGATACCACTTGATAGAGGCGAAGGTGTCCCGATGTTTCGATGAGATGATGGAGATCGATTTTGGTGGAGTAGACTTTCACGACCCGACTACGAACGTGAGAAGACGTTGCGCCTTAGCAATCGCTAAACCAACTCCGAGAGGTTATTGATCCCGCGGATGCACGATCAACCTGACCACGAAGGTCAATTCCTGCAAGCAATCGAAGAACAAGCAAGAACTAAGAATTGCAATCTGGATATTGCGAATATAAGATGAAAGATTAACAGAAGTTGGGGTTCCAATGCGGTCTTGGCCTGGTCGGACGACACAAACGAAGAACTCGAAGTTGCCGCTATGGCTAACTTAAATCTAATTAAAACCCAAGTCTAAACGACGCCCTAAGGGCTGTATATATGGGGGAACAGAGGGGATTTTCGTGACCCCTTGGAGGTGGGGCCCGAAAACAACCCTAACTCGGTTTCCCCACACATACGGACTCTAAAAACAGCCTATAATGTGGTATTTCGAAATTACATGGGCCCAACCCAATATTAAGGTGACGCAGCACCTATAATTTCTCTTGAACGAAAATAATGAAGTGGCATCTCGTGTATTTCGTCCAAGCCTTCATGCATGCCTTATGGTGGCTTCAAAGTGCGAAAATCCCCACTGGAAGCTCCATTGTTATTTCCCGCGCGCGCACCTTCTTCTCCATGCTTGATCCCGCTCCAATGACCGTCCTTCTTGTCCATGCTAGGTCCTTCATTCATAAGCAAAACAAAAGTATCTAATTTAGGTAGCATCATATGTTCATGAACATTAGAAGGATTCGCAAGAAACGAAAGTACCTGATAATTTAGTTGACGTGCACGTGCTCTAGTAACTGGTCCAGTATGTGTAGTTGGTGAAGATGTGGGTGTAACATTAGTAGAGATGTCCTCATCATCCTCCCCTTCTTGAATTGAAGTCGTCCTCGACGGAAGCTCATTATCTTCTCCCAAATAAGGTTTCAAATCTGCAATGTTAAATGTGGGACTAACCCCAAAATCTGCAGGTAGCTCAAGTTTATATGCATTATCATTAATTTTCTGTAAAACCTTAAAGGGACCATCAGCTCGTGGCATTAACTTAGACTTGCGCAAATTAGGAAACCTATCTTTACGTAGATGTAACCAAACAAGATCTCCTGGTTCAAACACAACATGCTTTCTACCCTTATCACCAGCAAGCTTGTATCTAGCATTCATTTTCTCAATGTTTTCTTTAGTTAACTCATGCATTTTTAATATCAATTCAACACGTTGCTTAGCATCAAAATTAACCTGCTCCGAAGATGGAATAGGAAGCAAATCAATAGGTGCACGAGGTAGAAAACCATAAACAATCTCAAAAGGGCACATTTTAGTGGTAGAATGAAATGAACGATTATAAGCAAATTCAATATGAGGTAAACATTCTTCCCACATTTTTAAGGTACTCTTTAAAACAGCCCTAAGCATAGTAGACAAAGTCCTATTGACTACTTCAGTTTGTCCATCAGTTTGGGGATGACATGTAGTACTAAAAAGTAGTTTAGTCCCCAACTTAGCCCATAAGCATCTCCAAAAATGGCTAAGAAACTTAGTATCACGATCCGAGACAATAGTATTGGGCACACCATGTTAGATCTTGGGTTCGGGTACCGTAGGTATGAAAAATTTGTGTTTTCTGCCCCGTATCCCAACATTTACCTCTCTGTAAAAATCAAGTGTAGTTCGAACTCCATTTGAATTTTATTCAAATGCCACTGATTTTACTTTCACCAAATTGGTTCAAACAAATTTTGTAAAATCATATAAACTCTCTTGATCATGGATCACATTTTTGGGGGAATTTATTTCTTTCCATTTTCTTGTGAAAACTCCTGGAGCCTTGCTGCATTTTCCTTAATGGAAAATCCTTGTTTTATTTTTTTCTCTGGAAACAGAGGGAAGCAGTCAAGCCTAGCTGGGCCTGCTCGGTCGGGCCCTGGCCCATCTTGGCGAACCAGTACGCAGCATCGGCGTCTTCTTCTTTCCAGTGAGGCAGCGTCCTTTTCCCCCTTCCCTCTCTCACGCAAGTGCCACGGCGGAGCGTGGATCCCCGAGGCCAGCGAAAGCCTTCCCACCTCCTATTCAGAAATTAGGCTTTCGCCCCGCTTTATATATAAAGCAACGACCATAGGTCCAAGCGTTTTTTACAACCATTCATAATAAGCTGGGGCCACAGCACAACAAGGCCCAATAACATCCAGGGGAAAAGACACCGACAACATAAAATGGAAGGGTCACACACACAACACAGGACCGCAGCCGCGGTCAGGTCATCAAGTCGCCATCATGGTAGGAGGGGTCAAGAGCCGCCCCGTGTGCGTCAAGGCGTCGATCGTCCGGAAAATGAACTCCATATCCCTGCATCGGGATAGCAGGTGCCACTGCTGCAAGAATGCAAGAAGTTTGAAGATCATGTCAGTCGCCCGCTGCAGGAAGATGCGTTCAATAACCATCTTATTCCTAGTGTTCCAGAGCATCCATGCCAGGGCCGCGAACAGCAGCCAGAATATGTGCCTACTCCTATTGGGCTGATTGGCCCGCCTCTGGAGGAACTCCGTCAGGTCTGCAGCCTCCCAGTCCGGCCCTAGTGCTTCCCGCATAAAGTTCCACATAAACCTGGCCGCCACGCATGAGAAGAAAATATGGGTCCCAGTCTCAGGGACCCTAAACAGGGGGTTGATCCCGCTACCCGGATCATGCCTCTTCAGGACCTTGGTACCCGAAGGCAGCCGATCCCGGAGCAGCTGCCAAACGAATATCTTAATCTTCAGAGGAAGGGGGGCTTTCCAGAGATGGGCCACCCATGGCAAGGTCGGAGCGCGGCATAGAGCATGATAACTCGAGCTCACCGAGTACTGTCCCGACAGGGCCAGATGCCAGGAGACACAGTCCGGTCGATCAGGTCGGGCCACCGGGAGGAGGGCAAGCATGGCATCCCAGGACGCACGATCGGCAGGGCCGAAGGGCACCGAAACGCAAGGTGCAATCAAGACGGTCTTACTGCCCTTGGAGGTGAACCGGCCACGTCACAGCTCCGAGCGCGAGGCGACCCGACCCATAACCAGGTCCAAGTCCTTAACTTGGAGGCAAGAACCGGACAGCGGCATCCCCAGGTAGGATATGGGGAAGGAGGACAACCTACAGTTAAGGTTGTCCGCTATCCGCTGTTGTTCCTCCTCCGAGACCCCCAGCACTACAACTTTACTTTTGTCGAAGTTGATCTTAAGGCCCAACATGGCCTCAAAACAGAGGAGAAGGAACTTGAGATTGACTATGTCAAGATCAGATCCCTCCACCATCACCAGAGTGTCCTCAGCGTATTGAAGCTGGGTGACACCGCCCCTAGGGATCAGGTGCCCCCACAACGCAACAGATGTGGCCAGCCGCCCTAGCTTTGTCAAGAATGTAGGCCAAGGCGTCCACCGCAAGGTTAAACAGAAGCGTATCCAGGGCTCCCCCGAGGAACCCTAGTTCCTTTTTCCCCTCCAATTCCCATCGCCGCTTCCGCCATGGTCGTCCTCGTGTCTCCCCTGATCCCTTGACCGCCGGGCGATTCCGGTGAATTCGCCACCGTCCTTCTTCCTCTTCGTCCAGGAGCTCGAGGAAGGCTTATTCCCCGTTGTCTTCTTCCTCCCCAAGAAGCTTTCTTCGTCGCAGGAGAAAGGCCGAGATGCGTCTCCTTCCGCGCCAGCGACTGCGTCTTCCTCCTCGTCGACGGCTACGTCGACTCCGTCCCTATTCGCGAGTCCGAGGTCGTACCCGAGCACCACAAGGTGAGCGGCGACCTGCCCTGTGACCTTAGCGCCTGAGTTCTTTCGATCCGGCCGCGTCTCCGTCCGATCGTATGGTTTAGCCTTCATGGCCGTGTAGTCTGTGGTCGCGGTGGTCGTGGCGCGTCCGAGAGTTAGCCTCTGAACCTGTAGGTGTTTGTGTGTGCGTTCGCGTACAGCTCAGAACAGGGGCAGTTGCGTCGCGCCCGTTTTCCGGCGAGGCTAGCGTCGCCTTTGATGTGAACCCCGGCCAACACCCAGCGTGTATGCGTGTGTGGATGCACCGGCTAGCGTCCCTAGGTGTCGTGTGGGTCGCCGGTGAACCATGTCCGAGGCCACGCACGCCGGAGTTGCCCGTCCGCAGCGCCTGTTGACTGGAGATTTCAGTCCGTTAGTGAAAAAGTCTTCTCACCATGAACATCTTCTCAGATTACAATTTTTATATTGGAGGCAAAGGTGTACTATCAGGGACATTAAAGTAGGAGAGGAGAATTCAAAGTTCTTTCATGTTATTGCTTCTGAAAGAATGAGGAAGAATTCCATTTCCTCTTTACATGCTCCTGATGGGGCTATTCTCTCTGATCATGAGCAGATGGCCAACTTGTTGTGGAGTTCTTACAGAGAGAGAATGGGGGTTTCCCAAGGTATCCAAATGGAGTTCAATCTCCCTGAATTAATCCACCCAGTGGAGGGTTTACAGGATTTTATCACTCCCTTCACTCAGTCTGAGATTAATGAGGTTCTGAAAGATCTCCCTGTAGATAGAGCTCCTGGGCCAGATGGTTTCAATGGTTTATTCCTTAAGAAATGTTGGCCCATCATTCAATCTGATTTTATGAATCTAATTTCTCAGTTTTTTGATGGTTCTCTCAAGTTGGAATGTCTAAATGGTTCTTTAATCACCTTGATTCCAAAAATGCTAGCTCCTGTTTGCCCTAATGATTTTAGGCCTATATCTCTGACTAACACCTGCCTGAAATTTCTCACAAAGTTGCTTGCTAATAGACTTCAGAAGGTTATACTCCAGTGTATTCACTTGAATCAATATGGCTTTCTTCAGTCTAGATCTATTCAAGATTTCTTAGCATGGGCTTTTGAGTACATCCACCAATGCAAACAGTCTAAAAATCCTCTACTTATTCTGAAGTTAGACTTTGCAAAAGCTTTCGACACAATTGAGCATGAGGCTGTCCTTCAGGTTTTGGAACACAAGGGGTTTTGTCAGAAATGGATCAGTTGTATTAGAGAGATTTTAGGCTCTAGATCTTCATCCATCCTGTTGAATGGAGTGCCTGGTAAACAGTTCTATTGCAAGAGAGGGGTTAGACAAGGAGATCCTTTGTCTCCTCTGTTGTTTGTATTGGCTGCTGATCTGTTACAATCAGTAGTTAATAACATGCTCCATGATCAAATCCTGACACTGCCTATTAATTCTCATGATCCAAATTACCCCATTATTCAGTATGTTGATGACACTATAATGGTAATTCATGCTGATGAATCTCAACTTTTGGCTATCAAGGATATGCTTATCAGGTTCCATGCTTCCACTGGTCTCAAAGTCAATTTCAATAAATCCTCTTTAATCCCCCTGAATGTTGATGAGGCTATGACTGCCCACCTTGCTGAAGTTTTTGAGTGCTCCATTGGACAAATGCCCTTCACTTACCTTAGTTTACCACTAGGTACTACCAGGCCTAAAATTCAGGATTTAATGCCTTTGGTAGATAGGGTGGAAAGAAGACTCTCTGCTAGTTCTGCTATGTTGAACCAAGGGTCCAGGCTACAGTTACTCAATTTAGTCCTTTCCTTCATGCCTATTTTTCACCTTTGCAGTCTTGCTATCCCTCAGGGCATCTTCAAACAGCTAGAGAGAATTCAGAGACAATGCCTCTAGAGAGGAAACTCTGATACTCCAAGACAATCCCTTGCTGCTTGGGAGCTTGTTTGCAGGCCTAAAAAGAAAGGTGGTCTGGGTATTACCAACTTGCAAATACAAAACAAAGCTCTACTCCTGACGCATTTTCATAAGTTTTATAATAAGGAGAATGTTCCTTGGGTTTCTCTTATTTGGAACACTTATTATAATGGCAATATCCCACACGCAACTATGCTTTGTGGATCCTTTTGGTGGAAGGATATCCTCAAACTAAGTGACCTATATAGACCATTGGCCTCTGTCACGGTTAATGTTGGGGATTATGCTCTTTTCTGGTCAGATGGGTGGCGCATCAATGGCTCATGTAGACCACTTCGAGATAGGCTGCCTCATCTCTTCTCTTTTGTGAGAGATGACAAACTATCTGTTAATGAATTTTTGAGCTTGGAGGATGAAGATCTTTTGTTTTACTTGCCACTCACACAACAAGCTGCTGATGAATACTTCTGTCTTAAGGACTGGCTTCTTGATCTTCAGAGAGATCCTCAAGCTGCTGATTCTTGGCACTCGCCTGGTAAGTATGGTTATACTGCCAAAGGGTTCTACAATCTTATGCATTCTCACATGCCATCTGATCAATCTTGTGCCTGGATATGGAGGAATAAGTGTACCATGAAGATCAAAGTTTTTGGTTGGCTCCTGATGTTTGACAGATTAAACACTAAAGATCTACTTGTTAGGAGACATTGGAGATCACCCACTGAGGACAATTCTTGTGTGATGTGTCACTCAAATGCTCTGGAAGACAGATTGCATATGTTCTTCTCTTGCAACTTTAGTTGCAGAGTTTGGAACTATCTACAAATTACATGGGGGGCCACTGGATCCTTGCATTCCTGTTTACAACAGGCCAAAGATTCATTTGGTCAGTCCTTCTTCATGGAAGTCATGCTTACTGCCTCTTGGTGTATCTGGATAGTCAGAAATGGGAAGACCTTCAGGAATGAGAGACCTTCTTTTCATTCCTGGAGAAGGCACTTTGTGCATGATATCACCTTGCTTTCACATAGATTGCAGGGAGATCCTAAAACCAGATTGATTTCTTGGATCAATTCCCTGCAATAGTATAGGTAGGATTAGATTGCTTCCTTTACTTTCCTGTTTTGCTTTATTATATCCTTGTACTATTCTTTGAGAACCTTTGGTTCTCCCATGCAATAAAACACTGTGGAGCTCATGCTTCACAGTCTTAAAATTCAAAAAAAAAGTCTTTCACTTTCTTCAGTTGACTCGCCAGGCAGATTAACGCACTATACTTTCCACAGTCTTGCACCGTCGCCATGGAAGAAAATTGCACCATGTGTCAAGACCAAGAGGTCCATGGATCGATTCTTCCCTGGATCGAGGCCCCCTTTTTCTGTTTTGTCGCGTCGAGCATGTGGTCTTCAGGTTCAGTTTTCTTCAGAGTTCATCTCTCGCGCATAGTTTAGCTTGGTTGGTTCCTTAGTTCTGTTGAGTTCCTTAGCATAGCGTAGTGGAGGAGGCACCTTGGTTTAAACCGGCAGGTTGTGGGATCGATCCCCACAAGATGCAATGCCCTCCCCTTTTCGCCTCCTCCCTTTTTTCTTGCTGCGACAGAATGGGCTCGGCCCAATTTCTTTCTTCGCCCGTGGGCGCTCGGGAGGCTGCGAGATGTTGGGTCAGATCCGACCGAGGCCAACCCAAGGGGGCTTCCCCCCTGGGTTTTTTTTCCTGCTTCTTTTCCATTTGTTTTAAAATTCCAAAACTTTGGGATTTTGAAACTTCCAAGTGCTAGCTCTTTTCCCAACATGGTGTACATGTTTTTGGGGTAGAAGAATGCAAGGGTTTAGATGGTGTTGTCCATTTTGTATTTTGAGAAAGTACAAAATGGAATATGATACATTTATCACATGTGCCACCATTGTCCTTTTCTTTTTTTTCAAAATCTATGCATGTCAAGTCCTTTCCATTCTTGTTTATCTCTTCTAATCATGCCTCCCTGTCATGTTGTCACTGATAGAAGGTCTTCTACCTCAAGTTTTGCGATTCATGTCACCTCCTTTCACACCTTTGCATCTTTGAAACCTATCCGGTGTTAACCTTCGTCGACACCTCTCCGTCTCCGGAATCAATAGTTTAAGCAACGTTGCAATTGCATATTTGATTATGTTGATCATGCCATGTCATGTTAACCATGTCACCTATACCAAAGTTAAGGCCAAGACCAAGGCCATTAAAATTAATAAATGCATATGGATCATCGTTGACGTGTCGTCACGATCTCCATGTAAACTTGACTAGTTAGGGTCACATGCCTTATCATTAAACTTGAGCATCTTATATGCATGTGCATCCTTGCTATCCCGATGCTTATTTGTGGTGTTTCTCTTTGCCGGTATCGTACGTTAGAGCCTGAGCTTGCCGAGGAGACCTACGTGGAGTTGTCCGACACCGAGCCCGAGGACCCTGCTACGTCTGCTTCGTCGACTACTTACCCAGGCAAGGGGGTTTATATATCATTCCTTATAGATTTCAGCTCGCTTGCCTAGCTGTATTTAGAACGGTTTCTTGATCCTACCACCATATAATTGTGCCTCCCAATTAAACCCAAATAGCCATGCCCCCACCTCCTAGCAAAACCTTGTTTGGCTATGTAGCTTGCTTGCTTAACCATTTCTTAGTATGTGTAGGCCCTTTACCTGCTGCTATACCCATTGCTGCTTGGTGGGTTATCATGCTATTATCAGAAATTGGTTAATATTTATTAATATGATGTTAACTTATATTTGACGAAGGATGAAAGACCGGGTTGTTCCGCCAGGTTTTTTGTTTCATTCGAGTCACCTAGGATCCGAGTTCCGGGTATTGGTTCTTTGATTGAGCATGCCTAATCATGTGTGGGATGCTATGGGGTCCCCTTGTCTTACCTATCTAGCTTCAAACAGTTGTAGTGGTGGCCCAAGCTGATTTTACCTTTTGAAACCATGTGAGTAACTGGTTAGCGCTCTAGTGGATTTAAAACAAAAGGGTCCAGGGGGATGGTATATCCTGTTGGTCCACACCTGGAAGCTAGAGAGCCTGCCCGGGTGAGGGTAGGTCATCTCGACCTCGTCCAGACGGTAGAGGCCGACTTGAGAGCGCGGCTGGCTTTTGAGTTGGATGTCGACTCACCGGGGGCCACCGGGAATTGTGCATTGTTAGTTAGAGGGACTCTGACGTGCCGGATTTTCAGGTGCCTTCACCCGCCAAGTGGAAACTGGGCGTACATGCGCAGCCTATGATGGGCAGTTGGTACACCTCTGCAGGGTTAAATCTTTTCGAAAAGTCGTATCCGCGGTTATGGACGACTTGATACCTACTCCTTGTTCATAGAATAACATCAAATGAATCATGCTTTAAAGTATGCCAACGTGTGAGTTGCCTTGATTGCTCTTCTTCGTCCGGGGTGACAAAGAGGGGACAAGGTTGTGTTATGTTTGGCGTATGTAGGTGGATAGAGAGCTATCGATGCGATCATAAACGAGTTCTTGGATCTTCCCTTACTCTAACTATATCGTTAGCCACTCATATATGCTAGTGCGGCTGCAACCTCAACCACTACCCTTTCCTTACCGTGAGAAGTTAGTTATACTGTATTGATATATACTCACCTCTTGCATTTTCTTTCGCGCTATGTACAAAACGTTTGGGCCCTCAGACTACTACTTCGACACAAGCACCGACAAGTACTTCGTGGAGGTTCCGCCGGAGGAGGACGACGGCGAAGACTTCGTTCAGTAGATCCTGCAGTTGGGTTTCGATGATCCGTGGGTGGACTACATGTTTTGTGTGCAGCCCTCTCTAGGGCCATTTGGATCTTGACCGTACCCGGTCGTTTATGTCTTCTTCATGGTGTTATGATGTACTGTTGGATCTTATGATCTCTGAGATGATGTAATAAATACCAGTGGCGAGTGTATGCCCTGGACTTATATATTCTATGTCTTAGTTATTGTTCATGCTTCTTTTACTTGTTGTCGAGAATCCGATAGCGATACGAGTGCGATTATCATGCATCGGTGGCTACTTATGCGCTTTTATCTCAAGCCGGACGCGAAAGCGACTAACTCGAGATAGTACCACATCGGGGGCCTTACATGTTCTGAGTCATTTTCGCATAATATCGAACCTATTGGGTCACACACTTAACGAGCAGTAGTCCGTTAGAATATTGGAATGGTAGAAGGTTTAGTGGAAGCAAAGCAGAATAGTTCATACGGGCACCGGAAGTAGTTCCGGGTATTTATGGAATTGTTCATAAGGGCACCAGAAGTAGTTCTGGGTATTTAAGGATATGTCTGGATCACTCTGGAGTAGTCTGAGGTGGTTCCGGAACATATGTGAATGGTACTGGGGAAGTCTTGGATCAACCGGAATGGTTTCCGGATAATCGATGGGCGTCTCGACAACTTTCGCGATCATCAGGTAGCTTAAACTGTAACTCGGATGGTTTCGGAAACTATCCAGATGGTTCCAGAACATTTGAGAACAGTTACGGAAGGTCCTTTAAGTGTTCTATAAGGTTCTGGAATGTCCTAAAACCATCCTAGAAGGTCCTGGAAGCTTCTAGAAGGTTCTGGAAGTTTTTGGGCAGTACCACCCACTTCACCCACGCCCTAACTTGGGGGGTAAGCCACCTAGCTGCCCTAAGTCGGCCTGGAGGTGGGGGGCCAAGGGTGAGGAATAGTACCCGAAAGAGGATTGCAATCCTCTTTGGGTAGGACTCCTCTTATGGAAGCAATCCCTTTGGGAGTAGGTGTCCCAAGGGGACTCCACACCCCCTAGGTCGGTCAGGACAGCCCCTGGCCACCTATATAATGTGGGGTAGGGGCAAGGGGCGCAGCACAATCAATCCCCAAGGCCGTTGTGCCACCCCCCTCCTCTAAACCTCATTGCTCCACAATTAGACCTTGGTTTAGACTATGTTCTAGATCGAAATCCGTTAGGATTTTCTCCCTCTAGTTTTCTCGGCGGCATTCTTCTCTAGACAGCGGAGCGCTACCGTATTGCTGCTACGGGATGTGTGGATACTAATAGAGGGGTCGTGCCTTCAACCCTTCTTCGAGGAGCTTTTTCATGAGACTCGTCCGCGGGATGGTTCGAGGGATCGATATCCTTATGGTTCGGAGGTCATTGAAATTCCTATCTGCAGGGATCTACACCGACGGTCTTCACAACCTCTACTTCCGCTACATCGGTTGGTGAGCCATGAGCTAGAACCTTGTATGCAATCCCATAGATGATCTTGCGTGATTGCTACGCATGCCAGAATTTTTTGTTTTCTACTACATTTCTGTGACATCCTGGATTTTGGAACTTTATTTTTCCAAAAACTTTTCTGATTTATTTCAACATTTGCCAGTTGATTTGATTTTAAGCAACTCTTTGTACTTGAAACTTGAGCATATTTTCTTTCCTTGCTCAAGTAGCCCCAGATTCCCTAGACCTATCCAATGATCATCCCTTGAGCCATCCCATCCAAACCACATTTTTATTCAAGCCATATATTCATTTTCCAATAAAAGGAATATTCCCTTTATTTCAGGATTGTGAAGCAACCCCTATTTTTATTGCTCCATAAATCCCCAAAAAATTCCCACCTATCCTTGATGCCATATCTTGTAAAAATATCCAAAAACATTGCATGGCCCAAGTGGATTTTTCCTCAAGAGAAATTCATTTGTCTGTGGGGAAAATGGCACTTTGTGAAGGAAGTGTCTTTTATCCTTATCCATTGCTAGTGAAACTTTTTGTGCATAGTCTTGTGATAATATCAAGAGCCTATGCCAATTTTCAGCTTTAGGGGACAAGCCAAACTCCATACCAAAATTCCCAAAGTTGGTATGCAGCAAGGGGGCATTGTGAAGCAAGTGCATGCTAGGATAACCCATTTGCCTTGAACCTGTTTGCACATGAGCCCAAACCCAAATAACTTCACTAAACCAAGTTTTAGCCAAATCCAACCACCCATGTGAGGGGAACACCAAGATCAAGTTTCTGGCCAGTACAATACCTTGTGAAGTAAGTACCAGCTAGAAGTTTCCCCTAACCCTGAAACTTTGCACACCTATGCACACCCCAAATGACTAACCTACACCAAATTTCAGCCATTTCCATCAAGCCACGGAGATGCTAGCTTCTACACCAAGTTTCTGGTCCATTTGGTGCTTTACAAAGGAAGTACATTATTCCTTTGGTCAATTGGGCTGAAACTTCACAAAATGCTAGTCCTTCGAACCCCAAGGCCCTTTGACAACTGGCCATCCACCCACTGTACACCCTTTGACCACAGCTTGCTCTACAAGATTGTTGTATCCAATTTGTTCTTGAAGTACATACCACACCAGAGCTCCCCTACACCAGTCAAATCCACCAAAGTGCTCAGGGCTGAAAGGACTATGTGTGTGACATCCTTGGACACGAAGAAAACCCCTTGTGCACCCGCCCTTGTGATGGCTGCGCTCTGGCATGCGTTTGGCGCGCTCTGGTCGTGCCCCGAGGCCACCAGGCACGCCATCCACGCGCTGCATCCCGCCCCTGTCCTCTCCCCCGTGTCCACCCGCGCAGCAAGGCTTTGCCATCTCACACGCGTCCATCTCCCCGCACTTGCCTCGCCGGAATCGCGTTGCTGCTCGCCGCCAAGCAGTCCCTGACGGGCACAGTGCGCCGCTGACCTGTCCCCATCGCCATGGCCTCTCCCCCCCGGCCCCTTGTGCTCTTGCTCGCCCGTGAGCTCTCAGTGAACCCCTAGAAATCCCTCGAAGCAGCCCGAGGTCGCCAGCACCTCCCACCGCCGTCTCTGCATCCCGTCGGCGCCATCTGACACGGCATCTCACCGCTAGCCTATAAAAATCCACCCAGTGCTCACCTAGCTGAACCACCAGTCTCCCCCTTCCTCCAATTGCCCTCCCGCGCCAGGAATTGAGCTGGGGAGGCCCTTCTTCTCCATCTCCGGCAAGCTGCGCCGCCCGGAGTTGCAGTTGATTCCTAGCCGCCCTGGTGCTCCCCTAGCCGAGCCATCTCCACCCCCGCACTCTCCTTGGCCCCCTACACCTTCCTGCACCGTCGCCCGGCCAGATTGTCGTCGGAGAGGACGACCTTGCCGGAGCCCATGGCTCAGCCGCCGCCGCAGGACTCTTACCTCGTCGTCTGGCCACCTCTCGGTGAACCATGGGTACGGGCGTGACCGCCGTGGTGCTTCCGTTCCAGCCAAGTCCATCCCACACCCAGCCGAGGCTCCTCGCCGGAGAGCACGCCGCCGGTGAGCTCAGCCCCCCTCCCTCTCTCTTTTATCTTTGACCCTGACACCTTGGCCCCCACTGTCAGCCTCATAGCCCCAGTCCGAAGGGGTATAAGTGAAGGCGTATTCTCACTTTACACCTTCGACGTCACCCCCCCCCCCCCTCCTCTGGAAATTCTGAAAATGATTTAAAATGATTTAAAATCAATTTCTTTGACCAAACTTTGACCACCTATATCTTTTAAACTATAAGTTCAAATGAGTTGAATTTTTTCCCTAGATTGCTCTTGAGCTCCACTTTAATTTCGCGTAATTTTTATGCCATGTATCTCTGTTTATTTTTGCTAAGAAAAAGAAACCTTTTATGTGACATTTTCTATTTCCATTTTTTAATATATTTCTGCATGGCTTTAATTTTCTTGAAGACAGGAGTATTTCACGCTCCTTTGGTGAAAGGCAAGCCACAACTTCTTTTGCACCTTCGTAAACTTTGACTGGTTTATCATCTTGCTTTATTTTCGGATAATATATTGATCTTTCTTGATATGCTTTAACTCACTTTAATCATGATGGTATTGCCATGTTATGCTTGTATGCATCATTAATGTTTTGCTCATGATAGGCTTGGATCATTTCAATGATCATGTTATGCTTGTTTGCATCGTACCCCTAGTAATTTTCATGATCTTGTTAGGTTGCATGATACTATGTTGATCATCTTGACATGACTAAGTTAATCAACTAATGATAATGTGAATTATGATATGATCGTAACCGTACCTTGGATTGTTCTGCATACATTGCTATGATTTGACCTAGACTTTCATGTTGCACCTGATCTTGATGAGTATGCATTTGGATATATGCTATGTGCCAAGTTGATTAGGTGCCACCGAACCGAACTTATCAGTGCAGCCACACTCACCTGTATGAGAAGGCCTTGGCTCGGTCTATCAGTGTGCTCTCTTATGCGTATCACCAAAGAGAGGAGGCTATGCGCGCGCGGTTACCCTGGCCCGGTAAGCGGCGACAGCCTTGAAAGCCGGTTTGGTTATATGGAGCTCCGTCCCTGTTTGGGACAATGTTGAGTCCCCGTTTGGGACAATGGTCCCCGTTTGGGACCATGTTGTTGGACATGCGATGGAAGGTGTCTGGAGGACACGGGGCTACCAAGACGTGATGTCGGTGATACGGTAAGGGAAGCATGCGGTAGAACGGTCTCGTTTGAGAAGTCCTAGGCCACTCCTATGGTACAAGTTCCGAGGTTCCTGTGGGACAAGTTCCAAGGTACTGGATGGAGGAAGAACTCCATAGCATGGGTAAAGTGCACAACCTCTGCAGAGTGCTACAAATCTAATCGAATAGCCGATTCCACAGTATTGGACAAAGTTCATACTAGGTCACACTATGGATCAACATGATTTCGGTTTGATGAGTGTGCTAAGTTGATCGTGCAAGTTATTGGTTATGCGATGACCCGTTTGGTCATACGATAACCCGTGAAAATTATTGGTCATGCGATGACCCGTTTGGTCATGCGATGACCAGATTGGTTGGATGGCAACGCGATCACACCTAACCCATTGAATGGTCGTGCGACAACCTGTGTAAGTTGGTTGGTCATGAGATGACCTGGTGCTTGAGTCCGAGGTAAGATGTATGATCATGCGATGATCATACGAGGTCCATGTGACCTTAAACGATGGTTGTTATTGCATTAGTTAATCTTGATAATATGCTAGATGCATCATGTTAACATTGCATGCACTGTTATCGCTATGTTATTGTCTTGCCTTGGTGCTTTGGTTGTTGTGAGCTTGCAAGTACATTCAATGTATTGACCTGGTGTTTCATGCCAGACTTGCAGGCAATGCCGTGATTGTGTAGGAAGATGTTCCCGGTGTTTGCGAGCTAGGGGTTGTCCCAGTCAGTGTCCCTGTGGAATGGAGTTCATCACCTTCGCCGTTGTTCCGCTGCTAAGTATTATTCCGCTGCCGTAGAGTTATCCCGCTGCTTGATGTAGTTCAGTGGCTAGCATTCAGAGCAAGTTGTTCGTTGCCTCGCTCTGCTGGCATTGTAATAGACCCCTCTGTACCCATTTCATCAGTAATAAAAGTGGTTCAGTCCTATATCAAGCAGTGACGTGTTTCTAAAGACACGATCTCTGGGCTGGAGCACGGGGCGTTCCGGTATTCTGAGTCGGGGTGCCACAACGCTTGGTATTAGAGCAGGACTGACTGTAGGACACGCTAGTTCGCGCGAACGTTACATTGACGTTTGAGTTAGAGTGTATAGCCTTCTTGTGTGATGCATTGGTTTGCTGCATTTGTTTGCTGCCTAGCATGCATATAGATAGCATTATATTCGCTAATGAGTTAGTCTGATGAGTGTAGATGGCAGAGTATCCGGTGGGCTACCAAACAGACCTTACACCGATCAGCTTTGCCTATCTCCTGGCCGACGTTTGGCGTTGCCTCTATCCAAATGGAGGAATGCCGATGTACCAATTTACCCAGACACCGCTCGGAGGGAAGATACTTGAGTATCGTGCCAATATCGTCATGACAGTTCACCTCCCCATCGGCATGCGTACCTACAACTTCCAGGGCGTACACGCCTCTACCCCAGGGCGTCTTCGCCAGCAGGAAAGCGCGATGCATCAGAACTGTGACTTACATTTCTATCCCACCTTTGCCACCCCTCCTCAAGGATTAAGGTTTCCTCGACCTCTTGCGGAAGCTGATGCAACGGTGATTGGCATGTCTCGCTACATGATCGCCTAATACGCTCTCCTTGTCGAGCTAGTCTGTGATGCAAGGCATGCAAGAAGAGCTCTTGTTGCAGCCTTGGCATCGTCGACTCCTCCGCCAGCTCCCTCGACCTCCGGCAACCCGTCGGTAGACCGTAGCATCTTAGTTGCGTGTAGTTCATGTTGCATGAGTAGCAGTAGTCTTTCATGTTGCTTGTTGCATGTTGTTGTGTGTAGCAATAAGATGTGATCTTGTTTGCATGTGATCTCGATGCACTTTCAATTCTATTGATCTTTACTTTGTTTCATCAATCCCTTATTTGGTTCTATCGTGTTTAATGAATATGTTCTTGCAGGTAGTATGTGACTTTGATGGACCCTTGCTCGCTTTCTTTTGGATAATGGCACCACGCCTGGTTCTGAGCTGATTCGTTTTCGGCCGTCCGGGGTGGATGCCTACTTTATATTTCTCTTTTCAACAACCGCCCCATGTTCTAAGCTGCTTTTTGGCCGTCTCGGGAAGTTGTTGATTTTCTCTTTGCAATGGAGACCCTATGTTCTTAGTTGTTTTCTCGGCCGTCTTAGGGGACCTCTGCATTCTCTTATCAACGATGTCTCATGTTCTGAGCTGATTCTTGGTCAACCGTCTTGAGCAGTGGTTGAGTTATTCCAGTAAACATCCCATATCAGAGTTGTACAAACCGTTCTGGTGGCTACTGGGTTATTTGCTCGTTTTATGCAAGGGGTTCCGATGGTCATCTACTACCGTTAAAACTTCTGATTTGGTGAACTTCCTATCGACTGCTATTGATCTTCGCTCCGATGAATTTCTTCGTTGGTTCTTTATTTGGTTCTTTGGTGTTGCCATAATTTTTTTCCCTAATGGAAAGTTTCTCAACACTCTCCGCATACCGAAAAGGATCAGTGAAAGACCTCAAAGGAATTGAAAAATTAGCAAGTCAAGAAGGATTCACGTCTGATTCCGTTGAGAGTATTTGGTTCAAGTATGGATTCCACCAGAATGAACCAGATAAATCGGGTCTGCATCAACCATTACAGCCATGAAAATGCAATCGAGGGAAAAGATAAGTTGTGTTCCCGACTCCTGAATATCCGTGTTCAAGTATGGCATACATAAGTTGCAAATTATTATGTCATGGTATACTCCAGAAGAGAAGTCAGAACGTGTCATGAGATCAGTACCGAACAAAGGAAGGATTGGAACCATTATCGCCCCTGACAAGGAAGCAGCCAATAAGTCAGCGAATTCTCGTGCACAGTATTCAGTTTGTCCACACACTATTGTGGGAAAACTTCGGATATAAGGAACCTCAGCCTTCTTGGGTAAGATACCGGACACAGCCGACGCGTACAGTGCATCAACCTTCCCTGGTACGCCATCTGGTTAGCTTGTTAGCCAAGACATTCAGCCATCGACCACAAGCCACCGAGAGAAGCTTATGGTGCAAGGCACCCAATCGTGCTTAGTACTCCACATGGATGGATTCCAGCGCAAGCTACCCAGCCATCTACAGTAAACTACTACAGAAATTTCTAGCACAAGAAACCGATACCCCTACAGTGCAAAGGGCAAACTTCCAAGGCAATACACCCAGTCTTTGCCCGTAAGCTATCGAAGAAGCTTCCCACGTACGACACCCAGCCTTCCTCCCTACGCCACCGGAGAAAGCTTCCGAGATACGGTACCCATCCCTCCTCAGCACGGTAACCCAACAAAGCTTCGAGGGTAAGCTACCCAGCCTTCACTGACACGCCATCGTGTCTGCAACAGTGTTGTCAGAAACCCGACCTTTTCAAAACCAAGGAAGATTTCAATATAGTCAGTGCAAATGGATCTGCGCATTTCATGGGCATACTTCTCAAGATATGTGAGCTGCTCCTATACGGATACCACCCTGCTCGTACTCAAGTGAGTGATACACATGGGAAGCGGTAGGGACCGCATCTTCTGTGGGGAAAGTAAGCAGAAGAAGCAAATATGCATCTCAGATGGGTATAGATACTGACATGTCATGAAGGAACCCCGAAGGAAAGGAAACAATGAAGCCTTTGGTATCGACCACCGCCATGAGTTTCAGTTTGTCACGTCCGATAATGACCCGAAGAAATATAACCCTGAGGCCCAAGACATTGCAACGAAGAGTAATTGTGGATAGCCAAGAGACAAAGAACAAAGGCAGACCAGCTAATTAAGAGAAAGGATCCCGAGAAAGGGTAAGTCAGTATACGAGGAGTATAAAAGGGTTATGGTCGCACAGCAAGGACCAAGGAAGACAGACAGGGCATAGGTCTAATCTTGCTGCAATTTACGCGACAAGAGTGAGAGCTTACCTCCATAAGCTGCCAAAAGCATGCACCCGTGCGAGTCTAACAAGTAAGGTAGAGGGTATATGCCCGGACGCCATGGTCAAACTCACCTCGGTCCACCAAAGCCATGCGTCCATAAGGATGACCATGGACACCTAAACCTAAGGGATTTTGTTTCAGATGGGAAAAGATTGAGTACCAAGACAGTCAGCTTGTGCAGTGACACATGTTTGGTATTGTCAATAAGTGCTGGGACACGCAAGTCCGTCTCGAAAAGCTCCCCCACCCAGCTCGGCATTTTGACCACAAGGCCCGTGGTGAAGCATAACACGGCCCCTCGCCACCCAAGGATATAATAGCATGTTGAGTAAATCTCAGCGTGAGTAGAAGTTCAAAGTTTGTGCCCCCCGGTCAGAATTAATGTTCAAGATGGACGAGCCAAAAACCAAGTGATGCAACACCGTGTGCAGACGGCCAAAGTTCCGCACAACAGGATATCATGATGATGGGCATTCTGAGTTTACCGGTTGCCCATGAAAGCCCAGTATATTCTCGAAAAGGCCAATACAAAGTATTCAAGGATGTGTTGCAGATAGGGCCCGAGATACCAGAGGATAGTACGGATATTTTCAGCATTCACCCTATGGTAAGGTATCTCGCTATCATACCGGTCAGAAGACATGAGGATGGAATTCAGCGGGAAAGGGCCTGATGAATAAGGAGAATTATCAATTCAGAAATACGGATTGGGTGAAGTAAACCCCCTAAGCCAAAACCTCTTGGATGCTACTGAGGGAACATTATCCGGTAAAAAGGAAACCCGAGAAGCAATAGGTTTCCTTAAGATGGTATGTCTTCAATGGTTCCCAGAGCAACCAAATCTCGAGGACGATATTTTTCTAAGGGGGGGTAGGTTTGTGACACCATGGATTTTGGAACTTTCTTTTTCCAAAAACTTTTCTGATTTATTTCAACATTTGCCAGTTGATTTGATTTTGAGCAACTCTTTGGACTTGAAACTTGAGAATATTGTATTTCCTTGCTCAAGTAGCCCCTGATTCCCTAGACCTTTCCAATGATCATCCCTTGAGCCATCCCATCCAAACCACATTTTTATTCAAGCCATATATTCCTTTTCCAATAAAAGGAATATTCCCTTTATTTGAGGATTGTGAAGAAACCCGTATTTTTATTGCTTCATAAATCCCCAAATAATTCCCACCTATCCTTGATGCCATATATTGTCAAAATCTCCAAAAACATTGCATGGCCCAAGTGGATTTTTCCTCAAGAGAAATTCATTTGTCCGTGGGGGAAGAATGGCACTTTGTGAAAGAAGTGTCTTTTATCCTTGTCCATTGGTGGTGAAACTTTTTGTGCGTACTCTTATGGTCATATCAAGAGCCTATGCCAAGTTTCAGCTTTAGGGGACAAGCCAAACTTCATACCAAAATTCCCAAAGTTGGTATGCAGCAAGGGGGCATTGTGAAGCAAGTGCATGCTAGGAGAACCCATTTGCCTTGAAACTCTTTGCACATGAGCCAAACCCAAATGACTCCACTAAACCAAGTTTTAGCCAAATCCAACCACCCATGTGAGGGGATCACCAAGATCAAGTTTCTGGCCAGTACAATACCTTATGAAGTAAGTACCAGCTAGAAGTTTCCCCTAACCCTGAAACTTTGCACACCTATTCACACCCCCAAATGACTACCCTACACCAAATTTCAGCCAATTCCATCAAGCCATGGAGATGCTAGCTTCAACACCAAGTTTCTGGTCCATTTGGTGCTTTACAAAGGAAGTACATTATTCCTTTGGTCAATTGGGCTGAAACTTCACAAAATGCTAGTCCTTCCAACCCCAAGTCCCTTTGACAACATGACATCCACCCACTATTCACCCTTTGACCACAGCTTTCTCTGCAAGATTGTTGTATCCAATTTGTTCTTGAAGTAGAGATCACACCAGAGCTCCCCTAGACCAGTCAAAGCCACCACAGTGATCAGGGATGAAAGGACTACGCGTGTGACATACTTGGCCACGAAGAAAATCCCCTTGTGCACCAGCCCACGTGATGGTCGCGCTCTGGCATGCATTTGGCGCGCTCTAGCCACCAGGCACGCCATCCACGCGCTGCAGCCCGCCCCTGCCCTGTCCCCCGTGTCCACCCACGCCGCAAGGCATTGCCATCTCACATGCTTCCATCTCCCCGCACTTGCCTCGCCGGAATCGCGCTGCTGCTTGCCGTCAGTCAGTACCCGACGGGCACAGTCCATCGCTGACCTGTCCCCATCGCCTTGGCCTCTCCCCCTTGGCCCCTTGTGCTCCTTCTCGCCGGTGATCTCCCGGTGAACCACTAGAACTCCCTCAAAGCAGCCCGAGGTCGCCAGCACCTCCCACCGCCGTGTCTGCATCCCGTCGGCGGCATCCGGCACGGCATCTCGCCGCTAGCCTATAAAGAGCCACCCCATGCTCGCCTAGCTGCACCACCAGTCTCCCCTTCCTCCAATTTCCCTCCCGCGCCAGGAATCGAGCTGCGGAGACCCTTCTTCTCCATCTCCAAGGAGCTCCTCCTCCCGGAGTTGCAGTTGATTCCCAGCAGCTCTGGTGCTCCCCTAGACGAGCCACCTCCACCACCGCACTCCCCTTGGCCCCTGCACCTTCCCGCACTGCCGCCCGGCCAGATTATCGTCGAAGACGACGACCTCGCCAGAGCCCATGGCTCAGTTGCCGCCGCGAGGACTCTTACCTCGTCGTCCGGCCACCTCCCGATGAACCACGGGTACGGGCGTGACCGTCGTGGTGCTCCCGTTCCAGCCAAGGCCATCCCGCACCCAGTCGAGGCTCCTCGCCGGAGAGCAAGCCGTCGGTGAGCTCAGCCCCTCTGCCTCTCTCTTTTCTCTTTGACTCTGACACCTTGGCCCCACTATCAGCCTCACAGCCCCAGCCCGAAGGGGTATAAGTGCAGGCGTATTCTCACTTTAGGCCTTCGACGTCACCCCCTTCTGGAAATTCTGAAAATGATTTAAAATCATTTGAAATCATTTTCTTTGACCAAACTTTGACCACCTATATCTCTTAAACCATAAGTCCAAATGAGTTGAATCTTTTTCCCCTAGATTTCTCTTGATCTCCTCTTTAATTTCGCATAATTTTAATCCCATGTCTCTTTGTTTATTTTTGCTGAGCAAAAGAAACCTTTTATGTGACATTTTCTTTTGCCATTTTTAAATATATTTCTATAGGTCTTTAATTGTCCTGAAGACCAGGAGTATTGCACACTCCTCTGGTGAAAGGCAAGTCACAACTTATTTTGCACCTTCTTAAAGCTTTGACTGGTTTATCATCTTGCTTTATTTTTGGATAATATAATGATCTTTCTTGATATACTTTAACTCACTTTAATCAGGAAGCTATTGACATGTTATGCTTCTATGCGTCATTAATGTTTTGCTCATGATAGGTTGGATCATTTCAATGATCATATTATGCTTGTTTGCATTGTACCCCTAGTCATGTTCATGGTCTTGTTAGGTTGCATGATACTATTTTGATCATTTTGACATGACTAAGTTAATCAACTAATGATAATGTGAATTATGATATGATCGTAACCATACCTTGGATTGTTCTGCATACATTGCTATGATTGGACCTAGACTTCCATGTTGCACCTGATCTTGATGACTATCCATTTGGATATATGCTATCTGCCAAGTTGATTAGGTGTCATCGACCCGAACTTATCAGTGCAGCCACACTCGCCTGTATGGAAAGGCCTTGGCTCGGACTATCGGTGTGCTCTCTTATGCGTATCACCAAAGAGGGGAGGCTATGCGCGCGTAGTTACCCTGGCCCGGTAAGCAGCGATAGCCTTGAAAGCCGGTTTGGTTATATGGAGCTCCATCCCCGTTTGGGACAATGTTGAGTCCCCGTTTGGGACAATGGTCCCCGTTTGGGACCATGTTGTTGGACATGCGATGGCAGGTGTCTGGAGGACACGGGGCTACCCAAGATGGGAAGTCGGTGATACGGTAAGGGAGGCATGCGGTAGAACGGTCTCGATGGAGAAGTCCTAGTCCACTCCTATGGTACGAGTTCTGAGGTTCCTGTGGGACAAGTTCCAAGGTACTGGATGGAGGAAGAACTCCATAGCGTGGGTAAAGTGCAAAACCTCTGCAGAGTGTTATAAATCTATTCGAATAGTCGAGTCCACGGTATTGGACGAAGTTCGTACTAGGTCACACTATGGATCAACATGAATTCGGTTTGATGAGTGTGCTAAGTTGATTGGTCACGCGGTGATCGGTGGAAGTTATTGGTCATGCGATGACCCGTTTGGTCATATGATAACCCGTGAAAATTATTGGTCATGCGATGACCCGTTTGGTCATGCGATGATCGGATTGGTTCGGTGGCAACGCGATCACACCTAACCCGTTGAATGGTCATGCGACGACCCGTGTAAGTTGGTTGGTCATGAGATGACCCGGTGCTTGAGTCGGAGGTAAGTCGTATGATTATGCGATGATCATACGAGGTCCATGTGACCTTAAACGATGGTTGTTATTGCATTAGTTAATCTTGATAATATGCTAGATGCATCATGTTAACATTGCATGCACTGTTATCGCTATGTTATTGTTTTGCCTTGGTGCTTTGGTTATTGTGAGCTTGCAAGTACATTCAATGTATCTACCTGGTGTGTCATGCCAGACTTGCAGGCAATGCCGTGATTGTGTAGAACGACGTTCCCGGTGTTTGCGAGCTAGGAGGTGTCCCAGTCAATGTCCCTGTGGAATGGATTTCACCACCGTCGTCGTTGTTCTGCTACTAAGTATTATTCCGTTGTCGTAGAATTATCCCGCTGCTTGATGTAGTTGAGTGGCTAGCATTCGGAGCAAGTTGTTCGCTGCCTCGCTCCGCTGGCATTGTAATAGACCCCTTTGTACCCATTTCATCAGTAATAAAAGTGGTCTGGTTCTATATCAAGTAGTGGCGTGTTCCAGAAGACACGATCTCTGGGCTGGAGCACGGGGCGCTCCGGTATTCTGAGCCGGGGTGCCACAATTTCCCAACACCCCGGTCCATATTTCCCCCAAAGTTTACACCGCTCCAATTTACTGCCTTTATTTCCTTTCCGTTGCAATCACCACTACTATTTCTCCTTGTGTTTGATCCTTTGTAAACTACAAGATCGGAGAGATTGACAACCTCTCTGACTCGTTGGGAGCAAAGTTATTTGTTTGTATGTGCAGGTCCACGTCAACTCAGTCCCCATCCGGCAAACTTCTGGCGCCGTTGACACTTACTTGCAGTCCTTGGAGTCCCACTGGTCGATAACCTTGGTGTCTTCACCGAGGGAAATTTTCCACTATCTACATCTCAACCTTCCACTTGGGGTAACCAACTAGGGGCGAGAAGCCATCACCACCCGAAGCACCGACGACTATGACGACATGGAGTCCAAAACCAACATAGAGTCCAAGAGTTGGCGTACAAGATTATGTAAAATAGGCAATCTCTTTGTAAACTTAGACGGACTCCTCGAGGCCTAGTCTAGTATATAAAGGCTGGGAGAGGGGACGTCTAGGTCATCCAATATATCATGCAATACCTCTGGCCTGACCAACCTCGCCAGAATCACCTCCATCATATAATACAACTAGCAGGAAGTAGGGGTTTTACCGATCGAGGGCCCTGAACCTGGGTAAATCTCTGTCTCCCATTAGCCGACGAGATCACCAACCATGCACTCTCCTTCCATTCGATCTAACCTAGGGCATTTTAAAGTGGTAGAAAAAATGTTTCGTACACTGACGGGGCTTACTAGCCTGCATGTACAACGTGACTGGGTTGGCTGGGCGGGCCCGATAATGGCCCATGTATTTGTCGCTCGTTTGAGAGCTTCAGCACCGTAGTAGATTATGTTGCAATATGGGCCTTCGATCGGCATTTGATTAATACCGACAAAAAAATGCGATTAGACAATTTTATAGATGAAGGCTGAATATTTTTTATTCCAAAATTTGAACTTTGTTGTCAAATAATTTAGAAAAAACACAAGGATGTAATGTATGTATGTACAATTCTCATGATAAAAAAAGCATGCATGCGATCTGCAAAAAATATTATGTGTACCATTTTAGAGATGAAGGCTCGATTTTTTTTAAATTCCAAAATTTAAACTTTGGAGTTTCAAATAATTCTGACAAACACAAGTAAGTAATGCATGTGCGTACAGTTTTCATTATAAAAAATCATGAACTGCGAGCTGCACACACAAAATAAAACCATGAATTTTGAGAAATGAGCAATATTTATATGTCGAAAAGGCACATATTTCTTTTTTGTGTTGCTCTCATTTTAATGTATTTTTTTTAGTTTTTTGGGAATTTTCGAAACCCACCATCCATGAAGCTTGTGCTCCATTTAGCATTTTCGATCAGTTCATCCCAAATGACATTCCAATATATTATGATAAATACGATTATTTTGATGCACTAAAATACATCAAGGGCTTTAAGTGGCAAGTATTTAGGAGTTTTTATGGTGCTATTCTTTTCGAACAAATTCTCTTGCAATTATTCATAGAGGAAAAATCTCAGATATGTAATATGTTATGAGAACCTTCTAAATTGTGTGTCTTTCTTTTTGAGACATCTCCCTAGATTGCACTGAAATAGTGACACAGCAAGCCTTAATCGCTTAATAAGTTTGTTATTTTCAGTTTCTCTATTGTTGCTTCAACTTTTTTTCCTTTAAGTTGAAATAGTACATGTCTAGATTTTATAACCTATTTTTTGTACTCACTAAAAATTCAGTTCCATTGCTCAAAAATATAAATTGTGAATTCATTTTGTATAGAGAATTACAATTAAATTGTAATGCACGTCAAATTTGCTTCCCGCTGCAACGCACAGGCAAATGTCCTATTCTAACGTAATCTATTTGGTTAGCACCTCAAAAAAGGGTACGTGTCGATCAAATTATGTACATGGGTATGCATCATCTAACATAATAGATATAAAGCATGTATCTATAACACATGGCTTGATGTGTGTATCGGCATTGCGAAGTTGCAGGCTTGAATCCCTAGTGCGCGATTTAGTTTTTCTCCGAATTTCTTTCTTTGCATACTGCCAGATGGTCCGCTTATAGCTCACTTCAATTTTAAAGACCTTTGGGTGTTTTCTGCAAAATGTGTCGTGCCATATGTCAGCTTAGTATTAGATTTGGACCCTTTTGCATGTCGGCTGATAGTTTTAGTGTGGTGAACTATAGTTTCGTAAGTTATTAGGATCAAACCTTCACATACGTGACAACTTTGTAGGTTTGTTGTGCCTTTACCTCAAACATGGACCAGCTTAATGGTTTTGTAGTAGAGGGTTAGGAAGAAAATGTGTGCAAACTGCTTAAATCTTTGTATGGCTTAAATAATGATGAGGACATCCCTACTAATGTTACACCCATACCCTCACCAACTACACATACTGGACCAGTTACTAGAGCACGTGCACGTCAACTAAATTATCAGGTACTTTCGTTTCTTGCGAATCCTTCTATTGTTCATGAACATATGATGCTGCCTAAATTAGATACTTTTGTTTTGCTTATGAATGAAGGACCTAGCATGGACACGAAGGATGGTCATTGGAGCGGGATCAAGAATGGAGAAGAAGGTGCGCGCGGGGGAAAGTACAGTGGAGTTCCCAGTGGGGATTTTCGCACGTTGAAGCCACCATAAGGCATGCATGAAGGCTTGGACGGGATACACGAGATGCCACTTCATTATTTTCGTCCAAGAGCAATTATAGGTGCTGCGTCACCTTAATATTGGGCTGGGCCCATGTAATTTCGAAATACCACATTATAGGCTGTTTTTAGAGTCCGTATGTGTGGGGAAACCGAGTTAGGGTTGTTTTCGGACCCCACCTCCAAGGGGTCACGAAAATCCCCTCTGTTCCCCCATATATACAGCCCTTAGGGCGTCGTTTGGACTTGGGTTTTAATTAGATATAAGTTAGCCATAGCCGCAACTTCGAGCTCTTCGTTTGTGTCATCCGACCAGGCCAAGACCTCATTGGAACCCCAACTTTCGTAATCATTCATCTTATATTCGCAATATCCAGATTGCAATTCTTAGTTCTTGCTTGTTCTTCGATTGCTTGCAGGAATTAGACCTTCGTGGTCAGGTTGATCGTGCATCCGCGGGATCAATAACCTCTCGGAGTTGGTTTAGCGATCGCTAAGGCGCAACGTCTTCGCACGTTCGTAGTTGGATCGTGAAAGTTGCCTCCACCATAATCGATCTCCACCATCTCATCGAAACATCGGGACACCTTCGCCTCTATCAAGTGGTATCAGATTTCCAGGTTGCTCGGTGAGATTTACCAGTTTTCGTAGTCTAGATTGATTCTGTTCGTCATACCTACAGCCCACGAAAAAGCCAAAAAAAAAATTTAGGGTTAGATCATCACGTCCCAAGACAGTCCGAGCCTTTGTCCAGTTTTCTTTTCAGTACTTGCTTTGTTGAATTTACGGTTGCATCGTTGTGTCAAGTTGCTGATCTTAGCGTCTAGTTCCCTTAGAGTTTTGAGTTCTGATCACAGTTTGCCACGTCCCCGCCGCACAGTAGTCATCCTACCACGTTCCGCCAATCCAAGTCCACATACACCACCACGTTCCGCCAAGCAGAGTCCATATACACCACCACGTACCACGAGTCCGAGTTGAGTTCCATCATCAGTACGGTTCGTGACCTCTCCATAGCCAGATTAGTTTGAGTTGATTAGAGTCGGATTTCACCAATCTTTGTCGTACGTAGAAGGGGGTGATTTCCAAAAAAAAAAAAAGCAAAAAAAAAAAAAAAAAGAGAGAGAGAAAAAAAAAATTCAGAGTGTGCTTCACAGTTGTTACGTGCCGCGCCGTGCTTTCGTTGGTGTTTTAGGCTCGCGTCTCTAGTACGGTCTAGCCTAGGATCAGCACAGTACCGACGTTGAGTGTTTATTCAGCTTTGCATCTCTGTTTTGATTACTGTTGAGTTTTTCCTACCATACTTGTCAGCCTTCCTACAGCTCCACATATATTCTACATCGTGCGTTTTGACACCTCCTGGCCATCGCTCTACCATATCTCTGAGAGTTTTTACCCGTTGGTTGTACATCACCACCTGCTGCTAGGTAAGAATCGGTAAGAACGTAAGAAAAGCTTGACGGATTTGTGCTTTCCACCACCCCACATCCATCCCATTAGTAGAAGTAGGATCATATTCCTGTGTGTTTTCTATTTCTGCTAACCATGCCAGGATCACATGATGAAGTGGCGCGGGATGCACCCGATTGGGAGAACATGACAAACAAGGAGTTACATGATAAATTTGCACGTATGATGTCTCAACAGGTGCAGGACATCGAGACCAGATTTACAGAGGCGATTGATGGCGTGGAGAAAATGATCGACACCAAGCTCGACGCTAAGTTTACTGAGTTGATCGCACGCCTACCTTCAGCACAGCCACAGCCACCGCCACTACCACGTGCACGACGTATTCTGTTTCCGCGAGGACAAGCTGCTGGTATTGGTGCTCCTCCTACTGCTGCAGTTGCTGCTACTGCTGCTGCTGCTGCTTCTGACGTCGCCCAGGACGACAACTACGAGGGTGATTACGAGGAGGAGGTGGAACAGGAAGCGGCCTATGAGCAGCCAGCTGGACGTCCACGTCCCAACATTCGCCCCGGTCGACACCAACCACCCCCTCAGGTACGCGATGATGAACATGTGCCTAAACTTAAATTGAATCTTAAGCCGTTTGAGGGTAGATATATTCCTGATGCTTATCTTACTTGGGAGTTAGAAACTGAACAACGTTTTACATGTTTACAATATCCTGAGAATAGACGTGTTACTGCTGCTGTTTGTGAATTCACGGGCTTTGCATCTATTTGGTGGTCTGAACATTGTAGATTGCATGCTAATAATATTCCAACTACTTGGGCTGCTTTAAAAGATGCTATGCGTACTCGCTGGGTTCCTCCTTATTATCAACGTGAATTGTTACAAAAATTACAGCGTTTGAGACAAGGAAAAAATTCTGTAGAGGAATATTATCAAGAATTACAAACTGGATTGATTAGATGTGGCCTAGTAGAGGATAATGAAGCTATGCTTGCACGTTTTATGGGTGGCTTAAACAGTGAGATACAAACTATTCTAGAATACAAGGACTTTGCTACTATCACTCGTTTGTTTCATCTTGCTTGTAAAGCTGAACGTGAAGTGCAGGATCGACAGGCCGCTACGAGACCTAACTTTTCTGCAGGACGAAATACATCATGGACATCGCGTGGAGCTTCTACATCCACACGTCCTGCTGCGCCACCATCTACTTCAGCCGCTCATTCTTACAGGGAGCCACCAAAACAGCCAGCGTCACCATTCAAGGGTGCACAGAGTGGTCCAGCGGCGAGTTCTTCTTCCTCCATGGCGTCCACAGGGCAAGCACGAGATCATGATATTAAATGTCGCAGGTGCCAAGGTGGAGGTCACTTCGCAAAAGACTGTCCCTCCAAGCGTGTGATGACTATTATGGCGGATGGTGGGTATGAGTCAGCGAGTGACTATGATGAGGAGACTCTAGTTCTCATTGCTCATGAGGAACAGGGTGCCCATGATGATGCTCATGATATAGAGTATATGACTCCTGATGATGCAGATAAATATGCTAGTTTGGTTGCTCAACGTGTATTAAGTGTGCAGGTAACGAAGGCCGAGCAAAACCAGAGGCATAATTTGTTCCACACAAAGGGAGTGGTGAAAGAACGTTCGGTTCGCATCATCATTGACGGAGGGAGTTGCAACAACTTGGCTAGCATGGAGTTGGTGGAGAAGCTATCTCTCACCACAAGACCACACCCCCATCCGTACTATATTCAGTGGTTTAACAATAGTGGTAAGATTAAGGTAACACGTTCTGTTCGTGTGCACTTTAGCATTGCTGCATATGCTGATTATGTTGATTGTGATGAGGTACCCATGCAAGCATGCTCTCTTTTACTTGGTAGACCATGGCAATTTGATAGGAATGTTGTACACCATGGTAGGACAAATCAGTTTACTCTGGTTCATCAGGATAAAAATATTGCTTTACTTCCTATGTCTCCTGAACAAATTGTGAAAGATGATCTTGCTAGAGCTAGTAAAGCTAAACAGGAGAAAAATAAGAGTGAAAATGAGATAGCAGCTAAAGAATTTGAGCAACAACATAAGACTAATAGCAAATCTTCTTCTGTTGTTTCTAATGAAATTAAATTGACTAGTCCAACTTTGCTTGCTACTAAGGTTGATATTTCGGATTTGGATGTTAGTCAATATGTGTGCTATGCTTTTGTGTGCAAAGAAGCCTTGTTTTCATTTGAGGAATTGCCTCCTTCTTTGCCTCCTGTTGTCACTGACCTTTTGCAGGAGTTTATTGACGTCTTTCCACAAGACGTACCACCGGGATTACCACCTATTCGAGGGATTGAGCATCAGATTGACTTAATTCCCGGTGCTTCGCTGCCCAACCGTGCGCCATACCGTACCAATCCGGAGGAGACGAAGGAGATTCAGCGTCAAGTACAAGAGCTACTCGACAAAGGTTACATACGTGAATCCCTTAGTCCTTGTGCTGTTCCTGTTATATTAGTGCCTAAAAAGGATGGAACATGGCGTATGTGTGTTGATTGTCGAGCCATTAATAATATTACTATTCGTTATCGTCATCCTATTCCTAGGCTAGATGATATGCTTGATGAATTAAGTGGCTCTACCATGTTTTCCAAAGTTGATTTGCGTAGTGGATACCATCAAATTCGCATGAAATTAGGGGATGAATGGAAAACGGCTTTTAAAACTAAGTTTGGATTATATGAGTGGTTAGTCATGCCTTTTGGGTTAACTAATGCACCTAGCACTTTCATGAGATTAATGAACGAGGTTTTACGTGCTTTCATTGGACAATTTGTGGTAGTCTATTTTGATGATATACTGATTTATAGCAAATCTTTGGAGGAACATTTGGATCATTTACGTGCTGTTTTTATTGCTCTACGTAATGCACGTTTATTTGGTAACCTTGGGAAGTGCACCTTTTGCACCGACCGAGTATCGTTTCTTGGCTATGTTGTTACTCCACAGGGTATTGAAGTTGATAAAGCCAAGATCGAGGCGATTGAGAGTTGGCCGCAGCCCAAAACGGTCACACAAGTGAGGAGTTTTCTTGGCCTCGCTGGATTCTATAGGCGTTTTGTGAGAGATTTCAGCACCATTGCTGCCCCTCTCAATGAGCTTACACGCAAGGATGTGCCTTTTACTTGGGGTACCGCACAGGAAGAAGCTTTCACGGTATTGAAAGATAAGTTAACACATGCTCCTTTGCTCCAACTTCCTGATTTTAATAAGACTTTTGAGCTTGAATGCGATGCTAGTGGGATTGGTTTGGGAGGTGTGTTATTACAAGATGCTAAACCTGTTGCATACTTTTCTGAAAAATTGAGTGGGCCTAGTCTGAACTATTCTACTTATGATAAGGAGTTATATGCTCTTGTTCGGACATTAGAAACTTGGCAACATTATTTATGGCCCAAAGAATTTGTTATACATTCTGATCATGAATCTTTGAAACACATAAGAAGTCAAGCAAAACTTAATCGTAGACATGCTAAGTGGGTTGAATTTATTGAGACTTTCCCTTATGTCATTAAACACAAGAAGGGGAAAGATAATATTATTGCTGATGCTTTGTCTCGTCGTTATACTATGCTTTCACAACTTGACTTCAAGATTTTCGGTTTAGAGACAATCAAAGAACAATATGCAACTGATGTGGAATTTAAAGATGTATTGCAGAATTGTAGAGAGGGTAGAACATGGAACAAGTTTGTGCTTAGTGATGGATTTGTGTTCCGTTCTAACAAGCTATGCATTCCAGCTAGCTCTATTCGTCTTTTGTTGTTGCAGGAGGCGCATGGAGGAGGATTAATGGGACATTTTGGCGTAAAAAAGACGGAGGATGTACTTGCTACACATTTCTTTTGGCCAAAGATGAGACGGGATGTTGAGCGTTTTGTTGCTCGCTGCACTACATGTCAAAAAGCTAAGTCACGACTCAATCCTCATGGTTTATACATGCCTTTACCTGTACCTAGTGTTCCGTGGGAGGACATATCCATGGACTTTGTTTTAGGCTTGCCTCGAACAAAGAAGGGGAGGGATAGCATCTTTGTTGTCGTGGATAGATTTTCTAAGATGGCACATTTTATACCATGTCATAAAAGCGATGATGCTGCTAATGTTGCTGATTTATTCTTTGGAGAGATTATTCGTTTACATGGTGTGCCCAATACTATTGTCTCGGATCGTGATACTAAGTTTCTTAGCCATTTTTGGAGATGCTTATGGGCTAAGTTGGGGACTAAACTACTCTTTAGTACTACATGTCATCCCCAAACTGATGGACAAACTGAAGTGGTCAATAGGACTTTGTCTACTATGCTTAGGGCTGTTTTAAAAAGTAACTTGAAACTGTGGGAAGAATGTTTACCTCATATTAAATTTGCTTATAATCGTTCAGTGCATTCTACCACTAAAATGTGCCCTTTTGAGATTGTTTATGGTTTTCTACCTCGTGCACCTATTGATTTGCTGCCTCTTCCATCTTCGGAGAAGGTGAATTTTGATGCTAAGCAACGTGCTGAATTGATATTAAAAATGCATGAGTTAACTAAAGAAAACATTGAGCGCATGAATGCTAGATACAAGCTTGCTGGTGATAGGGGTCGAAAGCATGTTGTGTTTGAACCAGGAGATCTTGTTTGGTTACATCTACGTAAAGATAGGTTTCCTGATTTGCGCAAGTCTAAGTTAATGCCACGAGCTGATGGTCCCTTTAAGGTTTTACAGAAAATTAATGATAATGCATATAAACTTGAGCTACCTGCAGATTTTGGGGTTAGTCCCACATTTAACATTGCAGATTTGAAACCTTATTTGGGAGAAGATGATGAGCTTCCGTCGAGGACGACTTCAATTCAAGAAGGGGAGGATGATGAGGACATCCCTACTAATGTTACACCCATACCCTCACCAACTACACATACTGGACCAGTTACTAGAGCACGTGCACGTCAACTAAATTATCAGGTACTTTCGTTTCTTGCGAATCCTTCTATTGTTCATGAACATATGATGCTGCCTAAATTAGATACTTTTGTTTTGCTTATGAATGAAGGACCTAGCATGGACACGAAGGATGGTCATTGGAGCGGGATCAAGAATGGAGAAGAAGGTGCGCGCGGGGGAAAGTACAGTGGAGTTCCCAGTGGGGATTTTCGCACGTTGAAGCCACCATAAGGCATGCATGAAGGCTTGGACGGGATACACGAGATGCCACTTCATTATTTTCGTCCAAGAGCAATTATAGGTGCTGCGTCACCTTAATATTGGGCTGGGCCCATGTAATTTCGAAATACCACATTATAGGCTGTTTTTAGAGTCCGTATGTGTGGGGAAACCGAGTTAGGGTTGTTTTCGGACCCCACCTCCAAGGGGTCACGAAAATCCCCTCTGTTCCCCCATATATACAGCCCTTAGGGCGTCGTTTGGACTTGGGTTTTAATTAGATATAAGTTAGCCATAGCCGCAACTTCGAGCTCTTCGTTTGTGTCATCCGACCAGGCCAAGACCTCATTGGAACCCCAACTTTCGTAATCATTCATCTTATATTCGCAATATCCAGATTGCAATTCTTAGTTCTTGCTTGTTCTTCGATTGCTTGCAGGAATTAGACCTTCGTGGTCAGGTTGATCGTGCATCCGCGGGATCAATAACCTCTCGGAGTTGGTTTAGCGATCGCTAAGGCGCAACGTCTTCGCACGTTCGTAGTCGGATCGTGAAAGTTGCCTCCACCATAATCGATCTCCACCATCTCATCGAAACATCGGGACACCTTCGCCTCTATCAAATAAGCACCTAAGCAATACTACGAGAAGTTCGAAAGAACTTTAACATCCACACGCCTTTTTGCAAATGAAGTTGTTAAGTGTGTGTACTATCGCTGTGGTGAGGGTGAGGGAGTTATATTATGCTTATATGTAGATGACATTCTTATATTTGGCACAAATCTCAATGTCATTGAGGAAGTGAAATATTTTATAAATCATAACTTTGAAATGAAAGACCTTGGAGTTGTTGATGTTATCTTGAACATCAAGCTTTTATGAGGTGATGATGGTGGAACCACTTTGTTGCAATCTCATTATGTGAAGAAGTTTCTGAGTTGATTTGGATATTCAGATTGTAAACCTTCTCCAACACCTTATGATCTGAGTGTGTTGATTCGAAAGAATGAAGGAAAAACAAAGGATCAATTGAGATATTCTCAAGTCATCGATTCGCTCATGTATCTAGCTAGTGCCACGAGGCCCGATATCTCGTTTGTTGTAAGTAAAATGAACCGATTTGTTTCAAATTCGGGAGATGATCATTGGAATGCTCTTGACAGAGTGATGCGATATTTGAAAGGTACTACTAGTAATTGACTTCATTATACTAGGTATCCAAGGGTATTTAAGGGTTACAGTGATGCGAACTTGATATCTGATGTTGATGAGCTGAAGGCCACAAGTGGTTATAAGTTTACACTTGATGGTGCTATTGTTTCCTGGAAGTCTTGCAAGCAGACCATCTTAACGAGGTCAACAATGAAAGAAAAACTCGTAGCATTAGACATGACAATTGATGAAGCAGAGTGGCTTCATGAGCTTTGGATGGACTTGTCGGTAGTTGAAAAACCAATACCAGTTATCCTAATGAACTGTGATAACGAAATTGTGATCGTTTAGGTAAACAATTCTAAGGATCATCAAGGCATGTGAGAAGGAGACTGAAATTTTTCAGATTTATGAGAAAATACAGAGTTATAGCATTGGACTATATAAACACAACGAAGAATCTTGTAGATCCTTTCAAAAATGATTTAACACGAAATGTGATAGACAATGCATCGAGGAAGATGGGATTGAGATCCACTAAATAGGTCATCCATGGTGGAAACCCATTCTATTCTGATTGAAGATCCCGTGAATTAGAATTGGTGAGACAAGCCATTGGGTAAATGAGAGAAGAATATTTATCTTAAAAAGATCCACTCCGTTATGATGCAATTTTCTCCTAATCTGTATGGCAAGCTGATTTTTATCTTAATGTGTTCTGAGTGTCTTGGTTGGCAGAGATGTTGACCTACAGAACATCTTGTAAGAACACACATATATGAGTTAGACTGTTAAACGTCGTAGTATATGAGTGTGGGGTGAGCTCTAAAAAACTCATGAAGATGCCCTAGAGTATGATGTATGTGCTCCTACCCGCGGAAAAGTTTTTCAGCGGTGTAGTAGGTCAAGGCTTTTACATCACACTTATTTACATAAGTCTTATAGTTCAAGGCGTAGTCCAGTGTTCAAGTTGTAAATGAATGTAGCATGAAGTCTGGGATGGAAGTTCAACTTCACAGTTTTCATCAAAATACCGGTATATAAACAACGGTTGGAACCATGGCAAAGTTCATGTGACTTTGTGATCTCGTGGGGGATTGTTGAATTATTGGGCCTAGCCCATTAATATTTCGATCAATAATCCTTATAAATCCCTAAGGCTCATGTGCCCCATTCATGTATAACAAATGGTTGTGGAAGTTTAGTCTTACCCTCTAGTGGAGGAAGAGCTAGACCTTTATATAATGTGGGTTGCTCTACACGACACTAAAAGCATGAGAAGAGAGCACTTGCACGCGCGCTCCTCCTCCGCCATCCGCCTCGCCTCGTCACAACAAGACACTCACATGTGTGCGGTTTGCGAGAATGAGCCAAACCGGCTAGACGCTATGCCACATGTGCGTGGAACACAAGTTCAAACGTTTTTGCCTATACGAGGGAGTTAAATCTGAACGCCATTAATGTGTGTAATTTAATCTCCATAACAATGATGGGCGATTTATTTCCACTGATTGTGGAGTCAATTACGCACGTGTCTATTAGGTTGCCCGTAATGGGTATTATCATAAGTTAGTATCATGCATATGATACTAGTGTATGATACTACCTCCGTAATGCATGGTATCATATAGTACTCCCTCCGTCACGATTTAGAAGGCACGCTTGGATAATCTCTAGGACCAAGGTAGTTACTGATTGGTTGTGAGATATAGCAGATGTAGCATCAATAGTAGTACTAATTAACACATTCACAGCATGCATGCGTCAACTTCACCCGGTGTGAGCAGCAAAGAATTGAGAGGGCACATGCATACATGAGTGGAGTAGTGGTACTAATTAATAGGAGTAATTGTCTTCGCGCCTTACACCTTGTCTATTATGAAAACGCACGCAAGTTTAACTGTGCCTTCTAAACCGTGACGGAGGGAGTACTAGTAGTATATTTAATATGATACGGTATCATAATATGATACTACACCCTCTCTTTCTTCATTAAATTTCATGCCACCTCATCAAATTTGCCTAGTTGGCATACATGATACTACATATGATAACCCCGGTACGGGCAGCCTTAAGGGTCACTCCTACCAACCGAGTCGTAACCTAATCTCTCTAGTGCCTTCGTCTTACCCATTATGCTTCCTATAGGTTTCACATCTCCTCTCTCGGTGTGCACCAAGGAGGGAAACAGCATGACTTCAAAACCCCGCCTCTTGTGATCCGGTACGGGGAGAGGGGCGATAATGTCTTTAGGGGAGTGCAACTGTTGGATCGTCACCGTGGATGTGAGCAAGGACGACTTCTTCGCCAACGATAACTTCTTCCTGAACACCGACGATCTCTTCAAGCAAGACATGTCAACATCCACAGTTGTTGCTCCGTACGTTATACTATTAGGATTAGTATTTGGTTTCCTATCCATAGAAATCAATATAGATGTGTTGTATGCTACATGTGATATCGACTACATATCTAGCTATGAATATATGATGCTTGTTAGCGTTCTTACTGCGGTCATGATTAGTATGTATCACCTACTATTTTCTGGATTAAAAAATATAAGAAACAACCTAAATTTTGGACATTGTAGAGGGGTGGCGCCTGTTGCAAACCAACACTTCTAAAGGTCGCGTTTGTAGAGCTGCAAGACCTGCCAAAGGGAAATCCTATGGCTCCATGGACGACTGGCCTATGTACTGCAATGCCTTGCGGCCAGACATGTCATCACTGCAAGGAGGTGTCGGGTGCTACAAAAGGCCCACAGTTTTCCGTTGCCAGGAGATATGCAAATCCCAGCCCTTGGAAATGATGGTAACACGAGCGGTGGCTCGCAATGCTGCCTGTAAGAGCATCTCCAGCCGCGCCCCCAAAAAGCCACCAGGGCAGCGCTATTTGCGCCGAATGGAGGAAAATCGCCAAACCGTGCCCCCAAGAGCCCAAATAGCGTCGAATTGGGTCGAACTTGAGTCCGGTGAACCCAAGTCGAACCCAGCGCGCTGGGGGTGCCTGGGGCGCCGGACGAAGCGAAATGCGCCGAGTGGCCCACTCTGTCAGGTGAAATCGTCCAAATCGATCAAATGGGCCCCGCCGCAAAAATAGTCGTTGCTCCGCCACCAAACCCGCCGAAAATGGGGAGAGCTCGCCCCCGCTGACCTCCTCCCGACCTTGGCCGAGCGCACCGGCGGCTGGTCGGCTGGTCGCGCCGACCACGCCCGCCAGGTGTTCGGCGAATTGCCTGAACGCCGCGCCGCACTGATGGATTCCGACGACGAGGCGTTGTTCGCCACGCTGATGAAGGAAGAGGCCGAGACCGGCGTCCAGGACGAGGAACACCTCCTGATGCTCGCCGCATTGCCCGATCTGTTCGGCGCCAACACAGTGCCGCAACAAGGTGGCTCCAAGATGGGTCACCGGAAGGAAAAAAACAGAGACGTTGTTCAGAGGTCTATTGCTTGCTCTACGCCGACTACTTTGCCGATGTTCCCCTGCACGGCGAGAAGGTATTCCGGCGCCGGTATCGCATGGGCCGAAAGCTTTTTCTTCGCATTGTCAAATCACTCCGAGAGTATGACAACTATTTTGTTTGCAAGAAAGATTGCACAACGACCATGAGGATGCTTGCATACGGAGCTCCCGGCGATATACAGGAAGATTATGCACGCATGGCCGAGTCCACCGCCCTTGATTGTATGTATAAGTTTTGCAGAGCAGTGGTAGGATGCTTTGGAGGATAGTACTTGCGAGCACCCAATGCTGAAGACACTACTCGGATCCTATCAGAGAATGAAGCAAGAGGATTTCTTAGGATGCTTGGAAGCATCGACTGCATGCATTGGGAATGGAAGAACTGTCCATTTTCTTGGCAGGGATGTACAAGAGCACAAAAGGTCATTGTAGTTCGGTACTTGAGGCAGTTGCTACACATGACCTCTGGATTTGGCACTCCTTCTTTGGCATGCCAGGAACACACAATGACATCAACGTCCTGCAGTGCTCAAATGTCTTTGCCAGGCTTGTCGAAGGTCTTGCTCCTCCGGTGAACTTCGAGGTGAATGGGCACCACTATAACAAGGGGTACTACCTAGAAGATGGCATCTATCCAAGATGGTCAGTATTTGTGAAGACTATCTCAAACCCTCTGCCAGGAGGCAAGTACTCCTACTTTGCCAAGTGCCAGGAGGCTTGCAGGAAGGATGTCGAGCGGGCATTTGGGGTGTTCCAATCTCGACTTGCTGTTGTCTGGTACCCCGCTCTGACCTGGTCGAAATCTCAAATGTGGGCGGTGATGAATTACTGTGTCATCTTGCACAACATGATCATTGAGAGCGAGAAAGAGGATCCAGTGTTTGACACCGAACCATATCTCAACCAGGGACCTCTTGCGGTAGTTGATCACCAGATACCGCAGATTGGACAGCCTACCTTAATATGCGTTAGGAGATTCGAGGCCCACAAGTGCATCATCAACCGCAACAAGATCTAGTGGATCATCTATGGATGCGCAAAGGCAATGCCTAGTTTGATTTGTACTGTTTTTAGTAATTGTGCCGAACTATATATTTTTATTGTATGTTGTGCGCCGAATTACCGCCGAAACTGCACCGAATTTGCATCGAGTTTAGCTGAAATTTCATGTTTTGTGCCGAATTTAGCCAAAATGGATCGAATTTGCACCAAAACTACACCAAATCTCGGCGCCTGGGGCCGCGGCTAGGTGATCGATCGCCCCCAAGCCGAATATAGCGCCAGCGGCCCCCCAAGCGGCGCTAAAATAGCGCCTTGTGAGGAGGGGGGCGAACGGTTGGAGATGCTCTAACGTCAATGCGAACACATGACGCTGATGTAAGCTCAAACAATGGTGCCGCAAGGGTCATGTGGGACGAGCCACCAATGCTGGAAAGGGGATGTTGATGTTGCAAAGCCATCGGTGGTGTGCCCAGGAGAACTGTTCCACAACCTTTGCCGGCGAGTCCAGTCCAAAGGCGTGGAGCGAGAGCGTAGTCGAAGTAGTCGTACACGCGGCACAATCACAGATGTGAAAAGTAAAGGGACACAAAGAAATAGTCTGGACAGATCTTTATTATCAATTGGTGCCTCTCTCGATACAATACATGGGTATATATATGGGGAGAGGGGTAGGTGGAGAGGACCAAACCCTAGAGGGAAAACCCCCATCCAAGAAAGGGTGGGGCCCGCATGGGATAATATTCGGTTTCCCAACACTCCCCCTTGGTCCGTCATCCCGTATTGCCTATGTCTCAAAAAGTCCGAAAAACCCAGTTGGAAAATATGAAGAAAGAGAACATAGAATACGTGTCCTCATGTTGCACGAATTGCCTCATCAAAAAACTCAATGTGAGAAACATCAGGAAAACTCACATAAGGGAAAAAGAGTACAATCCACTCAACATCAGGTTGAGTACTCTATCATCTGGATCAAGATTCACAGATAAGGGTGTGAAGAATATCCCCCTGAATCTGGCATTTCTCTAAGTCTCATCATACCAATTCCACGAACACACCTTTCAAAAGATGATGTCGATAATGATTTAGTGAACAAATCAGCAAGATTGTCACACGACATAGTATGCAAGATCCTCACCTCGTTCATCTTCTGCAGCTCATGCGCATAGAAGAACTTGGGGTTGATATGTTTTGTGAGATTACTCTTCACATACCCTAACTGAACTTGTGCAACACAAGCTGCATTATCTTCATAGATAATGGTGGGGGTTTGTATGGTGTTCAGCCCACACGTCTGCTGAATGTGGCGAATTATCCGTCGAAGACACACACACTCTCGTGATGCTTCATACAGTGCTATGATTTCTGAGTGGTTCGTCGAAGTTCATACAAGACTTTTCTTAGACGATTTCTAGGAAATTGCAGTTCCACCACAAAGGAAAACATATCCAGTCTGTGACTTGGAAGTGTGCGGGTCCCACAAATATCCAACATCAGCATAGCCTACCAATGATAGGTCTTGATTCCTTCTATAAGATAGCCCAAGATCTTTGGTCCCTTGCAGGTATCGGAAGATGTCCTTGATGCCTTTCCAATGTCTATTGGTAGGCTCATAACTGTACCTAGCAAGCAAATTGACAGCGAACGCGATGTTCGGCGGTGTACAATTCGTGAGGTACATGAGTGCTCCAACGGACTTCAAGTAGGGGAATTCCGGTCCCATAATTTCCTCCCCCTCTTCCTTAGGCCTGAACGGGTCCTTATCTTGCTGCAAAGACCTTCCAATCATTGGGTTCTTAGAAGGATATGCCTTATCAAATCCAAATCTCTCCAACACCTTCTGGGTGTAGGCAGACTGGTGCACTAGAATCCCAGCAGGGGAATGTTCAAGTTGTAGACCTAGACAAAACTTGGTTTTATCTAAATCCTTCATCTCGAATTCCTACATCAAGTAAGAACTCGCTTCCTCAATATCTCTAGGTGTACCGATTATATTCAAATCGTCCACGTGCACCGAGATTATACAAGATCCATCTTGGATCACTGCTCATGTAGCCCTTCTGATGAAGGAAATCGCTCAAACAATTATACCACATCCTACCAAACTGTTTAAGTCTGTACAATGACTTTAAGAAGAACATTGTATAGACCCAGATTTGCTCTATCTTGGTTACCATATAGGTAAGCAGTGACAACATCCATCGATTTCATTGTTAAGTCCAGAATTTACTGCCATTGAGATCAAGTATCTAAAGGTTATACCATCCATGACTGGGGAGTAAGTTTCCTCAATATTGACATCTAGTCATTGAGCGAACCCTTGAGCGACGAGCCTTGCTTTTGTACCGAACCACCTCACTTGTGAGGTAATTGCCTTCAACCAATCTTTCCAATCCAACCTTATTTTACAATCAGGGAGATTGTTAGGCCTAGGTCAGGATATACGATTGAGGCAATTTTCTTAGCAAAGTTAATGTCGACACTCGTCATTGCTCGTTTCCTTGACTCTCCTTTATTTATATGATTTATGGCCGTTTCGTCATGGGGCGCATCTGGCGCTGCCTCTTGCTCTACCATTTTTCCCACTACAGGAGTGAGGTCCTTTAGCTTTTCCGCGCCGATGTGTGTACTCACATCTCCTCTTGATGTTCCCTCAATAGGGACGTTCAAGTCCGGAATCCCATGCACAGGACTTTTTGTACTTGCACCAGGTCTCAATTGGCTCCCCTTTTGCTTACTAGGGGCTTTGGTGACTATTTGTGATAAATCTCTCTTATCCTTCTTCCTCAGGCGTCCCCAAGTACTTAGGATTTGAGAAACCGGATTTCGCGTCCTTTTAGGCCTTTGGACGGGAGCGGGTGTACCATTAGTTAACTTTGGTATCTCAACCCTTTCCGGTGCATTGCGCGGTGGCATATGCGACTTTTTCACAGTTTTCAAGTCACTAAAGTGATGAGGCAGTTAATTCGCTAATGCATGCAAATCTATTATCTTTAGGACTTAATTATTTCTCAACAGTGCGTGGGTCTTCAACGGGGATACCCGTGGCTTCCCACGTTATTTCTCGACTTTTATCATCAATGGGTTGATTTCCTCCCCCTAAAGTCGGAAGGAGATCCTCGTCATATATGCAATCGCAAATGAGTCGTATGACAATTACATGTCATGGGGGTCCAAATACCTGATTATGGACACAGTCTCATAACCAATGTATATCCCCGACTTACGGAGCAGGCCCATTGCAGATCGTTGGGGTGGTGATGTTGGTACGTACACCTAGAAACCGAACCTGTGAGGTGGGAAATTTTTGGTGCCGACCCATACGCAAGCTGCATAGGAGAATGTATGTTGTAGGTTGACAGTATAAAGTTGAGGATTTTAGCAGCGTGTAACACAACGTGCTCCCAACATCTGGTTGGCACAATACGACCCTGAAGGAGTGGTCTAGCAATGAATTTAATCAATTCCCTTACAAGTACGTTTTACATATGGACATGTGGTACTGAATACTCGACTGTAGTTCCCATCGTCATGGTTCCTTGTTGCATTAGGCAATCATTTGACCACTCAGAGAAGCGTCAATGCGTACCATAAAGTACCAAAACGACCCTGTGATGGGATGAATTGGACCGCATATGTCCCCTTGGATGTGTCCAAGTTGGGATTTCATCCTTCACTTTTAAGGGAACGGTCTAATGATTAACTTCCCCGTAGTGCATGTAGAGCACACAAAATCATCAGGATTCGAGAAGTTTTCACATTAACATTATGACCATCCGAGTTGTCAATTGTATCCATCATCATACTAAGACAGAGTAGCCTAATCTATCATGCCAGAGGCAAAATAGTTCTGAGCTTCGAAAGGTAGTGTACACAGGCAGTGCTACAATTCTCGTGTAGCGTAGCCCGGTGTCCAATGGAGGAAAAAAAACTTTTCGTAACATGTTTACCACTTTCATCATGCTCAGTGAATTTGGGATATTTTGGTCAATCACAACACCGGTCTCAACAGGAGACTATTAGCGTGAATGTTTATGGAACTTAAGAGGTTGCGAGTGACTCGGGGGTACAACGATGCATCACTTAATGATCAAAGTTGTTCCCTTGGGTTAGTATGATAGTGGCTCATCCGGAGCCAGATCGCAGCCCGCGATTTTCATAACATTCCCTCGAGATTAAACTCAAAGCACATATCTCTCTCAAAATGGTATTTGTGTATCGTTTTCCCCAAGACATGTTTAATCCATTGGGGGTGCCACACGTGTTCTAAGATATTGCATTGACGAATATAATGAAGCGAGGAAGAAGCAACATTACATAAAACAAAATGCATTATATCTGAGAACATAACATGCCATCATATTTAAATAGAGAAATTAATGAATGGTAAAATATTATTCAAGCATCAAAATAATGAATAGGATTTGCTCATTTAAAACTTTAAATCCAAAATGTATCAAAATGCCATAGGAACCATAAATATTTAGGAGACTAGGAAGAGTCAATGAATACATCATTGACTTGGGCGTAGATTTCAAGCTAACTAAGCTTCTCCACATCTTAGGTTATTACCAAGGAAACAACATACTGAGTCAGGGTGGAGGGGGCAAGCAACAAGTGCTCTACCATGTCCAACTTTCATAGGCATCGAGGTGGAGGCGTCAAGTGCTCTACCGTGTGCACCTATAGAGGTTCTTCCATGGGAGCCGATAGTGCCTCCCCCTGAATATACCATTGTAGCCAATGGTGCCTCCCCCGAACAATGTAGATACCCCAAACTTGTAGCACCACAAAAATTCCACTCTATACACTCATGCGAGCGAACATTGTATTTCGTTCTGGCCAACAGCTATATGAAAGCTTGCCAAAAGTGAGAAAATACTTTATTTCTGCCGTGTACTCATTTTCCAAAGTATAGCAAAGATGGAATTTAAAGAAGGGCAACGCCCATACATACTCGTCTGGAGTAGTGGTGGTAGGACCAGCTGGGTCGTCCTCAAGTTATAGTCCACTCGAGTAACTTCCGCTCGAGGACGGTTCCACGTGTTGTCCACGTAGAATAGTGGTGGTGTGGACCAGGTGGGTTCACAAGCCTATCATTCACGAGAGTCGCTTGGACTCGATCGAGGACTATTTCTACATGCGATGTTCGGGTGGGGTAGTAGCTCGTTATAGACAAACTTGGTAATATCCCTGGTGATGATTCCGACCATCAACAACCTATACAAATATTTCAAGATTACAACAGGTAATCCGGTTACATCAGGTAATTTGATTACATCAGGTAATCTATTGCATATTGCGATGATGATACAAATTTATCCATTACTATGATGTTTCAATATTTAAAAACATGCTAACAATTATTTCAGAGCGGTTAATTCTAGCAGTGAAAATATGTACTACGAGCATGATAATGATGGAAAACATGTTAAGCATATCACAAACGATTTTCACGATAGAAACCTTGGCGGTGGCCTGCCAGCATGCGGGGTCGCGGGGCAGTTAGCAGTCAATGACACACACACCTCGGTTAAGCGTGTTCACGGCCGACATAACGCGACGGCTAGCTCGTACCCATGCATACGCATTCTGCACACGACCAAGCGTGGAGTCCATAGACTTGCATATTGCACATAGCCGCATATGTACGCAGCCAAGGCAGTGGCAGTGGCCATCCAGGCGATGCATGTGTCTACGTAAGGCAGCACAAACACAATGGCAGAGCTAGCACGACGGCCATGACGGGCGCTGGTGTGCAGTAGGCACACAGAGGCGCAATGGAGTCAGGCTAGGCTTCCGGTGTGGGCAGGCGGGTGCGGCGATCAAGTGCAGCAGCGTGCGGTGACCAGCAGGGTCACGGCAGCGGCTGGCTGCAACGCACAGAGGCAGGCTAGTCGCGGCAACACGTAGCTTTTATTTACGATTTAGATCGCGGGCTAGCACAAGACAGCAGGTCGAGGCGACCAGTGCATGCAGCGAGCGCATGTCAGCGGGACACAACGATCAAGTCGCGGGCTAGTACGGGACAAAGCGTCAAGGCGGCCAACACATGTAGCGAGCGCGGCGGCCAGCGCACATCAGTGGGATGCAGCGATCAACTCGCGGGCTAGCGCAATACAACAGATCGAGGCGGCCAGCCCAAACAGCGAGCGCGGCGATGAACACACGTCAACGGGACGCGACGATCAACTCGCGGGCTTGCGCATGACAACAGGTCAAAGCGACCAGTGTACGCAGCGAGCGTGGCGGCGAGCGCACGTCAGCAGGACGCAACGATCAACTCGCGGGCTTGTGCATGACAATAGGTCAAGGCGTCCAGCGTACGCAACGACCAGCTCACGGTTCAGATACAGCGAGATAAGCAACATGCAAGCGTAGATCAAGGACGCGTCATCTGAACAACATGTGCAGACTTGAGAAAGAAGAAGAAGAAGAAGAAGAAGAAGAAGAAGAAAAATCGTGCATCATCAGGACGCCAAGATGTGTGTACATCGGGTACATCACAACGGTGTCGTGCACATCCGATGCATCGTGGGGCTACGTAGTGCGAAGCTCAGTGTGTGAATGTGCGGCTCGGCCGACCGAGCAACACACAATAAGTGACTCTACGGTAGCCAATAGCAATGTCGTGCTCATCGGAGCACTTGTACATCAGGTACATGGATGATAAAAATTCATGTGTACATCAGGTACATCACAGTGATGTCGTGCTCATTTGGAGCATGCATATGCACCGTATTTCTATGATGTAGATAGCAAAAATTATCTTGATGCAAGATTGATCGGCATTATGCCGACGACATCGGGTCTGCTTCGATCAAGCGATAAAATTCACATCATAGATCGAATAAATCCGAAAGAAGGCCAAGAACGAAATCATAGACAGATGTAAAACCGTTGTTACGATCGAATCAAGATTGTACCTCCACGATGAACGACGTTAGCCTGCTTGATGAAGGTTCGAGGCAGATCAGTTGGCGAAGCTCGTGCTGATAACGTGTTCCACAACCTTTACCGGCGAGTCCAGTCCAAAGGCGTGGAGCGAGAGCGCAGTTGAAGTAGTCATACACGCGACACAATCACAGATGCGAAAAGTAAAGGGACATAGAGAAATAGTCTGAACAGATCTTTATTATCAATTGATGTCTCTCTCGATACAATACATGAGTATATATAGAGAAGAGGGGTAGATGAAAAGGACCAAACCCTAGAGGGGAAAACCCCCACCCTTTTGGGCCCGCGTAGGATAATATTCGGTTTCCAACAAGAACGACGCCAGCAGCGATGCACTTCTTCAGTCGCTTGCAGGCGGGGGAGATTCCCCTAGCAGCACTAGATGGGATAATAACCGCTGATGTCAGATCAAGGGTATCTGGACGGCTGGCGAGGCGGTTGATCCCACGTGGGATCAGCTGGCTGACGCCCAGCATAACACGAAAAATATTATGGAGAAAATATGGATACTCTTACCTGGTTTACAAAGTTTTAGTATCTGCTGCTAGAAATCCTAATCACAGCAGGGAAACGGCAGACTGACGCAACTCCAGCCGTCCTCGTGGCATGAGCTATGGGCTATGAACAGGATGCCACACTTCTTTTAGTCAAATCATCACTTACAATGTTATCTCACGCTATATCAGCACAATTTTTCTGGCACATTTGTGATAAAAAGTACAGGTCAAGGGGCGACTGACTAGCCAGAAGTGAATCCATCTACACAAGCACAGAACAGACCTAGTACAAAACTGACAGCCGAATGTTTTCTTGACTAAGCAAAAAAAAATCCGACCTCGTATAGGAGCAGACTGCTCTGGAGTTAAAAATGAACCTGCAATGATGGGTGACCTATCTTGCTTCCATCACAGAATGTCATCCCTTTTCATGATTGATCTATTTTCCGTACCTCCAAAGTCAGGCCCAAGGTGGATGGTCATCTTCCCTATTCTGTGGGGGATGTGGCTTCCAACCTGGTTTATCATCCCAGTACATGTCATAGTATATGTGCCCAATTTCACGGAACTCGACACAGCACCATATACCTGTATACCTCTTCACACGATCCCGAAACTGCTTCTCCACAGCCTGTTTTTTGGTAATAAGATAAATTTAAGAGCACAAGCTTCCGGTCAGAAATTTAGTCAAAGCTGAGGAAAATGATCAGCAGCTTACCATATGAGAAAAACCTCTGAAGGCATCAACCATAGACGAGAAATGTATGATCTTGGTATTCTTATATGACGAAAAGACATCCAAAAGCTGCAAAGAAAAAAAGGCAATAGCTTTTGTTCATTATATATGTTAGGACTCCCAATTTGCTCTTTAGGGGAATGCTGTTAGGTATATCAATCTCTATGCACCTTCATATTACTTCTTTCCAAAAAATATGTATGCCACTTTCTTCACTAATGGACTGATAGTGAAATAGAAGAGGCATATTGGCATGGCACATCTTGAAATTATAGCAGTTATCTCAAGTTAGCATGAAAAGTATTAATTAATTTGCTTCAATTTTGTATTAGCTTTTTCCTTGTTTTTCACATCATTTCAGAGACTTACATATGCATAAGCAATTAAGCATGCAGACTCTATAACTCTCCTACAAAGGCAAATAACAATTCATAAAGGAGTTGAAATTTGGGAGCAACATAATTCTTCATGAACTAAATCAAACGAGATTAGACATTTTACAACATGACAAGTAAATGATGTGTTGCGCTGAACTGAAGCCAGACAATACATGAGGTTCCTCATAATTTACCATTTGTTCGGTGCTATTCCTTGGCAATAGAAGGGGTCTGTGTTTATTGGTTCCATTAGCTGTGGAGCATCTGGCGGCATGCTCATTGCAGAGCTGCACCTCAAGAAATGACTCTTTCACCTAAATCAATACTCCAAACAGAAAAAATTAGGAGATAAGCCATCCTGTTTCCGGATAAAGGTGAAATGCCTGCAAATAGCATAACGTTACCTGTTTAGGCAATGATGGGTTCTCAAGAAATGTGTATTCTCTGAAATCAATACGTGGACCAAATTCCTCCTCAGGCAAGTCCTTCAGCATAACATTTACCTGTACATTTAAATCACTGAGCTCAAGTAGGACGGTAAGATAGGGGGGTTCATCCCACATCTCATGGATGGGGGTGTCTCCATTCTACAGTATGTCGATGATACTATAATTTGCATGGAGCATGATATTTCCAAAGCGAGAAATATGAAGCTAGTTTTATGTCTCTTTGAACAACTGTCTGGGCTGAAAATAAATTTCCATAAAAATGAAATATTCTGATTTGGATGCGGCGAGGAACAAGAGAACTACAGACAGTTGTTCGGTTGTGAGATTGGATACCTTCCTTTTAGTAATCTGAGGATTCCAATTTACCACAGAAAACTAGCAAAGGATGGAAATTTATTGAAGATCGATTTGAGAAAAAAAAAACTAAGTTGCTGGAAGGGCAAGCTTATGTCTTATGGGGGTAGGCTCATTCTTATTAATTATGTACTTACAAGTTTGCCGATGTTCTTGTTATCTTTCTTTGTAATGACCGTAGGGGTACGGAAAAGACCAGACTTTTATTGATCGCGGTTTTTTGGCAAAGTGCTGAGAATGAAACAAAATACAGGCTCGCTAAGTGGGACATTTTGTGTAGGCCAAAGGACCAAGGGGGTTTGAGGATCGAAAATCTCGAGTTGAGGAATAAGTGCCTAGTTAGCAAATGGTATCGGTTATCCTCTGAGGAGGAAAGGGTGTGGTTACAGTTATTGCGGAACGAATATCTACACTCCAAAACTTAACACAAGTAACAGCACAACCGAATGATTCACCCTTTTGGAAGGATTTGATGGGAACTAAGGTCGCATTCTTTAACAGGAGCAAATTTATTATTCAGAAAATTTCACCTCCCGCCCATGGCCATTTGCGCTCTCCTCTGCCACCGGACTAGCACTGATACCCACCCCCACCGTCCATGAGCGTGCTCCACCATTTTCCCTTTCCCCCGGCAATACCAGAGCACCAGCGGGATTCACATTTGAGTGACCGAGACTCCAGGTGGATGGCTTCAAGCAGGACAAGGACGATGAAAGTCCTGCTACGAGATCACACCGGCAATGCTCAACGTCCGTGTGCACACCTGGTGATATTCCGGCGCCTGGGTCTCACACATCCTCAATTCCAAACCTCCCCGATCAATTCTCTTCTCCAGCCTGTACAATCTCCACCCCCCCCCCCCCCCCACGACACACAGAAAAGATCCCTTGAATCCTCGAAGACATCTCGGATGTCGTGCCGCTCTCGGAGACGACGTGTGGGGCCGCTGGCACCAATGTGGTCTCAGCCGAGAAGGCACGTTGGTTGTTGTTCTGCTGCTTGAGAGCTCACAGATCCACCTCACGCGCGCTTGCGGGCCATGCAGTGCAAAGGCCGTCAGGGCAGCAGTCGTCACAAGCGACCAAGACGACAGGGAAGCTGAGGCGCACGTACCCGTCGAAGAGCCTGTAGGCGGAGCGGTCGTAGGCCTGTGCTGCCATCTCCGGTGAGTGGCAGGTGTTGAGCCGCCACCCCCACCCACCCACCCACTGCTGCCACACGGTACGGTATATCTTCTACGGCACCCGGCATGGCCCGCAGCGCTGGGAGGAAAAGTGAGACCTGGCCACATGGTGGTGGCCCTGCAGGCTACATGGTGGAGAAGCTGGAGAGGAGCTCGCTCTGACGGTAGTAGACGCTGGCGCCGAGCGGCAGAATGGTGACAGGGGGCGCCTGATGGGAGAAGACAACGTCGAGCACGTTGGTGCTACGGGGGAGAGCAGGAGGGACAACACCGCCGAGCGCACCTCCCTGGGGAAACTGGCCGGAGACAACATGCGGAGGCTAGCGTCTATGGATGACGGAGTTCGGGTTGGACTGGTTTGGATTTTCACAGGAGGGGTGGGAAGATCATCATCAAGGAGGATAGCATATCACCCTTTTTTTTTGAAACGGGCAAAAAAGCTTTTGCCTTATATTGATATAGGAGAAGCAAACAGGTACATGGCAGGCGCCATAAAAAGAAAGAAAGGCGGACCAAAATCCGCCCAAAGATAGCATATCACCCTTGCTCAGCCTTCTCAAGGAGGGACAGGAGGCCACAATGCGTGCACTTGGGCTGAGACGCTGAGAGCGTTGAGAAGCTCGTGCAGGCCGGGATTTGTTCAGCCTTCGCCATCGCACTCAAGGAGCTGCTCGCCCAGAGGGGATGCCTGCAGGACCATGTGCAAGAGTTTACGATGTGCAGATTCGATGGTGGAAGGGAGGTCAGAAAGGGGGAAAGCCAGCTCAATGACGAATGGGTCCCGAATGGCAGAAGCAATATAAAGGCTGGGTTTTAGGGTGTCTGAGTTTGCATGATTGCGCTAGAGCCTTAATAAAAATTTAAAGGATGCTTGGTTTTAAAGGCTCTGAATTCAGGGAATCTGCTAGAATTGCTCTAATTCAACTCACAAGCAAGCTAGCATATGAGTATATTTCTTCTCTAAAGTTCAAACTGAAGAGACATGTCCCCAGATATGTCAGCTCTTACAAACCACTTTAGACATCCATCAGTGCTCACTGCACTTGTCTACCCTATCTATCATGTGAAGTACGGCCAACTTTATTTCACCCTACGGCCAACTGGTTTGGTTGGAAGCACTCTATTGTATCTAGACTCTCTGTTCAACAATATTTAGCATGTCTCCAAAGAATATGTTGCACTTCCACAATTTTAGACATATGCTCGACATAATAATCAAAGTCTTTTTACGATGATAAACCTTCGATGATGACTACTACTACAACAACAAAGCCTGTCAGTCTCAAACGAGTTGGGGTAGGCTAGAGTTGAAACCCATACGATATCGAAACCAAGTCATGGTTCTAGCACGTGGATAGCTAACTTCCACGCAACCCCGTCGATGAGCTAAATCTTTGGTGATATCTCAGTCCTTCAGATCCCTCTTCACGGACTCCTCCGAAGTCAAGTTTGGTCTCCCCTGACCTCTCTTGACATTATCAGCACGCCTTAACCACCCGCTATGCACTGGTGCTTCAGGAGGCCTGCACTGAATATGCCCAAACCATCGCAGACGATGTTGCACAAGCTTCTCTTCAGTTGGTGCCACCTCAACTCTCACGCATTTCATCATTCTAGACCCAATCCTTCCTTGTGTGGCCACATGCACATATCTGCTACACCTAGTTGTTGGACATGACACCTTTTAGTTGGACAACATTCAAGGCCATACAACATTGCAGGTCAAATCATCATTCTATAGAACCTGCCTTTTAGCTTTTGTGGTACTCTCTTATCACAGAGAACGGCAGAAGCTTGGCGCCACTTTAGAGGTTTGATTCGATGGGTAACATCTTCATCAATATCACCATCCTTCTGCAGCATCAACCTCAATTATCGAAAGGTGTCCTTCTGAGGTACCACCTACCCATCAAGGATAACTTCCTCCTCTTCCTCATGCCCAGTAGTATTGAAACCGTACCTCGTGTACTCAACTTTAGTTTTACTAAGCCTAAAACCTTTTGATCCTAAAGTCTATACACAGCTCTAACTTTCTATTAACCACCATCTGACTATCGCCGACTAGCACCACATCATCCGCAAAGAGCATACACCATGGAATGTCCCCTTGTATATCCCTTGTGACCAAAGCAAAAAGATAAGGGCTCAAAGCAGACCCCTGACGCGATCCTATTTTAATTGGGAAGTCATCGGTGTCACCATCGCACACTTGTCACAACATTGTCGTACATGTCCTTGATGAGGGTAATGTACTTTGTTGGGACTTTGTGTTTCTCCAACGCCCACCATATGACCTTCGATGATGACTGGTCGAAAGGTTGGGTTCCACAAAAAAATGGTGCCAAAAGTGTGTAATGTGAAGATACAAAACACATGTAAAATGAAAAAGCAGAAATCGACTGAGCAGCTAAGGTGGAAGCTGTTATATTCTTGCCTGATAGTCATACAAACTTGTTTGAGGCAAAATGTGAAGGATAATCATCTGACGGCTAGATGCAGCCATATGAGTGGTTCACCAGACCACGAAAGAATGCATTCCTAAAATCAGAAGTTCTCCAAATCCACAAGACAAGATTGTAGAACTATCCTTTTGGGCAAATACTTGAGTCCTTCTCCGTCATCTATACCGAACTGTCATGTCATCACATGACACAATTTCACTTAAAACTGGATGTTTATGCATACTCTTTTAATTACTCCAGTTCATTTGACCAACAGACGAACCTATTTGTGAGAAGTTGTCGTAACTCTTACAGCAACTAGTTACAAAAGGGTAGTTACATATAGAATACAAAATGAACCGGTTTTTGTTCCTCGAGTAATTACCTCAAATACATGATCCATTGGACAGAGAAAAGGTTGTCTAGTCATTGTACCTTCCATAACTCCGGGATGCCCAAACCACATCCTATCAAGCCTGCACCATAATGGAGGCATTACCTAAAAGTATCAAAAGTGGTCAGAAAAGGATTATTCACATGCTTGCACAATGCTCAACAAACAAGATAATACTGTCCAAGATTCATACTATAAACCCCCTGAACGGACTGATCTGATCTCACTGAATAGGCTACTGTATCGACGCAAAAACCGGCGGTGGCTCTACCAGGTGGCCGGTGGCGCAAGCACCGGTACGGGGCGATGGTGGTCGGGGACGTGCGTATCTACTCCAAGCAGGTAAGGTGGTTTTCTCGGCTCTGCACGCTTCCTCGACCATCCACCGCCACATCCCCGCTCTTCAGCTGCGCCCACATGTCGTCTGGGATCTTCCACAACGCCACCTCCCTCCCTACCTGCCTCTCAGGAGCCATCCTCTCTCCCTGACTCTCCAGCCGTCGGTGCTCCAGATCTGCCCCAAAATTGACAACCCTACCCCCCCCCCCATGCGACGTGTCTCCCCTCCCTTTCATATTCATCGATTGCTTCTTCCTCTGCCACCGATGGCTGCCCCCTGCTCCATTCCTGCATCTCCAGCCGACTGCAGCTCCAGATTCGCCCTGACTTCAACCACCCCCTCCCCACCTCCCCCCCTCGTCTGCGTGCCTCCCCTCCCTCGTCGGTTGTTGTGACCTGCTCCTTTCTGCATCTACAGTCAGCGGTGGCTCCAGACCCGCTCCCTTCTTGCGTCCCCGTGCGGCGCGCCCCTCTGTCGTCTCCTCAATTCTGCCACATCCGGCTTAGCTTGCAGTATATGCTTAGTGTTACTCCAGGCCAAAGCTCTGCGACGACGGTGCCTATGAGTGTTGTTTCTCTTCCTGAAGGTGTTGCAATGGAATCACTGTGGCTGCTGCTACATACTCTGTTTTCACCACCGGATGACTTTGTTCGGCTTTCTCTTCTTCGATACACCTGTTCCTCCAAAGCCAGGTTACCGAGGGGACGATCCTCGTTCTCTTGCTGTAGCACTCCCTCCTACTAGGCTTACTCCCTCCGGAGGGCGAGCGGAGCACTACTTCAAGAGTGGCTACCATACGGCCCTTTTCGACGGGCCTAATGCGAGCGACTGTTGAAGCTTGGAGTGGAGGCTGATGTGTCTGATGTTTGTTGCCAGGAAACCTCTCTCTTTTGCTAGTACTGATTCGTATGCGGTTAACATAACCAGTGATGTGTGTCCATTCATGAATTCAAAAAATAAACCCCCTGAACCACTCGGTTTTGTACAATCAAAAGAAAACTTCACTGACCAGGGTCCGCTTTAACAAGGAAGCCATAGCCAATGCCGTTCTTATTTGCTTCATCTGAACATTTTCAAGCAAGTGACTTCTCAGATGGTTAAAACACAATTTTAACAATAGAAGTGCAGCCATAGAATTAGTGAAATAAATATGACAGTAGATACCTGGTAATTGACTAACGCAAAATGAGATTCAATGGTATGGGCACCGTCTAGCAGCAATCGTTTGGGAATATTAGGCCTAAATGATAGGAAACCTCCTGCAACATGAAACCACATAATATATGGGCATGATAAAACTGGAACAGGTAAAAAATATATTTATTATCCATATAGTGGGAAATGCACCAACCAATGAAGCTAAATAATAATAGTAATTAAGAAAAGTGAAAAGCACTGAATCATGATCTAAGAATGTCAATTGTTAGGAAAATAACTTGTATTTCCATTAGGCCGTATGATATACCAGTAGAAGTGTGGTAAATATGCAAAAAAAGAAAAAACTTATACACCAAGGGCATTGCACGGCAAAAGTATACAGCTCTAACTACCCCGCCCCCACCCCCCACCCCTCTCAAACTCATGATGGATCAACAACACAGACCTTTATAAAAAGGCGTGCTGTGCTATACATCAGGACACACCACCAATAATTGGTAGCCTGAACTATATTCCCAAAGGTCGACTATTGTAATATTTATGGGGGATAGACAGTGAAGAAACCTGGTGAGTCATAATAAGATGGTTGATCAAAGAAAAGCATTGCCTCGCGCAATCTATGGCGCTTTCCTTCAGTACCTGCATACTGGAAAGTAGTGTGCACAGCATAAGGTTCTAGCCGAAGCTGCTGATGCATGCCCTGGCAATTGAACAAGAGTATACAGAGCTGTTAGATATCAATAGCACTATAGTTCTAAGTACAAAATGGTAAAAGAGTGACACCCAAAAATTAAAGAATAAGTACACAACATAACTGAAACTAACAAAAAAACTGGCATTTAAGATTCTTAGTCACCAACCTCAAAAAACAAATGCTCCTACCTGCACAAAGTAGGTATGGCCACTGCAGAATATACTTGCTGGTAGGACTCCAAGCTTCAATTTTCCATCATACGAGTAGACAAGTTCATCTTCTCCTTGAACAGGTTGTCCAAAAACTTTGTGTACGAGATCATTAAAAGCATTCTGGTCCCATATCTTATCGTCTGATATGACAAGGTCTTTCCAATCTTTTGCCAGCCTTTTAGCAGGTTCAGTGGGTCGCCAATGGAAAATACCAATATTATATGCCCCAGTTACTGCAGATAAGGAAACCGACAAATAGCAATGAATTATATCCTTAAGTTACAAGTGCCAAACGTTTTATAACCCGGAAATATCAAGATGTCTCATGTCAAACTGTCACAAATTGCTGGTAACTGATGCTAAACAAAAAGGTAATCTTATTAAGGTGAATCATAGCAGATTTCCATAATTATAGGAGAAACCCTGTAACGAGTGTACTATTGTACTTTGTATCCTGGTTCTCTGAGGATTCAAAGATATATGTTGGCAGGCACGAATATCTTCAGCAATGGTATTACATGAACTAGACCAAATATAGTGTGAAAAGTATTCTCCAATATTTTCCAATAAGCTAGTAGCTAAGTGAGTTCTTCCTTCCGACAAAATCTTGTTTAATCAAATGTTTGGATTGCAAACACTGAAACATTAGTTTGGTAGTTTAACTAAATTCAATTGAATTTCACGAGCGAGGGGTAACAAGAGAGATGGTATATCCCACATATTTGACAGTTTAACAGCAATTAATTAACTGTCTGAAAAGGGCAAGGAGACACTTCTCCGCAATGCTCAGTTTTCATAGTACTCAGGGATGGGATAAAACATCTTTGACAGATACTAGCTATCAATTTATCATCGGATGAAAATCAAAAACCAATGCCTCTTTGCGACATTCATTCTTGAATGCAATTGCAACATGTGAGTGTGCGGGTAGATTACCTTCCCTCCAGTTCTCCAGGCTGTCGTCGGTGACTGTGGGAATGACCTGGTCGCTGGAGGTGAGGAGATCCGCGCTGGGGTAGCGGGCGAGATAGGGCAACGGGTTCTGGAGCCACACCATGTCCGTGTCGCACATGAGCAGTTCGTAGCCGAAGGGCAGGAGCTCGTTGATGAGCAGCACCTTCTCCCTGCCCATCTTGTGGAAGGTGGGGGACCCCCAGCCAACGTCCTCCGTGACCATCCTGCTGCCCATGTCGAAGACGGGAACGCCCCTGAGGTAGAGTTCCCGGAGCAGCTTGGTGTCCATGGCGCCGACAAGGAGATTGTCTACCCCGAGGACGGTGAGGTGGCGGACCCAGGTGAGGATGAAGTCCATGAAGGCGAAGTTGCCAAAGGTGACGACAATGACCCCGTCGCGGGCGCGGGCGCGCACCATGTCGCGGGTGAGGCGGAACGCGCGCGGCGAAGGCATCCGCAACCCGCGCACCGGGGGTTTCCAGATAGGGCGGTTGTACATGGTCTCCGGCGGGGCGGTTGTGGAGAGAGCAGAGAGGTTGGTGGTGGTGGTGGTGGTGGTGACGACCGGGGAGGGGAGCGCGGGGGCGGTGAGGGAGGAGAAAGAGAGGAAGAAGAAGAGGGCGGAGACGGCGAAGCCGCCCAAGATGGCGCCGAAGATTCCGGTGAAGACCGGCTTTGTGCATTCGGCCGGGCAGTACGGCGCCATTTCGCCGCCCGGCGGGATCAGGGTCACGGAGGGGGGGGGGGGGGGGGGGTGAGAGGAGGGGGTCAACTGGCGGCGGGGACGAGTGCTCCAGCCACCTCTGTCGTGCGGTGCCGTGACGGCATCGTCGGGTTCTCGGTAAGATCACCCACTCAGTGATATAGTGACCGTCGATGCATTTTATTTTATTTTTGAGAACCGGTCGATGCAATTTGGATCCGTTATGTGTCCTGGTTATTTTCCTGATGATATATAAATATAAAGAAACTGAAACAAAGTGCTCCACTTTATAAATAAAGCATCAATCACATGTTCAACCGGTTACACTATAGAGTATTACAAATCACCCATCAGCTGAGGCAACATCACAACACGTCCCACAACACGAAAGGATACACACCATAATATGAGAAATAGGTAATACCACAGTAAAACATCCTCAAGAGGAGCCTCATCATCACATAGTCACAAAAAGAGGCGACGCAAGATATTGTTTCGTAATCGTCACGGCCTCCCTCGTGCGTATGAGGTGCTCTTTATCACTGTGTCTGGATAGCAGGTGACAGTGTTGCAGAAAGGCAAGAAATTTGAAGGTCGTATCAGACGTCTGTCGCAAGAAGATACACTCAATGACCATCTTATTTGTAGTAGTCCAAAGCGTCCAGGACAAGGCCGCAAAAATCTATATTATATATATTGCTAATATTAGCAGAATAACTATTCTGATAACACTTCAGAACTGCATCGTATCGTTAAGGGAACCACATTGCTGACTCACGAGCACTGCAGCTCGGGTAAAAACGAACCGCATGCAGTTTTTCGCTATAACTTTTTAACCGTTGGTCGGAATTGAGCATATGATACATCGTTGGATTCGTATGGGAAATGAGCATGTTCCGTATGTTGAACACTTCTTTCAATTCATTACAGATTAAGAGCAGTTTCAAAAACAGTGCGGCGGCCCACTTTTACAGCGGCAGTTTTTCCGCGATTTCTCTTAAACCGTTTATCGGAATGATGCAAATGATATACCGTTGGAAAGATATCGATCAGGCGCTCCATCCATATGTAGAACACTTTGTCTAATTCTCTATGAATTTGAGAGAAATATAGCCGGAAAAAAAACACACACTCTGTTTTTCGCCGGCGGATCTTGTGAGAGTAGAACTTTTAAACCGCTTGTCTGATCGACGCATATGATACACCGTTGGATTCGTATGGAGTAGGAGATTAATCCATATGTTGAACAATTTTCAAAATTCCTCACGGTTTTGAAGCAATTTGAAAAACGGTGTGGCTGTCCACATTTGGGGCAGCGGGAGTTTTTGCGTAAATTCTTTTGATTCTCTTATCCGATCGATGCAATTGATAAACGGTTGGATAGATATCGTCAAGGCGCTCCATTTTCATGTAAAACACGATTTCTAATTCCATACGGTTTAAAAGTTGTGTCCATTCTAATAAAAACGCGGAACTTCGTTCTTCGCAGACCCGAAATCGACCAAGCGAACTGCATTCGCCAGGCAACCGCACCGCATCCGACGGGCAAGCGCACTGCATTATCGCCAAACAGAATAACACGTATTTTTCCTGGATCCTAAATCGGTGAAGCGAATTGCCTGTGATTGCATCCGATGTGCAACCACACTGCATTACCGGTAAACAAAATGCACGTATTTTTCTCGGATCCGGAATCGGCGAAGTGGACTGAATCAAACGGGCGACCGCACCGCATTTGTCGACACAAAGCACTGATCGCATTTTTTGTTTTCTTATCAAACTGTCGCAGTTCGCTTCGCGGTAAGTAAAACGCGAAACATAATGAAGTGAACTGCACGATTTGTTTTGTCTTTTTGTAATTCTTTTACAAACTTGTTTTAGATTGAATTATCGAGCCTTGTGAACTGCATTCCTCACCGCGCAATTCTTGTACGTTGCATCATACAAAAAAGTGCACTGAGAGTATTAACAAATGGAACTACATGCATTTTTTAATTACAATTTTTTGCTATGAATCATACACAGTTTACCAACAAGAAAAATCTGAAAACACGAACGAAAAATGTGAACTGCAAGCCGATCTAAACTAGGAGGTCGCAACGGGGTCAGATATAGTGCGCGCAGGGGACAAGTGCACTGCTTGCAGAATCATCTATTCTTCTAGACAGCAAAGTACCAAACGACCATGCACAACGGGAGGAAAAGAAGCCCCATCCGCCGGTGATGTGGGCTGGCCGTGGACCACCATGCTGCCTGGGCCGCCGCCATTGCCGTGAGGGGATACCTGCTGCTGGTAGTTACCTGTGATGAAGTCCACGGCGGAGATCTCGTGTACATCTTGCGTGCAACAAGAGATGACGCCCGACCTTTACGGTGCAGCAACTCGAGCGGTCACGCAAACAGCTAACGGCTGGCGCGGTGGGGCTACATCCGACCGTATCTGCCACAGGGTAGGCACAGGGGTGGTGGGGGCAGTGCGCACCGGCGCATCGAGGATCCCGCCGCGGCCAGCCCTGGCTAGATGGGATGGAGGTGGTGGCCCGGGGGGTGGGCCGTGTCACGCGAGGAAGGTGGCGCCCGGGCGGCGCGGCTGCTCGGGGAAGGAGGCCCCAGGCGGCGCGGGGGTAGGAGGAGCCCGGTCGGAGGGGGGCTTAGAGAAGGAGGCGCCCCGGCGGGGCGGCGGCGCGAGGGAGCCGGCCGGCTTTGTGGCGCGCGAGGGAAGGTGCGTCCCGGCGGCTCGGGGAAGGACGCGCCCCGGCAGCGCGGGATCTGGGAGGGAGGTGGACGACTAGAGGGGAGAGAGAGGGACGGGGCAGTTTTTTTAGGTGGGATCGGTGCGAGAGGCAAAGGATAAGGTGGGTTGTTTTTTATGGGTTAGTTTGTATTTACGGGATGGAGCAGCGGTTAGCCAGTTTAGCTGTTGGCAGAATAAGATTTTTAGTGTTGTTAGGGTGGCAGTCTGCCACCCTAACAACACTAAAAAGCTTATTCTGCCAACACACGGACGAAACTGACTGGTACAGACCCGCACGCCCGCACCACGTAGAGACTTGCGCCCCACCCCCACCGAAAAAAAACACTCGCCCCCAACCCCACCTTCTTCTCTCGTCCCCATCCCCGTCCCCCCCACCCCGCACACCAAGCCAACGGGGTTCGCCGCCCCCCTCCCCGTCGCCGGGATCCACCTTCTGCATCGCGCCACCGCCCCCTCCCCGCCGCCGGGATCCACCTCACCCAGCGCGCCATAGGTTGCGCCCCCCATACAAGACCCCCTGATCCAAAGGCCCTCTCCCTCAATGGATCGCCATAGGGGGGACTGCACCGCCAGATCGCCGGGTCCGGGCAGTCAACGGGACCGCTGGCCTCGTGGATCTCGTCGTGGCGAAGCCCATCCATGCGGCGCCTTGGATCTAGCCGGGCTGCACCATGGATGTCAACGGCCAGAGGCCCTTCGGGCGGCGACACCCCATGGATCTCGATGGGTGCGGCCATCGGTCTTAAGGGTGTCTGCCAGCGGCTTGCAGTTCGTCGGGGACCCAACCCCTCCCCGCACCACGCACGCCTCAACTCCCCCCGATCCCCTCCACGGTCGCTAGGACTCCATCTCGCGCGGCCGGCCTCCCCGTGATCCACCTCGCTCTGCTGGCGTTTGCTTCGTGCAGTTCGGTTCAGGGCTGTGCGTGAAAATTGGCTTCTCTGATCTGTGTGTTGTCCAGATGTAGGGTGCGAATTTTTCAGGTGGTGCAAGGAGACCACCGTCGGTGGGCATCGAGGGGAGGCGCGACCTCCAGCACAAAAAGTCACGTTGCAGTTCTCTTATGGTCATGGGGGCACCGACGCTTGGAGATGTCGTGGTCGTGGTGCACCGGCGGCTTGGAGATGCCGGTGTGTTGGCCGTGGTGCACATCAAGAACAGTCCATGGCATGGACAAATGAAACTCATAGCAAGTGGGGTTTTTTTGTGACCCAAGTTTCTATGATTCAGTGGTGCGCAATAGCAAGAATGGCACATTTTCTTTGTAATATTCATGTTGATGTGCACTGCACTCCCAACTACTGTAGTTGGTTTGCAAGAAACCAAAAAAATATGGGCATGCAGTTCACCAACGATTGTGTTTGTACTCAGAAAAAAACGAAAGTGGATGTTCACTGTCACCGAACGGAAAAAATGCCCGTCATGAAATTATGTGCAATTCTCTTTTATTGCTATTGTAGTGCGGTTTTCGTTCGTATGCATGCAATTCAGAATTTCAAATGCATTTACAAAAAATAATGCAGTTCACTCACCTCGTCCTTGCGGCGCACGCTCGTTGATAAAAAAATGATGTTAAAAGTTAAAAAAAACAAATGCAGTTCTCTCTGTCGATAAAATGCAACCGGTACCCGTCGCATGCAGTCCACTTCTCTGATTTTGGATCCGCGAAAAATACGTGCGTTCTGTTTGGCGATAATGCAGTGCGCTTGCCCGTCGGATGCGGTGCGGTTGCCCGGCGAATGCAGTTCACTTGGTCGATTTCGGGTCCGCGAAGAACGAAGTTCCGCGGTTTAGTAAATTTGACGTAGCTTTTAAACCGTGATGAATTAGAGAGTGTTTTTACATGAAAATTGAGCGCCTCAATGATAGCTATCCAACCGTGTATCAATTGCATCGATCGGACGAACGAATCGATAAAAATTACGCAAAAACGTCCGCTGCCCACAAGAGGGCAGCATACCGTTTTCTAAATTCCTTCAAAACCGTGCAGAATCTCGAAAAGTGTTCAACATGTCGGAGATGCTCCTACTCCATACGAATCCAATGGTGTATCATACGCATCATTCCGATAAACGGTTAAAAAGTTTGACTCTCTACAAGATTTGTCGGAAAAAAAACAGAGTGGTTGCGTTTTTTTCAATTTGAAATTCCTCTCAAACCGTAGTGAATTAGACAAAATATTCTACATATGGATGGAGCGCCTGATCGATATCTTTCCAACGGTGTATCATTTGCATCATTCCGATGAACGGTTTAAGAGAAATCGCGAATAAACGCCCGCTGTGAAAGTGTGTCGCCGCGCCATTTTTGAAACTGCTCTTAATCTGTGAGGAATCTGGACAAGTGTTTAACATACGGAAGATGCTCCATTTCAATAAGAATCCAACGGTTTATCATGCGCTCAATTCCGATGAACGGTTCAAAAGTTAAGGCGAAAACGGTGCTTGCGGTTTGTTTTTACCCGAACGGCGGTGCTCGTGAGGCAGCAATGCGGTTCTCTTAGCGACCCGATGCAGTGCAGAAGTGTTAGAAAAATAGTTATTCTGCTAATATTAGCAGAATAGACCGGTAATAGAATACTATTATGTTACATCGGGCCCTATAAGGGACCGATTGATGGCAAACCTCCCCACCAACCGGTACAAGCCGAGCCGATCGAACCGGTTCTCACCTCCGCGCTCGATCTCCACCTCCCCCAACCACCGCGGCCGCGATCCCCTGCGCCACCAGGTCCGGCGACCCCGACCCGTCTCCAGCGCCAAGTTCAACCTGAAGAAGTGCTTCAGTTCGTTTTGTTTTTTTAGATCTTGTATGCAGCAGTTTTTGCAATACGCCTCCTGGACTAGCAGTGGAATGAATGTTGATGGAAAGATAAGCATTCATGGAACGTTGTGAGCTTGCATACAATTTTTTAGACTCCTACATCATGTTGCTGCTTCTTTATGTTCGAACTGCTATTTTGTATGCCCCTGCATCTTCACTTGCGTAGTTGGCCTCAAATTGAGCAAATGTGTTCCACTTCTGCACTTCAAGTGTTCGTGGTAATGCCTGAATAAAAATTTCTTTTTAGGTTGACATTTTAGTGCCAAATTAAAATAGTTAACCGAAGTATTTTTGTTGTTTTATGTACCTTGTGCACATGCGTGTAAATGTTCTGCAGACCATGTAGTATATGTAAAGTTACTAAAGATGATTCTTGGTTAACTTGCGGTTGCAGTCTACGAAGCTTATCCATGACAAGCTAAACTACACAGCTTCAGGGCTATGGCTTTGTTGAGTTTGCAAGCCATGCAGCCACCGCTGCTCCTTGTTTATTTTCTGTTCATGACCAATGTGTTCTTGTTGTCAGTTCATATGCATTCTTGTTGCCAGGTCAGTTCTAATACATTGTTACTAGTAGTTGTTCAGTATATATGAATGTTGTTTGCTTTTGACATGATATATATAAATATTGGTAGCAGTTCTAGTATCTATATTACCAACAGTTCATTGAAAAAAAGAAATATTAGTGCAATATATTTATGCAGCAGAAACTGAAGCATGATATGTATATATAAATTAGCTGAAGTGACACATCTTCTCATGCCTGGCTTTGGTCTAGGAGGATCTTGACCGCGTAGATTCAGTGGAGCATTGGGATCGACCAACAACAGTAGTAGTGGAATCAACTCAAAGTTTATCTTGACTGCGTTCGAACTGGACCAGGTTGTTCAGGTCATAATTAAAAAAATCTTCAACCTGCTACTGTTGTGTTATCTGCTCTAGTGTATGCCCACTGATGGCGTGGAAGTGGTAATGTCTTCTCGTCCTTCGTTGGTTACCCCAAGTGGAAGGTGAGATGTAGGATAGCAACAAATTTCCCCTATGTAGAGGATTGTCTCTCGTAGGACTTCAGCAATGATAAGTAGGTGTCAGCGGCGCACCTGACGCGGACCTGCACACAATACAATTAACTTTTCTCCCAACGAAGTTCAGAGAGGTTGTCAATCTCTCTGTTCTTGTTGTTTATAAAGGGTCAAACACACAAGGGATAATGATAATGATAGCAACTGAAAGTAAATACGAGAAAATAAATGAGCTTGTAAAAAGTGATGAGAATATGGACCGGGGTCCCGTGATGTTCACTAGTGATGTCTCTCTCCCAAAAGACGATTAAATTGCTATGCGAGGTAAACAAATTACAGATGGGCAATTGACAGGATTATAAATGCGCCGCAATGCTAACTATGCTACAAAAGAAAGGAAGAGGCTCATAAGCATGGGAAGTACGCCAAAATAAGTAGACCAAAATCCATCTGCATCTACTACTAATCATCCACCTTGAGATATCTACCCAGAACAGTGAAATAAAAAAACAGCAGGAAACAGGAACTAGCACTGGGGTGCACTGAGTTAGTAGGTTAGTCCAAATATGATCAAAAGTGTATGAAAGTGTATCTAGATCATAGCAATATCACACAAAACATGCATGGAGCGAGCAGAAATTATCGATACTTTTGAGACATATCAACATCCCCAAGCTTAATTCCTGCTCGTCCTCGAGTAGGTAAATGATAACAGACATAATTTTTGTGGTGACATGCTAGCAACTATATAAGGACTTTGAAAAGTAAAGAAATCAAGGTATGCAATTCAATTCAAGTCATAACATGCAAGAGTCTATATTAGCATTGAAACAAGCAACAAAAGAACATTAGGTGCAAGAGCTCTCGCTGTCCGTGACTCGAATGTCTCCAAATGGTGTTTGCGTGCAAGAAGGGGGATAGGGAATACGAGAAGAAAAAGTATTTTTGTGTTGAGAACTCAATCTACTAAAGTTCCACGATTGGTCTTCTTTGGAATCTTATCTTGACTCGTCCCCAGACCACTATCCAGGTACAAGTCAATTTGATCCACTCATTTTCGATATTTTGAGCACTCATGCAATGGATGAGTGTAAGCCCAAGAGTTGACACTTAGGATGGAAAAGAGAGAATATGGTGGAGGAGGAAGACAAAAAGGGTGATAAAGGCTCACATCAATGAGGAGAATCATAGGCGAGAATGCCAAATGATAGATATGATGTGAGGAGTAGGGATTGCCATGCAACGGATGCACATATGAGCTGAAAAGCTCTCCAATGGAGCTAGTGGGGGTGCATCTAACTTGCTCGCTCATGAAGACCTAGAGCTCTTTTGAGGAGGCTCATCCTTGGAATATGCAAGCCAAGTTCTATAGTGTGAAGGTCCCCACGTAGCTATATGCATGATCATCTCTATGGAGTACAAGGATAAGAGGGAATACTAGTGTGGATCTTTCAAAAGGATAGTAGTGTTGCCCCTTTCTCTCTTTTTATTTTCTTTTTTCTATTTTTTCTATTTTTTTGTATTTTTTGGTGGCCTCAATGGCTCTTTCTATTTAACTCTCATTTGTCCTCTTTGGGATCTTTATTTTTTCCACTTTGGGATCTTTTCCTCACTTAAGGGCAACACTCTAATTTACAAGAGGGTATAGAAGATCTTTCACACTTTACAAAGTAATCAAGTCATAAAGAAGATGTAACTATCATGATGTATGCAATGTATGCCGCTGCCAGTGTAACAGGAACATGTATGACATGAAGATCAAGTCATGAAGAGGTGGATGTTGCATGTTAATATATCTCGGAAAGGCTATGGAAATGCCTTGATAGGTAGGTATGGTGGTTGTTTTGAGGAAGGATGTAAGGATGTTTATGATGACAGAGCTTATCATGCCAAGGGTTTGGATGTACCGAAGAAGGTGGACGCCAACTCTCGGAGTGAGAAGGAGGCAATGCACGACACATGAGAGGCTAGCAAATATGAGAGGTGGAAGTGTCAACTTTCAATACTTACATTAGTCCGAAGAACTCATGCACTTATTATCGGTAACTCTCAATCTAATAAGGAGGTTCACAAGGAGACAAGTACCCCGAGGAGGAGTGTATGGGGGTTTGGTTATCCTTGCGCATCCTCGACTCATGGTACGTGAGTGTACTCTAATATTCGATCCCTCCAAAGATTAGCGATCCATCTAGTAGCTAGAGTTCTCAACTATGTAGGTTTTTGAAAATAAACATGGATTGCCCAAAATATGACACCTATCACTAATAGGCTAGAGCTCTTGACACCAAAAGTTCAAACATTACTCACATCAATGCCTCAAAACTATTGCAAGTTACTACTAAAATTAAATAGCAACCTCAATTACCTACTTTCAAAACAAGACACAACTCAGTGCAACAACCAACTCTTTTAACAAGATAAACATGAAAACCAAAGAGAGTTCCAGCAATAAACTAAACAAAAGCCAAGGCTCTTGCTAAAGACAAACTAAGACTAAAACTAAACATGGCAGTAGCTATGAAAAGATAAAGAACACACAACAGTAAAAAGATAGGCATGAAGAATCCTATGATGTGTTCTAGATTTTGAAAGTGGAGCGTGTTTCTCTTCCACACAAAGTAAGAAGGGATCTAACTTGTTATGAAGAGCAAGAAAAGCTAAAGAAAACTAAAAGTAAAAACTAAGAGCGAGACGCTCCAAGCATAACACATAACACATGAAGTGATAAAAATATAGTGAGACGAAGGACGAACTGATGATTGTTGATGGAGAAGGGGATGCACGGGGGCATACCTAAGCTTAGATGCTTGAGTCTCCTTGATTATTTATTGGGGATGCATGGGGGCATCCCCAAGCTTGATCGTTGGACACTCCCAGATCTTCTTTCATCATCTTCCATCGCACACTTGAAAACTCCCTTCATACATAACTCATCATAAGCTGATTAGAGAGGTTAGTACCCTTAATAAAATAATTTTCCCCACTTGATATAAAGATATTCTTGAAGAGATACTATTTCTCAAGATTTCCAAAAGGTTTTTGCAAATAAAAAGCAAGCTTAAGGTTTGCAAAAGTAAGGAGAGGCAAAACGTGGGAGAATATGTGAAAAACAGAACAACAGGTAGTAAATAAAAATTTTGGGGCACTTCTGCAACTCAAATAAAAAAACTCATAACATACGAAAGTTTCACAATTGTATAGAGCATGCGGTGTTAAAAATTCAGCTCCAAAAATGAACTGGTGATTTGTTACGATTTTTTCCGTCAAGTAGACAGAATCTGTTTTCTGGACAGCATGTCACAACTTTTGCTTGAAAGCTTGAAAAATAAAGATACACTAAACTTATCATAAGAGGCTATAACTTGGCACAAAGCTTGAAATATAAAGATACAATGGTGTCGCTACATTAGTAACAATCATCAAGACCACTAAAAAGAGAAGTAGAGACTCAAACTAAAGATAACAAGGGTTGTCTCCCTAGAGCTCTTTCTTTATAGCCATAAAGATATGCTTAAGATTTTAATGACGCTCTCATAGGAATACGAAATAAGAGTTGAAGAACAAAAGAGATCATCAAGAAGCAAATAACAAACACATTTAAGTCTAACATTCTTCCTATGCAAAGGGATCTTGTAGAGAAATAACTCATTGAAGCATAAAGATATTAGCATAGAAAGGCAAAACAAGTGCGACTTCAAAACCTTCAACATAAAGAGAGGGAACTTGATATTATTGAAATATCTATAAGCATATGTTCCCCTCTCATAATAATTTTCAGTGGGATCATGAATAAACTCAACAATATAAGTATCACATAAAAAATTCTTATCATGATCCATAAGCATAGAAAATTTATTACTCCCCACATAAGCAAAATCCTTCTCATTAGTAATAGTGGGAGCAAACTCAAGAAAATAGCTATCACATGAATCATTCTTACCATGATACACTTGCAAACATTTATCCTCTATATCATAAGTTTCATCACAATAATCATCATAGATAGGAGGCAAACAAAGTATCATCAAAATAAATTTCCTCATCAAAACTTTGGGGGCTAAAAAGATTGTCGGGACCCGGGGTTTGCGTATGTAATTCCTGTTACAACACAATCATATGGAGAGCCGAGGGTCGTACCCACTTGTCTAAGCAGACAAGTCCAAGCACAGAACACTCTCGGAAAGCATCAAACGTGAGGGGCATCCCATCCAGGCCGGATGATCAACTGAGATGGGTCCTCATCGTCCGCTCACAAGTCTAAATGATTATGGGTGGTGAAATCCCATACTCATAGACAAGTCACCTCAACCATATTTTTGATTGAATTATAACACTTACATAAACAGACTCCAGCCCAATCACTTAGTCGGGGTCTCGGGCGGGCTCAATAATACAACAAAGTGTGCCACATGACAGAGTCACGAGCAATCGCATCGCGATGCCCCAAGCTGCGCACATCTAAGGGCCACTTGGTGTATAAAAGACCGCCGTCAAGAACACAACCAAGCTATCGAACCCCACACTAAGACATGCACGCTATAATCATACACGCAACATACATGTCCAGTGTAAACAGAAGGTAATCACAACATGAACTCTACAAACTCATAGTATTTATAACTTCCGCTAAACAGAGCAGACATAGTAGTTGTATTACAAGCAGAGATCACATGAATGTGATCCAACATTACATCAAACATCAACGGAAGCGAATTATGTCTTAGTAAACACAAGTTTAAGAAATGGCTTAAAAATCCTGAAAGAAAATACAACGACCCTCCAAAGGGCACAGGCTTCTGTCTGGAACTATACGACTTGGTCCACGTCGAGCTCGAGGTAGAGGCCACCATCAGGGTTAGTGGTCTCGTCTCTAAAACATAAAGTAAGAAAACATGAGTACAAAGACGTACTCAGCAAGACTTACATAGGAACTATACTACTCATGCTCAAGTATCAAGGCAAAGGGAGGTGGAGTTTCAATGCAGAAGTGCCAGCTTTGACTTGGCTAGTCCTGTACTATGAATACCAGAAAGAGGTAAGGATCGTACATGAGTCCAAGTACCAAGTCTCCAACCAATACACCACTATGGATACTTTCCCGACTTCCCCACGAGGAAGCAAACCATAGCACTGACGCTTATCTTGGCAATTTTAGAGTAACCGTTCAAGTTGTCTATGATCAAGTAAAGGTATCCAAGTAGTCCATAATTGCGGACACGGCTATTCGAATAGTTCATTAACCCCGCAGGGGTGTACTGCTACACACACGCACGCATCAGTTACCACCTGGGAGTGGACCCTTCAAGCGAGTACCGGCGAGGATGTTGCCACGGCACTTCACTCACAACACCATCTCTAGTCCTAGGGAGTCGCCTATTTGAGTTGGGACCACAATCGGAATCCGGCCGATTTTTCCGATACGGACTCAAACGTTGCGAGACAAGCTATCAAGCTCAACTCGATCAAGATCACTTGATTCAACTCGACCACAACCTACGTCCACCACTTACCTTGATGTGCCTGCGTGAGATCGTTTAAAGTTCGAACTACTTGCGACTCCTGGACTTGGTCCGGGGTGAGGTACTAGGCCGAGAGGGGTTAGTGAGCCCAATGTGTGGTCGTACTAGTAAGAGCAAAGTTTTTCCTCCGTGTGTTTTAGATATTATTGGACAAGACAGTAGAGGAACTAACAATGTTTTCTAGTATAAACAATTGAATAGGTTCCTGAAGGACAAGCTAGGTGATAAAGCTTCAGGGAAGATTTTCAAGTTATCGAAGCATTACCCCTTCTAGCGAAGCTTAATCACGGAGGATGACCCCCAAAAATGAAGGTGTCCTGAAGCTCAACTCATTGAAGGAAATGAAGAAGACGGCGCAAGACTTAGATGTTTTTATGTAGTTCTTTTTCTGTTCTTTGAGTCATAGGACAAACCGTACTATCAAGAGGGGTCTTTAGTTTGTGGACACCGAAGTTATTGAGAAAATGCTCAGATCAAATCCACACCAAGTGAGAAGCCAGAGCGAAGAAATCTCATGTGCACTAAGTTAAGCTTCAGTAGCAAAGACTTCGTTCTTTGGCTTCTGAAGCAGAACTAAGTCCGTGAGTCAGCTTTACTTGTTCCGCAAGTAAAGTTGCACAGTAATGACAAGTCCGACCATTGTGGACACGTATCAAGCTGTCGCTTCAGGTCAATTTGGTCATTTCGCACCTCGGGATCGCCAACTATAAATAGACTGCCCCGTCCTCCATTTGCGGGTGGCTACTCTGAGAACATTCCTGAGAGAGACTGAAGAGAGCACCCCAAGAACACCACCGAAGCAAAACCCAAAACCCAGATTACTGAAGCCTAAGTCCCATTGATCTGAGTAGATTTGAGATGACTTAGGTGAAAGCTTACTAGCCTTTTTATCTTGGAGGACTACAATTCTCCTAGACGGTTAGAGTGTCGACTTCAGAGAGCGAAGACTAATTGTCGCCTCGAAGATCAATTTTGTCAAAGGTTTCGGAGTTTCCCTTGATATTCTACCCCGAGTCAAAACTGATCAAGCTCAAGGAGTTTGATGCAGTGGAACAACGTACGGAGAGAGATTTGCTCCAGGTGTTCAATCACCAGTCCCTCCAACCAGTCGTAGCGCTTTGTAGAGCGTGAACTGGTCGAACAAACATCGCCGAGTCACAGTTCGTTTTACTTCAAGCATTTACCTTCCGTATTGCATTTGCTTCACAGTTATGCTTCAATGTGTTTTGATTCACTGCATTTAGTTTCGCTTCCAGTTTTACTTCGCTGTTCCGCTTTACTTATGCTTCACTTCCTAGTTTCAGTCGAAATTTTTGAAGTGATCATTCACCCCTCCCCCTCTGATCACATACTTGGACTTTCAATTGGTATCAGAGATAGTCACTCCCTACACTCTATGTGTTTTGGATTAACCTCCTGGAGTGCTTTCAAGTATGTCTTTTGCAGCTATTCGATCCGGTGAACCTATTCATGTTTTCAATGGGAAAGACTACCCGTACTGGAAGGACAAAATGAAGAGAAATATCATGGCTATGAATTCTGTTGCCTGGCAAGTTGTCTTATATGGAGTCACAGTCGCCGATGAGAATGCCATCACTCATGAAGAAGCAAAATTGATTGATCTTGATTCTGAAGTTTGGGTATTCATCACCAATCATCTGACACCAGAGAAGTATCATGAAGTGAAGAATATCCCAACTGCCAAAGGTGTCTGGGACTATCTGGAAAAGATTGGTGAAGGTGTTTCTACCCAGAAGGATGCCAAAATTGACACACCCCGAAGCAAATTCTATCGATTCAAGAGAAACGAGGGTGAAAAAGTCAGCTCCATTTACAGCAGACTCACTGCTCTTGCTAATGAGTTGATTTACCTCGGTGCTGATGACATTACTCCTCACTCAGTTGTAAGAACTCTGCTTCACTCATTGGATGATTCGTTTGATCACATTGTGCTGATGATCAAGGAAAGAACTGATTTCAGACGTCTTCTTGCCGCTGATATTCTTGAGAGACTCAATACGTTTGAAATGGAAGAAGATGAGAAACATGACATTAATGGCTCTCGAATAAGATCACATGGTTTGAAAGCAAAAGCTTCGGGTTATTCTTCACCCAAAGTAAGTTCTGCTTCAGGTGTCGAATCTTCACCCAAGAAGAATTACTCTTCAAGGAATTCAAGTCACTCATCTCACCGGTCATCCTCAAGAAGCTCTCCATCGAAGGACAACTGCTGATACAAGTGCAAGAAACCAGGTCACTACATTGCTCATTGCCCTCTGTGGGAAGCTGAGAACAAAACAAAGCATTCGCTCAGAGACTCCTCAACCAAGTCCCACAGATCCTCCAGAAGCTATGAGTCCAAGAGACATGACTCCAGTTCAAGAAGAGAAAAGAAGAAAGATTCTGATGATGACAAGAGGAAGAAGTATCATAAGAAGCGTGAGGGTTCTTCATCGAAGACTCACTCGTCTCGTCGAAGCAGCTCTCACCGTGCCAAGGCTTATCTGGGAAAGGAAATGAACTCTGAAGCTGAATCAGGCTCAAGGTTTGGGTCTGGGTCTGAATCAGATGGTGTTGCTGGTTTGGCATTCGCTTTAGCAGATGCTTCAACCAAAGCTTCGAGCTCATTCTTCACCAACAACAGTAGTGAAGATGAAACTCCTGCATATTGCTTCATGGCCAAAGCGAAGGTATCTTCATCCAAAATTACCTATGATACTTCTGATTGTTCCTCATATGACAGTGATTCGAAGATAAGTTATGCTAAACTTGCTAAAATTGCTTCAATCCAACAAGATGAACTTGATTCTTTAAGCAAAACCATTAAGAAATCAGAAACTCTATTGATCGATGAGATAGAGAAAAGTCAAACTTTGACTAATGAGCATGCTGCTCTGAAGGAAAAGTTTGAAGAATTATCCTCTAGGCATGATCTTCTTTCAGTTGATTATGAGAAGCTCACCTATGAATTTCTTCAAAGGAAAATGGCTCTCGAAAGACTGAAAGAGGCTCATGAAGAGTTGGAAAATGTCAATCTCTCTCTCATGGCTCAACAAGGTTCTAAAGCAAATCATAAAACTGATTCACCTTGCTTAACTTGTCTGGAACGAAGCAAAACTAATTCCAAAGGCAAAGCTCCTATTATTATTGATGATACTAATGCCTCGGATGAGGAAAATCCTGTTGTTACCGAGGAACTCCTCAGGTTGAAAAACTTATTTGAAACATGCATGTTCAAAAGTGTGCAAGGTCACCAATATCTTTGTGACATCCTGAGGAAGGCTCTCCTTCACAGGAATCCCAGGAATGAGGGTGTTGGTTTCGAGAGAAAGATAAACCCTGATGGCACCTATTGGGAACCTGAGCAGTATCCTAAGATTGTTTGGGTCCTAGCGAAGGAGAAACCCATTGATATTGCTAACCTTTCAGGTTTCGACTGCAAAATGAATAAGGCTATAGTGGACGAATCACTTGATTCAGACTACAAGCTCATTAAAGATGAACAGGGAAAGGTTACAGCTGAGTATGTTGGTACTCCTCCTAAGAATGGCTTCTACAAGAGGCAAATATGGGTGCAGAAAGCACTTGTGGAAAAACTGCCTGCTAACCATACTATGCAGGGAAAGTCTTCGATACCACCGAATCACTTCTATTCTCTGGAAGAGAGAAATGATTCACTGGTGCCCGAATCAAATGTCCCTCAGAAGCAATACTATCGCACTGGTCGCTATACTTATCGTCCTCATGATAACCATAATAAGATTGCATATGCTCATTCTTATCCTAACCATTCGCAGAGGACATACATTTATGGTGTACTTGATTGACGAGGGGGTGACCCCACGACTCTTACGGATGAGCCTACCCGGTGTACCCGAAGATAGAAGGCCCACAAAGATGCCGCCTTGGCCCAGCCTTGGCCCACTAGTGGCACCAACGTAGGAGTCCGCGACTCATAAGGAAGGTGTAAACTTGCCGTGCGGTACATGATTAGAGTTAGGAAACCTCATCTGTAATCCTGTACGGACTCCTCGAGACCTAGCCTAGTATATAAAGGCTAGGAGGGGAGACGTCGAGATCAAGCAATACACAATCTGTGAACCCTAGCCTTGTGCGCACTAGCCTTGGCTCCCCTGTAATCGCCATCTCCAATCAATAACATCGAGCAGGAACGTATCCTCCTGTTAGCCGACGAGCTATCGTCCAACCTGTGCCTCTCATGACTAACCCAGGGTCCCTGACCATGGGATTTGCCGGGGTACATCCCCGTCAATTGGCGCCGTATGTGGGAACTACATAGGTTGGAATTACGATCTCGGCGGTTCCTTCTCCAGCAAGCCACAACTCAAGAGCAAAAACCAGATGCAATCTACCCGAGGAATTCAAGATCACAGCGAATATCTCTGCCGCCCCGGCGAGATCGCTCATCCTGCAGCCGTGTCAAGACCAATACTACGGCGGCAACCGAGTACACTGCAAGCAAAGGAGAACTCGACGACCCAGAAGAAAGGCGCGAGGGCTCCACACAGAGAACCCGATCGACGAACTACAACACGAAGAAGAGGACTTGCCAGCCACTCGACGACCCACCGCCACCCAGGCACCCGCCGCACAACAATACACCGACTCCGAGCTCGAGATCAGCGATCGCCAAGACCATCGCCAGCGAGGAAGAAATCAACAACTCAGAAGACAGGCGTGAGGATTCTACGAAGAGACCTCACCCGACGAGTCAAACTATACAGCCACGCGCCCGCCGATCACCCAACGACCCGCCGCCGTGCGGCCGCCGCCGCCCGCCAGGACAGCGACTCTGAGACTCAGACCGGCGAATAATATGACCCAGATCGAAGGCCAGACGAATTCGCCAATCTCATAAGGAACCAGAATCTAAGCGAAGGGATCGAAGTCGACCCGCGAGCTCACGAGCACCCAGCGGACCACGCGATGTTCTTCCGAATCTCAAGGAGGAAACGGCACGCCGGATCCAGCAAGCTCACGGTCAAGGAACAGCTAGAAGGACCCTGACGAGGGGGTGACCCCACGACTCCTACGGATGAGCCTACCTGGTGTCTATGAAGGCAGAAGGCCCATGGAGATACGGCCCCGGCCCACTGGATGGCACCGACGTAGAGGTCCTCGACTCACAAGGAACGTGCGGAGACCTGCCGTACGGAGCAAGCTAGGGTTAGGAAAGTTTACCTGTACACGTAGATGAAACTCCCCGAGACCTAGCCCTCTATATAAGGGCTGGGAGGGGCGACACCAAAGACATCGAATCTCACCTGTAACCCTAGCCCTGAGCACTCCAGCCTTGGCTTCCTCTGTAAACGCATCTTCCCAATCAATAATATCGAGCAGGAGAAAGCCTCCTTGTTTGCCGACGAGTTATCGTCCAACCTGCGCCTCTCATGACTAACCCAGTGTCCCTGACCATGGGATTTGCCGGGGTTGATCCCCGTTAGACCCGAAGACAACTGGGGAAACATCAGATTGAGCCATACCCTGGGAGACTGTCGCCTGTTCAACAAACTCGCCGACAGCCTCAAGGAAGAAAAACAGCGAGAAGCCAAGCGCACCCGACGAACCGAGCAGTCGCCGACTCAAGGACAGGTGTACACGATCCAAGAGGGCAGGGTATCGCAAGCCCAAAAGGACGCCTACACCCTGCAAGCTAGAGCAGCCGAGAACCTAAACGCAGTCGAAGTCTACCAGCTACATAACGCAGAAACCAGCATCACGTTCTCCCATAGCGATCACCCGCCCGTAGTCCCAAGGCCGGGACACGCGCCCCTGGTACTCGACGCTCAAATTGGAGGCTACGACATGGACAAAATCTTCATGGACGGAGGCAGCAACATGAACATAATCTTCGTCAGCACCCTACGCAAGATGCTGATACCACGATCAGTATGGAAGAAATCAAGCACTGTGTTATACAGAGTAGTCCCAGGAGAAGCAGCCACCTCCCTTGGACTAATCGAGCTCGAAGTCGTCTTCGGCAGCAGACGCAATTTCGCAAGAGATACCCTCGAGTTCGAAGTACTCGATTGGCAGTCGCAATACCACGCCATATTGGGACGTCCAGCGTTCGCACAATTCATGGCGATTCCGCACTACGCCTACCTCAAACTCAAGATGCCAGGATCCACGGGCGTCATCACAGTCAACGGGAGCTTCATCAAGTCAGACAAATGTGATCGCGATTTCCACAAAGTCTCTGACACCCTTGGAGCCGAGCAAGAACTCATAGAAATAGCCATGACGGCAGACAAAAGTATCTTTCCGCTAGCAAGCAGAAGCGAGACAAAAGAGTATGGACGGGACTTCAGGATCGACAGCGATACGGTCACTGTCGGGGGATTGGTACCCGGGTAGGCTAACCCAAGCGGAAGCAAACTTTCAAGAGAAGGATGGACCAATTGGGCTGCAGCTGGGCCGAGCTGGGCAGAGGTACGGCCGATTGCTCCAAGGCAATCGACCATGCCAAATGCCAGCAGTCGGCCCAGGCGCAATCGGGCCACCCTTCACCAAAGATGATCATCCGATTAGTCCGCAGCTGGACCGAGGCCGATTCCTAGAAGGCCGATTGCCCAGAGCAATCGACCCCACCAGGAACCACCAGTCGGCCCAGGCGCAATCGGAGCAACCTACCACCCAGTCGGGGGTATGATTACGAGGTCATAAATGCCATATCCCGAGATATCTGGGTGGCAGGAAGGCCAGGTCATGTCGAGGATTTGCTGGAGATACGTTGTCGACCTCCCCGCCGATTCCGCGGACAGGCCGACAAGACCGCACCCCCTAGCTCCACTGTTCATTCCTAGGTTCTACGAGGTAGCAGCATGGGCCGCCGCTCGTAGGCTCCGGGTCACCCAGAGAGGAGCAGTCGGTGGGCCCGGGACGATTAGAGGATGACGGATGGGCCCATTCGGCGATGAAGTTACTATAGTACCCTGGACTCACACTATAAGAGCCAGGGTACCCCCTCCTGCGCGAGGGACGCTACACCTGAGATCTCATTAACTCACTCCCCCCTCAGTTCATTTACTGCCTGTAGTCACTCCTCAGGGAAGCAGGAGAGGACCTTGCCCACGGCGGCGGTGTACTCCTTCCCCTGAGAAGATAGAAGAGCAGTTATTGTAGCCCTTTCATTGATATACAAGAGACAAGCAGGAGTAGGGGTGTTATCTCTCCGGAGAGCACCGAACCTGGGTACATCGTGGTGTCTTCACCGTGCTTGTGCCTAACCCGATTCCGGCACCATCGACATTCTCTCCCTCGTGTCTTCCCCTCACTTTAGCCATCCCCATGGCATCTGCCGTCACATATCAACGACAGTTGGCGCCCACCGTGGGGCAGACTGAGGCGTCGACTGGAGTCAAGATCCGGACGGGGTTTTCCTCTGCATCAGGCGGTAGCCACGCCTCCGGCCTGATTCTAAGGCGTGGGGCAATCGATTATGTAGTGGACTACTCGGCGCGGTACAGGGCTGGAGCACCCTTGCCGCCCGGAGTGTCGCTGCAAATGGGAAGTCATCGCCTCTTCATTGGTAGCTTCCCTGAGGCGTATCCCAGAGACATCCGCATCTTCTCGTGTGCTACAGATCCGCTCTCGACTAGGGGCTGCGTCGCAGCGCCTGGCCGAGAGGAGGGCCGACTGCACGCCGCTGTCATGATGGCGGGAGCATCTTCGTCGACCAACCGTGATCCGGCAAGCGCAGCAAGGAAGGCCAAGGAAGTAGCTGATGCGGCAGAGCGAATCGGCACCAGTGCGTTGCGGGATGTGTTATATACACCCGTGAACAGGAATGGTGATCCGGAGCAGGTGCACACCGAGCTGGAAACAGCACGGCTCGCTCTGGCTCGCAGGGCTGAGCAAGTGCCGGCAGAAGAGCGTCGGCTGGGAGCCATCACAAGGGAGTACAATGCAGCTCATGCAGGACCGCGCCGGCCGATTGAGCCCGCGGTCCTGGAAGACCTGAGAAGCCGAGGAAGAGCAGTCAACCAGCAGCTATCAGGAGCTGAGCAGCCGGAGCGTCCGAGAAGGCCGGTGCAACCGGAGCAGCCAGCGCAGTCGGCATTCATCCAGAGGCCAGCATATAGCACACCGGACAAGAACTTGAGAGCAGCTGAGCAGATAGCGCTCGAGCTGGAAGAATTGGAGGGAGATGAGCGGCGCGAACAGTCGCGCCGAATGCGTGAGCTGATAGCGGCCGCAAAAGAGCAGAGGCTTGTAGCAATGGGCAATCAGAACGCTGAGCCAGAAGCATCAAGAGGAACCATGAGGCCGAATGCGGGAGCTAGCTTGCGACCGAATGCATCGCGCCAAAACAGGCATCAACCTGCACCATCTCGGCACGATAGCAAGGTCAGAAGCAATCGGCCACCTCCAGCAGCAAGCAGAAGAATGGAAGAGCCAGCTGTTAACAGCAGGCGCCATGACAGGCCACAGCAATCGGCGCAAAGACCAGCAATCAGCACCCGACTTGGCCCTCGCCAAATCGGCCAGAACGACGCAAGGCATCGCATTGAGCTCCTGGAGAAGGAAGCTCAGGAAGATGAAGAAGGAGAAGCTGGCCCATCATGCTTTGGTCACCGCATTCGGACGGAGAGATTCCCCAAAAGCTTCACGTTGCCGAGAGACACTCCCAAGTACAATGGCTCGGTGAAACCGGAAGATTGGCTGTCCGATTACCTGACAGCAGTCCGCATCGCAGGAGGCAATCGGCGTGTAGCAGTCCGCTATGCACCTCTCATGCTGCAGGGCTCAGCGCGGACGTGGTTGAACAGTTTGCCCAAGGACAGTGTGAATTGCTGGGAGGATTTCACGACCGCATTCATTCACAACTTCACAAGCACGTATGAGAGGCCCAACCTCCCGCGGCAGTTAGCTTTGTGTGTGCAGGGCAAGGACGAGCCCCTCCGAGGTTACCTATCTCGGTGGATCAAGCTGAAGAATTCATGCGAAGGAGTCCATGAGATCCAGGCCATTCAGTATTTTACTGATGGATGCCTGGCGGATTCAATGTTGAAGCACAAGCTGCTCCGCAAAGACTTCACGTCGCTTGCTGAGCTCATGAAGGTGGCAAATGCGTTCGCTATGTCCGATTCTGCGATGCGCCCTATCCAACTCGGAGTTGGAGGTGTGACCCAATCACCAGGGGCTCCGCAGTCGGACACAGGGAACCAAGGCCTCAGTCGGAAGGAGAGAAGAGAGAACAATCGCAACAACAACAACAACCAGCAGAACAACGGCAAGCGCAAGGACGAACAACCTGACACTCAGTATGGCAGTCGGCAGGTGTCCGCTGTTCAAAATGAGGAAGATCTAGCGGCTGCAGGAGGCAGTCGGAAGATGAGACCAAATGTGAGACCCCCAGGGCAGATGAAGCCCAAGTACACGTTCGAGGATATGCTGGACGCACCATGCAAGTTGCACAGCACGCCTGGGAGGCCATCTGCGCACACCACTCGGCAGTGTGACTTCGTCAGAAGGATTGCAAAGGGAGAAGCTTTACCACCACCACCACCCCAGAACAGAGGACCACCTCAGCAGCAGAACCAGTACCCGCAGCAAGATGCGGCTTACATGATTTTTACCAGCGAGTCCACAGACAAGGGCAGTCGGAGAGCCCGAGCCCAAGAAGTTAATGCCACTATGCCGCCGATTCCCCAATTCATGCACTGGTCCGAGTGTCTGATATCCTGGGACAGAGCAGATCATCCCACCATTTTGCCGAATCCAGGCAATTATCCGCTGGTGGTGGACGCTCTGGTTGCAGGACCAAGATTTTCATGCAAGTTTTCTTGAGTGCTAGTTGATGGAGGAAGCACAATCAACATTCTGTACAGAGATACAATGCTTAAGCTAGGGCTCACAGAGCGGGACCTGGAGCGCAGTCGGACGACATTCCATGGGATTGTTCCTGGATTGTCTTGCACCCCCATGGGTCGCATTCGGCTGGATGTCATATTTGGCACGGAAGAAAATTTCAGGAGAGAGCCGATTTGGTTTGAGGTGGCCGACCTCAGCAGTCCTTACCATGCTCTATTGGGGTTACCAGCATTTGCCAAGTTCATGATCAATGCACAGCAGACATACCTGAAGATGAAGATCCCGGGGCCAAACGGCGTCATCACAGTCGCCGGAGACTTCAGGAATTCCCTCGAGTGCACATCCGCTGGCAGCAGTTTGGCTGAATCTCTAGTGGTGGAGACGGAGAAGCGCCAGCTCGGCAAAGTCATTGCAATGGCGCAGGCACAAAGCAAGAATCCACTTCCGGTTGGCCCAGCAAAGAGAGTAGATGAGGAGTCGGCTTTTCAGTCGGCCAAGGACAGCAAGAAGATCGCTCTAGATCCCTCCGAATCAACCAAGTTCGTTGTAGTCGGAGCTGGACTTAGAGATAAATAGGAAAGCGAGCTCGTCGAGTTTCTCCGTGAGAATCGGGACATCTTTGCATGGTCTCCACAAGACATGCCTGGTGTTCCGAGAGAACTCGCCGAGCACAAGCTGCACATTCGTCCAGGGTCGAAGCTGGTCAAGCAACCCCTGAGACGTTTTTCTGAGGACAAGAGAAGGGCAATCGGCGAAGATATTGCGAAGCTGCAAGCGGCAGGTTTCATCATGGAGGTGTTTTACCCCGAGTGGCTGGCGAATCCAGTCCTCGTCATGAAGAAGAACAAGACTTGGCGTATGTGTATAGATTATACTTGCCTGAACAAGGCATGCCCGAAAGATCCGTTTGCTCTGCCCCGTATTGATCAAGTGATTGATTCTACGGCCGGCTGCGAGCTGTTGTCCTTTCTGGATGCTACTGCTGGATATCACCAGATCAAGTTGGCTGTGGAAGATCAGATCAAAACTACATTCATAACCCCTTTTGGGGCCTATTGTTATATCACCATGCCTTTTGGTCTGAAGAACGGAGGAGCCACTTATCAGCGCACAATTCAGAGGTGCACACATTCTCAGCTCGGCAGGAATCTCCATGTGTACGTGGACGATTTGGTGGTGAAGTCGGCAAAGGGGATCACATTGCTAGATGATCTCAGAGAAACATTCGCGAATTTGAGAACTTATCAGATCAAGCTCAACCCGGAGAAGTGTGTGTTTGGAGTCCAAGCTGGCAAGCTCTTGGGGTTTCTCGTTTCCGAGAGAGGAATTGAATGCAACCCCGAGAAGATAGCCGCAATAGAGCGCATGGAGCAGCCCAAAACCCTGAAGCAAGTGCAGAAATTCACCGGTTGCCTCGCGTCTCTCAGCCGATTCCTCAGTCGGCTGGGCGAAAAGGCAATCCCATTGTACCAGTTGATGAAGAAGACCGAGAAGTTCACGTGGACCCCTCAAGAAAACGAAGCATTCCGAGAACTCAAGCGCATGCTCTCCACGCCACCAATCCTGGCTGCCCCGATTGAGAAGGAGCCAATGATGTTATACATTGCGGCAACCAATCGGGTGATTAGTGCAGTCATGGTGGTGGAGCGGCCCGAGAAGGACAAGGCACAGCAAATCCAGCGTCAAGTGTACTACATCAGCGAAGTGCTCTCGGCATCCAAGCAGAACTACCCTCACTATCAGAAGATGTGCTATGGAGTGTACATGGCGGCCAAGAGATTGAAGCCGTACTTTCAAGCTCACCTGATCACAGTTGTCAGCTCGGCTCCATTAGCCGACATCATGGGAAGCAGAGATGCAACCGGAAGAGTGGCAAAATGGGCAATTGAAGTCGCCAGTCACGGCATCCAGTACAAACCTAGGACTGCAATCAAGTCGCAAGCATTGGCCGATTTCCTGGTGGACTGGGCTGAAACTCAGTACATGCCGCAGCTCCCAATGTCGGATTGCTGGCGAATGCATTTTGATGGCTCCAAGATGAAGAATGGCCTAGGGGCTGGGGTGGTACTCACTTCCCCAAGAGGAGATCAGCTGCAATATGTGCTTCAGATTCACTTCGCAGCATCAAACAATGTTGCCGAGTACGAAGCCCTGGTGCATGGTATCAAGCTTGCTAAGGAAACCGGTATTCGGAATATCGAATGCTTTGGTGATTCTGACCTGGTGGTACAGCAGTGCTCGGGTACCTGGGATGCAAAAGATGCTAGCATGGCAAGCTATCGATTCCTAGTACAGCAGATCAGCGGATATTTTGAAGGTTGCGAATTCCATCATGTGCCGAGAGCAAACAACGAGGCAGCAGATGCATTGTCCAAGCTAGGCTCCACAAGGCAATCAATCCCACCAGGTGTATCTCTGGAGCATATCAAGAAGCCATCTATCATTCCATCCCCAGAGTCCGAGTCCATTTTTATCTCGGTGACCGATCTTGAAGCACTAAGAAAGGCAGAAGAAGTTCAACCGGCCAAACTTGCAACCGTGAAGAAGCAGTCCAGCGCCCAGGGTGTCTCGGCAACAGCACCAGGGGCTGCCGATTGTGAGCCAGGGGCTGCACAGGAGAAGAGGAAGAGCAAAGGGAAGCAAGCAGAGGCTGCACTCGAAGGCACAACCTCTGAAGAGCCAATGACATCAGAAATTGCAAAGTACAATGATGAAGCTCCAGCTCCAGATGGGAAGTCGGCACCAGGGGCTGCCGAATGCGTGCCAGACGCCGCAGTCGGCAGTTCAGAAGCAGAGATAGAAATGATAGACGTCCAGATGGCCGAGACCGAGGAGGCCAATGTTCACGAGGCCGAAATCCAAGAGGAAGTCCCACCTCAGCATGCGGCTGTAATGGTGGTCGTCAGTACGCCGTCATGGGCACAACCGATTAGAGATTTCTTAGCAGATGGGATCCTCACACCAGATTTAGCAGAGTCCAGACAGATCAGCCGCCGATCTTGGGCATATACAATAATCAACAATGAGCTGATGCGCAAGAGTGCAACTGGTATCCTCCAGAGGTGCGTTGAAGAGGACAGAGGCTTGGAGCTGCTCAGAGACATCCATCAAGGTGAATGTGGTCATCACGCGTCAGCAAAGGCAATCGCCAACAAAGCTTTCCGACATGGTTTCTACTGGCCAACTGCACTTGCAGCGGCTGAGAATCTGGTGAAGCACTGCAAGGGTTGTCAGCGATTCAAGGCAAAAAGTCATCAGCCAGCATCGGCACTGAAGACCATCCCAATAGCTTGGCCGTTTGCAGTTTGGGGTTTGGATATGGTCGGACCATTCAAGAGAGCTCGGAGTGGCATGACACATCTCCTAGTGGCAGTCGACAAGTTTACCAAGTGGATTGAAGCAAGACCAATCAAGAAGCTGGATGGGCCGACTGCGGTTCGGTTTGTGGCCGACATCGTATGCAGATACGGGGTACCTAACAGCATCATCACTGACAACGGCACAAACTTTGCAAAGGGGGCGCTCGCCCGATATGCATCTCAGCAAGGCATTCGGCTCGATCTGGCATCTGTGGCACACCGACAATCCAATGGTCAAGTCGAAAGGGCAAATGGACTAATCCTATCGGGTATCAGGCCCAGATTGGTAGAGCCACTTGAGAGAGCACCCGGAGCATGGATTGACGAACTTCCAGCAGTACTGTTCAGCTTGAGAACCACTCCAAACAGATCGACTGGATTCACTCCCTTCTTCCTAGTGTATGGCTCAGAAGCAGTCATCCCTTCCGACATTGAGTTTGATTCACCTCGGCACGCCCTATACACAGAAGAAGAAGCAAGACTGGCAAGAGAAGACGACATCGACCTCAAAGAAGAAGCTTGTCTGTTGGCCTTGTCCAGGTCAGCAGTCTACCGGCAGAAGTTGAGGCACTACCACAGCAAGAAGATTCGTCCTCTCGCTTTCCGAGAGGGAGACATGGTGCTACGCCGAATCCAGAAGTCAGAAGGGCAGCACAAGCTATCCTCACCATGGGAAGGGCCATTTATTGTCAGCAAGGCGCTCAAGAACAATTCCTATTATCTAATCGACTGCACCAAGGGCACTCAGCACAAGGACACGTCAGGAGTAGAGACGGAGCGACCGTGGAACGTCGAGCTGTTGTGTCCGTTCTATAGTTGAGCGGCCGAAATTTATGTAAGCCATTCGGCAAACAATCAGTAAAAGTTATCATGTCTCTGAAAATGAGCATTCGAGTACTTGTGTATAATTTCATTCGAAGAGCTAGCCTCAATCGGCAACGCTCAGTCATACCCAAGATGTGCGTAGCACACTCGGGGACTGACCGACCGCGAGGTCAAGTAAATAAGCCATCGAGGCACGGGGACTGCAGGCTGGCCTTCAATCGAACACTTAGCTCGAGCGCAAATCACTAAAAGGTTTGTGGCATTGAGGAGGGTGGCGATTGAGGCAGTCGGTAGTACAAATTCCCGGGAAACAATTTGAAAGAGGCCACCAAGGGCAGTCGACAGGACGGAGTCATCGATTGCGCCGCAAATCAGGACATCGGACCTTGTAGCGAGCAATCGACGCTTGATATTGCAGAATCCTTTGCGGTAAAAATCTTGTCGTGTAAAAAATGAAAACTTATCGAACCTTGGCCGGATGTCTACTGTTGATCCGATTGCAGACCGCATGACGGCAGCAAGGTCGACATAGCAGACATCCCCAAGTGTAGCCGATAAAGGAAACCGACAAAGACGCAAAGTCGATCGCACATACAAAAGTGACAAACAAGCAATCGGATTGCATCAAAAGTAACAGGCCCAAGGCCGAATAATGTCATTACATCCAAAGTCACACCCAGTGGGTGTCGACAGAATTAAAAATATGTCTTACAAGCGGACAGTCGGAATACAAATTGAAGATAACATTGCTTAAGCAGTCGGAGGCACTAAGCTAGAAGGTGGAGCAGACGGGTCCGATTGAGCTTCAGAAGTCGCAGCACCTGTCTGTTTAGACTTCGGAGACGTCCGGGATGAGCCGCTATCGGAGAGCTCCTCGGCCAGGCCAGAGATGGTAAAGGCAGGGAGCGGTTTCCCTCCCTGGTCGAGATACGGAGTATACTCGTAAGGAGAAAACCAATTCACCATCGTGCTGGCTAGCCGATTGACTTCCACGTAGGTTTTCTCAAGAAGGTCAGAGGCATTGTCTCGAAGGCTGTGCAATCGGGAGAGCTTCACTTGAGGGTACCAAGACAGCACAGTCTGAAGAGCGGTCTCCGCACCAGTCCTTCCGGCAGAATTCAGCAAAACGTCGATCCGACGTGGGATAGCCTTAAGGAGAGTCCGAGTTTGCTCAGTGGTGGCATTCGGAGTGTCCCCTTGGTCAGAATCCTCGTCATCCTGAGTGTCTGCCTTACGGGTCTCGGCGGAGGAGTCGGCAACATTCTTCATCTTCTGGAGTCCGGCCTTGAGCTCAGTCGGCGACCACAGTGCTTCAACAATCTTCAGAATTCCGAGCTTGAAGGATAGGGCAATTCCTTGGATAATAGGAATGCGGGCTTGGGTGCCGATCAGATATTCATGCCGGGTCCAGACGTTATCTGCACGGTCACAGGTCCCTCCAGCGGCGATGGTATCCTCTCGGGACTTGGCGATAGCTGCATAAGCAGCCGCTTCAGATTCGGGCCAAGCTTCTGCATCAAGAAGGAAGAGCATAAGCAATAAGATAAGAGAAGAAAGCAACCGGAAAGTGCACTCGGCAACAAGGAAGACTCACGGCCAAGGAGGAGATCCATTTTGGTCAATGTATCGCAGAAGCCCTTGGCTCGACGGCGCATTCGGGTGGTCTCCTCATAGCTGCGCTTCTCCAGTTCTTCGAACTTGGCGACGAGCTCGTCATGATCTTGGCGAATGGAGTCTCGCGCAGAAATTGCCTCATCCCTTTCAGTTTGCAGAGCAACTCGGGCGGCGACGGCAGCATCCCGTTCAGCAAGAAGCCCATCACCAGTAGCTGTCACTGCGGCGATGTCGGCCAGATGTTTCTTCTCAAGAGCAGCCATTTCAGATTGGAGGCCGTGAATAGTCCGATTCAAATCTTTCTCTATCCCCTGCAGCCGAGTTACTTCTCCGGTGGCTTGGTCAAGAGCTGGACCTTGTTGGCTAAGTTCTGCAGCCAATTCTGCAATTCGGCCTTGAAGATCATTTACCACAGGAATAGAAGCTACAAGAGAGCGCGAAGATTTCAGTACCAGAGCAGTTACCAAATGAAGAAAAGACAGCGGTGAGATAGAGGATACCTCTTAGTTTAGTGATTTCAGCCGATTGGTTATTAACCTGCAGCTGGGCCTGGGCGAGGGTTCGAAGGCTGGCAGTATAAGCTTCCAGGAGTTTTTCGAAGACACCTCTTTTCTCTTCCATGAAAGCCTGAGAAGAATAGCAAGACGAAGTCAGACATAAAGCAACAGTGAAAAAGATCCGAACCGATTGTGACCAATCGGCCCGAATCTCGGGGACTACACCCAGTTGGTGCGCTTGCGCGCACCCACCGGAAGAAAGTCTACCGATTGAGGAAGGCAAACGATAAAGCAAAAAATGCTAAAGATCCGAACCGATTGTAACCAATCGGCCCGAATCTCGGGGACTACACCCAGTGGGTGCGCTTGCGCGCACCCACCGGAAGAAAGTCTACCGATTGAGGAAGGCAAACGATAAAGCAAAAAATGCTAAAGATCCAAACCGATTGTAACCAATCTGCCCGAATCTCGGGGACTACACCCAGTGGGTGCGCTTGCGCGCACCCACCGGAAGAAAGTCTACCGATTGAGGAAGGAAAACGATAAAGCAAAAAATGCTAAAGATCCGAACCGATTGTAACCAATCGGCCCGAATCTCGGGGACTACACCCAGTGGGTGCGCTTGCGCGCACCCACCGGAAGAAAGTCTACCGATTGAGGAAGGCAAACGATAGAGCAAAAAATGCTAAAAGATCCGAACCGATTGTAACCAATCGGCCCGAACCTCGGGGACTACACCCACCGGAAGAAAATTTGCCGAGATAAGACAGAGGTACAGAAGGAAAAGTTAAGGAGTTTACCGTATGGTGAGAGGTCAGCTGTTGAAGGTCCCGAGCAAGGGCTTCGGCGAATTCGTTCACCCGGCTCAGTGCGCTCGTCACGGGATCCCGAGGACGATGCGAAGCATCAGGCTCAGCGCCGGCATGACGGGCGCGAGAATACTCGGCTCGGAATTGATCCACCGAGCGCATAAGAATCTCTGAGGGAGAAGAAATCGGCGGTGGCACTGAAGTGGGAACGATGGTGAAAGCTGTAGTGGTGAGGACTGGCGGCACAGAGGTTGGTGAAGGACCGGACTCACCCGATTGCGGCGGCGGCGCAACCGGGCGAGTCGGAGCAGAAGTGGTAGCGACGACTGGCGGCGAGATTGTCGCAGTCGGTGGGTCAGGTAGTACAGCAGGCGGAACTGTGGAGGCAACCGGTGGTGCCGACACTAAAATCGGTGATGGGGTCGTCACCACCGGCGTATCAGATGCGGTCATTGCAGCAGGGGAAGTTGCGGCAGGCGAAGCTGGGTTGGAGCGGCGCGGTGGAGACGGGGCAATTGGGTCAGCCGGTTGCGTTCCTCCACCACCAGGAGCCACCCGGTCCGCTGCGTCCTTGAGAGTTGGGGAGGCAAGGGTGGAATAATAGGTCTTCGAAGTCGCCGCAAGACGGGCCTTCTTGGCAGCGCGCTCGGCGTCCTTGGAGGAGCGATGAGCGGGTACCGGCCGCTTGTGGACGGCAGCAGCAGAGGCAGCGGGCGAGATGACGGGTCGGGCACGGACGGGAATGTCGGTGTCAACGTCATCAAGCCCAATCGGCTCCCTGAAAGAAGAAAGGGAGAAGAATCAGTAGAAGCAAAGGTAGTGAAGCAGGAGGCATAAAGACAAGAGCATACCCGATTGTCCTGGGTGCGCCAGTGGGCATTCGGCAGCAAAGTGGAGCGACGTTCAGCGGCGCCTGGACGGTCGGCCTCCGAGTTGTCGTCTCTTGGACTTGTTTGCCCTTGCTGGCAGTCGGCTTGGCCTTGGCAACTTGGCTAGAAGCCACACCAGAGGAGAAGCCGGCGGCCGAGATGCATCGGAACGATTACCCTTTGAGACACTATCATCATCACTCCACTCAGCCAAAAATTGCTCAAGGGAAGGGTCAGGCGTACCCCCTTGAGCTGGCGGCCGAGTGTTGGTCTTCGGAGGGTTGGTGCGCTCGGCGTCATCATCGTCAGCATCCATGGGGTCGGAGGATTCTCCGGAAGACTCGTAATCGTCTTCATCATCCCCACTGGACTCGGCGGAAGGAATCTCGCCGTTGTACTCGAGGTCGGTGGGGTCCTCTTCCGTGCGATCAGGGGCGTACACGCCAGCTTCCTGGCCGTCTTCCATGAGATCGGACTGAATGAAGTGCTGAGAAGGAGGTATAAGCAGTCAGGGCAATCAGAAAAGAAAGCAATCGGAAGGGCATGTAATCAGAGCATACCACAGGCGGCTTTCGCTGGCGAATGAGATAATCAAGCCCGAAGCGGAAGGGATCAAGCAAGGCGCTAGAGGTGATGGCCTTCACTCGGGCGCAAAGGTCTTCGGTCTTCACCCGCCACGTGCAGAGCCGAGTGGGATCTCGAGGTCCCGACACGTCGCAGAGGCGGTGCACTCGGCGCTGCAAGGGAAGAATCCGAGCGTGAAGCCACGCAGCTACCAAGTCGGTTGGGAGGAGTCCTTCTTGCTCCAGCTGGGTGACCCTGGCAGCTTGGGCATCGACATCGCAGTCTCCGACGCCGTGCTTCAGCGACCACTGATGCTTCTCAATCGTCCGGGCGAGAGAGAACTCGGGGAAATTGAGGAGGTCGGGGCCTTGGTCAGGGGACTTGACGTAGAAAAACGAGGTCTGCCAATTCTTGCAGGATTGGACGATCTCGGGGCTCGTGTACTTCGACTTGCCGGCTGCGACAAGGCAACTGCCGCAGTCGGTCATGTCAGTCGGGTACGTTGGCTTGCCGCCTTCGATGGCGGAGGCCACCACAGCACCGGTCCGAGCGTTGTGAGCTCGGAGGTTGAAGAAGCGCTTCCAAAGGGCGACACTCGGACAGCAACCGAGGTACCCTTCACAGAGCGTCACGAACCCGGAGAGGATCATGATAAAATTGGCTGCGAGGTGATGAGGCTGCAGTCGGTGGAAATCGAGGAATTCGCGGAAAAAGGCGCTAGCGGGAAGGCCGAATCCACGCTCGAAGTGAGCGAGGAACACGACCCTCTCGCCGGTACGCACGCTGGGGACGACCTCGGCCTCGTTAGGAATCCTCCATTCGACTTCCACGGGCATCTTCCGGGCGCGGACGAGAGACTCGACGGCGGCGGCGGTGGCCTGTGAGCCCTTCCAGCACCTGCGGCTCGCCTGCGAGACATCTCGTCGAGGCGCCATGGTCTTCACCGGCGAGGAGCGGAGGAGAGAAAAGAGGGAGGCGGAGCACGAAAGCTGCGGAGAAGAGTGACTGCGGTGGCGGCGGAAGCAGCGGAGAGCACGAGCCCGTGGCCGGAGCAAGCGCAAGATGCAGACGCCGGCGGCGGGGAGAGTCGCGTGGAGCGGCGAGGGCGCAGAGGAGAGAAGGCTGGGGGTCGAAGGAGGTGTTTGGGAGAAGGAAGAGGCGAAGCCCCCCCCGGTGGCTTATATGGGCGGCGGGGGGGGGGGGGGGGAGTGGGATGACCCTGCGGCTGTGTGGCCCGGTGTGGCCTAGGGCACAGGGAGGCCAACCGGCAGACCAGCGCAAAGGATCCCGGCGCAAGAGGCGAGGCGTGCGACGTGGGGGTCAGGCCCTGCAGTTATGTCACGTCGCGCATAGGTCGTGGGTCCTAGCTCATTGATCACGTCGCGGGCGAATCGGAAGTAACTGTTGGAGGGAAATCGGCGAAAGAGATCTTTCTCAAAAAAGTGAAGACATGAATTAAGAGAGAACCACGTCCAATCGGATGGAAATTTGGTCAACCGAGTGTGATCTCCGACTCGGCCGACGAACTCGGAATGACGCACTCGAAGAGGCTACAGCAGTCGGAGAACGTCAAGGCAGAGATTGAAAAACTGCAAAGGCCCCGCGGTCAAGCGACCGTGGGACCTTTACAACTTTAGGGGCTACTGTCGGGGGATTGGTACCCGGGTAGGCTAACCCAAGCGGAAGCAAACTTTCAAGACAAGTATGGACCAATTGGGCTGCAGCTGGGCCGAGCTGGGCAGAGGTACGGCCGATTGCTCCAAGGCAATCGACCATGCCAAATGCCAGCAGTCGGCCCAGGCGCAATCGGGCCACCCTTCACCAAAGATGATCATCCGATTAGTCCGCAGCTGGACCGAGGCCGATTCCTAGAAGGCCGATTGCCCAGAGCAATCGACCCCACCAGGAACCACCAGTCGGCCCAGGCGCAATCGGAGCAACCTACCACCCAGTCGGGGGTATGATTACGAGGTCATAAATGCCATATCCCGAGATATCTGGGTGGCAGGAAGGCCAGGTCATGTCGAGGATTTGCTGGAGATACGTTGTCGACCTCCCCGCCGATTCCGCGGACAGGCCGACAAGACCGCACCCCCTAGCTCCACTGTTCATTCCTAGGTTCTACGAGGTAGCAGCATGGGCCGCCGCTCGTAGGCTCCGGGTCACCCGGAGAGGAGCAGTCAGTGGGCCCAGGCCGATTAGAGGATGACGGATGGGCCCATTCGGCGATGAAGTTACTATAGTACCCTGGACTCACACTATAAGAGCCAGGGTACCCCCTCCTGCGCGAGGGACGCTACACCTGAGATCTCATTAACTCACTCCCCCCTCAGTTCATTTACTGCCTGTAGTCACTCCTCAGGGAAGCAGGAGAGGACCTTGCCCACGGCGGCGGTGTACTCCTTCCCCTGAGAAGATAGAAGAGCAGTTATTGTAGCCCTTTCATTGATATACAAGAGACAAGCAGGAGTAGGGGTGTTATCTCTCCGGAGAGCCCCGAACCTGGGTACATCGTGGTGTCTTCACCGTGCTTGTGCCTAACCCGATTCCGGCACCATCGACATTCTCTCCCTCGTGTCTTCCCCTCACTTTAGCCATCCTCATGGCATCTGCCGTCACATATCGACGACAGTCACCCACCAGGTGCACCCGACGGACCCAGAAAAAACAGTCCGCGTGTACGCCCACCTCCCGGAAGAGCAAGCGACTGCCCTCATCGCTTTCCTCCGCGAAGAATGGGAAATCTTCGCCTGGTGCCCAGCCGACATGCCAGGAGTGCCGCGCGAGTTCGCGGAACACGCGCTGCACATCAAGCCAAACACCAAGCCAGTGAAGCATGCGCTAAGGAGATTCTCAGAACCGAAGCGAAGAGCAATCGGAGAGAAGGTCAACCGATTACTCGACGCCCAATTCATCCGAGAAACGAAGAAAGCCACTTGGGTCGCCAACCCTGTGCTGGTCCCCAAGAAAGACATAGACGTACTGCGAATGTGCGTTGACTACGGGCCAGTCAACAAACATTGCCCAAAGGACCACTTCCCCCTGCCAAGAATCGATCAGCTAATCGACTCGACAGCAGGATGCGATCTACTCCCTCCGTTCCAAAATAACTGACTCAACTTTGTATTAGCTCTAGTACAAATTTGTACTAAGGCTACGACAGTTATTTTGGAACGAAGGGAATACTATCGTTCCTCGACGCCTACTCAGGATATAACCAGATCAGGATGAAAGAAGAAGATGAAGAGCATACATCATTCATCACCCCTTACGGCGTATTTTGCTACAGAACAATGCCCTTCGGACTCAAGAACGCCGGTGCCACATACCAGCGGATGATGCAAGCTTGCTTAAAATATCAAATAGGAAGAAACGTGCAGGTCTACATGGACGACATCGTCATCAAAACCTACAGTGCAAACACGCTGCTCGACGACCTGCGCGAGACCTTCGCAGCACTCAACAAGTACAGAATCAAGCTCAGCCCGAAGAAGTGCGCATTCGGTGTCCCAGCCGGAAAGCTGCTCGGGTACATGGTCTCCGCTCGAGGAATCGAAGCGAACCCCGAGAAAGTTCAAGCAATCGCCAGGATGCAGGAACCAACCGACATCACAGGCGTGCAGCAGCTCACCGGAAGACTCGCAGCCCTGAGTCATTTCATCAGCAGATTAGGAGAGCACACATTGCCATTCTACGAGTTGCTGAGGAAAGGACAGAAATTCGAGTGGACCGAAGAAGCCCGCAAAGCATTCGCGGACCTGAAGAAGACACTATCGATGCCACCGATCATGGTGGTACCCAAAGAAAAATAAAAGCTATACCTCTACGTGGCAGCACGCAACAGCGTGGTCAGCACAACACTCGTCGTCGAGCGCACGGAAGAAGGCAAGGTCCAGAGCATACAAAGGACGATCTACTACCACAACATGCTCTTGACACAGCCCCAGCAGCGGTACCCGTACTACCAGAAGCTACTATTGGCCATCACCACGACCTCAAGAAAGGTGTCACACTACTTCGACGAACACCCCATCACAATCATGGGCAGCGCGCCACTCGCGGACATCCTCAACAACCCCGGAGCGACTAGACGAGTCTCTGAGTGGAACATTGAGCTCAGCCCGCGGGACCTGCAATTGAAGCACCCAACAGCAATCAAAGCCCAAGTACTCCCAGACTTTCTGGTCGAGTGGACGGAGGTCCAGACACCAGGCCCCCCGGACCTATCGAACTCATGGACAATGTTCTTCGACGGGTAAAAAAGACAGCAAGGAGCCGGAGCAGGAGTCGTTCTGGTCTCCCCCAAAGGAACCAAGCTCAAATACGTCCTCCAGATCAACTTCAGCTACGCCTCCAACAACGAAGCCGAATACGAGGCACTGCTCTACGACATGCGCATGGCCAAAACATGCGGCGCCACTCGCCTCGTAATCTACGGAGACTCCAACCTCGTTGTCCGGCAGGCGATGAAGGACTGTAATGAAGTAGCCGACAACATGGCGGCCTACCAGAAGCTCTACAACACGCTCGAAGGAAGTTTCGATGGCTGCGAGCTCAACTATATCCCGAGAACAAACAACATAGAAGCCAACGAACTCGCAAACATTGGCTCAACTCGAGGACCAGTACCACCAGGCGTCTTCCTCGAGAGCATCAGCCAGAGATCCATCAAGGGAAAAGCAGCAGCACCAGAGGCAGCTATAGATGACGACACCACAGAGCCAGCACAGGTGGCATCAACAAGCCCATCTGAAGGCAGCAACAATAAGGCGGCCGAACCTGCGGATGCAACAACACTCGAAGGACCAGCGTGGACCAAAACCGTTCCTACGATTCCTAATCGTAGGCACGCTACCGCAAGACGTCTCAGAAGCACGGCGCATCAGTCGTCGATCCAAGGCATTCACAGTGATCAACAGATAGTTATACAAGCGCAGCATCACCCAGATACTCCAGAAGTGCATCGACGAAGAAGACGGCAAAGCCCTACTGCTCGAAATCCACGAGGGCACCTGCGGGCACCACGCGAGCAGTCGAGTACTCGTGTCCAAAGCGTTCTGAGCAGGGTTTTATTGGCCCACCGCGATGAAAAACGCAGAGGACATCGTGCGGCGTTGCATTGCCTGTCAAAAATTCGCCAGCAGGCCACACGCTCCAGCTTCAGAACTCAAGACCATACACTATCATGGTCGTTCGCCACCTGGGGGCTCGAAATGGTGGGCCCACTCAAGAAATCATCAAAAGGAGGAAAAACCCACCTACTAGTAGCAGTCGACAAGTTCACCAAATGGATCGAAGCAGTGCCCATCACCAGCTCCATAGCCCTCACAGCAGTGAATTTTATCAAATCAATCATCTTCAGGTTCGGGGTGCCACACAACATCATCACGGACAACGGCACGAACTTCACAGGGGCAGAATTTCAGAACTTCTGTGAAGAACTGGGCACCAAAATCAACTACGCATCAGTCGCACACCCGCAATCCAACGGCCAGGTGGAAAGAGCAAATGGCCTAGTATGCGGAGGGCTCAAAAAGCGGCTCCTCGCACCACTCGAGCAGGCCGCAGGCAATTGGGTAGAAGAACTCCCTGCAGTACTATGGAGCCTACGCACCACCCCAAATACTGCAACCCAGTGTACACCCTTCTTCATGGTGTACGGGTCGGAGGCAGTACTACCACATGACCTCAAATTCGGGGCACCACGGATCTCAGGGTACGAAGAATAAGAAGCAGAAGAAGCACTGCAAGATGACAAGGACACAGCAGGCGAAGCAAGGGACAAAGCCCTAGCAAAGTCAGAGGGGTACCAGGACAAACTGCGCACTTACCAAAGCAGTCGCCTGCGCACGAGAACCTTCAATAAGGGCGACCTTGTCCTACGGCTCATACAAGAGAAAGTTCACAAGCTCGCCTCCCAATGGGAAGGACCGTTCATAATCATAGAAGTCATAGGAGGAGGCGCCTATAGAATGAAGAACCCGAAGACCGACGAGGACGTGGGAAATCCATGGAACGCGGGAACCTACGCCTGTTCTACCCATAGTCCACACCAGTCATGCTCATCTGGCAGCTCATGTAAACCTTCGACGCAATAAAATGATGTTGCCCAAATACTACCATACCAAAGAACTCAGGGGCTCGAGTACAAAACTCCCCCCGAGAGGTGCTATCGTCGCAATCGCGATCTTTTACCAAAGCACTCGGGGGCTCGAGTACAAAACTCCCCCCGAGAGACGCTATCGTCGCAATCGCGATCTTTTAACAAAGCACTCGGGGGCTCGAGTACAAAACTCTCCCCGAGAGACGCTATCGTCGCAATCGCGATCTTTTACCAAAGCACTCGGGGGCTCGAGTACAAAACTCCCCCCGAGAGACGCTATCGTCGCAATCGCGATCTTTTACCAAAGCACTCGGGGGCTTGAGTACAAAACTCCCCCCGAGAGACGCTATCATCGCAATCGCGATCTTTCACCAAAGCACTCGGGGGCTTGAGTACAAACCTCCCCCCGAGAGACGCCATCGTCGCAAATCGCGACCTTTTACGAAAGCACTCGGGGGGTCGAGCACCTCCTCCCCCGAGAAATGCTCACGCAGTTCGAAACTTAAAGGGCCCAAGCAAAAAACACCCGGCAAAGCCCCACCTGCTGAAAAGTGGTTCGGAGGACATGGCCACAATCAGATGGAAAAAAAGCAATCTGAAGAAATATGGACGGAGCGCAAGACTCAGACAATTCTTTAGTCTTCACCTGATCGCCAACGATCACCTAAGGACTCGGGGGCTACTCCCATCGGGAGCGCTGCCGCGCACCCGATAAAAGACAGAAAATAATGGAAGAACAACAAAGGAAACAAATCTCAGCCTACGTTCAACTCTCCGACTCAAACATAGACTCGGGGGATACTCCCATCGGGAGCGCTGTCGCGCACCCGATAGAACCCACAGTGCAAAGTTTTGAAGGACTCGAGGAAAGCTCTCGACCACAAAGGACTCGAAGACAAATTCAATTGCAAAGGCTCAAGCACAGTTCGCATTACAAGGACACGAAGATCAATCTCAGTACAAAAAATTCAAAGTACATTGGATAGAAGGCAGCTTTGATTACTCGACGGCAATCCTCATTACATGGAGAACTAACCTAGTTACAAAAGACGCAAGCCTACAACATCAATCACCCAAGGAATTATGACTTCTACATGTGTACCCATGCTGGGATGATTGGCACTAAGACAGTGTCACATCCCAACTTTTATTACCCTGTTATTAGAGTAGCAAAAATTAGGGGTAAACAAAAAACCTTGCTAAGTTGTGATGTGATGGCACTAGTATTGCCATGCCATGCTTGCTTATGCTTTGTTTTGATTGTTATGCCCTACCTTGCCATGCTCTTCAGTGTTTTGTTTTATCTTATGCCTTGCCAAAGATAACGAAAAAAAATGTTTAGCACTCCACTTATATTATAATAGCCACACTTTTACCACCATAGGAGATCAGAATCAATAAAATATGTTCTAAATAAATATTTCACTTCACTAGAAATTCATTATTTAAATAATGAAAAATACCTCTATAGCAGAAAGTATTTAATTAAAAGTTTTTTTTAAAAAGGGCTAAATGATTTATTACTATTACTATAATAGTAATAATATTATAAACATAATTAAAAATTACCTATTTTTTTTATATAAATCATGACAATACCCCTGGAGTTTATAAAATATTTATAAGGTTCAAATTTGAAATTTTGTTTCAAAAATTAAATCAAACCGGATTTAAAACTGGGCAAACCTAACAAATTCGGTATTTAAAAAAAAGATTAGGCCTAATCTACTGGGCCGAGGCCCAAATAGTCTAAACCCTAACCCCCGCCCCGCTGGCAAGCCGTCCCCACCTGGCAGCCTCTCACCATCCTTCCAACGTCAGCGCTGACGCCAGCGTGCGGACGTCACCCCACCACCGTCCTTCTCGCCCAGTCGCCGGCGAGGCCGCGGACCGACCTCTCCACCGCGCGCGCTCGTTCCCTCCCCACTACCTCCCCTCGCCACACTATAAAAGGGGAGCCCCAGACCCCCCTCTCCTCACTCCACACCCAACCCCGCTCTCCACCCCACAGCCTCGCTCCACCTCCCCTCGCCAGAAGCAGAACAGAAGAAGAGGCGCAGAGAACGAAAGAAACAGAAAAGAAGAAAGGAGGAACCGGGAGGAAGAAGGAGAAGGGAGAAGAAAGGAGGAGGAAGGAGGAGAAGAAGAAAGGGGAGGAGGCCGGCGCACCTCTGCCCTCTCTCACCGGAGCTGACGCCGACGAGGAGCCGTCGCCAGTAGTAGTGCCGGAAGGGCCGCAACCGAGCCGCGCCCAAGTCTACCCCCAAGCCGCCGCCGTTCACCATTGTTTTCACCCGCGGCAACGCCAAAAATGGGTTTCCCCAGTTGATCCGCATGTCCGCCGCCCCTCCACGCCGCCCGTCGTCGACCGGAACCGCACCGAGCCGCCGCCTTCATCCACGCCCTCTACCCCGAGCAGTTGTCAAACGCGAGGCCCTCACACTCCGTTTTTGGCAAAAACGGACCTCCCACACCGGCCCGCACGCCCTTCGCCCAACCCCGATGATCGCCGCCGGCCGAAAGCCCCTCCGGTGAGCCCCGCATGCACCCTGCTCGCCATGAACGCTCCCAGACCGAGCTCATCGAGCGAGGGAAGAAGACGGCCCCTGGCCGTCCGATCAGACTTGATCCAACGGCCGGGAGGCCCCCGTACCCCTTCGTTTAAAAAAAACAACAACAAAAAAACGCAGCCGCAGCGCCCTGTGCTGGGCTCGGCCCGTTTAATAAAAAAAAGAGAAAGCGCCGTGGGCGCCAAATAGCCATGGGCCGGCTGTCATTTTTTTCTTTTTTTCATAAACTGCATCACTTAAATAATTTTAAACAAATAACCGTAGCTCAAAAAATTATGAAATAAATTTTGTGCGGCTTAGAAAATTGTGTTTTATTTTTCTGTGTGTTTAGAATAATTTTTATGCAGTACCAAATTAATTTCTTTAGTTTAAATTAGTTAAGTGTGCTTTTTAACAGCTAAGAATAGTTTTAATCAACTCACTGTTAAACCTAAAAATGTAATGATGATTTGTATATACTCCTGTGAATATTCTTGATTTTTCTGTATGTGTAGAATATTATTTGGCTTAAATAAAATCGTGACCCCTTTTATTATTATTATTACTATTGCTAGTTTATTTCCTATTTGATTGTTAGTTTAATATTAAACTAGCATATGGTCAGTAGGTTATTGCTATGAACTTGGTTATGGAAATAAAACAAATTAATAAGTTGTTAATGAACAAATTAACTAAAAAAGATAACTTAAGTTAAGAATTGCTTTTATATAATCTTGTTGTGGTAATCCTATTAAATTTATTCCAATGCCTTGTTGTGGTATTCAACTTTGAAGTGTTGATTTAGTATTTCAATGCTAGTACAAATGGTTCTTTTAATTACTTGTTGTTTGATAGTGAAGTTGAGTGTTGTGTGCCTTGTTTGTTTTTGCCCGGTTGTAATGGTGAATTTGTTTCTTCCGCAACGTGTAGACGATACGCCGTACGTTGCAGGTGAAGACTCCTCCCTAGCCGCCGAAGAAGCCGATCCAGGGTACCTCCCCGAGGAAGGCAAGCCACCGTCAAACTCAAAACCCCGCATTACCATTTTTTACCTTTCTTGTATCACTTATATTGTATCATGCTAGTATTATATATTCATATGGTTTGGGATTGTATTAGTTATATTATAAAAACTCCACACCACCCCATAGCCTACCTATTTGGGAAAAACTAAGTAGAACCCCGATGATCCCGGCATTCTGTCGAGACCATCACTCAGCTCTAGTATTTAGCATTACATAACAACTTGGAAAGTCATACTTCATCCTACATGGTACGGCATACACCTAAGAAGGTGGTATAGCCGGGTTTGTGGAACATCGTCGGACATGGACAAAGTCTGGAGGGACTCTCTATATGTGCCGCCAAAATCTAGCATTACATTACAACCACTATACTCTGGTATGGGATAGGGCTAGTTGGAAGCTTGTTTGTCTTAGTACGGGGGTCCTATAACTACACATGGATGCATGATTCCACGAATCCGATAGCCCTCGAAGTCGATGGGTGAAATTCACTAGGCTTAGTGTCGGAAGGAACCTTGGTGCTCTTCGACTACGGTGCAGGCTTGGGTCCAAGAGGAGCATGATCTGTCACACGGAAAGTCTATGCAGTACGCAAGGGGTGGATTCACCTGTACTAGGTTAGACAAGGGGAAAACTATGGTCGATTATCCGAGACCCGCATACTGAAGTATGACGATCCGTGGGGACACACGGCGGATGTATCGAATGTGGTGGGTAAAGTGTACAACCTCTGCAGAGTGTAAATCTATTCGAGTAGCCGGAGTCCACAGTCATGGACAGCTAGTGAGGCCACACTTTGTGGGGAATAGATGAGAAAGCCCGGTACCGATTTTATGGTTCGCGACGATGATGTTGTTATTGTTGGAAAAAGGTTGGACTTGACTTATCCAAATACATTGTGGGAAATAAAATCTGCCAAGTTTAAAACTTTGCCAACTTAATAATAATCTTGAGTAGATAGAAAATCCCTGTGAAGAACTCCACCATATAGCCATCCTATTATTTTCGTATGCAAAACTTTGTTTCTTTCTTTAGGTGGTTTGCGAGTACTTTGTATGTACTCACGGCTTTGTCCCTGGTTATTCAATCGGCCAGGCTTGGAGGAGCAGGTATATGACGATGATGCTACCGGCGATTACTAGGACGTGCTATGCTCTGGACTACCCTGTGGATTGTGTCGCTACTACTTATCCTGCTTTTGTTTATTTCGCTGCTATTTGAGCCCGATGAGGCCGTTTAAGACTATATTGTTGTATGACTTTGTATTCGGTATTGTATGAACATTGAGACTATGATATCCATGTCAAGTTGTGTGTCATGCGACACTGATCATGGGAGCATGACAGTATACACAGCTGGCCGCTTCGGACATATAGTCTGGGGTGCCCACAGACTTGGTATCAGAGCCTCTGTTCAGACTGTAGCAACCTAGTTAGCTTGGACGTTAGTTACAAATATTTTTGATAAAAACAAAGTCTCTCATACCTCTTATCCTATTCAAAATGTTTTAAGTCAAGCGAGACCGAAGATTAAGAGGGAATGTTGTTCCGAAACAGATGAGAACTAGTGGAAGGTTTTGCTTCAATCCCCTACCCGAATTCGTGATCTTATGCTTGTTTGATTTGTGTGGTTTAGTCTTCAGTTAGAGTGACCCTAACCCCCCCCCCCCCCCCACTTAGGATGACACTAACCCGAGAAATCTTTTCTTGCGCAACAACCTCACGATGCCGAGGAGCTCCCGCGCCAACCCGAGTGGATCCGGTGACGCACCACCATCACCCGACCCGAACATAGCACAACTTCTGCGACTGCTAATGGAGGAGCGCCAGGCCGCTCGTGACGAGCACCAGGCAAACATGGCTGCAATCCAGCAGCTAGTCCAGGCCGCCACCAATGCGAACCAAGGAGGCGGAGGAGCTGATGGGAATGAGGAGCCCAGGTCTCGGCTCCGAGATTTCCAGAACACCAACCCGCCCGTGTTCTCGCAGACAAAGGAGGCTCTGGATGCTGAGGATTGGCTCCGCACCATGGATAACAATCTCGCCGTCGCCGCTGTTGGCAACAACGAGAAGTTCCTGTATGCCACCCACTACCTCACCGGCACCGCAAGGAGCTGGTGGGAAGGAGTGCGTGCCCGTCTTCCTGAGGGGCAAGTGCTCAGCTGGGCTGAGTTCTTTGATAAATTCAAGAAGGCGCACATTCCGACCGTGCTGATCAGGAGGATGAAGGATGAGTTCCGCCACCTCAAGCAAGGATCCATGACTGTAGTGGGTTATCTCGACCGCTTCACCCAGCTGTCGAGGTATGCCCCGGAGGAGGTGGACACTGAGGAGAAGCGGAAGGACCGTTTCCTGGATGGACTGCACGATGAGCTGCAGGTTGTCCTGGTGGCCATGCAGTTCCCCGATATTGAGTCTCTTGCCGATGCTGCTATCATGATGGAGGGCAAGCTCAAGATGGCCTCTGAGAACCGCAAGCGCCGCATGATGCAACAGGGTGGATCCAGCAACCCCCGACTGCGTCCGACACAGCCGCCAAAGCCAGCACCCCAGACTCAGAGGAGCCCTTACCCAGCGCCACGCCCCAGTGCTCCTGCTCGCCCTGGTGGGTTCCGCGCCCAGCAGGCGGAGTTCCCCGCGACCCTGCATCAGAAGTGATCTGCTTCAAGTGTGGCCAGAAGGGTCTCTATGCCATTACCTGCACCAATAAGGCGAATGCTGCCCCACGCCCCAATGCTCCAGCACCAGCCAGAGGGAACCCCGGCCGCAACAATGCCCAGCGCGGTGCGCCCAACGCCGCCAAGGGACGTCTGAACCATGTGCAAGCCGAGGAAGCCCTGGAGGCAGCAGACGTTATCTTGGGTACGTTTCCAATTAATTCAGTACCTGCTCAAGTATTGTTTGATTCTGGGCATCACACTCGTTTGTTACGAAGACATTTGTGGATAGAAGTAAGTTGTCACCTAGTGAAATGAGGAGGCCCATGGTAGTCCAAATACCAGGATCCAAAACCCAAGCCAGTTTAGCTTGTTCCGGAGTTCCCATAGTGATTCATGGAGTCGAGTTCCCAGCTGACCTGATCGTGTTAGGGACAGAAGGTATAGATGTGGTACTTGGCATGAATTGGTTGTCCAGATACCGAGGCCGTATAGATTGCACTGAGAGGACAGTCAACCTCACGAGTGCCGATGGAGTTCAGATAGAGTACACCGACAAGGAAGAGACTGCCCGAACCTTCTTTCATCAGAGTGTCTCGGTGCCACCACTTGAGGAGGTGAAGGTTGTGCGTGAATTCCCGGACGTCTTTCCGGAGGAGCTACCCGGTATGCCGCCTGATCGGGATATCGAGTTTATCATCGAGTTAGTGCCTGACACAGCCCCTATTGCACAGAGACCCTACCGGATGAATGTCGAAGAGCTGGTTTAGTTGAAGAAACAGCTGAATGACATGCTTCAGAAGGGACTGATTCGACCCAGTGCTTCACCCTAGGGTTCTCCAGTTCTCTTTGTGGACAAGAGAGACGGCACCATACGCATGTGTGTGGACTACCGTAAGCTGAATGAGGTGACCATCAAGAACAAGTATCCGCTCCCTAAGATCGAGGATCTGTTCGACCAGTTTAACGGAGCCTGAGTCTTCTCCAAGATCGATCTAAGGACCGGATATCACCAGCTGAAGGTCCGCGAGTCGGACATCCCCAAGACGGCTTTCAAGACCCGCTATGGTTTGTTCGAGTACACTATGATGTCATTCGGACTTACCAATGCCCCGGCCTATTTCATGAACCTCATGAACAAGATCTTCATGAAGTATCTCGACAAGTTTGTGGTGGTATTCATTGGTGATATCCTGATATACTCCAAGACCGAAGAAGAGCATGCCGAGCATCTGCGCTTAGTCCTCGAGACTTTGCGTCAGCACCAGTTGTACGCCAAGTTCAGCAAGTGCGAGTTCTGGCTCAAGGAAGTCGGATTTTTGGGACATGTATTGTCAGAGGGAGGAATATCCGTCGATCCCGCCAAGATTTAGTCCGTCATAGACTGGACAGCTCCGACCACTCAAACTGAAGTTAGAGGATTCCTCGGACTAGCGGGATAGTACCGCAAGTTCGTGGAAGGCTTCTCCAACATTTCCCGACCCATGACCCAACTGCTAAAGAAGGACCAGAAGTTTGTGTGGACAGAGAAGTGTGAAGCCAGTTTCCAGGAGTTGAAGAGGAGATTGGTATCTGCCCCAGTTTTGACTATGCCTGACCTGACCAAGAGCTTTGATGTGTACTGCGATGCATCGAAGATTGGGTTGGGTTGTGTTCTTATGCAAGTGGGCAAGGTGATTGAGTACCTGTCACGACAGTTGAAGCCGCACGAGTTGAACTACCCCACGCATGACTTCGAGCTAGCCGCTGTTGTGCTTTCTCTCAAGAGATGGAGACATTACCTGATGGGTCACCGTTGCGACATATACACAGACCATAAGAGCCTGAAGTACATTTTCTCGCAGAAGGAGTTGAACATGAGGCAGAGGAGATGGATCGAGTCGATCAAAGACTACGATCTCGAGATTCACTACCATCCTAGCAAGGCCAATGTGGTAGCAGATGCCGTGAGACGCAAGCCCTGCACACTCAATGCGATGATCAGAGAGACACAACCAGCTCTGCACGAGGAGTTCGAGAAGCTGGGTTTGGAACTTGTTACACCCGGTTTTCTGGCTCACCTCGAGCTGACTCTGACTCTATTTGATCAGATCAAGGAGGCACAGAAGGGACACGATAGTATTGAGGGAATCAAGAAGAATATGCCCCTCGGCAAGGCCCCGAAGTTCATGATAGATGATGGAGTTCTTTGGTTCGATGCCCGATTGTGTGTGCCCGATATAGAGGAGTTGAAGCTCACTATCCTGAAGGAAGCTCATGATACACCTTACTCCATCCACCCTGGAGGGACTAAGATGTATCAAGACCTGAAGGACTTGCTCTGGTGTCACGGTATGAAGCGTGAAATTGCCTTGTATGTCGCCAAGTGCGACATCTGCCAGAGAGTGAAAGCGGAACACCAGAGACCTGCAGGATTTCTGCAACCACTCCGAGTTCCTGAATGGAAGTGGGAACAAATAGGCATGAACTTCATCACAGGTCTACCGAGGTCAAGCAAAGGACATGACTCTATCTGGGTTATCGTCAATCGAATCACCAAGGTAGCGCACTTCATCCCAGTGCGAACCACCTATCGAGGGGACCAGCTGGCAGAATGGTACATGTCGAGGATCGTATGCCTGCACGGAGTCCCGAAGGAGATTGTGTCTGACCGAGGTACCCAGTTTACCTCGAGGTTCTGGAAGCAAGTCCAGGAGGCACTAGGAACCAAGCTCACATTCAGCACAGCCTATCACCCGCAGACTGGAGGCCAGACTGAGCGAGTGAACCAGATACTAGAGGATATGCTCCGCGCATGTGCTCTAGCCTACGGTTCCAAGTGGGAAGACTGGTTGCCCTATGCCGAATTTTCCTACAACAACAGCTATCAGTCGAGTTTGTAGATGGCACCATTTGAATCTCTGTATGGGAGGAAGTGTCGCACGCCCCTGAACTGGTCTCAAACCGGAGAAGGGAAGATTTTCGGACCCGATGTTCTGAGAGAGGCCGAAGAGCAGGTCCAGTTGATTCGTGAGCGTCTCAAGACCTCTCAGTCTCATCAGAAGAGTTATGCCGACCCCAAGCGTCGAGAGGTGACTTTTGCAGTTGGATATTTTGTGTATCTCCGAGTCACCCCATTGAAGGGAATGCAGCGATTCCATGTGAAGGGAAAGCTAGCACCCCGATACATCGGACCGTTTGAGGTGATAGCCAGACGAGGCCAAGTTGCCTATCAGTTGAGACTACCAGCAGAGCTATCCGATGTGCACGATGTCTTCCACGTATCGCAGCTCCGGAAGTGTCTGGAGGTGCTGGACAAGCCCGATGTTTTCAAGAACATCGACCACCGCACGGTGGACATCAACCAGGATCTCACATACCGCGAGACACCTCTTCGTATCCTAGAAGAAGCCACCCGAGTCACCCGTAAGCGCTCGATCAAGTTCCACAAGGTCCAGTGGACAAACCACACAGAGGAGGAAGCCACCTGGGAACGGGAGAACTACCTCAAGCGCGAGTTTCCGCATCTCTTCACTAGCTTGTGAATCTCGGGGACGAGATTCTTTTTAAGGGGGGAAGGTCTGTCACATCCCAACTTTTATACCCTGTTATTAGAGTAGCAAAAATTAGGGGTAAACAAAAAACCTTGCTAAGTTGTGATGTGATGGCACTAGTATTGCCATGCCATGCTTGCTTATGCTTTGTTTTGATTGTTATGCCCTACCTTGCCATGCTCTTCAGTGTTTTGTCTTATCTTATGCCTTGCCAAAGATAACGAAAAAAAAATGTTTAGCACAACACTTATATTATAATAGCCACACTTTTACCACCATAGGATATAAGAATCAATAAAATATGTTCTAAATAAATATTTCACTTCACTACAAATTCATTATTTAAAAAACGAAAAATACCTCTATAGCGGAAAGTATTTAATTAAAAGTTTTTTTTAAAAAGGGCTAAATGATTTATTACTATTACTATAATAGTAATAATATTATAAACATAATTAAAAATTACCTATTTTTTTTATATAAATCAGGACAATACCCCTGGAGTTTATAAAATATTTATAAGGTTCAAATTTGAAATTTTGTTTCAAAAATTAAATCAAACCAGATTTAAAACTGGGAAAACCTAACAAATTCAGTATTAAAAAAAGATTAGGCCTAATCTACTGGGCCGAGGCCCAAATAGTCTAAACCCTAACCCCCGGCCGCTGGCAAGCCGTCCCCACCTGGCAGCCTCTCACCATCCTTCCAACGTCAGCGCTGACGCCAGCGTGTGGACGTCACCCTGCCACCGTCCTTCTCGCCCAGTCGTCGGCGAGGCCGCGGACCGACCTCTCCACCGCGCGCTCTCGTTCCCTCCCCACTGCCTCCCCTCGCCACACTATAAAAGGGGAGCCCCAGACCCCCCCTCTCCTCACTCCACACCCAGCCCTGCTCTCCACCCCACAGCCCGTTCCACCTCCCCTCGCCAGAAGCAGAACAGAAGAAGAGGCGCATAGAACGAAAGAAACAGAAAAGAAGAAAGGATGAACCGGGAGGAAGAAGGAGAAGGGATAAGAAAGGAGGAGGAAGGAGGAGAAGAAGAAAGGGGAGGAGGCCGGCGCGCCTCTGCCCTCTATCGCCGGAGCTGACGCCGGTGAGGAGCCGTCGCCAGGAGTAGCGTCGGAAGGGCCGCAACCGAGCCGCGCCCAAGTCTACCCCCAAGACGCCGCCGTTCACCATTGTTTTGACCCGCGACAACGCCAAAAATGGGTTTCCCCAGTTGATCCGCCCGTCTGCCGCCCCTCCACGCCGCCCGTCGTCGACCGGAACTGCACCGAGCCGCCGCCTTCATCCACGCCCTCTACCCCGAGTAGCTGTCAAACCCGAGGCCCCCCACTCCGTTTTTGGCAAAAACGGACCTCCCACACCGGGCCGCACGCCCTCCGCCCAACCCCGATGATCGTCGCCGGCCGGAAGCCCCTCCGGTGAGCCCCGCATGCCCCCTGCTCGCCATGAACGCTCCCAGATCGAGCTCATCGAGCGAGGGAGGAAGACGGCCCCTGGCCGTCCGATCGGACTTGATCCAACGGCCAGGAGGCCCCCGTACCCCTTCGTTTAAAAAAAACAACAAAAAAAACACAGCCGCAGCGACCTGTGCTGGGATCGGCCCGTTTAATAAAAAAAAGAGAAAGCGCCGTGGGCGCCAAATAGCCATGGGACGGCTGTCATTTTTTTTCTTTTTTCATAAACTGCAACACTTAAATAATTTTAAACAAATAACCGTAGCTCAGAAAATTATGAAATAAATTTTGTGTGGCTTAGAAAATTGTGTTTTATTTTTCTGTATGTTTAGGATAATTTTTATGCAGTACCAAATTAATTGCTTTAGTTTAAATTAATTAATTGTGCTTTTTAGCACCTAAGAATAGTTTTACTCAACTCACTGTTAAACCTAAAAATGTAATGATGATTTGTATATACTCCTGTGAATATTCTTGATTTTTCTGTATGTGTAGAATATTATTTGGCTTAAATAAAATTGTGACCCCTTTTATTATTATTATTACTATTGCTAGTTTATTTCCTATTTGATTGTTAATTTAATATTAAACTAGCATATGGTCAGTAGGTTATTGCTATGAACTTTTTTATGGAAATAAAATAAATTAATAAGTTGTTAATGAATAAATTAACTAAAAAACATAACTTCAGTTAAGAATTGCTTTAATATAATCTTGTTGTGGTAATCCTATTAAATTTATTCCAATGCCTTGTTGTGGTATTCAACTTTGAAGTGTTGATTTAGTATTTCAATGCTAGTACAAATGGTTCTTTTAATTACTTGTTGTTTGATAGTGAAGTTGAGTGTTGTGTGCCTTGTTTGTTTTTCCCCGGTTGTAATGGTGAATTTGTTTCTTCCGCAACGTGTAGACGATACGCCGTACGTTGCAAGTGAAGACTCCTCCCTAGCCGCCGAAGAAGCCGATCCAGGGTACCTCGCCAAGGAAGGGAAGCCACCGTCAAACTCAAAACCCCGCATTACCATTTTTTACCTTTCTTGTATCACTTATATTGTATCATGCTAGTATTATATATTCATATGGTTTGGGATTGTATTAGTTATATTAGAAAAACTCCACACCACCCCATAGCCTACCTATTTGGGAAAAACTAAGTAGATCCCCGATGATCCCGGCATTCTGTCGAGACCATCACTCAGCTCTAGTATTTAGCATTACATAACAACTTGGAAAGTCATACTTCATCCTACATGGTACGGCATACACCTAAGAAGGTGGTATAGCCGGGTTTGTGGAACATCGTCGGACATGGACAAAGTCTGGAGGGACTCTCTATATGTGCCGCCAAAATCTAGCATTACATTACAACCACTATACTCTGGTATGGGATAGGGCTAGTTGGAAGCTTGTTTGTCTTAGTACGGGGGTCCTATAACTACACATGGATGCATGATTCCACGAATCCGATAGCCCTCGAAGTCGATGGGTGAAATTTGCTAGGCTTAGTGTCGGAAGGAACCTTGGTGCTCTTCGACTACGGTGCAGGCTTGGGTCCAAGAGGAGCATGATCTGTCACACGGAAATTCTATGCAGTACGCAAGGGGTGGATTCACCTATACTAGGGTAGACAAGGGGAAACTATGGTCGATTATCCGAGACCCGCATACTGAAGTATGACGATCCGTGGGGACACACGGCAGATGTATCGAATGTGGTGGGTAAAGTGTACAACCTCTGCAGAGTGTAAATCTATTCGAGTAGCCGGAGTCCACGGTCATGGACAGCTAGTGAGGCCACACTTTGTGGGGAATAGATGAGAAAGCCCGGTACCGAGTTTATGGTTCGCGACGATGATGTTGTTATTGTTGGAAAAAGGTTGGACTTGACTTATCCAAATACATTGTGGGAAATAAAATCTGCCAAGTTTAAAACTTTGCCAACTTAATAATAATCTTGATTAGATAGAAAATCCCTATGAAGAACTCCACCATATAGCCATCCTATTATTTTCGAATGCAAAACTTTGTTTCTTTCTTTAGGTGGTTTGCGAGTACTTTGTATGTACTCACGGCTTTGTCCCTGGTTATTCAATCGGCCAGGCTTGGAGGAGCAGGTATATGACGATGATGCTACCGGCGATTACTAGGACGTGCTATGCTCTGGACTACCCTGTGGATTGTGTCGCTACTACTTATCCTGCTTTTGTTTATTCCGCTGCTATTTGAGCCCGATGAGGTCGTGTAAGAATATATTGTTGTATGACTTTGTATTCGGTATTGTATGAACATTGATACTATGATATCCATGTCGAGTTGTGTGTCATGCGACACTGATCATGGGAGCTTGACAGTATACACAGCTGGCCGCTTCAGACATATAGTCCGGGGTGCCCACAGACTTGGTATCAGAGCCTCTGTTGAGACTGTAGCAGCCTAGTTAGCTTGGACGTTAGTTACAAATATTTTTGATAAAAACAAAGTCTCTCATACCTCTTATCCTATTCAAAATGTTTTAAGTCAAGCAAGACCGAAGATTAAGAGGGAATGGTGTCCCGAAACAGATGAGAACTAGTGGATGGTTTTGCTTTAATCCCCTACCCGAATTCGTGATCTTATGCTTGTTTGATTTGTGTGGTTTAGTCTTCAGTTTGAGTGACCCTAACCCCCCCCCCACTTAGGATGACGCTAACCCGAGCAATCTTATCTTGCGCAATAACCTCATGATGTCGAGGAGCTCCCACGCCAACCCGAGTGGATCCGGTGACGCACCACCACCACCCGACCCGAACATAGCACAACTTCTGCGACCGCTGATGGAGGAGCGCCAGGCCGCTCGTGACGAGCGCCAGGCGAACATGGCTGCACTCCAGCAGATAGTCCAGGCCGCCACCAATGCGAACCAAGGAGGCGGAGGAGCTGGTGGGAATGAGAAGCCCAGGTCTCGGCTCTGAGATTTCCAGAACACCAACCCGCCTGTGTTCTCGCAGACAAAGGAGCCTCTGGATGCTGAGGATTGGCTCCGCACCATGGATAACAATCTCGCCGTCGCCGCTGTTGGCAACAACGAGATGGTCCTGTATGCCACCCACTACCTCACCGGCACCGCAAGGAGCTGGTGGGAAGGAGTGTGTGCCCGTCTTTCTGAGGGGCAAGTGCTCAGCTGGGCATCGATAAATTCAAGAAGGCGCACATTCCGACCGCGCTGATCAGGAGGATGAAGGACGAGTTCCGCCACCTCAAGCAAGGAGCCATGACTGTAGCCGGAGGAGGAAGCAGTTGAAGATGGCTCAGCATCAGCACCCGAAGATTCGCCGGAGGAGGAAGCAGTTGAAGACGTAGGCGAAGGACTCCTTGACCTGCCAGAACCATCGCTGCTTGTCTCCGGCAAATACGGATCCATGCGGTTGCCGCTCGGGTCAAAGGCGTGAATGGTAAGAGTGTCTTCGCCATCAAAACGGCAACATAGAGTGTCACCATCACGCAATTTCAAGAATCAAGCAAACGATCTCCAGCCAAAGCCAAGGAAAATCAAGCAGGAACTATCGATCTCCAACTTAACATAAGAAGGAGATCGAGCGCACCCCTGAAGACGAAGCAGCAAGCCATCAAGACTGCGCTCAGAAACAAGGGAAGAAAATGCAAAAGGAAGCACAATACGAGCGGCGTTCCGGCCACGAATGCGCAGGAGGAAATCATAGCGCCAAAAGCCTTCCTCCGAGGAAGAGGAGGAAGGCGTCGACGGTGCACCACGACGGCCACCGCAAGAAGAGCGCGGAGTACGACCACCGCGACCACGGCGAACCCGGCCGCAACTAGTCATGCCTGCACCACGTTTTGGTCCCATGAGAAGATGAAGAAGAGGAGCTAGAGAGGTAGAAGACTAACACTACTGCCAGGTGAGGGAATGGGGCTTATTTATAACAGAACCCCAAGGGCATGCAGAAGCCCAGGCGACGACAACAATAAATTCAAAGACCAAGCATGCCGGGCGATTTGAATTCCGAGACAAAAGATGCCTTCACACAGGCGGCACTGTGCGCTGGACACGTCAAATCTCGCGCGTTTTCAATACGCGCATCGATAACTCAACAGGCGGCTGCAGCACGCCACCAAACAGCCATCATTATGACCGGTCATGAAGACATGACGGTTCGCAGACAGAGCATCTTTGACAGCCCTCCAGGAAGGAGATGGTTATCCTCACCAACAAGAGGTAAATCAAAGGGGCAGCACACAGGTAATAAAACCTGCAAGCACCGCTTTTTCATGGTTAAATACATTTTTCAAATATATCTAACTCCCATCGGGAGCCAATCCACCCATGAGAGTTTCGGGTGTTCCTTTACACAAAAGACAAAATGTGCTCGAGTAATTACTCGCACCCATGATAGTTTCGGGTGCTACCTCACCTAAAGGAAAGACGTGCTCGAGTAATTACTCGCACCCATGAGAGTTTCGGGTGCTCCCTCACCACGAAAGAAGATAAGCAGACCTGCACTCGCCAAGAGCGGTCCCAGAGTATCGGGTGCTCCCTCACCCCGAGAGAAAAAGCGACATTTGAGTGATTACTCACATACCTCTATGAATCTGAGCACTCGAGGACCTCCCGAGCAAATACTCCTCTATGTTACTCCTCGCCCGAGCACTCAGCAAAGCTCCGCGAAGGACTGCTAAAACAGCTCACTTGATTGTTTATTCCAAGTGGGTGCATTATCAATTAGGCTCCGCGCCTCAATAAAAAATACATATTCCTGGAACACGATACACTGTGCCCAGATGCCATGCAAGCTTAGCGTGTAGGTAAGACCCCGCTGTGCAGATCGGCCGGGCTGGGACTTGCCGCAGAGCGATTTCACTCCCAATCTTTCCCATGCGCTTTCATGATAGAAAAAGCCGGGCAGACGCGCCTAGGCTACGAACTTTACTGGCGGCAACTGATCACTGTAAGACCTGCAGCAGCTTGACTTTTGCTCGACACCAGTGTTCCAAGCTCATATCGAGGGACATGGGTTTGATTGGGCTACTGCGGTTTTCGCCACTAGTGCAATTCACCAAGGCTCGACCAGTCGACTCCTTGGGCCCTTCAGGCTTAGCATCCCTCGAAACAGGTTTTTTCATGGCCCCAGACTGCCAGCGACCCGCGGTTCAACCGTGCTTACCAAGATGACGCAAGAATGGATTCGAGTCCCTGCGCGCCTCTTCGAGTCCCCCAGGCACTCGGGGGCTACTAACGAGGGGTTGACCCCACGACTCTTACGGATGAGCCTACCCGGTGTACCCGAAGGTAGAAGGCCCACAAAGATGCCGCCTGGGCCCATCCTTGGCCCACTAGTGGCACCGACGTAGGAGTCCGCGACTCATAAGGAAGGTGTAAACTTGCCGTGCGGTACCGGATTAGAGTTAGGAAACCTCATCTGTAATCCTGTATGGACTCCCCGAGACCTAGCCTAGTATATAAAGGCTAGGAGGGGAGACGTCGAGATCAAGCAATACACAATCTGTAAACCCTAGCCTTGTGCGCACAAGCCTTGGCTCCCCTGTAATCGCCATCTCCAATCAATAACATCGAGCAGGAACGTATCCTCCTGTTAGCCGACGAGCTATCGTCCAACCTGTGCCTCTCATGACTAACCCAGGGTCCCTGACCATGGGATTTTCCGGGGTACATCCCCGTCATTGATGGTCCCCCTAGGAAATATAATCCTGTTCGTTTTAATATTGCTTGAACAAGTGCTCCCACCTCTTCTCAGTCACATGCTCGTTTGTGGGTGGTTAAGAAGAACTAATTCTTCTGCAGGGCTATGTCTCCGGTGGATCCGAATGGGTCATGGATAGTGGTTGCACAAATCATATGACCAGAGACAAGGAGTTATTCACCGAATAAAAACTATCTCAATCTTCTCAGAAGTACATTACCTTTGGTGATAAAAACAAGGGTAAAGTTTTAGGTTTGGGTAAGGTTGCCATATCGAAATATAAGCACATTGACAAGGTTATGCTAGTCCAATCTCTTGGTTATAATCTTATGTCTATTTTGAAGTTATGCGATATGGGTATGCTTGTTCTATTTTCTACTTCGCGCTGTGTTGTCTTTTCACGGGATGATTATACATTTTGCCTTCGAGCGATACCGAAAAGGAGATTTATACATTGTTGATTTTTCTTCGGGCCCTTATGTATCCACATGCTTAATGGCAAAAGCTTCATCTGGTTGGTTATGACATCGAAGACTTGGTCATGCAGGGATGAGAAATCTTCATAATCTAGTGAAGAAGAAGCATGTTATTGGCATTAGCGAAGTGAAATTCGATAAGGATCTTCTCTGCAGTGCTTGTGAAGCTGGTAAAATTACGAAGAAACATCATTCAACAAAGACTATCATGACTACTACTCGTCCTCTTGAATTGCTTCATATGGATCTTTTCGGTCCTCAAAATTATGCAAGTCTGGGAGGAAACAAATATGGTCTTGTTATTGTTGATGATTTTTCTCGATATACTTGGGTTTTCTGTCGGGACCCGGAATAGGCGTATGTAATTCCAGTCACGATACAATCACATGGAGAGCCGAGAGCCGTACCTACTTGTCTAAGCAGACAAGGCCAAGCACAGAACACTCTCGGAAAGCATCGAACGTGAGGGGCATCCCATTCAGGCCGGATGATCAACTGAGATGGGTCCTCATCGTCCGCTCACGAGTCTAAATGCTTATGGGTGGTGAATCCCATATTCATAGACAAGTCGCCTCAACCATGTTATCGATTGAATCCTAACTCTTACATAGACTTACTCCAGCCCGATCACTTAGTCGGGGTCTAGGGCGGGATCGATCATACAACAAAGTGTGCACGTGACAGAGTCACGAGCAATCGCATCGCGATGCCCCAAGCTGCGCACAACTAAGGGCCACTTGGTGTATAAAAGACCGCCAGCCAAATCACAACTAAGGTCTCGAAAACCCATACTAAGACATGCATGTTATAAACATACACACATCACACATGCCTAGTATGAACAGCAGGTATCATCACATAACTCTACAAAGTACTTCTTTATTTACTTACACATAGAGCATACAAAGATCACATGTCTGTGATCAACATTACATCATACAACGGAAGCAAATTAGGTCTGAGTACAGACAAGTTTAACAAAGGGCTTAGAGAAGCCTTGTAAACATACATGCCCTTCCACGAGGGACCAGACTGCTGTCTGGAACTATACTACCAAGGTCAACGTCGAGCTTCATGAAGGTGACTCCATCGGGGTCTGCGTTTCCATCTAAAACATAGAATAAGAAAACATGAGTACAAAGTCGTACTCAGCAAGACTTACATCAGAACTATACTACTCATGCTCAAGTATCAAGGTAAAGTGAGGTGGGGTTCAACATGCATAAGTGCCAGCTTTGACTTGGCTAGTCTTGTTCTACGAGTACCAGACTTGGGGTAAGAAGCGTACACGAGTCAACTACCAAGTCTCCAATCAATACACCACTATGGTTACTTCCTCGACCTCACCACGAGGAGCACACCATAGCACTCACGCTTATCTTGAGAGTTTTATAAGTATCCATTCAAGTTGTCTAATAATCAGGTACAGGTTCCAAGTAGTCCATGACCGCGGACGCGGCTATTCGAATAGTTTTGTTAACCTTGCAAGGGTGTAAACTACACACACATGACCATCAGTTACCGCCAGGTCTCGCCACCGTTCAAGAGGTGACAGCGAGGATGTTCACCATGACACTTCGCTCACAACCGGTCTATTCCAGGAGTCGACTATCTGAGTTTGTCACCGCTCGAGAGTCCGGCCGGATCAACGAAACAGACCCAGACAATGTAGGCAACCGAGACGCCACCTCTGACAGATGGTGTCACTGTCTCACAGATCCACCCACATATCTAGGATGATGCAACATTTCCACCCACTCTTTTTCTATGCATATGTCAAATGGAAGGCCCGAACTAATGTGACTCCTGGACGTCAACACGGATCAAGGTACTAGGCCGAGAGGGGTCAGTGAGCCCAATGTGTGGTTGTACTCTTTGTCTTGGATTACCATACAAGAACTCGGTGCTTAAGGCAGTGTTCAACGAGACAACCCACTGTGTACTCCTACACAACCTCTCATCGATCACCTTTTCTTAGAGTGGATTCACCAACACAGTTTCACTTTCATCAACACCATGTTCACTATCAACCCGACTCACATCAAAAGCAACCTCATTGTACCACTAAGCATGCAATAAGCAGTAACAGTTGCAGGGGCCACATGATATCAAACAACTCCTATGTCAGCTAGGATTGTGATTTGCTTACTACTGTGACAAGATGATAGGTCATGCATCGGATATGGGTTCAACTATGCGGTAGAATCGGTACAAGGTGATCTCCTAAACATGCATAAGCGATACTGAGAGGGAATTGGGATTTTATAGACATGATCAATGGGGTTTGCTTGCCTTGCTGAAGCTACTCGGTTCTTATCGGTGGTCTTCTTCTTCGGGAGTGATCACCGTCTCGGAGGCACTGTTACCGGCACAATCATCAACAAAGGGGGCAACATCGAAAGTAAATGCACAAGCACATGATAAGTTGTTACATGATGTAAAGGGTACTGGTTTGTGGCAAAATCAAATTAAATGAAGTGTATTGCATTTGGAATGCAAATTCAAACTCCACATATGAAGTTCAAATTAACCAATTTGCAATTGCTATTGTTGGATCATTGTAAAGCATGTGTTCAAGTGTTTGATATGCCTCTGATGTTCAAGTGAGATGTGGTGTATTGCAAAGGTTCAAATTACAAAAGCATTTGAATTTAATTGGAATTAATTCCAATTAAGCCAAATAGCAAAAGTTACTGGTACCATTTTAAATTCAACTCAAACAGAGCTGAAAGTTGGATATTTTGATAGATTATTTTCTCCTGATCATTTTTCATATATTATATGTTAAATTTGGAGTTAATATGAATTTTCTATGAATTTCTAAAGTTTCACCTATTTTCTGTATTTTCTGGATTTCTTTAATTCTTTTCTATTTAAAATTAAACAAAAAAAACATTACTGCATCAGCATGACCACAGCATGACATCAGCAGGGCTGACATGTGGGCCATGCCTGTCAGTGAGAGAGAGTTATCTCTCTGTTTACTTAAACAGAGAGGGATTAGTTTAGGGGGGGCACTTGTCATAGGGTTAGGTTTAGGATTAGCTGGGTGATTAAGGTTAATGGCCTTGGGCCCACTGGTCAGAGAGAGAGGAGAGAGGTTTAGGGCTCTGTTTAGCCGGCGAGTCGCTGGAGTTCTCGCCGGAGTTGCGAGTTTGGCACGGGAGGGGGCTTGGATGGTAAGGGTGTGTAGCCCGTGAGCTGGCGCACCCATTCGTGCCACTGGAGCGTCAAGGGGAGGCTCTGGAGCTCGGCTGCTATGACAATGGCGACGGCCGACGACTGGAAACGAAGAAGTCGGGCACGAGGCCACGGGAGGGAGCGGGAGATGGGGGAATCCAATGAGCTGCTCACATTGAAGACGATGGCGCGCTCGGGGAAGCCGGAGGGAGGCCGGAGTCGACGAATTCCTCGTCGGAGTTGGCGGCGGCCGGCGGTGACTCAAAGATGCAGGCGTCGCCTAGGGTGCGGCTGAGCTCGAATTGGTGCTGCAGGTCGAAGGAGTCGTCGCCGGGGAGTCTTCTGGACAACACGGCGGCACGGGGGAGGCACGGTGGCCAAGGTGGCGCACGACGGCGGTGAGTCGGGGTCCTCGGCTTGTGCTGGAACTCGCGAGAGAGGGAGAGGGGAAGAACCAGGGGAGGGGGAGATGGACCTGGGCCTTCCAGGCGTCCATGGGGAGGGGTAGGAGGCCAGGGGGCAAGCAGGAGGTGGCCGCGGCGACGGCATGCCCGCCACGCCGACGAGAAGCCTGCCTGTCCCGGGGTAGAAGACAGCTCTACCCCTAGTGGGCTGGGCTGGCTTGCTGGCCAGGCTGGGCCACATGGGCCAGGTAAGTGGGGTGGTTTTTTTTTCCTGTTTTTATTTTTATTTCTTCTGACATTTGTTCTGTTTTGATATAAAAAAATATATCAAAACATTTTATAAAATCCCCAAATCATTTATATGGACTTACATGGCTTATAGTTATCCACTCCCAAAATTTGAAGATTTTTGAAATTCAAACTATTTGAATTTCAATTTAAATAGGGGTATTATTTAATTTCCAAGCCCTTTTATGAATTTTTGAAAAATCTTGGAGCATGCAGTGGGACCCACTTCACTTTATATGTGATCATGCATATTTATAAGACTTTTCAAAAATATCAGAGGAAAATTTGGAAGAAATTTTTATCTGGCCATTTGAATTAAATTCTTTAGGGCTTTTATTTTCCCCAATTCTATATTTCTTTTGAATTTTTTTGCATGATGCAAAGGGGAACTCAAACCCTAGCACTTACCCTAGTTGGGGTTCTGACATTTTCTTTCTGGATGACAAGAGCAAAGTTGTTGAAATCTTCAAGTCATTCGCTAAGAGAGCTCAAACAGAATATGAATTATCTCTGAAGCATATCCGAAGTGATAATGGAACTGAATTCAAAAATACTCACATTGAAGAATTCCTTGATGATCATGGCTTTACTCATGAGTTCTCTGCTGCTTATACACCTCAACAGAATGGTGTTGTTGAAAGGAAGAATATAACTCTCATTGAAATGGATAGAACCATGCTTGCTGAATACAATACACCTATCAGGTTCTGGGACGAAGCAATTAACACTGCATGTCATATCATCAACAAGGTTTACCTTCACAAATTTCTGAAGAAAACTTCATATGAGCTTATCACTGGTAATAAGCCAAACATTTCGTATCTTAGGGTATTTGGTGCTCCTTCCTTTATTAGAGATATGAATCATAGCTCCAAATTTGCCCCTAAGGCACATGAAGGCTTTCTTCTAGGTTATGGCTCAAATTCTCACACTTACAGAGTGTATAACTCCAACTTTGGGAAAGTTATGGAAACTGTAAATGTGAGGTTTGATGAAACTAATGGCTCTCAAAAAGAGCATTTGCCTCATGATCTAGATGAACCTCCTATTGATGAAGTGATCAGGTCCATGGCAATTGGAGAAATTCGCACTGTTGAAGTTAATCCTCGTCAAGCTAAGAGGGATGATGCTGATCCAATGTTCCCACACATAGCCTGGGGCGCTGGAGATCAACATCCTGAAGCTAATGGTGAACAGGACGAAGAAGAGCAAGGGAACGAAGGAAATGCTAATCCTGAAGGAAATGCTGAAGCTGAAGGTGAAGCAGATCCTGAAGCTGAAGCGAATCCTGAAGCAGAAGTTGATCCTGAAGCAAATAATTCAACTTTATCACGAGTTCGAAGAAGAGTTGATGTTGATTCAATCCTTGAAGAAATTCAACAACCAGGTCGTCCCACAACTCATTCTCGTACTCGTTTGGCTAACTTCTATGGAAACTTTTAGTTTGTCTCCATGCTAGAACCTTCAAAGTTTGATGAAGCCATGAAGGATCCAGATTGGTTAACTGCTATGCTCGAAGAACTTAACCAGTTCGAGCGAAACAAAGTCTGGTCCTTAGTTGATAGACCTGATCCCACGAAGCACAACATCACAAGCAAGATGAAGATGGTATAGTGTTAAGAAACAAAGCTCGACTGGTAGCACAAGGGTACACCCAAATCGAAGGTATCAATTTCGGCGAAACTTATGCTCCAGTTGCTCGTCTCGAATCCATTCGTGTTATGCTTGCTTTTGCAAATTTCAATGGCATTCTACTTTACCAAATGGATGTGAAAAGTGCTTTTCTTAACGGAGAAATCAAAGAAGAAGTGTATGTTATGAAGCCTCCAGGTTTCGAAGACCCAAAGAAACCTGACATGGTGTACAGGTTGCATAAGGCTCTCTATGGGTTGAAGCAAGCACCTCGTGCTTGGTACGACACATTGAAGGACTTCCTTGTGAAGAAAGGCTTCAAACCAGGAACAACTGACCCAACTCTTTTCAGTCGATCTTATAACGGTGATTTGTTTGTATGTCAAATATATGTAGATGATATTATTTTTGGCTGCACTAACTCTGAAATCAGTGAAGAATTTGCCAAAATGATGTCGAAGAAATGTGAGATGTCAATGATGGGTGAATTGAAGTTTTTCTTTGGACTTCAAATCCGTCAACAGAAGAATGGCACCTTTATTTCTCAAGAAAAATATCTCAAGGATTGCCTGAAGAAGTTTGGTCTCACTGATCGCAAAACTATTAAGAGTCCAATGCCTACAAATGGCTTCCTAGATGCAGATGAGAAGGGCAAAGCCTTCGATCAGAAGAAATATCGGTCTATGATTGGATCTCTTTTATATCTCTGTGCATCTAGACCTGACATTATGCTTTTAGTATGTATTTGTGCTCGTTTTCAGGCCAATCCAAAGGAATCACATCATACTGCTGTAAAGCGAATTCTTCGGTATCTTGCTCACACACCAACCTTGGGCTTGTGTTATCTCAAGGGAGCTCAGTTTGATCTCATTGGCTATTCTGATTCAGACTGGGCTGGTGATCGTGTGGACAGGAAATCAACTTCAGGGACTTGTCATTTCCTTGGAAGATCACTTGTGTGTTGGGCTTCCAAGAAGCAAAACTGTGTCTCAATATCTACAGCTGAAGCCGAATACATTACTGCTGGGTCATGTTGTACTCAGATACTTTGGCTGAAGCAAACGATGAAGGATTATGGTATTCATGTGAAGAAAATTCCCCTTCTATGTGATAATGAGAGTGCAATCAAAATTGCTCACAATCCGGTGCAACACTCTCGCACGAAGCATATTGACATTCACCATCATTTTCTTCGTGATCATGTTCAGCGTGAAGATATTGTGATAAGTCAGGTCAGAACTGAAGATCAATTGGCTGACATATTCACGAAACCATTGGATGAGAAAAGGTTCTGCGCGTTAAGGTATGATCTCAATATATTGGACTCACGCAATGTACTATAAGACTGAACCTTTACCTCCTGTATATATTCATTTACTTCGTTGTTTGTCTTTGGTTTCGTTATTTTGCTTTTTGCTTCAATTCCTCCTTTTTTTGGAATTAGTCCTCAATGCTTATCACCTTTTGCTTCGTTTGGTTTTCTTCGAGGTGATAAGTTTCGGACCCTACCCCTTCTGTTCTTCTTCCCTCTTATTCTATCTGTCCAAAATGGTTGAGCACATTTGAAACGGAAAGTATTTTGCTTCAAACATCATTGTGTTCCGAATCAAATGCTTCCAACTTTTATCGAAGTTTTACTCAAATCGAAGACATATTATTCGTTCGTTGAGATCCCGACTTATCCGGGTCGTTGAGATTCCCTTGCGAAACGACACGCAATCCTAGCCACAGAATCCGGAGGGGCGGTCGCTGGGAGCCGTTCGATTCGATCTGACAACTCCTGTCAAACCAGCCCTATATAAGGCTTCCACCCCAGCGCACCAACTCATCTCTTCGTCCTCGCCGCTCCGGAACCCTATCCTCTCTTGCGCGCCGTCGTGCTCATCGTCTCCGTCGCCGTTCGCGCCGCTTCGCTGCCCGAAGAACGCCGCCGTGGACCTCGCGCCGCCGTCGAGCTTCTCCCCTGCTCGTCGTCGCCGTAGCTGCTCGTCGTCACCAAGTTAGGGTACGCCGAGCCCTCGATCCAATCTTCATCAATTTATTCGTCCTCTTCTGGATTGGATCCGAGTTCTTAGACTTGTTGTTGGGTTGTTTTTCTTAGGTTTCTTTGGTCCGTTAGATCCTTGGTCCTTTGGGAAACTTGTTTCTGCAAGCAAAAGCTTCCCATCTCGATCCAGGTTAGAAGTTAGGGCATGATGCTATCTGTTCTGTATTAGGGTTGCTGTTCATCTTTGACGTGGCTAAGTCTAGCTCAGAATAGACCAGATCCATCACCCGTATTCAACACTGAATCTCTTGTCAAAACTGTTAGTTTTGGATCGAAACTTTTGCTGGTGCTCATACCATACTTGCCTTTTTCCCTCGCTACCTTGTGCTTTTCACAAGATGTGTGTGGATTTAGGCTTCGGGAATGAGTCCCCTATTCTTGACCACCTCAATGAAACAGAACAGGCTGCTCCGAAGAGGAAAGGTGGCAGAACCAAGGAAACCAACAATGCCAGAGGCATCCCCGAATCCATTCGCATTGAGCTTGGATACGATACGCCTCCAAAAGAAACCAAAGATCAGCGCAAGATTCGCTTGCAAAACATTCGCCGCTACTGGGCTGTCAGATGGTACAAGTACAAGAGCATCCCTGACTGGAAATGGGCAATGCAGTTTGCCTTCAGTCCACCCTTCCAATATACTTCTTCTATGTGTAGTCAGTACACCGAAGAAAATCGTCATCTGTACTACCCTGTTCCACCAAAGTACCCTCACCCCAACACCCTTAAAACTCCTGATGACTACCCTGATGAGCAAGAGCGATTGAGAATCGCTGCAGAGAAAAAGAGACTCAAGGAAGCAAAGAAAGCTGCCAAGATAGCTGAAGCTGAAGCCCATGAAGTTGGGCCTAGCTCGAAGAAGAAGAGAAAACTTAAGAAAAAATCTGCTTCTCCTCCTCATGCTTCCACATATGATGAAGAGCAAGCTAGACTGGAACAAGCTGCTCTGGAAGACTCAATTCTAGACGAATCAAATGCTGCAGCTGATGACGAATCTGAATCAGAAGCTGATGATGAATCAGATCCTGCTCCCCCCAAGAAGCAAAGGATTCGGCTTCCATTGAAGAAGAATTCAGGAGAAAAACCTGCTGCCAAGGGATAAAGTGTCAAGACCCCAAGGATAAGCCCTCTGCTCGCCCCACCATTGACTTATCAAATTTGGTGGTTGCTAAGCCCTTGGACTCCAAGCCACCGGCTGATGCTCTCAACACTGAGAGGCGTTCGAAGCAGAGGCATGACCCTGCTAAACAACAATCTGCAAAGGCTGCTGCACCAGCGAAGCCCAAGCAGTCTGCTCCACCAAACCCTTCAGCAAAGCGAAAGCTCACTGAAGCTGAATTAAAACAGAAAGACCTCGCGGAGGCACTTGAACGGAACATTCTTGCTAGAAGTTCTGCAGAAAAGCAGAAGGCAGATGAGGCAGCTGCAAGAAAGCAAAAGGAGTTGGCCTCCGCAAAATTTGCTGCAGAAAAGGCTGAGACGAAGCGCAAGCTCGCCGAAGCCGAAAAGAATGAAGAGAAGGCTGCTGCTGAAGCCAAACTACTGGCTGAGCATGAAGCTAAGCGCAAGGCCTATCTAGAAGGCCTCAGGACAAAGAAAGTTGAGAAAGCTGCAAGGGTTGTGCAGAAAAAGTCTGTAGTTGATATGACTCCCTCTTCTGAAGCTATTCCACCGAAGCAGAAAGGCATATCTATGCCTGAAGCTCAAGCTGAACCTGATCGCCATAGTGAACATCAGTTCCCTGACCCTCGCGAAGGCGAGCTATGGGATCAATTGGGCATTACTGAAGTGTAGCGACCCAATTCACACAGAATTGAAGTCTCTGTGCTCAAGTGCCAGTCCCTGGATCGAACTCGCTGGCACACACAGTATTATAGATGTATATCAAAGTACAAGTGCATCATTATTAAAGCGTATGATCCAGAGTAAAATAAATAACAAGTTTCATAGCTCAAGGCTAGCTTATTCAATATAAATATAGCGGAAGCAAAAACAAATAACGTGGAGTCCATCAACAGCCACATGCGAACATGTTGAGTGTAGACTCGCAACCCCTAACGCACCTTACTGATCGTCTGAAAAACCTGCAACACCGAAGGTTACAGCCCGACAACGGGCCAGTACATCTGATTTGTACGGCAAGTGACACGAAAAAGTTTATATAAAGGACCTACAACTACATGCAAGGTAAGTCAAAGGAAAGGCTTATGGTTTTGTTTTGCAGAAAGCCAATTTTCTCCTGAACTAAACTAGTCAAAATTTTAAGTTGAACTTACGACTTAAGAACGAACTGGGCACACCAGTTCCAACACCACACCCTTTATTTAATATTGCCCACTCAAATTATTAAGGTGATTCATATGTCAAGATCCTCCAGTAACAGTAATGTCTAGTAGCTCAAGGATGTCCATAACCGGGGACACGGCTAATCATGATTAGTTTTTTACTCTGCAGAGGTTAGTACACTTTCCCCGCTGGACTCAACCCGAAGATTGAGACGAAGTCTTTCAGAAGAGGTCACCTACACCCAACGGCAAGCCGGTACCACCTATCACATCTACATCTGCTAGCTTTGCACGGGAGAGGCTTCCTACATCATACTCAACTAAGCCAGAGCCCATATGGCCAGCGGCTGTACATGTAAGCTCCTAGTCACCAAGTATGTCTGATCTTTTTGAGCCTGGACGGCGCCCACTTACGTTCAGAGGGTAGCACCATGACGTACTTTCAACCACCAAACCAACCATTAGGGGTACAACCTGGTCTCGACCTTAGATAAGGAACGAGCCCCCAGGAAGCACTCCCTGCCCGTCCAGAAGTGATTTCTATTTATTAAACAGTTGCTACACAAGTTATTAAATATCTCACAAGCACTCCATGAATTTACACAACCCAAACCACGTCTACAAAGCGTAGCAATAAAGCAACAACACGGCTAGGTTGATCTACGGTAGACAAGTCAAGACATGTGGCTATCCTAACTGGTTTTGCAGCAACAGAAATAATAAACTACCTATCATGCAATAGGGTGATATTTCTTAACATAATGCATATAGAAAATATAGGTATGAGTATGGTCAAAACATGACTTGCCTTCTTGCTGGTCCTGATGGTCACAATCCTCACAATACGAGGCGGCACACTCCGGACAATCTATACGAGCAAACGTAGCACCAATCAACATATATTCAATACAAAATTTCTCAAACAGTAATAAACATTCAAAGAACAGTAGCAAAAATTTCCTAACAGTAGCTAAACTTAAAGTACTTGTCAAAATAAAACTAACGCAAAAAGAAACGGCGCAAACGGCCGCACCGGTAAAAAGTTACGGCTGCCGGAAGTTAAAATTTGGATCATCTTGGGATCCAAATTAAAACTTCAAACTTCTGTACCACTTGGTCTAATGGCTAGAAAATTTCTACACGGTCGCAACGCAACTGGAATCACTCGATTCCGAGTTACGGTTAAAAAGTAGTCGCGAAAACGGTATCGGGGTGACACCGGGAGGTACCGGGGTGCTCCACTGTAAAAAGGACCCGGACGTAAATAAATTTTTTCTAAAAAACGCGATCGGGTCCTCGGGCGGTTTGGATCCAGATCTGAATTTTTTTTCCAAAACGCAACAAAACTTTTTTTTTTCTAATCTCCTTCTCCACGCGGGCACAGAGGCCAGCGGCCATGGCCATGGCAGCACTTGGAGCTGCGGCTCCGGCTGGCCCGGCTGGCTCCGGCGAGGCTGGCGGTAGCGGCCGTGGCAGAGGGGCGCGCGGGCGCGGGCGCGGCCAGGAGCTCGCGGCGGCGCGGCCGGCCGGCTGCTCCGGCAAGCGGCGGCCCGGCGGCGGAGCGGCGGCGGGTAGGCGGCGCGACGGCGCGGTGGGGTGTGGGGACGACGCTAGGCGCGGGGCCCGGAAGATACCTCGAAAAAAACGGCGAAAAAACGCAACTCCGGCGAACTTCCGCGGTGGTCCGGCAAACTCCGGCGAGATTCCGGCGATGACGTCGTCGATGATGTCGGCGGCGGCGGGTCCCGCGGATTAGTTTAGGCTAACCTAAAAACGATAAGCGAAAAATAATTTAGCCCTAATCGAGGCTATTTATAGCCAGCCCCTAATCCTCTTTTTTTTAAATCCGAGATAAATACAAAATCGGTCAGCGAAAAAAAAACAGAACAGGCCCATTAGGCCCAAAACAATATTAGAAAAATCACGGAAATTTATTTAAAAATTCCGTCTTCGCCAATATGTTTAAAATAATAAAACTGAATTCTTGGCTCTACCAAAATATTAAATAAAAATAAAAACTTTGCAACTTATTTTTAAATATTTTTAAAATACTTTTCTGGCATTTTAAAAATATTAAACCTCCGAAAATTGATTTAATAACTTTTCCGGAGCATAAATAAATTCCCAAAATATTTTTAGAAAATATTTATAACTCCAAAGTAAAATTAAAAAGTCTCACAAAATATTTTAAAATATTTTTCAACAAATTAAAAATGGGGATAAGTCTTTTTATATCCTCTCCAGCGAACTGCCATGTGTTGGAAAATGTTTAAAAATATTTTAAAACTCCAGAAAATGCGGAAGCAGCATGAGATGCATATGATGATCTATTAACATCCAAATTTAGAAAATTGGGATGTTACAAACCTACCCCCCTTAAGATGAATCTCGTCCTCGAGATTCGGGCTGGCTAGCAAAAAGATGCGGGGTGGTCTTGCTTCAGATCTTCTTCACGCTCCCAAGTTGCTTCCTCTTCGGTATGATGATCCCACTGAACCTTGCATAGTCTGATCGTCTTGGTGCGGGTAACTCTTTCTGCAGTCTCCAGAATCTTCACAGGTTTCTCCTCATAAGTCAGGTCGCTCTCCAACTGAATTGCCTCAAGTGGCACTGTATCTCTCAAAGGAATATCTGCCATCTCTGCATGACACTTCTTCAGCTGGGATACGTGAAACACATCATGAACTCCTGACAAAGCTTCTGGCAACTCCAACTGATAAGCTACCTCTCCTCGGCGCTCCAAGATCTTGTAAGGCCCCACAAAACGTGGTGCTAACTTGCCCTTGATTCCAAACCTCTTGATTCCGCGAATTGGTGAAACTCTAAGATACGCACGGTCTCCAACCTCATAGGTTACATCCTTGCGCTTCGCATCTGCATAACTCTTCTGCCTGGACTGTGCTATCTTCAGTTTATCACGGATCAACTTGACTTTCTCCTCGACATCTCTGATCAGGTCTGGTCCAAACAACTGACGCTCTCCTACCTCATCCCACATCAACGGAGTCCTGCACTTCCTGCCATACAGTAACTCGAATGGTGCCATATGAAGACTAGCCTGGTAACTGTTGTTGTATGAGAACTCAGCATATGGTAAGTTGTCATCCCAACTCGAACCATAATCCAACGCACAAGCTCTCAACATATCCTCCAAGATCTGATTGACTCTCTCGGTTTGCCCATCTGTCTGAGGATGGAACGCTGTACTGAACTCCAGCCTGGTGCCCAAGGTCTCATGTAACTGACGCCAAAACTTCGAAGTAAACTGAGTACCTCTATTAGACACAACCTTGCTTGGAACTCCATGCAAACACACAATCCTGGACATATAAATCTTGGCTAGCTTGGCACTGTTATAAGTTGTCTTTACTGGAATGAAGTGAGCAACCTTGGTCAAACGATCAACAATCACCCAAATAGAATCATATCCTGACCGAGTCCTGGGTAAACCAGTAATAAAGTCCATACCTATCGGATCCCACTTCCAATCTGGTATAGGCAAAGGCTGCAACAATCCTGCTGGCTTCTGATGCTCAGCCTTGACTCTCTGGCAAACATCACACACAACAATAAACTGCACTATCTCTCGCTTCAGGCTAGGCCACCAAAATCTCTCCCTCAAATCCAAATACATCTTGGTATTTCCGGGATGAATAGAATAATGTGAATCATGTGCCTCCTGAAGAATCAACTTCCTGATCTCTGCATCTTGCGGTACAGAAATGCGCTTCTCAAACCAAATAGCTCCATGCTCATCCTCACGGAAACCCTCTGCTTTCCCTTTGGTCATATTCACTTTTATCTCATCAATTTCTGCATCACCCTTCTGGGCTTCTCTCATTCTTTCCAACAGATTTGGCTTTACTTCCAATGTTGCCACATATCCCTTTGGAACTATCTCCAACCTGAGATTCTTGAACTGCTCGCATAACTCCCGTGGCATATCCTCAACACTAGCAACATTGATATGACTCTTACGGCTCAATGCATCAGCAACCACATTCGCTTTACCAGGATGATACTGCACATTCAAATCATAATCCTTAATAAGCTCCAGCCATCTACTCCGCCTGAGATTCAAATCCTTCTGAGTAAAGATATACTTCAAACTCTTATGATCAGTAAAAAAATCACAATGATTACCAACAAGATATTGCCTCCATGTTTTCAATGCATGAACAATTGCAGCTAACTCCAAATCATGTGTAGGATAGTTCTGCTCATGGTTCTTAAGCTGACGCGAAGCATACGCAACAACTCTACCTCCTTGCATCAAAACACAACCAAGTCCTCGACGAGATGCATCACAATATACTTGGAAATCCTTATGTAAATCAGGCAAACATAAAACAAGTGCAGTCACTAACCGTTTCTTCAATTCCTGAAAGCTGGCTTCACATGCCTCACTCCAAACAAACTTATTCTCTTTCTTCAACAGCTCAGTCATTGGTTTTGCAAGCTTGGAGAAATTCTCAATGAACCTCCTATAATATCCTGCAAGACCCAAGAAACTGCGAATGTCTCCAACTGACGCGGGTGTCTCCCATTCTGTAACTGTTGAAACCTTGGATGGGTCCACAGCTGCTCCTTCTCCTGACACAACATGTCCAAGGAATCCGACCTCCTTCAACCAAAACTCACACTTGCTGAACTTGGCATACAACTTGTGCGCCCTGAGCTTCTCCAATACGAAACGCAAATGTGCCTCATGCTCTTGCTCATTCTTGGAATACACCAATATATCATCAATGAACACCACAATGAATTTATCCAAGAACTCCATAAACACCTTGTTCATCATATTCATGAAGTATGCAGGAGCATTAGTCAATCCAAATGACATAACAATATACTCATACAACCCATACCTTGTAGTAAAAGCAGTCTTCGGAATATCCCTCTCCAAATCTTCACTTGTTGATAACCAGAACGAAGATCAATCTTAGAGAATACACAAGCTCCCTCCAACTGGTCAAATAGATCATTAATCATAGGTAAAGGATACTTGTTCTTGATAGTAACGTCATTCAGAAAACGGTAATCAACACACATCCTCTGGGTTCCAGCCTTCTTCTCAACAAACAACACTGGAGATCCCCAAGGTGACGAGCTTGGGCGAATGAACCCCTTTTCTTGCAACTCTCTGATCTGTTCCTTCAACTCTGCAAGTTCATTAGCGGGCATCCTATACGGTCTCTTAGCAATAGGCCCAGTGACTGGTATTAAATCAGTAAGGAACTCAATCTCCCTATCCGGTGGCATACCTGGCAACTCCTCCGGAAACACATGCGGATAATCCCTCACAACACGCACATCATCCAGGCTACCCCCCTTAAGAGAATTCACCTGCGCGTGTTGATCCTTATACTTGGACACATATCTGATCTTTTTTCCACTCGGTGTACTGAGAGTGATAGACCGACTGGCACAATCAATAACACCTTGGTATTTGTCTAACCAATCCATGCCCAAAATAATATCCAAACCTTGTGACTTCAACACAATCAAATCTGTAGGAAAAACATGCTTCCCTATGGCTAGGCTCAACTGATAGCATCCCAAACTAGCTGACATCTCCGCTCCCGGTGAACTTATGAGCATAGACGACTTAAGAACTACGGTAGGTAACTCATGCTTATCCACAAATACCCTCGATATGAAAAAGAACAAGTGCGGGTACTGAATTGATAAAGAACTTACCAATCACAGCATCAGGCTCATCATAGATCTCCTCCACGTTGACATGGTTCACATGCCCCTTGTTGAAAGGATTGGGCTTGCTGACTCCAGAATTCCCATTGTTGTCCTTGTTCTCCGGGCACATGTTAGAGTAGTGTCCCATCTTCCTGCACTTGAAACACTGACTTCGACTAAGGTCCTTCTGAGCATTCACCACTTGACGGTTCTGGTTGTAGTTCTCTCCATTTCCATTTCCTTTCCCATTGCCATTGCCATTTCCATTATTGTTACCATTGTGGTGGTTGTGGCCATTATGGTTGTGACCATTCCCACCATGATGGTTGTGTCCTCCACTGTGAACATGCCCATTCCCACCATTGTGGTTATGTCCATGGTTATGACCTCCATTGACACCATAAGAATTGTGTGGCTTCTGATGCGGTCCAGAGTTATACTTGCCACCATTGTTGTTGTTGTACTTCCTCTTGCGGTTCTCAATGGCTTGCTGCTTGCCTTCCAACACAATAGCTTTGTCTATGAGCGCCTGGCAGTTAACAAAAGTAGCCACTGTCAGCTGGACTCCCAACTCATCATTCAGCCCCTCCAAGAACTTCTCCTTCCTTGCAGCATCATTCCTGACATCATCTGGAGCATATCTGGCAAGCTTGTTGAACACCTCAACATACTCGGCCACTGAACGGCCTCCCTGACGCAAACTGCGAAACTCCTTCTTCTTCAAGCTCATGGCGCCTGCTGAAAATGTGCGGCGCGAAAAGCAGACTGGAACTGCACCCAAGTGATGGTGTCGATGGGGTAAGTCAGCAAGTAGTTGTCCCACCAAGCAGCGGCAGGACCCTCCAGCAAATGTGAGGCAAACCTCACTCTCTCTGCCTCAGTGCAGCCAACAGTCTCCATATTCCGGCCCACTGAACGAAGCCAGTCATCCGCCACTATGGGCTCAGGAGTGCTAGAGAACCTCTGAGGATTCAACCTCAGAAACCTTGCAAGCGTGTCCACAGGTGGTGGTGGTGGCGCATTGTTGTTGTTGCCCATGTTCTGAGTGAGAAACTGGATCAGCTGAGCTTGTCCTTGAAGTAACTGCTGCATATAAGCTGGCACTCCATTGTTGTTGTTCTCATTCCCCGTGGGGTCACGTCTTGGCGGCATCTGTTGGGCAAGAATAGGTAAGATTTAGACAGAAAGTAGCTAGGGAAATATACTCCTACCCATATGCTCATGATGATCATGACAAGCATTATATATACAATACATATATCACCAATCAACTTCACCAATCAATATCACCATAGCATCAAACATATAACAATCATCAACCAATGCACTCATACGGAAAACCATCACATATCACACCATATAGTTTAAAATATCTTTTATAACTGATATAAGATCCTCATAACAACCACGGTAACATAAGATCCTCAACACAATCACGAATAACATAAGAGTATATCAAGCAACCTAGTATTGCCACACCGAACAAGTCGACATGGTCAAATACGCTAACACGATAACGGTAGAGCACTAATAGCCGGTGAAGTAATTCTTAATGCTGTCTTTGCTAAACAGCATGCGGTATTCGCGCCCGCTAATGCGGTTGCGCCTTTTAGGACTCGGCTCTTCTTCTTCTGCCGAGGTGTCTACTTCTGGCTCCTCTTCTGGTTCTTCAATTCCGTTGGCCTTCATCTTCTCCTTCAGCCTTGTCATCTATGCTTGCATCTCCAACTTTTCCTTCTTCAGCTTGTTGTTGTCCCTCTTGAGCCTGGTGTTCCTCTGCTGCAACTCAGTAATGGTGTAGAGGTCTGACTGAGTGCACTTCTCCAGGCAATGAATGTGCTTCTCTAGGCTTTGGATGATGTAGCTGGTTGTACCTGGCCAAATGGCCCCAGGCACATACCTGAACCTCTTTGGTATTATGTTCCCCGATGGGAGAACCTTGGCCATCTCCGCGTACACCGTACCCTTTAGTCGGGCGGAATACGTCTCCACAATGCGTCCAAGAGCTATGTGAGCGGCCATGCGCACACACCACTCCTTCTCCTGGGCATGCACCTCGAAGGACTCCGTAATCACCCTTTCTTCATTCTCCATGCTTCCAAGGATGAAAGTCTCCACTTGCCAGTAGTCATTAGCTCCCCTTGTCTCCACGATGTCCGGCTGAAAGACTGGCGCATAGATGTTCAGGAAGTGGCAAATCCCCCTGAGCTCAGGTCCAAACGCCATAGCGCGGTATGAAATAGTGGTCATCTATAATCAAAGATAGGTAAGGCAAGATTAGAACATGTATGAATACGAGATAGAGGAGGTAAGTAAGTATAAGACAGAGTGATATAAAGTAATATTTTTATTCCTATGGCTTTTCTAGTCCATTTTCTAGGGTCACGTCCTACAGTCAACACACTGCTCTGATACCATCTGTAGTGACCCAATTCACGCAGAATTGAAGTCTCTGTGCTCAAGTGCCAGTCCCTGGATCGAACTCGCTGGCACACACAGTATTATAGATGTATATCAGAGTATAAGTGCATCATTATTACAGCGTATGATCCAGAGTAAAATAAATAACAAGTTTCATAGCTCAAGGCTAGCTTATTCAATATAAATATAGCGGAAGCAAAAACAAATAACGTGGAGTCCATCAACAGCCACATGCGAACATGTTGAGTGTAGACTCGCAACCCCTAACGCACCTTACTGATCGTCTGAAAAACCTGCAACACCGAAGGTTACAGCCCGACAACGGGCCAGTACATCTGATTTGTACGGCAAGTGACACGAAAAAGTTTATATAAAGGACCTACAACTACATGCAAGGTAAGTCAAAGGAAAGGCTTATGGTTTTGTTTTGCAGAAAGCCAATTTTCTCCTGAACTAAACTAGTCAAAATTTTAAGTTGAACTTACTACTTAAGAACGAACTGGGCACACCAGTTCCAACACCACACCCTTTATTTAATATTGCCCACTCAAATTATTAAGGTGATTCATATGTCAAGATCCTCCAGTAATAGTAATGTCTAGTAGCTCAAGGATGTCCATAACCGGGGACACGGCTAATCATGATTAGTTTTTACTCTGCAGAGGTTAGTACACTTTCCCCGCTGGACTCAACCCGAAGATTGAGACGAAGTCTTTCAGAAGAGGTCACCTACACCCAACGGCAAGCCGGTACCACCTATCACATCTACATCTGCTAGCTTTGCACGGGAGAGGCTTCCTACATCATACTCAACTAAGCCAGAGCCCATATGGCCAGCGGCTGTACATGTAAGCTCCTAGTCACCAAGTATGTCTGATCTTTTTGAGCCTGGACGACGCCCACTTACGTTCAGAGGGTAGCACCATGACGTACTTTCAACCACCAAACAAACCATTAGGGGTACAACCTGGTCTCGACCTTAGATAAGGAACGAGCCCCCAGGAAGCACTCCCTGCCCGTCCAGAAGTGATTTCTATTTATTAAACAGTTGCTACACAAGTTATTAAATAGCTCACAAGCACTCCATGAATTTACACAACCCAAACCATGTCTACAAAGCATAACAGTAAAGCAACAACACGGCTAGGTTGATCTACGGTAGACAAGTCAAGACATGTGGCTATCCTAACTGGTTTTGCAGCAACAGAAATAATAAACTACCTATCAGGCAATAGGGTGATATTTCTTAACATAATGCATATAGAAAATATAGGTATGAGTATGGTCAAAGCATCACTTGCCTTCTTGCTGGTCCTGACGGTCACAATCCTTACAATACGAGGCGGCACACTCCGGACAATCTATACGAGCAAACATAGCACCAATCAACATATATTCAATACAAAATTGCTCAAACAGTAATAAACATTCAAAGAACAGTAGCAAAACTTTCCTAACAGTAGCTAAACTTAAAGTACTTGTCAAAATAAAACTAACGCAAAAAGAAACGGCGGAAACGGCCACACCGGTAAAAAGTTACGGCTGCCGGAAGTTCAAATTTGGATCAGCTTGGGATCCAAATTTAAAAACTTCAAACTTCTGTAACACTTATTCTACTGGCTAGAAAATTTCTACACGGTCGCAACGCAACTAGAATCACTCGATTCCGAGTTACAGTTAAAAAGTAGTCGCGAAAACGGTATCGGGGTGACACCGGGGGGTACCGGGGTGCTCCATTGTAAAAAGGACCCGGACGTAAATAAAATTTTTCTGAAAAACGCGATCGGGTCCTTGGGCGGTTTGGATCCAGATCTGAATTTTTTTTTCCAAAACGCAACAAAACATTTTTTTTTCTAATCTCCTTCTTCTCCACGCGGGCACAGAGGCCAGCGGCCATGGCCATGGCAGCACTTGGAGCTGCGGCTCCGGCTGGCCCGGCTGGCTCCGGCAAGGCCGGCGGCGGCGCAAGGGCGCGCGGGGCGCGGCGGCCATGGCGCGCGGGCGCGGGCGCGGCGGCCAGGAGCTCGCGGCGGCGCGGCCGGCCGGCTGCTCCGGCGAGCGGCGGCCCGGCGGCGGAGCGGCGGCGGGTAGGCGGCGCGGCGACGCGGTGGGGTGTGGGGACGGCGCTAGGCGCGGGGCGCGGAAGATACCTCGAAAAAAAACGGCGAAAAAACGCAACTCCGGCGAACTTCCGCGGTGGTCCGGCGAACTCCGGCGAGATTCCGGCGATGACGTCGTCGATGATGTCGACGGCGGCGGGTCCCGCGGATTAGTTTAGGCTAACCTAAAAACGCTAAGCGAAAAATAATTTAGCCCTAATCGGGGCTATTTATAGCCAGCCCCTAATCCTCTTTTTTTTAAATCCGAGATAAATACAAAATCGGTCTGCGAAAAAAAAACAGAACAAGCCCATTAGGCCCAAAACAATATTAGAAAAATCACGGAAATTTATTTAAAAATTCCGTCTTCGCCAATATTTTTAAAATAATAAAACTGAATTTTTGGCCTGACAAAAATATTAAATAAAAATAAAAACGTTGGAACTTATTTTTAAATATTTTTAAAATACTTTTCTGGCATTTAAAAAATATTAAACCTCCGAAAATTGATTTAAAAACTTTTCCGGAGCATAAATAAATTCCCAAAATATTCTTAGAAAATATTTATAACTCCAAAGTAAAATTAAAAAGTCTCACAAAATATTTTAAACTATTTTTTAAAAAATAAAAAATGGGGATAAGTCCTTTTATATCCTCTCAAGCGAACTGCCATGTGTTGAAAAATGTTTAAAAATATTTTAAAACTCCAGAAAATGCGGAAGCAGCATGAGATGCATATGATGATCTATTAACATCCGAATTTAGAAAATTGGGATGTTACATGAAGCCCTTTGGAAGAAGTGTGAAACAGTAGAGTCTGAAGCTGTTGATCTAGGTGAAGTCTACATTTCTGGCTCCATCGAAGCAATGATCTCCACTATGATTAGTCAGCTGAAGGACTTGCACTTTAGAGATAGATCTGAAGTTGCTAAGATTCACAACTATCAGAAGCGCGCTGAAGCTGAACCAGATGAAGAATTCAAATAGCACGCATTGAAATTGCTTCAGCAAGTGAAAAACGTCAACACCACCACCAAGGATAACATCAAAATCTTCAGGGGAAAGATTAAAGCCGCTGTCGATGAAATGGTGAAGACTCATAATGCATCCATTATGGAAAGAGATTCACGGAAGCGCAAGGCTCCATAATGCCATTCACACTGAAGCCATATGCTCCCTGGCTGCAAGTTGTCTGCGACTATGGCAGGAATGAATATTTTGTGGCTCGCCATCATCCGAAGATTTTCATTCCACCAGTACGTGACACTTTGGAATTACCGAGGAAACCTAATGATCCTTTTGCCACATATGTTGGAGTGCGCCATGAAGTTAATGAGCGAAACTTATCAAAGTAATTCCAGAAAGACTGCCACCACTTTGAAGTTAATCTTCGGTCGCAGCAAATGCTCGAAAACTTCATTGAAGCAAATCAGCGCCAGATGCAATTTCTTGCTGATGAGATAAACCGAGTTGGAAACATTGCGCTCAACAACAATCAGTATCTGCGTGTTCTCAAACGTCATTCCTGGAAGGGACTCCGGAAATTCAACTCTGTAAAAGGCCTTCGTAAAGATCGCATTTACAAAGAATATGAGCACCTTCAGCGAAACTTTTCCCGTGATTTTACGGTGGACCGCCAGAATCAAAAGATTCCTCCCCTGCACCAGATTGATGAAGTCTTCTTCGTCAACGAGCCAGAACCCATCAGGCCTGACACCGTCTCTGAAAACGACTCCATCACATCAAAAGACGACGACGGCCTCGACGACAGCGACCTCGACATCAACCTCATCACTCAGACGCGACACGAAGCAATTCCTTCGTCTACTTCCGAAGAAGAATCCTCTAGCGATCAATCTTCGTCGGATGAGTCTTCATCAAGCTCTGCTTCGTCGGGCTCCAAGGGTGCTGATGCCGCGCAATAGTTCTCTCGAACCTCTTCCCAACCTTTTGTCCAATCATTGACAAAAAGGGGGAGAATGAGGGCATCGATGAGTTAGATTTGCATCGGGGAAAGGGCTTTTGCTATTTGCTTTTCGCTTCACTTGGTTAAGTTACAACAAACATTCCATTCTCTTCGATTGGGTTGTAAGTTAAGTTTACTTTCGGTCATGATACTCCTATGCTACACTTAAGTTTTAATAACCCCTTTGCTTGCAAGTATTGCTTCGTATCCTCTATCTTGCAGGTGGTCATTATTCTCTAAGTCACAGGTCATTGGAAGCAAATGCATACATTCCTGGATATATATCTTCAAATGCAATTGTATTCGCAAAGATATTTTTTTTGCTCTCCACCGAAGAAATTTCTCTCAAGCATTAACTTCGATTATATAAATCTTCGATGCTTGCATTCAGGGGGAGCCAAAAACTTCATATCTTAGAGTTTGTCCGATCACTTCACAAAAACTTCAATATCTTTTATCGATGCCTGTTTTGTCAACAATAGTCCAAAAAGGGGGAGATTGTAAGAGCAAAGTTTTGCCTCCGTGTGTTTTGGATATTGTTGGAAAAGACAGTAGAGGAACTAACAATTTTTCTAGTATAAACAGTTGAATAGGTTCCTGAAGGACAAGCTAGGTGATAAAGCTTCAGGGAAGATTTTCAAGTTATCGAAGCATTACCCCTTCTAGCGAAGCTTAATCACGGAGGATGACCCCCAAAAATGAAGGTGTCCTGAAGCTCAACTCATTGAAGGAAATGAAGAAGACGGCGCAAGACTTAGATGTTTTTGTGTAGTTATTTTTCTGTTCTTTGAGTCATAGGACAAACCGTACTATCAAGAGGGGTCTTTAGATTGTGGACACCGAAGTTATTGAGAAAACGCTCAGATCAAATCCACACCAAGTGAGAAGCCAGAGCGAAGAAATCTCATGTGCACTAAGTTAAGCTTCAGTAGCAAAGACTTCGTTCTTTGGCTTCTGAAGCAGAACTAAGTCCGTGAGTCAGCTTTACTTGTTCCGCAAGTAAAGTTGCGCGGTAATGACAAATCCGACCGTTGTGGACACGTGTCAAGCTATCGCTTCAGGTCAATTTGGTCATTTTGCACCTCGCAATCGCCAACTATAAATACGCCGCCCCGTCCTCCATTTGCGGGTGGCTTCTCTGAGAACATTCCTGAGAGAGACTGAAGAGAGCACCCCAAGAACACCACCGAAGCAAAACCCAAAACCCAGATTACTGAAGCCTAAGTCCCATTGATCTGAGTAGATTTGAGATATAGGTGAAAGCTTACTAGCCTTTTTATCTTGGAGGACTGCAATTCTCCTAGACGGTTAGAGTGTCTACTTCGGAGAGCGAAGAGTAATTGTCGCCTCGAAGATCAAGTTTGTCAAAGGTTTCGGAGATTCCCTTGATAATCTACCCCGAGTCAAAACTGATCAAGCTCAAGGAGTTTGATGTAGTGGAGCAATGGACGGAGAGAGATTTGCTCCAGGTGTTCAATCACCAGTCCCTCCAACCAGACGTAGCGCTTTGCAGAGCGTGAACTAGTCGAACAAACATCGCCGAGTCGCAGTTCGTTTTACTTCAAGCATTTACCTTCCGTATTGCATTTGCTTCGCAGTTATGCTTCAATGTGTTTTGATTCACTGCATTTAGTTTCGCTTCCAGTTTTACTTCGCTGTTCCGCTTTACTTATGCTTCACTTCCTAGTTTCAGTCGAAATTTTTGAAGTGATCATTCACCCCCTCCCCCTCTGATCACATACTTGGACTTTCAGTACTCTTAGTCTTGGATAACAACACAAGAACTCGGGCTTAAGGCGGTGTTCAACGAGACAACCCACTATGTACTCCTACACAACCTCTCATCGTTCACCTTGTTTAGGTCAAATTCACCAACACGTTACCACCATCATTCACATGATCACTACCATCCCGACTCACAACAAAGTAGCGTCATTGTAACCTCTAAGCATGAAATAAACTATAACAGTTGCAGGGGCCACATGATATCAAACAACTCCTAGATCTGCTAGGATTTTGGTTTTCTTACTACTGTGACAAAAGATAGGTCATGCAAAGGAATAGGTTCAACTAGCGGTAGAACGTATCATGGTGACATCCTAAACATGCATAAGCGAGAATGAGAGGGAACTGGGATTTTATCGACATGATCAAAGAGGGGGTGCTTGCCTTGCTGACGATCACGAGGTATTGTACTTATGACGTGAGGTTGAACTCGTCTCCGAGATCAACTCCTACCGAGAAGAAGCAATCACTAAAACACTGGAAGTAAAGCACACATTCGATAAATTACAATGCTCAAGCAATATGGCATGATATGATGATGAACATGGGTGTGTTGTGCTTCTTATGTCCATGTGAAGTGTATTGCATTGCAATGGTTCAAGTTAGACTGATCATAACATTTAATTTGAATTAATTTCATTTAAGCCAAATAGCAAAAGCTACTGGTCCCACTTTATAAACAACTCAAACATGGTTGAAAGTTGGTTATTTGGAGAGAGAATTTTCTGCTGATCATTTTTCATATATAAATCTTTTCGTTTGGAGTTATGGTTTAAAAGATATTAACATTCAAAGTTTTGAATATTTTCTGGATTTTCTGAATTTAAATTAATTGATTTGGCATTATTGCATCATGCTGGCATCAGCATGACGTGTGGCCAGCCCTGACAGGGGGCCCCCACTGGTCAGTGGCTAGGGGGTTATTTAGCTTCTGTTTAAATTAAACTCTATTTAATTAGGGCTAAGGGGCCCAATGTCAGCCTCTGTAGTGGGGGTTAATGGGTTGGTTAAGCCCCTAATCGGCCGGCGGCTTGACGCCGGTGGCTCGGGCCACGGCGGCGTTCGGCGGACTTGGGCTGCAGTCCACGGGGAGGGGAACAGAGGGCACTTGCGTGTGCCTCGTGCTCTCCCGCGTCTAGGGGAGCACCAGCGGGACCTCGAGGACGCCCGAGGCCATGGCTGCGACGAGCCCGGCGGCGGCCGGAGCTACTGCTTGAAGAAGACGACGAGGCACGGTGCGGGGAGGAGCAAGGGGAGGGGGAAAAGGAAGAGGGTCTCACCCAGAGCGCGATGGCGAGCAAGTGGAGGCCGGGGAGGAGCCGATGGTGGCGAATTCATCGCCGGGACTCATGGCGGACGGTGGCGAACTGGAGAAGGGGGCGACGTCTCTGGTGGGTCTTGGCTCGAATTGAAGGGGCTGCTCGATGAAGACGTCAGCGGCGGACCTTCTGGACACGGTGGTCACGTCGGAGCACGACGGCCGCTCCGGCTAGGGCTCGGGTGTGCGCTATTTTCGTCGAGGGAGAGAGAGAGAGGACCAGAGAGAGGAGGGAGAAGCTTCGGGCCGTCTCCAGGCAGCGATTGGCGAGGGGATAAGGAAGGGGAGGCAGGCAGGGAGGTGGCTAGGCGACGGCGTCGGCATGTCGGGCACACAGCTGCGTGGCTGCCTGAGGTAGAAGACAAGGGCAGTGGCGGTTGGGCTGGGCCAGAAGGTAAGTGGGCCTCGCCCTTGGCGCCAGGTAAGCTCTGCTTTCTCTGTTTTCTTTGATTTCTTTTCTGTTTTGTTTGTTTTATTTTGTTTATACAACAAAAAAAATTCTAAAATTCTATAAACTTTAATGTGAGCTAGTGGGACATATATAAGTCCACTCACAAAGTTTTAGAATTATTGAAACTATATTTGAATAATTTCAATTGCAAATACAATATTGATTTAATTTCGAAGGGCTTTTTGGACTTTTAGAAAAATCAATGAGCATGGAGTGGGACCCACTTCACATGAAAAGTGATCATGCCCATTTATGAGACTTTTCAAAAAGTTCAAAGCATTTTTGGAAAAAGATTTTTGTCTGGCCTTTTATTAAATTATTTTGTGGCTTTTAGCTTCCCCAATTCTTTTACTTTTGCAAAAAAATATCATGATGCAAAAAGGCTAGCTTAGAAAAGCACAAACCTAAATTAGGGTTCTGACAATTCGCCACCACTCAAAAGAATCTCGTCCCGAGATTCAGAAGTCGTCGGGAAGAGGGTGGGGTACTCAGCTCGTAGACGATCCTCTCGTTCCCAGGTAGCTTCTTTCTCTGAATGATGTGACCACTTCACTTTGAGGAATCTGATCTTCTGACGTCTGGTGCTACGCTCGGCTTCATCAAGAATACGAACAGGGTACTCTCGATATGAAAGATTATCTTGGAGATCAAGCGTTTCGTGGCCTACTTCGCGGATGGGGTCCTTGAAGCAACACCTGAGTTGAGAGACGTGGAAGACATCATGAACCTGGTAGAGGTGAGGGGGTAGTTCCAATTGGTAGGCAACTTCTCCACGTTTAGCGAGAATGCGAAAGGGACCAATGTAACGTGGAGCCAACTTGCCTTTGATATCGAAGCGATGGGTACCCTTCAGAGGAGTAACCCGAAGGTAAGCCTTCTCATCCAGATTATAGCTTTCTTCCCTATGATGACGATCATAATAGCTTTTCTGACGAGACTTGGCTGTTTTCAATTTCTCACGAACAATGCGAACCTGCTCTTCTGCATCCTGAATCATATCCGGTCCAAAGAATTGTCTTTCACCGGTTTCTGACCAGTTTAGGGGTGTTCGACATTTCCGTCCATAGAGAAATTCAAAAGGAGCCATGCCCAAACTAGATTGGAAGCTATTGTTATACGCAAATTCGGCAAAAGGAAGAGAATTCTCCCATTTCTTTCCGAAATAGATAACACAAGCTCTGAGCATGTCTTCGAGAATTTGATTGACCCTTTCTACTTGACCACTGGACTGCGGGTGATAAGCGGTGCTAAAGCAGAGGTGGGTTCCCATAATATTCTGAAAACTTTCCCAAAATCGAGAAGTGAAAAGACTACCACGGTTTGAATTGATTTCCAAAGGAACACCGTGAAGTGATACGATTCGGGAGACATACAAGTCCGCTAACTGGCTAGCAGTTATAGACTCGCGAACAGGAAGGAAGTGAGCAACTTTGGAAAGTCGATCAATGAAAATGAAGATGGCATCATTTCCTTTCTGGGTTTTGGAAAGCGAGTGATGAATTCCAAGCTGACTTTATCCCACTTCCATTTCGGTATAGTCAAAGGTCTAAGAGTACCAGCAGGTCTTTGATGTTCTGCCTTAACGCGATGACAAACATCACATTCAGCAATGAACTGAGCAATTTCTCTCTTCATCCTAGTCCACCAAAATCTCTGGCGTAGATCTTGATACATCATAGTACTACCGGGATGAATCGAGAGGGGAGATTCATGGGCTTATTTAAGGATCAGCTGTCTAAGGTTCTTATTCTTCGGTACTATTATCCTGTTCTCGAAGTATACATTACCTTCATTGTCTAGGGTAAAACATTTAGCCTTACCACTAGCAATGTTTTCTTTGATGTATCAGATACCTCGAGCACGTTTCTGTGCAACTTTGATTTGATCCTCAAGAATTGGTTTCACTACCAAGGTAGAAAGGAATCCATAAGGAACAATCTCAAGATTAAGCTTTCGAAGTTCCTCATAGAGAAGTGGTTGATACTATTGTAACATGAGGTTGTTACAATACGACTTACGACTTAGTGCATCAGCCATGACATTAGCTCTGCCTGGGGTATAAGAAATTCCTAAGTCATAATCTTTTATCAACTCAATCCAGCGTCTTTGTCTGAGATTAAGATCTGGCTGGGTGAATATGTATTTGAGGCTTTGGTGATCGGAATAGATCTCACAACGATTACCAAGGAGGTAATGTCGCCAAGTTTTCAAGGCATGAACTACGACAGTGAGTTCAAGATCATGGGTAGGATAGTTCTCTTCATGTGGACGCAACTGGTGTGAAGCGTACGCTACCACATGTCGATCTTGCATAAGTATGCATCCTAACCCTTGCCGTGAGGCGTCACAATAGATCTCGAAATTCTTTTTGGTGTCTGGAGGCGCAAGTACGGGTGCAGAAGTCAATCTTCTTGTCAGCTCTTGAAAGCTTTCCTCGCACTTGGGGGTCCATTCGAATTTCTTATCTTTCTTGAGGAGTTCAGTTAGAGGCTTTGCCACTTTGGAGAAGTTCTCAACGAAGCGGCGGCAATAGCTTGCTAAGCCAAGAAAACTCCTAACTTGCTTAACTGATTCAGGTGGAGTCCACTCAAGGACGGCCTGAACTCTCTCGGGATTGACAGCAATGCCTTTGGGAGAAATCACGTGGCCCAGACAAGTCACTTCTGGTAGCCAAAATTCACACTTTGAGAATTTGGCATATAGGCGATGCTCTCGAAGTTTCATCAATACCAGCCTAAGATGTTCTGCGTGCTCTTCTTCGTTCTTTGAGTAGATGAGAATGTCATCAAGATAAACTAGAATTTTTTTATCTAGGTACTCCATGAAGATCGAATTCATCAAGCGCGATAATGTGGCGGGGGCATTGGTTAAACCGAAGGACATGACGGTGTACTCGTAAAGACCATAACGAGTAGTGAAAGCCGTTTTGGGAATGTCCTCGTTTCTCATTTTGATTTGATGAAAGCCTAATCTCAAATCCATCTTGGAGAAGACAGAGGATCCAGCAAGTTGATCATAAAGATCATTGATCCTGGGAAGTGGGTACTTGTTCTTTATCGTCGCTAGATTAAGCCGGAGATAATCTACGCACATCCTTTCTGTTCCATCTTTCTTCGTTACGAACAGAACGGGGCAACCCCATGGCGATGAGCTAGGGTGGATGAAGCCTTTTGCCAACGAAGCTTCAAGTTGGATTTTGAGCTCAGCTAACTCACGTGGGTCATTCTATATGGGCGTCTGGGATAAGATCTACCACAAACTCTACAGATCTGTCAGGTGGTATGCCTGGCAGCTCTTCTGGAAAGACATCCGGGAAGTCACGAACCACCGGAATATCTTAAATGTCAGGAAGGGGAAGCACATTCAAAGAATGTAGCTGGGTTCTAGAGCTTGGTGAGGTGTAGTCAATTGTCTGGCCTGAAGGATGGGTGAGTTTGACTGACTTGGCTTTACAATCAAGGACAGCATTATGTCTTGATAACCAATCCATTCCTAGGATGAAATCAATGTCTGAAGACTTGAGGGCTATAAGAGAAGCAAGGAATACTAAACCCTCAATTGCAACTTCATTTTCATGACTCACCATGGTGGTGCGCCATTCAGATCCTGGGGTGCGCACTACTAAAGGAGTACACAAGGATTCAAAAGGAATATCGTGCAAAGTTGCGAAACTCTCAGACATAAAAGAATGAGAAGCTCCTGGATCAAAAAGAACAGAAGCTGGGATGGAATTGACAGGAAGGGTACCGAGTACAACATCGGTTGCCTTATGGGAATCCTCAATGGATACATGATTCACATAACCATGTTCACTTGCATGAGGCTTAACATTGGAAGATTTGGGTTGTGGCTTACCACGATGAAAGGCTTGCTTGGGATTAGGTGTGGTGGCTACATGATTTTGGGGACACTTTTGAACATTGTGGCTAGATTGTCCACATTGGAAACAAACACCACGTGGAATGAAAGGAACATGAGCACTAGACTGTCCGACAAAATTCCAAGGAGGAATATTGGGTTGAGGTGGACGATATATGGTGGTTGATGGTCTAGAAGCACTTACAACATGACTGACGTCACTGAAGGGAATCCATACACATCGTTTTCGAGAACCTGAGCTATAAGATCGTGCAAACTCACGATCACGCTTGCGAGACTCTTCATACAACTCATTTCCATGATCGGCCTTGAAGGATTTGTTGACTAAATCCTGGAAGTTGACGAACTCGTGAAGATTCAGGTCATGACGAAGGACGGGGCTAAGTCCCTTGCGGAACCTTGCCTGCTTCTTGGCATCTGTGGATATCTCCTCTTGGGCATAACGGTCTAGACGAGTGAACTCAGTCCTATACTCATGAACATACATCTTTCCTTGGGTGTGATTGCAAAACTCTTCTTTCTTGCGCTCCATTAGCTGATCCGGAATATGATACCCTCGGAATTCATCACAGAACTCTTGCCAAGTCACCACGTGACCTACAAGCTGCATTGCTACAAAATTCTCCCACCAGTGAAGAGCAGCACCTTCCAGAAAGTATGTCACGAATAGCACACAATCACTCGGAGCAACATGGGCCGTCTCAAGCTTACGCTCGAGGGAACGAAGCCAATCATCGGCATCAAGGGGCTCATAAGAACATCGAAATACTGGCGGGTTAAGGAGGATGAAGTCCTGGATGGTAACAACACTATGACGCCGACGAGAAGTGTTCTGCTCAATACGCTCGAGAAGATGTGTCTGATCACGATGATTCTGTTCAGCCTCCATCATGATTTCTTTTGCAAAAGGCGGTGGTGGAGGATCTTCATCATCTCTATTACCAAGACTGAAATCAACACAACGATTTCCACCTGACATTCTGTGTGATAAGAATCAACAATCAGAATAGGATTTATGATACACTTCTAAGCTAAGACAACAAGACTATAATGCAACGGCATCAAAGTCACAGTCGGACAACATAACGGCTGTGTCGGGATGAAAATGAGACAACCAGCAAGATAACATACATCACTTCCCTAAAACCTATGGAATGATGACTTTGGAAGACCACAACACTCCTACAGCTACAAAGAAGTAAACAACGATATGTTCTAGTAAAGACATAGATGAGCCTAGTCCTATCTTCTCGTAGGAAAGATGAGGGTGACTCAGAACTCAGATCGATGGGGGTAAGGAGAAAAAAAATAAGTCTTACGTTGTTCCCTTATACCCAAAGTAACTATATAACTATAGAATGCTAGACTCGACATCGGCCAAGGTTTAATAATCCTACATACAGTCCTTCTCTGATACCAAGTCTGTCGGGACCCGGGGTTTGCGTATGTAATTCCTGTTACAACACAATCATATGGAACAACACAATCATATGGAGAGCCGAGGGCCGTACCCACTTGTCTAAGCAGACAAGGCCAAGCACAGAACACTCTCGGAAAGCATCAAACGTGAGGGGCATCCCATCCAGGACGGATGATCAACTGAGATGGGTCCTCATCGTCCGCTCACAAGTCTAAATGATTATGGGTGGTGAAATCCCATACTCATAGACAAGTCGCCTCAACCATATTCTCGATTGAATTATAACACTTACATAAACAGACTCCAGCGTGATCACTTAGTCGGGGTCTCGGGCGGGCTCAATCATACAACAAAGTGTGCCACGTGACAGAGTCACGAGAAATCGCATCGCGATGCCCCAAGCTGCGCACATCTAAGGGCCACTTGGTGTATAAAATACCGCCTACAAGAACACAACTAAGCCATCGAACCCCACACTAAGACATGCACGTTATAATCATACACGTAGCATACATGTCCATTGTAAACAGAAGGTAATCACAACATTTACTCTACAAACTCATAGTCTTTATAACTTCTGCTAAACAGAGCAGACATAGTAGTTGTATTACAAGCAGAGATCACATGACTGTGATCCAACATTAAATCAAACATCAACGGAAGCAAATTATGTCTTAGTAAAGACAAGTTTAACAAATGGCTTAAGAAGCCTGAAAGAAAATACAACGACCCTCCAAAGGGCACAGGTTGTTGTCTGGAACTATACGACTTGGTCCACGTCGAGCTCGAGGTAGAGGCCACCATCAGGGTCAGTGGTCTCGTCTCTAAAACATAAAATAAGAAAACGTGAGTAAAAAGACGTACTCAGCAAGACTTACATATGAACTATAATACTCATGCTCAAGTATCAAGGCAAAGGGAGGTGGGGTTTCAATGCAGAAGTGCCAGCTTTGACTTGGCTAGTCCTGTACTACGAATACCAGAAAGAGGTAAGGAGCGTACACGAGTCCAAGTACCAAGTCTCCAACCAATACACCACTATGGATACTTCCCCGACTTCCCCACGAGGAAGCAAACCATAGCACTCATGCTTATCTTGGCAATTTTAGAGTAACCGTTCAAGTTGTCTATGATCAAGTAAAGGTCTCCAAGTAGTCCATAACTACGGACACGGCTATTCGAATAGTTCATTAACCCTGCAGGGGTGTACTGCTACACACACGCACGCATCAGTTACCGCCTGGGAGTGGACCCTTCAAGCGAGTACCGGCGAGGATGTTGCCACGACACTTCACTCACAGCACCATCTCTAGTCCTAGGGAGTCGCCTATTTGAGTTGGGACCACAATCGGAATCCGGCCGATTTTTCCGATGTGGACTCAAACGTTGCGAGACAAGCCATCAATCTCAACCCGATCATGATCACTTGATTCAACTCGACCACAACCTACGTCCACCACTTACCTTGATGTACCTGCATGATATCGTTTAAAGTTCGAACTACTTGCGACTCCTGGACATGGTCCGGGGTGAGGTACTAGGCTAAGAGGGGTCAATGAGCCCAATATGTGGTCGTACTCTTAGTCTTGGATAACAACACAAGAACTTGGTGGTGGTGTATTGTAACAGCCCAGATTTCACAAAAATTGAAAAAATTGTTTTCGGTGTGAATTGTTTGATTGTCTGATTTGTTTGCGGTGTTTGAATCCCCGATTTATCAATCGACGATTATTTCCCCCCTATTATCTCGTATCGGACGGAGACCAAAATTTTCCACCCTGACACTCGACCTTTGCGACACCGGGTTTCACCCAATCACCGTCGCGAAAACCGCACGAGACCAGCCGCAACCAACGGAACGAAAAAACCCCGTTTAATAATTAAACGGGTTATTTTTATAGTGTGCCGGAAAGTGTTCTCAGAACGGTTCCCGCGCGAGGTGAACGCTGCCGGCTCGACGCGCTGATCGCGCAGTTCAAAGTTTTACCCGAATCGGAGGTACTGCAGACCCCCGGCGGTCTGAAACGTAAACACCGCGCGCGCGAGAGAAAAACCGGGTATGTTTTTGCAAATTCCCAGCCACCTGGGCTATATAAAGACCACCACTCCCCCACCCCTTTCTAGGGTTCCCTAGCCTGAAAATTGCAGCCACCCCCCTCCAAATAGCTAGATCTGCCATTTTATTCCAAAAATCCCGAAATCCTAATTTCCTGTGATCTGGACCGTCGGATCGGCCGATCCAACGTCCCAGACGTGCCCTAGCCTTCCACCTCCTCTCTCCTCCCGTGGACGCCCTAACCGCCGCCGCCTGCGCCTCCGGCCACGTCGCCGCTCCGGTGAGCCGCCCCTCACCGCGCTGTGCCTCCTCTCCCTCTCTCACCTCCGTCCTATCCTCCCTCTGCGCATGGAGTCACCGGCCCCCGTCATGGCCGATGCCAGCCGCCACCAGGACAACCGCCATGGACGGCCCGAGCCAAGCTCCTGGCGCCGCCCGATCTCCTCAAGCTGCGCCCCTGCCAAGACCTTGTCGGCGAGCTCCCCAGCCACCCGATCCGCGCCGCCCTCCACCCCGTCGCCCGTGTCCGCTGACGTGCGCTGCCGGGGCAGACCGCCGCCGCCTGCTCGTCCTGGAGAGGACGACGCCTCCCAAACCTCCCGTCCGCTCGTCGCCCGCGTGGGCCCAGCGCGGCCCAGTCTGTGGCTTCGCCCCGCGACCCTAGCCCAACAGCGCCTCGGCCAGTAACCGCTTCCAGCCTGACGCCATTTGTCGCCCCTGGGCGAGCCGTAGCGCTTCCTCGCCCACCCCGCCAGCCTGGGCCGAGGCCCAGTGGTAAGCGCCCCCCTTTTTTTTATTGCTACTACACCGTGTTGGGCCGGCCAGTGTGGTATGCAGCGCCCGTGGGCGTCTTTTAATATTTCGCGCTCAGCCCTTTTAGGCCCAGCAGCAGCAATTCGGCCCAGAGTGGCTTAGTATTTTTTTTCTGCTTGTTAATTTGGCAGATTGTTTTAGTATTTTGCGACGCGCATATCTTTTTAACGGTAGCTCAGATGGAGATGCTTTCTACATGAAATTTGCTCCGTTTTGCGCGTAGATTAATAAAATGTGCTCTTTTGCCATGTTTGACTTTGTTTACATGTTGTTTACCTGCTAATTACATCGCATGCCACCGTAAATTGTTTCCTTAATAACTTTTTAACCGTTGCTCTGATTAAAATGTTTCTTATATGTAACTTGACTAGAGTTGCATGTAGATTGTGTTTATGTTGTTCTTGCTTGCTAATAAAATAATAAAATATTGTTTAGGGGCTGAACAGTACCAAATGCAATAAATATCGTGCGGTCTGTAATAGTTTGCCATGTATAGGTTTTACCCCCCCCCCACTTAAAGAGACTAGATTAGATAGTTTATTTATGCTACACCTCTTGCTATGTTTGTGTGATATGCCGTGCTTGAGTGAGATGCCATGTTAACAACCTTTGCTCATCTTGTGAAGCTAAACAACTTGAACCAATGAATAAACGTGCGGTATGGTCGTGTGTGACGAGTACTCCACTTAACCTGTTACTAACCGCTCTCGACGGTAGGTGCGATGTCTCGTGTTGCCTTCTTGTTGATGCTTGCTCGTGTTTGCTTCGTAGTAATAGATGCTTGCACTGTTGATTGCTTTCCAGTGTTTCCTTCTTGTGTGCTACCGCGGGTACCTTTCGGAGACGATGCGAGCTTGCGATCAACTACACCTTCGGAACCCGACTTATCAACAGGCAAGGACTATGCATTACTTATGATCCATTCTATTTCAACCATCGGTTTGCATGCTAGTCTAGGTTAGGTTCGATGTTTGATCCTACTACATGTTTACAGCCACTTTCAAACCGATATAGCCATGTCCCCTCCCAGAAAACCATGTACTGCTATGTTACTATTGCTCGTTGCTCAGCCCCTGCTTAGTATGCATACTTAGGATGCTACGATGTTACCCTGTTACTCCTTGGTTTGGGCTATCACATTATTATATTGTTGTTGATGATATGATTATTATAATGTTGACTATATTCGACGAAGGATGGAAGGTCTAGGCTATCCCGCCCCGACGCTTTGTTCCATTCGAGTCACCTAGGACCCGAGTTCCGGGTATTGGTTTTAAGACTGAGCGTGCCTAACCGCGTGTGGGATTCTATGGGGTCCCCTCTTCTTACCTACCTAGCTTCAAACATTTCTAGTGGTGGCCCAAGCTGATTTTACCATTTGAGAAAACCATGTGCGTAACTGGTCTGCAGCTAGTGGATTTAAAATAAACCGGGCCAGTGGGATGGTATATCCTATTGGTCCACACCTGGAAGCTAGGGAGCCTGCCCGGGCGAGGGTAGGTTATCCCGACCTCGTCCAGACGGTAGAGACCGATCCGAGAGCGCGGCCGACTTTTGAGTTGGATGTCGACTCACCGGGGGCCACCCGGATTTGTGCGTTGTTAGTTAGAGGGACCTGTTGTTCCGGATCTCTTGGGGCTAAATCATAAAATGGTTGCCTATCATGGGTAGCAACTGAGAGAGATGGGCGTGCGTGCGGAGCATTGTAATGGGCAGTTGGTACACCCCTGCAGGGTTAAATCTTTTCGAGAAGCCGCGTCCACGGTTATGGACGACTTGATACCTACTCCTTGTTCATAGACAACAACAACTGAGATAATCTTAATATAATTTGATCAACGTGTGTGTGCCTTGACTGCTTCTTGTTCGTCGGGATGCGAAGAGGAGGACAAGGATAGGATAGGTGTTATGTTTGCGTAGTAGTTGATAGCAAGACTTGTTGGAGGCGATTCCTCATCGAATGCTTGGCTTCTTATCCTACTCTCTAGATCATTAGCCACTTCATAAATGCTAGTGCAGTAGCAACCTCACCACTTACCCCATCCTTACCGTAAACTACTAGTTGTCCTAGAATGACGAGTGATGAAGTCCTTGTTGGGTCAGTTGACCACTACAGTTGGATGCTGAGTACTTCTGTACTCATGATACTACCCCCAAACTATTTTCAGGGTTCTTGATCGACAATAGGTATGGTGATCGATGTTTCACGTGGAGACTCGACGACGACTAGTTAGGCGTATCCCGGCGGAGGGCCTGGACCCGTGTGGTTATGGGGATCGATGTTTTTCTCTTTTGCCACTAGGCATTTGATTGTAGTCTGTACTCAGACATGTATCTTCCGCTGATGTATTGTATTTAACGAAGTTGTATGCCGATTGTATGAGATGTTGTATCCTTGTATCTGTAATGTTGTGATATCATGTTGGAAATCCGGGGCATATGGATATGTCATATGTCGTGGTGGGACCGATATGTGCTTCGTCCCCGGATCTGGATGAAAACATCTAGATCTGGAACAGTACCGCATATCGGGCCTTACAACTTGGTATCAGAGCCTTACCAACCATAGGATCCCCTCTCTGGTCGAAGTCGAGTCTAGACAAAACTATTTTGTAGTTACTAAGTTAGTTATCGGAGAGTAGGAATCTTTTTACACCTTACCCTTGCTCTGGTCAGGACAAGTATCGTTAGTGTTTCAAATTCTCGTCTTATCCCTTTCAAACTTTAGGATCTCGAGAGTGTGGAGTTTCGGAACCGTTACAATGCCTTGCTTGCAGCGTATTGTCTCGATTCCGATCTCAGGTTTGGGAAATCTTGTAGTACCTTCAGTTCTTCCGACTCTGGGTAAAATCTTGGTCATCCGTTGACTTCATTCCTCTTGACCGGTATCCTCATGATTTTAGTGAGAGTACTTCCCTTGATCGTCGCCTTGAAGTGTCGCTCTTCCTCTTGACACTGACAGTTTCGTTTTTCCGACGATGTCATCTCTCTGCGGAAATTTATCTCGACGGAAGATCTTCGTTCGAGACGGAGCAGAGTCCCTTGTTGGTGGTGTTGAAGATTGTCGACTCTCTTCTCTCCCCCTTCTCCCCGGATCGTCTTGGATCTCGGGATGAGATCCCTTGTTGGTGGTGGTGTATTGTAACAGCCCAGATTTCAGAAAAATTAAAATTTTTGTTTTCAGTGTGAATTGTTTGATTGTCTGATTTGTTTGCGGTGTTTGCATCCCCGATTTATCGATCGGCGATTATTTCTCCCCCCCTCTTATCTCGTATCGGACGGAGACCGAACTTTGCCACCCTGACACTCGACCTTTGCGACACCGGGTTTCACCCCATCACCGTCGCGAAAACCGCACGAGACCAGCCGGAACCAACGGAACGAAAAAATCTCGTTTAATAATTAAACGGGTTATTTTTATAGTGTGCCAGAAAGTGTTCTAGGAACGGTTCCCGCGCGAGGTGAACGCTGCCGGCTCGACGCGCTGATCGCGCAGTTCGAAGTTTTACCCGAATCGGAGGTACTGCGGACCCCCGGCGGTCAGAAACGTAAACACCGCGCGCGCGCGAGAAAAATCGGGGATGTTTTTGCAAATTGCCAGCCACTTGGGCTATATAAATACCACCACTCCCCCAACCCTTTCTAGGGTTTCCCTAGCCTGAAAATTGCAGCCACCCCCCTCCAAATTGCTCAGATCTGCCATTTTATCCCAAAAATCCCAAAATCCTAATTTCTTGCGATCTGGACCGTCGGATCGGCCGATCCAACGGCCCAGACGCGCCCTAGCCTTCCACCTCCTCTCTCCTCCCGTGGACGCCCTCACCGCCGCCGCCTGCGCCTCCGGCCACGTCGCCGCTCCGGTGAGCCGACCCTCACCGCGCTGTGCCTCCTCTCCCTCTCTCACCTCCCTCCTCTCCTCCCTCTGCGCAGGGAGTCACCGGCCCCCATCATGCCCGAGGCCAGCCGCCACCAGGACAGCCGCCATGGACGGCCCGAGCCAAGCTCGTGGCGCCGCCCGGTCTCCTCGAGCTGCGCCCCTGCGAAGACCTTGCCGGCGAGCCCCCCGGCCAACAGATCCGCGCCGCCCTCCACCCCGTCGCCCCTGTCCGCTGGCGTACGCTGCCGGGGCAGACCGCCGCCGCCCGCTCGTCCTGGAGAGGACGACGCCTCCCAAACCTCCCGTCCGCTCGTCGCCCAGCGCGGCCCAGTATGTGGCTTCGCCCCGCGACCCCAGCCCAACAGCGCGTCGACCCGTAACCGCTTCCAGCCCGACGCCATTTGTCGCCCCTGGGCGAGCCGTAGCGCTTCCTCGCCCACCCCGCCAGCCTGGGGCGAGGCCTAGTGGTAAGCGCCCCCCCCTTTTTTTATTGCTACTGCACCGTGTTGGGCCGGACCGCGCTCAACCCTTTTAGGCCCAGCAGCAGCAATTCGGCCCAGAGTGGCTTAGTATATTTTTTTTCTGCTTGTTAATTTGGCAGATTGTTTTAGTATTTTGCGACGCGCATATCTTTTTAACGGTAGCTCAGATGGAGATGCTTTCTACATGAAATTTGCTCCGTTTTGCGCGTAGATTAATAAAATGTGCTCTTTTGCCATGTTTGACTTTGTTTACATGTTGTTTACCTGCTAATTACATCGCATGCCACCGTAAATTGTTTCCTTAATAACTTTTTAACCGTTGCTCTGATTAAAATGTTTCTTATATGTAACTTGACTAGAGTTGCATGTAGATTGTGTTTATGTTGTTCTTGCTTGCTAATAAAATAATAAAATATTGTTTAGGGGCTGAACAGTACCAAATGCAATAAATATCGTGCGGTCTGTAATAGTTTGCCATGTATAGGTTTTACCCCCACTAAAAGAGACTTGATTAGATAGTTTATTTATGCTACACCTCTTGCTATGTTTGTGTGATATGCCGTGATTGAGTGAGATGCCATGTTAACAACCTTTGCTCATCTTGTGTAGCTAAACAACTTGAACCAATGAATAAACGTGCGGTATTGTCGTGTGTGACAAGTACTCAACTTAACCTATTACTAACCGCTCTCGACGGTAGGTGCGATGTCTCGTGTTTCCTTCTTGTTGATGCTTGCTCGTGTTTGCTTCGTAGTAATAGATGCTTGCACCGTTGATTGCTTTCCAGTGTTTCCTTCTTGTGTGCTACCGCGGGTACCTTTCGGAGACGATGCGAGCTTGCGATCAACTACACCTTCGGAACCCGACTTATCAACAGGCAAGGACTATGCATTACTTATGATCCATTCTATTTCAACCATCGGTTTGCATGCTAGTCTAGGTTAGGTTCGATGTTTGATCCTACTACATGTTTACAACCACTTTCAAACCGATACAGCCATGTCCCCTCCCAGAAAACCATGTACTGCTATGTTACTATTGCTCGTTGCTCAGCCCCTGCTTAGTATGCATACTTAGGATGCTACGATGTTACCCTGTTACTCCTTGGTTTGGGCTATCACATTATTATATTGTTGTTGATGATATGATTATTATAATGTTGACTATATTCGACGAAGGATGGAAGGTCTAGGCTATCCCGCCCCGACGCTTTGTTCCATTCGAGTCACCTAGGACCCGAGTTCCGGATCTCTTGGAAATGCGGGGCATATGGCTATGTCATATGTCGCGGTGGGACCGATATTTGTTTCGTCCCCGGATCTGGATGAAAACATCTAGATCTGGAACAGTGCCGCATATCGGGTCTTACAACCCCCCCCCCCCCCCCCCCCCCCCCGTGGACCGCCTTTTCAATTTGAAAAAAATAAAAGAAAATGATAGAAATGTCGAAAAAATAAAAGAAAATAAGTTTCCCATATGATATGTGGTCTAGTTGTTAGGAAAATTTAAAATTATGAATTTTGACTTTTTTTGCAAAATCTCTCGAGAATTTTGTAAAATGGGCATAACTTTTGCATACGACCTCCGATGAAAAAGTTTTTTATATGAAAAATCATCTACTCGAAAAGTTATATCCAAATTCAATCGGGTGGAACCTGTTGAACATTTTTAGAATACTCAAAAACCTAACAGAAAAAAGTTACTGGCATTTGAAGATCTGGAGACAAAAAAATGAATTTTTTTTTGAACTTAGTAGTGGCGAAAAAAATGAATTTTTTTAATTATTTTTTATTTTTAAGAAAAATTCAAAATAGGCTAGAGGACCTATCGGGAAGTTTCAAAAAAAAGTTAAAAAAATTAGCTAGTAATAATAAAAAAATAAAAAAATTATATTTTTATTTTCAATTTTTTTTAAAGTTCAAAATATGCTAATGGTCCCATCGAGAAAGTTTCAAAAAATATTGAAAATTGTAGCACACCCATGAACATCAACATGGTTCAATAGGATTTATATGATAGATATATCAACAAGTGCCTGCTAGGTGAGCTTGAGTGGGAGTTGAATAGAACCGAGAAGTTAAGCGTGCTGGGCTAGAGTGGTGCTAGGATGTGTGACCCTCGAGGAAGTTTGACCATGGAGGTTAGTTTGACCTGAGATTAAGCATAGTGACCGAGCATTAAGCATACTAACCTCAGATTAAGAAAAAAAATAAAAAAAAATAAAAAATAAAATAATTGTTTTCCAGATCCAGATTCAAAATTCAAAAATTTTAAATTTTTTAATAGTGGCGCATTTTCAGAATGCGCCACCCCTAAGACTCTTATGGGTGGCGCATTTGGGCTTATAGGTGGCGCATTTCGAAATGCGCCACACATAAGAGTTTTAGGGGTGGCGCATTTGAAATGCGCTACTATTAAGGCCTTATTAGGGGCTTGTCCTTAGTGGCGCATTTGAAATGCGCCACTAAAGGCCAAAAAAGGACGCCACTATAAGGCCTTTTCCTGGTAGTGTATCAAACAACTCCTAGATCTGCTAAGATTGTGGTTCGCTTACTACTGTGACAAAAGATAGGTCATGCAAAGGAATAGGTTCAACTAGCGGTAGAACGTATCATGGTGACATCCTAAACATGCATAAGCGAGAATGAGAGGGAACTGGGATTGTATCGACATGATCAAAGAGGGGGTGCTTGCCTTGCTGACGATCACGAGGTACTGTACTTCTGACGTGAGGTTGAACTCGTCTCCGAGATCAACTCCTACCGAGAAGAAGCAATCACCGAAACACTGGAATTAAAGAACACATTTGATAAATTACAATGCTCAAGCAATATGGCATGATATGATGATGAACATGGGTGTGTTGTGCTTCTTATGTTCATGTGAAGTGTATTGCATTGCAATAGTTCAAGTTAGAATGATCATAGCATTTAATTTGAATTAATTCTATTTAAGCCAAATAGCAAAAGCTACTGGTCCCACTTTATAAACAACTCAAACATGGTTGACAGTTGGTTATTTGGATAGACAATTTTCTGCTGATCATTTTTCATATATAAATCTTTTCGTTTGGAGTTATGGTTTAAAAGATATTAACATTCAAAGTTTTGAATATTTTCTGGATTTTCTGAATTTAAATTAATTGATTTGGCATTATTGCATCATGCTGGCATCAGCATGACGTGTGGCCAGCCCTGACAGGGGGACCCCACTGGTCAGTGGCTAGGGGGTTATTTAGCTTCTGTTTAAATTAAACTCTATTTAATTAGGGCTAAGGGGCCCAATGTCAGCCTCTGTAGTGGGGGTTAATGGGTTGGTTAAGCCCCTAATCGGCCGGCGGCTTGACGCCGGTGGCTCGGGCCACGGCGGCGTTCGGCGGACTTGGGCTGCAGTCCACGGGGAGGGGAACAGAGGGCACTTGCGTGTGCCTCGTGCTCTCCCGCGTCTAGGGGAGCACCAGCGGGACCTCGAGGACGCCCGAGGCCATGGCTGCGACGAGCCCGGCGGCGGCCGGAGCTACTGCTTGAAGAAGACGACGAGGCACGGTGCGGGGAGGAGCAAGGGGAGGGGGAAAAGGAAGAGGGTCTCACCCAGAGCGCGATGGCGAGCAAGTGGAGGCCGGGGAGGAGCCGATGGTGGCGAATTCATCGCCGGGACTCATGGCGGACGGTGGCGAACTGGAGAAGGGGGCGACGTCTCTGGTGGGTCTTGGCTCGAATTGAAGGGGCTGCTCGATGAAGACGTCAGCGGCGGACCTTCTGGACACGGTGGTCACGTCGTAGCACGACGGCCGCTCCGGCTAGGGCTCGGGTGTGCGCTATTTTCGTCGAGGGAGAGAGAGAGAGGACCAGAGAGAGGAGGGAGAAGCTTCGGGCCGTCTCTAGGCAGCGATTGGCGAGGGGATAAGGAAGGGGAGGCAGGCAGGGAGGTGGCTAGGCGACGGCGTCGGCATGTCGGGCACACAGCTGCGTGGCTGCCTGAGGTAGAAGACAAGGGCAGTGGCGGTTGGGCTGGGCCAGAAGGTAAGTGGGCCTCGCCCTTGGCGCCAGGTAAGCTCTGCTTTCTCTGTTTTCTTTGATTTCTTTTCTGTTTTGTTTGTTTTATTTTGTTTATACAACAAAAAAAATTCTAAAATTCTATAAACTTTAATGTGAGCTAGTGGGACATATATAAGTCCACTCACAAAGTTTTAGAATTATTGAAACTATATTTGAATAATTTCAATTGCAAATACAATATTGATTTAATTTCCAAGGGCTTTTTGGACTTTTAGAAAAATCAATGAGCATGGAGTGGGACCCGATTCACATGAGTTCAAATCATTTTTGGAAAAAGATTTTTGTCTGGCCTTTTATTAAATTATTTGGGGCTTTTAGCTTCCCCAATTCTTTTACTTTTGCAAAAAAAATCATGATGCAAAAAAGCTATCTTAGAAAAGCACAAACCTAGATTAGGGTTCTGACAAAGATCATCTTCATCAAACGTAGCATCCCCAAGCTTACAACTTTTCATATCATTAGCATCAAAGGTATTCAAAGAAGACATACTAGTAACATTAGAACCATGAAGAGAATGCAAATAAAGTTCCATAGGTTTTTTGATTTTCTCGTCAAACACTTCATGTCCCAATTCAAGGTAGAGCTCATAAAGCTCTCTCATTTTATTCCATAAGCCTAACTAGTGAAAATAAAAACAAGAAATGAAAAGATTTAATTGCAAGATCTAAAGATATACCTTCAAACCTTACCTCCCCGGCAACGGCGCCAGAAATATCTTGATGGCGTGGAAGTGGTAATGGCTTGTCGCCCTTCATTGGTTACCCCAAGTGGAAGGTGATATGTACGATAACAACAAATTTCCCCTATGTAGAGGATAGGGTTTGTCTCCCGTAGGACTCCGGCAATGATAAGTAGGTGTCAGCGGCGCACCTGACGCGGACCTGCACACAATACAACTAACTTTTCTCCCAACGAAGTTCAGAGAGGTTGTCAATCTCTCCGGTCTTGTTGTTTACAAAGGGTCAAACACACAAGGGATAATGATAATGATAGCAACTGAAAGTAAATATGAGAAAATAAATGAGCTTGTAAACAGTGATGAGAATATGGACCGGGGTCCCGTGATGTTCACTAGTGATGTCTCTCTCCTAAAAGACGATAAAACCGCTATGCGAGGTAAAAAATAAAGATGGGCAATTGACAGGATTATAAACGCACCGCATTGCTAACTATGCTACAAAAGAAAGGAAGAGGCTCATAAGCATGGGCAGTACGCCAAAATAAGTAGACCGAAATCCATCTGGATCTACTACTAATCATACACCTTGAGATATCTATCCAGAACATCTCGCTGGTATTAAGTTGCGAGCCCAACCCAAAGTGTAAACCCAAAGCAACAGACAACTGCATTAAAAATAACTTTGCGTAAAGTAAACAATCCTTGCAACCGCGGTTACAAGTACCATTGTTTTCCCCCTTGTGGCCATATCACATCCCTTAGACTCATGTTTCTGTCACTCAAGCGTGTCATCAGGGGGCATGTACCGACAATAGAGCATAACGTTTCCTCTTGGAGTTACTACCTACCACTTGGACAAAGCAATAAAGAACAACGGAGAACACGCAAGAATTACTTAAGAACAAAAATATAAGAGATAAAAACCAAATATATTACTCTATCACGATCTGAACATAATCTCATAATTCATCAGATCCCGTCAAATTTAGCATAGCAACAGCAGAAGAATTACATAAGTGTCTCGATCATGTAGGGCAACTCACGAGGACTAAACCATGAAGAACAAAGATGGGAGGAGAACATCACATAGCTACTGATCACGGAACCATGGTCCAAGGTAGACTACTCACGGCACATCCGGGAAGCGTCCATGGTGGAGGGGAAGCTCCCGGAGGTCGATCCTCCCTCCGGCAGGGTGCCAGGAAGGGTCCTGACGGTGCTCCCGATCTTGGAAGTGTGGTGGCGGCAGTGGAACAGAGGCGAGATTGTGAAATAGGGTTCTGTCCTCGGAAGTTTCCCGTGACGGAGAATAAATAGGCGAAGGGGGCAACCAGGGGGGCCACCAGGGGTCCAGGCACCCCCCTGGCCGCGCCAGGTGGTTGCCTGGGCGCCTGGTGGAGGCCCCCTGGCCTCCTTCGGGCATCTGGAGGCTTCCGACACGTTGTTTTTATGTGATTTTCCCGGATTTTTGGAGCACTTTTTATATGGGGGAAAACTGAAATAAAAAAACAGCAGGAAACAGGAACTAGCACTGGGATGCACTGAGTGAGTAGGTTAGTCCAAATATGATCAAAAGTGTATGAAAGTGTATCTAGATCATAGCAATATCACACAAAACATGCATGGAACGAGCAGAAATTATCGATACGTTTGAGACGTAACACCCACGAGGAAAAAAATGTAGGCAAACATTTAGGATCTCTCTGTCAGTAGTCAACAAAATGATGGAAATTGGAAAAAAATATGTTAAGACTTTTTCATTGTTTGTGAAGGCACAAAGAAGGAGCGGCGAGGCGAGTGGCGAAAGAATGTGCACCATATGCAAATTTCTAATCTGCAGCTCTACTAATTGCAGTATGATCTGCACCTTTCTATGCTGTCAATTCCTTTTAATATGCAGGAATGAATGTTCTATGTGGTGTTGGAATTCTGTCGTTGCCTGACGCCATCACGGCAAGGGGGTTTGCTCGGACTGGTGCTACTAGTTGTATTTGGTCTGCTCGCGTAGTACACCGGTATGCTACTGTGCATTTTCCTAGACAGCAAGGAGGTCCTTCAGGCATACCAGGATATCAGTCGTGTTGCCTTTGGCACCACCGGTCGCATATCCATCTTGGTAAAATGAAGAATTCTTTCATAAAATGATTAAATATTAACATATTCTTTAGTTTGGGCAGACCAATCATGGAATGTTGTTGTGCTAAAATTTTCCTTGTGTGTGGTTTCACTATCTGCAGATAATCTTGTATGTAGGTACTCAGTACCAACCAGCCATTTAAATAAGATCTGGGAGCCTGAGAAGATATGAAACGTTTGGAATAAAATACAAATTCGGTGATGTATTCACGAAAAATGTACCACATATTATTCATAAAAGCACATTCGGATGTGGGAAATAGCATTGGATGCTTGCAATTTTAGTGCTCACACTCAGTTCAATGTTAAGATTTATTGATAGTACATCGCATGTGCATGTAACATTTTGATTGAAAAAATATGTCTGGACAGACCGGGATAAAAGGTTCATTATCGTGTGCAAGTATAAGTTTGTTGCTAAAAGTTGTTGATAGTATTTCCTAAACTATTGCAAAAAAGAACACAAATAAGCCTAGAGGACGTTAAAAATAATTTAAAGTGGGCAAACAATGCAAAATTGTTGCACCATTCAACATGACTTGTGCGAGCGGGGTCATATGGAGACAATTAGTTCAAAAACGACCAGACCATCCGTACGACTATGATCTCACACTAATGGGATGGCCACATTTTGTAAGAATATTTTAAAAATAACGCGGAGAGGGGAGGGGGAGATTTCCCCAATCCTCTTCCCTCGGGAAACACAAAAAAAACTGTGAAAAATAATATTTAAAAAAATAATATGAGGGAGGGGATACCTCGAATCCCTCCCTACATTTAGTTCAAAACACGACTGCGTCGTCACTATAACTCTGACCTAACGATAACGTGGATGAGGAAAATCAGGTCAAATACCACTTTGTTATAAATATGTCTATGACCTAACGCTAAAGAGGATGGGGCAATCAGTTCAAATACGACTACGCCGTCAGAACGACTATGATCTAAGTAATGCTACCATGGATGGGGGCAATCAATTAAAATACGGCTGCACTATCAGTACGGCTATGACCGAACAATAATGTTATTTTTTACGCCCCCCCCCACACACAAATTAAGTCTCGGGCTCGCCTCTACATGAACATGGATGGGGGCAATAAGTTCAAACACGATTGCACCATCAATACAAAACACGGTTGTGGCATTCGTACGACTACGACCTAACACCAATGGGGGAAAACAGTTCAAACACGGTTGTTGTAAGGCCCGATATGCGGTACTGTTCCAGATCTAGATGTTTCCATCCAGATCCGGGGACGAAGCACATATCGGTCCCACCGCGACATATGACAAAGCCATATGCCCCAGATTTCCAACATGATATCACAACATTACAGATACAAGGATACAACATCTCATACAATCGGCATACAACTGCCTTAATACAATACAACAACGGAAGATACATGTCTGAGTACAGACTACAATCAAATGCCTAGTGGCAAAGAGAAAATCATCGATCCCTATAACCACACGGGTCCAGGTCCTCCGTCGGGATCCGCCTAACTAGTCGTCGTCGAGTCTCCACATGAAACGCCGATCACCATACCTGTTTGTCGATCAAGAACCCTGAAAAGAGTTTGGGGGTAGTATCATGAGTACAGAAGTACTCAGCATCCAACTGTAGTGGTCAACTGACCCAGCAAAGACTTCATCACTCGTCATCCTAGGAAAACAAGTAGTTTACGGTAAGGATGGGGTAAGTGGTGAGGTTGCTTCCGCACTAGCATTTATGAAGTGGCTAACGATCTAGAGAGTAAGATCAGAAGCCAAGCATTCGATGAGGAATCGCCTCCAACAAGTCTTGCTATCCACCTACTTACGCAAGCATAACACCTATCCTATCCTTGTCCTCCTCTTCGCATCCCGACGAAGAAGAAGCAGTCAAGGAACAAACACGTTGATCAAGTTATATTAAAATTATATCAATTGTTGTTGTCTATGAACAAGGAGTAGGTCTCAAGTCGTCCATAACCGTGGACACGGCTTCTCGAAAATATCTAACCCTGCAAGGGTGTACCAACTGCCCATTACAAGGCTCCGCGCGCACGTCCATCTCTCTCAGTTGCTACCCATCATAGGCAACCATTTTATGATTTAGTTCCAAGAGATCCGAAACGACAGGTCCCTCTAGCTAACAACGAACAAATCCGGGTGGCCCCCGGTGAGTTGACATCCAACTCAAAAGCCGGCCGCGCTCTCGAATCAGCCTCTACCGTTTGGACGAGGTCGGGTTAGCTACCCAAACAGATGTGGGCAGCCCCCTAGCTCCCTGGGGTGGACCAACTAGAGAAACCATGTCTCCGCTGGCCCAAGTTGTTTTAAAGAATATCTGCCAGGAGCGACCAACCAGACACACACACGGTTTTCAAATGGTAAATCAGCTTGGGCCACCACTAGAAATTTTTGAAGCTAGGTAGGTAAAAAAAGGGGACCCCATAAAATCCCACACGCAGTTAGGCACGCTTAGTCTTAAAACCAATACCCGGAACTCGGATCCTAGGTGACTCGAATGGAACAAAGCGCTGGGGCGGGATAGCCTAGACCTTCCATCCTTCGTCGAATATAGTCAACATTATAATAATCATATCATCAACAACAATATAATAATGTGACAGCCCAAAACCAAGGAGTAACATGGTAACATCGTAGCATCCTCAGCATGCATAATAAGCAGGGGTTGAGCAACGAGCAATAGTAACATAGCAGTGCATGGTTTGCTGGGAGGGGACATGGCTGTATCGGTTTAAGAGAGGTTGTAAACATGTGGTAGGATCAAACATCGAACCTATCCTAGACTAGCATGCAAACCGCTGGTTGAAATAGAATGGATCATAAGTAATGTATAGTCCTTGCCTGTTGATAAGTCGGGTTCCAAAGGTGTAGTTGATCGCAAGCTCGCATCGTCTCCGAGAGGTACCCGCGGAAGCACACAAGAGGATAAACACTGGAAAGCAATCAACGAGCAAGCACTCTATTACTACGAGGCAAACACGATCAAGCAATAACAAGAAGGCATCACGAGACATCGCACCTATCGTCGAGAGCGGTTACTAACAGGTTAAGTGGAGTATTCGTCACACACGACGATACCACACGTTTACAGTGGTTCAAGTTGTTTAGCTACAGGTGATCAACAAAGTTGTTAACACGTCATCTCACTCAAGCATGGCATAGCACACAAACATGGCAAGAGGTGAAGCATAAATAAACTATCTAATCTAGTCACTTTAAGTGTGGGTAAAACCTATAGATGGAAGCTATTACGGACCCCACGATATTTATTGCATTTGGTACTGTTTTGCCCCTAAACATATCTTATTATTTTTATGAGCAAGAAAGAGCAGCATAAACACATTCTACATGCAATTCTAGTCAAGTGACATATAAAAACATTTTAATCGGAGCAACGGTTGAAAAGTTATTAAATAAAAAAGTTACAGTGGCAAGGGTTGCAATTAGCAGGTAAACAGCATGTAAACAAGTTCAAACATGGGAAAAGAGCACATTTTATAAATCTACACAAAATTCTAAGCAACTTTCATGTTTAAAGCGCCGCGATCCGAGCTACGAGCTAAAAGATACGGGCACCGCAAAATCTAAAACAATCTGCAATGATTTATAACCAGAAAAAAATACTAGCCTCTCCGGGCCGAAACTGCTCTAAACAGGCCCAGAAGGGGGCGGCGTAGAATAGCAGCAGGCACCCAAGGCACTACTTAGGACATGGGCCGGCCCAACTCGGTGCAGAAGAAAAGAAAAAAAGGAAAAAAAAAGATGGGGGCGCTCACCCTTGCTGGCCCGTGGCCCAGTTCGGCGGGGGCGCGAGATAGGGCAATCTCGCCCGGGGCGCTGGACGGGCTGCGGGCACGCTGGTCCGCGTTGGAGCAGGCCGGCTGGGGATTGGGACGCTGGGGCGCAGCGCGGCCCACTGGCGGACGCGAGCGAGGAGCTTGTCCGTCTCCAGGACGAGGCCGCGGAGGTTCTCAGCTCCGGTGGAACTCCGGTGAGGGCGGGGCGAGGCGCTGGGGCGAGGGGGCGGCCGGAACGGGGAGATCCAGGGGCGCGGCGACCGGATCCAGTGTGGGAGGAGGCCGGCGGCGCGGGGTGTCCTTCCATGGCGCGGGCGGCGCGGGGCTTCGAGCTTGGGGTCGCAGCAGGGAGCTCCTCGAGGCGAAGCCCTCGGCCATGGTGACCTGTGCGCTACGGGAAGAGAGGGAAGGGGATGAGGGAGATGGGAGAGAGGAAGAAGAGAGAAGGGAAGGGAGGCGCCGGCTCACCTGGGGCACGCGGCGGCGCAACGGTTGCTGCCGGCGAGGTCGCTGGAGGAGACAGGCGGCGCGCGGCTCGGGCTGGGATGGGCCCGCGGTGGTGCAGCTCCGGGCTGGCGGCGGCCCTGCGGGGCCCGGACGCGGTGGCTTGCTGGCTGGCTCCGGTGGGGTGACGTGGCACCACCGGAGCCGTTGATCTTTGGATCCGACGGCTCTGGATGCCCTTGATCAAGGGTTTCGGGGATTTGGGGGCTTTGGGCGAAAATTGGAGCAAAACTGGGAGTGTGGCTGCAATTTTTGGCTAAGGAAACCCTAGAAAGGGGTGGGAGAGTGGTGGTCTTTATATAGCCCAGGTGGCTGGCAGCTTGCAAAAACATCCCCGGTTTTTCTCTCGCGCGCGCTGTGTTCACGTTTCTGACCGCCGAGGGTCCGCAGGACCTCCGATTCGGGTAAAACTTCGAACTGTGCGATCAGCGCGTCGAGCCGGCGAAGTTCATCTCGCGTTGGAACCGTTTCGAGAACACTTTCCGGCGCGCTATAAAAATATCCCGTTTAATTATTAAACGGGGTTTTTCGTTCCATTGACTACGGCTGGTCTTGTGCGGGTTTTCGCGACGGTGATCGGGTGAACCCGGTGTCGCAAAGGTCAGGTGTCAGGGTGGCAAGGGTCGGTCTCCGTCCGGTACGAGATAAGAGGGGGAAAATAATCGCCGATCTATAAATCGGGGATGCATGCATTGTACCGTACCTGTGCAGTTATAATAATTGTATCCGCGTTCACTCCCCTGAGTGATCACGACCCTCTATCTAATCCTAGCTAACAATGCGCAGGGCTCACTGCCATATATATATATATATATGTATATATATATATATATGTATATATATATATATGTATATATATATATGTATATATATATATATAGGCAGCATAGGATAAGGAGGGCACATCAAGGGGCGACAATGACAGGTTATGCAAATGAATAGGTAAGCAACGTAGCAGCAGCAGTAACAATGCCTAGTGCAAGAAAGTACGGAAAGGTAGGCGATATCTGGGGAAGAGAATGGCTCTGCTTGCCTGGAAGCTCGACGGTAGGGGTAGGGTCGTCGACGAAGTAGTCGTACCCAGCAGCGGTGTAGTCGACGGCAGCAGCGGGGTCTACCAGAGATTAAGGGGGGGGGGAAGAAACAGTAAATACACAGCAAGCATATAAAAACAGATGCATGACATGACAGATGAAATGTTAACGGAGTTCTAACGCTGTGCAATGCACGTTGCTCGGAACGGAAATTCATCCGGGGATGAACTGTCAGCTCCGGGTGATTACCGGACAGGGTGTCTGGAGGGGGAGATATCAAGCCGGAGGTGTCGTGGACATCCGACACATGTGTGGGTGGTGTATCCGGGTCAGTTGATCTGTTCCGAACAACTTTCGTGTTCGAAATAAATTCATCCGGGTACTTTAGCAGTACCGGACAATTTATCGGACTGCCGGTCCGGAGGGGGACGGTTCGATGTTCGTTGTGTTAGAGGGGTGTGATAGACATACGGATAGTGTATTCGTATTCGTTATATTTTTCTGATCAATTTTCATGTATAAATTTTTTGAATCTGAGTTACGGTTTAAAAGTTATTGAATTTCAAAGTTTTAAATCATTTAAATGATTTTCTGAATTTCTTTTATTATTATAACAACATTATCCAGAACATTATCCAAAACAGTGCCTGACATGTGGGACCCACATGTCAGCCTCTGTTTATTTATAAAACATTTTAATAAATAAAAATAGTATCTGGGCCCACATGTAAGTCATTGGAATTTATTTAAATCTTTTAAATAATTAAAATCTAACAAGGGGGGCCCAGTGGTTAGTGACACATAAGATAATTAAATATGTTTAATTAAGTTAAATGGCCAAGGGCCCATTGTCAGTGACTGGGGGTGGTTATGTTTCTGTCTAATTTAACCAGATGATTAAAAGGGGGGGTAGGCCCACTTTTATTCACACAGGGGGTGGGGGTTAGCTGCTAATGGCGTTTCTGACCGGGGGGGGTCTACATGGCAGTGACGGCGGTGAGCTCGCCGGAGGCTCGCCGACGGCGAGGTAGATCCTGCACTCGCTACAGGCTACGGGGAGGCGCGTGTGGGGGCTTAAACTGACAAGGGGAGCAGCGCGAGTCGACCCGTGGTGGTGGCGGCGTCGGGGACTCGCCGGAGCGACGTCGGCGTCGAGGTTTGCGACGGTTTGTCCTCGGGCTTCGCCGGAGTCGCAACTGCGGGTGGTTTGGGTGCGCGCCAAGTAGCCTAACGTGATCCACAGAGCACAGGGAGTACGAGGGGGACAGACACGGGACCAAAACGACGCCAGGCGCACGCCGACGACGAGCACGCACGGCGGCCGGGGCAGAGCAAAAGGGGGCGGCGTAGTACAGACCAATGGGCGACAACGGGGCATTGGCAGCGACTTAGAAGCTCACCAGCAACGTGCAGACGGTGGTAGTGGGCTCAGGTATGGCTCGCAGTCGCCGGAATTGCTCGCCAATCCCGCCGGATTTGAGGATGAGGTCGGTGTCGATTCGCAGCGTACAGGGGCTCCCGGGCCGAATTCGATGCGGTAGGTGATGAAGTCGACGAAGGCGAAGAAGCTGGACACGGCGAGGAGGCGGAAGGGGTTCACTGGCCGCGTGAACCCACGGACATGGCGACGGCGGCGGGACTCGGGTTTTCCCCCGACGACTGTGAGAGGAGGAGGAACGGAAAAAGGAGGCAGGGGTGTCCAGGGGGAAGCTGGGGCTCGTCCTTATCCTCCCCGCGGCACAGTGGTGGTGGGGGCAGCCGACAGGAACCCCGACCACGGCGGTGGCGCCACGGCGACGGGGCAGGTGGGGATGTGAGGGGAGCAGGTAGGGGAAGGGGGTTTGGGCCGGGGTGGGCCGGAGGGGGTATTGCCCATGGGCGTTAGATAGGTCCTTTTTGTTTTCTTTATTTCTTTTCTCTTCTTTCTTTTCTGTTTCATTTGTTTTTGCTACTTTTACAGTTTTGTAAAATGTTTCACATATCCCATAATCAGTATTGTGTAACATTAGAGTGCTACAAAAAGTTTGGGCTCAAAAGAAATATATTTAATATTTCTTTTAAATATCCGAATGACAATTTGTGTTGTTTTGGCTGGTGTTTGAATTGTTTGAATTTTCCAGAGGCATAATAAAATACCATAACCACATGGGCATGACCCACTGATTATTTGTGATTTAATAAAAGTGGTTGTATAATTTTTGGACAAGTTTTATTTGCAACATTATTTTTAATATCAACAAAAGGCATTTTGGATTTGATTTGATTCAAATTTGATCATGGCATGATTAGCAACAGGGGTTGGCAACAGTAATTGTCATTAGCAAAAAGGATTACTGTTACAGACAACTGAGGGTGTTACAAATCTCCCCCACTACAAGAATTCTCATCCCGAGAATTTAAGTGGTAGCGAGGAAAAGATCGGGGTATTCATCGCGAAGGCGATCTTCGCGTTCCCAAGTGGCTTCATCTTCAGAATTATTCGACCACTGAACCTTGAGAAACTTGACGGTCTTGTTGCGGGTTCGACGTTCAGACTGATCGAGAATGCGGCTCGGATGTTCCCGATAAGTCAAGTCTTGTTGCAGCTCGATCATATCATGCTCCACTTCGCGGATAGGGTCCTTGAAGCAGCGACGGAGTTGCGAAACATGGAAGACATCGTGGACTTGGGAGAGGTTCGGCGGCAATTCCAATCGGTATGCTACGGGTCCACTCTTGGAAAGGATACAGAACGGGCCAACGTAGCGAGGAGCCAACTTGCCCTTGATACCGAAGCGATGAGTGCCCCTCATGGGAGTGACACGGAGGTAGGCGTATTCACCAGGTTGATACTCCATTTCTCGGTGTTTGCGGTCATAGTTGCTCTTCTGGCGGGACTGAGCGGCCTTCAAATGTTCACGGATGACGTGAACTTGATCTTCAGCTTGCTGAATAATATCCGGGGCAATGAGTGCACGTTCCCCAGTTTCTGACCAACTCAGAGGGGTCCGACACTTACGCCCATAGAGAACTTCATAGGGTGCCATCTTCAGACTAGCGTGGTAGCTATTGTTATACGAGAACTCGACCAACGGAAGAGATTGCTCCCATTTCTTACCGAAGCAAATAACGCAAGCTCGAAGCATGTCTTCCAGCACTTGATTGACTCGTTCAACTTGGCCTTATGACTAGGGGTGATAGGCGGTGCTGAGATGCAGAATAGTCCCCAAAGCTTCTTGGAAACTCCGCCAATATCTTGAGGTGAAAAGGCTGCCACGATCAGAACTGATCTCCAACGGAATATCGTGGAGCGACACAATTTCGGCGATATACAATTCCGCTAACTGAGAAGCCGTGATCTTCTCCTTGACTGGTATAAAGTGAGCAACCTTGGAGAACCGGTCGATGACGACAAAGATAGCATCGTTACCTTTCTGTGATCGGGGAAAACCGGTGACGAAGTCCATCTGAACTTTGTCCCACTTCCATACAGGAATTTCAGGTGGTTGTAGAGTTCCAGAGGGTTTTTGATGTTCACCCTTGACGCGACGGCAAACGTCACATTCAGAAACATATCGGGCAATGTCTTGCTTCATGTTAGGCCACCAGAATTGCTGACAAATGTCTTGGTACATCTTGGTGCTTCCAGGATGAATGGACAACGGGGTATCGTGAGCCGCTTTCATGACCTTCGGGGTCATATCCAGGTTCTCATGCCTACCCTTGCTGTGAGTAACCACTAAACGGTTCTGGTAGAACGCCGCACCTTTGCTATCAATGGTGAAGGGTGAGGGTCTCCCATTGGCGATATCGCGCTTAATCTTGTGTACGAAATCATCATAAAAATGTATACCCTTGACGGATTTGACGAGATCCGGTTCGATAACCAGGTTATTTGCATAACCTTGAGGAACAATCTCGAGGTTCAACTTGCGAAACTCTTCATACAGAAGTGGTTGCTGCATCTGAACCTCAAGTTCAGAACAGTAAGCTTTGCGGCTCAAGACATCGGCCATCACGTTAGCCTTGCCCGGGGTATACGAAATATCCATGTTGAAGTCGGCTATTGTCTCGAGCCATCGTTGTTGACGAAGGTTCAGATCTGGCTGAGTAAACAAGTACTTCAGACTTTGGTGATCGGTGTAGACCTCGCAACGATTACCGACGAGGTAATGTCGCCACAGCTTCAATGCATAAATTACTGCTGCCAATTCGAGATCATGTGTTGGATACTTGTCTTCGTGAGCACGCAACTGACGAGATCCATAAGCAATCACTTTGCGCTCTTGCATTAGGACACAGCCTAATCATTGACGAGACGCGTCGCAATATATCACGAAGTCCTTCTGAGTATCAGGGGGAGCGAGCACCGGGGGAGAAGTTAGCTTGTCCTTGAGCGCTTGGAAACTTTCTTGAAATTTATCTGTCCACTCAAACTTGACGCCTTTGTGAAGCAGATTAGTCAGGGGCCGGGCAATCTTGGAGAAATTCTCAACGAAACGGCGGCAATAGCTAGCGAGCCCGAGGAAACTGCGGACTTGCTTGACGGTCTTGGGAGGAGTCCAGTCAAGAATAGCCTGGATACGTTCTGGGGTGACGGCAATGCCATCCTTGGAAATCACATGTCCAAGGTAGGTTACTTCGGGAAGCCAGAACTCACACTTATAATACTTAGCGTAGAGTTTGTGTTCTCGAAGCTTCTCCAGTATAAGACGAAGATGTTCTGCATGTTCTTCTTCATTCTTGGAATATATCAATATATCATCCAGATAAACCACGACGAACTGGTCGAGGTACTCCATGAAAATATAATTCATCAATCTGAAGAAGGTGGCTGGAGCATTGGTTAAGCCAAAGTAACTGACGGTGTACTCGTATGAACCATAGCGAGTAATGAAGGCAGTCTTCGGAATGTCCTCATCACGGACTCGGATTTGGTGATAACCCAACCTCAAGTCGAGTTTAGAGAACACCTTGGATCCGGCAAGTTGATCATACAGATCGTTGATCCGGGGAAGTGGGTATTTGTTCTGGATGGTGGCTTGGTTAATGGGCCGATAATCTTGGACCAATCGGTTAGTCCCATCGCTCTTCTTGACAAAGAGCGAAGGTGCTCCCCAAGCTGAGGAACTGGGGCTAATGAATCCTTTCTGAAGTGCCTTGTCGATTTCCTCCTTAAGTTCAAGGAGTTCATGTGGCGGCATCTTGTAAGGACGCTTGGCAATAGGGGTGGTGCCGGGCTTCAAGTCGATGACAAATTCAACTTCTCTGATCGGGGGTATTCCCGGAAGTTCTTCTGGGAAGACGTCGGGAAAATCGCGAACGACTGGAACGTTCTCGATGCCTTCGAGGGGGCGGCATTCAAAGCATTCATCATAAATATCTGTGTTTCAGCATTACGGGTAACTCGGGTGGTGTGGTTAACAATCTCGCCGGAGGGGTGAAAAAGTTGGACAGACTTGGTGCCACAATAAAGTGCGGCGTCGTGAAATTTCAACCAATCCATTCCCAGAATGAGGTCTATGGTGGAAGACTTCAGAACGATGGGGGAAGAAAGGAATTCAATCCCTTCAATTTCAACAATGGTTCCGGGCACTATCTTGGTGGTTTGACATTGGCCTATCGGGGTGCGGACAACCATCGGTGGGTTCATCTTTTCTAGCGTGAAGTTATGCGACAATGCAAATGCTTCCGACAAGAATGAATGCGATGCTCTTGTATCAAATAAAACAGTAGCAGGTACGGAATTAACGAGAAGGGTACCCATCATGGTAGCGGGTTGTTGATGAGCTTCTTCAACATTGACGTTGTTAGCATGTCCACGAGCATAAGCGGAAGACCCAGTATTATAGTTGGGGGTCCTGTTGTTGCCACGACCATTTCCACGGCCAGCGGGGTGAACTACCAGTTGCTTCTGTTTCTAGGGGCACTCCCTGGAAAAGTGCCCAGGTTGGCGGCACGTGAAGCATAATCCATCCTGAGGACGAAGGGGGGTAGCATTGGGTGGTGCAGGCAGAGCTCTTGGCATCTGCGGTGGCGAAGGCAGACGGGGTGTAGCATAAGATGGCCTTGGAGCAGGGATAGCTGAATGGGTCACACTGGTAGGGAGCCAGATACGACGCTTCTGCGTTGCGCCCGAAGATGAGCCAACGTCACGATAACGCTTCAGAGAGTTCTTGTGCTCCATCTGGGCAGTCTCGACGGTGATAGCCTTGTTCACCATGGTGGCGAAGTTGGCGAAATCATGAACGGCAAGAGCGAGCCTGAGGTCTGGATTGAGGCCACGACGGAACTTCTGCTGCCTGCGAGCATCAGTGGTGATCTCTTCTTCCGCATAGCGAGAGAGGTTGAGGAACTCGCGCTGATAGGCTTCAACAGTAATGTCGCCCTGAGTGAGGTTGCGGAATTCTTCCGCCTTACGATCCATGATCCCCGGAGGAATGTAGCGGGCGCGGAAGGCAGACTGAAATTCATCCCAGGTGATGACTTCACCAACTGGCAGTGAACGCTTGTGGGTGCTCCACCACTTAGCAGCGGCGCCTTTCAGATGATAAGACGCGAAGTTCACATAGTCGGCTGGATCGACATTAGCAGACTCCAGCTCGTGCGTGATGTCGCGAAGCCAGTCATCAGCATCCAACGGCTGAACAGTGTTGCGGAACATAGTGGGGTTGAGGCGGGTGAAGTCGTGCAGAGTCACGGTGGGATCCTGATGGTGGTGCCCATTCTGATTCGGCTGGGGGAACTGAGCCATGACATTCTCCATGAACTGACGGTTCAGCTCGAACTGCTGCATCATTCCGGCCATGTAATCTGGCGGCGGAGGTGGGTCATTGGCAGCACGACCACGACCACGACCACCACGACCAGCCATCCTGCTAGAATTTAACAGGGGTATTTCAGCGATGAAAATTTAACGAGATAACGGAATCAAGCCTGAAGTAAAGAGACAACGAAGAGGAGGCGCATATATATATATAGGAGTAGTCGTATAAAACATACACATTTACACACGGAGTCGATCGAAAATCGGGCAGCGTAACGTCGTAGAAATTAAGGAAAAAAGACTCACTAGGCGGCGCGCAGACCGCGGTAAGGATTACACGACGCGACATAGATTCCACTATGTCAATCACGCTGCAAGAAAACTGTTGGCCACAGGAGTTAATGCCAGAGGACGCGCGGCCTGCCCAGAATGAGAATGGGATCCGCGGTCCGGGACCTGGGGTAGAACTCCTGCGACACGACTCAATCAATGGGGAAGCACCAAAACGCCGGGTGGAATCAAGAGAACGTGATCCTAATGTCAGAGTTTGTAAAACTTACCAGCAAGGATAAGAGAGCAGATTCCCAGAGCATAGGTAAGGAGAAAAGGATCCTAATACCATAGATATCACACGTAGTGACATCGATGTGGGCCCGTAAGCCAAATATTAAGTTAGCAAAATAGTTTTTCAAAGTCTAGACTCAACTTCGACCAAGTAGTGGTGGGATGGCTTCCTACAGGCTGTCGGCTCTGATACCAACTTGTGACGCCCCCAAAATCAATCTGTGTACAGTAATCATACACGCAGGGTACACGGCTGAGATTAGGGTGCCACGGGGAGAATATCACAGCACAACACTAAACACAAAAGGATAAACAAATATGTTACAATAGAGGGGGGTCACGCGGACCCGAATACATAAGTCATACAAGCCATAATATCTGAGTACAGACATAGTTAGTCAAGTTTTGCCTTGAGAAGGCTAGCACAAATCACATCAGAGATACAGATCGAAAAGGCGAGGCCTCCTGCCTGGGATCCACCGAACTACTCCTGGTCGACGGGGAACTCGACGTCGTAGTAGGCGCCTCCGGGGTACTCCTGCTCCTGGGCTCCAACGTCGGGTGCAGCGGCCGATCAGGCAAAGCGAAAAAGGGGAAATAAAGCAAAGGTGAGTATCTAGCATACCCGCAAGTCTTACGTTCGCTACTAAGCATTATGCATTGTATCAACGGAAATAAGAGGCTGTATATAGTGGACTGAAAGACAGAAATCCAGAGCAAGGGTAAGAAGCTAGTATCTTCCGACGATGTCTTGCAGCATGAGGTAAGAATCAGCCAACAGTTTATATAATGCATAAAGTAACAATGCAGCAGAAGTTTCTGCAGCATTGTATAATAATAAGTTGTAATAATTAACAATGCCTCCGAGTTCCCTCCTCGACTCCCTTGCGAGGAAGCAAACCCGGAACCATACAGTTTAATAATAATAGTTTGTAGTGGTAAGATCCAGCTTCAGCATAAAGCGTCCTGTTACCGTGGACACGGCTATCCGAATAGATTAATCTTCCCTGCAGGGGTGCACTTGTGTTACGCTACACGCACGGATCTCGAGGGTGGCGGGAACCTTGTTAGGGAACGCTCCACCGAGGCTATCCGACACTTCATAGCCCATCTTTCAAACTCAACAGAGAGGCCATCCGCCGGTCTAAATCCTAAGTACGCCGGGCCTTGGACCCCAACCCGAAAGTACTCCTGCACGGTGCGTGGCTGGCCGGTGAAGTTAAAGAAAATCCAAATAAGACACCACCGCGCGAGCAAATAAGACAACACCACTTCCCGGCAATCAGCCCGCAGTACTGCTGACGTCTGAAGAGTCCTCGGACGAAACTACGAAGCAGAGGAGCCCATAACTCATAATTCCCACGGGTAGGTAGTGCGTACATGGCATATAGCCAACTCAAGACATCCACTGAACCATTTAGCATTTTCATTAACCTGCGTGACAACCATTGTCGTTTCCTCGACTTAACTGACCCGCGGACAACGATAGCAGCCAGGACCACCAGTACATTGGTGCCTGCCCTGTCATCCCACCAAGTCTCTGCGGTTACCAACAAGGTGAACCGTCTCCTTACCTTGTCTCACGTGTGCTCCTGGAGGAGCTCGACTTTTGTAGTTTGGTAAATCTCGCGGCCAACGATCAGGGGCCAAGCACACCGGTACACTGGTCGTACCCTCCCTGTCGTCCCGTCGCAATACCTCTCGCGGGCACCGTTGGGTCGCCCGACTTCTTACCTGAAGGACAACCGTTACTCAGGTACCTAGAGCGGCTATACAGAGTCAACAACGAGTGGAGTACAAGGATTACTCCTTGATAGCTCACACTTGATGGTGGCTCGGCAGAGCCGAGCTAGGGGCCTAAGGCGGTGTCTGCATTGTACCGTACCTGTGCAGTTATAATAATTGTATCCGCGTTCACTCCCCTGAGTGATCACGACCCTCTATCTAATCCTAGCTAACAATGCGCAGGGCTCACTGCTGAATATCGTATATATATATATATATATTTATATTTATAGGCAGCATAGGATAAGGAGGGCACATCAAGGGGCGACAATGACAGGTTATGCAAATGAATAGGTAAGCAACGTAGCAGCAGCAGTAACAATGCCTAGTGCAAGAAAGTACGGAAAGGTAGGCGATATCTGGGGAAGAGAATGGCTCTGCTTGCCTGGAAGCTCGACGGTAGGGATAGGGTCGTCGACGAAGTAGTCGTACCCAGCAACGGTGTAGTCGACGGCAGCAGCGGGGTCTACCAGAGATTAAGGGGGGAAGAAACAGTAAATACACAGCAAGCATATACAAACAGATGCATGACATGACAGATGAAATGTTAACGGAGTTCTAACGCAGTGAAATGCACGTTGCTCGGAACGGAAATTCATCCGGGGATGAACTGTCAGCTCCGGGTGATTACCGGACAGGGTGTCTGGAGGGGGAGATATCAAGCCGAAGGTGTCGTGGACATCCGACACATGTGTGGGTGGTGTATCCGGGTCAGTTGATCTATTCCGAACAACTTTCGTGTTCGAAATAAATTCATCCGGGTACTTTAGCAGTACCGGACAATTTATCGGACTGCTGGTCCGGAGGGGGATGGTTCGATGTTCGTTGTGTTAGAGGGGTGTGATAGACATACGGATAGCGTATTCGTATTCATTATATTTTTCTGATCAATTTTCATGTATAAAGTTTTTGAATCTGAGTTACGGTTTAAAAGTTATTGAATTTCAAAGTTTTAAATCATTTAAATGATTTTCTGAATTTCTTTTATTATTATAACAACATTATCCAGAACATTATCCAAAACAGTGCCTGACATGTGGGACCCACATGTCATCCTCTGTTTATTTATAAAACATTTTAATAAATCAAAATAGTCTCTGGGCCCACATGTAAGTCACTGGAATTTATTTAAATCTTTTAAATAATTAAAATCTGACAAGGGGGGCCCAGTGGTCAGTGACACATAAGCTAATTAAATATGTTTAATTAAGTTAAGTGGCCAAGGGCCCACTGTCAGTGACTGGGGGTGGTTATGTTTCTGTTTAATTTAACCAGAGGATTAAAAGGGGGGGGGGGGTAGGCCCACTTTCATTCACACAGGGGGTGGGGGTTAGCTGTTAATGGCGTTTCTGACCGGGGGGTCCACATGGCAGTGACGACGCTGAGCTCGCCGGAGGCTCGCCGACGGCGAGGTAGATCCTGCACTCGCTACAGGCTACGGGGAGGCGCGTGTGGGGGCTTAAACTGACGAGGGGAGCAGCGCGAGTCGACCCGTGGTGGTGGCGGCATCGGGGACTCGCCGGAGCGACGTCGGCGTCGAGGTTTGTGACGGTTTGTCCTCGGGCTTCGCCGGAGTCGCAGCTGCGGGTGGTTTGGGTGCGCGCCAAGTAGCCTAACGTGATCCACAGAGCACAGGGAGTACGAGGGGGACAGACACGGGACCAAAACGACGCCGGGGGCACGCCGACGACGAGCACGCACGGCGGCCGAGGCAGAGCAAAAGGGGGCGGCGTAGTACAGACCAATGGGCGACAACGGGGCATTGGCGGCGGCTTAGAAGCTCACCAGCGACGTGCAGACGGTGGCAGTGGGCTCGGGGACGGCTCGCAGTTGCTGGAATTGCTCGCCGATCCCACCGGAGTTGAGGATGAGGTCGGTGTCGATTCGCAGCGTACAGAGGCTCCTGGGCCGAATTCGATGCGGTAGGTGATGAAGTCGTCGAAGCCGAAGAAGCTGGACACGGCGAGGAGGCGGAAGGGGTTCACTGGCCGCGTGAACCCACGGACATGGCGACGGCGGCAGGACTCGGGTTTTCCCCCGACGACTGTGAGAGGAGGAGGAACGGAAAAAGGAGGCAGGGGTGTCCAAGGGGAGACTGGGGCTCGGCCTTATCCTCCCCGCGGCACAGTGGAGGTGGGGGCAGCCGGCAGGAACCCCGACCACGGCGGTGGCGCCACGGCGACGGGGCAGATGGGGATGTGAGGGGAGCAGGTAGGGGAAGGGGGTTTGGGCCGGGGTGGGCCGGAGGGGGTATTGCCCATGGGCGTTAGATAGGTCCTTTTTGTTTTCTTTATTTCTTTTCTCTTCTTTCTTTTCTGTTTCATTTGTTTTTGCTACTTTTACAGTTTTGTAAAATGTTTCACATATCCCATAATCAGTATTGTGTAACATTAGAGTGCTACAAAAAGTTTGGGCTCAAAAGAAATATATTTAATATTTCTTTTAAATATCCGAATGACAATTTGTGCTGTTTTGGCTGGTTTTTGAATTGTTTGAATTTTCCAGAGGCATAATAAAATACCATAACCATATGGGCATGACCCACTGATTATTTTTGATTTAATAAAAGTGGTTGTATAATTTTTGGACAAGTTTTATTTGCAACATTATTTTTAATATCAACAAAAGGCATTTTGGATTTGATTTGATTCAAATTTGATCATGGCATGATTAGCAACAGGGGTTGGCAACAGTAATTGTCATTAGCAAAAAGGATTACTGTTACAGACAACTGAGGGTGTTACACAGGGGCGCGGCGACCGGATCCGATGTGGGAGGAGGCCATGGCGACCTGTGCGCTACGGGAAGAGAGGGAAGGGGATGAGGGAGATGGGAGAGAGGAAGAAGAGAGAAGGGAAGGGAGGCGCTGGCTGACCTGGGGCACGCGGCGGCGCAGCGGTTGCTGCCGGCGAGGTCGCCGGAGGAGACAGGCGGCGCGCTGCTCGGGCTGGGATGGGCCCGCGGTGGTCCAGCTCTGGGCTGGCGGCGGCCCTGTGGGGCCCGGACGCGGTGGCTTGCTGGCTGGCTCCGGTGGGGTGACGTGGCACCACCGGAGCCGGTGATCTTCGGATCCGACGGCTCTGGATGCCCTGGATCAAGGGTTTCGGGGATTTGGGTGCTTTGGGCAAAAATTGGAGCAAAACTGGGGTTGTGGCTGCAATTTTTGGTTAGGAAAACCCCGGTTTTTCTCTCGCGCGCGCGGTCTTTATATAGCCCAGGTGGCTGGAAATTTTTGGCTGCAAAAAGGGGTGGGAGAGTGGCGGTCTTTATATAGCCCAGGTGGCTGGCAGTTTGCAAAAACATCCCCGATTTTTCTCTCTCGCGCGCGGTGTTCACGTTTCTGACCGCCGAGGGTCCGCAGGACCTCCGATTCGGGTAAAACTTCGAGCTGCGCGATCAGCGCATCGAGCCGGCGGCGTGCACCTCGCATTGGAACCGTTCCGAGAACACTTTCTGGCGCGCTATAAAAATATCCCGTTTAATTATTAAACGGGGTTTTTTCGTTCCGTTGGCTGCGGCTGGTCTTGTGCGGGTTTTCGCGACGGTGATCGAGTGAACCTGATGTCGCAAAGGTCGGGTGTCAGGGTGGCAAGGGTCGGTCTCCGTCCGGTACGAGATAAGAGGGGAAAATAATCGCCGATCTATAAATCGGGGATGCAAACACCGCAAACAAATCAGGCAATCAATCAATTCACACCGAAAACAAAATTTTTAATTTTTGTGAAATCTGGGTTGTTACAATATCATCAATACAACTATGACCTAACGCGGATGGGTCGTACAATCAGTACAACACGACTGAGTCGTTAATACAAATATGATCTAACACGGATGGGGATAATCTGTTCAAACAAGGCTATGCCGTTGGTACAACTATGGCACGATTGTAGTTATTTTGTATAGGTGTCTCCCCCTCCCAAAAAAGTCAAAAGTCAAGTCTCAGACTCGCCTTCGCATGAACGTCATTGGGGAAATCATTTTAGACACGGTTGCACCGTCAATACGAACACATTTGCGCCTTCATTATGACTATGACCTAACACGGATGGAGGCAATCAGTTCAAACACGATTGTGACATCAATACGACTATTACGCAGAGTGTGGTTCTAGTTATTTTATTTAGACCCCCCACCCACACAAGTCAAGTCTCGGAGTCTCCTCCGCATGCACGCGGTTGGAGGTAATCAGTTCAACACAAGGTTTCACCATCAATAAAACAAGGTTGTGTCGTTAGTACGACTATGACCTAACGCAGATGTGGGAAATCAGATCAAACTTCGTCGCACAGTCAGTGCGACTATGAAAAGCGGTGCGGTGCTGGTTCACTTCTGCTCCCCCATGAAAAAAAATATATATAGAAAATGGTGATTATGACTTCACCAACATACCATGCAATCAGTACAAGCACGTCTGTGTCGTCAGTATACCCAACATCCAACTTGGATGGGGGGAATCAGCACAAGTACGGATGATTCGCTAGTACGGGTAATTCCTAACACTTTTTGGTGCATTAATTCAATCTAAAACCAAACCAAAAAGTTAACTCACTGAAGCTCGTCACAAGCCCCACAATTACACCCGAGCTAACGTCAATGGGACAGTCAATTCAAACATGAACGCACCATCAGTACGACTATGATACACACTTTGTTCAATACAAATTTTATCACATTCAAAAACATTCTTAAAATGTATTGAATTTCATATTTTTTTAAACATAAACAGTACGCTCTTTTCAATAGGATTTCAACGATATATTTTTTACTTAATTCCAAGAAACGGTTGAAAAGTTACAACTAAAACAGTACCAAAAAACAGAGTAAAGTTCAGACTGTTAAACTCATCAGTTCAAACCCGTAGATCACTCAATTCACACACTCTATTTTTCAGACGGAAACACAACAGGGCTTGTTTTCTTGCGTTCTAAATTACTCTTAAACCTTTGAGAATTTGAGAATATTTTCAACATGAACGGTGTCACATTTTTCGCCCTCTCTCCAACGGTATATTATTTGCCCCATCCCGACAAACTTGTAAAAAAATTCATATTCAAAACTAGATTTGACTATATTGGAATTTTTTTTAAAACCGTACAGAATTAGAAAAAACTTTCTATACAAAAACGTTTTGCATTTTCCATAGCTTTCTGACACCATGGCCCATACCATTTACGTCAATCCGCTAAACGGTTTGCGAAAAAGGGGAAATTATAATCCGCCAATTTTTTTTGCCATTTTCAATTACTTTTAAACCGTATAAAATTAGAAAATACTTTCTATAAGTAAAACTTGCGGAATTTCATAAGCTTTCCAATGCCATCTCATTTTCTAAATTCCGACAAACCGTTTAAAAACTACTTCAAAAATACCATTCGCGTTTTTGAATTAAAAAAACGTATTTTGAAAACTGCTCAAAAATCGTGATGATTTTGCAAAAAAGTTCTATATTAACCGAAATGACACTTTCCATAGCTTTCCAACGATATATTACACGCCCCATTCCGATAAATAAATATTCGTATATTGGTTTTTAAACTAGAGTTGTGAACAGTACCGAACTTCTGGATGCGTCAGTTTAAACCCGTGCTTCTGTCAGTTCTAACTTTGTAACAGAATAATATTCTGCTACTTGGCCGATTCCGGGTCCGCGAAGAACACGTGCGCTCTGTTTGTCAATAATGCAGTGCGCTTGACTGTCGGATGCAAACCAATGCAGTTCACTCGCCGATTTTTTGTTCCGCGAAAAAAGTGAGTCCGCGTTTTAGTAAAATCGACGCTACTTTTAAACCGTAAGGAGTTAGAGAGAAAGTTATACATGAAAATGGAGCGCTCGACGAGAGCTATCCAACCGTGTATCAATTGCATCGATTGGACGAACGAATCGAAATTTTTTACGCAAAAACGACCGCTGTCCACAAGAGGGCAGCACCACTGTTTTCTAAATTGCTTCAAAACGGTGCAGAATCTCAAAAAGTGTCGAATATGTCGAAGATGCTCCTACTCCATACGAATCCAACGGTGTATCATACGCATCGTTTCGACAAACGGTTAAAAAGTTTGACTCTCTACGAGATCCGAAAACCAAAAACAGAGTGACTGCGTTTTTTTTCAATTTCAAATCCTCTCAAACCGTGAGGAATTAGACAAAGTGTTCTACATATGGATGGAGCGCCTGATCGATATCTTTTCAACGGTATATCATTTGCATCATTCCGATGAACGGTTTAAGAGAAATCGCGTAAATACGCCCGCTGCAAAAGTATGTCGCCGCACCGTTTTCAAAACTGCTCTTAATCTGTGAGGAATCTGGACAAGTGATCAACATACGGAAGATGCTCCATTTGATTACGAATCCAACGGTGTATCATATGATCAATTCCGACCAACGATTAAAAAATTTAATCGAAAACGGTGCATACGGTTTTACTTTACCCGAGCAGTGTTTTGAATTCAGCTGCGGTTCTCTTTGCGATATATAAATATCTACCCGCGCCTTATCCTATCTCTCCCACGGCATCACCCCACCCAGCCTCCTTCCCCCACACTGCAACCTCCCCCCGCAACCGCCGCCCCACCTCCTTCCCCACGCTCCCGCTCCAACCCAGCGCGCCGCCGTGACCCTCCAGGTTTGCCACACCGCGGGCACTTAGATCCGTGAGCCCGCAGAATCCAGGAAGCTCTGGTAATCTTCGGCGGCCACTTCCACGCCATGCCCAACCAACGCGGCCTCCTCCAACCTGCATCCACCGTCGGCCACTCAGGCCCCGCCCTACCCCACATCGCTTCCTCGAGATCTAGATCAAGGAGGTCAAGCTGCGGTTCCCATCTACTCTGCCACCGCCGAGCCTTCCAACGCCGGCTCACTGGATCAGCCGGTTCTACAGCCGCCGGCACTCACCGGAGACGCGCCGATGACGCTCCCTCTGGTGACGCTCCGGTCACGACCGGAGTACAACCTCGACGAGCCCACCATGGCGGAGAATCTCGTGGCCATGGACCCGCCCGCCGTGGAGCCGCTCCTGGTGGTGCCACGCAGCGTCGACTCGTCCACGTATTGCTCAGGAAGGCCCTGCGCGCGAACGACCGTGTCGTGCTGCTCCTCCAAATCAGCACTGCATCGATTGTGGTTTCGTTGTTCATAGTATGCAGCATGCGGACAGCTGCTGGCCGTATCGAGTTCATTGTGCAAATCAAGAAGGAATGGTTGGTCTACTTCTCACGGCTAATCACTCTTGACCTTGTCACACATTCTGAAAGACAATTAATTTGAGTTCCCCCTCACTGTGATTTGAGCTGTGTGTTCCTTGTTTGGTTTGTACGTCAGCCATGTGGAATGTATTACATGAGCGTGGACTCACTTCATCGCCAAGCCAACAGGTAGCAGCAAGGAAGGTGAGATCCAGAAATCCTTATTATTCTTCCTCTTCGATCCAGTCATGACATGGTGTCATGGACGCATCTGTCTTTTTTATGTTTTTTCTTCTGTTTCTCTGAAGAAAAAATTATCTATTTTCTACCCAATTTGCTATGGATTTGGGATGTAATTAGTGATGTTCTAAAAAGGTAACAGTCTAGTGGATTTGGTCCTGATGAATTCACAATAATTATTTTTTACTTGTTATAGGGACAACCTGGAATCCAAAACTAGCGACGCTTCTCTATGCAGTCCGCGAAGAGCACACGTACAATTTTTCCGGCGGCAAGACGCTGCTCTGTTCTTCACCCCGAGCAGTTCTGTCTGCGCCCTGCACAAAAGAAGCACCTCGGCTTCTGATTTGAATATTGCAGTTTTTTTTAAGCATTGCTTGAAAGACTCCCTCTCTTCAACCGGCTACAGGAATAGGTGTATATATTTGCAACGAGCAGGAAGATCTCAAGACGAATGTTCACATCATGGCTAGTTGGGAGAGCAGTTCGTTTGCTGTGGTGAAGATAAGCAAAAAAAAAGAGATAATAGTGCATTGTACATTATTTCAGTCAAAAGATACACATATTGAAGTTCGTTTTATGGGATGGTTTACTTTTGTATAATTTTGTGGTTCACTTGCCCCTTGCCTTTGTGGTTTACTCTCGTCCAAAAAAAAATTTGATGAAAAAAGCATGCAGTTCGCTCACCTGTTTGATGTTGTACCGTTTTCTGTCTAAAGTAGTGCGGTGACTCGTGTAATGAATTTCACGGATACGGTTCACTTATAGCTCATTTAGGTAAATTCGTTGGGAAAAAGTAAAAAAGATCGTGTAGTTCACTTTGTTTTTGCCCCGTGGTTCACGAAAGAAACTTCAAAGTTCTGATGAGAGAATAAAAAAATGCATGCAATTCTAAAAAAAATCGTGTAGTTCACTTTGTTTTTGCCCCGTGGTTCACGTTTTCAGAAAGAAACTTCAAAGTTCTGATGAGAGAATAAAAAAACGTATGCAATTCTCTCTGTCGACAAATGCGGTGCGGTTGCCCGACCGTTGCAGTTCGCTTCAACGATTTCAGATCCACGAAATATGTGAATTTTTGTTTGCCGATAATGCACTGCGGTTGCACGTCGGATGCAATCACATGCAATTCGCTTCGTCGAGTTCGGATCCAAGAAAAATACATGCATTTCTGTTTACCGATAATGCAGTGCGGTTGCCCGTCGGATGCGGTGCGGTTAACCGGCGAATGCAGTTCACTTCGTCAATTCCGGGGTACGCGTAAAAACAGAGTTCTGCGATTTACTAAAATCGATGTTGCTCTTAAACCGTAAGGAATTAGAGGATGTGTTCTACATACAAATGGAGTGCCTCGACAATAGCTATCCAATGGTGTATCAATTGCATCAATCGGACGAATGAATCAATTTTTTTTACATGAAAACGTCCGCTGCCCACACGAGGGCAGAACACGGTTTTTTAAATTACTTCAAAACCATGAAGAATCTCGAAAAGTGTTAATTATATGAATTGTTCTCCTACTCCATACGAATCCAATGATGTATCATACGCATCGTTCCAACAATTTTTTTAAGAGAAATCGCAAAAAAAACTTCCGGTGTGAAAGTGGGCCGCCGCACCATTTTCAAAACTGCTCTTAATCCGTGTTGAATTGAAAGAAGTGTTCAACAAACAAAAGATGCTCCTTTTCCATACGAATCCAACGGTATATCATACGGTCAACTCCGACGAACGATTAAAAAGTTAGAGCGAAAATACTGTATGCGGTCCTATTTTACCCGAGCTGCAACACCTGTAAGTCAACAGTGCAGTTCTCATTAGCGTTCCGATGCAGTGCGAAAGTGTTAGCAGAATAGCTGCTAATATTAATAGAATAGACGGTATATATATATATAGGGTGGGTCTATTCTACCATTGATTATAGAATAGTATTCTATAATAATCCCTCCTTATAAGGCAACTCCTATAAAAAAAACAAATCTCACAACGTACCCACCCACCTTTCTCTCTCTCATCTGACCCGCGGCACGAACTTTCTCCCCGCACCTGCTCGGACCGGACTCTCTTCCCCCGCCGGCCTCCCTCCGCCCCGCCCCGGCCGGCCTGCCTCGCCGCGCCCCGACTCGGCCGACCTCCGCCGCGGCCCGCCCCAGCCGCTCTCCGTCGCGCCCCGCTCCGCCCGGCCGGACTCCGCCGCGGCCCGCCCAAGCCTTCCTGCGCCCGCCCGGAGCGCCTCCCGCCTGGCCTCCCTGCCCCTTGACGGGGCTCCTCCCGCCTGGCTTCCCTGCCCTCGCTGGGATGCCGCCCGCCCGACTTTCCTGCCACTCACCGGGGTGCCTCCCGCCCGGCCTCCCTGTCCCTCGCCGGGGCACCTCCTGCCCGGCCTCCCTTCCCTCGTCGAGGCCCCGCCATGCCTTGGTCAAGTGCCACCGCCGCTCCATACAGCTGCTGATGCATCAACGCCGCCTCCATGTCCCCCTGCCCGAACGCAAGGCGTGCTCCATCTTCACGTCTGACTGCAATTGGTGAAAAAACCAATCTCATCCATCATCCGATAACGAATTAGTCACTCTGCCCATCGACACAATCACACCCGCTGAACACAACAGGCCGATGAAGAGGAGCAAATTACGTATTGTACCATATTTTAGATGATATTAAATCAATTTCGGATGATTAGTAAAGTTATAGCTGCATAATGGTGGCAGTGCTAGTTTCAGTTTAGTGTGCATAATGGTGATTAATAAATCGTTGTATCTGTTGAATATTGGTGGCATCTACTGGTTCAGTAATTGTATTAAAAAGAAAAGAGAACCCTTTAGAAGATGTAGCAATTCTATTGAGTGAAAAACAATACAGTTTCATCACTTGGCTTGCGAATAAATATATAAAAATAAAACAAGAAAATAATAAAGCATGTTTCGGTAGTATAATTTTTTTTCTATTACCAAGAAGTACCATTGAAATATTCTAGGAAGTACCAATAACTAATTCTAGGCAGTACTATTTATTCATTTGAGTAGTACAAAAAATATTTTATTGTTGAGTAGTATGAAAAACATAAAAAACATAGCCTTAATAAAAATCATACATTTGGTACCTCTAGTACATGGTATTTTTTTGTCGAGTAGTACAATTGTTTCCTCTTAAGTAGTACATTCGATTCATTTATGGCGATACCGTTGATTTGTTTTGCGCAATACATACTTTGTAATTGAATAAATAAATGACATTATATACAGGAATTACAAAATGGTGACAATGTGCGGTACAATAATCATATTCCAAGAACAGAGAAGATCTCAATATGTTAATAATCATATTCCAGGAATTACGAGATGCATGTTGAGGGGAGTGCAAAGACTTTGCTTCCTAGAACAGAGAAGATCTCAATATGTTAATGGTTTAAAATCTACAAACGAATTAATATAGAGATACGAAAAAGCAGTACCATGTTCACGAAAAAAAAGTACGGTACATTAATACAACAATAGTACCAGAACTTCATCCCGGGAAGTACGAAACTCATATTCCGTATAAAATACACGATGCATATCGAGAAAGGTTGAGTTCTATCAAAAAATATGGGCAATATAATTTATTCATTTAAAGCAGTACAATTATATAATTATTATTATTGGGCAGTACAAAACTCATATTCCAGAGAACTACAATTTAATATGTGGAGGAAATTTGAGTTCTCTGGATTAAATTATGGGCACTACAATTTAATAATTTTGAGCAGTACAAGAAATTCTTTATTGTCGGGCAGTACGAAACTCATATTCGCAGAAGTACAATACTATGTTTCCTTGGAACAGGAAAAATCTCGGTATTTTGAATATTTTTCAAAAACCTCGAAGAATTGAAAAAAATGTTAAAACACGAAAAAGTTGCTAAATTTCAGTACTTTTCCAACGCCATATCATTTGCATCATTCCGAGGTTCGATGAATATCAATGATCAACTTTTAATAAAACTGAATTTTAATATTTTCAAAACTTTACTAAAACTATGCATAATTTGAAAAAACTTAAAACACGAAAATGTTTGTAAATTAAAGTAGCTTTCCAACGGTATATCATTTGCACTATTCCGAGAAGTGGTTAAAAAATTAATATCAAATTACTGTTCGTCTATTTTAAATGAATCTCGATATTTTCAAAACTGCTCAAAAATGATGTAAAATTGCAAAAACCATAATACATTAAAAATATGGGAAAATTCAATAGCTTTCTAATGCCATATCATTTGCATAATTTTGAGGTATAAAACTTATCAATAATCATCTTTTAATAAAACTGATTTTTAGTATTTTCAAAATTGTTCCAAAAATATGCAAAATTTGAAAAACATTAATACATAAAAACGTTGGGAAATTTCAGCAGCTTTCCAACTGTATATTATTTGCGCAACTCCGAGAAGTGGGTAAAAATTGCGTTCAAAACACTTTTCAATCAGCTTGTGGTAATTTCCGTTTTTTGAAATTTCATAATAAAAAATAAAAAAATGAGGAAAAACTCACAATATGAAAAAGCTGAGGATTTTCTGTAGCTTTCCAACGGTATATCATTTGCGCTATTCCGATTAACGGTTTAGAATCTACGATTGAATTACTACACACAGAAAGAAGAGCAGTACTGACTTCACGAAAAATCAGTACGGCAGTGTATTACAGAAGAAGTACGAGATCGTCATCTCGGGCAGTACGAGATTATTGCAGAATATTATTCTATCATCGATTGTAGAATAGACGACATTTATATATATATATATATACTATCTAAAAAAAGCTAACTGTTCCTCATGGTCCCTCCTCCGTGTTTTGCCAAGGTTTTCGTCAACCATGTAGGTCCCACCAATCAATCTAACACTAATTAAATCGTCCATCACATAGCACCACTTTTCTTTGTAGCATTCTTCAAACCACCTTGGATCATTGCATTAAATTGTCCAGGATTATTGCCATTCATTGTGTATGAGCACACATTCATCACTTTTCTTTCCTTTGTAGCACAATTTAAACCGCCCAGTTTTCTTTCCTTTCAATTATGCAATTAAACAAGGCATGATCTTTCCTTTCGCCCATTTAATTAAATAACCCATGATATTTTCCTACACTCATTTTACATTCCATTTATTCTAATAGCTTCCCTCTTGGCATATTACAATATTTTAAACTAATAAAATTGCATATAAAATGATGCAACGATTAGTGTTCAACTATTAGAATATTTATGTTCCGTTGCAATGCATGGGCAATTACCTATTAAAAAAAGTCATGACCGTGCCTTCGCGAGAGGCACGTCACGTGCCTCTAAAAAAGAGACACGATCATACTTAAAAAAGGGGCGAGTCGTGCTTCTAAAAAAAAGACACGCCTGTGCCTACACGGAAGGCATGAACTAGCTTCCGCAAGAGGCACGCCATGTGCCTCTAAAAAGAGGCACGATCGTGCTTTTAAAAAAAGGCACGAGTCGTGCTTATAAAGAAGAGGCACGACTGTGCCTCTTCGGAAGGCACGAATGTATTTGCGCAAGAGGCACACCGTGTGCTCCAAGAAAAGGGAAAAAGGGAACCACTAGATCGTGTCACTTGACGCGCACGTGGAACACCACTTGTCGAGCGCGGAGGGAGTGAACGCGTTCGTTGCTACGAGTACCCGTTAATTAGTGATTTCGCGTTTTCATTATTTCGTCTTATTCTAGCTATGTACTTTTTTATATCCACTACTTAAAAAATAAGGCTATTCAGTTTTTCATTATTTCTTCGTTCAATTTTTCATGCATGGCTCACCGTTTCATACTATTTTTATGTAAATAATCAATCAAGATCCGTAAGCAACTAAATAGAAATTATTATTTTTATCTTTGTTAATCCAGCAAAGCAAATCCATCATGGGTACATACATATTTTATTTATTTATTATTGCGCTAAAAATATTTAACCCCGTGACAAAGCATGGGCACATACCTAGTTAACCAAAAGAGGCATCTCCTCTCGTTGGTCTAGTTGACCCGCATCAGGATGAACCCAACCAGATCTGCAGCCTCCTAGATGGGCCCCAAAGCTTTGCGGACATAACTCCACATAAACTTGGCCGCTAGGGAGAAGAAGAAGATGTGGGTCCCAATCTCTGGGACATCACACAAGGGGCATATACCGTCACCTTGGCCATGCCTCTTCAGGACCTCCGTTCCTGACGGTAACCGCCTCTGAAGAAGCTGCCTGATGAAGTTCTTAATCTTTACATGCAGTGGGGCCTTCAAGAGGTGATCAATCCAATGTAAGGTCGGCAAGCGATAGAGGGTGCGGTAGCTCGAGGCCATCGAGTAATGCCCCAACGGGGCAAGGTGCTAGGAGAAGCTACCAGGTTGTGTCGGGAGAACAGTCGGTGGGTGGGCTAGAAGGGCCAGCCAAGCCCTCATATCCATGGGGCCAAATGTACATCGATATGAGAGAGTTCAACGTCCATTGGCCCCGATCGCGGAGACCAGAGCATCTGGGTTCAAACATATCGCTAAGATACACGAGAAATAAATGGGAAGTGGGGTACGGTCCACCCAAGGATCGAGAAAGAACATAGTGTTTTCCTGTTCCTAACCGATACTGACAGGCCCAAGTGTATCTCATGTTTAATCAACTAGATGGCCCGCCAAACCTGGGAACTGACCCTAGTATAGCAGACCAAGAATGGGTGGCCCCACAGGTATTTAACCTTGATTAGTTGGAACCATAGGCCTTCATCCCCGCGGATGATGTTCCAGGCCCACTTTAACAATAGAGCGATATTCATTCCTCGTGAGTCAACAATTCCCAGGCCACCAAGCAGCCTAGGAAAGCATATATATGGCCACTTAACCATATGATATTTCTAATGGCCATCTGCACCCGCACCCTACCAGAATAAGTGAGTCAACTCACGATCAAAGGACCATGCATGCCTTCCAGGAGGAGGAAAATCCCCATATGGTACATGTGAAGACTCGACAGGCAAGCATCAATCAAGAACGGTCTTAGTCCCCTTGGAGGTGAACTGACTGCGCCACGACTCCAAGTGCGAAGAGATCTGACCCATCACCGGGTCAAACTCCCAAACATGGAGGCAGGAGCGAGACAATGGCATCCCCAAGTAAGTAATAGGGAAGGTGGTGATACGTCCCAGGCGTATCTATAATTTCTGCTTGTTCCATGCTCTTTTAGGTGACATTGCTATGTGTTTTGCTACACTTTCATATCTTTTTACACATATTTGGACTGACCTACTAACTCAGTGCATCCAGTGCTAGTTTTTGTCTGTTGATGTCTGTAAGTTGCAGGTTTTTACCCATATTTACCGAGCTCCAAAAATTCCAAGAAAATCAGATAAAAAATCAGCGCAGAAAAAGCTTCCAGAATCACCGAAGAGGGGCCAGAGGGGGACACCCCCTCCAAGGCGGCCAGGTGGCGCGGCCCCACCCCTGGCCGTGCCACCAGGGCACCTGGGAGGTGGGGACACCCCTTGGTGCCCCCTTCAGCCTATTTTTACCCCTCGCTTCGAAAACCCTCGGAGAGGCCCCCGCACCGCGGTTTTCCTCTGTGTTCCACCGCCGCCGCGCTTCCAAGATCGGGAGCACCAGAAGACCTCTTCCCGGAACCCTACCGGAGGGAGGATTGACCTCCGGGAGCTTCTCCACCACCATGGACGCTTCTCGGATGTGTCGTGAGTAGTCCCCCTTGGACCATGGGCCCATGACCAGTAGCTATGTGATGTCTTCTCTCCAATCTTGTGCTTCAATTCTTAGCCCTTGTGAGCTGCCCTACATGATCAAGGCATCTATGTAATTCTTTCTGTTGTTTCTATGCTGAGTTTGCTGGGATCCGATGGATTATGTGATTATGTTTAGATTGTGATGAGTTATATATGTGGTTCACCTTTTACATTTCGTTCTTGAGTAATTCTTGTATGTTCTCCGTTGCTTTTTATTGCTTTGGCCAAGTAGTAGATAGTAACTCCAAGAGGGAGCGTTTATGCTTGATTGTGGGTTCATGCCCCCCGATGTCTAGCTTGAGTGACAGAAACATGAGAGTAGGGGATGAGATGTTACCACCAGGGAGAAAACAACGGTGCTTGTAACCGCGGTTGCAAGGATCGTTTACTTTACGCAAAGTTTGTTAATGCAGTTGTCTGTTGCTTTGAGTTTACACTTTGGGTGGGACTCGCAACTTAATACCAACGAGATGTTCTGGATAGATATCTCAAGGTGGATGATTAGTGAGTAGATGCAGATCGATTTCGGTCTACTTGGCGTACTGCCCATGCTTTTGAGCCTCTAACTTTCTAGCAGCATAATTAGCATTGCGGTATATTTATAATTCTGTCAATTGCCCAGCAGTAATTTGTTTACCCAGCTTAGCTATTTTATCGTCTTTTGGGAGAGATACATCACTAGTGAACATCATGGGACCCCGGTCCATATTTCCACCACTATTTACACCTCCACTTTATTTTCTGCTTTTACCTTTCGTCACAATTATGACTACTATCTACTCTTGCGTTTGATCCGTTGTAAATGACAAGGCCGGAAGGATTGACAACCCCTCTGTACTCGTTGGGAGCAAAGTTACTTGTTGTGTGTGCAGGTCCAGGTCAAGTGAGTAATTATCTTCAAACAACGCCTTTCTCGTTTGACCACCTACTTGTCGACCTTGGAGTCCTACTGGTCGAACTTAACCTTGGTATCTTCACCAAGGGAAATTTGCTGCTAATTACATCTCAACCTTCCACTTGGGGTAACCAACGAAGGGCGGGAAGTCGTTATCATCTCTCGTACCATCAATCAAATTCTTGGCGCCGCTGCTGGGGACTCCAATCTTCAAGATAGGGGAGTTGCACACTATCTTTTATCTTTGCTTTTTAGTCTTGTTAGTTTACCTTCTAGTTTTTATCTTAGTGTATTTTATCAAAAACCACAAAAAAATTACTTGCTTTGTTCTTGCTTGCTGCTGTTACTATGGATTCTACTGAAAAAACCAAGTTGTGTGACTTCATTAGTCACAACAACAATTACTTTATCAACACTCCTATTGCTCCACCTGCCACTTCAGCACCTTCTTATGAAATTAAACCTGCTTTGCTAAACCTTGTTATGAAAGATCAATTCTCCGGTGCTGGCGATGATGCTGCTTTGCACTTAAATAATGTTGTTTAGCTTTGTGATATGCAAAAGTACAAAGAAGTAGATGGTGATATTGTTAAGCTTAAGCTTGTTTTCCTTTCTCCTTGAGAGGAGGAGCTAAAGTGTGGCTTCAATCCTTGCCTAGGAATAGCATAGATTCTTGGGATAAGTGCAAGGATGCTTTTATTGGGAAGTACTACCCACCTGCTAAAATTATCCAGTTGAGATGTAACATTATGAATTTTAAACAATTGGATAATGAACACGTTGGCCAAGCTTGGGAACACATGAAATATCTTATTAAGAATTTCCCTACACATGGTTTGACTACTTGGATGGTTATCCAAACTTCCTATTGAAAGGATCGAGATAGACCTAGAGGGGGGGTGAATAGGTTATATTATAAATTTTAACACTACTTATCAATTTTAGGCAATAATGCGGAAGATAAAGATGTGCCTAACAATTGCAAGGGTGACCTATATAAGATAAGGTAAACAACAAGCACAATATAATAAAGCAAGTGAGGGATAAACTACAAGGTACCAACAAGGTAGTGCAAGTAAAAGGGAAAAGAGTAGGGAAGACAACGATGTATCTCGATGTTCACTTCCTTGGAGGGAAGCTACTCACCGTTTGGAGAGAGTGGGTGAAACCACGAAGGCACACCAACGCCACGAAGGCTCACTCTATTCCCCTTGAGATATCACCACGAAGGTGATTCCCAACCACTACCGGTTGACCTTAAAGGTGGTCACCAAACCCTCACAAACTCAACGGGGGTAATCACAATGGTCGATTCCTCTCCGAAGAACTCCTACCCGCCTAGGAGTCTCCAACGTCCAAGAGTAACAAGATCAATGGGGAAAGCTCAAGACTTGCTCAAAACGCGATTTGCTTTGGTTGAAAGATGGGGAAGGGCCGGATCTATCACGGGTTGGAAGATCCGACAAGAACTCTCAAGAATCTCTCCGGGATCTGAGATTTGGTGGAGGAGAGAGTGAGAGGGAGCACTTGTGTTCTTGGGTGAGTGTAAAGTGAAGTGGTCAACCCTCTCTAGAGGGGGAGAGGGAGTACTTATAGTCCAAAGGCCGAAATGGCCGTTGAAGCATTTGGCAGTGAAAATGTCTGACGTCCGTTAGACTTCGGACGTCCGAAAATTGAAATGTCGGACATCCGAAATATATCGGACGTCCGAAATGTTCTTGATGAATGCCAGGTAGTAGCCAGTGACACAGGTACCGGACGTCCGGCGGGGTTCGGACGTCCGACATGTCGGACGTCCGAAGGCCGTCGGAAATCCGTCCAACTTTGGGAGGCCTACTGACCATGTGGGGCATAGTGTGTAATGCGAAGTTTCGGACGTCCGACAGGTTTCGGACGTCCGATATGTCGGACGTCCGAATCACGTCGGAAGTCCGGGCATGTTTTTTGCAGGTCTACTGACCTCGGCACAAGTACTCGCGAGTGGGATGTCGGACGTCCGAAACAAGACGGACGTCCGAAATCGTGAAATGTCGGACGTCCGAAATCCGTCGGACGTCCGAAAGTTAGGACACAGTTAACTTTCAGATTTAGTATGTGGTGTGATGTTTTAAAGTGATTTGAGCAAATCTTAACCACAGCCCCACTGATCCCCTCTTAATAGTGCGGGGATCCCTATACTCAAGATAAACCGGAAACGCTTACGCTTCAACTTCGTTGGTTCTATATCCCGAGATATTGATAATATCAATGGTCCATGATCCACCGCAACAATGATCCGAGGGCTAATACCTGAGATATACTTGACAAATATTATTAGTCCCCTATATGTACATTGTCATCAACATCAAAATATGATTAAGGGAAAGATTGCACTTTCAATCTCCCCCTTTTTGGTAGTTGATGACAACATACATATAGCTCCCAAAGATATACACTTTTAGCTTTAGTGGGAGCAAGTTTTATTACGAACTCCCCCTCAATGTGTGCATAAAAGATTCTTGTCTTTAAGCAAGATGCACAAATTGAGAGAAGTCCAATCACCATGATTATGTGGCAAGATTACAACCATAAATCATATCATTTGACGCTCGCAATATATGAAGATGACAATGTGAATTGCAAGCACAAGATAACCCATATATGACCACAACATCATAAGCCAATAAGATTTATGCCAAGACACATAAGACGATATCATGCATAACACCAACCACAAGGTTCACATAAACGACATAACATGGTAGAATGATCAACAGACATATAATCATAAAGTTTTAACACACCAAACAATCTCTCGGACTCGACTCATAATCAACGCCTAAACATCATAAATAAAACTGAGTAGCATATGTCTCTCCCCCTTTGGCAACAAGTACCACAAAAGGGGCAAGACGAGCGAAGACCGACTAGTGAGTCCCACTGCCGCTAGCCCCGGGAGCATCAGGGAAGAAGTCAGCCCACTCCGGACCCGCGGGGAAGTCGAAGCCAACATCAGCCGGAGGAGCATCGGGAAGAGGCTCATCATCACTGACATTGGCCTCACCAGTGGCACGCAGACGGGCCTTCAGGGAGTTCTTGGACTGGACAAGGCGAGTGACCACGGTGTGGTTGGACTTGCAGTTGAACGAGATGGCCCTCATCATAGTAGCTTGGGCCTTGCCCAAAAACTATGAAATGCGGCGCATAGGAGCCTGCTCGGATGACTGACGGCGCATAGCACCACCAACAGTGGAGTGGACCGGGATAGGTCGAGACATCTGAACATCCGATGCGGTGAAGTACATATGCTCCGGAATGGTCCACATGGTGTGCTCGTGAGTGATCTCCAGGCGGGATGGCACAACAGACTCAATGAATGCCATGATGAAAGGAGCATGTGGGAAGTGACGGCGAACCTGCAAACTGGCCAAGCGAATCTCGTGCCAGAGGTAGTGTGGAACATCCAGACGCGGGCGAGGAGACGCCGCCATGAGACACATCAGGGAGATGGCAGTGCTGCTGCAGTGAGTCTTGTCTCCAGACTTGGGATACAAGGTCCGGAGCACACACTGATACAGAAAGTGATAGGGCTGCCGCCAAATGGAGACATCATTCGGCTTCCTCTTGCAGTCATCACCCTTGAGACCTGACTTGACAAAACAGAGGCAGTCATCGATCCCCTTCGGCTTCTCCTTGTCAACATGAATGCGGTGGCCAGAGGAGCGAAGACCAAGAGCCTTTGCGACCTGAATGAATGAGGCAGTGTATCGATGCTCACCCGTCATCCAGGTGAACTCCTGGTTCTAAAAGAGGCACGTGGCATAAAACTGAAGGATAGCAGTCTGGTTCCAATTACGTCTAAGGCCAAATATATGTGTGAGACCCATGGAATCAATAATGTCCACAACACCCGGAAAGTGGGACGAGTGAGTCCGGATGAAGGCGAGCGGAATGCACGCATGGGAGTTGGCCAGACCTTGTTTGAGAGCAACTGATGTGAAAATGTCGGCCTGAACATTGGTCTGAAACCGGTTGTCCTCACAGTCTGGAAGAGCAGAAAACTGACTCACACGCCGAAGCCTCCGGTAGTCCTCAAGCGGCATCTTGGAGTAGTCAATCATGATGCGACCAAATGAGACGACAGGGTCACAAGAGATGTGAACCCTGGCCTCAGGAGGGGCAACATCTGGGGCCGCAACATCATGAGCCCTAGATGCCGAGGAGGAGCCCCTAGGCTTGCGACGAACACCAAGCTTGACCTTGGAGGAGGGAGCAGCCCGGCGAACCACAACCTCAGGAGGATCATCGGCAACAAACTCTTCTTCAAACTCCTCATCAATCTCTTCATCACTATTAGCAGCAACTTCATCCTCAAAGTTGAGGGCATCCTCACTTGGGGTGCGGTCACTCTCAGACGAAGGCTCGGCATAGTGGGGCTGCTTCCCATGACGAGCCTGGCGACGAGGGCGGGAACGCTCATCGGAGTCCTCGGATCCACCACGAGAGAAAGAGGCACCGTCATCCTTGTGAGCGGTCCATTTCATCCGCACCATCACGAAACCCTAGATGGTGAGATGCAAAATGAGGCACAAATCCGGGCACCAACCGCAAAACGAATTGGACAGAAAGACAGATCAGGCGGAGAAGTACCCGGGGTGCGCGGATCCGGAGGAAAGAAGGCCAGAGAAGGCCGGGGCGGCCGGCGGCGACGCGGAGTGAAGGCGGCGGCGGACAGGGCTGGGACGAGGGTGGCCGAGTGGGAGATAACTGCCCCCCTCGGCCTGACGGCCAGGTTATATAGGATTGGGAATTTCGGACGTCCGTCGAGTTTCGGACGTCCGTTGTGGCGGACGTCCGAAACGCGTCGGATGTCCGATGTTGGCTGTGACCAGGTGGGCTGTGACTGGGAGCGGGCAGACCTACAGGAATTGTCGGAAATCCGACGTACTTCGGAAGCCCGACGTGTCGGACGTCCGAAAGCGGACGGAAGTCCGACATCGGAAGTGAGGTCCACTGACTAGGATACCAGAGGAGATTCGGAAGTCCGAAAAAATTTTGGACGTCCGAAGTTTGAAATAAAATTTTATTTTGGCAGGATATGACTATGATAGGGACTACAATAGTGTATATCACATATGCATAAATATATATCCAAGAAAGGCATAGACACACAGCGATGATGAAGCAAGCCTTCCATGAGAAGGGCGGTGACCGAAGTCACCATGTTTGAGTATATTGTGCTTTGACACCACGAAGATGTACCTTGGGTCCAAAGACACTACTCCATCGTTAACCGCTACACATGGTCTCACTGTAGTGAGCATGCGGATTGTTGATGTGTGAATTCATTTATGCATCACGTAGAGAGTTGAGAACACATTGATTGAGTTTCTCCCCCTACATACATGCCTACATCTAGACAAGTTACTAGCTATGTGTATGAATGAGAGCAAGATACCCCTAAGCCGTAAAGCTATAACGTTCCAAGATACCAAGTTCACCTCTTAGTTGGCAAAACCTTGCTTCATCCAATGGCTTGGTGAAGATATCGGCAAGTTGCTTGTCGGTGCCCACATGTGCAAGAACAATATCACCCTTTTGAATATGATCCCGTATGAAGTGATGACGAATGTCAATATGCTTGGTGCGAGGATGTTGACAAGGGTTGTTGGCAATCTTGATAGCACTTTCATTGTCACATAAGATGGGTATCTTCTTATAGATGAGTCCATAATCCTTCAAAGTTTGCCTCATCCATAGGATTTGAGTGGCACAACTTGCGGCGGCAACATACTCGGCTTCGGCGGTGGAGAGGGAGACGCAATTTTGCTTCTTCGAGTGCCAACTTACCAATGAGCGCCCAAGAAATTGGCATGAACCGGAGGTTGACTTCCGATCCACTTTGTCTCCGGCCCAATCCGCATCCGTGTACCCCAAGAGATCAAACTTAGCTTCCTTGGGGTACCAAAGGCCCAACAACGGAGTATGAACAAGGTATCTAAGAATGCGCTTAACCGCCAAATGATGACTCTCCATAGGAGAGGCTTGATATCTTGCACACATTCCTACGCTAAGCATAATATCCGGTCTAGATGCACAAAGGTAAAGCAACGACCCTATCATAGAACGGTAAAGAGTAGCATCAAATGGAATACCGGAAAGGTCTTGATCTAGATAACCCTTGGTTGGCATGGGTGTCTTGCATGGCTTGGCATCTTTCATACCAAACTTCACAAGCATGTCTTGAATGTACTTTGTTTGGGAGATGAAGGTTCCTTCGGCAAATTGCTCGATTTGAAAGCCAAGGAAATACTTCAAGCTCCCCATCATTGACATCTCAAAATTCTTGGTCATAGTTTTCGAGAACCACTTGCACAAAGATGGATTAGGAGAACCAAATATTATGTCATCTACATAGATTTGGCATATGAGCAACTCACCATTTGTGCTCTTGGTAAAAAGAGTGGCATCAATGATCCCCCTCACAAATCCTTCCTCGAGTAGAAACTTCCTAAGATGGTCATACCAAGCCCGAGGGGCTTGCTTAAGACCATATAATGCCTTATGAAGTTTATACACGTGGTCCTTGTGATGAGGATCAAGAAAGCCGGGTGGTTGTGCTACATATACATCCTCTTGTAGCGGACCGTTAAGAAAAGCACTCTTCACATCCATTTGAAATAATGGAAATCCATTGAATGCGGCATAAGCAAGAAACATGCGTATAGATTCAAGACGGGCAACGGGTGCAAAGGTCTCATCAAAATCCAAGCCTTCAACTTGGGAGTACCCTTGAGCCACTAACCTTGCCTTGTTGCGGATGATAGTACCATGTTCATCTTGTTTGTTCTTGAAGATCCACTTAGTTCCAATGATGTTATGATCTTGACCGGAGGGCCTCTCCACGAGAGACCACACTTCATTCCGGGTGAAACTAGTGAGCTCATATTGCATTGCAATGAGCCAATCCGCATACGCAAGGGCATGTTCAACCCTAAGTGGTTCAAGGCTAGACACAAACGAGAAGTGAGCGCAAAAGTTCATTAATTGACTACGAGTAACTATACCTTGCCCCAAACCCGTGAGAATCTTGTCCACTTCAACACGTCTTGCCACCACGGGCATGATGGATGTTGGAGTTTCAAGAGGTTCCAACCATTCCGGTTCATGATATACATTAGGTTCATCATCACTATCATCATTTTCTCCAAAGTGAATGTGGTCACGATGATCGTCTTGTGGTTCAACCGCATCATCAACATGTGGTTGTGTGGCCACATCGGGTTGTGGAGGGTCTTGTTCTTGTTCTTGGATAATGGGCTCATCATGAGCAATTGAATCTTGAGTGGTAGGAGGAGGTGCTTGTGTTGGGGGAACACTTGGCCCATCACCAACCTCATCATCTCTAGGCACTTGAGCAATGGGCACAAGATCTCCAATGCCCATAGCCAAAATATCTTGAGAGGAATCTTCATTATTACCTACATCACTTAGATCAACTTGCTCCCCATGGGAGCCGTTAAATTCATCAAACTCCACGTCACAATTTTCCACAACACACCCGGTGGATTTGTTGTAGACTCTATAGGCGTGAGAGTTTGAAGCATACCCAACAAATATACCCTCAATTGTTTTGGATTGAAACTTAGCTAACCGGTCTTTCTTATTGAGAAAGAAACACTTACAACCGAATACACGGAAGTATTTGACGTTTGGCTTGTGTCCGGTTAGAAGTTCATATGGAGTCTTCATCAATATCTTGCGAAGGAAGAGCCGGTTTGACGCATGACATGCGGTGTTGATGGCTTCGGCCCAAAAGCTATAAGGAGACTTGTACTCATCCAACATGGACCGGGCCATCTCCACAAGAGTGCGGTTCTTCCTCTCGGCTACACCATTTTGTTGAGGGGTATATGGTGCGGAATATTGGTGCTCAATCCCCTCATCACTCAAGAATTCTTCCAAGGTGTAGTTCTTGAACTCGGAGCCATTGTCACTTCTTATTGCCAAGATAGCCATGTTGTATTTTCTTTGGGCTTGCTTGGAAAAGTCGATGAAGGTGGCCTTTGTCTCGTCCTTGGACTTGAGGAAGAACACCCACGTGTATCTTGAGTAATCGTCGACAATGACAAGACCATATTTCTTTCCACCAAGACTATCCCATGATGGAGGCCCGAAGAGATCCACATGAAGGAGCTCCAAGGGCCTTGAAGTTGACACAACATTCTTGGGGGTGTGCTTTGCTTGATGTTGCTTCCCGGCTATGCATGCACTACACACACGATCTTTCTCAAAAGATACGTTCGTTAGTCCGAGGACGTGTTCACCCTTTAGGAGATCTTTTAAGTTTCTCATGCCGACATGGGCTAGCCGGCGATGCCATAGCCACCCCTTGTCGGCCTTGGCCATTAGACAAGTTGCATGGTAAGTGCTCTCTTTCGAGAAATCAACCGTATAAAGGTTGCCATCCAACTCTCCAACAAAGGCCACTTCGAGAGTATCTCTCCTAAAGACTTTCACACTTGTTAGACCAAATAGTGTATCATAACCAACGGAAGCTAATTGATGAACGGAAAGCAAATTATATTGAAGGGATTGGACAAGCATGACATTGGCAAGTGACATGTCATTAGTGATAGCCACCTTGCCCAACCCAAGTACCTTTCCCTTGGAACCACCACCAAAGACAATGCTCATATAAGGTTGTATTGCATCCATGAAATCCTTGAGCAAACGACTTTCTCCGGTCATATGATTTGTATATCCACTATCCATCACCCATTTGACTCCACCGGAGAAAGCACCCTACACACATGTTTAGGCTTTGGTTAGAGGTGCCCATTTCGCAATGGGACCTCTAAGGTTAGTAACAAGGGTCTTTGGAACCCAAATAGCATAGAAACGAAAAGCATTACGGGGTCCAATAAATTTGGCATACACATCTCCATCCTTTGCCTTACGGAGCACATAGGATGGAGGCATCTTCTCCTTTTTCTTGTTGGGAGTGGGCTTGCCCCTAGTGGCCTTCCCACTCACAACACCAACCTCATCAACCTTCTTCTTTCCCTTGTCCTTGTGCCCTTCACGAATAAAGATCACCTTTTGAGGAGTTGTTCCCTTGCTAAGGGTGACATCCTTTGTCACACTAGTACTTGGATGAAAGCCAAGTCCTTCCTTAGCAAAGGATTCCTTGTGATGACTTAGTACATCATTTAGGTTTTTCTCACCTTGGGCACAAGTCAAGAGACCCTTCTTTAGTTGAGCATGAAGAGCTAAGTTCTCCTCAATGAGAGATGCTTGATCAAGAGTAGAGTTAGTAGCACAAGCATCAACATGTACAATGGTAGGAGGAGACATCTTAGTAAGTGTTTTTATGTGAGCAAGTTTGTGAGACTCAAGATTCTTCTTAAGGGTGGTGAGTTCATCATCTTTGGTCTTGAGAGACAAGGTGAGTACCTCAACATCCTTAGAAAGAGATGTGTTTAGCTCGACAAGCTTGCTCATATCATTAGCAAGTTCCTTACAAATTTCATTAGCCTTTTTCAAGGAGGCAACATGTTTGTCATTTAAGTCATTTGATGTTTGAACAACTTTGCACAAGTTATCATTACGAGCCTCCTCAAAGTCAATCTTCCGCTCAAGGAGAGTATAGTTCTCCCTTTCCTCGGTAAGGAGGGTTTCAAGCTCATCGATGGTTGTGGTGTGCTTACCCACCACATCCATAAGCAATTGAAACATCATGAGCTTCTTGCCATTGAGGGTGCCCATCATTTTGTTCACTTTATCAAACAACACATCATTACATGCATTATTTGCATCATCTCCTTCCGCATCATGAAATTCATCATTGGGTGTTTCAGAAGAGAGCATGAAAGACTCATCATAAGGCGTTACCTTGATCTTGCCCGAAGAGGAGGGAGCATCATCAACCAACTTGGCCATGAGGCACTTGTGGGCATTGCCGGTGTAGTCGTTCATATAGTTGTAGTGAACAACATCACCATCCTTGTTGAGGACCTTCAATGTTTTTTGAGTATCTTGAGCAACTCCGGCAACACCACCGACATCATCGGGGTCGGACTCCTCTTGAGCCACCATAGCTCGCCCCAACTTCTTCTTGAACTTGTTGTTGACGGGGTTAGGTAGCTTCTTGGCAACTTCCTTCCTAGGGAAACGAGGCTTGTCTTCTCTCTTCTCATAGGGGCAAGCCTCCGCAAAGTGTCCCACCTCATCACAGTTATAGCATGGCCTTTTCTTCTTCTTTTGAAACCTTTCTTTGAACTCCCCTTTAGTGAATCTCTTAACAAAGAGAGCCATATCATCATATGAGGGGCATCCATCGGAGTCCTCATCATCTTCATACACATACTCATCTTCTTCATCATCAACATCTTCTTGGGTAAGCTTGGCCTTGAGAGCAAGGTTTGAGGATGGACCACCATATGTGGCAAGTAGTCTCTTGGACTCCTTCAGGTGTTCTTCATATTGCAAGAAAGTGGCAATCACATCATCCGGCGTCATTGTGAAGAAGTCGGGCATACGCCTCAATTCCCACACCATTGGATGTGAGTATACCATGAGAGCATTCAACATCTTGTCCACAAGGTAGAGGTTGGTGATTTGATATCCATCCTTGGACTTCTCACAAGTGAAGGAATGGACATGAGCGGCAAGAACCTTGAGACGCCTATGGAGTTGTTGGGGCGTCTCATCTTTCTTCATGTGAAGGTTGTGCAATGCATTCTTGGCGGTCTCATATCTTGTCATTTGAAGAGATCCGGTGCCGGACTTGGCGATGAGAAGAGTATCCCAAAGTTCCTTGGCATTGGTGATATGAAGAAATGGTGCTCGAGTCAACTCATCCATTCCTCTTTTCAAGAACCCAATGGCCGCAAGGTTGAGGTGTCGGTCAAACACTTCACTGGGTGTAAGGTTGTTTGGATCAACAGGATAGTAACCTTTCCCGGAGTCGATGAGGTTCCACATTGGTTCACACACGAACCTAAGATAATCTGCCATAAGACTTTTCCAATCCAAAAAGTTAGTAGTCTCGGTTAGTACCGGCGGATTGCCATTGAAATTATACTTAGGTTCCACAAGCTTGGGGGTAGGATAGTCCCATTGGTAGGGACCACCTCTTTGCAAAGGAAGTTCGGAACCGGGGTACACAAAGGCCGCTTGTGGGGGCCTTGGAGCCGCACCACTTGACGTTTGTGTCTCCGATGCCGAAGCCTTCATCTTTGCAAATTCGGCTTCCATATCCCGTTTTTGTTTTTCTAGAGCTTGTACAAGATCACTTGAAGTGAACAACTTAGGATCCTCAAGGTCAACGGAAACATTCCCCGTGGAGGGGGGAATCGTAAGTGTTGCGGATGCTATTCGTTCGGCAGTCAATCTCTCGGCTTCCAAACGAGCGGCATCCGCAGCAACTGCGATTACCTCCACCGCGTCGGCACCCGAACCTTCGGGGTTGCCGTCCTTGGTCATCTCGCTCTAGGGCGGTTAAGCCACAAGATTAGAGCACGAGGCTCTGATACCAATTGAAAGGATCGAGATAGACCTAGAGGGGGGGTGAATAGGTTATATTATAAATTTTAACACTACTTATCAATTTTAGGCAATAATGCAGAAGATAAAGATGTGCCTAACAATTGCAAGGGTGACCTATATAAGATAAGGTAAACAACAAGCACAATATAATAAAGCAAGTGAGGGATAAACTACAAGGTACCAACAAGGTAGTGCAAGTAAAAGGGAAAAGAGTAGGGATAACCGAATGACGCGAAGACAACGATGTATCCCGATGTTCACTTCCTTGGAGGGAAGCTACTCACCGTTTGGAGAGAGTGGGTGAAACCACGAAGGCACACCAACGCCACGAAGGCTCACTCTATTCCCCTTGAGATATCACCACGAAGGTGATTCCCAACCACTACCGGTTGACCTTAAAGGTGGTCACCAAACCCTCACAAACTCAACGGGGGTAATCACAATGGTCGATTCCTCTCCGAAGAACTCCTACCCTCCTAGGAGTCTCCAACCTCCAAGAGTAACAAGATCAATGGGGAAAGCTCAAGACTTGCTCAAAACGCGATTTGCTTTGGTTGAAAGATGGGGAAGGGCCAGATCTATCACGGGTTGGAAGATCCGACAAGAACTCTCAAGAATCTCTCCGGGATCTGAGATTTGGTGGAGGAGAGAGTGAGAGGGAGCACTTGTGTTCTTGGGTGAGTGTAAAGTGAAGTGGTCAACCCTCTCTAGAGGGGGAGAGGGAGTACTTATAGTCCAAAGGCCGAAATGGCCGTTGGAGCATTTGGCAGTGAAAATGTCGGACGTCCGTTAGACTTCGGACGTCCGAAAATTCAAATGTCGGACGTCCGAAATATATCAGACGTCCGAAATGTTCTTGATGAATGCCAGGTAGTAGCCAGTGACACAGGTACCGGACGTCCGGCGGGGTTCAGACGTCCGACATGTCGGACGTCCGAAGGCCGTCGGAAATCCGTCCAACTTTGGGAGGCCTACTGACCATGTGGGGCATAGTGTGTAATGCGAAGTTTCGGACGTCCGACAGGTTTCGGACGTCCGATATGTCGGACGTCCGAATCACGTCGGAAGTCCGGGCATGTTTTTTGCAGGTCTACTGACCTCGGCACAAGTACTCGCGAGTGGGATGTCGGACGTCCGAAACAAGACGGACGTCCGAAACAAGACGGACGTCCGAAATCGTGAAATGTCGGACGTCCGAAATCCATCGGATGTCCGAAAGTTAGGACACAATTAACTTTCAGATTTAGTATGTGGTGTGATGTTTTAAAGTGTTTTGAGCAAATCTTAACCACAGCCCCACTGATCCCCTCTTAATAGTGCGGGGATCCCTATACTCAAGATAAACCGGAAACGCTTACGCTTCAACTTCGTTGGTTCTATATCCCGAGATATTGATAATATCAATGGTCCATGATCCACCGCAACAATGATCCGAGGGCTAATACCTGAGATATACTTGACAAATATTATTAGTCCCCTATATGTACATTGTCATCAACATCAAAATATGATTAAGGGCAAGATTGCACTTTCACCTATGCATGATTAAACTTTACCTCGCGGAATCTGTTAGACTCGGCCGCTGGAGGAACCTTTATGTCAACTACACTTGGTGCTGCCACGAAGCTGTTGGACGAGATGATGACAAATTATTCTCAATGGCACAGCGAGAGAGCTCCAATAGGTAGGAAGGTAAACTCTGTCGAGGAGATCTCCTCTTTAAACGAAAAGGTTGACATGATCATGTCTTTACTTACCAAGCAAGCTCCTATTGATCCTCATGATGTTCCTTTAAATTGTTTGGTTGCTCAAGAAAGAGAGCAAGTTGGTGTTAACTTAATTTCCAGGAACTGTAAGTGCATCTAGTATCCCCTTTGAGGTTCTGGAGTATTTTATGACAAAACGGTTAAGGGACTGATGTTTTTGTGAGTATACACAGGAGAACAATCCCTGAAGAAGTGGTTAACCACCATTGTCGACCCCCCCCCCCCCAAATGTTGAGGAACATTGAAGAAGCCTGTGCTTTTCCTGAAGAATGCCGAGGCGCGAAATCCTGAAGAATCTGGATCCTGAGGCATCCGCCTAATGCTGAGGAAGTCACGCGCCATCCTGAGGCAACTCGCGCGGAAGAAAAAGTTGAAGCGTAGTTTTCGTTAAGACTTTTATACTTCTTGAGTCATATGAAAACACCGCACTGTTGGAGGGGTTGAGGAAAATGATTTATGTATTTCTGAGGAAGTGCTCAAATAGAAATCCCGAAGAAAACCCAGAGAAATATCCTGCAGAAGAAGTTTCAGTTCCTCGGGTGTCTGAGACATAGTTCTTCAGGACACTGAGGAATCTGTCTTCGGTTGAGGAGTCAGGAAACTATTAGTGAAGTTTTCCTGAGGAAAGAGCGAGAGAGAGAGCATTCCGACCGTGCCACATGTCGCGTGGAGAATTGCTGGAACCTGTCCAGCCAATGGTCCGAAGGGTGGGCACGATGGTCATTTCGTGCATGGGCATTTATGTCCTTTCACCTGGGGTTGCTCCGCGGCTGGTGGGTTGGCTGCTCCAAGAGAGAAACTGACACTTGTCATCTGAGAGCAACCCACCTCTTAGGAACCTGAAGAACCTAAGTGAGGAAAACCACCAGCCTGAGTAGTTGAGCATTTCTGAGGAAGTCGGTTCGAGTGATCCGAAGCTTTTTACTCTTGAAGACTGCGATCTTCCAGCCGGTGTAGGAGTCATCGTTCTGAGGAACTCAAGATGCAATTGTGACTTCCCTGAGTGAACGGAGTCTGTGAAGGTTTCGGGAGTCTACCTTGAAGACTCACCTGAGTGATTGGACGGAGTCTGAGGACTTTAGTTCAAGGAGAATAAGGGGAAGACTATGTCTTCTGAGTTCGATCTCAGCCTCTCCAACCAGATGTAGAGTTGTCACAGCAACTTGAACTGGTCTACCAAATCGGTGTCATCTGTGCCCTGGTGCTATTTCTTGAAACCTTACTCTTCTGTTTCTGCACTGATGACTTGTCCTGATGCCTTCCTCTCTAAGTTCCCTTTGTTCTGATTCCTCATGCATTGCATCTGTTACACTTCTGCACTTCTGTTAGAATTTATTTCTGTTTCAATATGATGCTATGTACTCATGTTTACATTCTGTAATGTTTCTGTGCTTCATCATTTTGTGAGTTTCCTCAATTTCGAATTGCCTCAGTCCTGAGGAAATCGAAATTCCTCGAGAAATTAAAAAATCTCCCATTCACCCCCTCTCGTCGATATACTGCGCTTTCAGGAACAACTTTAATAATAATGCTTATAGGAGTAATTTTGGTAGCAACAATCCTAGACCATTCCCATCCAGCAACTATGGGAACAACAACACTTACCCTAGCACCAAAAACTCCACTTCTGAATTAGAGAGCATGCTTAAGGACTTTATCACTTCTCAAATAGCCTTCAATAAGTGTGTAGAAGAGAAATTAGAAAAACTAGATAGCCTCTCTTTGAAGGTAGAGAATATAGCTCATGATGTAGAGATGATTAAAATTAGAACTTCTCCCCTAGAGGAAAGGAAAACTACACCCATGAATTCTATACAAGTGCAAATTAATGAGAACATTAGAATGCTAGATAAACTTCAGGATAGATGGGCTAGAGAAAAATAATAGGAAGATAGGATTAAGAGAAATCCTACACACACTTCTATTGCCACTATACAAGTTGTTGAGGATATCAAAACTTTTAGCACCCGACACATCCCTAGTCCCAAAGGACCTATTAATGGTGATGTTAATTCCTCAACTTTAGGACAAGAAGGTCCCATGAACTTAGAGACTACCAAACAAATGAGCCTAGATGACATCACCACCACTTTAATTAATGGCAATGATCTTGATTTTGATAATTGTAGTCTTTCTGAAGTTATCACTTTTCTGCAAAGAATGGCTAAATACCCCCACACTATCACACTTAACATTGCCTTCACGGGGCATATTACCAATGCTCTTATCAAAGCTACGGAGGAGAAGCTCAAGTTAGAGACTTCTATTCCTAGAAAGCTAGAAGATGGTTGGGATCCTATGGTCAAAATTAAATTGAATAATTTCTCTTGCTTTGCCTTACGTTATGTTGGAGCTAGTGCCTCCGTTATGACCAAAAGAATGTATGATATGCTAAATTTGAAACCTTTTGATACATGTTATTTTGGTGTTCATCTTGTTGATTCTTCCGTAAAGAAACCTTTAGGGAGGATTGATGATATTCTTATTGTTGTCAATGATAATTACGTTCCCGTTGATTTTCTTGTCATAGACATTGAGTGTGACCCCTCATGTACAATTATTTTGGGACGTACTTTTCTTTGCACCGTTGGTGCTATCATTGACATGAAAGAAGGGACCATTAGATTCCAATTCCCCCTCAAAAAGGGAATGAAACACTTCCCTCGAAAGAATATTAAGTTACCTTATGAGTCCGTTACACGGGCAAGTTATTCTTTTGAAGCTGATAAAACTTGTTCTTTTTTGCATCAAGCCTAGCTAAAAGGCATAAAAGAAAGCGCTTATTTGGAGGCAACCCAAAATCCAGTTTTAGTGGTCTTAATGCTTGTTACTACTGTAGCAACTTCATTGTATCTTTATCTTCAAGCTTTGTGACAAGTTTGAGGCTCCGATTGCAAGAAAGTTCAAAAGTTGTGACATGCTGCCAAGAATGATCAGAGGGGGATGGGGTGAATGATCACTTCTAAAAATTCTACGAAACTTAGAAGGAAAACACACAAACAACAAAGGACTAAGTGTTTCTCGAAGGAATAGAAGTACCGAAATACAAGCTTAAGTCGAAAATGAGGGGACGAGGGGAAACATCGAAGGCAAACAGGCAATAGACTAAATACTGGATGAAAATACGAGTAAGAAAATGAGCCTGGCACAACAATGTTTGGTGAACCAGTCCACGCACTGCAAAGCGCTACGTTTGATTGGAGGGACCGGTGATTGAACACCTAGAGCAAAAATCTCTCCGTCCTATTCTCCACTTCAACAAACTCATCGAGCTTGTCCAGTTCTTACTCGGGGTAGATGATTCAGGACATCTCCGAAACCTTTACAAACTTCCTTCAACAGCGACAATTATTCTTCGACTGCTTGACAGGAGACACCTAACCATCTAGGAGACTTGGAGATCTCTAAGATAAAAAGGCCGGCTAATATCAACCTAAGTCTCTGTGAATTTTCTCAACTCCATTTGGACTTGGGGTTGGTTTTCTCTTGAGATCTTTCTTGAATGCTCACAACTCTTCTGCCTCAGAATATTCAGTGCAGCAGCCAAACTCAAATGGCGGGTGGGTGCGGGGTATTTATAGTTGGCGATCCCGATGGTGAAATGAATGAAGTCACCCGATGCAGTCGCTTGACGCGTGTCCATAACGGTCGGATTTCAATCAATGCGCAAATTTCCTTGCGGAGCAAGAAAGATGACTTACCGAACGAGTTCTCTCTCGAATGCACAAAGTGTTATGACTTTGCCTTCGAGCTATTACTCGACTCAGTAAGATTTCTATCGGTAGGCTATCTTTTGGTTTTAAGTTGAGTAGAGGAAATTCACTTTGACTAAGATTTCAACTAGCAAACCCCTCTTGATAGTATGTTTTTTCCTACGACTCAGGAAATTAAAAGAGAAACTAGTAAAAGGCTAAGTCTTCATCCAGCTTCAGCTTTCTCCACGTTGCAATTCTTCTCGAGAGCATCTTCTTACTCGACGACATTTTTAGGGGTCGATATCCTTCAAAGGCTTCGGTATTAGACTGCAGCTTTGCTCTAATGAGTTGTACTTCGACCTTATACCATCAAACTCCATTCTTCAGGAACCTAAGCATCTGTTTATACTCGAAAACAATGTTAGTTCCTCTACTGCTTTGTCCAACGATCTCCAAAACCTTCGGGGGAAAAACTTGCTCTTACAATCTATGATAAACCAGTTCTAAGATAGGCGACATACTCCCCCTTGATGTATGCACGAAAGGTAAAAATTTCATTGAAGTGCATATTTGATAAAGATTGAGTCGAGGGAAAACACCAATATCTTAGCGAGCAAGATTGCATTCCAGAAAATATCCAATGAGTAATATGCAATCTCATCGAATAACCTGTGAACTTATGTGATAGATAAATTAGTGCAAGAAGGTTATGTATCGCAAGCATAGCAGATAGATATCTTACGATAAAGGTAGCAGTTCACAGACCTACTTAGAGTTAGTTACAACCAGATCGAATACGAATCGAATGTTTGTTGAAACTACTCAAAACTCAAGGTTCAACGACCAAATAAAAAGCCTTTAACCTCATTTGCAAATTATTTCTTCGATGCAGCACATTCTTCCCCTTTTTGTCAATAATTGAACAAAAAGTTTGTGAAGGGGTCGAAAGAATTCCTACTCGCTTGAAGGGCGACGACGTCGAGAAGTTTCCGCGTGCGATGAAGTGCGTGGCCTTGTTGAAGGAAGACGTCTGTAGGGGCGACCACCACGAGGAGTAATCTTCGTGCGGAAGGAGTGCTAATCACTAGAAGAGTAGAGCTGCGATTCCAGAGGAGTCTTGGGGCTTCGAGGAAGTGGCGAGTAAACCCTCGTGGTACAAATATCTTCTTCGTGGCTGGAGTCAGAGGAGACGACATCTAGAGTGATATGATAGTAGTCATCCACGCAGAGCACATCACTGTTCTTCGGCAACATGGGAATGTAGGAATCTGGGCAATCTACTCGATCATCATTAGTCCATTGCCTTTGCAGATGAGGAGGATATTCTTCGAATCCACAGCGCTGCAGCTGACCGAGAGAATTAAACTTCCTGAGTCCTTTCCAATCCCGGCGAAGGCATTCTCTAAGAAGTTGATTGTTGTTCATAGCAACCGCAGGTGATTGATTTCATTCCTCATATTTTGATTCTACACGAGATCTTGATCGATGTGGTGCTGAAACATCTGTTGAGTACGAAGGGAAATCTCAATATGATGAACTGGCTTGATAAACTTCGAGCGAATGTTCCTTTGAGTCATATGGGCCCTTTTGCATGTTTGCTCACTACAACAAAACTCCTCCTATAACAACGCATGCATACCAACGATGATAACATGGTGTGTTATTTAGTTGAACCACCACCACCCCTCCCCACTTAACGCTAACCTCCCCATACCCCCATCCCCACCTCTCTCCATTTGCCTGCCCCCAAGATAATCGCAACTGAGCGCACTAGAAGTCTAGAACAAAAATCTGCCAAGAGCCGGCGTGGGGTGCGGGATCCCGGCGGGTGCGATTCTCTCCCTCTACGGTCTGCGCCGCGCTGGATCCCCATCTCCATCGACCACATCATCGCCGGCTGATCCCGCTGCCATCCCCACTTTTTCTCCGTGTCGGGGACCGCACGCACCCAACTCCCATCCGTCTCGCATCAGCTAAGGTGCCGCTGTGGTCGTCCCTCCGCGCGACCGTAGATGCTGGAGCTGCCGTTTTTCCTCCGTCAGCAGCATCGACGCAAGCACCAACAGCGCCGCTGATACGTCCCAAACGTATCTATAATTTCTGCTTGTGCCGTGCATGTTTTGTGTGATATTGCTATGCTTTTGATACACTTTCATACACTTTTAAACATATTTGGACCAACCTATTAACTCAGTGCACCCCAGTGCCAGTTCATGTTTTCTGCTATTTTTTATTTCAGTTTTCCCCCGTATTAGAAGTGCTCCAAAAATTCCGGAAAACTCCAATAAAAAACCAGTGTACGTTAACCTTCCAGAGCCCCGAAGGAGAGCCAGGGGGGCACCCTATGCCTAGGCGGCCAGGGGCGCGGCCCCAACCTAGGCCGCGCAAGGGGTGCGCCTGCACTCCCTGTGTCGGGACCCGAAATTTGCGTATGTAATTCCAGTCACAACTCAATCATATGGAGAGCCGAGAGCCATACACACTTGTCTAAGCATACAAGGCCAAGTACCAGACACTCTCGAAAAGCTCGAACATGAGGGGCATCCCATCCACGCCCGGATGATCAACTGAGATGGGTCCTCATCGTCCGCTCACAAGTCTAAATGATTATGGGTGGTGAAAACCCATACTCATCGACAAGTCGCCTCAACCATATTATCGATTAAATCATAACACTTAGATAAACAGACTCCATCCCGATCTCTTAGTCGGGGTCTCGGGCGGGCTCGATCGTACAACGAAGTGTGCCACGTGACGGAGTCACGAGCAATCGCATCGCGATGCCCCAAGCTGCGCACATCTCAGGGCCACTTGGTGTAAGAAAGACCGCCGACGAGAGCACAACTAAGGTATCGAACCCCACACATGACATGCACGATATAATCATACACGCAACATGCATGCCAAGTGTATAACAGCGGGTAACACAACATTAACTCTACAAACTCATAGACTTTATTGCATCAGCTAAACTGAGCAGACATAGTAGTTGTATTACAAGAAGAGATTACATGACTGTGATCCAACATTACATCAAGCAACAACGGAAGAAAATTATGTCTTAGTAAAGACAAGGTTAACAAATGGCTTAAGAAGCCTGAAAGAAAATACAACGACCCTCCAAAGGAACCAGGCTGCTGTCTGGAACTATACAACTTAGTCGGCGTCGAGCTCGAGGTAGAGGCCACCATCAGGGTCAGTGGTCTCGTCTCTAAAACATAGAATAAGCAAACGTGAGTACAAAGTCGTACTCAGGAAGACTTACATCAGAACTATACTACTCATGCTCAGGTATCAAGGTAAAGGCAAGTGGGGTTGTAATGCAGAAAGCCTTGACTTGGCTATCCTGTACTACGACTACATAGAGTTGAGATCAGAGGCGCACACGAGTCCATCTAATCTTGATCACCACTTCAATACACCACCATGGATCCTTCCTCGACTTCCCCACGAGGAAGCAACCCATAGCACTCACACTTATCTTGCGATTTTTAGAGTATCCATTTGAGTTGTCTAATAATCAAGTAGAGATGTCCAAGTAGTCCATAACCGCGGACACGGCTATTCGAATAGTTCATTAACCCTGCAGGGGTGTACTTCTTCACATACGTAGCTACCACTTACCTCGTAGAACTCGTCACCTTCAAGCGGTGTCGGCGAGGATAGTACCACGACACTTACCTCACGACTCCAACTCTAGTCCAGGGGATCGCCTATCTGAGTATGTACCCAAATCGGGAATCCGACCGGGGTTTCCGTTCAGGACCCAGACAATGTATGGACGGTCCGACAAGCCCATCTCGACGGATGGAACTGCGCTTGCCTAAAACCGTGCTACAAAGTAACCGTGCATCTCCTCCCACTCCGGCACAAAATCAAATCGAAGAAGCAATAACCCATGCGAATCCTGGACCATAATCGGGGTGAGTTAATAGGTTGAGAGGGGTAAATGAGCCCAACATGTGGTAGTAATCTGTGTCTTGGATCACAACACAAGAACTCGGGGCCTAGGGCAGTGTAAATGAGACAACCCACTGTGTACTCCTACAAAGCCTCTCATTGTTCACCTTTGTTAGGGTGACTTCACCAACACATTACCATCATGTCGCATTGTTCTCTACCATCCCGATACGTCACCCAGATGGATCAACTTCATTGCATACAACTCTAGCATGGCATTGCATAACATGGATGAAGAGCCACATGATGAACACAAACATTATGGTATCTTCTAGGTTGTGTTTTTCTTAATACTGTGGCAACAATGATAGGTCATGCAAAGGATGGGTTCAACTAGCGGTAGAACGGTAACATGTGATCACCTATTCATGCATAAGAGAACAAGAGGGAAACTGGGTTTTTATAGATATGGTCAAAGGGGGTTTGCTTGCCTTATTGTCGAGACTCGGGGGTGCCACTCTTCGGAGAAAACAGGAACTACGTCCGGCGATGGATTTATCGAGAAGAATCAAACACCGAGACAACAACAATGTAAAAATCACATTGCAATGCACATTCAAGAAATGAATCATGGCATGGTACTAATGTGACCTATGTTCAATTTGCAACAAGTTAATTGAAGTTGATTTGAAAAAGGAATTCAAATTCAAACTCCAAATGTTGTTCAAATTATCCCAAGTTGCATTTGCTAATGTTTGGATATGGTAAACCATGTTTTCATGTGTATGATATGCCTATGATGTTCATGTGATAAGGTTGGCATTGCAAAGATTTAATTTGAAATGATTTAAACATTTATTTTGAATTATTCCAAATAACCCAGATAGCTAAATTCTACTGGTCCATCATCACAGATGTGCTTTTCATCTATGAAAATATGATATTTGGAATCCTTGCATTTTTCTGATAATTTTTCATATATTATTTATTTAATTTGGAGTTATGGTTTAAAAGTTATTCAATTTCAAAGATTTAACTATTTTCTGGAATTACTCGATTTACTGGATTAAATTTAATCAGATAAAGATTTATTGCGTCTTGCATATGTCAGCATGACGTCAGGGCATTGACTGGTCCAACTGACTAGTGGGCCCCGCTGGTCAGTGACCCAGGGGTTAATCCCCGCGGTTTAATTAGCACTGATTAATTAGGGGGCCCTAGGCCACCTGCCAGTGACCTGGGTGGTTATTAGTTGCTAATTAAGCCAGGGCCATGTCGGCACTGGCCACGGCTCAACGCCAGCGACGGCCGAGACGGCGGCGCTGCACTGGACGAAGGTGCTGAGCACCATTGGCCAAGCCAAGGGCACCGGGGTGCTCCTTGACCTCGCCCGCGTCGCCCAGAGCACACGGAGGCCACCAGGAGGCACTGGAGGCACGCCGGCGACGAGAGGCGCGGCGGCCGGAGCTTGGGCTTGGTGAAGATGGCTACCACGGCTCCAAAATTAGCGCAAGGAGAGGGGAAAGGACCGCCGGCTCACCAGGAAAGCATTGGAGGTGACGGCATGGCCAATGGTGGCGCGATGACGACGGAATCGACGACGAGGTCTTGCGGTTCCGGCGACGGCTCGATGAAAAATCCGGCGGCTTGAGGTCGAGGGGGCTTGCGATCTTCCGCTCGAAGACGAAGACGACATCGCTGTGCTCCCTGGACAAACTTGTCGGGGCTTTTGATCTTGTTGGCCGTGTGGATGCACGACCGTGCTCCGGCGAGCTCACGGGCGGAGTGGGGAACGGCGAGGGAGGATGGGAAGAGGGAACCAGAGGGAGGGGAAAGAACAGGGCGGCTTCGAGGGGCTCCTCGGCGCTGGATAGGGACGAGGGGGAGCTGCTGCGTGGCCTCGGCGGCCACGGCAGCCACGACATGCCGGGCACGCAGCTGTGTGCTCGTGCCCGGGGAGAAGACGACAACGGCGCCGTAGTGGGCCTGGGCTGGCAGGGCCGTGGGGGCTTAAGTTGGGCCTGAAGGTGAGGAGGTAAGCTGCTTTCTGTTTTTCTTTTATTTGTTTTCTGTTTCTTTTGTTTTGCCTTGAAAAAAATATCTAGGCATTTTATAAAATGCCCAAAATTTTATGTGGCCTTAAATGGCATATAGCTAACCACTCACAAGTTTTGGATATTTTTGAAATTCAAATAATTTGAATTTAAATTCAAATAGTATTTTTATTTAATTTCCAAGCCCTTTTTGGACTTTTTGAAAAATCTTAGAGCATGAAGTGGGACCCACTTCACTTTATATGTGATCATGCTCATTTATAGGGATTTTCAAAAAGTTTAGAGGATTTTTGGAAAATGATTTTTCTCTGGCCTTTTATTTAAATTCATTTTGAGGCTTTTCCAAATCCCCAATTATTAAAAAGGAAATTTAAAACATGATGCCTTATTTCTAGAAATAAAAAGCACATACCAAAACTAGGGTTGTGACAACTCGCTCCCACTCAAAAGAATCTCGTCCTGAGATTCAAGACGAAAGGTAAGAGGGAAAATCTTCATGGATGCATCTTCAAGAAGATCGAGAACCTCGCGATCAACTCATGGAATGAGATATGAAAACATCTCTTGAGTTGAGACACAAGACACACGTCAAAATGATGGAAGGAGGTAGGGGAGTTTCAATTTGGTAGACAACAGTTCCACGCTAAAGTAGATAGTGAATAGGTTTCAAAGTAGCGAGGAGTTAGTTGCCCTTGATACCATAACAAGACACCTTAGGGGAGGTGACTCAAGAATATCTCCCAAGTCAGGAAAAAAGAATAACTTTTGATACAGTGATCATAGAAGTTACTTTCACCAGAATCAGGCATACAAAAACGATCGTTGAAGGAATTCTAAAGAATGGCACACTCAAATTTGGATGGAAACTATGGTTATAGAGACAATTCGGCAAACGAGAGGCACAGTCCCATTTCATACCGAAGAATATAACCTAGTGATTGAGCATGCTTTTTATAGCTTGAGCATTCCACATTCACATGGCTTAACCAAATCTGTGCCGAAGATCTTGGTAACACTTCATACAACCATGATGAATATATGTGGGAGATGCGGATGCAAAGGAAGATAACACCTTCTCAGATTTTTTTTCTTGGTATAGCAAGATACTTGCCAACATAACTTGTCTGGATGATCGACCGAGAGACATTTAGCACTCCGCTTCTAATGTTCTCCTTGATGTTCTAGATACCACAATCATGCCTCAAAGTAGCATCGATATGGTCATCAAGTAAAGTTCGGACTTCGGAACACAAAGGATCCATAAGGAACAACTTCTAGAATAAGTCATTCAATATCCTCATGGAGGAGTGGCTATTAATGAATGACATTTGGGGATACCTTAGAGAATGGTGGCTAGGTTCATCACACAGGTAAGACAAAACAAGAAATTGGATCACTAGGTGATTCTCTTGTGGATGATCATGATTTTCTAGGAATTACAACAAGGATGTCAAAGTAACAAAGTACCCTGACACAATGGTTAGCATGGTTACTCTGGCTAAAATAATCTGAAGTGGGAGGAAAGATCTGCAAATGCATCAACACCGGATTCTAGAAATGTGATGCTGTTTAACACGAATTCCTAGAATGAATCGGACAACATAACGGCTGTACCGGGATGAAAAATGAGACAACCTGCATGAAATAGGACAGAAATTTCTCAAGAAACTCGATAGAATGATGCCACTTGGGGACAACAACACTTCTACGGCTACAGAGAAGCAATCAAGGAGATGTCCTAGTAGAGACACAGAAGAGCCTAGTCCTATCTTCCCGTAGAACAAGATGAGGGTGAATCAGAACTCAGATCGATGAGGGTAAGGAGAAAAAAGAAGTCTTACGTTGTTCCCTTATATACCCAAGTAACTATATAACTATAGAATGCTAGACTCGACATCGGCCAAGGCTTGATAATCCTACAGACAGTCCTGCTCAGATACCAAGTGTGTTGGGACCCAGAATTTGCGTATGTAATTCCAGTCACAACTCAATCATATGGAGAGCCGAGAGCCATACCCACTTGTGTAAGCAGACAAGGCCAAGTACAGACACTCTCGGAAAGCTCGAACGTGAGGGGCATCCCATCCAGGCCCGAATGATCAACTGAGATGGGTCCTCATCGTCTGCTCATAAGTCTAAATGATTATGGGTTGTGAAATCCCATACTCATCGACAAGTCGCCTCAACCATATTATCGATTGAATCATAACACTTACATAAACAGACTCCAGCCCGATCTCTTAGTCGGGGTCTCGGGCGGGCTCGATCGTACAACGAAGTGTGCCACGTGACGGAGTCACGAGCAATCGCATCGCGATGCCCCAAGCTGCGCACATCTCAAGGCCACTTGGTGTAAGAAAGACCGCCGGCGAGAGCACAACTAAGGTATCGAACCCCACACATGACATGCACGATATAATCATACACGCAGCATGCATGCCAAGTGTATAACAGCAGGTAACACAACATGAACTCTACAAACTCATAGACTTTATTGCATCTGCTAACCTGAGCAGACATAGTAGTTGTATTACAAGCAGAGATCACATGACTATGATCCAAAATTACATCAAGCAACAACGGAAGCAAATTATGTCTTAGTAAAGACAAGGTTAACAAATGGCTTAAGAATCCTGAAAGAAAATACAACGACCCTCCAAAGGAACCAGGCAGCTGTCTGGAACTATACGACTTAGTCGGCGTCGAGCTCGAGGTAGAGGCCACCATCAGGGTCAGTGGTCTCGTCTCTAAAACATAGAATAAGCAAACGTGAGTACAAAGTCGTACCCAGCAAGACTTACATCAGAACTATACTACTCATGCTCAGGTATCAAGGTAAAGGCAAGTGGGGTTGTAATGTAGAAAGCCTTGACTTGGCTATCCTGTACTACGACTACATAGAGTTGAGATCAGAGGCGCACACGAGTCCATCTAATCTTGATCACCACTTCAATACACCACCATGGATCCTTCCTCGACTTCCCCACGAGGAAGCAACCCATAGCACTCACACTTATCTTGCGATTTTTAGAGTATCCATTTGAGTTGTCTAATAATCAAGTAAAGATGTCCAAGTAGTCCATAACCGCGGACACGGCTATTCGAATAGTTCATTAACCCTGCAGGGGTGTACTTCTTCACATACGTAGCTACCACTTACCGCCTAGAACTCGTCACCTTCAAGCGGTGTCGGCGAGGATAGTACCACGACACTTACCTCACGGCTCCAACTCTAGTCCAGGGGATCGCCTATCTGAGTATGTACCCTAATCGGGAATCCGGCCGGGGTTTCCGTTCAGGACCCAGATGATGTATGGACGGTCCGACAAGCCCACCTCGACGGATGGAACTGCGCTTGCCTAAAACCATGCTACAAAGTAACCGTGCATCTCCTCCCACTCCGACACAAAATCAAATCGAAGAAGCAATAACCCATGCGAATCCTGGACCATAATCGGGGTGAGTTAATAGGTCGAGAGGGGTCAATGAGCCCATCATGTGGTAGTAATCTGTGTCTTGGATCACAACACAAGAACTCGGGGCCTAGGGCAGTGTAAATGAGACGACCCACTGTGTACTCCTACACATCCTCTCGTTGTTCACCTTTGTTAGGGTGACTTCACCAACACATTACCATCATGTCGCATTGTTCTCTACCATCCCGATACGTCACCCAGATGGATCAACTTCATTGCATACAACTCTAGCATGGCATAGAATAACATGGATGAAGGTCCACATGATGAACACAAACATTATGGTATCTTCTAGGTTGTGTTTTGCTTAATACTCTGGCAACAATGATAGGTCATGCAAAGGATGGGTTCAACTAGCGGTAGAACGGTAACATGTGATCACCTATTCATGCATAAGAGAACAAGAGGGAAACTGGGGTTTTATAGATATGATCAAAGGGGGTTTGCTTGCCTTATTGTCGAGACTCGGGGGTGCCACTCTTCGGAGAAAACAGGAACTACGTCCGGCGATGGATCTATCGAGAAGAAACAAACACCGAGACGACAACAATGTAAACATCACATTGCAATGCACATTCAAGAAATGAATCATGGCATGGTACTGATGTGACCTATGTTCAATTTGAAACAAGTTAATTGAAGTTGATTTGAAAAAGGAATTCAAATTCAAACTCCAAATGTTGTTCAAATTATCCCAAGTTGCATTTGCTAATGTTTGGATATGGTAAACCATGTTGTCATGTGTATGATATGCCTGTGATGTTCATCTGATAAGGTTGGCATTGCAAAGATTTAATTTGAAATGATTTAAACATTTATTTTGAATTATTCCAAATAACCCAAATAGCTAAATGCTACTGGTCCATCATCATAGATGTGTTTTTCATCTATGAAAATATGATATTTGGAATCCTTGCATTTTTCTGATAATTTTTCATATATTATTTATTTAATTTGGAGTTATGGTTTAAAAGTTATTCAATTTCAAATATTTAACTATTTTATGGAATTACTGGATTTGCTGGATTAAATTTAAAAATATAAAGATTTATTGCGTCATGCATATGTCAGCATGACGTCAGGGCATTGACTGGTCCAACTGACCAGTGGGGCCCGCTGGTCAGTGACCCAGGGGTTAATCCCCGCTGTTTAATTAGCACTGATTAATTAGGGGGCCCTAGGCCCACCTGTCAGTGACCTGGGTGGTTATTAGTGGCTAATTAAGCCAGGGCCATGTCGGCACTGGCCACGGCTCAACGCCGGCAATGGCCGAGACGGCGGCGCTGCACTGGACGAAGGTGCTGAGCACCATTATCCAAGCCAAGGGCACCGGGGTGCTCCTTGAGCTCGCCCGCGTCGCGCAGAGCACACGGAGGCCACCAGGAGGCACTGGAGGCACGCCGGCGACGAGAGGCGCGGCGACCGGAGCTTGGGCTCGGCAAAGATGGCTACCGCGGCTCCAAAATTAGCGCAAGGAGAGGGGAAAGGACCGCCGACTCACTAGGAAAGCATTGGAGGTGACGGCATGGTCAATGGTGGCGCGATGACGACGGAATCGACGACGAGGTCTTGCGGTTCCGGCGACGGCTCGATAAAAAATCCGGCGGCTTGAGGTCGAGGGGGCTTGTGATCTTCCGCTCGAAGACGAAGACGACATCGTTGCGCTCCCTGGACAAACTTGTCGGGGCTTTTGATCTTGTTGGCCGCGCGGATGCACGAACGTGCTCCGTCGAGCTCACGGGCGGAGCGTTGAACGGCGAGGGAGGATGGGAAGAGGGAACCAGAGGGAGGGGAAAGAACAGGGGGGCTTCGAGGGGCTCCTCGGCGCTGGATAGGGACGAGGGGGAGCTGCTGCGTGGCCTCGGCGGCCAGGGCAGCCACGGCATGCCGGGCACGCAGCTGTGTGTTCGTGCCCGGGGAGAACACGACAACGGCGCCGCGGTGGGCCTGGGATGGCTGGGCCGTGGGGGCTTAAGTTGGGCCTGAAGGTGAGGAGGTAAGCTGCTTTCTGTTTTTCTTTTATTTGTTTTCTGTTTCTTTTGTTTTGCCTTGAAAAAATATCTAGGCATTTTATAAAATGCCCAAAACTTTTATGTGGCCTTAAATGGCATATAGCTAACCACTCACAAGTTTTGGATATTTTTGAAATTCAAATAATTTGAATTTAAATTCAAATAGGATTTTTATTTAATTTCCAAGCCCTTTTTGGACTTTTTGAAAAATCTTAGAGCATGCAGTGGGACCCACTTCACTTTATATGTGATCATGCTCATTTGTAGGGATTTTCAAAAAGTTCAGAGGATTTTTGGAATTTTTTTTCTCTGGCCTTTTTTTTAAAAATTCATTTTGAGGCTTTTCTAAATCCCCAATTATTAAAAAGGAAATTTAAAACATGATGCCTTATTTCTAGAAATAAAAAGAACATATCAAAACTAGGGTTGTGACACCCTGGTGCCCCCCGACTGCCCCCCGTCGCTATATATTTGTCTCACCCCGAAACCTCCGAAGACAGAACCCTTTTTCGCTATCTCACCTCTCTTCCGCCGCCGCCACGCTTCCAAGATCGGGAGTGCCAGAAGACCTCTTCCCGGCACCCTGCCGGAGGGAGGGTTGACCTCCGGGAGCTTCTCCACCACCATGGACGCTTCCCGGATAATCCGTGAGTAGTCCACCTTGAACCATGGGTCCATGATCAGTAGCTATGTGATGTTTTCCTCCCCTCTTTGTTCTTCATGGATTAAACCTTGTGAGCTTCCCTACATGATAAAGGCACATATGTAATTTATTTTTGCTGTTGTTATGTTGAGTTTGCTGGGATCTGATGGATTATGAGACTATGTTCAAATTGTGATGAGTAATATATTTGGTTCTTCTCCTTTTATATTTGTGTTCTTGAGTAATTCTTGCATGTTCTCCATCGCTGTTTATTGCTTTGGACAAGTAGTATGTATTAACCCCAAGAGGGAGCGTTATCCTTTATTATGGGTTCATGCCCCCTGATGACTAGCTTGAGTGAGGGAAACATGAGTCTTGGGGATGTGCTATTTCCACAAGGGGGAAAACCACGATGCTTGTAACCGTGGTTGAAAGGATTGTTTACTTTACGCAAAGTTCTTTTAATGCAGTTGCCTGTTGCTTTGGGTTTACACTTTGGGTGGGGCTCGAAACTTAATACCAGCGAGATCTTCTGGATAGATATCTCAAGGTGGATGATTAGTAGTAGATGCATATGGATTTCGGTCTACATATCTTGGCGTACTGCCCATGCTTTTGAGCCTCTTCCTTTCTTTTGTAGCATAGTTAGCATTGGTTTGCACCCGTAATCCTGTCAATTGCCCATCTGTAATTTGTTTACCTTGCATAGCTCTTTTATCGTCTTTTGACAGAGAGGCATCACTAGTGAACATCATGGGACCCTGTTCCATATTTCCACTACTGTTTACACCCTCAATTTACTTTTTGGTTTTACTTTCTAGTTGCAGTTATCACTATCTTTTATCTCTCGCATTTGACCCTTTGTAAACAACAAGACCAGAGAAATTGACAACCTCTCTGTTCTCGTTGGGAGCAAAGTTATATGTTGTTGTGTGCAGGGCCACGTCAACTCGTGCTAGATTTCCAGCGCCGTTGTCACCTACTTGCTGTTGTTGGAGTCCTACTGGAGACATAAACCTTGGTATCTTCACTGAGGGAAACTTGCTGCTGTGCCGCATCTCATACCTTCCACTTTGGGTAAACAACGAGGGGCGATAAGCCATCAAAGCAATTTCTGGCACCGTTGCCGGGGACCCCAATCTTCAACATAGGGGAGTTGCACGCTATTTTTTATCTTTGCTTTTTAGTTTTGTTAGTTTACCTTTCAGTTCTTGCTTTAGTGTCCTTTTTCAAAAATTACAAAATAATTATTTACCTTGCTAGTAGTTGTCATCATGTCTGGTCCTTTTGCCTTTGTTGAGACAGAAGTGCTCACCTTTAAACAAAGAGGTGGTGAAAGTTTAAAAGATGCGTGGTATAGAATTAATGATTCTCAAAAAAGAGCCACCAAGAAGCAATCCAGTACTATCATACTTAGAAACTTTTATGTTGGGATTACTCCTTGGAAAAGGTTCATTCTATATACTGCTATCAATGGGAATTTCCTAAAAGCCCCAATTTGGTAATCTCTTAATGTTATTGAAAATCTTGTTGGAAATCTCCCTGTTGCTAGCATTCAAGAGGATATCACTCTAGTTCACATTATGAAGAAACTTGAAAATATAGAGTTAGAAATACCAAATATCAATAAGATAAATGAGTTGGATCGCAAGATTCAAGGGAATTTGAATAGACTTGATAGCTGATGCATAAAATTATCAAAACTTTGGAGACCATCAAATCCCATGATCTAGATCCTTCTAGGATAGAAAAGATTGAGGAAATTATTGACACATTAGGAACTACTTTCTCCTCAATCAAAATAAAAAAGGTAGAAACTCCCGCAAAGAAGGAACCCAAGTCCTCTTACGTCCCTAAGGTTCCTCGACCCAAAAATAACCACCTTGTTGACAAAGGAGTTGAAACTGTGAAAACTTTGGAAGAAATACCTCTCTTAGATAGTTTTATAAATGAAACTCCAATTGATTTTCCGCCTTTTGATTTTATCCGTAGAAGTATCTTCATTAGGACTTTATTTGAAATACCTCTTAAAACTAGTTGCACAATTGAAGAGGTTTTCATGATCTTGATGATGGTTCAATTGATACAACTTGATTCTTCTTTTTGCTTATTGCCTAACTTAAAGGCGTAAAATTAAGCGCTTATTGGGAGGCAACCCAAGATGTTTTTCCTTCTGTTTTTAGTGGTCTTGATGATTTTTACTACTGTAGCAAAATCATTGTATATTTATTTTCAAGCTTTGTGCCAAGTTTAGCCGCCGATTGCAAGAAGGTTCAAAAGTTGTGACATGCTGTCTAGAAAACAGATTATGTCCCTGGACGGAAAAATTCACGATAAATCACCACATCATCTTTTGGATCTGAATTGTTTTGATGGCATGCTCTATACAATTAGCTTTCAGGCGTCTGTTCTAAGTTTTTTGATTTGAGTTGCAGAAGTACCCCAAAAAAATTATTTTTTACCTGCTTGTATGTTTTTCACAGATTCTGCCACGTTTCGCCTTTCCTCAGTTTTCGAAGTCTTGCGCTAGCTTTTTCTTTGCAAAAACTTTTTGGCGGTCTTGAGAAACAATATCTCTTCAAGAAAATATTTATTTCCAGTAGAGGCAAATTGGTTTATTGTGGGTACTAACCTCTCTAATCAGCTTATGATGAGTTGTGTATGAAGGGAGTTTTCAAGTGTGCGAGGGAAGATGATGAAAGAAGATCCGGGAGTTTCAAACGCTCAAGCTTGGGGATGCCCCCATGCATCCCCAATAAATATTCAAGGAGACTCAAGCGCCTAAGATTGGGGATGCCCCCCGTGCATCCCCTTCTCCATCAACAATCATCAGTTCGTCCTTCGTCTCACTATATTTTTATCACTTCATGCGTTATGTGCTATGCTTGGAGCGTGTCGCTCTCAGGTTTTATTTTTAGTTTTATTTAGCTTTGCTTGCTGTTCATAACAAGTTAGACCCCATCTTACTTTGTGTGGGAGAGAAACACGCTCCACTCCAATCTAGAACACATCGTAGGATTTTGCATGCCTATCTTTTTGCCGTTGTGTGTTCTTTATCTTTTTGTAGCTACTGCCATGTTTAGTTTTAGTTTGTCTTTAGCAAGAGCCTCGGATTTTGTTTAGTTTGGTGCTGGAAATCCCTTTAGTTTTCATGTTTATCTTGTTAAGAGAGTTGGTTGTTGCACTGAGTTGTGTCTTGTCTTGAAAGTAGGTAATCGAGGTTGCTATTTAATTTTTGTGGTAACTTGCAATAGTTTTGAGGTATTGATGTGAGTAATGTTTGAACTGTTGGTGTCAAGAGCTCTAGCCTATTAGTGATACGTGTCGTATTTTGGGCAATCCGTGCGTATTTTTAAAACCTACAAAACTAGTTGAGAACTCTAGCTACTAGATGGATCGCTAATCTTTGGAGGGATCAGATATTAGAGTACACTCACGTACCATGAGTCGAGGATGCACAAGGATAACCAAACCCCCATACACTCCTCCTTGGGGTACTTATCTCTTTGTGAACCTCCTTATTAGATTGAGATTTACCGATAATAAGTGCATGAGTTCTTCGGACTAATGTAAGTATTGAAAGTTCACACTTCCACCTCCTCATATTTGCTAGCCTCTTCCGTGCCGTGCATTGCCTTCTTCTCACTCCGAGAGTTGGCGTCCACCTTCGCCGGTACACCCAAACCCTTGGAATGATACGGTCTGTCATCATAAACCTCCTTATATCTTTCCTCAAAACAGCCACCATACCTACCTATCAAGGCATTTCCATTCTCATGACTTGATCGTCATGTCATACATGTTCCTGCTACACTGGCAGAGGCATACATTTGCATACATCATGATAGCTTCTTCTTTATGCTAAGTACTTTTGTAAAGTGTGAAAGATCTCCTACACTCTTTGTAAAATAGAGTGTTGCCCTTAAGTGAGGTAAAGATCCCAAATAGGACAAATTAAAAGATCCCAAAGAGGACAAATGAGAGATAAATACAAAGAGCCATTGAGGCCACCAAAAAAATACAAAAAATAGAAAAGAGAGAGAAAGAAAATAACAAGAGAGAAGGGGGCAACACTACTATTCCTCTTGAGAGATCCACACTCGTACTCCCTCTTATACCTTGTGCTCCATAGAGATGATCATACATACATATAGCTATGTGGGGACCTTCACACTACAGAACTTGGCTTGTATATTCCAATGATGAGCCTCCTCAAATGAGCTCTAGGTCTTCTTGAGCAAGCAATTTGAATGCACCCCCACTAGTTCCATTGGAGAGCTTTCCTTAGCTCATATGTGCATCCGTTGCGTGGAAATCCCTACTCCTCACATCATATCTATCATTTGGCTTTCCCTTGCCTATGATTGTCCTCATTGATGTGAGCCTTTCACACCTTTTTGTCTTCCTCCTCCACCATCTCTCTCTCTTTGCCATCCTAAGTGACAATTTTCGTGCTTACGCTCATCCATTGCATGAGTGCTCAAAATATCGAAAGGGAGTGGATAAATTTGGATTGTACCTGGCTAGATGTATGGGGACGGGTCAAGATAAGATTCCAAAGAAAACTAAGTGTGAAACTTTAGTAGATTGAGTTCTCAACAAAATAAATATTTTTCTCTCTCATATTCCCATCTCTCGCTTCTTGCACGCAAACACCATTTGGAGACATTTGAGTCACGGACAGCGAGAGCTCTTGCAACTTTATGTTCTTATGATGCTTGTTTCAATGCTAATACAGACTCTTGCCTGTTATGACTTCAATTGAATTACATGCCTTGATTGCCTTACTTAAAAGTTGTTATATGGTTGGTAGCATGTCACCACAAAAATTATGCTTGTTATCATTTACCTACTTGAGGACGAGTAGGAATTAAGCTTGGGGATGTTGATACGTCCAAAACGTATCTATAATTTCTGCTTGCTCCATGCATGTTTTGTGTGATATTTCTATGCTTTTGATACACTTTCATACACTTTTAATCATATTTGGACTAAGATATTAACTCAGTGCACCCCAGTGCCAGGTCCTGTTTTCCGCTGTCTTTCTATTTCAGGTTTCCCCCGTATTAAAAGTGCTCCAAAAATTCCGGAAAAATCCCAAAACATCAGCGTACGGGAACCTTCCAAAGCCCCAAAGTAGAGCCCGGGGGGGGGGGCATCCTGTGCCTAGGAGCCAGGGCGCGAACCCACCCTAGGCCGCGCCAGGGGGGCGCCTGCATTCCCTGGTGGCCCTCGGCTTCCCCCTTCGCCTATATATTTGTCTCGCCCCGAAACCTCCGAAGATAGAACTCCTTTTCGCGATCTCGCCTCTGTTCCGCCGTCGCCGCGCTGATACGTCCCAAACATATCTAGTTTTCTAAACACTTTTGCTATTTTTTTGCCCTCATTCTTGCATGATTTGGATGAAACTAACCCGGACTAACGCTGTTTTCAGCAGAGCTGCCTGTATGGTTTTATTGTGCGCATGAAAATGGATTTTTGGACGTCTCAAAAAATTCCCAGAAAAATATCAGAAAATCCACGCACCCGAAGGAGCCCGAAGCCAGAAGTGGGGCCAGAGGGCAGTCAAGGGGGCCCCAGGCGCCCCCTGGCGCTGCCAGGGGTGGGGCCGTGCCCTCTGGCCGCCTGGGAGCCTCCCCCCTCCTCTGGTGCCCTATCGAAGCCCCTATTTATTCCCGTGACGAAGAAATCCCGAAACAGAAGTCGTTTTTCCAATCCATGTCGCGGAGCCGCCGCCACCCTCTGTTCTTCTCCGGGAGGGCTAATCTGGAGTCTCTTTTGGCCTCCGGTGAGGGGATATCGTCGCCATCGTCATCATCATCACCACTCCATCCTCCCTCCATGACTTCTCCATCCATGTGTGAGTAATTCCTTGCTGTAGGCAAAGGGGATGGTAGGGATTGGATGAGTTAGATCATGTAATAGTTTATCAGATTGTTGGGGGCATGTTGCCTATCATCTAGATTGTTGTTTATCATCTTTGCTTCAACTTGCTGCTCTTAATGCTTGTCACTTTGGGCCCGAGTGCCATGATTTCAGATCTGAACCCTATGTGTTTGCACGAATATATTTGTGTTCTTGATCCTCTCTATGAGTTGTATGCACCTGTTATAGTCTGGAACCGGCGATCCCAAAGGTGACAGCTTGGGACACCAAAGGGGATGGACTATAATTTGAGGATTCCATGTATCCATTGATTGTTAATGCTTTGTTCTGGTGCTCTTTGACAGGAGCACCTTAATCTCCATAAGTTCCTTTTGGCCCCATTCGTAGCGGGATGGTAGGACAAAAGATGTTGTGCAAGTTCTTATTGCAAGCACGTACAACTACCTATGCGGTACATGCCTGATGTTTGATTTATGCCTAGATGATTATTGCTTTTCTGTGTGCCTTGCCCCAAGTTAAATACATGATGTGACTTATCCATGCAGCGCCCAACCATCCATCTCCCTAGCCTACAGTGTTTTTAATTCTGCTGGTTACTAGTTGTTTACTTTTGTTGTTTTACTATTACTGTTTCACCACCACTATTTCCGTTGCTATCATCACTTCCATATCGCAGTTACTATTAATATCTTGTTGCAAGTAAGTGTATCGCAGGTGCGGTGGAATTGACAACTCCGCTGTTAAAGCTTGTGGATATTATTTGGCTCCCCTTGAGTCGAATCTATAAATTGGGTTATTCTTACCCGCGAAGACTATCTTGATCCCCTGCAGTTGTGGGTTATCAAGCCTGTTTTCTGGCGCCGTTGCCGGGGAGCATAGATTTATTCACAAGTCTACTTGAAGTATTTTACCTGCTGCAATTTATCCGCTATGGGTAAGAAAGAAGACCCCAAGGTCCCGATCTTACCACCTCGTACAAGAAAAGGTATTGTTCTGAACACTAGTGCTACACTTGATTCACCTTTAGTTATGAGTAAGTTTTCTTCACCTCCACCACATGATGCTTCTACTGAATCTGTTACTATGTCCGATACTTTTGATGATGCTTCTACGACTCTTGATGATATTGGTTCACTTAGTCACGCTCTTGAGAAACATATCGCTGCTGCAAAAAAAAATCTGGAATTGAAATTCCTGATACTTGCTATCCTTTTGATGGAACTTACACTTATCCCGATTTGAGTAAACTCAAGGAGAGACTCCTTGATGATGATTATATTATACTTGATGATGATTTATGCAGGTAGCTAACAGAGTTTGTCGACTCTGACCCTGATGCTATTAAGAAGCTTCTCGAAAAACACTCCCTGAAGAACAAGACCGTTCCTGATCCTAAATTTGCTACATCTCCTATATGCATCAATGATCCTTATAATTTCTCTGTTGATCTTTCACTTATATCTATGGTTGAATCTGACCCCTTTTATGGCAGAGAAAATGATGATGCTATTGCACACCTGACCAAACTCACTGAGTTAGGTGGCTTGTTTACTACAGATGAGAAGATACAGAACTTCTATGTTACTAAGCTTCTTCCCTTATATTTGAAGGAAGGTGCTAAAGCGTGGTATGATGCACTACCATGTGGTTCCATTAGGAGTCCTCAAGACTTATCTCACTCTTTTGTCGATAAGTATTTTCCTTCTCATATGCAACATGCTGCTTTACGAAGAATTTATAAATTTAAACAGTTGCAGGATGAGAACCTCCCTAAAGCTTGGGGGAGGTATTGCAGTCTAATCCAGGATAGACCGGGGCATGGAGTCCCTATGAATTAATTGATATATTTTATGCTGGTCTAACTGATGAGTCTAGATCCTATTTGGACAGTTGTGCTAGGTGTGTTTTCAGGAAAAGAACGCCGGACGATGCAGAAGAATTAATGGGCAAGATTGGCAAGAACCAATAAGATTGGTCCGTCCCTGAACCACCTCCACAATCGAAAAAGGGGCATGCTCGTCCTAAGCCCCGAAGATATGCAAGAAGCAAAGAATTCTATTAAAGAGAAGGGTATTACAACTAAAGACGTGAAGAATCTACCCCCTATTGAGAAGCTGTGTGAGCCTACCACTCACCCTCCTATGGTAGAGGTACACTCTCTTTTAGATTTCAATGCAAGTGACATTCCTCATGGTAAGCCTCCTGATCAATGTTTAGATGAGCTTGATAATTTTATTATGAAGAAAAATCACTTTAATGAGAGGATACAAAGCCAGTTCCATGATAATTCTCTTGCTATCAAAAGCTTGCTTGATGTTCTAGGTAGAACAGTTAATGATGTTAAATGTCTTGTGAAGCATTTTCATATGGTTCAAACTCAGCTTGATCAAATTTCTAATGTGAAAAAATATTTGCTTGCTAATAATGCCAAACAGGATATACAGGCCTTCGGGATTAAAACCCGAGGAGGAACTAGCACTCAAGATCCTCTCTATCCGGAGGGACATCCGAAGAGAATCGAGCAAGATTCTCAAATACAGGAGGAAGAAATTGTTAACTCTCCGAAGAAGAAGAAGAAGCACAAAGAAGCTGACAATTCCAATGATCCAAATAGTATATCTACCTCCGATGCTGAGACTGAAGACGGTGCTGAGCCTGAAAAGGATATTGAAAAGAATGATCCACCCGAAGTTCGAGAAGAAGAAGCACCCGATAAACGCAAGAAATACACTAGAGAAGACTTCATCGCAAGAAGACATGGGAAGGAACGAGAACCATGGGTACAGAAACCCATGTCCTTTCCAGGTAAGTCTCTCAAAACTAAAGAAGAAGAGCATTACAATAAGTTTTGTGAGTGGATGAAACCTCTTTTTCTTCAAATTCCTTTGACTGATGCTATTAAGTTACCTCCTTATTTGAAATATATGAAAGATATTGTTACTAATAAAAGAAAAGTTCCTAATGAAGAAATATCTACTATGCTTGCTAACTACTCTTTTAGTGGCAAGATTCCTAAGAATCTTGGTGATCCAGGTATACCCACCATTCCTTGCTCCATAAATAATAATTATGTCAAAACTGTTTTATGTGACCTTGGAGCAGGAGTGAGTGTTATGCCCTTTTCTCTTTACAAGAGATTATGTTTAGAAAAACTAATCCCTACAGATATCTCTCTTCAGATGGCTGACAAGTCAACAACTGTTCCCATAGGTATTTGTGAGGATGTTCCCGTTGAAGTTGCTAATTGCTTAATCCTTACTGATTTTGTTGTGCTTGACATGCCCGAGGATGGGAGCATGTCTATTATTCTTGGTAGACCTTTTCTTAACACCGCATGTGCTATTATTGATTGCAATAAAGGAAAGGTTACTTTCAATGTGAATGATAAAGAACACACGATGTATTTTCCGAAGAAGATTGACAAGAGGCATGGCCTCAACTCTATAGAGAATATCGAGACCGTGAAGATTGGTGATTGGGATTGTCCTCTACATGCGCACCACAAATACAAAACCATTATGGTGGGGACAATATCCATTAAAGTAAAGGTACCATGAATGCTTCATAGTAAGTGAATTTTGTTGCTCTATGTATTGCTAGTTTGGTAGTAGGACTTGATCAACCTTTCTATTAAATGAGTTTTATATGAGTAAAAAGTAGAGGTTGTTATGTTTGCATTTATTTTAGATTTTATTCACCTTGCTGTACCAAGTTTATATGTTTTTGAAACTTCGCAACTCTAATTACTGCTTCAAGTTTTCGGAAAGTTTCGCAACTTTTTTTGAACTTCGAATTTTTTTCAACAGTGAAGTTGTCAGAAAAATTCCAGAAAAATTATATTAAAAATTTCCATACCGGGAGTGACCCAGAGGCACCTGGGGCTGACCAGGGGGGCCACCAGTGGCCCAGGCGGCCAGCTGGCGCGGCTTGGCCCCTGGCCGCGCCCACAAGGCGCCTGGGGCCCACAGGCCCCACCTCCAGGTATGTCTTCTTCCTCCTCCTTCCCCTCTCTCCAAAAACACGAGTTCTGCTCCAGTTCTTGTGGTTTTGCTGTTCTTGGAGGCGATTTTCGATCTCTCTCTACAACCCAACGTTCGAGCTGAGATTTTGAGCAAATACTCCCTGCTATGTAACTCCTTCACCCCTCCAATTAGATATTTGATTGGTGGCCTCATTTGTGAGTATTTAGTAACTCTTGGTGCTGTTCATATGAGCTTTCATGCTTGTGTATAAATTTATTTTCCAAGTTTTGATGCAAGTTTATGCCTTAGGTAAGTGAGTAGAGTAGTTTGCCTCAACTCACTTTGTTTAAATCCTTGTTTTTGTGAATTGTCAAAATTTTCAGAAATGAGTTTCTTTGGAAAAGCAAAGGGGTGGCTTGGGAAGAAGAAGCCCGAGCGCTCCGATCGAGTCACTAGAGCTGCAGCTTCACCCTCAACAGTTAGGGTGAGCTACAATGAAGATCATGTGCCCCTTGAGTTGTTGGAAGACACAAATCCAGCATGCGCAATGATGTATCCATGTGATGATTTTCTTACAGCTGCAGGAATTAAGGAGGAATTTTATGGCCTTTGTGCCAATGAAGGTTTGACACGGCTAGATTTATGCCGTGTGGTACAATACAAAAAGCTTACCTCCTACTTTGTTAGCAGTTTTTGTTATAACCATGATTGTGGAACCATTGAGTTTAAACTTTATAATGATCTCATAACCATGTATCTGGCACAGTTTTGTGATATAATAGGTGTGCCGAACGTTGGTCAGACAACGAAGATGACCATGCAACCTTCCGGGTTGAGGACCCTCTTCAAGTCCCTTTGCTGTCAGGAGGAGACCGACATTCGGCGTACGAAGATTTCCAGCATTCAGTTTCCACACCTCAGGTATTTTGCGTATTTTGTTGCTAGAGGGGTGTTAGCTCGTGACAACACGAGCAATGGTTCTACACCAGATTTTGCTATTTATGCAAATGCCCTCTCTGATAAGAATGAGTATAATGTGGGTGCCTTGATTGCTCGACGCCTTGTTACGAGCAGTAACAAAGACGATTTATATGGTGGCGTTTACGCCACACTTATCCTTGAGTCTCTTGAGCGCACCCCGCATCCTGATGATGTTCCCTTTTCATACGCGAGTCTCGATCTTGCGGCTATGAAGAGACACAAGTTTGTTACCATGACTTCCCATTTTGGTAACCTTGATTATATTTTGAGGTTTGAAAGGACCATTACTCGTGAGATCCGTCTACCTGCACCACTTTTTTTTGATAGCACTCGTACGAATGGATGGTCCTTCAACGAGGTTCAGTTCGATGAGTTCATGGTTCATTACCAGCCGCATAACCCCATGGAGGGGGTTGTGCCCGATGAGGAGGAGCATGGTGAGTTCCCACCTTTCCAGGGAGATACCTTCACCGAGCATGGCGAGGGATCTTCTTCCGCTAGGAGCGCAGGGCCTTACTCATGGGAGGACCCGAGGACTTCGGTGTACGCACCGGAGGGCTCATACGACTCCTGGGCTCACCATTACCCCGGAGTAGGAGGCTCCTGGGGGCAGTAGGTGTTACCAACTTAGGCCAAAAGCCTAAGCTTGGGGGAGTATGTGCCCTTCTTACCTTTCCATTGTTTTATCCGTTTTTTATTCGCTTTGATCTTTTCGGAGTTTTTGCCCATTCTTCTTTGTTCTTTTATTTTGCAAAAACAACAAAAAGTTTTCTCTTTTCTCTTTTCGTTCGTTAAAGCTTTGAAAAAACCAAAAATATTTTATTTTCTCTCTTTAGTTTGCTTTGTTGCAGAGTTCAGCTCGCGTCCGTGATGGAATTTGCACTTGATTATATTTTCCTACGTTCAACCGTGCAAGTGACAAGGCAGTAATAACGAAGATCGACGGAAGGGAAGCAACAAGGAAAATCGGTATGAACTTTTCTTGTTTCTACTTTTGTACATATGCTTGTACTTATGATCTAGAGACCAGCTTGTAGCGACATAGTGCTATGTTTACAATGCTTTCCTAGTGGTTCATGCTTTCCTTGTGGCTAATCTCAACTAGCTAGAATACATAATGTGTTGTTGAAATGATTTACATGCATTGCATTGTTCATGGTTTGGCATACTGAAGTGGTATTTCCCTTTGGAGAATTCTTGGATTGACTTGGCACATGCTTACACATGTTTATGACTGAAAAGTCTACTATGCCTTGATGATGTGTGAAATTCAGAATAGTTGTATCATTTTCATGCTCAATTCAATGTTACTTTGTCGGTCTGCATGATTATGACTGTTATTGCTCTCTAGTTGGTCGCTTCCCATGCTTTTTCTAGCCTTCGCTCGCACTAAGAGGATTTCTGCTTGTGCATCCAAAATCCTTGAAACCAGTTTTTCCATATGAGTCCACCATACCTTCCTATGTGGTATTTACCGGCCATCCTAACGAAGACTTTCTTGTACCATCTCGAAATTATTCAAAAGCACTTCTGTGTTGTGCCTCTGTTTTAGCTCATGAGGAAGTAGTAGGTAATTCATGACCGTCTTATGTTATACATGTTTTATTCCGGGATTGCATGCCTAATCTGCAAACCCCTAATACGAGGAGGGACTGGCATGAGTGCGCCAAACTCACAAAAGATAATCACAACCAACAAACCGTCCTTCATGCTTTGTCTATGAGAAATCAGAAAACTTTGGCAGTGATAAACAAAGGATAAGGGGGTGTGATCGTCTCCATCTTGGGAGACGTTCCTCGAAACATGTCTAGCGTAAGAGGTGATTGAGTTGTCTACTAGAATTCGTTGATGAAGCATGCACCTCCCAAAACACTTTTTATCTCTGTTTTCAAAACTAAGAGCTCTGGTACATGTTTAGTCTTTGCTTCCAACCACGGGTTTTCAACTTTTCCATCAAACTCCACGGTTCGAGAGTCTCCACCTTCTTTCTTCAAAGCACCAACTAGGAGAGCATAATCGTCATTCTGAGTGTAATGTGCATTGTCCCAAAGTATTACATTGTCTTCTGCATGATTGTGATATTATTTATTCTGAAGCTCTTAGTTCTAGTCTCCTTTAAAACTCCAAAGGAGTTTCTGCATTTATTTTTTGCTTCACTCATGGAGGCTAGCGAAATACCACTCTAGTATGTTCAAGCTTTGTGCATTGTAATCCTGTCTTGATTTTCAGTAGCATATTATTTACTTTTAGTTGTTTGTGATTGATCACTTGAAAGAAGGATTGCTTCATGCATTGTCCTCATAGCATTGTTTTGATACTTGCTAAATTATTTTCATAATGCATGCTTATATACATCTATTGAAGCAAAAGAGTTCGTCAAAGTTTTCTTTGTCGCGTTCAGTTCGCTGTACTGAATTGCTTGAGGACAAGCAATATGATAAGCTTGGGGGAGTTGATACGTCCCAAACGTATCTAGTTTTCCGAACACTTTTGCTATTGTTTTTCCCTCATTCTTGCATGATTTGGATGAAACTAACCCGGACTAACGCTGTTTTCAGCAGAGCTTCCTGTATGGTTTTATTGTGCGCAGGAAAATGGAATTTTGGACGTCTCAGAAAATTCCCAGAAAAATATCAGAAAATCCACGCACCTGAAGGAGCCCGAAGCTAGAAGTGGGGCCAGAGGGCAGCCAAGGGGGCCCCACGCGCTCCCCTGGCGCGGCCAGGGGTGGGGCCGTGCCCTCTGGCCGCCTGGGAGCCTCCCCCTCCTCTGGTTCCCTACTGAGGCCCCTATTTATTCCCGTGACGGAGAAATTCTGAAACAGAAGTCGTTTTTCCAATCTACGTCGCGGAGCCGCTGCCACCCTCTGTTCTTCTCCGGGAGGGATAATCTGGAGGCTGTTTTGACCTCCGGTGAGGGGAGATCGTCGCCATCGTCATCATCATCACCACTCCATCCTCCATGACTTCTCCATCCATGTGTGAGTAATTCCCTACTGCAGTCATAGGGGATGGTAGGGATTGGATGAGTTAGATCATGTAATAGTTTATCAGATTGTTGGGGGCATGTTGCCTATCATCTAGATTGTTGTTTATCATCTTTGCTTCAACTTGTTGCTCTTAATGCTTGTCACTTTGGGCCCGAGTTCCATGATTTCAGATCTGAACCCTATGTGTTTGCATGAATATATTTGTGTTCTTGATCCTATCTATGAGTTGTATGCACCTTTCATAGTCCGGAACCAGCGATCCCAAAGGTGACAGCTTGGGACACCAAAGGGGATGGACTATAATTTGAGGATTCCATGTATCCATTGATTGTTAATGCTTTGTTCCGGTGCTCTTTGACAGGAGCACCTTAATCTCCATAAGTTCCTTTTGGCCCCGTTCGTAGCGGGATGGTAGGACAAAAGATGTTGTGCAAGTTCTTATCGCAAGCACGTACAACTACCTATGAGGTACATGCCTGATTGTTTGATTTATGGCTAGATGATTATTTCTTTTCTGTGTGCCTTGCCCCAAGTTAAATACATGATGTGACTTATCCATGCAGCGCCCAACCATCCATCTCCCTAGCCTATAGTGTTTTTAATTCTGCTGGTTACTAGTTGTTTACTTTTGTTGTTTTACTATTACTGTTTCACCACCACTATTTCCGTTGCTATCATCACTTCCATATCGCAGTTACTATTAATATCTTGTTGCAAGTAAGTGTATCTCAGGTGCGGTGGAATTGACAACTCCACTGTTAAAGCTTGTGGATATTCTTTGGCTCCCCTTGAGTCGAATCTATAAATTGAGTTATTCTTACCCGCGAATACTATCTCGATCCCCTGAATTTGTGGGTTATCACACGCTTCCAAGATCGGGAGTGCTAGAAGACCTCTTCCCGGCACCCTCCCGAAGGGAGGGTTCACCTCCGGGAGCTTCTCCACCACCATGGACGCTTCTCGGATGATCCGTGAGTAGTCCACCCTGGACCGTGGGTCCATGATCAGTAGATATGTGATGTTGATGACCTTCAATGTAGAGGGATCTATTGCAGTGTTTTCAATAAGTAAGAGTGTCAAACCCAACGAGGAGCATAAGGTAGTAGCAAGTGACTTTGGTAAGGAGATAACTGCAAGCACTGAAGGATAACTTTTTAGGGGTTTTCTTGGTATAAGCGACAGGAAAGTAAAGACGAGCAAAGTAAAATATACTGGATAGTAAAGAGTGGCCCAATCCTTTCTGAGCAAAGGAGAGGCCTAGCAACTGAACTTATAAAAGCTAAAGTGTTCTTGAGGACACACGGGAGAGGTAGTCATGTGCTTTCGCCATATTCCGTATCGGTACTATGTGATGTGTTGATAAGTGTTTGGTGGGTGGATCTATGCTAGTGCATCCTCTAGACTAAGATGAATGCACTCTTATTATTAAACACCTTGCAAGAATCCGCAAATACAAGATAGTAATTAAGGCAAAAGCCTAACCATAGCAATACGATCGGTGATCCATTGTTCCCTTGTGCAAAAGCGTGCAAACAGGGGTTTAGGTTTCTGTCACTCCGGCAACCCACCGTAAGCGTTCTTTATACACAATGCATTCCCCTAGGTCCTTGATAAGGCGAAGTGTTGAGTGATCGACTCACACAACACCACTAGGAAAATAACAACGCAACTTAAATATCAACCAACACATATTTCTTCAACATCATATGACTACTAGATACTAGACTTCTCCCATGTCCTCAAGAACTAAAGTAACTACTCACAAGACATAAAAGAGATCATGATCAGTGGGGATAAATAGATGATAAACAATCTGGACACAATAATATTTCTCCAACAAAAATCAATAGCATTCACCACAAAGTAGTAATCAACACCGATAGAGTAGAGAGGATAGATAGTACGGATTACAACACGAGTTGCAATTGTGAGACAAGATTGGATGGGGATGTAGATGGTGCTGATGATGGGGATGATGTTGATGATGATCTCGATGATGCCCGTGACGACAGCGACGATCTCCCCTTCCGGGAGGTGATCTCCCCGGCGGAATCTGCCCGCCAGAGATGGCTTTTCTTCTCTGTAGGTTTCCGCCACGGAGCGGCGGCGGAACTTCGTAAAATCTCCTCTTTTTAGGGTTTTTGGATCACGAGGAGTAAATAGGCCAGAGGGGGAAGCCGGGAGTGGCCCCGGGGGTCCAGGAGCCCTCCCGGCGCGGCCAGGGGTGGGGCCGCGCCAGGTGGCCGCCTGGGCACCCTGTGGCCCCCCTCTGGTTGCTCTTTTGCGTGTCTTCGTGATCCTTCTGGAAAACAGCCTCCGTCGATTTTCAGGTAATTTGGAGGTGTTCTTCTTCAGCAACTCAGCGTCCACTTTTTACCGCTGAATCCTGCGTCTGCTGCTTCGGCACCGGAAAGTTGCAAACTGTGTAAAATAAGCCAAAACAACATAAGAATAGTATCATATCATGAAATATATCAATGAATAAGAAAGAATTACTATATAAAATAGTGATGCATTTTGGACGTATCAGATGTTCTCCTCCCCTCTTTGTTCTTCATGGATTAGACCTTGTGATCTTCCCTACATGATCAAGGCACATATGTAATCCTCTCTGCTATTGCTAAGTTGAGTTTGCTGGGATCTGATGGATTATGAGACTATGTTCAGATTGTGATGAGTAATACATTTGGTTCTTCTCCTTTTATATTTGTGTTCTTGAGTAATTCTTGCATGTTCTCCGTTGCTGTTTATTACTTTGGCCAAGTAGTAGGTAGTAACTCCAAGACGGAGTGTTATGCTTGATTGTGGGTTCATGCCCCCTGATGACTAGCTTGAGTGACATAAACATGAGTCTAGGGGATGTGCTGTTGCCACAAGGGGGAAAACAACGGTGCTTGTAACCGCGGTTGCAAGGATTGTTTACTTTACGCAAAGTTCTTTTAATGCAGTTCTCTGTTGCTTTGGGTTTACACTTTGGCTGGGGCTCGCAACTTAATACCAGCGAGATGTTCTGGATAGATATCTCAAGGTGGATGATTAGTAGTAGATGCATATTGATTTCAGTCTACTTATCTTGGCGTACTGCCCATGCTTTTGAGCCTTTTCCTTTCTTTTGTAGCATAGTTAGCATTGGTTTGTGCCTGTAATTCTGTCAATTGCCCAGCTGTAATATTTTTACCTTGCATAGCTCTTTCATCATCTTTTGGGAGAGAGACATTGAGACGCGAGAGAGGACAATTGCTTCTCGCCCTTCGTTGGTTACCCTAAGTGGAAGGTGAGATGCAGCGTAGCGGCAAGTTTCCATCGGTGAAGATACCGAGGTTTTGAGATTGTCTCCCGTAGGACTCTGGCAATGAGAAGTAGGTGGTTCGGCAAGTGATGCACCATTTTAAGATAATCACTTGCTTCTCCTGGACCTGCACACAGACACTAATAACTTTTCTCCCAACGAAGTTCAAAGAGGTTGTCAATCTCTCCGATCTTGTTGTTTACAAAGGATCAAAACACAAGGGATAATGATAATGATAGCAACTGAAAGTAAAAGCTGAAAAGTAAATGAGTGTGTAAACAGTGATGAGAATATGGACCGGGGTCCCGTGATGTTCACTAGTGATGTCTCTCTCCCAAAAGACGATTAAACTGCTACGCGAGGTAAACAAATTACAGATGGGCCATTGACAGGATTATAACGCACCGCAATGCTAACTATGCTACAAAAGAAAGGAAGAGGCTCAAAAGCATGGGCAGTACGCAAAAATAAGTAGACCGAAATCCAACTGCATCTACTACTAATCATCCACCTTGAGATATCTATCCAGAACATCTCGCTGGTATTAAGTTGCGAGCCCCACCCAAAGTGTAAACCCAAAGCAACAGACAACTGCATTAAAAAGCACTTTGTGTAAAGTAAACAATCCTTGCAACCGCGGTTACAATCACCGTTGTTTTCCCCCTTGTGGCAACAACACATCCCCTAGACTCATGTTTCTGTCACTCAAGCGTGTCACCAGGGGGCATGAACCCACAGTTGAGCATAGCGTTCCCTCTTGGAGTTACTACCTACTACTTCGCCAAAGCAATAAACAACAACGGAGAACATGCAAGAATTACTTAGGAAAAAAATATAAAGATAAGAACCAAATATATTACTCTATCACAATCTGAACATAATCTCATAATCCATCAGATCCCATCAAACTCGGCATAGCAGTAGCAGAAAAGGTTACATAGGTGCCTCGATTATGTAGGGCAGGTCACGAGGTTTAAACCATGAAGAACAAAGAGGGGAGGAGAACATCACATAGCTACTGATCATGGACCCATGGTCCAAAGGAAACTACTCACGGCACATCCGGGAAGCGTCCATGGTGAAGGGGAAGCTTTCGGAGGTCGATCCTCCCTCCGGCAGGGTGCCAGGAAGAAGTTTGCTGGCGCTCCCGATCTTGGAAGCGCGGCGGCGGCGGAACGGAGGCGAGTTCGCGAAAAGGGATTCTCTTTTCAGAAGTTTCACGTCACGGGGAATATATAGGCGAAGGGGGGTAGCCAGGAGGGCCACCAGGGGTCCAGGCGCCCCCTGGCGTGGCCAAGCCCTAGGACGCGACAGGTGGCCTCCTGGGCACCTGGTGGTGCCCCCCGGCCCTCCTTCAGGGTTCTGTAGGCTTCCGATGCGCTGATTTTTTATCCGATTTTTCTGGAATTTTTGGAGCACTTTTAATATGGGGGAAACCTGGAACAAAAAAATCAGCAGAAAACAGAAACTGGCACTAGGGTTCACTGATTTAATAGGTTAGTCCAAATATGATCAAAAGTGTATGAAAGTGTATCTAGATCATAGCAATATCACACAAAACATGCATGGAGCAAGAAGAAATTATCGATAAGTTTGGGACGTGATACGGTGAGGAAGATAGTTCTCTCACTTCTCGTTGGTTACCCCAAGTGGAAGGTGAGATGTAGTGTAGCAACAAATTTCCCCTATGTAGAGGATACGGTTTGTCTCCTGTAGGACTCGGAGAAATACAAGAAGGTGGTAAAGTGAACAATAGCGCCGAGGTTGCTAACTTCACCTGGACCTACACACACACAACAAGTAAATTTGCTCCCAACGAGTACAGAGGAGTTGTCAATTCCTCCGGCCTTGCTGTTTACAAATTATTATAGCAAGAGATAATAATAGTGGCAATGGACAGTAAGAACTGAAAGTAAATTGAGGGTGTAAACAATGGTGGAAGTATGGACCGGGGTCCCATGACGTTCACTAGTGATGTCTCTCTCCCAAAAGACGATAAAAGTGGTAGCGAGGTAAACAAATCATAGCTGGGCAATGGACAGGATTATAAACGCACCACAATGCTAACTATGCTACTAAAGAAAGGAAGAGGCTCAAAAGCAATGGGCAGTACGCCAAATTAAGTAGACCGAAATCCATCTGCATCTACTACGAATCATACACCTTGAGATATCTATCCAGAACATCTCGCTGGTATTAAGTTGAGAATCCCACCCAAAGTGTAAACTCAAAGCAACAAACAGCTGCATTAAAAGAACTATGCGTAAAGTAAACAATCCTTGCACCCACAAGTACAAGCACCACTGTTTTATCCCTGGTGGCAATAGCACATCCCCTAGTCTCATGTTTCTGTCACTCAAGCTAGACATGAAGGGGCTGAACCCACAATCAAGCATAACGCTCCCTCTTGGAGTTGCAACAAATCACTTGGCCAAAGCAAAATACGGCAACGGAGAACATGCAAGAATTAAATAAAGAACATAAATATAAAATAGAACCAAATATATTACTCATCACAATCTGAACATAGTCTCATAATCCATCAGATCCCAGCAAACTCAGCATAGCAACATAGAAAATTACAAAGGTGCCTCGATCATGTGAGACAACTCATGAGGTCTCGAAAGTGGAAGCACAAAGCGGGGAGGAGAACATCACATAACTACTGGTCATGGACCCATGGTCCAAGGGGAACTACTCACAAGACATCCGGGATGCGTCAATGGTGATGGATGGTCTCCCGGAGGGGATTCCTCCTTCCGGCAGGGTGCCGGGGCAGCTTCTCCTGGCAGCCCCGATCTTGAAATGGCGGAGGCGGCGGTACAGAGAGGAGAACGGGAATAGCAGATCGATTTAGGGGTTTTCTCCGCGGTGGCTAAATATAAGCCGAAGGGGGCAGCGAGAGGGGCCACAGGGCAGCCAGGAGGCCTCCTGGCGTGCCCTAGGGTGGGGCCGCGCAACGGACCCTCCAGGGGCCCTGGTGGGTCCACCCCTTCCATCTTTGGTTCTTCGGGAAGCTTCTGCGACGCTGATTTTTTATATAATTTTTCCGGGATTTATTTGGCACTTTTAATGGCCGGAAAACCTGAAATACAAAAACAGCAAAAACAGGAACTGGCAACTGGGTGCACTGATTTAATAGGTTAGTCCAAATATGATAAAAAGTGTATGAAAGTTCCATTAAAACATGGCAAATTCACACAAATCATGCATGGAGCAAGCAGAAATTATAGATACGTTTGGGACGTATCAACATCCCCAAGCTTAATTCCTTCTCGTCCTCGAGTAGGGAAATGATAACAAGCATAATTTCTGTGGCGACATGCCACACAACCATATAAGGACTTTTAAGTAAACCAATCAAAGCATGCAATTCAGTTCAAGTCTTAACAAGCAAGATTCTATATTAGCATTGACACAAGCAATAAAAGAACAAAGGGTGCAAGAGCTCTCGCTGTACGTGACTCGAATGTCTCCAGATGGTGTTTGACTGCAAGAAGGGGGATATGGGAATACGAGATAAAAAATAGGTTGTTGAGAACTACTATCTACTAAATTTTCACACTTAGTCTCCTTTAGATTCTTATCTTGACTCTTCCCCAGACCACTAGTCGGGTACAAGTCAAACTGATCCACTCCCTTTCGATATTTTGAGCACTCATGCAATGGATGAGCGTGAGCAAGAAAGTTGACACCTAAAAGGCGAAACAGAAAGAAGGTGGAGGAGGAAGACAAAAAGGTGTGAAAGTCTCACATCAATGAGGACAATCATAGGCGAGAGAAGGCCATATGATAGATATGATGCGAGGAGTAGGGATTGCCATGCAACGGATGCACATGTGAGCTAAAAGCTCTCCAAGGGAACTAGTGGGGGTGCATCCAACTTGCTTGCTCAAGAAGACCTAGATCTCGTTTGAGGAGGCTCATCATTGGAATATACAAGCCAAGTTCTATAGTGTGAAGGGTCCCCACATAGCTATATGCATGTATGATGATCTCTATGGAGTACAAGGGATAGAGGATGAAGTACTAGTGTGGATCTCTCAAATGGAATAGTAGTGTGCCCCCTTCTCTTTTTTTCTCCTTTTTCTATTATTTTGTATTTTTTTGGTGGCCTCAATGGCTCTTTCTATTTCTCTCATTTGTCCTCTTTGGGATCTTTTGATTTTGTCCTCTTTGGGATCTTTTCCTCACTTTTGGGGCAACACTCTATATTTTACAAGAATATAGGAGATCATTCACACTTTAGAAGGTACTCACATAAAGAAGATGTAGCTATCATGATGTATGCAATGTATGCCGCTGCCAGTGTAGCAGGAACATGTATGACATGAAGATCAAGTCATGAAGAGGTGGATGTTGCATGGCAATGTATCTCGGAAAGGCTATGCAATGCCTTGATAGGTAGGTATGGTGGCTGTTTTGAGGAAGGATGTAAGGAGGTTTATGATGACAGAGCGTATCATGCCAAGGGTTTGGATGTACCGGCGAAGGTGGACGCCAACTCTTTAGTGAGAAGAAGGCAATGCACGACACAGAAGAGGCTAGAAAAATATGGGAGGTGGAAGTGTCAACTTTCGAATACTCACATTAGTCTGAAGAACTCATGCACTTATTATCGGTAACTCTCAATCTAACCAGGAGGTTCACAAAGATACAAGTACCCTGAGGAGGAGTGTATGGGGGTTTGGTTATCCCTGCGCATCCTCGACTCATGGTACGTGAGTGTACTCTAATATTCGAACCCTCCAGAGATTAGTGATCCATCTAGTAGCTAGAGTTCTCAACAGGGGTTTTGGTTTTCGAAAATCACACGGATTGCCCAAAATACGACATCTATCACTAATAGGCTAGATCTCTTGACACCAAAAGTTCAAACATTACTCTAGTCAATACCTCAAAACTATTGCAAGTTACTACTACAAAGAGAATAGCAACTTCAACTATCTACTTTCTAGTCAAGACACAAAACTCAGTGCAACAGGCAAACTCTCTAAACAAGATAAAACATGCAACCTATAGAAAGTTCAACCTAAGACAAAAGAAAAGCTCTAGAAGAAAACTAAAGAACTACAACTAAACAGGGCAGCAGCTAAGAAAAGAAAAAGAACAAATCATACCTAAGGAAATAAGCATGCAAATCCTATGATGAGTTCTAGTTCAAAAGGAGTGTGTTTCTCTCCCACACAAAATAAATCTAGGGTCTAACTTTTTACAACGACAAAAAAAGCAAAAACAAACCTAAGAAAAGTAAAGAGCGAGACGCTCCAAGCATAGCACATAACGCATGAAGTGATAAAAATATAGTGCAACGAGGGATGAACTGATAATTGTTGATGAAGAAGGGGATGCACGGGGGCATCCCCAAGCTTAGACGCTTGAGTCTCCTTGAATATTTATTGGGGGTGCATGGGGGCATCCCCAAGCTTGAGCATTTGACAATCCAGGATCTTATTTCATCATCTTCCATTGCACACCTGAAAACTCCCTTCATACATAACTGATTGTAAACTGATTAGAGAGGTTAGTACCTTATTAAAATAATTTTACTCTACTGCAAATAAAGATATTATTGAAGAGCTACTGTTTATCAACATTTCCAAAAAGTTTTTGCAAAGAAAAAGCAAGCTTAAGGTTTGCAAAAGTTGGGAAAGACAGAACGTGGCAGAATCAGTGAAAAACAGAACAACAGGTAGTAAATAATTTTTTAGGGATACTTCTGCAACTCAAATCAAAAAACTCAGAACATACGAAAGTTCCGTGATTGTATAGAGCATGCTGTGTAAAACATTCAGCTCAAAAATATGAACTGGTAATTTTCTATGATTTTTCCCGTCACGAGGACAGAATCTATTTTCTGGACAACATGCCACAACTTTCACTTCCCTTGTCATATGAGGCTATAATTGGCACAAAGCTTGAAAAACTAAGATACAATGATGTTTCTACAGTAGTAACAATCATCAAGACCACTAAAAATAGAAGTACAAACATCTTGGGTTGCCTCCCAACAAGCGCTTTCTTTTACGCCTTTAAGCTAGGCATAAAGCAAAAGATCAAATTGTATCAATTGAACCATCACCAATATCATCAAAAATCTCTTCAATAGTACAACTAGTCTTAAGAGGTCTTTCAAATAAAGTCCTAATGAAGATACTTCTAGGGATAAAACCAAAAGGCGGAAAATCAAAGGAAGTTTCATTTATAAATTTATCCAAGAGAGGTATTTCTTCCATAGTTTTCACGGTTTCAACTTCCTTGGATATGGGTGGATTATTTTTAGGTAGGGGAACCTTAGGGACATAATTGAACTTAGGTTCCTTTCTAGCCGGAGTTGCTACTTTTTTGGTTTGATTGAGGAGAAGGTAGTTCCTAGAGTATTAATGATTTCCTCAATCTTATCAATCCAATAGGGGTCCATATCATGGAATTTGATGGTCTCCAAAGTTTTAATAATTTTATGCATGGAGCTATCAAGCCTATTCAAATTCCCTTGGATCTTGCGATCCAACTCATTTATCCTAGTTATACTTGGTATTTCTAACTCTATCTTTTCAAGTTTCTTCATAATGTGAGCTAGAGTTATGTCTTCTTGTATGCTAGCAACAGAGAGGTTTCCAACAAGATTTTCAATAACATTAAGAGACTCCCAAATTGGGGCCTCTAGGAAATTCCCACTGATGGCAATATCTAATATGAACCTATTCCAAGGAGTAACGCCAACATAAAAATATCTAAGCAGGATAATAGTGGCTTTTTTTCTGTGAATCATTAATTCTATACCAAGCATCTTTTAAACTTTCCCCACCTTTTTGTTTAAAGGTGAGAACCTTTGTCTCAACAAAGGCAATAGGACCAGACATAGTGGTAACTACTAGCAAAGTAACAGGTATTTTTGGTATTTTTGATAAAGGACACAAAAGTAAAAACTGAAAGGTAAACTAACAAGACTAAAAAGTTAAGATAAAAGATAGTGTGCAACTCCCCTATCTTGTAGATTGGAGTCCCCGGCAACGACGCCAGAAATTAGCTTGATACAGTGAGGAAGATAGTTCTCTCACTTCTCGTTGGTTACCCCAAGTGGAAGGTGAGATGTAGCGTAGCAGCAAATTTCCTCTATGTAGAGGATAGGGTTTGTCTCCCGTAGGAATCGCAGAAATACAAGAAGGTGGTAATGTGAACAATGGCGCCGAGGTTGCTAACTTCACCTGGACCTGCACACACAACAAGTAACTTTGCTCCCAACGAGTACAGAGGAGTTGTCAATTCCTCCGACCTTGCTGTTTACAAAGGATCAACGCAAGAGATAATAATAGTGGCAATGGAAAGTAAGAACTGAAAGTAAATTGAGGGTGTAAACAATGGTAGAAATATGGACCGGGGTCCCATGACGTTCACTAGTGATGTCTCTCTCCCAAAAGACGATAAAAGTGCTAGCGAGATAAACAAATCACAGCTGGGCAATTGACAGGATTATAAACGCACCGCAATGCTAACTATGCTTCTAAAGAAAGGAAGAGGCTCAAAAGCAATGGTCAGTACACCAAAGTAAGTAGACCGAAATCCATCTGCATCTACTACGAATCATCCACCTTGAGATATCTATGCAGAACATCTCGCTGGTATTAAGTTCCGAATCCCACCCAAAGTGTAAACTCAAATCAACAGACAACTTCATTAAAAGAATTATGCGTAAAGTAAACAATCCTTGCACCCGCAAGTACAAGCACCATTGTTTTATCCCTGGTGGAAACAACACATCCCCTAGTCTCATCTTTCTGTCACTCAAGCTAGACATCAAGGGGCTGAACCCACAATCAAGCATAACGCTCCCTCTTGGAGTTGCAACAAATCACTTGGCCAAAGCAAAATATGGCAACGGAGAAGATGCAAGAATTAACTAAAGAACATAAATATAAAAGAGAACCAAATATATTACTCATCACAATCTGAATATACTCTCATAATCCATCAGATCCCAGCAAACTCAGCCTAGCAACATAGAAAATTACAAAGGTGCCTCGATAATATGAGGCAGCTCACGAGGTCTCGAAAGTGGATGCACAAAGAGGGGATGAGAACATCACATAGCTACTGGTCATGGACCCATGGTCCAAGGGGAACTACTCACAAGACATCCGGGAGGCGTCCATAGTGATGGATGGTCTCCCGGAGGGTGTTCCTCCTTCCGGCAGGGTGCCGGGGCAGCTTCTGCTGGCATCCCCGATCTTGAAACGGCGGCAGCGGCGGTACAGAGAGGAGAACGGGAATAGCAGATCGATTTAGGGGTTTTCTCCGCGGGGGATAAATATAGGCCGAAGGGGGCACCGAGAGGGGCCAAAGGACAACCAGGAGGCCTCCTGGCACGCTCTAGGGTGGGGCCGCACCAGGGACCCTGCTGGGGCCCTGGTGGGTCCACCCCCTTCCATCTTTGGTTCTTTGGGAAGCTTCCGCGACGCCGATTTTTTATATAATTTTGCCGGGATTTATTTAGCACTTTTAATGGCCGGAAAACCTGAAATAAAAAAAACAGTAGAAAACAGAAACTGGCAACTAGGTGCACTGAGTTAATAGGTTAGTCCAAATATGATAAAAAGTGGATGAAAGTTCAAGTAAAACATGGCAAAGTCACACAAATCATGCATGGAGCAAGCAGAAATTATAGATACGTTTGGGACGTATCAGGACGTATCAGACATCACTAGTGAACATCGTGGGACCCCGGTCCATATTTCCATCGCTGTTTACGCCCTCAATTTACTTCTTGCTTTTACTTTCTAGTTGCAGTTATCACTATCTTTTATCTCTTGCGTTTGACCCTTTGTAAACAACAAGACCAGAGAGATTGACAACCTCTGTGTACTCGTTGGGAGCAAAGTTATCTGATGCTATGTGCAGGTCCACGTCAACTCATGCTAGATTTCTAGCGCCGTTGTCACCTACTTGTTGTTGTTGAAGTCCTACTGGAGACATAAACCTTGGTATCTTCACCGAGGGAAACTTTCTGTTGTGCCGCATCTCATACCTTCCACTTTAGGTAACCAACAAGGGGCGAGAAGCCATCAGTCGCCACCGACACATAGGAGCCGAATGGCAGCAACCCACTGATTCAGTCATCTCGCAACGGCCAGCAAGTCACCCAACCCCAAAGAAAATGACGACCACCTCTCGACCTCTCCAAAATCCCGAGTCCCGGCAAGTGCTTGATTTTCCAGATGCGCTACTGACTTGTATAGTTGTATCCACTGCTCATATTTATTGATTTACTTGCCTTTTTAGGGGATATTATTTGCAACTGATGTGATTACTTTTTTTTGTCCGAGAGATTTGCAGGTAATGTAGCCATGTAAGTACTGCTGCAAGAGGGTAAAAGAACATGAGAGACAAGACATGTAATTTCCCTTGATTCTTTCATATCCCTAAATTTCACACACAACATGATTGCTAGTGAAGAATTATTGTTAGCAGTGGTTAGCACAACAACATTCTAAGTGTGAATTGTATCGCATGAAGCACTGTTCTTAACATGACAACAATCTGATTTCTTCAAATTTCCAATTTATATACAGTCCCCCAAAATAAATTGAATCTAGTGACAATTTGTTCGGTGTTCTAATCCACTTACATTTAACCTTGATTTGTTTTGGGGTTCCAGTTTATTCAGGAATGGGTGCCATGATGTCACTAGCTGAACTTTACACGAAAGTTGTTTGCCATTATACGAATGCTACACTTTAAGCCAGAGAGCAACCAGTTAAGTTTAAGACAATATCCATGTATAAACCAGATTTCTCATCGTGATTCATTCTGGTACGTTCATCCCTTCATGGTCAAGTCAGGGGCTCCAGGTTGGAGTGATGAGAGTATAAGTGGATTAGAATATTCCTACTTGTCCTGCTCTTCCCCCTTTTCATTTCTTAGTTCATTATGAACTTCTTCTTTGTATGCATAAGTTGATAACTCCATCTATCCCAAATCTGATGATGCTTTTTTTTCTCGTGTTGTTGCTTTTGTAGGTTCTGAGATTTTATTCATGGCTCAGGAAATTCTAGTTTGTGATTTTGTAAATCTTAGGTAAATACAATGTCTTCTGGTGGCCCTGATATTTCTCCTAATACACCATATCAAGTATGACTAATTAACTATCCTATGCAAGAGTAGTATGGGATTAATGTGACAAAAAGCTAATTAGTGCAGATATCTCTCGAAAATGGAAGTATTCAGTTTAGTACATCCGTTATTACTGGTTACCTAATTGAATCATTTAGTCCGCTGCTGAATTTATATATTACCAATATAATATAATGTTTGCATAATTTTTAATACTAAATCGATCTGATAGTTGTTCACAATGAACAACCACTTCTGATAGGTCAAACTTGCTTGGTGTTTCAATATAGAGTTTCTTATATAACGAGCAGTGGATATTCAGAATATGTACAGGGAAATTAATATAAATATAATGTCCTCCATTTATAAAGAATGGGTGAAGACTCGAAAGTGTTTGTACTTCGTAACATGGCGATGGCCCTTCACTAGTGTGTATTATTGTTATTTCTTTACAGAGTGATGATATTGATATTTCAAGTTTGTTCACTTTCTACATATGATTTTTTTAGAGAAAATAGATTGGAACACTAGAAATATATAATGATAGTTTTTATTTGATGCAAGATTCAAAAATAATCCGTACACATATCTAGGTTGCATTATCCGAGATTTCATTTAATAAATTTATGTTATTTTTTTGTATTCAGATTATTAATTGTACCCACATATGTATAAAATCTTACCTCTCTATTAACCTTTTTTCTATAATGTTGCACAATTTACTCATCTCACATTGTTATTGTTGTAGATCACCAATATAAATTGATGGTGCATGGGTCAGATGTTGATTGCAGATTGAGAATGAAGCTACTACAAGATAACTAGATTTGTCATTTTTATGATTAATATGTCAAACATTATAGTTGTGGAAGGTCAAAGAATTGGGCAATTGATAGATAGTTTCTACCATTGTAATCTTTGGATCATGTTCTTTGTAATACAAGATAGTCGATTCAATATACGAGACCTTTCTGATTATTATTGCGGATCCTATGCATTGTTGGCATTGACCAAATAATTCTGGCTAGCAGTATATACAATATCATTAATTATTCATCGTATCATTTGAAACTTTTTCTCTGTGCGATGATATTGCCACCAACGCATATGCAACACTGTTGGGATCTAGTTCTATATGTTGCTATCTACCAACGAGTATACATGTCATTTACCAACGCGTGCATACACCTTGTTGTAGACCATTGCAACGCCACCAACGACAACACATATTAACCCGTTGGGGTAGATGTTACCAACACATATATGGACATACAACAATACATCGATGTGTTATAGAAGGGGGGGTTCTTCTTGTAGTGGCGCTCAGCAAAATGATCGTTGGGTCGAGAAACAACCTGCAATACTTCCCTAACTGGTGGAGTGAAAATCCTGGGGAATATAGTTATGGGGAATGGCACATCCCGAGAGTAATTGAAGATAGCCATGAGCCATGGTGCAAAGGGCTTGAGAGCAATGTGATCATCAGCACAGGATACCATGGTGCGAATGAAGTAGTCCTCAAAATTGAAAGGAAGTCCATTGACCAGCTTCATTATGGCGTGTTGCACCTCATCGTGAACATACAACATTGGCAACAATGTCTTTGATTGTAACATCCCAAAATTTTCAAATTTTTTGAAATGTTAATTAAGTAAATTATATTAGTGTTTGTTTGCTTCATATGTTTGACTTTTACTGGGATTTGAAACTTTTGCATTTTAATTGAATAATAAAATGAGAGGGAATAAAAGGACTTTCCCTATTATTCATTGTTAGTGTTTTGGTAGTTATTGTTCAAAACAAATTCAACAAAATAAAAGGAGAGAAGATAATATGACTCCTTTGTTTTAATTGGAGTTATTTAAATAATTTTCCTTTCCAATATAATAATAACTTGAGAGGAGATATAATGACTTCTTCAGAAAAATATATTGGAATTTATTAAAATAATTTCTGAGTAGTTTTCTTGATTTTTAAAATATTTTATAACTAAATAAAGTCATTGGAAAAATGTTATTTTTATTTATCTTTTTGGATATTCGGTTCATGGCATAATTTTCTGGAGATTATTTGATGAATTTAGATATTTATTTTGTATTTTTCGGATGTACGGTTGATTTTATAAAATTGTTTGAAGGTTGGATTTACTTAAGAAAAAAGAAAAAAAAAACTGTAGCGCGCCGGCCCGTGTTATTTGTCGTCGCTGGACGATGGGAGCTCGACACAGACACGATCTTTTTTCGGTCTATATATATATATATTCCAGAAAAATTATTTTTCGTTTTTTAGGAAAACCCTAATTCGCCCAGCCGGACCCACATCTCGATTTCTGCGCCGCCGCCGGTGAACCTCGATTTCCGTGCCCGGCGAACCTCGGTTTCCGTGCCGTCGCCATGTCAGCAGTACGTTAACAATTTTGTCCTGTAGCGAAAAGTACCTGTTTGCGACAGAAACTTTTATTTTATTTGTGAATAGACCCTTTTCACAGATTGCACCTTAGAACGTTTTATGCCATATCTTATAAACCGTATATCCGTTTTAGGTGATTGTTTTTGCGTTGCGATCATTATGAAAAATAGAATATAGTTGACTATATGTTTCACACTTTTGAACTTTTTGAATTTGAATTTTGTACATATTCAAATTCAAACTTCTGGTGATCGTATTTTGCAAACGGTGTACCCATTTTTGTTGATTCCAGTGGCGTTGGGATTCTAGTGACTTGTAGATAACGTTTGGCTACTGTTTAATGGTTTTAATTGCTGTTCATTTGGACCTTTTACTGTTGCATTATTTATGTGTGAAGTGTGATGTTGATTGTTATACTGTTGATCGTGTAGATTGTCTGGAGTGCAGAAAGGATCAGAAATAAGTGTTAAGTACTTCAACACCGTTCACGGTAAGTTTCACTTTTCGTTATGCTTCACTTTTGATTATGTGCATACTATGTTTCTATGCATGTGAAGGTCGTTATGTTATGCTGAAACCTGGTAGGATAGCCACATAATTTTCTGGAGATTATTTGATGAATTTAGAAATTTATTTTGTATTTTTCGGATGTACGGTTGATTTTATAAACTTTTTTGAAGGTTGGATTTATTTTAAAAAAAAACTGTAGCGCGCCGGCCCGTGTTATGTCTCGCCGCTGGACGATGTGAGCCCGACTCGGACACCAAAAAAAATATATTCCAGAAAAATTATTTTTCGTTTTTTAGAAAAACCCTAATTCGCCCAGCGGGACCTGCATCTCGATTTCTATGCTGCCACCGACGAACCTCGATTTCCGTGCCCGACGAACCTCGATTTCCGTGCCGTCGGCGAACCTTTGTTTCCGTGCTGTCGCCACGTCAGCGGTACGTCATCAATTTTGTCCTGTAGCGAAAAGGACATGTTTGCGACAGAAACTTTTATTTTATTTGCGAATAGACACTTTTTCACAGATTGCACCCTATAACGGTTTAGGCTATATCTTATAAACCGTATATGCGTTTTAGGTGATTCTTTTTGCGTTGCGATCTTTACGAAAAATAGAATACAGTAGACTACACTTTGCACACTTTTGAACTTTTTGAATTTCAATTTTGTACAAATTCAAATTCAAACTTCCGGTGATCGTATTTTGCAAACGGTGTACCCGTTTTCGTTGATTCCAGTTGCGTTGAGATTCTAGTGACTTGTAGATAACGTTTGGCTAATGTTTAACGGTTTTACTTGCTGTTCATTTGGACCTTTTACTGTTGCATTATTTATGTGTGAAGAGTGATGTTGATTGTTATACTGTTGATCGTGTAGATTGTCTGGAGTGCAGAAAGGATCAGAAATAAGTGTTAGAGTAATTCAACACCGTTCAAGGCAAGTTTCAATTTTGGTTATGATTCACTTTTGATTATGTGCATACTATGTTTCTATGCATGTGAAGGTCATTATGTTATGCTGAAACCTACTAGGATAGCCACATGTTTTGATTGATCATTATATCCAACGTTGTTATGTTTTAGTATTTCTTGTGCTATGTGATTAAATGCTTACTGTTGCAATGATAATCATGGGGGGAATTATTGTGTTATTCAAGTGTTGTGACAATATTATTATTAGTAAAATAGTAACTGGAAATTAAGGTACTATAGAGTGGTATTGCATCCTGAGGGCTCTGTAATATTCACATACGATTGTTTGTGTGGCATTGCACCCTGAGGGCTCTGCAATGATCACTTTGTATCTAGGTAGTGGAACTGTATCCTGAGGGCTCTACAGTGTTCACGATAGGGTGATGTTGCATCCTGAGGGCTCTGTAACAGTCACGAATGTGTTTGTAGTGGCATCGTATCCTGAGGGCTCTATGATGTCCACGAATAGGAGGTACGTGTGCAATTATATCCTGAGGGCTCTACAATACTCACGAAACCATGATCCCGAGGGCTCTCATGGCTGCCATTAGAAATCCTATGATCCTGAGGGCTCTCATAGGCGGTTTAGTTAGAGGTTTTCCTTTGTGGGTTGATATTAACTTAAGATGATAAAAATGTTGAGTAGTAAGTAGAAGTAGGTGAATACCAACTTTATGTACGACAAACCAAGCTTGATTCATGTTCTTGATTTGAAATTAGATTTAGGATTGCTTTATCACTTGTGTTACTTGCCGTACAAATCAGATGTACTGACCCGTGTTCGGGCTGTAACCTTCGTGTTGCAGGTTTCTCAGAAGATTAGTGTGTTATGATAGGGTTGCGAGTCTACACACACCATGTCGCTTGTGGATGTTGATGGGACTTCTCGCTACTAGTTTTTCTTCCGGAATAGTTATATTGAGTAAGCTAGCCTTGATCTATGCAAGTTGTTATTTGTTTTGAATTCTGAATCATACGATGTAATAATGATGCACCTGTACTTTGATATACATCTATTATGTTGTGTGTTTTAGCGAGTTCGATCCATGGACTAGCACTTGATCACAGAGACTCCGATTCTAAGTGAATCGGGTCGTTACATTGACAGAATATAGAACCAAGCTTTAGCTTCGAAGATCAAATGCTTCGGCTTGGGTTCTTCAGGATAATTATCTCCGACTACATCCGAGTTCATCAGCGTAGAAAATTCAGCTGGAGTCATGGCTGGCAGATCATGCAACTTGTGTGGTAAACCTTCGAAACGAGGCAAATTTATCACTGCCAGAAATTCATCGACAGTCATGTGAAAAACTTGGCCTTGTATCATGAAGTCAAATTTCCAAGTGTTCGGCTTGGTATGATCTCCATTGACATATAAGGTGGCATAGAAATGTTTGATGAGCTCTGGATTGAAACCATTGTCCAGTGCAAACATTCTGTGCGCATGAAGTCCATCGGCAATGGTCTCAAAAAAAGTTGTTTCATACACCGAAGGCATGTCTAGATACTTGTACTTGAAAATCTTCGCCTTGTTGTACAACACACGAGTATAATAGACTGCCTGTTCTTGGGTCCAGAATCGAAGAGAATAAGCATTCCTTGGATAATCATAAGGATTGGGCCCAAAGAAGTATGTCATGTGCTAGTGCCTCTTGAATATGGAGCCTCCTCGAGGAACATCAGAGCGGAACAAGGGAAGCATTTCTTTGAGATGAGTTGAATGCGACAATTCATCGATAGGAAGTTCATCTGTGGCATTCTCTAGGAGCTGCAGGTTGGGGACATCAGCTCAAGGTTGCGAGGATGGGACATTGATGGTATGCTGTGCTGGAGTAGCAGCAAGGGCAATTTCCTCGGCTTGATCTTCGACGACATCTCCTTCATCGGGATTCTGTACTTGTTCGGCCTCTTCAGTTTCCAGGGCATCTATATCAGCATCAAGTTGCTCGTTAGCATGCACCATATCTTCGTTTGATGAAGCAGATGAGGATGAAGAGCCTTCTTTGGAGCTTTCGTCTCCAGAGCGATCATCTTCAGCATCGCCTTCGTCAGATGCAGGCGGTGCATTATGGCGAGGGGAAACTGTGGTGACATCCACATTTTCCTCTTCTAGTTTGGTGCGGTCAGTGGAGAAATCCTTCTCAGTTGATGGAGGTGTAGACGGAGCTTCTTGTTCGACCTGAGCATTTTTCTCGGTCTCAACTTGAGCACTAGGCTCAGCTTCTTGATGGGGTGGAGTTGGAGTTACTTTTTGGGGTGGTGATGGAGCATGGGGTGGAGTCGTTTGTCGGGGAGGAGTTGGTGCCCTGGGTGGAGTTGGTTCTCGGGCAGGGGGTGCAGTTTCTTGTCGTGCTGATGCAGCATCGACCTCAACAAACTTCTTCTTTTTATTGGAAATCTCTGGCGTCCCACGCCCAGAGGATTTGGTAGAAGTTTTCTCGGGAAACTTTCTCTTTCGAGATTGTCTCTCGACGAGAGCAGCATTGTGATCTTTGCACATGTCAGCCACAATCTGTCTGAACTTGGCATTTACAGCAGTTATATTTTCCTGTTGAATTCTCCTTGACTCTGCAAGTGCAGACAATTTTGACTTGAAGAACTTTCTCGATACTGCGTCTTCAGTTTCTTCTCGAAGTTGATCGGCATAGAAAACCTCTTGGTGACGGTCCTTGCGATCCTGGGCAAGATACCCGTCCCAGCGAGTCATATATCTTTCCACTCGATCCTGAATCTCCTTCGGAACAAAGTCCTCGGGAGTCACATCACTTGGAGTGGTGACCATCTTCCAAAGAGTGCTTGTGATCTCAACTGCATCCCACTCGGTCTTGTTGGTGAAATTTCCTTCGTTGGAGCTCTCTGCATCTTCTCAAGCAACTGGAGCAGAGGGAGCAGTAGGAACAGCGGGTGCTGGTGCATCACGAGGGTTTTGGGAAGCTTGAGGCTTCAGCTTGACCTCCTTAGCTTTCTTGTCGGATTATCTGGTGGCCTTGACAAAAACAACATTTTTCTTTACGGCACCTGAGGCCGCAATCTTTTCCTTCGAGGCGCCAACAGCCTCTACATATTTCTTTGCAGCACTAGCGGTTGCGGTCTTATCCTTCGCGGCACTAGAGGCCGCAACTTTCTCGGTGGCACTAGGGGCCACAATTTTATCTATGGCACTAGGGGCCACGACTTTCTCCTTCGCAGCACAGGGGGATGCACCTTTTTTGAGCTGATTTTTATACTTGTTAGACACCAGATGTAGTATGCCCAACTGCCTAGCGATCTCAACTTTCTTATCCTCGAGCTGGATGTACAAATTCATTAGCTTAGCTTTTCCAGATCTTTGGCCTCAAGTTCTCTTTGCTTGGCCAATCTGTCCTGTCTCTGTTTCAGAGTTTCTTTTTCCTTGTTCGCAGTTGTTTGCTTTCCCTTGGCAGTGGCAGATGGCTTCGTGCGCCGAGAGGAAACATGACCAGCACTGACGAGGGGTGGATCAGTGACAAAGTTGGTCATGTAAATAGTTTCTCGAGGAGCCATTACCTCTGCCTCCTGGATCCTTACACCCTTGACGCCTGGTTCTTCTTTGGTGTTCGTTTCTTCCGTGCGGGGGGAGGATGATCAGGTTCAACATCAGCATCAGCACCTTGGTCATTCTTCTCGGTGCTAGCTTCATCATCTTCAGATGTTGCTTCTGGTGGAGAAACAACATCAATCTTCTCGTCTTTTGGAAGATTTCTTGCCAGACTTGGGTTTGGCACTAGGGCCAACTACTTCGGCCACTTCCTCGTTGCTTGCAGCAGTAACAACAACTTTCTTGCCTTGTCCAACTTTCTATTTTCTGCTCGTTCAGCTCGAGAAGCAACCAGTTCCTTGTAATCTTCAAGGGTTTTCAAGGTTGATGGGTGTGCATCTGCTGGTAGTGCGGGTCTGTTTGCTCGAGTCCAAACTGGATTCAAGGATGCGACATCAGTCCATGGATTCTTCAAAGAAAATAGTCTTTCCCATCAAGGAATAATAGCCTTGTATTCATAGCAATGAAGAGCTTGCAGCCTTCAAATTTCTTGCAATATGTTATCTCGCATTCGTGCATCTTCAACAGAGTTTTCAGGCGTTCTGAGATTTTTCTCGATTATCAGATCCTCAGATAATCCTTCTGAGTTATCGGTGATCTTTGTTCGGCCTCCTGCACGCTTGGGTTGCCTGATGTTTCCTGCGTTTTCAGACATTTTCCTTCGAAAAAGATATGTACGAGGGAAAATAGATAAGATATGAACATGTACCGAAAAACTTTTTCGAAAGAAATCATTTTGAGCGCAGCAAACATATAGAGAGATTTAACTTTGATTCAGATTTTCATATGAGTACTAAACTAGATTTCCATCGGGTGCAAATCTAACGAAGAACTGGTATGAATAAAAATGCACAGAGAGTAAATCTATCAATATGAATCTGAGAGAACTCATGTAAGTTGGAAATTCCATATGAGGGACTTCTTACCAAGATCTGATGGGAAGTCGAGAGGAAACACTAGAAACAGATTCCCCAAAGTGCAAGCATCCAAACGGTTCAAACAGACCTAATAACAACAAGAGAAAATCAAAAACAAATCTAGAACTCGATGAACAGATTGGTACGGATTCGAGTCTAGCCTCACACATACCCTAACTTGGTGATGCGTGAGGTCTACGGCGGCGCGGATGAAGATCCTCGTCGACGGGGAGTCGTCCGGTGGCGTCCTTCCGGCAGTAAAGCGGCGAGGTCGTCAATGGTGGCTATTCAGTACGGAGACGCGCAAGAGCTCGGGGGCGAGAGAGAGATGACGAAGTCGAGGGAATGTGAGTTGTGAGCCGGTGGGGTGGATCGGTATTTATAAGGGCACGTCTGACATAACTGTCAAATCCGATCCAACGGCGCATATCTCGCGTCTCTCCAGATTCAACAGACGGATTTTGTGGAGCTAATCGCGGGAAAATCTTAACGAACCGAAAGATTGTTTCTCAATGTCTGAGATCAAACTCATCGAACATCGAGTATAAAACTAGATAAAAGTTCGATAGATTTTCCTTCGGAATTAATGACATTCAAAGGGAATCTAATCGAGTGCAAATATACTTGTTCACGAGAGAAAAACATAGAGTGGGTAGGGATAGAATAGAGGGAAAACATGGTCCGATACTTGATCAATCCGAGGGAAAATATACGATGGAAAACTCGTAGTGACAAGTGTATAGAACAAACACCAAACGAACAAAAACTAAAACGAAAAGAAACACATAATAAAACCAACGAAAGTAGACTACAGTAAATATGTATGCACATATAATACAAAGGATAAATGGGTTAGATCTTACTACACATTGTGCGAGTCCAAAATGTTCAACTCACACGTTAGTGCACAAAACCTTTTCTCAACCAATGGCTATCAGCTGTGTAACAGCCCGGAAATTCCACCCAAACTAAAAAAATTGTTTGTTTCTTTATTTTGTTGCTTGTTCATATTGTTTGTAGTATTTGCTTCCCGATTTATTAATCGGTGATTATATTTCCCCCTCCTTCTCGTACCGGCATGCGTGACTGAACCATTCCACCATGGCACACGACCTTTTATGACACTGGGTTTCACCCGAGCACCGTCGCAACTTCTGGCACAAGACCAGCCATCGCCATCGAAAAGAGAATCCCATTTATTTAATAAACGGATTATTTTATTGGGCGCCGGAAAATGTTCTTGGAATGGTATCAAATTGAGGTAGAAGTAACCGACTCGCCGGGCTGAGCGCGTGGCTCGAGGTTTCTCCCGAATCGGAGGTTGTATGGACTCCCAGCGGTCAGAAACGTAATCATCGGACGCGCGAGAGAGAGAAACCAGGGGCGTTTATGTAAAACTGCCAGCCAACTAGCCCTATAAATAGACCACCACTCTCTCCTAGCCCTTCTAGGGTTTCCCTAAGAAGAATTGCATCCACCCCCCCTGAAAAATATTCAGATATGCCCACCTACCCCTCAAAAATCCGAAACCCTAGCCCCTAACCTCGATCTGGACTGTTAGATCCAGATCCGAGGGCTCCCAGCCGTCCACGTCGCCCTAACCAGCTCCACCAGCAGATCGGGCCCCGTAGGGCCGGATCTGGGCCGCGCTTCCCGGAGCACCACCGACTCTCGCCGAAGACACCAGCCGCCGCCTTCGCTCCGTTGAGGTCCTCCGTCGTTCCTCCGCTTTCCTGTCTCCTCTCACCCTCTCGCTCTCTGCCCCGCTAGGACCGCGTCGCGCAGGACGCCGCCATCGCGCCGTTGTCGGGCAGGCGAGGTCCGCACTGCTCCGGAGCACCCCGACGTCGCGCGCCTCCTCGCCAGCAGCACCGCCGGCGACCATAACCGGCCCCGCGCCCCGTTCCCGTCGCCTCGTCGAGCACCATCGCTAGATCCACCGCGCCGACCCCTCCTCGCCATGCCGCTATTGCCGCCCGCCACCGCCCGCCGCCGCGACCGCGTGGGCCGGCGAGCCCGTGCCACCGCGCTGCCGTGGGCCAGGCGCCACCTCTCTTCGCCTAGGCGCGCAACGCCCTTAGCCAATGCCCACCGTCACGACTTGGGCCTCGGCCCACAAGGTGAGGACGCCCCCTGTTTTTTCTTTTTCTTTTTTTCTGTTGTGGTGTTGATGGGCTTGGACCATTTGATCTGAGCACGGTGTAGCACCTTGTGCGCTGGATAACTAAACAACGCCCACTCCTTTTTAGGAGCACTAGTAGTTTCGGCCCATTAGACGTTTTAATATTTTCCGATTAAATAATTGGCAGATTGTAATAGATTTTTGCGAGGTCCGTATCTTTTTTACCGTAGATCGAATGGAGACACTTTGTACATGAAATTTGCTTAGTTTTCTGTGTAGATTAATAAAATGTTCCCATTTGCCATGTTTGCACTTGTCTACATGTTTTTTCACTCACTGCTATTTACAACCCTCGCCATTGTAAATGTAATAGGCGATAACTTTTTAATCGTTGCTCCGATAAAAATATTTCTTACATGTAACTTGACTATAATTTCATGTAGATTGCGTTTGTGCTATTGTTTTCTATCGTTAACCAATCTAAAATACGGTTTGGGGAAGAACAGTACCAAAACCGTAAATTAGCGTGGGGTACTTAGTGATATGCCATGTTTAGGATTTTACCTCACTTCAATTGACTAGCCTAGATAGTTTACTTTGTGCTTCACCTCTTGCCATGTTTGTGTGACATGCCATGATTGAGTGAGATGCCATGTTAAAAACCTTTGCTCATGTTGTGTATCTAAACAACTTGAACCATTCTAAATGTGCGGTATCTTCGTGTGTGGACGATACTTCACTTAACTTGTTCGTAACCGCTCTCGACGGTAGATGTGATGTCGTAGTGCGTTGTCTTGTGTTGCATCTTTGTTTATGCTTGGCCGTGATTGCTTCATAGTAATATTTCCAGTGTTTCCTTCTTGTGTGCTCCCGCGTTTACCCTCAAAGTTGATGCGAGCTTGCGATCGACTACACCTTCAGAATCGTGTTCTCATCAGGTAAGAGGGAGCATATATCATGCTTATAACTTTCAGCTCACTTGCCTAGGTATAGGATAAAACGATTGCTTGATCCTACCACCTCATATTTATGCCTCTCAAATAAACCCAAACAGCCATACATGGATGTCCTTCACCTTTTTGTTCGAAATGATATTTTGAACAGTAATTCAAACTTTCTTATTCTATTTTTAGACAAGCTGTTTTACTGATTTCAAGCTTACTTTTTCATTAGATTTAGTTATTTTCAATAACTATTGATGCATATATTTTTCAATAAAGTTATTGCAGCAACGTGCCGGCAATCATCTAGTTTATTGTGTTTGTATAAGTGGTTCAATCAAACTAGGAAGACAACGAAAAAAGGAAAATATCTGCATTAATCTTCATGTAAAATCGATGGTACATGTCCCATAGCAAATCTGTAATTTATATCGATACCTTAGGTAAGCAAACAAATAACAGACAATATCTTATGCTTGGTAATATTGTATGTGGTTTGTTCGATCAGATCAATCACCATATGTGTTATTATTACTTGGACAGTTGCATGCCTTCCAGCAGACGGTTTTACTGTACTGTACTACTGACATGGTTTAAACAAATGGCTCTACTTTCTGAACCGTCTAGCATAGCTAGTGCTAAAGCAGGGCGGCTACTTCGGAGACACGTAGTAGTATCTATTTCCCCTCCAGTATATCAGATCTCACTCAACAATGGAGCGGCCAACTCGACGCATCCCTAGCACAAAAAACACCGCCTGGAAAAACCAACTGATCGACCTCAACGAGCCGGGGAAGGTTATTCGTTGTGGCGAGAGATCCTCACGCCGTGTCTCTTTACGAGCGGGCGCCATCGCCGATGATGCGCCGCCGCCGGTCTCTTCGACCCCTGACCGTGGCATCCGTGTTGATCCGAAGATAGGAGACGGGGCGGAGCAGGCGACGGGGAAAAAAGGCATACGCTCATCCGGGCGCGCAGGGTCTCGCCGCGGTGCCGTGGTCGATGCAGGGCCACACATTGCGCGCATGCTCGACATGGACATGAACTCCGGCTCCGACTCCGATTAGACCCACGACAAGCTCCTCAACAACGACTCCGACCACGACAGCGAGCGCTCCATCGCAGAGCAACAGGTGCGCGCTCTCCCGCTCCACCGGTCAGGACGGATGTGTGTTCGGAAGTGCACTCCCCGACAGCCCGGCGAGATGACCGGCGGTGCAGCAAGGCGGCTTCGCCGTAGTGCCGCCATCGTAGCAAGGCCGCACATTGTGCGCATGATGGACATGGACATGGAGACCAACTCCGACAACGACTACACCGACGACAAGCTCCACGTCATCGACAACGACACCGACACCGACGACGAGCGCCCCATTGCAGAGCAGCAGGAATGCGATCTCCCGCTCCCCAATTCCGGACATCAACGCGTGCTGGTGTGCACGCCCCCGCAACCCGGCAAGGTTATCAGCGGTCCAGCCGGGAGGCTTCGCGGTAGGCGTGCCACCGTCGAAGCACAGTCAATCGTTGCGTGCACGGTGGCCATGGACATGCACAACGACTCCGACACTGACGAGGAGCGCTGCATCACAGAGCAGGCAGAGCACGCTCTCGCGCTCCCCCACTCCAAACACCTTCGGGTGCAGGAGTGCACACTGCAGCAGCCCCTCGAGGTTACCATGAGTGCAGATGGGCTCCTTCGCCACAGTGCCGATGTCGATGCACGGCCACTCATTGCGCACATGATGGACATGGAGAAGGACTCCGACACCGACGAGGAGCGTTGCATCACAGAGTCGGCGGAGCACGCTCTCCTGCTCCCCCACTCCAACCCCGATCCACCTCTCCGGAAAGCTTAACGATCTGGAGTGCACGCCCCAGCCGGAGGAGTGCACACCGCCGCAGCCCATCAAGGTTACCATCAGTGCGGCTGGGCGCCTTCGCCGCAGTGCCCGACTCAGACTAGGGGATTAATTTAGTCTCTTTTTAGTTTCGTATGGCCTTAACAAGGAACTTTTAGTGATCTATTTTGGGTGTGGAAAACCTTGCATTATATGCTGGGAGAATGAAATTAATTAAGATGAAATTAAGTAAATGTGCACGGATCTAATTGAATAGCCGTCGGTGATGAGTTCCGTCGTACTAACACTAACGAGTGGATGGGAACAACCTTTTGCCACGCGTCGTCACCTCCACTTCTCTCGCCGACAGAATAGCTTCCTCATCACAACACGCTCGTCCCGGCAGCCAAAGCATGGGCTCCACAAGGATTTTCGAACTTTTGTTATTTCGTCCTGCGCGCTTTAGCCAATCCTTCCCGCGCAAGCGCCCACCAGGGCAAATATCGATCCCCAATCCGAGAGGTAGCTCTACAAATAAAGCTCGCCATGGGAAGCGGCGGCAGCAACACACAAACACACGCTCATCCTTTAGTTCGCCACCACTACCACCACACCCTTCACCTCATCACCTATAACTCGCCACCCCTAACATCACACCCATAGCATATGGACCGTGCCCGGATGGAGGTGGAGGACGGAGGAGTGGACGTGTCCAGCGCGCTGTTGGCCGGCATTGTGTTGGGCGCACAACCCGACACTCCCGACGACGACCCCAAGTTAAATCGCATGATGAAGATTGCCATAGCCCAGTCCCTCGAGGATTCGCGCTTCGACGCGGACCTCCGCGACCTAGACGAGCGCGAGCTCGAACTTGGGTTGGCGCAGTCCGTCGCTTTTGTCGAGGCTCTCACCGTGAATAGGGATCGGCATCGATTGGTACTGCGTGAACGGGAGAGGCTTGATCGTAAGAGGCTTCGGGAGGAGGAGGAGGAGTGCACCCGAAGGCGCCGTCGCAGGCTCGTGTATGAGTTAGAGCTAGAGGAGCAGACAGATGCGGAGGCCATGGCGGCAGGCCATGAAATGTCGTCGTCCGAGTCAGCAGCACCGCCGCGCGGGCAGGGAGCGCATGCGCATGTCTTGGCCACCGCATTTGGGCATGGTATGGAGATCATTGACCTGACAAGCTCATCCTCCGCAAGTGGCACCTACTGAGAGCACGCAGAGAGGATCTGCGATGGTAAAACTTTGACGCCCGGCAATCAAGTACAAGCACGACAGCGCTATATGGATGCACGACGAATAACTTAAGGGTAGTAGCTATATTATGTAGTTCATTATTATCTAGATATGTGTGTAATAGTGAACGGTTTGTAAATCATTGCTTTTGAGCATGATTGGTGATATTTAATGTATGGCTGGACCTATGTTGATTACCCTATGTGTGTGTGTGTGTGTGTGTATTCAGATGGCAAATGAAGTTGCCTTCCAGTCATGTATGATTCTGAATTGTAATGTTGATGGTGATCAACCAGTCATGGGCTCGAGGAATTTCAATGTACGCATGTTTTCAATCTGAAGATTAAAATTAATGAAAACTATAATTTCGGTGACACGGTAAAGCACACGGTTGGTGTTCTACAACCGTTTGCTTAACCTATACCCTTCGAAATTCGTTCGTGCGTTCTGATTGGCTAGAACGCAGCACCACGGATTGCACGCCCTGCACCGTCAAATGCACACGGATCGAACGGTCGCCAATGAACCAACATCATGTTATTGCAGTTTCGATGGGTAATGTATTTAAGTCTTTTTTCCGGCTTCTAAGTGCAAAAAAAGTTTAGAAACGCCAAAATAACAAGGAATGCGTCAAAATTCAAAGACATATCACGTATAGACGCGTGGTAGCTGTAAAAAATATCAACCACAATCGACGAATAACGATACAATCTACTTGTAACCCGAACATTTTACGACTTGTTACATACATATCCAAACCATGGTCCTTCATGTGAGATGCCCCCGTTTGCAAGGCGATCGCATGATTACCTTTCTCAAAATGTCTGAAATTTTTATCACATCATAGTTTTACCTTCTCACGGCATCACGCAAACTCTCGTGTATTTCCGAGTGATTCTAAAAAAATGATTTTTTTTGTAATTTAAAAACCACCGAACTCAATGTTTCACGATCGAAAGACGTGACTGAGGTGCAGCAAGTTCACTCCAATCCCATATTGTGTGCTGCAAGTTAACACGAGAGCACATACATGATATTTCAGCACACATTTGGTCAAATTTCGTTGCAATCATAGTTCAAATGAAAATAAATTCATATCGAGCGGACATGAAGCTGACTTAGTGCCATATATCAAACGGAAGATGAAATTGACAAGAAAAATCATAGCTCCAGTGTAAAATAAACCCAAGAAACTGTCTAATCTACACTTAATGACTTACATGTATAAAACACGTCCCGTTAGATGACAAAACTTTGGTGATACGGTAAAGCACTCGGTTCGTCTTCTACAACCGTTTGCTTAACCTATACCCTGCGAAATTTGCCATTGCGTTCTGATTGGCCAGAATGCAGCACCACGAATCGGATGCCCTGCACAGTCCAATGCGCACGGATCGAACGGTCGCCAATGAACCAACATCATGCTGCTGCAGTTCCGGTGGATATTGTATTTAACTCTTTTTTCCGGCTTGTAAGTGCAATTTTTTTAAAAAAATACCAAAATAACAAGGAATGCGTCCAAATTCGAAGGCATATCACAGATAGACTCGTGGCAGCTGTGAATTTTTTTAACCACAATTGACGAAGTAACGATACAATCTAATTGTAACCCGAACATTTCACCACTCATTCCATACATATCAAAACCATGGTCCTTCATGTGAGATGCCCCCGTTTGCAAGGCGATTACATGATAGCCTTTCTCAAAATGTCTGTAAGTTTTACCACATCATGGTTTTACCTTGTCACGGGGTCACACAAAGTCTAGTGTATTTCCGAGTAATTCTCAATTTTTTTTGTTTTTTTGTAATTTAAAAACCACCGAACTCAATGTTTCACGATCGAAAGGCGTGACCGAGGTCCAGCAAGTTCACTCCAATCCCACGTTGTGTGCTGCAAGTTAACCCGAGAGCACATACATGATATTTCAGCGCATGTTTTGTCAAATTTTGTTTGCACTCATAGTTCAAATGCAAATAAATTCATATCGAGTGCACATGAAACTGACTTAGCGCCATATATCAAACGAACGATGAAAATGACAAAAAAATCATAGCTCTAGTATAAAATAAACCCATAGCAACTATCTAATCTACACTTAATGACTTACATGTATCAAACACGTCCGGTTAGATGACAAAATTTTGGTGACACGGTAAAGCACACAGTTCGTGTTCTACAACCGTTTGCTTAACCTATACCCTGCGAAATTCACCGTTGCATTCTGATTGGCCAGAACGCAGCGCCACGGATCGCACGCCCTGCACCGTCCAATGCGCACAGATCATACGGTCTCCAATGAACCAACATCATGCTGCTGCAGTTCCGGTAGATATTGTATTTAACTCTTTTTCCGGCTTGTAAGTGCAAAAAAGGTTTAAAAATACAAAAATAACAAGGAATGCGTCCAAATTCGAAGGCATATCACGTATAGACGCGTGGCAGATGTGAAAAAAATCGACCACAATCGACGAAGTAACGATACAATCTACTTGTAACGCGAACATTTGACCACTTGTTCCATACATATCGAAACCATGGTCCTTCATGTGAGATGCCCTCGTTTGCAAGGCGATTGCATGATAGCCTTTCTCAAAATGTCTGAAATTTTTACCACATTATGGTTTTACCTTCTCACGGTGCCACGCAAAGTCTCGTGTATTTCCGAGTGATTCTTAATTTTTTTGTTTTTTTTTGTAATTTAAAAACCACCAAACTCAATGTTTCACGATCGAAAGACGTGAACGAGGTCTAGCAAGTTCACTCCAATCCCACGTTGTGTTCTACAAGTTAACCGAAGAGCACATACATGATATTTCAGCACACATTTGGTCAAATTTTGTTGCACTCATAGTTCAAATGCAAATAAATTCATATCGAGTGCACATGAAACTGACTTAGCGCCATATATCAAACGGAAGATGAAAATGACAAAAAAAATCATAGCTCCAGTGTAAAATAAACCCATAGCAATTGTCTAATCTACACTTAATGACTTACATATATCCAACACGTCCGGTTAGATGACCAAATTTCGGTGACACGGTAAAGCACACGGTTCGTGTTCTACAATTGTTTCCTTAACCTATACCCTGCGAAATTCTCCGTTGAATTCTGATTGGCTAGAATGCAACACCATGGATCGCACGCCATGCGCTTCCAATGCGCACGGGTCGAAGGGTCGCCAATGAACCAGCATCATGCTGATGCAGTTCCGGTGGATATTGTATTTAACTCTTTTTTCCGTCTTGTAAATGCAAAAAAAGTTTTAAAATACCAAAATAACAACGAATGCATCCAAATTCGAAGGATATCACGTATATACGCGTGGCAGCTGTGAAAACAAAATCAACCACAATCGACGAAGTAACTATACAATCTACTTGTAACCCGAACATTTGACCACTCGTTCCATACATATAAAAACCATGGTCCTTCATGTGAGATGCCCCCGTTTTCAAGGCGATCACATGATAGCATTTCTCAAAATTTCTCCGGCCTTGTTGTTTACAAAGGATCAAACGCAAGGGATAAAGGATAATAGTGATAGCTACTGGAAAGTAAAAGCAGGAAATAAATTGAGCGTGTAAACAGTGATGAGAATATGGACCGGGGTCCCATGATGTTCACTAGTGATGTCTCTCTCCCAAAAGACGATAAAACTGCTATGCGAGGTAAACAAATCACAGCTGGTAAATTGGCAGGATTAAAAACGCACCACGATGCTAAGTATGCTACAAAGAAAGGAAGAGCTCAAATGCATGGTCGGTACGCCAAAATAAGTAGACCGAAATCCAACTGCATATACTACTAATCATCCACCTTGAGATATCTATCAAGAACATCTCAGTGGTATTAAGTTGCGAGACCCACCCAAAGTGTAAACCCAAAGCAACAGACAACTGCATTAAAAGAACTTTGTGTAAAGTAAACAATCCTTGCAACCACAGTTACAAGCACTGTTGTTTCCCCCCTTGTGGCAACCGCACATCCCCTAGACTCATGTTTCTGTCACTCAAGCTAGTCATCAAGGGGCATGAACCCACAATCGAGCATAACGTTCCCTCTTGGAGTCACTACCTACTACTAGGCCAAAGCAATAAACAGCAACGGAGAACATGCAAGAATTACTCAAGAACAAAAATACAAAACATAAGAACCAAATATATTACTCAATCACAAACTAAACATAGTCTCACAATCCATCAGGTCCCAGCAAACTCAACATAGCAACAGCAGAAAGAATTACATATGTTCCTTGATCATGTAGGGCAGCTCACAAGGTCTAATCCATGAAGAACAAAGAGGGGAGGAGAACATCACATAGCTACTGATCATGGACCCATGGTCCAAGGTAGACTACTCACGGATCATCCGGGAATCGTCCATGGTGGAGGAGAAGCTCCCGGAGGTCAGTCCTCCCTCCGGCAGGGTGCCGGGAAGAGGTCTGCTGGCGCTCCCGATCTTGGAAGTGTGGCGGCGGTGGAACAGAGGCGATATCGCGAAAAGGGTTCTGTCCTTGGAAGTTTCCCGTCACAGAGAATATATAGGTGAAGGGGGCAGCCAGGGGGGCACCAGAGGTCCAGGCGGCCCCCTAGCGCGGCCGCACCCTAGGCCGCAACGGGAGGGCGCCTAGGGACCTGGTTGTGGCCCTCTGGCCCCACTTTGGCTCTTCCAGAAGCTTCCGGTACGTTGATTTTTTTATTGTATTTTTCCTGAATTTTTGGAGCAATTTTAATACGGGGGAAACCTGAAATAGAAAAACAGCAGAAAACAGGAACTAGCACTGGGGTGCACTAAGTTAATAGGTTAGTCCAAATATGATCAAAAGTGTATGAAAGTGTATCTAAAACATAGCAATAGCACACAAAACATGCATGGAGCAAGCAGAAATTATAGATACGTTTGGGACGTATCAACATCCCCAAGATTAATTGTTGCTCGTCCTCGAGTAGGTAAATGATAACAAGCATAATTTCTAGGGTGACATGCTAACAACCATATAAGAACTTTGTAAATAAAGCAATCAAGGTATGTAATTCAATTCAAGTCATAACATGCAAGAGTCAATATTAGCATTGAAACCAGCAACAAAAGAACATGAAGGTGCAAGAGCTCTCGCTGTCCGTGACTCGAATGTCTCCAGATGGTGTTTGTGTGCAAGAAGTGGGGGATGGGAATACGAGAGAAAAATATATTTTTTGATAACTCAATCTACTAAATTTTCACACTTAGTCTTCTTTGGAATCTTATCTTGACTCGTCCCCAGACCACTAGCCAGGTACAAGTCAATTTGATCCACTCCTTTTTGATATTTTGAGCACTCATGCAATGGATGAGTGTAAGAACGAGAGTTGACACTTAGGATGGCAAAGAGAGAGATATGGTGGAGGAGGAAGACAAAAAGGTGTGAAAGGATCACATCAATGAGGACAATCATAGGCGAGAAGGCCAAATGGTAGATATGATGTGAGGAGTAGGGATTGCCATGCAACGGATGCACATATGAGCTAAGAAAATATCTCGAATGGAACTAGTGGGGGTGCATACAACTTGCTCGCTCAAGAAGACCTAGAGCTCGTTTGAGGAGGCTCATCATTGGAATATACAAGCAAAATTCTATAGTGTGAAGGTCCCCACATAGCTATATGCATATATGATCATCTCTATGGAGCACAAGATATAAGAGGAAGTACGAGTGTGGATCTTTCAAAAGGAATAGTAGTGTTGCCCCTTTCTCTCTTTTTATTTATTTTTCTCGCTTTTCTATTTTTGTATTTTTTGGTGGCCTCAATGGATCTTTCTATTTAACTCTCATTTGTCCTCTGTAAAACAATAGATATTGGGGAAACTAGCACACCCCTAAACGGTTGGCTTATCTCCCTTTATATAATGGTTGATTTGGAGAGGTACTATACGTGTACACATATACAGGGAAACAGAAGCCAATACAAAGTCTAACACCCTCCCTCAATCTCAACCGTGCTCCGTGTTCAGCAGGTTTAGCTTGCGCCCACATCCTTCAAACTGAGGGAATGGTAATGGCTTCGTGAATATATCAGCAAGTTGATCTTTTGAGGAGATGAACTTCATCTGAAGCAGCTTCTGAGCAACACGTTCTCTTACAAAGTGATAGTCAACTTCAATGTGCTTTGTTCTAGCAAGAAACACCGGATTGGACGAAAGATATGTGGTGCCGATGTTATCACACCAAAGAACAGGAGGTTGCGGATGTGAGAGCCCTAACTCTCTGAGCAGAGACTGCACCCATATGATCTCATTAGTGGCATTGGCTACAACTTTATATTCAGCTTCGGTGCTACTACGAGAGACTATAGCTTTCTTACGAGAATTACAGGCAATTAAGTTGGGACCAAAGAATACTGCATATCCCCCCGTGGATCGACGATCATCTGGATTACCAGCCCAATTTTCATCAGAGAAAGCGGATAAAATGCCAGAAGGAGCAACTCGAAGATGAAGACCATGCGCAACAGTAAGATGAACATAGCGCAGAATGCGCTTAACAACAGTCCAATGAGTATCCCGTGGAGCATGAAGATACTGGCAGACACGATTAACTGCACAGTAAATATCAGGTCTGGTGATAGTGAGGTACTGAAGACCACCAACAAGGATGCGATAGTCTGTAGCGTCCGAAGAGGAGAGCGCAGATCCATCAATAGCAGACAGTTTGTCAGTCACTCACATAGGTGTGGTGGTTGTTTTGTACTGAAGCATACCACCCCGACGTAACAGATCCAACGAATACTTTTGCTGAGTGAGAGTGAGTCCACCATCAGAATGAGTAACTTCCAAGCCGAGGAAGAAATGCAGCTTACCCAAGTCCTAAATCACAAATTCAGAACTCAAGGCAGTGATAAGACGGTCTGCAGCTGAGGCAGAGGAGCTAACAAGAATAATGTCATCAACATAAACCAGGAGATACATAGTGACTTCCGGTCGCTGAAGAAGAAATAGTGAAGTGCCATCTGTAGACGGCACAAATCCAAGCTTGCGAAGAGCAGAACCAAGCTTGGCATGCCAGGCACGAGGAGCATGTTTCAGTCCATAAATCGCTTTGACAAGACGACACAAATGTTGCGGATGATGCGGATCAACAAAACCAAGAGGCTGGCGCATATAAACTTCTTCCTCCAAAACACCATGCAGGAAAGCATTATGGACATCTAGTTGACGCACAAACCAACCTCGAGTGACAGCCAAAGACAGAAGGAGTCGAATAGTGGTCGGTTTGACAACCGGACTGAAGGTATCCTCATAATCAAGTCCATAGCGTTGTTTGAAGCCCTTAGCAACCAAGCGAGCCTTATACTGCTCAATTGATCCATCTGCATGTTTCTTAACCTTGAACACCCACTTAGAATCAATGAAATTCACACCGGATGCAGGAGGAACAAAATTCCATGTAACATTCTGGCGAAGGGCGTGAAATTCAGCCTCCATGGCAGCACGCTAGTGCGGTATACTCATAGCAGCTTGATAGTGACGAGATTCGGCTGAAGGATCTGATTAAGCATGAGACACACATGAAGCGATCCAAGCAACCGTACCATCAGTACGTTCCTAAGGTCTAAAGACCCCGATGCAACTGCGTGTGTGTGGCCGCAACGCAATAGGAGCAGAAGGCGATTCGGTTGGCGGTGCAGGCGAGGGAGGCTTGACCGGCGGCAATGGCGGCTCGGGGCCAACACCTGGGGAATCTGGCTCGGGCGAGTGAGAAGGCGTGGCCGACTCAGCAGTCGCTGAGGCCGGCGAGGGTGGCTCGGGGCCAACAACTGAGGAAGTCATCTGGGGCGAGTGAGAAGGTGAGGCTGTCTCGGCATTCCGCGAGGGCCGCTCGGGGCAGCGCCTGGGGAAGCCGGCCCAGACGAGTGAGCACATAAGGCTGGCTCAGCAGCCGGCGAGGCCGGCTCGGTACCAGCGAATTGGGAGGCCGGGCCGGGACCAACGATTGGGGAGGTCGGGTCAGACGAGCGGGCAAGTGAGGCCGGCGCGGCAGCCGGCGAATCCGTGATGTCGAGTACTTGTAGGCGAGACCCTCGACCAATTCCTGCACTATGGTTAGGCAATAATACAGGAGTATGTGCAACTTCTTCAAATTGGTCAGGAGAAGCAGAGGATGAATGCATGGGTGATGGCTCAGATGTGTGAGATGGCAAGTTCGAAAAAGGAAACACGTTATCATCAAATACAACATCACGAGAAATATAAACGCGACTTGTAGGAACATGGAGACACTTGTAGCCCTTATGTTGAGAACTATACACAAGAAAAACACACTTTTTAGAGAAAAATTCAAGTTTGCGATGGTTGTATGGACGAAGGTGAGGCCAACACACACAACCAAACACTTTGAGTAACGTATAGTTGGGAACTTCCGGAAAAAGGAGCTCAAGTGGTGTTTTCATCCTGAGGACACGAGTGGGAAGCCTATTAATCACGAAACAAGCTGTGAAGAAGGCATCACTCCAATACCGAAAGGGCATAGTTGCATGAGCAAGAAGAGTAAGACCAGTTTCAACCAAGTGACGGTGTTTGCGCTCAGCAGGACCGTTCTCTTGATGTGTATGTGGACAAGACACGCGATGAGAGATCCCAAGCAGTTGAAAGAAAGAATTGAGGTTGCGATACTCGCCTCCCCAATCAGAATGTACATGAATAATTTTATGCTTGAGAAGACGCTCAACGTGCGTTTGAAATTGCAAGAACACATCAAACACATTGTAACAGCCCACATGCAATTCCCAGAAAACATCATGTAATTTTACCTTGTCTGTTGACTTTGTAACTTGGCATGGTGCTAGTTCATGTAATTTCATGTGATGATTTCAAATGGCATTGGGATTGGAGCTCATTTGAATTGCTTTTGAATTCAATCAAGGTGGGTAAAGAAGGGTGTTTGGTGAATTGTTCCATTTTCATTTGATCTCCCCTAAACCTCAAACTTGGCATAGCTATTTCATTTGCATTGCCAAGGGTTTTAAAAACCTCACTGCATTTTTGCAACTTCCAAAAGTGGGGGCCATAGTTCAATGTGCTTTGAATATAAAAAATGCCCCACATTTTTAGTTGCTCCAAAATTGGTCAAACCAATTTTGTAAATTCCAGAATATTGCAAGGATCAACAATCATGAGTTCATGTGTTTTTGTCCCTTGTGATTCCTCCCCATTTTTCTCCCCAAGGCCTCTTTCTATTTTATTTAAATAGAAAAGAGCATGTTTTAGTTTTGTGGTTTATCCTTCTCATCCGAATTGGTTCAAACCAATTTTGGATTCTCAGAAATAGTGTAGAGAAGCCCAAAATATATTTATCCTTTCTTTCTCTGCATTTTTTTCTTTTCCAAAGGGCCCTATCATTTTCTGTTAAACGAAAAAGGCACTGGCTTCCCCCTCCTCTGCTCCAGCCTAGTCGCATGGGCCTGCTCCTTCTTGGGCTAGAGCCCAGCCGCGAAGGGGTAAGATGGAGGCGTACAGAGCCTCGATCAAGATCCAACGGCTCCCCCACCTTCTTCTTTCCACGCTGGACTGAGGTCCCCCTCTCCCTCCTCTCACACGCGCAGGTCCGGCCAAGCCGGTGGAGCCCTCCGGCCAGGGAGATCCAGGATCCCTATAAGAGCACCGGAGACGTGCCGCGGAAGCCCTAGCTTCCTTTCTCCCCCCCTCCAATTTCGCCGCCAACGGTTTCTTTCCCCCTCTCCAAGCCTTGCCTGTTCCCATGGCCGCCGGTGCCTGAACCTCGAATCGGCCGCCGTCTCCTTTGCGTCAGGCCACCGGGAGCTTGCAGGTGAAGGCCACGTCGACATCCGCGTCTTCCCCGACCTGCAGCCGCGCCGTGGGTGGCCAGGAGCGAGACGATGCCTTCTTCATCCGCCGTGGGTCGTCCTCGTCTCCGGCAACGCCTCCGATCCCCTCCTTCCGCTGCGGTGCGTCGAGCTCGACCTCAGCCCCACCTAGGTGAGCACGCACTCGTCCCTCTCCTTCGTCTTCGTGTAGTTCGCGCCGGAGCCGTTCCTTGTCTGCTCCCTCTGTCGCGCGTCGCCGTCGTTAGCCATGCGTGCGATTGGCGTGATCCCGACGCGCTCTCGTAGCTAGAGCGTGAGAATAGCACGCTTAGGACCCCAAAGGCGCAGCCTTGCACCGCGCACAGCTACGCTAGGGCAGCAGCGGCGCCGTGTTTCCAGTGTGCTACGCTAGGGCAGCAGTGCGCAAATCCCGGCGAGCCAGAGCCGCCAGTGGTGGTGCTCCGGTGCGGGTGTTAGGCAAAATGGATCCGTGGGTGCCCCCTCTATGCGTTGCGCCATGCCATGGGCTCCCTAGTGTCGCGATGTGGACGCAATCGTCGCCGGAGATCTTCTCTGTCGCCGGCGTCGTCAGTTTCTTCAGTTCGTCAGAGAGCGTGTCATCGCCGCCGTGTTGTTCCCGTGGGATTCCCGACGAGTAGGAGATGAGCTGGTGACCATGGACTGCACCCATGTGTGGTGCTAGGTGCCCTCTCGAGATCCCCCGAGGTGGTCTGGCAGGAGGTGGCCGGAGCACGAGGCTACGGTCGCCGGAAGTGCTCGGCGTAGCAGGTTCAGTGTCTGTCGTCAGATTGCAGTGGTGCGCAGGTTCAGATAGAGGGGAGTCGCACTACAATGTTGGGCCTCGCCCTTCTGTCAACATCAGCAGTGTATCGCATTGGCCTTGGGCCCGGGAGAGGATAAGGAGGTCCTGGGCTCAAATCCCAGCCGGGGCGTAGCCTTTTTCTTTTTCTTTTGTCTCTCGCAGAGCTGGGCCTGGCCCAAGTGGCCACTGTCCAGTGGGCTCGCAGGCTGAGAGGAGAGGAGAAGAAGTTGGGCCCTTTTCGGTCGAGGCCAGCCCAGTGGGGCTGAGCCCTTTTTTTCCTTTTCTTTTCCTTTTTCTTTTCTGTTTCAATTCAATTTGAATTTGAATTCAAATTCAAATGAATTTGAACCTTGGAGCTCATTCACCTCAAATGTGGCATCCCATATATGGTTTTGGGGTAGAAAGATCCAGGGAATTGATTGGTGATGTCCATGAGGTGTTTTGTACAACTCAAATGGACATGTTGTAAACACTTGACCATCTCAATTTTTCCTTGCCCCCTTTTCCTGCGCATTCCTTTCAACTTTAGTGCATGTTGAACATGCTCTTTGCTCTTTCATGTCTTCTTCCATGTCACCATGAATTCTTTGCAACTCAAACCAGCCCCTATCATATTGTCATATGCAATGTGGCTGGATCCTTTTCTTTTGTTATATCTTCCGGTGTCAATTTCACCGACACTTTTCTCCGTCTCCGGAATCGATAGTTATTTCACGATGTTTATTATTGTTAATTGTTGTTATTGTTTCATGCCATGACATGTTACCATGATATTTACACCAAAATTAAGGATATGACCAAAGCCATAAAGATATAAGTAATTGCATATGAAGTCGTTGACGTGTCGTCAACACCTCCATTTAAATTTGACTAGCTAGGGTCACACCATGTCTATTAAACTTGATCATCTCATCCATGCTTGAGCATTGTTGAACTCGATGTTTACTTGTGTGCTTTTCTTGCCGGTACCTTACGTTAGCACCTGAGACTGCCGAGGAGACTTATGTGGAGATTTCCGACACCGAGCCTGAGGACCCTGCTACGTCTGCTCCGTCGACCAATTACCCAGGCAAGGGGAAGATTCATACCATTACTTTATAACTCTCTGTCTACCTGCCTAGCTGTAGTATATAACATTGTTTTGATCGTATCCACCTTGCTTATGCCACAATCAAAACCAAAACAGCCATGATCCCCACATCCCAGCAAAGCCATTGTATTGCTAAGTTACCGCTGCTCAGCCATTGCTTAGTATGATTAGGAAAACTTGCTGCTTACCCTATGCTATGGTTGGGATATCATGTTAATAAAGAAGTTGGTTGATATCTATTATTATGATGTTAATTTATATTTGGCGAAGGATGGGAGACCGAGCTGTTCCCGCCAGGTGCTTTGTTCCATTCGAGTCACCTAGGTCCCGAGTTCCGGGTATTGTGTTTCTTGACGAGCGTGCCTAATCATGTGTGGGATTCTATGGGGTCCCCTTGTCTTACCTACCTAGCTTCAAACAGTTCTAGTGGTGGCCCGAGCTGATTTACTTTTTGCAAACGTGTGTGTGCTTGGTTGGTACCCCCGCAGTTTTCGAAACAACCCGGGCCAGCGGAGACATGGTTTCTCTTGTTGGTCCACCCCAGGGAGCTAGGGGGTTTTCCACATCTGTTTGGGCAACTAACCCGACCTCATCCAGACGGTAGAGTCCGATTCGAGAGCGCGGCCGGCTTTTGAGTTGGGTGTCGACTCATCGGGGGCCACCCGGAATTGTGCGTTTTTAGTTAGAGGGACTCTGACGTTCCGGAGTTTCAGGCGTTTACCTAGCCAAGTGGAAATCGGGCGTACATGCGAAGCCTATGATGGGCAGTTGGTACACCCCTGCAAGGTTAAATCTTTTCGAAAAGCCGTGTCCGCGGTTATGGACGACTTGAGACCTACTCCTTGTTCATAGAATAACATCAAACTGGATCATAATTAAAAACTTGCCTACCGTATGTGTGCCTTGGCTGCTTTTCTTCGTCCAGGGGGACCGAGAGAAGATCAAGATTGTGTTATGTTTGCCTTAAGTAGGTGAATAGCAGACTTATGATACGTTGTCACGTGCATTCTTGGATCTTACCTCTAATCTGCTAGAACGATAGCCACCATATATGCTAGTGCGGCTGCAACCTTTCCAAATTACTTTGTCTTACCGTAGGAAGCTAGTTATCATGTAATGATATAATCTCACCCCTTGTTTCCAGTGTGCTTTTACTGTTTTGCCTGATCGACCGCTGCAATTGACTACTACCTCGACCCGAGCACCAGACGATACTTCGTGGAGGTGCCCCCGGAGGACGACGATGAGGATGACTTCGCTCAGTAGATCCTATAGTTGGGTTCCGACGTTCCGTGGGTGGACATGTTTATGTGTGGCCCTCTCTAGGGCCAGTTGGATTTTTACTGTACTCGGTCGTGTTTGTCTTCCGCTTGTTGCATGATGTACTGTTAGGTCTATGGACCTCTGAGATGATGTAATAATTACCAGCGGCGATGTATGCCCTGGACTCTATATTTATGTCTTAGTATAAAGTTCATTGTTCTTATATCTGTTGTCGAGAATCCGATAGCGACACGAGTGCGAATGTCGTGAGTCGGTGGCCCTTTATGCGCTACTAACTCGAGTGGGACGCGAAAGCGACTAACTTGAGTTAGCACCGCATCGGGGGCCTTACAACTTGGTATCAGAGCAGGACTGACTGTAGGACCCCTTACTGGCCGAACTTGAGTCTAGAAACTATTTTGTAGTTATTAAGGAAAAATCAGAGAGTACGAACTCTTTCTTTTTCTTCTTACCCCACCCTCCCACCCCTTTTTCCGTGAGGAAGTGAAATGTTGTTTTCTCTCTGCAACTTATCCCCTTTCAAAACAAATCTAGGTTCTCATTTACATGAGGCTCCGATTCATCTATAATTTTTTTGCTAGCGACGAGAAGGGTTGGCGTACGTTGAGAACACTGAGCCGCCACTTGGGGTTGACAGCTCCACCTCGCTTACGGCGTACCTCAGGTGAAACTCCTATACATGGATGGTTGGCATCCTCCGGATGTGGTTCCTCCCCCTATAGGAGACCACTTCGGTGGGCCGCTCAGGGAAGATGTCTCAATGTTCAGGTCTTCAACCACTCGTATATATTGTTGTGTGCTCGCTAGCAGATTATTATCTTGGATTCAGATGATCTCGGTTTGGGGATTCAAGTAGCACCTAGCTTTCGACTTTCCGGGTTAACCTTGGTGGATATTCAGCCTTCGGCTTCCTCATACCTCGTGAGGAAGTATTGTTGTCAATATTGCTTTATCTTCTGGTTTCGTCGATGTTTCTACCATGTTCTCATAAGTTTTCCTGTATACAGGATGCCAAGAGCGAACATGCCACCGCCAGAGAACCCTCTCCTTGGGGAGGCTGTGACCGCAGTGGCTCAGGGCACATCTGCGATCTTACAGATGCTCCAGAACCAGACTGCCCAGAGGAGTGATCGGCCACAGTATACGACTCTGCAACATTTCCTTGCTATCAACCCCCCAGGTTCTTCGAGGCTCGAGACCCACTGGAAGCGGATGATTGGATCGCAGAAATCAAGAAGCACTTCAATGCAAACACCATCAGACCAATCGACTACGTCACCTTCGCCTCCTTCCAGCTTCAGGGTGCAGCAGCCAGCTGGTATGATACCTACTAGGCCAACAAGGGCGATGCTATCATCACGTGGGGAGACTTCGTCGCAGACTTCAGAGCAACACATATTCCGAGTGGCTTGATGGAAAGGAAGCGAGAGGAGTTCTTGGCTCTGAGACAGGGTGACAGGTCAGTTCAGGAGTACAACCTGGCCTTCGTCAGGCTCGCCAGGTACGCTCCGGAGGAGGTCTCCACAGAGGCCAAGCGCAATGCCAAATTCCGTGGGGGTCTCAGCACAGAGATCAAGTACGCACTCACCCAGTGCAACCCCACGCTGTTCTCGCAGTTCGTGGATCAGGATATCTGTCAGGAGTCAGCCAGAGCAGAGTGGGACGCAGAAAGGAAGCGTCAGAGAGAGCACAGCTCTGCAGTGATGGTCCACAAGAAGGCAAAGACTTGGGTCACAGAGGCACCACCGCAGAGGCAGCAGTTCCAGCAGAGGGGGACAGTTTTCCGCACTTTTGCCCGCCCTCCCGTCCCAGTTCAGCAGGGGCCTCTCTCTACACCACCACACGCGAGGCCACCCAGGACGCAGTCCCAGCCCAGGTCAAGCGTGATCCGCTACAAGTGCAGAGAGCCGGGGCACACTTCTCCCAACTACACTGATCCGTGCTTTGCTCAGCTCCCACCGCCTCCACCTCGCTCTACTCCGAGCACTGCGATGGTGAAGGCACAGCCACGTGCAGTTCGGGTGAACAATGTGATGATGACAGATGCTCAACAGTCTTCAGAGATCGTTGTTGGTAGGTTGCTTGTTAATTCTGTTCCTGCGACTGTGTTGTTCGATTCCGGAGCTTCCCACTCGTTTGTTTCTCAGAGATTCGCTCACGATCAGGTTCTCACCGTGGAGGACTTGCCCAAGTTCCTGCCTATTGTTTCACCCGGTTCCAAGTTCACTTCTTGACGAGGGGGTTACCCCGCGACTCTTACGGATGAGCCTACCAGGTGTACCCGAAGGTAGAAGGACCACAAAGATTCCGCCTGGGCCCAGACTTGGCCCACTAGTGGAACTGACATAGGAGTCCGCGACTCATAAGGAAGGTGTAAACTTGTCGTGCAGTACAGGATTAGAGTTAGGAAACCTCATCTGTAATCCTGTACGGACTCCCCGAGACCTAGCCTAGTACATAAAGGCTAGGAGGGGAGACGTAGAGATAGAGAAATACACAATCCGTAAACCCTAGCCTTGTGCGCACTAGCATTGACTCCCCTGTAATCGCCATCTCCCATCAATAACATCGAGTAGGAACGTATCCTCCTGTTAGCCGACGAGCTATCGTCCAACCTATGCCTCTCATGACTAACCCAGGGTCCCTGACCATGGGATTTGCCGGGGTACATCCCCGTTAATTGGCGCCGTCTGTGGGAACTACACAGGTTGGAATTACGATCTCGGCGGTTCCGTCTCCAGCAAGCCACAACTCAAGAGCAAAAACCAGATGCAATCTACCCGAGGAATTCAAGATCACGGCGAATATCTCTGCCGCCCCGGCGAGATCGCTCAACCTGCAGCCGTGTCAAGACCAATACTACGGCGGCAACCGAGTACACTACAAGCGAAGGAGAACTCGACGACCCAGAAGAAAGGCGCGAGGGCTCCACACAGAGATCCCGATCGACGAAATACAGCAGGAAGAAGAGGACTTGCCGGCCACTCGACGAGCCACCGCCACCCAGGCACCCGCCGCACAACAATAGACCGACTCCGAGCTCGAGATCAGCGATCGCCAAGACCATCGCCAGCGAGGAAGAAATCAACAACTCAGAAGACAGGCGCGAGGATTCTACGAAGAGACCTCACGTGACGAGTCGAACTATACAGCCACGCGCCCGCCGATCACCCGACGACCCGCCGCCGTGCGGACGACCACCGCCCGCCAGGACAGCGACTCTGAGACTCAGACCGGCGAATACTACGGCCCAGATCGAAGGCCAAACGAATTGTCCAATCTCATAAGGAACCAGAATCTAAGCGAAGGGATCGAAGTCGAGCCGCGAGCTCACGAGCACCCAGCGGACCACGCGCTGTTCTTCCGAATCTCAAGGAGGAAACGACACGCCGGATCCAGCAAGCTCACGGTCAGGGAACAGCTAGAAGGACCCTGCACGATCCACTGCTTCGAAGACAACTGGGGAAACATCAGATCGAGCCATACCCTGGGAGACTGTCGCCTGTTCAACGAACTTGCCGACAGCCTCAAGGAAGAAAAACAGCGAGAAGCCAAGCGCACCTGACGAACCGAGCAGTCGCCGACTCAAGGACAGGTGTGCACGATCCAAGAGGGCAGGGTATCGCAAGCCCAACAGGACGCCTACACCCTGCAAGCCAGAGCAGCCGAGAACCTAAACGCAGTCGAAGTATACCAGCTACACAACGCAGAAACCAGCATCACGTTCTCCCAGAGAGATCACCCTCCCGTAGTCCCAAAGCCGGGACACGCGCCCCTGGTACTCGACGCTCAAATTGGAGGCTCTGACATGGACAAAATTTTCATGGACAGAGGCAGCAACATGAACATAATATTCGTCAGCACCCTACGCAAGATGCTGATACCACGATCAGTACGGAAGAAATCAAACACCGTGTTATACGGAGTAGTCCCAGGAGAAGCAACCACCTCCCTTGGAATAATCGAGCTCGAAGTCGTCTTCGGCAGCAGACGCAATTTCGCAAGACACACCCCCGAGTTCGAAGTACTCAATTGGCAGTCGCAATACCACGCCATATTGGGACGTCCAGCGTTCGCACAATTCATGGCGATTCCGCACTACGCCTACCTCAAACTCAAGACGCCAGGATCCACGGGCGCCATCACAGTCAACGGGAGCTTCATCAAGTCAGACAAATGTGATCGCGATTTCCACAAAGTCTCTGACACCCTTGGAGCCGAGCAAGAACTCATAGAAATAGCCATGACGGCAGACAAAAGTATCTTTCCGCTAGCAAGCAGACGCGGGACAAAAGAGTATGGACGGGACTTCAGGATCGACAGCAACACGATCACCCAACAGGTGCACCCGACGGACCCAGAAAAAACAGTCCGCGTGTACACCCACCTCCCGGAAGAGCAAGAGACTGCCCTCATCGCTTTCCTCCGCGAAGAATGGGAAATCTTCGCCTGGTGCCCAGCCGACATGCCAGGAGTGCCGCGCGAGTTCGCGGAACACGCTCTGCACATCAAGCCAAACACCAAGCCAGTGATGCAGGCGCTACGTAGATTCTCAGAACCCAAGCGAAGAGCAATCGGAGAGGAGGTCAACCGATTACTCGACGCCCAATTCATCCGAGAAACGAAGAAAGACACTTGGGTCGCCAACCCTGTGTTGGTCCCCAAGAAAGACACAGACGTACTGCGAATTTGCGTTGACTACGGGCCAGTCAACAAACATTGCCCAAAGGACCACTTCCCCCTTCCAAGAATCGATCAGATAATCAACTCGACAGCAGGATGCGATCTACTATCGTTCCTCGACGCCTACTCAGGATATAACCAGATCAGGATGACAGAAGAAGACGAAGAGCATACATCATTCATCGCCTCTTACGGCATATTTTTCTACAGAACAATGCCCTTCGGACTCAAGAACGCCGGTGCCACATACTAGTGGATGATGCAAGCTTGCTTAAAAGATCAAATAGGAAGAAACGTACAGGTCTACGTGGACGACATCGTCATCAAAACCTACAGTGCAAACACGCTGCTCGACGACCTGCGCGAGACCTTCGCAGCACTCAACAAGTATAGAATCAAGCTCAACCCGAAGAAGTGCACATTCGGCGTCCCAGCCGGAAAGCTGCTCGGGTACATGGTCTCCGCTCGAGGAATCGAAGCGAACCCCGAGAAAGTTCAAGCAATCGCCAGGATGCAGGAACCAACCGACATCACAGGCATGCAGCATCTCACCGGAAGACTCTCAGCCGTGAGTCGTTTCATCAGCAGATTAGGAGAGCGCACATTGCCATTCTACCAGTTGTTGAGGAAAGGACAAAAATTTGAGTGAAACGAAGAAGCCCGCAAAGCATTCGTGGACCTAAAGAAGACACTCTCGACGCCACCGATCTTGGCGGTACCCAAAGAAAAAGAAAAGCTATACCTCTACGTGGCAGCACGCAACGACGTGGTCAGCACAACACTCGTCGTCAAGCGCACGGAAGAAGGCAAGGTCCAGAGCATACAAAGGCCGATCTACTACCTCAGCATGCTATTGACACAGCCCCAGCAGCGGTACCCGCACTACTAGAAGCTACTACTGGCCATCATCACGACCTCAAGAAAGGTGTCGCACTACTTCGACGAACACCCCATCACAATCGTGAGCAGCGCACCACTCGCGGACATCCTCAACAACCCTGGAGAAACTGGACGAGTCGCCTAGTGGAACATTGAGCTCCGCCCGCGGAACCTGCAATTCAAGCACCCAAAAACAATCAAAGCCCAAGTACTCCCAGACTTTCTGGTCGAGTGGACGGAGGTCCAGACACCAGCCCCCCCAGACCTATATAACTCATGGACAATGTTCTTCGACGGGTCAAAAAGACAGCAAGGAGCCGGAGCAGGAGTTGTTCTGGTCTCCCCCAAAGGAACCAAGCTCAAATACGTCCTCCAGATCAACTTCAGCCACGCCTCCAACAACGAAGCCGAATACGGGACACTGCTCTACGGCATGCGCATGGACAAAACATGCGGCACCACTCGCCTCGTAATCTACGGAGACTCCAACCTCGTCGTCCAGCAGACGATGAAATAATGTAATGCAGTAGCCGACAACATGGCGGCCTACCAGAAGCTCTACAACACGCTCGAAGGAAGTTTCGATGGCTGCGAGCTCAACTATATCCCGAGAACAAACAACACAGAAGCCAGCGAACTCGCAAACATTGGCTCAACTCGAGGACCAGTACCACCAGGCGTCTTCCTCGAGAGCATCAGCCAGAGATCCATCAAGGGAAAAGTAGCAACACCAGAGGCAACAGTAGATGACGACACCACAGAGCCAACACAGGTGGCATCAGCAAGCCCATCTGAAGGCAGCAACAATCAAGCGGCCGAACCTGCGGATGCAACAACACTCGAAGGACCAACGTGGACAAAACCGTTCCTCCGATTCCTAATCGAAGCCACGCTACCGCAAGACGTCTCAGAAGCTCGGCACATCAGTCGTCGATCCAAGGCATTCACAGTGATCCACAGACAGTTATACAAGCGCAGCATCACCCAGATACTCCAGAAGTGCATCGACGAAGAAGACGGCAAAGCCCTGCTGCTCGAAATCCACGAGGGCACCTGCGGGCACCACGCGAGCAGTCGAGTGCTCGTGTCCAAAGCGTTCCGAGCAGGGTTTTATTGGCCCACCGCGATGAAAAACGCAGAGGACATCGTGCGGCATTGCATTGCCTGTCAAAAATTCGCCAGCAGGCCACACACTCCAGCCTCAGAACTCAAGACCATAACACTATCATGGCCGTTTTCCACCTGGGGGCTCGACATGGTGGGCCCACTCAAGAAATCATCAAAAGGAGGAAGAACCCACCTACTAGTAGCAGTCGACAAGTTCACCAAATGGATCGAAGCAGTGCCCATCACCAGCTCCACAGCCCTCACGGAGTGATCAAATCAATCATCTTCAGGTTAGGGGTGCCACACAACATCATCACGGACAACGGCACGAACTTCACAGCGGCAGAATTTCAGAACTTCTGTGAAGAACTGGGCATCAAAATCAACTACGCATCAGTCGCACACCCGCAATCCAACGACCAGGTGGAAAAATCAAATGGCCTAGTATACGAAGGGCTAAAAAAGTGGCTCCTCGCACCACTCGAGCAGGCCGCAGGCAACTGGGTAGAAGAACTACCGGCAATACTATGGAGCCTACGCACCACCCCAAATACTGCAACCTAGTGCACACCCTTCTTCATGGTGTACGGGTCGGAGGCAGTACTACCACATGACCTCAAATTCGGGACACCACGGATCTCAGGGTACGAAGAAGAAGAAGAAGCAGAAGAAGCACTGCAAGATGACAAGGACACAGCAGACGAAGCAAGGGACAAATCCCTAGCAAAGTTAGAGGGGTACTAGGACAAACTGCGCACTTACCAAAGCAGTCGCCTGCACACCAGAACCTTCAATAAGGGCGAACTTTTCCTACGGCTCATACAAGAGAAAGTTCACAAGCTCGCCCCCTAATGGGAAGGACCGTTCATAATCACAGAAGTCATAGGAGGAGGCGCCTATAGAATGAAGAACCCGAAGACTGACGAGGATGTGGGAAATCCATGGAACGTAGCAAACCTACGCCTGTTCTACCCATAGTCCACACCAGTCATTGTTAGAATAGGAAGTTGTGTTGTATACCAATTGTATTGTAACCCTTGATGTATTATAAATACAAGCCCAAGGCTACACCACGTTGGTGTCGAGCCAACCATAATTTCTGTTGTCTGACTCTCTCCCAGCAGAAGTACACCCTAGATCTTCTCAGGCGTGCTGGTATGCTTCAGTGCAAGACTGCGGTTACTCCCATGTCTTCTTCGGACCACTTTACAGCTACTGATGGTTCTTTGCTGTCTCCTGAGGATGCTACTGAGTATCGGAGTATTGTTGGTGGTCTCCAATACTTGACTCTTACCAGACCAGACATCTCATATGATGTGAATCCACGAGATCCTCACTGGTCTGCTGTGAAGCGCATCTTGCGCTATATTCGTCTCACGGTATCCTATGGTCTTCAGCTGCGCTCTGCTCCCACTGGCCTCATTTCCGCATTTTCTGATGCGGACTGGGCCGGATGTTCTGATGATAGGCGATCAACGGGGGGATATGCGGTCTTCTTTGGACCTAATCTGATCGCGTGGAGTGATCGTAAACAAGCTACAGTCTCTCGCAATAGTACTAAAGCTGAGTATAAAGAAGTTGCTAATGCTACAGCTGAGATTATCTGGGTGCAGTCCATGCTACGAGAGTTGCAGATTCCACAAGATCATCCTCCTGTTCTTTGGTGTGATAATATCGGTGCTACCTATCTGTCGTCTAATCCTGTGTTTCATGCCCGAACCAAGCACATCGAAGTTGACTATCACTTTGTGAGGGAAAGAGTTGCACAGAAGCTTTTGCAGATCAAGTTTATCTCGTCAAAAGATCAACTTGCCGACATCTTCAGAAAGCCACTTTCCTTGCCATTGTTTCAAGGTTCTAGGCGCAATCTTAACCTGTTAGATGTTAGATGACACGGTTAAGATTGAGGGAGGGTGTTAGAATAGGAAGTTGTGTTGTATACCAATTGTATTGTAACCCTTGATGTATTATAAATACAAGCCCAAGGCCACACCACATTGGTGTCGATCCAACCATAATTTCTGTTGTCTTACAGTCATGCTCATCTGGCATCTCATGTAAACCTTCGACGCAATAAAATGATGTTTCCCAAATACTACCATACCAAAGCACTCGGGGGCTCGAGTACAAAACTCCCCCCGAGAGACGCTATCGTCGCAATCGCGATCTTTTACCAAAGCACTCGGGGGCTCGAGTACAAAACTCCCCCCGAGAGACGCTATCGTCGCAATCGCGATCTTTTACCAAAGCACTCGGGGGCTCGAGTAAAAAACTCCCCCGAGAGACGCTATCATCGCAATCGCGATCTTTTACCAAAGCACTCGGGGGCTCGAGTAAAAAACTCCCCCCGAGAGACGCTATCGTCGCAATCGCGATCTTTTACCAAAGCACTCGGGGGCTCGAGTACAAAACTCCCCCTGAGAGACGCTATCGTCGCAATCGCGATCTTTACCAAAGCACCCGGGGGCTCGAGTACAAAACTCCCCCCGAGAGACACTATCGTCGCAATCGCGATCTTTTACCAAAGCACTCGGGGGGCTCGAGTACAAAACTCCCCCTGAGAGACGCTATCGTCGCAATCGCAATCTTTCACCAAAGCACTCGGGGGCTCGAGTACAAACCTCCCCCCCGAGAGACGCCATCGTCGCAAATCGCGACCTTTTACCAAAGCACTCGGGGGGTCGAGCACCACCTCCCCCCGAGAAACGCTCATGCAGTCCGAAACTTAAAGGGCCCAAGCAAAAAACACCCGACAAAGCCCCACCTGCTGAAAAGCGGTTCGGAGGACATGGCCACAATCAGATGGAACAAAAAAGTACTCTGAAGAAATATGGACGGAGCGCAAGACTCAGACAATTCTTTAGTCTTCACCTGATCGCCAACGATCACCTAAAGACTCGGGGGTTACTCCCAACGGGAGCGTTGCCGCGCACCCGATAAAAACATAAAATAATGGAAGAACAACAAAGGAAAAAAATCTCAGCCTACGCTCGACTCTCCGACTCAAACGTAGCCTCGGGGGCTACTCCCATCGGGAGCGCTGTCGCGCACCCAATAGAACCCACAGTGCAAAGTTTTGAAGGACTCGAGGACAGCTCTCGACCACAAAGGACTCTAAGACAAATTCAATTGCAAAGGCTCAAACACAGTTCGCATTACAAGGACACGAAGATCAATCTCAGTACAAAAAATTCAAAGTACATTGGATAGAAGGCAGCTCTGATTACTCGACGGCAATCCTCATTACATGGAGAACTAACCTAGTTACAAAAGACGCAAGCCTACAGCATCAATCACCCAAGGAATTATGAATTCTACATGTGTGCCCATGCTTGGATGATTGGCACTAAGACAGCGAGCATCATCACAGACAAAGGAGGAGTCGAAGCAGCAGGCTCATAATGTCAAAACAAAAGGTGAAGCTTGACTTATTTGCGGAGCAGTTGAAGACGATGCTCCACCAGCTTCTTCTCCTGCTCCACTAGCTTCTTCTCCTGCTCCACCAGCTTCTTTTTCAGCTCCATCTGAGCTGCCGGCGAAGATGACGCCGTTGCCTCCAGTTCTCCAAGGTTGTCCGGCGCACCCGCTGGACCGGTGGCTTCACGTCGGGGTCCTCTTCAGAGCCGGAGGAGGAAGCAGTTGAAGACGGATCAGCATCAGCACCCGAAGATTCGCCGGAGGAGGAAGCAGTTGAAGACGCAGGCGAAGGACTCCTCGACCCGCCAGAACCATCGCTGCTTATGTCCGGCAAATACGGAGCCATGCGGTTGCCGCTCGGGTCAAAGGCGCGGATGGTAAGAGTGTCTTCGCCATCAAAGCGGCAACATAGAGCAGCAAGCCATCAAGACTGCGCTCAGAAACAAGGGCAGAAAATGCAGAAGGAAGCAGAATAAGAGCGGCGTTCCGGCCACGAACGCGAAGGAGGAAATCATAGAGCCAAAAGCCTTCCTCCGAGGAAGAGGAGGAAGGCGTCGACGGTGCACCACGACGGCCACCGCAAGAAGAGCGCGGAGTACGACCACCACGACCACGGCGAACCCGGCCGCGGCTAGTCATACCTGCACCACGTTTTGGTCCCATGAGAAGATGAAGAAGAGGATCTAGAGAGGTAGAAGACGAACACTACTGCCAGGTGAAGGCAAGGGGCTTATTTATAACAGAACCCCAAGGGCACGCAGAAGCCCAGGCGACGGCAGCAATAAATTCAAAGACCAAGCATGCCGGGCGATTCGAATTCCGAGACAAAAGATGCCTTCACACGGGCGGCACTGTGCGCTGGACACGTCAAATCTCGCGCGTTTTCAATACGCGCATCGATAACTCAACAGGCGGCTGCAGCACGCCACCAAACAACCATCATTATGACCGGTCATGAAGACATGACGGTTCGCAGACAGAGCATCTTTGACGGCCCTCCAGCAAGGAGATAGTTATCCTCACCAACAAGAGGTAAATCAAAGGGGCAGCGCACAGGAAATAAAACCTGCAAGCACCTCTTTTTCATGGTTAAATACATTTTTCAAATATATCTAAATCCCATCGGGAGCCTATCCACCCATGAGAATTTCGGGTGCTCCTTTACACAAAAGACAAAATGTGCTCGAGTAATTACTTGCACCCATGGGAGTTTTGGGTGCTCCCTCACCTAAAGGAAAGACGTGCTCGAGTAATTACTCACACCCATGAGAGTTTCGGGTGCTCCCTCACCACGACAGAAGATAAGCAGACCTGCACTCGCCAAATCGAGCGGTCCCAGAGTATCGGGTGCTCCCTCACCCCGAGAGCAAAAGCGACATTCGAGTGATTACTCACAGACCTCTATGAATCCGAGAACTCGAGGACCTCCCGAGAAAATACTCCTCTATGTTACTCCTTGCCCGAGCACTCAGCAAAGCTCCACGAAGGACTGCTAAAACATCTCACTTGATTGGTTATTCCAAGTGGGTGCATTATCAATTAGGCTCCGCGCCTGAATAAAAAATACATATTCCTGGAACACGATACACTGTGCCCATATGCCACGCAAGCTTAGCGTGTAGGTAAGACCCCGCTGCGCAGATCGTCCGGGCTAGGACTTGCCGCAGAGCGATTTCACTCCCAATCTTTCCCATGCGCTTGCATGATAGAAAAATCCGGGCGGACGCGCCTAGGCTACAAACTTTACTAGCGGCAACTGATCACCGTAAGACCTGCAGCGGCTTGACTTTTGCTCGACACCAGTGTTCCAAGCTCATGTCGAGGGACATGGGTTTGATTGGGCTACTGTGGTTTTTTCCACTAGAGCAATTCACCAAGGCTCGACCAGTCGACTCCTTGGGCCCTTTTAGCTTAGCATCCCTCAAAATAGGTTTTTTCATGGCCCCAGACTGCCAGCGACCCGCGGTTGAACCGTGCATATACCAAGACGATGCAAGAATGGATTCGAGTCCCTGCGCGCCTCTTCGAGTCCCCCAGGCACTCGGGGGCTACTGACGAGGGGGTGACCCCACGACTCTTACGGATGAGCCTACCCGGTGTACCCGAAGGTAGAAGGCCCACAAAGATGCCGCCTGGGCCCAGCCTTGGCCCACTAGTGGCACCGACGTAGGAGTCCGCGACTCATAAGGAAGGTGTAAACTTGCCGTGCGGTACAGGATTAGAGTTAGGAAACCTCATCTGTAATCCTGTACGGACTCCCCGAGACCTAGCCTAGTATATAAAGGCTAGGAGGGGAGACGTCGAGATCAAGCAATACACAATCTCTAAACCCTAGCCTTGTGCGCACTAGCCTTGACTCCCCTGTAATTGCCATCTCCAATCAATAACATCGAGCAGGAACGTATCCTCCTGTTAGACGACGAGCTATCGTCCAACCTGTGCCTCTCATGACTAACCCAGGGTCCCTGACCATGGGATTTGCCGGGGTACATCCCCGTCACTTCTTCTATCCGTGCTCCATTTGTAAGGATCACTATTCAGGGTTGACATTTCCCAGCCTCGCTCATCATTTTGCCTAGTTCTGACATCGATGTCATTTTGGGCATGGATTGGCTTGTGCAGCACAAGGCCAATATTGATTGTCCGACCAGATCCGTGAAGCTGACACATGATTCAGGCGCAGAAGACTTGTACACTTGTGGCTCAATGGCAGGGGCACCGCAGTTGTACGCCTTGAACGCAGGAGTTGCACCTTTGCTCGAAGAAGTCAAAGTTGTCTGTGAGTTCCCAGACGTCTTTCCAGAGGAGTTGCCAGGAATTCCCCCAGTTCGAGCTCTTGAGTTCGTTATTGAGCTAGAGCCTGGTACTCAGCCGATTTCTGGGCACCCGTACGAGATGTGTTCGAAGGAGTTGATTGAGCTCAAGAAGCAATTGACAGAGTTGGAGGCGGGCAGTTTTATCCGCGCGAGCACTTCCCTTTGGGGTGCACCAGCTTTGTTTTTCCAAAAGAAGGATGGGACTAGCCGCTTGGTCCAGGACTATCGCGGTATCAACAAGAAAACCATCAAGAACAAATACCCTTTACCCCGCATCAATGATCTGTTGAACAGTTGAATGGGCCAAAGGTGTTTTCCAAGCTTGACTTGAGGATGGGGTATCACCAAATCCGTGTTCGTGAAGAGGACATCCCCAAGACCGCGTTCAGCACACGTTATGGGCTGTATGAGTTCACGGTCATGACTTTCAGGTTCTCAAACGCCCCTCCAACATTCATGAGAGCTATGAACCATTTGTTCCAAGAATGCCTTGATGTGTTTGTGATCCTATACCTCGACGACATTCTTGTCTATTCCAAGTCTGACGCTGAACATGAGGAACATCTGCGCCTGGTGCTGCAGAAGCTGAGAGAACACCGGTACTATGCCAAGTTCTCCAAGTGTGAGTTTTGGCTTGACAAGGTCAAATTTCTTGGCCATGTTATTTCCGCTGAGGGAATCACGGTTGATCCAGAGCGAGTCTGCACTATTCAAGAGTGGGCTCCACCGAAGAATGTGAAGCAGCTAAGAAGTTTTCTCGGCCTCGCCAGTTATTGCAGGAGGTTTGTGTAGAATTTCTCCAAAATAGCAAAGCCAATGACTGAATTGTTGTGCAAAGACAAACGGTACACTTGGTCACCAACTTGCCAGTCAGCCTTCGAGGAGTTGAAAGAGAAGTTGACCACAACTCCGATTCTCATGCCGCCAAATGAGTCACAGCCTTTTCAGGTGTTTTGTGACGCCTCCTTGCAAGGTCTAGGCGTAGTTTTGATGCAAGGCAGGAATATTGTGGTTTATACCTCACGGCAGTTGAAGACGAGTGAGAGGAATTATCCCACGCACGACTTGGATCTTGCAACAGTTGTGCACGTGTTGATCACTTGGCGACACCTCCTCTTAGGGTTCACCGACCACAAGAGTCTGAAGTACTTGTTCACTCAGCCAAATCTGAACTTGAGGCAAAGAAGATGGCTTGAAACTATTACTGAGTACACAGTTGATATTCAGTACACGCCTGGGAAGGCGAATGTCATAGCTGATGCGCTGAGTCGCAAGGGTGATTGCAATAATATCAAGGTGCAGAAGATCCACCCTGATCTATGTGAGTCCTTTCGAAGGCTGAATCTCGAGCTAGTTCCAGCAGGCTACCTTTCCAACCTTGTGGTAGAGCCCACTATCCATGAGAAGATCCGTGAAGCTCAGTCTGGCAGCTCAATGATACAAAAGATCAAACAAGGTATTGTCGCCTCAGTTCCAAAGTACGGTTGCTTTTCAGTGCATAATGACGGCACCGTGTTGTTCGAAGAGCGAGTTGTTGTTCCCAAGGAGGGAGATCTCAGAGAGGTCATCATGAAGGAAGCCCATGATTCCAAGCTATCGATTCACCCTGGCGGTACGAAGATGTATCAAGATCTCAAGAAAAGCTTTTGGTGGACTCGTATGAAGCGAGATGTTGCCCGTTACGTTTCTCATTGTGACGTGTGCAGGAGACTGAAGGCACAACACCAGAAGCCTGCAGGGTTGCTTCATCCACTTGAGATTCCGGATTGGAAATGGGATTACATAGATATGGATTTCATCACAGGCTTCCCCTTGTCGCAGAAGAAGAACAATGCCATCTTTGTTGTCATTGACAATCTTTCCAAAGTTTCCCACTTCTTTCCAGTGAAGGACTACATTTCAGCAGCTCAGTTGGCGGATTTGTACACCGCAAGAGTTGTATCTTTGCATGGAATGCCCAAGAAGATCAATTCCGATAGAGGCAGCCTTTTTACCTCTAAGTTCTGGCAGGCCTTTCAAAAGGCAATTGGTACGACAGTGTTGTTCAGTACCGCATATCACCCTCAGACAAGTGGGAAAGTCGAGCGCGTGAACCAAATTCTCGAAGACATGCTTCGAGCATGTGTCATATCTTTTGGCATGAAGTCGGAAGAGTGTTTGCCGTATGCTAAGTTATTTTACAACAACAGCTATCAGGCAAGTCTGCAGGCAGCACCGTTTGAAGTCTTGTATGGCCGCAACGTGGAAAGAAGAAGGTGGGGGACCAGATCCAACGGCTCCCCCACCTTCTTCTTTCCACGTTGGACTGAGGTCCCCCTATCCCTCCTCTCGCATGCGCAGGCCGGCCAAGCCGGTGGAGCCCTCCGGCCAGGGAGAGCCAGGCTCCCTATAACAGCACAGGAGACGCGCCGCGGAAGCCCTAGCTTCCTTTCTCCCCCTCCAATATCGCCGTCGCCAGTTTCTTTCCCCCTCTCCAAGCCTCCCCTGTTCCCATGGCCGCCGGTGCCTGAACCTCGAATCGACCGCCGTCTCCTCTGCGTCAGGCTGCCGGGAGCTTGCAGGTGAAGGCCACGTTGACGTCCGTGTCTTCCCCGACCTGCAGCCGCGCCGTGGGTGGCCAGGAGCGAGCCGACACCTTCTTCATCCTCCACGGATCGTCCTCGTCTCTGGCGACGCCTCCGATCCCCTCCTTCCCCTATGGTGCGTCGAGCTCGACCTCAGCCCACCTAGGTGAGCACGCACTCCTCCCTCTCCTTCGTCTTCGCGTAGTTCGCGCCGGAGCCGTGCCTTGTCTGCTCCCTCCACCACGCGTCGCCGTCGTTACCATGCGTGCAATTTGCGTGATCCAGACGCGCTCTCGTAGCTAGAGCGTGAGCATAGCACGCTTAGGACCCCAAAGGCGCAGCCTTGCACCACGCACAGCCACGTCAGGGCAGCAGCGGCGTCGTGTTCAGTAGCCGCTCCGCCGTGTAAATCCCCGCGAGGCAGAGCCGCCGATGGTGGTGCTCCAGTGCGGGTGTTAGGAAAAATGGATCCGTGGGTACCCCCTCTATGCATTGCGCCATGCCATGGGCTCCCTAGTGCCGCGATGTGGATGCAATCGTCGCCGGAGATCTTCTCTGTCGTCGGCGTCGTCAGTTTCTTCAGTTCGTCAGAGAGCGTGTTACCGCCGCCGTGCTGTTCCCATGGGATTCCTGACGAGTAGGAGACGAGCTGGTGACCATGGCCTGCACCCATGTGTGGTGCTAGGTTCCCTATCGAGATCCCCCGAGGTGGTCTAGCAGGAGGTGGCCGGAGCACGAGGCTACGGTCGCCGGAAGTGCTCGGCTTAGTGGGTCCAGTGTCTGTCGTCACGTTGCAGTGGTGCGCAGGTTCAGATAGAGGGGAGTCGCACTACAGTGTTGGGCCTCGCCCTTCTGTCAACAGAAGCAGCGTAGCGCAGTGGCCTTGGGCCCGGGAGAGGAGAAGGAGGTCCTGGGCTCGAATCCCAGCCGGGGCGTATTCCTTTTTCTTTTTCTTTTGTCTCTCTTAGTGTTGGGCCTGGCCCAAGTGGCCACTGTCCAGTGGGCTCACAGGCTGAGAGGAGAGGAGAAGAAGTTGGGCCATTTTCGGTCGAGGCCAGACCAGTGGGGCTGAGCCCTTTCTTTTTTTATTTTTCTTTTCCTTTTTATTTTCTGTTTAAATTCAATTTGAATTTGAATTGAAATTCAAATGAATTTGAACCTTGGAGCTCATTCACTTGAAATGTGGCATCCCATATATGGTTTTGGGGTAGAAAGATACAGAGAATTGATTGGTGATGTCCATTAGGTGTTTTGTACAACTCAAATGGACATGGTGTAAACACTTGACCATCTCAATTTTACCTTTCCCCCTTTTCCTGTGCATTCCTTTCAACTTCAGTGCATGTTGAACATGCTCTTTGCTCTTTCATGTCTTCTTCCATGTCACCATGAATTCTTTGCAACTCAAACCAGCCCCTAGCATATTGTCATATTCTATGTGGCTGGATCCTTTTCTTATGTTATATCTGCCGGTGTCAATTTCACCGACACTTTTCTCCGTCTCCTGAATCGATAGTTATTTCACGATGTTTATTATTGTTAATTGTTGTTATTGTTTCATGCCATGGCATGTTACCATGATATTTACACCAAAATTAAGGCTATGACCAAAGCCATAAAAATATAAGTAAATGCATATGAAGTCGTTGACGTGTCGTAAACAAATCCATTTAAATTTGACTAGCTAGGGTCACACCATGTCTATTAAACTTGATCATCTCATCCATGCTTGAGCATTGTTGATCTCGATGTTTACTTGTGTGCTGTTCTTGCTGGTACCTTACGTTAGCACCTGAGACTGCCGAGGAGACTTATGTGGAGATTTCCGACACTGATCCCGAGGACCATGCTACGTCTGCTCCTTCGACCGATTACCCAGACAAGGGGAAGATTCATACAATTACTTTATGTAAGGCCCGATATGCGGTACTGTTCCAGATCTAGATGTTTCCATCCAGATCCGGGGACGAAGCACATATGGGTCCCACCGCGATATATGACATAGCCATATGCCCCGGATTTCCAACATGATATCACAACATTATAGATACAAGGATACAACATCTCATACAATCGGCATACAACTGCCTCAAATACAATACAACAGCGGAAGGTACATGTCTGAGTACAGACTACAAGCAGATGCCTAGTGGCAAAGAGAAAAACATCGATCCCCATAACCACACGGGTCCATGCCCTCCGCCGGGATCCGCCTAACTAATCGTCGTCGAGTCTCCACGTGAAACGTCGATCACCATACCTGTTGTCGATCAAGAACCCTGAAAAGAGTTTGGGGGTAGTATCATGAGTACAGAGGTACTCAGCATCCAACTATAGTGGTAATCTGACCCAGCAAGGACTTCATCACTCGTCATTCTAGGACAACTAGTAGTTTACGGTAAGGAAGGGGTAAGCGGTGAGGTTGCTGCCGCACTAGCATTTACGAAGTGGCTAACGACATAGAGATTAAGGTAAGAAGCCAAGTATTCAATGAGGAATCGCCTCCCACAAGTCTTGCTATCAACTACTACGCAAACATAACACCTATCCTATCCTTGTCCTCCTCTTCGCATCCCGACGAAGAATAAGCAGTCAAGGCGCACACACACATTGATCAAGTTATATTAAGATTATCTCAGTTGTTGTTGTCTATGAACAAGGAGTAGGTCTCAAGTCGTCCATAACCGTGGACACGGCTTCTCGAAAAGATTTAACCCTGCAGGGGTGTACCAACTGCCCATTACAAGGCTCCGCACGCACGCCCATCTCTGTCAGTTGCTACCCATTATAGGCAACCATTTTATGATTTAGTCCCAAGAGATCCGAAATGACAAGTCCCTCTAGCTAACAACGAACAAATCCGGGTGGCCCCCTGTGAGTCGAAAGCCGGCCGCACTCTCGATCTGGTCTCAACCTTATGTCGCAGGTTTGGATAGCCGGTTAATCACACATGGGACACCGGGTCCTCAGCCGGACAAGGTGGGCCAGCAAGGGCACTATGTCCTCACTGGTACAGGTTAGTTTGTAAACAACTGGAGGCCGACCAGCACACACACGGTTTCAAATGTTAAAGACGGTGATGTATAGATGCTTGCTCGTTGATTGCTTTTCAGTGTTTACCGTCTTGTGTGCTTCCGTGGCTACCTCTCGGAGACGATGCGAGCGTGCGATCAACTACACCTTTGGAGCCCGACTTATCAACAGGCAAGGACTATACATTACTTATGATCCATTCTATTTCAACCAGCGGTTTGCATGCTAGTCTAGGATAGGTTCGATGTTTGATCCTACCACATGTTTACAGCCTCTTTTAAACCGATACAGCCATGTCCCCTCCCAGCAAACCTTGTACTGCTATGTTACTATTGCTCGTTGCTCAGCCCCTGCTTAGTATGCATGCTTAGGATGCTACGATGTTACCCTGTTACTCCTTGGTTTGGGATATCACATTATTATTTATTATATTGTTGTTGATGATATGATTATTATAATGTTGACTATATTCGACGAAGCATGGAAGGTCTAGGCTATCCCGCCCCGACGCTTTGTTCCATCCGAGTCACCTAGGATCCGAGTTCCGGGTATTGGTTTTAAGACCGAGCGTGCCTAACCGCGTGTGGGATTTTATGGGGTCCCCTTTTCTTACCTACCTAGCTTCAAACATTTCTAGTGGTGGCCCAAGCTGATTTACCATTTGAAACCGTGTGTGTGCTGGTCGGCCGCCAGTTGTTTACAAACTAACCTGGACCAGTGAGGACATAGTTCCCTTGCTGGCCCACCTTGTCCGGCTGAGGACCCGGTGTCCCATGTGTGATTAACCGGCTATCCAAACCTACGACAGACGGTTGAGACCAGATCAAGAGCGCGGCCGGCTTCTTAGATGGATGTCGACTCACCGGGGGCCACCCGGATTTGTTCGTTGTTAGTTAGAGGGACCTGTCGTTTCGGATCTCTTGGAACTAAATCATAAAATGGTTGCCTGTGATGGGTAGCAACGGAGAGAGATGGACGTGCGTGCGGAGCCTCGTAATGGGAAGTTGGTACACCCCTGCAGGGTTTAATCTTTTCGAGAAGCCGTGTCCACGGTTATGGACGACTTGAGACCTACTCCTTGTTCATAGACAACAACAACTGAGATAATCTTAATATAACTTGATCAACGTGTGTGTGTGCCTTGACTGCTTCTTCTTCGTCGGGATGCGAAGAGGAGGACAAGGATAGGATAGGTGTTATGTTTGCGTATGTAGGTGGATAGCAAGACTTGTTGGAGGCGATTCCTCATCGAATGCTTGGCTTCTTAACTTACTCTCTAGATCGTTAGCCACTTCATAAATGCTAGTGCGGCAGCAACCTCACCACTTACCCTTTCCTTACCGTAAACTACTAGTTGTCCTAGAATGACGAGTGATGAAGTCCTTAATGGGTCAGATGACCACTACAAATGGATGCTGAGTACCTCTGTACTCATGATACTACCCCCAAACTCTTTTCAGGGTTCTGGATCGACAACAGGTATGGTGATCGACGTTTCACGTGGAGACTCGACGACGACTAGTTAGGCGGATCCCGGCGGAGGGCATGGACCCGTGTGGTTATGGGTATCGATGTTTTTCTCTTTGCCAGTAGGCATTTCTTGTAGTCGATACTCAGACATATATCTTCCGCTGTTGTATTGTATTTGAGGCAGTTGTATGCCGATTGTATGAGATTTTGTATCCCTGTATCTGTAATGTTGTGATATCATGTTGGAAATCCGGGGCATATGGCTATGTCATATGTCGCGGTGGGACCGATATGTGCTTCGTCCCCGGATCTGGATGGAAACATCTAGATCTGGAATAGTACCGCATATCGGTCCTTACACCCCGGATTCATCTTCATCGACGTTGCTTCCTCCCTCCATGAAGCGGGAGTAGTTCTCCCTCGGGGCTGAGGTTTCTACCAGTAGCTATGTGTTTTTCTCTCTCTACCATGATGTGATCTTCGTTGTGATCATAGGCTATGTTAATCTAGGGTGATCCCATGATATTCCCCTTCCTCTATGTATTGGATTGATGTACTCAATTGATCTTATCTAGTATAATCCCCGAGACCAAGGTGAAAACGGTCTATTGGACATGGGTTAGAAGAATATTATCATGAGTGATTTCCTCTTTTGTGTGTTGATTGAAGATTGAGAGTCTCTTGGTGCTTGTCTTTGACTATCCTTGAGATATGTTCTGGTGATTGTGGTACTCTCTTTGCATGGCGGCGGTGACATTGGGAAATCCATAGATTGAGAACTACGAACTTTGAGGTGTGCTTTTGTAGCCCTACATAATTCACATCCTCTCTTGACCACAAAGGAATGACCTCCGAGTGCGTCTCCATTGCATGTTTTATGGGAAATATCATGTGATTAGACTATGTTAATGTTGTTGAGAGTTGCCACTAGTGAAAGTATGAAGCCTAGGCCTTGTTTCCACCATTGTTACACCGTTTGTGCTCACTTTTGTCACATGTTTGCTTGCTGCAGTTTTTATTACAGATTTATATTACCTTGCTTTGCCACACCTATCACTCGTATTTTACCATCTCTTCGCCGAACTAGTGCACCTATACAACTCCTAGTTGTATTAGGTGTTTTGGGGACACAAGAGACTTTTTGTATCATAATTGCAGGGTTGCTCGAGAGAGACCATATTCAACCTATACTTCCCTGAGTTCGATAAACCTTAGGTCATCCACTTGAGGGAAATTGTTGTTGTCCTACAAACTCTGCGCTTGGAGGCCCAACATAGTCTAAAAGAATAGAAGCGTGCGTAGACATCAAGCTATTTCTGGCGCCGTTGCCGGGGAGGTAAGATTTGAAGGTATATCTTTAGATCTTGCAATTAAATATTTTCATTTCTTGTTTTTACTTTTCACTAGTTATGCTTATGGAAAATTTCACTCTTAGTTCGTTGTTTCGGGAAGGCCGCTTTACCACACCCGTGGTAGAGAAGTCTCCTCCACCTACTGAATGTATCCCGTTCAAAATACCACTTGGGATAGTTGAAATAATTATTAATGATTGTGATGATGGGACAGTCAATCCTAGTATTCATTTATTGAAACTTACAGAACTTTGTGAGTTATTTAAGATTTCAGGTTTGACAAGAGGTGAAGTCATGCAGAAATTGTTTGCCTTGTCATTGAAAGGAAAAGCATTGGAATGGTATAGGCTACTAGATGATTCTCACCTACGGGATTGGGAAGAGATCCAGTCTCTCCTTTACTCCAAGTTTTATCCTCTTCATGAAGTTCATGAGAATAGGAATTATATTTATAATTTATATCCTCACGACGGAGAGAGCATAGCTCAAGCTTGGGGGAGACTGAAAACTTTAATGCTGAAATGTCCTAACCATGGGCTCCCGGAAGATATAATTATTACTAATTATTCTGCAAGGCTCTCTCGACAAGATAGAGACTTGCTCAATGCTTCCTCTATGGGTTCTTTCACAAACGAAAAGAATGATGCTAAATGGGAACTCCTTGAAAGAATTCAACGCAATACTGAAGATTGGGAGATCGACAAAGGTAAAGAGTCATGTATAAATTATGAGTATGATTGCATTAAGTCCTTTGTTGAAACTGAAAGTTTTAATAAGTTTAGTGCTAAGTTTGGGCTTGATTCTCTACTCCTTGTTGATTTCCTCAAATCTTTTGCTTCACATCTTAATATGCCTATGGAGAATTGGATCAAGCATCATGAACCTTTTAAAAAGATTTGCAAAGAAAATGAAATTGTTCATGATGATTGCAACATGCATGATCCAATTCCTGAAAATGTTTTATATAAGCATGTTAATTTTTGTGGAGTGTATAGACCTTGTGAAAGGCCTATGATTGAAGAATAGAAGTATTGTAAGCAACATAAGCATGAAAGAACAATCACTTGGGTCAAAGATTTAAATGAAATTGCTATAGAATTGTGTGACCGTTATACCTTTACTTGTGAACTTTGCTGTATAGAGGGTCACTTCAATTTTCAATGCATGAACTTTCAAAACATAACTGTTAACCGGTTGTGTGATAACATGATCACTTCTGATCTTTATGATGAACTTATGTTATTTTTGATGTGTGAAGAGTTATCAGAAAAGACTTCTTGGCTAGATGTTAATGCCTTAGGAATTAGCAACACTTTGCAAAATTGCCATCTCTATTGTGTTGTTAATTGCCATGAAAATGATTACATAAGTAAGATTATAAAGGAGGGAACTTTACCAAAGTATAAAAATGTCTCTTATATCTCTACTAATAAAAAGGATAGTTTCTCCCAAGTTTCCCATATTGTTTCTAATGATAAACCAAGATATCTGGAGAAGCTTCATCTCCAACCACTCCCTCCTAAGGTAAATAAGAAGAAAAAGAAGAGGAGGAGGAAGAGGATCAAGAAGGAAGAAGAATTGGTATCAACCTGGCCTGAGCATATTCCTCGCATCAATTTTTATCCTAACGGACAGAAATTTTTGGAGGACAGTGAGCTTGATTGCATTCATTAGTATCCTGATGTTAAGTCCGTAGGCACTATTGAAGATGATTTTGATTATGATATGCATGTTACTTATTGTGATTGGGAAGATGATGATAATGCTACTTATGATCTTGAAAATCTTTTTGGTGCAAACTCTGAAAATTATGATATGGAAAGCTCTAAGCTTGGGGATGATAGGATTGCAAGTCCTTTACCCATTAGTGATGTGGTAATTGATAATTCTTTTTCTAGTGAGAATAAAGACAACATGTTGACAAATATAGTTGCTAGCAATGATAATACTCTTCTCTATTATGATGATGTTATAACTCTTATCTATAGTGATTGTAAAGGTACCTATGACATAAGGAGAAATTATCCTTATGAAACTTGTCATAATCATGGAGGGGATTACACCCTTGCTGAACACCATCTTCCTAATACACAATTAATCTATAGTGTTCAAGTTGTTTATGATAGTCCTACTCCCACTATTACCAATGAGAAAGATTATGCTTATGTGGAGAGTAAGAGTACCCTTTTTCATATGGATCATGGTAACAATGCTTTATGTGATGCCTATATTGTTGAGTTTATTCATGATCCTACTGGAAATTATTATGAGAATGGAACATATGCTTATAGATATTTCAATAATATCAAGTTCCCTCTCTTTATGTTGAAGGTTTTGAAGTTGCACTTATTTTGGCTTCCTATGCTAATATCTTTATGCTTCCATGAGTTATTTCTCGGCAAGATCCCTTTGCATAGGAAGCATGTTAGACTTAAATGTGTTTGTTATTTGCTTCTTGATGCTCTCTTTTGTTCTTCAACTCTCATTCCTTATTCCTATGAGAGCATCATTAAAATCTTAAGCCTATCTTTATGGCTATAAAGAAAGAGCTCTAGGTAGACAACCCTTGTTATCTCTAGTTTGAGTTTTTACTTTCAGTTTTTAGTGGTCTTGATGATTGTTACTACTGTAGCAACATCATTGTATCTTTATTTTCAATCTTTCTGCCAAGTCTAGCCTCCGATTGCAAGAAAGTTCAAAAGTTGTGACATGCTGTCCAGAAAATAGATTCTGTCCTTGGACGAAAAAATTAGCCTAAAATCACCAGATCATCTTTTTGATCTGAATTTTTTTGACAGCGTGCTCCATACAATTGAATTTCGAGCGTCTGTTCTGAGTTTTTTGATTCGACTTGTAGAAGTACCCCTAAAAAATTCTTTACTACCTGATGTTCTATTTTTCACAGATTCTGCCACGTTTTGTCTCTCCTAACTTTTGCAAACCTTAAGCTTGCTTTTTCTTTGCAAAAACTTTTTTTCAATCTTGAGAAACAGTAGCTCTTCAAGAATATCTTTATATCCAGTGGAAAAAATTATTTATTAAGGGTACTAACCTCTCTAATCATCTTATGAAGAGTTATGTATGAAGGGAGTTTTCAAGTGCGCGATGGAAGATGATGAAAGAAGATCTTGGAGTGTCAAACGCTCAAGCTTGGGGATGCCCATGTGCACCCCCAATAAATATTCAAGGAGACTCAACCGTCTAAGCTTGGGGATACTCCCATGAATCCCCTTCTTCATCAAAAATTATCAGTTCGTCCCTCGTTGCACTATATTTTTATCACTTCATGCGTTGTGTGCTATGCTTGGAGCGTCTCGCTTTTTACTTTTCTAGGTTTTTTTTTGCTTGGTTTGCTGTAGTAACAAGTTAGAACCCAGCTTAATCTTTTGTGTGGGAGAGATACACGCTCCGCTTGAATTAGAACTCCTCATAGGATTTGCATGCTTGTTCTTTTAGCTGTGAGTTGTTCTTTTTCTTTCCTTAGCTGCTGCTCTGTTTAGTTGTAGTGTCTTAGTTTTTCTAGAGCTTTTATTTTGTTTTAGCTTTAACTTTCTATAGGTTGCATGTTTTATCTTGTTAGAGAGTTTTCCTGTTGCACTGAGTTTTGTGTCTTGACTAGAAGTAGGTAGTTGAAGTTGCTATTCTCTTTGTAGTAGTAACTTGCAATAGTTTTGAGGTATTGACTAGAGTAATGTTTGAACTCTTGGTGTCAAGATCTCAAGCCTATTAGTGATAGATGTCGTATTTTGGGCAATCCGTGTGTTTTTCGAAAAGCAAAAAACCCTAGTTGAGAACTCTAGCTACTAGATGGATCACTAACCTCTGGAGGGTTCAAATATTAGAGTACACTCACGTACCATGAGTCGAGGATGCGCAAGGATAACCAAACCCCCATACACTCCTCCTCGGGGTACTTGTCTCTTTGTGAACCTCCTGATTAGATTGAGAGTTACTGATAATAAGTGCATGAGTTCTTCGGACTAATGTGAGTATTCGAAAGTTGACACTTCCACCCACCTATACTTTTTCTAGCCTCTTCGGTACCGTGCATTGCCCTTTCTCACCTTGAGAGTTGGCTCATACTTCGCCGGTGCATCCAAACCCTTGGCACGATACGCTCTGTCATCATAATCCTCCTTATATCTTTCCTCAAAACAGCCATCATACCTACCTACAAGGCATTTCCATAGCCTTTCCGAGATACATTGCCATGCAACATCCACCTTCTCATGACTTGATCTTCATGTCATACATGCTACTTGCTTGATCGACGAGCCGCATGCTAGTTGTTCCTTGCCCTAATCATTGCTACATGACGCGCTAGCATCATTGCATATCCTGCTATCCTGGCAGAGGCATACATTTGCATCATGATTGTTATATCTTCTTTATGTGAGTACCTTTGTAAAGTGTGAAAGATCTCCTATATTCTTGTAAAATATAGAGTGTTGCCCCTAAAGTGAGGAAAAGATCCCAAAGAGGACAAAATCAAAAGATCCCAAAGAGGACAAATGAGAGTTAAATAGAAAGATCCATTGAGGCCACAAAAAAAAATACAAAAATAATAGAAAAGGGAGAAAAAGAAAAATAAAAAGAGAGAAGGGGGCACACTACTATTCCTTTTGAGAGATCCACACTAGTACTTCATCCTCTATCCCTTGTACTCCATAGAGATCATCATGATGCATATAGCTATGTGGGGACCTTCACACTATAGAACTTGGCTTGTATATTCCAATGATGAGCCTCCTCAAACGATCCCTAGGTCTTCTTGAGCAAGCAAGTTAGATGCACCCCTAATAGTTCCCTTGGAGAGCTTTTAGCTCACATGTGCATCCGTTGCATGGTAATCCCTACTCCCCACATCATATCTATCATATGGCCTTCTCTCGCCTATGATTGTCCTCATTGATGTGAGCCTTTCACACCTTTTTGTCTTCCTCCTCCACCTTCTTTCTGTTTCGCCTTTTAGGCGTCAACTTTCTTGCTCACGCTCATCCATTGCATGAGTGCTCAAAATATCGAAAGGGAGTGGATCAGTTTGACTTGTACCTGTCTAGTGGTCTAGGGACGAGTCAAGATAGGAATCCAAAGGAGACCAAGTGTGAAACTTTAGTAGATAGTTGTTGTCAACAACCTTTTTCTCTCTTTTTCCCAGTCCCCTGCTTGCACGCAAACACCATCTGGAGACATTCGATTCATGCACAGCGAGAGCTCTTGCACCTTTCGTTGTTTTGTTTCTTGTGTCAATGCTAATATAGACTCTTGCTTGTTAAGACTTGAATTGAATTGCGTGCTTTGATTGCTTTAATTAAAATCCCTTATATGGTTGTGTGGCATGTCACCACAAATTTTTTGCTTGTTATCATTTACCTACTCGAGGACGAGCACGAATTAAGCTTGGGGATGTTGATACGTCCCAAACGTATCTATAATTTCTACTTGCTCCATGCATGTTTTGTGTGACTTTGCCATGATTTGCTTGAACGTTCATACACTTTTGAGCATATTTGGACTAATCTATAAACCCAGTGCACCTAGCTGCCAGTTGTTGTTTTCTGCTGTTTTTGTATTTCAGGTTTTCCGGCCATTAAAAGTGCTCCAAAAATTCCAGAAAAATTATATAAAAAATCAGCGTCCCGGAAGCTTCCGGAATCACCAAGGAAGGAGGGGAGGGCCACCACACGGACTCCAGAAGGGTCCCTGGCGCGGCCCCACCCTAGGCTGCGCCGGGCACCCTCCTGGCTGCCCTGTGGCCCCCTGGTGCCCCCTTTGGCCCTATTTTTACCCCCGCAGAGGAAACCCTGATTCCGGACCCTTTTCTCCAGAAGAAATTCCGATATCCGCCGCCATCGCCATCAAGTTTCGGGGGGACAAAATTCCTTTGCCGGCACCCTGACGGGACGGGGAATTGCCCCCAGATTCATCTCCATCGACGTTGCTTCCTCCCTCCATGAAGCGGGAGTAGTTCTCCCTCGGGGCTGAGGTTTCTACCAGTAGCTATGTGTTCTTCTCTCTCTACCATGATGTGATCTTCGTTGTGATCATAGGCTATGTTAATCTAGGGTGATCCCATGATATTCCCCTTCCTCTATGTATTGGATTGATGTACTCAATTGATCTTATCTAGTATAATCCCCGAGACCAAGGTGACAGCGGTCTATTGGACATGGTTAGAAGAATATTATCATGAGTGATTTCCTCTTTTGTGTGTTGATTGAAGATTGAGAGTCTCTTGGTGCTTGTCTTTGACTATCCTTGAGATATGTTCTGGTGATTGTGGTACTCTCTTTGCATGGCGGCGGTGACATTGGGAAATCCATAGATTGAGAACTACGAACTTTGAGGTGTGCTTTTGTAGCCCTACATAATTCACATCCTCTCTTGACCACAAAGGAATGACCTCCGAGTGCGTCTCCATTGCATGTTTTATGGGAAATATCATGTGATTAGACTATGTTAATGTTGTTGAGAGTTGCCACTAGTGAAAGTATGAAGCCTAGGCCTTGTTTCCACCATTGTTACAACGTTTGTGCTCACTTTTGTCACATGTTTGCTTGCTGCACTTTTTATTACAGATTTATATTACCTTGCTTTGCCACACCTATCACTCGTATTTTACCATCTCTTCGCCGAACTAGTGCACCTATACAACTCCTAGTTGTATTAGGTGTTTTGGGGACACAAGAAACTTTTTGTATCTGAATTGCAGGGTTGCTCGAGAGAGACCATCTTCAACCTGTACTTCCCTGAGTTCGATAAACCTTAGGTCATCCACTTGAGGGAAATTGTTGTTGTCCTACAAACTCTGCGCTTGGAGGCCCAACATAGTCTAAAAGAATAGAAGCGTGCGTAGACATCAAGCTATTTCTGGCGCCGTTTCCGGGGAGGTAAGAGTTGAAGGTATATCTTTAGATCTTGCAATTAAATCTTTTCATGTCTTGTTTTTACTTTTCACTAGTTATGCTTATGGAAAATTGCACTCTTAGTTCGTTGTTTGGGGAAGGCCGCTTTACCACACCCGTGGTAGAGAAGTCTCCTCCACCTACTGAATGTATCCCATTCAAAATACCACTTGGGATAGTTGAAATAATTATTAATGATTGTGATGATGGGACAGTCAATCCTAGTATTCATTTGTTGAAACTTACAGAACTTTATGAGTTATTTAAGATTTCAGGTTTGACAAGAGGTGAAGTCATGCAGAAATTGTTTGCCTTGTCATTGAAAGGAAAAGCATTGGAATGGTATAGGCTACTAGATGATTCTCACCTACGGGATTGGGAAGAGATCCAGTCTCTCTTTTACTCCAAGTTTTATCCTCTTCATGAAGTTCATGAGAATAGGAATTATATTTATAATTTATATCCTCACGACGGAGAGAGCATAGCTCAAGCTTGGGGGAGACTGAAAACTTTAATGCTGAAATGTCCTAACCATGGGCTCCCGGAAGATATAATTATTACTAATTTTTCTGCAAGGCTCTCTCGACAGGATAGAGACTTGCTCAATGCTTCCTCTATGGGTTCTTTCAAAAACGAAAAGACTGTTGCTAAATGGGAACTCCTTGAAAGAATTCAACGCAATACTGAAGATTGGGAGATCGACAAAGGTAAAGAGTCATGTATAAATTATGAGTATGATTGCATTAAGTCCTTTGTTGAAACTGAAAGTTTTAATAAGTTTAGTGCTAAGTTTGGGCTTGATTCTCTACTCCTTGTTGATTTCCTCAAATCTTTTGCTTCACATCTTAATATGCCTATGGATAATTGGATCAAGCATCATGAACCTTTTAAAGAGATTTGCAAAGAAAATGAAATTGTTCATGATGATTGCAACATGCATGATCCAATTCCTGAAAATGTTTTATATAAGCATGTTAATTTTTGTGGAGTGGATAGACCTTGTGAAAGGCCTATGATTGAAGAATAGAAGTATTGTAAGCAACATAAGCATGAAAGAACAATCACTTGGGTCAAAGATTTAAATGAAATTGCTAGAGAATTGTGTGACCGTTATCCCTTTACTTGTGAACTTTGCTGTATAGAGGGTCACTTCAATTTTCAATGCATGAACTTTCAAAACATAACTGTTAACCGGTTGTGTGATAACATGATCACTTCTGATCTTTATGATGAACTTATGTTATTTTTGATGTGTGAAGAGTTATCAGAAAAGACTTCTTGGCTAGATGTTAATGCCTTAGGAATTAGCAACACTTTGCAAAATTTCCATCTCTATTGTGTTGTTAATTGCCATGAAAATGATTACATAAGTAAGATTATAAAGGAGGGAACTTTACCAAAGTATAAAAATGTCTCTTATATCTCTACTAATAAAAAGGAGAGTTTCTCCCAAGTTTCCCATATTGTTTCTAATGATAAACCAAGATATCTGGAGAAGCTTCATCTCCAACCACTCCCTCCTAAGGTAAATAAGAAGAAAAAGAAGAGGAGGAGGAAGAGGATCAAGAAGGAAGAAGAATTGGTATCAACCTGGCCTGAGCATATTCCTCGCATCAATTTTTATCCTAACGGACAGAAATTTTTGGAGGACAGTGAGCTTGATTGCATTCATTAGTATCCTGATGTTAAGTCCGTAGGCACTATTGAAGATGATTTTGATTATGATATGCATGTTACTTATTGTGATTGGGAAGATGATGATAATGCTACTTATGATCTTGAAAATCTTTTTGGTGCAAACTCTGAAAATTATGATATGGAAAGCTCTAAGCTTGGGGATGATAGGATTGCAAGTCCTTTACCCATTAGTGATGTGGTAATTGATAATTATTTTTCTAGTGAGAATAAAGACAACATGTTGACAAATATAGTTGCTAGCAATGATAATACTCTTCTCTATTATGATGATGTTATAACTCCTATCTATAGTGATTGTAAAGGTACCTATGACATAAGGATAAATTATCCTTATGAAACTTGTCATAATCATGGAGGGGATTACACCCTTGCTGAACACCATCTTCCTAATACACAATTAATCTATAGTGTTCAAGTTGTTTATGATAGTCCTACTCCCACTATTACCAATGAGAAAGATTATGCTTATGTGGAGAGTAAGAGTACCCTTTTTCATATGGATCATGGTAACAATGCTTTATGTGATGCCTATCTTGTTGAGTTTATTTATGATCCTACTGGAAATTATTATGAGAATGGAACATATGCTTATAGATATTTCAATAATATCAAGTTCCCTCTCTTTATGTTGAAGGTTTTGAAGTTGCACTTATTTTGGATTCCTATGCTAATATCTTTATGCTTCCATGAGTTATTTCTCGGCAAGATCCCTTTGCATAGGAAGCATGTTAGACTTAAATGTGTTTGTTATTTGCTTCTTGATGCTCTGTTTTGTTCTTCAACTCTTATTCCTTATTCCTATGAGAGCATCATTAAAATCTTAAGCCTATCTTTATGGCTATAAAGAAAGAGCTCTAGGTAGACAACCCTTGTTATCTTTAGTTTGAGTTTTTACTTTCAGTTTTTAGTGGTCTTGATGATTGTTACTACTGTAGCAACATCATTGTATCTTTATTTTCAATCTTTCTGCCAAGTCTAGCCTCCGATTGCAAGAAAGTTCAAAAGTTGTGACATGCTGTCCAGAAAACAGATTCTGTCCTTGGACGAAAAAATTAGCCTAAAATCACCAGATCATCTTTTTGTTCTGAATTTTTTTGAAAGCGTGCTCCATACAATTGAATTTCGAGCGTCTGTTCTGAGTTTTTTGATTCGAGTTGCAGAAGTACCCCTAAAAAATGCTTTACTACCTGATGTTCTATTTTTCACAGATTCTGCCACGTTTTGTCTCTCCTAACTTTTGCAAACCTTAAGCTTGATTTTTCTTTGCAAATTTTTTTTTCAATCTTGAGAAACAGTAGCTCTTCAAGAATATCTTTATATCCAGTGGAAAAAATTATTTATTAAGGGCACTAACCTCTCTAATCATCTTATGATGAGTTATGTATGAAGGGAGTTTTCAAGTGCGCGATGGAAGATGATGAAAGAAGATCTTGGAGTGTCAAACGCTCAAGCTTGGGGATGCCCATGTGCACCCCCAATAAATATTCAAGGAGACTCAACCGTCTAAGCTTGGGGATACCCCCGTGAATCCCCTTCTTCATCAACAATTATCAGTTCGTCCCTCGTTGCACTATATTTTTATCACTTCATGCGTTGTGTGCTATGCTTGGAGCGTCTCGCTCTTTACTTTTCTAGGTTTGTTTTTGCTTGGTTTGCTGTAGTAACAAGTTAGACCCCAGCTTAATCTTTTGTGTGGGAGAGATACATGCTCCGCTTGAATTAGAACTCCTCATAGGATTTGCATGCTTGTTCTTTTAGCTGTGAGTTGTCTTTTTCTTTTCTTAGCTGCTGCCCTGTTTAGTTGTAGTGTTTTAGTTTTTCTAGAGCTTTTATTTTGTTTTAGGTTTAACTTTCTATAGGTTGCATGTTTTATCTTGTTAGAGAGTTTTCCTGTTGCACTGAGTTTTGTGTCTTGACTAGAAGTAGGTAGTTGAAGTTGCTATTCTCTTTGTAGTAGTAACTTGCAATAGTTTTGAGGTATTGACTAGAGTAATGTTTGAACTTTTGGTGTCAAGATCTCAAGCCTATTAGTGATAGATGTCGTATTTTGGGCAATCCGTGTGTTTTTCGAAAAGCAAAAAACCCTAGTTGAGAACTCTAGCTACTAGATGGATCACTAACCTCTGGAGGGTTCAAATATTAGAGTACACTCACGTACCATGAGTCGAGGATGCGCAAGGATAACCAAACCCCCATACACTCCTCCTCGGGGTACTTGTCTCTTTGTGAACCTCCTGATTAGATTGAGAGTTACTGATAATAAGTGCATGAGTTCTTCGGACTAATGTGAGTATTCGAAAGTTGACACTTCCACCCACCTATACTTTTTCTAGCCTCTTTGGTACCGTGCATTGCCCTTTCTCACCTTGAGAGTTGGCGCATACTTCGCCGGTGCATCCAAACCCTTGGCACGATACGCTCTGTCATCATAATCCTCCTTATATCTTTCCTCAAAACAGCCATCATACCTACCTACAAGGCATTTCCATAGCCTTTCCGAGATACATTGCCATGCAACATCCACCTGCTCATGACTTGATCTTCATGTCATACATTCTACTTGCTTGATCGACGAGCCGCATGCTAGTTGGTCCTTGCCCTAATCATTGCTACATGACGCGCTAGCATCATTGCATATCCTGCTATCCTGGCAGAGGCATACATTTGCATCATGATTGTTATATCTTCTATATGTTTGTACCTTTTTAAAGTGTGAAAGATCTCCTATATTCTTGTAAAATATAGAGTGTTGCCCCTAAAGTGAGGAAAATATCCCAAAGAGGACAAAATCAAAAGATCCCAAAGAGGAAAAATGAGAGTTAAATAGAAAGAGCCATTGAGGCCACCAAAAAAATACAAAAATAATAGAAAAGGGAGAAAAAGAAAAATAAAAAGAGAGAAGGGGGCACACTACTATTCCTTTTGAGAGATCCACACTAGTACTTCATCCTCTATCCCTTGTACTCCATAGAGATCATCATGATGCATATAGCTATGTGGGGACCTTCACACTATAGAACTTGGCTTGTATATTCCAATGATGAGCCTCCTCAAACGAGCCCTAGGTCTTCTTGAGCAAGCAAGTTAGATGCACCCCTAATAGTTCCCTTGGAGAGCTTTTAGCTCACATGTGCATCCGTTGCATGGTAATCCCTACTCCCCACATCATATCTATCATATGGCCTTCTCTCGCCTATGATTGTCCTCATTGATGTGAGCCTTTCACACCTTTTTGTCTTCCTCCTCCACCTTCTTTCTGTTTCGCCTTTTAGGCGTCAACTTTCTTGCTCACGCTCATCCATTGCATGAGTGCTCAAAATATCGAAAGGGAGTGGATCAGTTTGACTTGTACCTGGCTAGTGGTCTAGGGACGAGTCAAGATAGGAATCCAAAGGAGACCAAGTGTGAAACTTTAGTAGATAGTTGTTGTCAACAACCTTTTTTCTCTCTTTTTCCCAGTCCCCTGCTTGCACGCAAACACCATCTGGAGACATTCGATTCATGGACAGCGAGAGCTCTTGCACCTTTTGTTCTTTTGTTGCTTGTGTCAATGCTAATATAGACTCTTGCTTGTTAAGACTTGACTTGAATTGCGTGCTTTGATTGCTTTAATTAAAATCCCTTATATGGTTGTGTGGCATGTCACCACAGAAATTATGCTTGTTATCATTTACCTACTCGAGGACGAGCACGAATTAAGCTTGGGGATGTTGATACGTCCCAAACGTATCTATAATTTCTACTTGCTCCATGCATGTTTTGTGTGACTTTGCCATGATTTGCTTGAACTTTCATACACTTTTGAGCATATTTGGACTAATCTATTAACCCAGTGCACCTAGCTGCCAGTTGCTGTTTTCTGCTGTTTTTGTATTTCAGGTTTTCCGGCCATTAAAAGTGCTCCAAAAATTCCAGAAAAATTATATAAAAAATCAGCGTCCCGGAAGCTTCCGGAATCACCAAGGAAGGAGGGGAGGGCCACCACACGGACTCCAGAAGGGTCCCTGGTGCGGCCCCACCCTAGGCTGCGCCAGGCACCCTCCTGGCTGCCCTGTGGCCCCCTGGTGCCCCCCTTTGGCCCTATTTTTACCCCCGCAGAGGAAACCCTGATTCCGGACCCCTTTTCTCCAGAAGGAATTCCGATATCCGCCGCCATCGCCATCAAGTTTCGGGGGGACAGAATTCCTTTGCCGGCACCCTGCCGGGACGGGGAAGTGCCCCCAGATTCATCTCCATCGACGTTGCTTCCTCCCTCCATGAAGCGGGAGTAGTTCTCCCTCGAGGCTGAGGTTTCTACCAGTAGCTATGTGTCTTCTCTCTCTCCCATGATGTGATCTTCGTTGTGATCATAGGCTATGTTAATCTAGGGTGATCCCATGATATTCCCCTTCCTCTATGTATTGGATTGATGTACTCAATTGATCTTATCTAGTATAATCCCCAAGACCAAGGTGACAGCGGTCTATTGGAAATGGGTTAGAAGAATATTATCATGAGTGATTTCCTCTTTTGTGTGTTGATTGAAGATTGAGAGTCTCTTGGTGCTTGTCTTTGACTATCCTTGAGATATGTTGTGGTGATTGTGGTACTCTCTTTGGATGGCCGCGGTGACATTGGGAAATCCATAGATTGAGAACTACGAACTTTGAGGTGTGCTTTTGTATCCCTACATAATTATCATCCTCTCTTGACCACAAAGGAATGACCTCCGAGTGCGTCTCCATTGCATTTTTTATGGGAAATATCATGTGATTAGACTATGTTAATGTTGTTGAGAGTTTCCACTAGTGAAAGTATGAAGCCTAGGCCTTGTTTCCACCATTGTTACACCGTTTGTGCTCACTTTTGTCACATGTTTGATTGCTGCACTTTTTATTACAGATTTATATTACCTTGCTTTGCCACACCTATCACTCGTATTTTACCATCTCTTCGCCGAACTAGTGCACCTATAAAACTCCTAGTTGTATTAGGTGTGTTGGGGACACAAGAGACTTCTTGTATCTTAATTGCAGGGTTGCTTGAGAGAGACCATCTTCAACCTCTACTTCCCTGAGTTCGATAAACCTTAGGTCATCCACTTGAGGGAAATTGCTGCTGTCCTACAAACCTCTGCACTTGGAGGCCCAACATATTCTACAAGAATATAAGCGTGCGTAGACATCAGTGATGTTTCACCGGCTTAGTCTCGTGGAGATCTAGGATTTGGAGCGAGTTTGTCTAAACCTGGCTTGGGGTAAGTTCTGGCTCTGGCTCCCATGGTCCTCGGCTTATAAAAGGCTCCGGGTCCCGGGATTCCTAGAGTCCGACTCCTACACAATGTGGAGTTATATTCTACTTTACAAGTTTTCTACGTGCTACACAAGGTACGTCGAATTCCTTCTAGGACTTCAATCTTCACGCTTGGCACGTCAGACTCCTCATCGGGTCTTCTTTATGGGCCTTCATATGTGAGTCGGCCCGGCGATTCCTAATGTCGGGTCTATGGGCTTGATGCATCCCCCCGACATTAGTCCCCAGGATTGTTGTGATGCTTTAGTCTTCACAGCAATCTTCTTCTATCTTCTTCATTGCCACCGGATCTTCATGGATCAAGGACCGACTTTATGCTTGATGTTGATTAGGGGTCAGACTCATCTCCCTTCAATCTTGCTTCAATTCCTTGATCTTTCATGGAGTCGGATTTTCCTTTGAATTAGCTATCATCTGATGCTTCACTAGAAGTCGACGCCTAACTCTATTTTGGCTTCTCGTTTCCTTTACTTGAAAATTTCTCCTTTGACTTTTGGTCAAAGATCCGGTTTAGCTTTTATGATCACACTGCCCAAAACGCCGGTTAGAGGCATTGATATTTGTAGTGGGAATCGAGGAGCTTTTTCATAAATTCCATCTACCATGGGTAGTTATCCCTTGTTTATTGTGGCATTGATGGACATTCTCCATGAATCTATTATAAATATCCCTTGGATAGTTTGATCTTTCAAGGGCATCCTATCTTCTTCTTCCTCTTTCCTGCTTTCTCCATGGCACCTAAGCTAGAGACCTCTTTGCCTTTGGCATCAAATGAGACTGGTCCTCGTGCAAGTACTCGAGGTCGCGGCCGTGGTCGTGGTCGTGGCCGTGGTAGAGGTCGTGGTCGTGGCAGAGGTAGGGAAGAAGTGCTCGTGCTTCCTCTCCTTCTGAATCTCCCCCTTCTTCTCCTGAGAGGAATGAATTCTTGGTTCATATCCAGACGATTCGTCGCTAGATCAAACTTCCTGAGTCTTTTTCACAACTTGTGTTTGAGTCATCGCCTTCGGGTCTTTGGCTCCGATCTGATGGATGTCCTCATGGGCCTGTTTGGGAGAAAGTTAGTCTTTCTAACCAAGGCACCATGTTTTTTGAGAAAGGTTGGAAAACTTTTCTGACCTCCAGGAATATTTCTCGAGGAGACACCATCATCTTCAAATTTGATGGTGAAGACACCTTGTCAGCTAGGATCTTTGACTCGGATGGAGATCGAGCCTGTTGTTGTGTGGAGAGCTCCAGCGATGAAGAGCTACTTAGTGAAGAAGATGTTTCAACATAGGATGAGGCCGACTCTGAAGAAGATGCCTAAAGCTGTAGGTTTTTCTCCTTTTTAGTAATTTGCCGAGTTTGGCTTTTGCTTGTAAGGTTACTTCCTTTGATGTAAGATCCAGTTGGCTTGATGAATGAAATCTATGAACTTTTGTTGAGTCCATGAGTTTATGAGTCGGTTTTTTATTCCTGACTGGAAAAAATTTCTTGGAGTATATGAGAGCCGACCAGTTATAATAGTGTATGTATCTGTAGCCCCCTGAGTCGATTCAGAATAGTTTAGTATTTGTTAATCGACTCATAGGAAGATCGACTTGTAGCCCCCATGAGATGGTATGGTCATGTTTATATGTCGTACCGGGTCATCAGATAAGACTTTGTGTTTATGGAATTTGCTTCGAAGTAGTGTAGCCCCCAAGTGTCGGGTTGTCTTGCCTGCAGCAACCTGGGACTTCACAATTTCTTGCATATTTTTTGAATTTTTATTCCCCAAGAGTTGGTATATTCGGCTGGGTGATGTACCGAGTCTTCTTTTGAGAAGAAACCTTGAAGTGTAGTCCCCATGAGTCGGTGTGTGCATCTGTGTGCAGTGCCGAGTCATAGGTTTATCTTTCAATTTGCCAAGTCACATAGACATGACACGATGGGTTTTATTCCCCAGTTTCCAAATGAGTCGACGAGGGCCGGTTCGACGAATGTCGATATGTATACTTATGGCGAGAGGCGTCGCGACCGAAGTCGACTTTATATGTATGCAGAAGATGTAATGAGAGAATTGTAGTCCCCATGAGTCACTATGAGCATATTTTGTGTCATACTGAGTTCATAGAGAATTTTTGAGCTATAGTCCCCATGAGTCAGTATGAGCATCTTTTGTGTCATAATGAGTCACACAGGTCAATGCTCAAGATATATTTTTGTGGAAAAAATGAAAAGAATATGTAATGATGCTAATGTATGCAAAAAATATAAAGGCTCATATAGAAGTCGACTCTGGATTCATCTTTTCCTCATCTTCTCTTTGTTGAGAAGAATTTTGGGTTATCCATGAGTCAGAACTCCTTTGTTTGTCGTCTCACATTGATCAGCGTTTTTCCGTTTGCTTTAAAACTTCTTTTTGAGAGTTTTTAGCCGGGTTTCGCGTATTTAGATCGTATGAGTATAAGCTATACAGGCCAAGGCGTGTTTTGCCATTTCATGTATATGCAGGGATTTCTTCGGATAAGAGTCGATGAGTGACATCGAGCCCCCCTACTGCCCCTGAATAAGCTTATACACAATTATTTTTACATATATATGCCGAGTTTTCAGATAAAGAGTCAATGATTGTCATTGAACTCCTCGATTCCCCTGAATAAGCTATATACATGCTCAGTACCAATAGAGGGGTAGATCAAGCCCCCAGGTCTCTGAGATATAATAATGAAGATGAATGCAAATGTATGATGCAAAATTTAAATGCCATGAAACAAAAAGTAAAGTTAGTATGGCAGTAGCCGTTGCGACTGTAGTCAACTTAGTTGTATATGGCGAGAGCCAGCGCGACAGAAGTCGACTTATGTATATTTTGATGGCGAAAGCCGGCACGACCAATGTCAGCTTATATATATGAAAGGTTCGTAAAATTACCTCGGGTGAAGAATAAATTATTCTGTACCCTGGGTGATGAATAGCTTCACTATATATATATATATATATATATATATATATATATATATATATATTGTGGCAGAAAGCCAGTGCGACGTATGTCGACTTGGTGAAGTGTACAGTATTTCTACTCAAGTGTAATATAGACGGAGTTGTGCGATGTTCCATGGCCTGGGAATCTCCTCCATGCTTGTGCGCGTGTCCGCTTTCTATCGTATATCCACTAGGTAGTAGGATCCGTTGTACAGGTTTTTGCTGACCACAAACAGTCCCTCCCATGGGGAGGATACCTTGTGCATTCCATCTCTTTTTTGTATGAGTCGGAGCACCAAATCACCTTCCTGGAAAGTTCGACTTTTGATGTGAAGGCTATGGTAGCGTCGTAGATCTTGTTGGTAGATAGCCGACTGAGCTGCAGCCAAGTCTCGTTTTTCATCGAGAATATCCAAGGCATCGTGTCTTGCTTTCTCATTTTAGGCTTCTACATAACCAGTGACTCGAGGTGAGTCGTGACGTATGTCACTTGGGAGGACGGCTTCCGCTCCATAAACTTGGAAGAAGGGCGTATAGCCTGTCGACCTGTTGGGAGTCGTCCGGATACTCCATAATACTGAGGGTAATTCCTCCTCCCAGCAACCCGACGTCCATTTCAAAGGAACAACGAGTCGGGGTTTGATGCCTCGAAGCAACTCTTGGTTGGCTCTCTCGGCTTGTCCGTTGGACTGTGGATGTGCCACTGATGCAAGGTCGAGTCGGATGTGCTCGTTCTGGCAAAATCGCTGCATAACCCCTTCTGATAGGTTAGAACCGTTATCATTGATGATGCTGTGGGGATAGCCGAATCTGTATACGATCTTTTTCAAGAATTTCAGTGCTGTTGCAGCGTCGCATTTGCTGACCGGCTCTGCTTCGACCCATTTGGTGAATTTATCTATTTCCACTAATACATGGGTATTCTTGTTGGCCGACCTTTTGAAAGGACCCACCATATCAAGTCCCCATACTGCAAAGGGACAGGTAATAGGTATCATCCTAAGTTCTTGAGCCGACACGTGAGCTTGTTTTGCATAGCGCTGACATACATCACATTTCTTGACTATTTCCTCTGCATCCGCATGAGCTGTTAGCCAGTAGAACCCGTGTCGAAAGGCTTTAGATACAAGCAAACGAGAACCAGCGTGGTGTACGCAATCTCCAGAGTGTATTTCGTTGAGGATGGCTCTACCTTCTTCTGGTGCGACACATCTCTGAAAAACATCTGCGGCACTTCGCCGATGTAACTCACCATTGATGAGTACAAAGGATTGGATTCTCCTGACGATTTGTCTGGCCAACATCTCATCTTGAGGAAGTATTCCTCGAGTCTTGTAATCCAAGTAAGATACGACCCATGAGGGCGTAGCATGTATTGCAATGACCAGAGCCGGCTCTGGGTCCGGCTCGCTATGTCTTGCTCTGTTGGTGGTTGTACAGACGGCTTTGTTAGGACATCCAGGAATACGTTTGGAGGGACCGGCTTTCGCTGAGATCCGAGTCGGGATAGGGCATCCGCTGCTTCGTTTTCCCTTCGGTCCACGTGATCCACCTGTTATCCAACAAAAAATCCGGCTTGTCTTTGCACCTCTCGACGATAAGCTGCCATTATCTCACGAGCCAGATGCATTTTCCTGACACTTGTTGAGAAACGAGATCAGAGTCGCCATAGCATTGGATCCAACTTATGTTCATCTCACGAGCCAGACGCAGTCCATGAAGCAAGGCATCATATTCTGCTGCATTGTTGGTACAAGTGAACTGCAGCTGTAGAACATAGCAGAATTTCTCCCCGTTAGGTGAGGTAAGAACCACGCCGGCTCCTGACCCTTGGAGCTGCCGGCTTCCATCGAAGTGCATCGTCATGTACTTGGTGACTGGATTTTCTGGTGATGCTTGGATTTCTATCCAATCATTGATGAAGTCGGCTAGCGCCTGGGATTTGATGGCCGTTCGTGGCTTGTATTTGATGTGATAAGCCCCCAACTCTATGGCCCACTTTTCAATCCTTCCCGTTGCTTCCCGGTTTTGGATGATATCTGCAAGTGGTGATCACGGGGATCAACCCCGGCAAATCCCATGATCAGGGACCCTGGGTTAGTCATGAGAGGCACAGGTTGGACGATAGCTCGTCGGCTAACAGAAGGAGACGTTCCTGCTCGATATTATTGCTTGGAGATGCGATTACAGGGAAGGCCAAGGCTAGTGCGCACAAGGCTAGGGTTACTGGTTGTGTATTGGATGATCTCGACGTCTCCCCTCCCAGCCCTTATATACTAGGCTAGGTCTCGGGGAACCCGTCTTGGATTACAGATGAGTTTTCCTAACCCTAATCTTATACCGCACGGCAGGTTTGCACCTTCCTTACAAGTCATGGACTCCTACGTCAGTGCCACTCCCCTATTTTTTCCCTAAATCTTGGATTTGGAAAGTGGGCCAAGGCTGAGCCCAGGCGGCATCCCTGTGGGACTTCTGTCTTTGGGTACGCCGGGTAGGCCCATCCATAGGAGTCGTGGGGTCACCCCCTCGTTAGTAGCCCCCGAGTGCCTGGGGGACACGAAGAGTCGCACAGGGACTCGAGTTCATCCTTGCGTCGATTGTATGCACGGTATAACCGCGGGTCGCTGGCAGTCTGGGGCCATGAAAAAACCTGTTTCGAGGGAATGCTAAGCAGAAAGGGCCCAAGGAGTCGACTGGTCGAGCCTTGGTGAATTGCGCTAGTGGCAAATACCTCTGTAGCCCAATCAAACTCACGTCCCTCGACATGAGGTTGGAACATTGGTGTCGAGAAAAGTCATGTCGCTGCAGGTCTTACAGTGATCAATTTCCGCCAGTAAAGTTCATAGCCTAGGCGCGTCCGCCCGGCTTTTTCTATCATGCAAGCGCATGGAAAAGATTGGGAGTGAAATCGCTCTGCGGCAAGTCCCAGCCCGGCCGATCTGCGCAGCGGGGTCTTACCTACACGCTAAGATTGCGTGGCATCTGGGCACAGCGTATCGTGGTCCAGGAATATGTATTTTTTATCGAGGCACGGAGCCTACTTAGTGATGCACCGACTTGGAATAAACAATCAAGTGAGTTGTTTTAGCGGTCACTCGCGGAGCTTTGTCGAGCGCTCGAGGCAAGGAGCAATGTAGAGGAGTACTTGCTCGGGAGGTCTTCGAGTGCTCGGGTACTCAGATTTCTGCGAGTAATCACTCGAGTATCGCCTTCGCTCTCGGGGTGAGGGAGCACCCGATACTCTGGAACCGTACGATCAGGCGAGTGCGAGTCTGATTATCTTGTGTCGTGGTGAGGGAGCACCCAAAACTCTTATGGGTGCGTGTAATCACTCGAGCACGTCTTTTTCTTCTAGGTGAGGGAGCACCCGAGACTCTCATGGGTGCGAGTAATCAGTCGAGCACGTCTTTTTATTCTAGGTGAGGGAGCACCCGAGACTCTTCATGGGTGGATACGCTCCCGATGGGAGTTAAATATATTTGAAAAATGTATTTGAGTCAGTAAAAACGTTGCTTTGCAGGCTGCATTTTCTTTTGCGCTGCCACTTTAATTTACCTCTTCTTGGTAAGGATAACGATCTCCTTGTTGGAGGATCGTCAAAGATGCTCTGTCTGCGAACCGTCATGTCTTCATGACCGGTCATAGTGATGGCCTTTGTGGCGTGCTGCAGCCCCCTATTGAGTTAACGATGCACGTATTGAAAACACGCGAGATTTGACGCGTCCAGCACACAGTGCCGCCCGTGTGAAAGCATCTTTGTCTTGGAATTCGTATCGCCCAGCACGCTCGGTCTTTGAATTAATTGCTCCCATCGTCTGGGCTTCTGCGTGCTCTTGAGTTTGTGCTATAAGTAGACCCCTCTTCTTCATCTAGCAGCAGTGTTCGTCCTCTGCCCATCTTGCTCCTCTTCTTCATCTTCTTCTTCTCATGGGGCCCAAGCGAGGTGCAAGTATGACTGGCCGCGGCCGTGTTCGCCGTGGCCGCGGTAGTCGTACTCCGTGCTCCTCTCGCGGCGGCCGTCGTGGCGCGTCGTCAACGCCTTCCTCCTCTTCCTCGGAGGAGGGTTTTTGGCGCTACGATTTCCTCCTACGCGTCCGTGGCTGGAACGCCGCTCACATTCTTCTTCCTCCTGCGTTTCTGCCCTTGTTTCTGAGCGTAGTCTTGATGGCTTGCTGCTTCATCTTCAGGGGTGCACTCGATCTCCTTCTTATGTTGAGTTGGAGATCGATAGTTCCCGCTTGATTTTTCTTGGCTTTGGCTGGAAGTCGTTTGCTCGGCGTTTGAACTTGCGTGATGGTGATACCCTCTGTTGCCGCTTTGATGGCGAAGATACTCTCACCATCCGTGCTTTTGACCCGAGCGGCAATCGCATGGATCCGCATTGGCAGGAGACAAGCAGCGACGGTTCCGACAGGTCGAGGAGTCCTACGCCTGCGTCTTCAACAACTTCATCCTCCGGCGACTCCTCGGGTGGTGATGCTGTCCCCTTCAGCCCTAGGGAGGACCTCGACGTCAAGCCGCCGATCAAGCGGGCACGCCAGGCGACCTTGTAGAACTGGAGGCAGCGGCGTCATCTTCGTCGGCAGCTCGGGTGGAGCTGGAGAAGAAGATGTGCAGCTGGAGAAGAAGTTGGTGGAGCTGGAGAAGAAGCTGGTGGAGCATCGGCTTCGTTGCTCCGCAAGTAAGTCGAGCTTCACCTTTTGTTATGTCATTGACATCATGAGTTGGCTGCTTCGACTCCTCCTTTGTTTGTGATGCTCGTCGTATTAGCGCCAATCACCCCAGCATGGGCACACATGTAAAAGTCGTAATTCCTTGGGTGATTTGTGTTGTATTCTTGTCGGATGCTTGTATCTTTGTAACTAGGTTAGTTCTCCATGCAATGAGGATTGTCTTCGAGTAATGAGATCTGCCTTCTATCCAATGCACTCGAGTCTTGGGTTGTGATCGAGTCCTTTGCAATGCGACCTGTCTTCAAGTCCTTGTGGTATGAGCTGTTTGCGAATTCTTTCAATGAGAGCTGTCTTCGAGTCCATCAAGCCCTTGTACCGTGGATTCTATCGGGTGCGCGACAGCGCTCCCGATGGGAGTAGCCCCCGAGGCTACGTTCGAGTTGTAGAGTCGAACGTAGGCTGAGATTTGTTTCCTTTGTCGTTCTTCTGTTAACTGCTGTTTTTTATCGGGTGCGCGACAGCGCTCCCGATGGGAGTAGCCCCCGAGTCTTTAGGTGATCATTGGCGATCAGGAGAAGACTAAAGGATTGTCTGTGTCCTGTGCTCCATCCTTATTTCTCCAAAGTACTTGCTGTTGCACCTGGTTGTAGTCGTGTCCTCCCTTTGATTCCAAACGGTTTTCAGCAAGTGGCGCCTATCGGGGGTTTTTTGCTTAGACCCTTATTTTTAAGTTACGGGCTGCGCGGGAGATGATAGTGTTTCTCCGGGGGAGGTGTGCTCGAGCCCCCGAGCGTTTTTAGGTAAAGATAACGTGAGCGACGATAGCGTCTCTCGGGGGGAGTCTGTACTCGAGCCCCCGAGTGCTTTGGGTAAAGATCGCGTGAGCGACGATAGCGTCTCTCGGGGGGAGTCTGTACTCGAGCCCCCGAGTGCTTTGGGTAAAGATCGCGTGAGCGACGATAGCGTCTCTCGGGGGGATTTGTACTCGAGCCCCCGAGTGCTTTAGGTAAAGATCGCGTGAGCGACGATAGCGTCTCTCGGGGGGAGTCTGTACTCGAGCCCCCGAGTTCTTTGGGTAAAGATCGCGTGAGTGACGATAGCGTCTCTCGGGGGGAGTTTGTACTCGAGCCCCCGAGTGCTTTGAGGTGGTAGCATTTGGGCAACACCATTTTATTGTGTCGAACGGTTACATGAGTTGCCAGTCGAGCATAATTGGTGGAGATTATGGGTAGAACAGGCGTAGGTTCGCTACGTTCCATGGGTTTCCCACATCCTCCTCCGTCTTTGGGTTCTTCAGCCTGTAGGCGCCTCCTCCTATGACTTTTGAGACTATGAACGATCCTTCCCATTGGGGGCAAGCTTGTGGACTTTCTCTTGTATCAGTCGCAGGACGAGGTCTCCTTTGTTGAAGGTTCTGGTGCGCAGGCGGCTGCTTTGGTAAGTGCGCAGCTTGTCCTGGTACCCCTCTGACCTTGTTAGGGCTGTGTCTCTTGCTTCGTGTGTTCTGTCCTTGTCATCTTGCAGTGCTTCTTCTGATTCTTGTTCTTCATACCCCGAGATCCGGGGTGCCCCGAAATTGAGGTCATGTGGTAGTATTGCCTCCGCCCCGTACACCATGAAGAAAGGCGTGTACTGGGTTCCGTTATTTGGGGTAGTGCGCATGCTCCATAGTACTGCAGGGAGTTCTTCTATCCAGTTTCCTGCGGCCTGCTCGAGTGGTGCAAGGAGCCGTTTTTTGATTCCTCCTCATACTAGGCCATTTGCTTTTTCCACCTGGCCGTTGGACTGTGGGTGCGCGACTGATGCGTAGTTGATTTTGATGCCCAGTTCTTCGCGGAAGTTCTGGAATTCTGCCGCTGTAAAGTTCATACCGTTGTCCGTGATGATGTTGTGTGGTACCCCGAACCTGAAGATGATTGATTTGATAAAATTCACTGCTGTGAGGGCTTTGGAGCTTGTGATGGGCGCTGCTTGGATCCACTTGGTGAACTTGTCGACTGCTACTAGAAGGTGTGTTCTTCCTCCCTTTGATGATTTCTTTAGCGGGCCCACCATGTCGAGTCCCCAGGTGGCGAACGGCCATGATAGTGGTATGGTCTTGAGTTCTGAGGCTAGAGCGTGCGGTCTGCCGGCGAATTTTTGACAGGCGATGCAGCACCGCACGATGTCTTCTGCGTTTTTCATGACACTGGGCCAATAAAACCCTGCTCGGAATGCTTTGGACACGATCACTCGACTGCTCGCGTGGTGCCCGCAGGTACCCTCATGGATTTGGAGCAGTAGGGCTTTGCCGTCTTCTTCGTCGATGCACTTTTGGAGTATCTGGGTGATACTGCGCTTGTATAACTGTCTATTGATCACTTTGAATGCCTTGGATCGACGACTGATGCGCCGAGCTTCTGTGACGTCTTGTGGTAGCGTGCCTTCGATTAGGAATCGAAGGAACGGTTTCATCCACGCTGGTCCTTCGAGTGCTGTTGGATCTGTAGATTCGACCGCTTGGTTGTTGTTGCCTTCGGATGGAATCGCTGATGCCACCTGTGCGGGCTCAGTGGTGTCGTCATCTACAGCTGCCTCGGGTGCTGCTGTTTTTACTTTGATGAATCTCTGGCTGATGCTTTCGAGGAAGACGTCGGGTGGTACTGGTGCTCGAGTGGAGCCGATGTTTGCGAGTCTGTCGGCTTCTGTGTTGTTTGTTCTAGGAATATAATTGAGCTCGCAACCGTCGAAACTTCCCTCGAGCGTGTTGTAGAGCTTCTGATAGGTTGCTAAGTTGTCGGCTACTGCACCGCAGTCTTTCATCGTCTGCTGGACGACGAGGTTGGATTCTCCATAGATTACGAGGCGAGTGGCACCACATGTTTTGGCCATGCGCATGCCATGGAGTAGTGCCTCGTATTCGGCTTCGTTGTTGGAGGCGTGGCTGAAGTTGATCTGGAGGACGTATTTGAGCTTCGCTCCTCTGGGGGAGACCAGAACGACTCCTGCTCCGGCTCCTTGCTATCTTTTGGACCCGTCGAAGAACATTGTCCATGAGTTCGACAGGTCCGGGGGGTCTGGTGTTTGGACCTCCGTCCACTCGACCAGAAAATCTGGGAGGACTTGGGCCTTGATTGCTTTTGGGTGCTTGAACTGCAGGTCCTGCGGGCTGAGCTCAATGTTCCACTCGGCGACTCGCCCAGTCGCTCCGGGGTTGTTGAGGATGTCCGCGAGTGGTGCGCTGCTCACGATTGTGATAGGATGCTCGTCGAAGTAGTGTGATACCTTTCTTGAGGTCAAGATGATGGCCAGTAGTAGCTTCTAGTAGTGCGGGCACCGCTGCTGGGATTTATTCAAGAGCATGCTGAGGTAGTAGATCGGCCTTTGTATGCTCTGGACCTTGCCTTCTTCTGTGTGCTTGACGACGAGTGATGTGCTTACTACGCTGTTGCGTGCTGCCACATAGAGGTACAACTTTTCTCGTTCTTTGGGTACCGCCAAGATCGGTGGGGTCGAGAGTGTCTTCTTCAGGTCCGTGAATGCTTTGCGGGATTCTTCAGTCCACTCGAATTTCTCCCCTTTTCTGAGCAGCTGGTAGAATGGCAGTGTGCGCTCTGCCAATCTTCTGATGAAACGACTCAAGGCTGCGAGTCTTCCGGTGAGCTGCTGCACGCCTTTGATGTCAGTTGGCTCCTGCATCCTGGCGATTGCTTGAACTTTCTCCGGGTTTGCTTCGATTCCTCGAGCGGAGAACATGTATCCGAGAAACTTCCCGACTAGGACGCCAAATGCACACTTCTTCGGGTTGAGCTTGATTATGTACTTGTTGAGTGCTGCGAATGTCTCGCGCAGGTCGTCGAGTAGCGTGTTTGCACTGTAAGTTTTGATGACGATGTTGTCCACGTAGACTTGCACGTTTCTTCCGATTTGCTCTTTCAAGAAGACTTGCATCATCCGCTGGTATGTGGCACCGGCGTTCTTGAGCCCGAAGGGCATTGTCCTGTAGCAAAATACGCCATAAGGGGTGATGAATGATGTATGCTCTTCGTCTTCGTCCTTCATCCTGATCTGATTGTATCCTGTGTAGGCGTCGAGGAACGATAGTAGATCGCATCCTGCTGTCGAGTCGATTATCTGATCGATTCTTGGCAAGGGAAAGTGATCCTTTGGGCAGTGTTTGTTGACTGGCCCGTAGTCGACGCACATCCGCAGCACGTCTGTGTCTTTCTTGGGGACCAGCACAGGGTTGGCGATCCAAGTGGCTTTCTTCATCTCTCAGATGAATTGAGCGTCCAGTAATCGGTTGAACTCCTCCCCGATTGCTCTGCGCTAGGGTTCTGAGAATCTTCGTAGTGCCTGTTTCACTAGCTTGGTGTTTGGCTTGATGCGCAGTGCGTGTTCCGCGAACTCGCGCGGTATTCCTAGCATGTCGGCTGAGCACCAGGCAAAGATTTCCCATTCTTCACGGAGGAAAGCGATAAGGGCAGTCGCTTGCTCTTCCGGGAGGTGGCCGTACACGCGGACTATTTTTTCTGGGTCCGTCGGGTGCACTTGGTAGGTGACCGTGTCACTGTCGATGCTGAAGTCCCGCCCATACTCTTTTGACTCGCTTCGACTTGCTAGCGGAAAGATACTTTTGTCTGTCGCCATGGCTAGTTCTGTGAGTTCTTGCTGGGCTCCAAAGGTGTCAGAAAGTTTGTGGAAATCGTGATCACATTGGTCTGATTTGGTGAAGTGTAACACCCCGGGTGTCACGCTACAGTAATCAACTACAGTGATCACAATTACTATTGCTAATCATGCCTTGATCATTTTTGAATCAACACAAACTCATAATGCCTTTTCATGAATATTAAAAATAAGTGATAAATAAAACCTTGTCCAAAATTGGTGCAACCACTTTTGCTAAATCCCAAATAATCAGTGGGCCATTGCAATATGGTTATGGTATTTTATCAAGCCATAAAATAAATCAAACAATTCAAAAAGTAGCAAACCAGTGGCATTTAATCCATTTTCAATAATACAAAAATGTTAAATGAATTTCTTATGCCACAAAACTTTTTGTGGCACCTCAGTGATATGCAACAATAATATTAGGACCAGATCCACATTTTTCAAAAAAGGTAAAGGCTAAGAAAACAATTGCAAACAAAAATTACGGAAAATAAAATAAAAGAAATAGAAGCAAGCCTATCTTTCGCTCATGGGCAAAACCCGCACCCACCCCCACCACTGGACCCATGGCCCGGCCCACCACAGATTTCCCCTCCCCGTTGTCTTCTACCTCTGCCTTGCGTGGAGGGAATCCCACGGCTGCACGGCGTTTGTCGTCGGCGTGGAGGCCATCCGGCGTCCGGCGCGCGCGTATAAGGTCCCCGTGACCCCGCCGCTCCCTGGAAACCCTAGCGCCATCCCCCTCTGTCTCCTCGCGCCTCCCTCTCTCTCTAGAGTGCTCACCCGAGCTGCCATGGCCACGAGCTCGCGAGCTCGCGCGGCCCCAGCGGCTCCCACCCCGAGCCAGTGAGTATGGTGGCTGCTTCGTCGTCGTCCACGCCGCCTCGCGCAACGAACTCGAGCTCTACGCCAGCGTGTCGCCGGAATCGAGCTCCGAAGTCCACCACAGCCTCCGCATTGCCGTTGACAAATTCATCGCCGCCGCACAATCCCCAGCCACCGCGACCTCTCCCCTACAATCCCCGTGAGCTTCCGCCCGATTTCCCCCTGTTTCCCGTTCAGACGCGCCTCCGTAGCCTTGTTCCGCCGTCGCCGCCGTGGCCGGCCGCCACCGTGCTCACCACGGCTGCGCACCTCGCGCCCCGCGCGCGCTTGGTGCGCGTGGACACACCCCCTTACGCGCCCCGCCGTCGCCTCTTGCCCACTCTCGGCCGAACTCGTCGCCCTCTGGCCGATGGCCGTGTCCTCCTCCTCGGCCCTGCTATTGCTGCTGCTACTTGTTGTCGCGGCTCGTCTCTCCCCCACCCACGCACCCCCTACACCCGTGCCACCGCCGCTCGCCGGCGTGCTCGGCTCGACGCCGCCATGACCCTGGTCATCGGCGGGCACGTCCTGGCTAAGCCACTGGACTTGTCCCACTGACTGGTGGGCCAGCCGAGGGGAATTAACCCCTAATCCGTGATTAACAAAACTAAATCACTTTGTTAATTAATATGAGTCACTGACATGTGGGACGTGTACCACTTAACCTTTTGTCTAATTTAAAACAACTGTTAAAATATCCCTGTTAGACTTACAGCTGGGCCCCCACTGCTTTTAGATTAATAAAAATGTTTATTAAAAATGTGCGGCTGACATGTGGAACCCACTGGTCAGTTGACCAGTCAAAGGCCCAGCCTATGACAAGTAGGCCCCACATGTCAGGTTTGACCAGTCAACTGGTACTGTTCTGGATAATGTTGAATTGTTTAATAAAATAAATCCAGTAAGTGTTTAAATATGAATAAAACTTTGAAATTGAATATCTTTTAAACCGTAACTCCGATGAAAATAATTTATATATCAAACTTGCTCAGAAAAATATAACGAATACGGATACGCTATCCGTATGTCTACCACCCCCCTCTACGTACCGAACATCGACATTCCCCCCCTTCGGGTCGTTTGTCGATAATTCCCGGTACCGATATACGTTGCCCGGATGTAAAACTTTTTGAATACGAAAGTTTTTCGGAATAGATCAACCAACCCGGATACACCACCCACACCTGTGTCGGATGTCCACGACACCTCCGGCATGATATCTCCCCCCTCCGGACACCTTGTCCAATAATCACCCGGAGCCGGTAATTCATCCCCAGATGAATTTCCGCTCCAAGCAACGTGCATTGCACTGCGTTAGAACACCGTTAGCATTTCCTCTGTCATGTCATGCATCTGTTTGTATATGCTTGCTGTGTATTTACTATTTCTTCCCACCCTTATTCTCCGGTAGACCCCGACGCTGCCGCCTACTACACCGTTGCTGAGTACGACTACTTCGTCGACGACCGTACCGCTACTGTCGAGCTTCCAGGCAAGCAGAGCCATTCTCTTCCCCAGATATCGCCTAACTTTCCGTACTTTCTTGCACTAGGCATTGGTACTACTGCTGCTACGTTACAATCCTATTCAATTGCATAGCCTGATTTTTTCGCCCCTTGTTGTACCTTCCTTATCCTATGCTGCCTGCTATATCTATATATTATATTCAGCAGTGAGCCCTGCGCATTGTTAGCTAGGATTAGATAGCGGGTCGTGGCCACTCAGGGGAGTGACGCGGATACAAAATATATACAACTGCAACAGGTACGGACCAATGCAGCCACTCAGCAGTACCGCGGCCTGCGCCGAGAAGTGGTGTTGTCTTATTTGCCGCGGCAGTGTGACTTGTATTTTCTTTGATTTAACTTCACCCGCCAGCCTCGTACCGTGCAGGAGTACGTCGGGGTTAGGGTCCAAAGCCCCGCGTACATAGGACATAGTCCGGCGGATGACCTCTCTGTTGAGTTTGAAAGATGGGCTATGGAGTGTCGGATAGCCTCGGTGGAGCGTTCGCTAACAAGGTTCCCGCCACCCTGGAGATCCGTGCGTGTAGCGTAACACAAGTGCACCCCTGCAGGGAAGATTAATCTATTCGAATAGCCGTGTCCACGGTAACAGGACGCTTTATGCTGAAGCTGGATCTTACCACTAGAAACTATTATTATTAAACTGTATGGTTCCGGGTTCTCTTCCTCGCGGGGATGTCGAGGAGGTGAACTCGGAGGCATTGCTAATTATTACAACTTATTATTATACAATGTTGCAGCAACTTCTGCTGCATTGTTACTTTATGCTTTATATAAACTGTTGGCTGATTCTTACCTCATGCTGCTAGACATCGTCAGAAGATGCTAGTCTTCATTAGGCCTAGCTTCTTACCCTTGCTCTGGTTTTTTGTCTTTCATTCCACTATATACAGCCTCTTCTTTCCGTTGATACAATGCATAATGCTTAGTAGCGGACGTAAGACTCGCGGGTATACTAGATACTCACCCTGCTTTATTTCCTTTACTGTTTTGCCTGATCGGCCGCTGCAGTCGACGTTGGAGTCCAGGAGTAGGAGATCCCCGATGCCGACCACCACAACATGAAGATCCCCGATGCCTTCTACGACGTCGAGTTCCCCTTTGACCAGGAGTAGTTTGGAGGTTCCCAGGCAGGAGGCCTCGCCTTTTCGATCGTGTTGTTTTTGTGCTAGCCTTCTTAAGGAAACCTTGTATTCTTGTGTCTGTACTCAGATACTATTTCTTCCGCTGACTTTGTGCTCTCGAGCTGTTGTATTCGAGCCCTCATGGCCCCTGGCTTGTATTAAACAGCTTGTATTATTTTATTTGTAGAGTTGTGTTGTGATATCTCACCGTGAGTTCCTGATCTCGATCGTGTACCTTGCATGTATGATTACTGTACACGGTCTGATTTTGGGGGCGTCACATGAAGCTCCCGTTGACTGTAATGACACCCGCGGATCCTGGCATCTTGAGTTTGAGGTAGGCGTAGTGCGGAATCGCCATGAATTGCGCGAATGCTGGGCGTCCCAGTATGGCGTGGTACTGCGACTGCCAATCGAGTACTTCGAACTCGAGGGTGTGTCTTGCGAAGTTGCGTCTGCTGCCGAAGACAACTTCGAGCTCGATTATTCCAAGGGAAGTAGCCGCTTCTCCTGGGACTACTCCATCTAACACGGTGCTTGATTTCTTCCATACTGATCGTGGGATCAGCATCTTGTGTAGGGTGCTGACGAAGATTATGTTCATGCTGCTACCCCCGTCCATGAAGATTCTGTCCATCTCGTACCCTCCAATTTGAGCATCGAGTACCAGGGGCGCGTGCCCCGGCCTTGGACTGTAGGTGGATGATCGTTCTGGGAGAACGTGATACTAGTTTCTGCGTTGTGTAGCTGGTAGACTTCGACTGTTTGTAGGTTCTCGGTTGCTCTAGCTTGCAGAGTGTAGGCGTCCTGCTGAGCTTGCGATAGCCTGCCTTCCTGGATCATGTACACCTGTCCTTGGGGCGAGTTGTAGCGTCTTTTGGGACTTAGAGTCGGCGACTGCTCGGTTCGTCGGGTGCGCTTGGCTTCTCGTTGTTTTTCCTCCTTGAGGCTGTCAGCGAGCTCGTTGAACAGGCGGCAGTCTCCCAAAGTGTGACCCGATCTGATGTATCCCCAGTCGTCTTCGAAGCAGTGGATCGTGCAGGGTCCTTATAACTGCTCCCTGACCGTGAGTTTGCTGGATCCGGCATGCCGTCTCCTCCTTGAGACTCGGAAGATCAGCTCGTGCTCCGCCGGGTGCTCGTGGACTCGCGGGTCGATTTAGATCCCCTCGCTCAGATTCTGGTTCCTTATAAGGCTGGCGAATTCGTATGGTCTTCGATCTGGGTCGTAGTATTCGTCGGTCAGATTCTTAGAGTCGTTGTCCTGGCGGGCGACAGCTGTCCGCATGGAGGCGGGTCGTCGAGTGGTCGACGAGCGCGTAGCTGTATAGTGCGACTCGTCGAGTGGGGTCTCTTCATAGAATCCTCGCGCTTGTCTTCTAGGTCGTCGATTTATTCTTCGTTGCGGATGATCTTGACGACGATCGTTGAACTCGAGCTCGGAGTCGGTGTCTTGTTGTGCGGCGGGTGCCTGGGTGGCGGTGGGTCGTCGAGTGGTCGGCAGGTCCTCTGCTTCATGCTGTAGTTCGTCGATTGGGATCTCTGCGTGGAACCCTCGCGCCTTTCTTTCGGGTCGTCGATTTTTCCTTCGATGGTGATGATCTCGGTTGCGGCCATAGTATTGGTCTTGGCACAACTGCAGGCCGAACGATCTCGATGGGGCGGCAGAGATTTTTGCCGTGATCTTGAATTCTTCGGGTGGATTGGATCTGGTTCTTGCTCTTGAGTTGTGGCTTGCTGAAGACGGAACCGCCGAGATCATAATTCCAACCTGTGTAGTTCCTACAGACGGAGCCAATTGACGGGGATCAACCCCGGCAAATCCCATGGTCAAGGACCCTGGGTTAGTCATGAGAGACACAGGTTGGACGATGGCTCGTCGGCTAACAGGAGGAGACGTTCCTTCTCGATATTATTGCTTGGAGATGCGATTACAGGGAAGGCCAAGGCTAGTGCGCACAAGTCTAGGGTTACTGGTTGTGTATTGGATGATCTCGACGTCTCCCCTCCCAGCCCTTATATACTAGGCTAGGTCTCGGGGAACCCGTCTTGGATTACAGATGAGGTTTCCTAACCCTAATCTTGTACCGCACGGGAGGTTTGCACCTTCCTTACGAGTCGTGGACTCCTACGTCGGTGCCACTAGTGGGCCAAGGCTAAGCCCAGGCGGCATCCCTGTGGGACTTCTGTCTTCGGGTACGCCGGGTAGGCCTATCCATAGGAGTCGTGGGGTCACCCCCTCGTCAGGTGCCGAGCTGGCTACAGTTATGGGGTGCTCCTGGAAGTAGTTCTTAAGTTTCCGACTTGCCATGAATACACCAAGAACCAATTTCTGCCAGTGAGGGTAGTGTTGCTTTTATAAAGTCAGAACCTCACTGACGTAATAAACTGGCCTTTGCAAAAGGTGCTCCTTGCCGGCTTCCATACGTTCAACGACAACTACAGCGCTGACTGCTCGATTGTTGGCTGCGATATAAAGTAACATAGGTTCTTTAGGCTTGGGAGCCGCCAATATTGGAGCCTGGGATAATTGTTTCTTCAGTGACTCTAGGGCCTGATCGGCTTCGTTATCCCAGACAAACGTTTCTGATTTCCTTAGGAGTCGATACAGGGGGATTGCCTTTTCACCAAGTCGGCTTATGAACCGGCTCAGAGCGGCTACACATCCTGTGAGTCGTTGAACTCCCTTTACTGAGGCTGGCTTCTGAAGAGTAATGACAGCGTTGATTTTTTCTGGGTTTGCCTCGATACCTCTCTCTGATACTATGTATCCAAGGAGTTTACCTGAAGGTACCCCAAAGGTGCACTTGGCCGGGTTTAGCTTCATCTGGTACTTGCTTAAATTCTTGAAGGTTTCCGTCAAGTCACTGATAAGGGAGTCGGCCAATTGGGACTTGATCACTGTATCATCCACATAAGCATGCACGTTGTAACAGCCCAGATTTCACAAAATAAAATTTTTTGTTTTCGGCGTGAATTGTTTGATTGTCTGATTTATTTGCGGTGTTTGCATCCCCGATTTATCGACCGGCGATTATTTTTTCCCCTCTTATCTCGTATCGGACGGAGACCGACCCTTGCCACCCTGACACTCGACCTTTGCGACACCGGGTTTCACCCGATCACCGTCGCAAAAACCGGCACATGACCAGCCGAAGCCAACGGAACGAAAACCCCTTTTAATAAGTAAATGGGATATTTTTATAGCGCGCCGGAAAGTGTTCTCGAAACAGTTCCAGCGCGAGGTGAACGCCGCCGGCTCGACGCTCTGATCGAGCAGTTCGAAGTTTTACCCGAATCGGAGGCCTGCGGACCCCCGGCGGTCAGTAACGTAGCACCGCGCGCGCGAGAGAAAAACCGGGGATGTTTTTTCAAACTGCCAGCCACCTGGGCTATACAAAGACCACCACACTCCTAGCTCTTTGTAGGGTTTCCCTAGCCATAAAATTGCAGCCACACCCCCAATTTTGCTCCAATTTTCGTCCAAAATCCCCAAAATCCGAAATCCTAGCCCCCCATCAGATCCAGACCGTCAGATCTGGGATCTGACGGCCCAGATCTGGCCACGTAGCCCCCAGCCAGCCACCAACCGTGTTCGGGCCCCGTGGGCCGAGATCCAGCCGCCGCGGGCCCGCCTCCGCCCGAGTGCTTCCAGCCGCCGCCTCTGCGCTCGCCGTCGGCTGCAGGCGAGCCGAGCCCGGCCGCCCCAGCAGGTCTCTCCTCCGCCGCAGCGCCTCCTCCTCTCCCTCTCTCACCCCTCTTCCTCCTCTTCCCCGCAGGAAGCCGCCGGAGGCCGCCGCCGTCCCTGCCATGGCTGGCACGCCATGGGACACCGCGACCCGAGCCGGAGCTCGTGGACGTCTCGACGCCGCCGCCTGGACCCAGCTCATCGCCGCCCTGCGGGGACCCGGTCGCCACTTCGGCTCCCGGCCTCCCGCGCCCGCTCCTGCCCCTCCTCTCGCCGGCGGGTGGCTAGTCCGCCGCGACGGGTCGCCGCTGGCCGGCGCTGCCCAGCGAGGCCACGCCCGAGCCACCAACCGCCCCGGCGCCCACGTGGGCCGGCCTGCCTCAGCGCGTCCCACCAGCGCCTCTCCAGCCCGCGCGCCCACCACCACTGAACCGGGCCTCGTCTCACTAGGGTGAGAGCCCACCGTGCCCCTCTTTTTTTTCCTCAGCGTTTTTTTTCTTTTCTGTATTTATATATTTGGCAGATTTAGTTGTAATTTTGCGTTGGTCGTATCTTTTAGACCGTAGCTCGGATCGCGACGCTTTAAACATGAAACTTGCTTAGAATTTTGTGTAGATTAATAAATTGTGCTTCTTTGCCCTGTTTGACTTTGTTTACATGCTGTTTTTCTGCTGATTACAACTGCTTGCCACTGAAAACTGTAATTTCCATTGAAAACTATAATTGCCATATCTTTTTAACTAATTGCCATTGAAAACTGTAATTGCCATATCTTTTTAACCGTTTCTCTGATTAAAATGTTCTTTATATGTAAATTGACTAGAATTGCATGTAGATTGCGTTTCTGCTACTCTTGCTTGCTAATAAAAATAATAAAATATTGTTTAGGGGAAAACAGTACCAAACGTTATAATTATCGCGGGGTCCGCAATAGTTGTCATGTATAGGTTTTACCCCCCATTTAAAGTGACTAGATTAGATAGTTTATTTATGCTTCACCTCTTGTAATGTTTGTGTGTTATGCCATGCTTGAGTGTTATGCCATGTTAACAACTTTGTTTATCACCTGTACCTAAACAACTTGAACCATTCTAAATGTGCGGTATCGTCGTGTGTGACGAGTACTCCACTTAACCTGTTAGTAACCGCTCTCGACGGTAGGTGTGATGTCTCGTGTTGCCTTCTTGTTGATGCTTGATCGTGTTTGCTTCGTAGTAATAGATGCTTGCTCGTCGATTGCTTTCCAGTGTTTATCGTCTTGTGAGCTTCCGTGGGTACCTCTCGGAGACGAAGCGAGCTCACGATCAACTACACCTTCGGAACCCGACTTATCAACAGTAAAGGACTATACATTACTTATGATCCATTCTATTTCAACCAGCGGTTTGCATGCTAGTCTAGGATAGGTTCGATGTTTGATCCTACCACATGTTTACAGCCTCTTTCAAACCGATACAGACATGTCCCCTCCCAGCAAACCATGTACTGCTATGTTACTATTGCTCGTTGCTCAGCCCCTGCTTAGTATGCATGCTTAGGATGCTATGATGTTACCCTGTTACTTCTGGTTTGGGCTATCACATTATTATATTTTTGTTGATGATATGATTATTATAATGTTGACTATATTCGACGAAGGATGGAAGGTCTAGGCTATCTCGCCCCGACGTTTTGTTCCATTCGAGTCACCTAGGATCCGAGTTTCGGGTATTGGTATTGAGACTGAGCGTGCCTAACCGCGTGTGGGATTTTATGGGGTCCCCTCTTCTTACCTACCTAGCTTCAAACATTTCTAGTGGTGTCCCAAGCTGATTTTACCATTTGAAAACTGTGTGTGTGTCTGTCGGGTAGCTCCTGGCAGATATTATTTAAAACAACTTGGGCCAGCAGAGACATGGTTTCTTTGTTGGTCCACACCTGGAATCTAGGGGGCTGCCCACATCTGTCTGGGTATCAAACCCGACCTCGTACAGACTGTAGAGGCCGATTCGAGAGCGCGGCCGTCTTTTGAGTTGGATGTCGACTCACCGAGGGCCACCCGGATTTGTGCGTTGTTAGTTAGAGGGACCTGTCGTTCCGGATCTCTTGGGACTAAATCATAAAATGGTTGCATATCATGGGTATCAACTGAGAGAGATGGGCGTGCGTGCAGAGCCTTGTAATGGGCAGTTGGTACACCCCTGCAGGGTTAAATCTTTTCGAGAAGCCGTGTCCACGGTTATGGACGACTTGAGACCTACTCCTTGTTCATAGACAACAACAACTGAGATAATCTTAATATAACTTGATCAACGTGTGTGTGCCTTGACTGCTTCTTCTTTGTCGGGATGCGAAGAGGAGGACAAGGATAGGATAGGTGTTATGTTTGCGTAAGTAGCTGATAGCAGACTTGTTGGAGGCGATTTCTCATCGAATGCTTGGCTTCTTATCTTACTCTCTAGATCGTTAGCCACTTCATATATGCTAGTGCGGCAGCAACCTCACCACTTACCCCATCCTTACAGTAAACTACTAGTTGTCCTAGAATGACGAGTGATGAAGTCCTTGCTGGGTCAGTTGACCACTACAGTTGGATGCTGAGTACTTCTGTACTCATGATACTACCGCCAAACTCTTTTCAGGGTTCTTGATCGAAAACAGGTATGGTGATCGACGTTTCACGTGGAGACTCGACGACGACTAGTTAGGCGGATCCCGGCGGAGGGCCTGGACCCGTGTGGTTATGGGGATCGATGTTTTTCTCTTTGCCAGTAGGCATTTGATTGTAGTCTGTACTCAGACATATACCTTCCGCTGATGTATTGTATTTAAGGCAGTTGTATGACGATTGTATGAGATGTTGTATCCTTGTATCTGTAATGTTGTGATATCATGTTGGAAATCCGGGGCGTATTACATTGTCATATGTCGCGGTGGGACCGGTATGTGCTTCGTCCCCGGATCTGGATGGAAACATCTAGATCTGGAACAGTACCGCATATCGGGCCTTACAACTTCGTATCAGACCCTTACCGACCGTAGGATCCCTTTTGTAAGGCCCGATATGCGGTACTGTTCCAGATCTAGATGTTTCCATCCAGATCCGGGGAGGAAGTACATATCGGTCCCACCGCGACATATGACGAAGTCATATGCCCCGGATTTCCAACATGATATCACAACATTATAGATACAAGGATACAACATCTCATACAATCGGCATACAACTGCCTTAAATACAATACAACAGCGGAAGATACATGTCTGAGTACAGACTACAAGCAAATGCCTAGTGGCAAAGAGAAAACATCGATCCCATAACCACACGGGTCCAGGCCCTCCGCCGGGATCCGCCTAACTAGTCGTCGTTGAGTCTCCACGTGAAACGTCGATCACCATACCTGTTGTCGATCGAGAACCCTGAAAAGAGTTTGGGGTAGTATCATGAGTACAGAAGAATCAACATCCAACTGTAGTGGTCATCTGACCCAGCAAGGACTTCATCACTCGTCATTCTAGGACAACTAGTAGTTTACGGTAAGGATGAGATAAGTGGTGAGGTTGCTGCCGCACTAGCATTTATGAAGTGGCTAACGATCTAGAGAGTAAGATAAGAAACCAAGCATTCGAGGAGGAATCGCCTCCAACAAGTCATGCTATCAACTACTACGCAAACATAACACCTATGCTATCCTTGTCCTCCTCTTCGCATCCCGACGAAAAAGAAGCAGTCAAGGCACACACACACGTTGATCAAGTTATATTAATATTATCTCAGTTGTTATTGTCTATGAACAAGGAGTAGGTCTCAAGTCGTCCATAACCGTGGACGCGGCTTTTCGAAAAGATTTAACCCTACAGGGGTGTACCAACTGCCCATTATAAGGCTCCGCACGCACGCCCATCTCTCTCAGTTTCTACCCATGATAGGCAACCATTTTATGATTTAGTCCCAAGAGATCCGGAACGACAGGTCCCTCTAACTAACAACGCACAAATCTGGGTGGCCCCCGGTGAGTCGACATCCAACTCAAAAGCCGGCCGCGCTCTCGAATCGGCCTCTACCGTCTGGATGAGGTCGGGTTAGCTACCCAAACAGATGTGGGAAGCCCCCTAGCTCCCTGGGGTGGACCAACAAAGAAACCATGTCTCCGCTGGCCCACGTTATTTTAAGGAATATCTGCTAGGAGCGACCCAACAGACACACACACGGTTTTCAAATGGTAAATCAGCTTGGGCCACCACTAGAAATGTTTGAAGCTAGATAGGTAAGAAAAGGGGACCCCATAAAATCCCACACGCGGTTAGGCACGCTCAGTCTTAAAACCAATACCCGGAACTCGGAACCTAGGTGACCTCGAATGGAACAAAGCGTCGGGGCGGGATAGCCTAGACCTTCCATCCTTCGTCGAATATAGTCAACATTTATAATAATCGTATCATCAAAAACAATATAATAATGATAATGTAATATCCCAAACCAAGGAGTAACATCGTAGCATCCTAAGCATGCATACTAAGCAGGGGCTGAGCAACGAGCAATAGTAACATAGCAGTACATGGTTTGCTGGGAGGGGACATGGCTGTATCGGTTTGAAAGAGGTTGTAAACATGTGGTAGGATCAAACATCGAACCTAACCTAGACTAGCATGCAAACCGCTGGTTGAAATAGAATGGATCATAAGTAATGCATAGTCCTTTCCTGTTGATAAGTCGGGTTCCGAAGGTGTAGTTGATCGCAAGCTCGCATCGTCTCCGAGAGTAACCGCGGGAGCACACAAGACGATAAACACTGGAAAGCAATCAACGACCAAGCACTCTATTACTATGAGGCAAACACAAGATCAAGAAGACAACACACGACACGGCAACGCGATACAGATCTATCGTCGAGAACGGTTACTAACAGTTTAAGTGGGGTATCGGTCACACACGACGAATACCGCACGTTTACGGTGGTTCAAGTTGTTTAGCTATAGGTGATCAATCAACGGTTATTAACATGGCAACTCAAGCAAGAATGGCATAGCACATAAACATGGCAAGAGGTTAAGCACAAAGTAAACGATCTATGCTAGTCAATTTAAGTGGGGCACAACCTAAACATGACATAACACTAAGTGCCGCACGATGATTAAAACATTTGGTACTGTTCTGTCCTAAACCTTATTATAGGTTGGTTAACAACAGCAAACAATATCATAAACACAAAGTACACAAAAAACTAATCAAGTTACATATAAGGCACACTCCAAACGGAGTTACGGTTAAAAAGATATAAGCAAAACAAGTTACGGGCACAAGCTGTATAAACAGGGGTAAATCTATATGCAAAAGTGCAGCAACATGACATAGCAATACATGGGATGAAATTAGACATGACGCTTAACAATATTCAATTGGAATCACTCAATTCCGATAAACGGTCGCGACACACTCGTCGACCGAAGTTGGAACAAAATAACAGTTTCAGCAACAGCAACACATTAACATCAGGATCACCACTTTGGAGCAAGATATAATCAACATGCAGCACCAAAATATGGCATGTGAATTCATGAAAATGAAGTAGAAACATTTCTTAACGCAACGCAAAAGGAATCAATCGATTCCGATGAACGGTTGTGAAGCAATCGTCACCCGAAATTGCAATAAAATAATAACAGCAGCACTTAACAGGAAAGATTAGCAGTTAACGGCCTGATGCCCACTTCAACGCATAATTAAACTATCTAGACGGCCTCAAACGGAAAAACTTTCTACATACGAACGCTAGAGCACGCAAAATTGAGCAACTTTCGTTTTGGGGGCACGTTCATCGGAGCTACGGTTTGGTTGCTATCGTCAACGCGGAATCGAATCAGCAGCACAATAACATCAGACTTAGAAAAATTACAGCAGGGTTCAATCTGAGAAAAATAAATAAAAAAATAAAAAAGGGGCTCACCCATCTTGGGCTCGGCCCAAGAGGAGGGGGGGGCTGCGCTGGGCTGGCATCCTGGCTGCTGGCCGCGGGTGTAGTGGGCTGGCTGGGGCACCCCGGCCCAGATCCTGCGGCAGTTGGAGGAGCTCGGGCCGTACAATGGCCATGGCGGCGCTGGCCGTCTCGTCGCCGGCGAGGCGAGGCTTGTGGCGGCTCGGCGTGGCCTGGAATGGGGGCGGGCTGCTGCAGGCCGGCGAGCAGAGGCGGCGGGGCTCCCGTGGCGTAGCGGCGGCTCCGGCCAGAGGAGCTCGGGCGGCGCCTCTCATGGCCATGGCGGCGGCGCGGCCTGGCGTGCTCCGGCGCGGGATCTGCGAGGAGGAGAGGGGAGCGAAGGTGAGGAGGGAGGAAAGGAGGAGGTGGCCGCGACGCGTGGAGGCGCTCACCGGAGCCGCTGGCGCGCTGGTCGGACGAAGGGAGGCGGCGGCGCGCCCACGGGCTAGAGGAGGAGGAAGGAAGACGCAGGGGCTGACGTGGCACTCATCTGGGCCATCAGATCTCAGATCTGATGGTCCAGATTTGAGGTAGGGCTAGGGTTTCGAAAACTGGGGTGCTATTGGGAAGATCTGGACCAAAAACAGGGGGGTGGCTGCAAATTGTGGCTACGGAAACCCTAGAAATGGGGTGGGAGTGTGGTGGTCTTTATATAGCCCCGGTGGGTGGCAGTTTGCAAAAACATCACCGGTTTTTATCTCGCGCGCGCGATGCTCACGTTTCTGACCGCCGGGGGTCCGCAGGACATCCGATTCGGGTAAAACTTTGAACTGCGCGATCAGCGAGTCGAGCCGGAGGCGTTCACCTCGCGCTGGAACCGTTCCGAAAACACTTTCCGGCAGGCTATAAAAATATCCCATTTAATTATTAAACAGGGTTTTCGTTCCGTTGGCTGCGGCTGGTCTCGTGCGGTTTTCACGACGGTGATCGGGTGAAACCTGGTGTCGCAAAGGTCGAGTGTCAGGGTGGCAAGGGTCGGTCTCCGTCCAATATGAGATAAGAGGGGGGAAAATAATCGCCGATCAATAAATCGGGGATGCAAACACCGCAAACTAATCAGGCAATCAATCAATTCACACCGAAAAAAAAATTAATTTTTGTGAAAACTGGGTTGTTACAATACAACAACACCAACAAGGGATCTCGTCCCGAGATCCTGGACGATCCGGGGGAGAGGGGGAAGAGAAAAGAAAGACGACGATCTTCGACACCACCAACAAGGGACTCTGTTCCATGTCGACGTCGAACTTCTGTCGAGATAAATTTCCGCAGAGAGACGACATCGTCGGAAAAACGAAACCGTCAGTGACAAGAGGAAGAACGATCGCGAAAACCAGATCAAGGGATAGTGATTTTCGACGCAAGTCGTAAAAACACTGGGCAAAAGGAGGGAGGGCAAAGGATGACCCAGATGATATCCGAAACCGGAGAAGCTAAAGGTATTACATGAATTCCCACCTGAGCTCGGAATCGAGACAATACGCTGCAAGCAAGGCATTGTAACGGTTCCGATACTCCACACACTCGAGATCCTAGAGTTTGAAGGGGTTAAGGCGAGAATTAAAACACTTACGGCACTTGTCCTGACCAGAGCAAGGGTGAGGAGTAAAAAGATCCTACTCTCCGATAACTAACTTAATAACTACAAAATAGTTTTTGTCTAGACTCGACTTCGGCCAGAGAGGGGATCCTACGGTTGGTAAGGCTCTGATACTAAGTTGTAAGGCCCGATATGCGGTACTGTTCCAGATCTAGATGTTTCCATCCAGATCCGGGGACGAAGCACATATCGGTCCCACCGCGACATATGACGAAGTCATATGCCCCGGATTTCCAACATGATATCACAACATTACAGATACAAGGATACAACATCTCATACAATCGGCATACAACTGCCTTAAATACAATACAACAGCGGAAGATACATGTCTGAGTACAGACTACAAGCAAATGCCTAGTGGCAAAGAGAAAACATCGATCCCATAACCACACGGGTCCAGGCCCTCCGCCGGGATCCGCCTAACTAGTCGTCGTCGAGTCTCCACGTGAAACGTCGATCACCATACCTGTTGTCGATCGAGAACCCTGAAAAGAGTTTGGGGTAGTATCATGAGTACAGAAGTACTCAGCATCCAACTGTAGTGGTCATCTGACCCAGCAAGGACTTCATCACTCGTCATTCTAGGACAACTAGTAGTTTACGGTAAGGATGAGATAAGTGGTGAGGTTGCTGCCGCACTAGCATTTATGAAGTGGCTAACGATCTAGAGAGTAAGATAAGAAACCAAGCATTCGAGGAGGAATCGCCTCCAACAAGTCATGCTATCAACTACTACGCAAACATAACACCTATCATATCCTTGTCCTCCTCTTCGCATCCCGACGAAGAAGAAGCAGTCAAGGCACACACACACGTTGATCAAGTTATATTAATATTATCTCAGTTGTTGTTGTCTATGAACAAGGAGTAGGTCTCAAGTCGTCCATAACCGTGGACACGGCTTTTTGAAAAGATTTAACCCTGCAGGGGTGTACCAACTGCCCATTACAAGGCTCCGCACGCACGCCCATCTCTCTCAGTTGCTACCCATGATAGGCAACAATTTTATGATTTAGTCCCAAGAGATCCGGAACGACAGGTCCTTCTAATTAAGAACGCACAAATCCGGGTGGCCCCCGGTGAGTCGACATCCAACTCAAAAGCCGGCCGCGCTCTCGAATCGGCCTCTACCGTCTGGATGAGGTCGGGTTAGCTATCCAAACAGATGTGGGAAGCCCCCTAGCTCCCTGGCATGGACCAACAAAGAAACCATGTCTCCGCTGGCCCAAGTTATTTTAAAGAATATTTGCCAGGAGCGACCCAACAGACACACACACGGTTTTCAAATGGTAAATCTTCTTGGGCCACCACTAGAAATGTTTGAAGCTAGATAGTTAAGAAAAGGGGACCCCATAAAATCCCACACGCGGTTAGGCACGCTCAGTCTTAAAACCAATACCCGGAACTCGGATCCTAGGTGACCTCGAATGGACCAAAGCGTCGGGGCGGGATAGCCTAGACCTTCCATCCTTCGTCGAATATAGTCAACATTTATAATAATCATATCATCAACAACAATATAATAATGATAATGTGATATCCCAAACCAAGGAGTAACATCGTAGCATCCTGAGCATGCATAATAAGCAGGGGCTGAGCAACGAGCAATAGTAACATAGCAGTACATGGTTTGCTGGGAGGGGACATGGTTGTATCGGTTTGAAAGAGGATGTAAACATGTGGTAGGATCAAACATCGAACCTAACCTAGACTAGCATGCAAACCGCTGGTTGAAATAGAATGGATCATAAGTAATGCATAGTCCTTGCGTGTTGATAAGTCGGGTTCCGAAGGTGTAGTTGATCGCAAGCTCGCATCGTCTCCGAGAGTAACCGCGGGAGCACACAAGACGATAAACACTGGAAAGCAATCAACGAGCAAGCACTCTATTACTACGAGGCAAACACAAGATCAACAAGACAACACACGACACGGCAACGCGATACGGATCTATCGTCGAGAACGGTTACTAGAAGTTTAAGTGGGGTATCGGTCACACACGATGAATACCGCACGTTTACCGTGGTTCAAGTTGTTTAGCTACAGGTGAAACTCAAGCAAGCATGGCATAGCACATAAACATGGGAAGAGGTTAAGCACAAAGTAAACGATCTATGCTAGTCAATTTAAGTGGGGCACAACCTAAACATGACATAACACTAAGTGTCGCACGATGATTAAAACATTTGGTACTGTTCTGTCCTAAACCTTATTTTAGGTTGGTTAACAACATCAAAAAATAGCATAAAAAAAAGTACACGAAAAACTAATCAAGTTACATATAAGGCACACTCCAAACGGAGTTACGGTTAAAAAGATATAAGCAAAACAAGTTACGGGCACAAGCTGTAGAAACAGGGGTAAATCTATATGCAAAAGTGCAGCAACATGACATAGAAATACATGGGATGAAAGTAGACATGATTCTTAACAATATGCAATTGGAATCACCCAATTCCGATGAACGGTCGCGACACACTCGTCGACCGAAGTTGCAACAAAATAACAGTTTCAGCAACAGCAGCACATTAACATCAGGATCACCACTTTGGAGCAAGATATAATCAACATGCAGCAAGAAAATATGGCATGTGAATGCATGAAACTGAAGTAGAAACATTGCTTAACGCAACGCAAAAGTAATCAATCGATTCCGATGAACGGTTGCGAAGCAATCGTCACCCGAAGTTGCAATAAAATAATAACAGCAGCACTTAACAGGAAAGATTAGCAGTTAACGGCCTGATTCCCACTTCAATGCAGAATTAAACTATCTAGACGGCCTCAAACGGAAAAACTTTCTACATATGAACGCTATAGCACGCAAAATTGAGCAACTTTCGTTTTGGGGGCACGTTCATCGGAGCTACGGTTTGCTTGCTATCGTCAACGCGGAATCGAATCAGCAGCACAATAACATCAGACTTAGAAAAATTACAGCAGGGTTCAATCTGAGAAAAAAAATAAAAAAATAAATAAAAAAGGGGCTCACCCATCTTGGGCTCGGCCCAAGAGGAGTGGGGGGCTGCGCTGGGCTGGCGGCCTGGCTGCTGGTCGCAGGTGTAGTGGGCCGGCTGGGGCACCCCGGCCTAGATCCTACGGCATTTCGAGGAGCTCGGGCCGTACAATGGCCATGGTGGCGCTGGCCGTCTCGTCGCCGGCGAGGCGAGGCTTGTGGCGGCTTGGCGTGGCCAGGAACGGGGGCGGGCTGCTACAGGCCGGCGAGCAGAGGCGGCGGGGCCCCCGTGGCGTAGCGGCGGCTCCGGCCAGAGGAGCTCGGGCGGCGCCTCTCATGGCCATGGCGGCGGCGCGGCCTGGCGTGCTCCGGCGCGGGATCTGCGAGGAGGAGAGGGGAGCGAAGGTGAGGAGGGAGGAAAGGAGGAGGTGGCCGCGACGCGTGGAGGCGCTCACCGAAGCTGCTGGCGCGGTGGTCGGCCGGAGGGAGGCGGCGGCGCACCCACGGGCTAGAGGAGGAGGAAGGAAGACGCAGGGGATGATGTGGCACTCATCTGGGCCATCAGATCTCAGATCTGATGGTCCAGATTTGAGGTAGGGCTAGGGTTTCGAAAACTGGGGTGCTATTGGGCAGATCTGGAGCAAAAACAGGGGGGTGGCTGCAAATTGTGGCTAGGGAAACCATAGAAATTGGGTGGGAGTGTGGTGGTCTTTATATAGCCCCGGTGGCTGGTAGTTTGCAAAAACATCACCGGTTTTTATCTCGCGCGCGCGATGCTCACGTTTCTGACCGCTGGGGGTCCGCAGGACCTCCTATTCGGGTAAAACTTCGAACTGCGCGATCAGCGAGTCGAGCCGGAGGCGTTCACCTCGCGCTGGAACCGTTCCGAAAACACTTTCCGGCGCGGTAAATATCCCGTTTAATTATTAAACGGGGTTTTCGTTCCATTGGCTGCGGCTGGTCTCGTGCGGTTTTCACGACGGTGATCGGGTGAAACCCGGTGTCGCAAAGGTCGAGTGTCAGGGTGGCAAGGGTGGGTCTCCATCCGATACGAGAGAAGAGGGGGGAAAATAATCGCCGATCAATAAATCGGGGATGCAAACACCGCAAACAAATCAGGCAATCAATCAATTCACACCGAAAACAAAATTTTTAATTTTTGTGAATACTGGGCTGTTACACCTTTTCTGGCCGAAGTCGAGTCTAGACAAAAAAAACTATTTTGTAGTTACTAAGTTAGTTATCGGAGAATAGGAATCTTTTTACTCCTTATCTTTGCTCTGGTCAGGACAAGTGTCGTAAGTGTTTTATTCTCGCCTTATCCCCTTCAAACTCTAGGGTCTTGATGAGTGTGGAGTATCGAAACGGTTACAATGCCTTGTTTGTAGCGTATTGTCTCGATTCCGATCTCAGGTTGGGAAATCCGGTAGTACCTTTAGTCTATCCGACTCGGGTTTACATCTTGCTCATCCGTTGACTTCATTCATATTGCCCAGTATCCTCACGATTCGAGTGAGAATGCTTCCCTTGATCATCGGTTTGAATTGGCGTTCTTTCTCTTGATCTCTCGATGGTTTCGTTCTTCGACGTCACCATCTCTCTACGGAAGATTCTCGACGGAAGATCTTCGTCGTTGACATGGAGCAGAGTCCCTTGTTGGTGGTGTTGAGGATCGTCGACGTCTTTCTTCGTTCTCCCCCCTCTCCCCCGGATCGTCCTGGATCTCGGGACGAGATCCCTTGTTGGTGGTGTTGTATTGTAACAACCCAGATATCACAAAATTAAAAAAATTTGTTTTCGGTGTGAATTGTTTGATTGTCTGATTTGTTTGCAGTGTTTGCATCCCTGATTTATCGATCGACGATTATTTTTCCCCCTCTTATCTCGTATCGAACGGAGACCGACCCTTGCCACCCTGACACTCGACCTTTGCGACACCGGGTTTCACCCGATCACTGTCGCAAAAACCGGCACAAGACCAGCCGAAGCCAACGGAATGAAAACCCCGTTTAATAAGTAAACGGGATATTTTTATAGCGCGCAGTAAAGTGTTCTCGAAACGGTTCCAGCGCGAGGTGAACGCCGCCGGCTCGACACTATGATCGCGCAGTTCGAAGTTTTACCCGAATCGGAGGTCCTGCGGACTCCCGGCGGTGAGGAACGTAGCACCGCGCGCGCGAGAGAAAAACCGGGGATGTTTTTGCAAACTTCCAGCCACCTGGGTTATATAAAGACCACCACACTCCCACCTCTTTCTAGGGTTTCCCTAGCCACAAAATTGCAGCCACACCCCGCAATTGTGCTCCAATTTTCGTCCAAAATCCCCCAAATCCGAAACCCTAGCCCCCCATCAGATCCAGACCGTCAGATCTGGGATCTGACGGCCCCGATCTAGCCACGTAGCCCCCAGCCAGCTACCAACCATGTTCGGGCCCCGCGGGCCGAGATCCAGCCGCCGCGGGCGCGCCGCCTTCGCCCGAGTGCTTCCGGCCGCCGCCTCTGCGCTCGCCGCCGGCTGCAGGCGAGCCGCGCCCCGGCCGCCCCAGCAGGTCTGTCCTCCGCCGCAGCGCCTCCTCCTCTTCCCCGCAGGAAGCCACCGGAGCCCGCCGCCGTCCCTGCCATGGCAGGCACGCCATGGGACACTGTGACCCGAGCCGGAGCTCGTGGCCGTCTCGACGCCGCCGCCATGACCCAGCTCTCCGCCGCCCTGCGCGGATCCGGTCGCCACTTCGCCTCCCGGCTTCCTGCGCCCACTCCTTCCCCTCCTCTCGCCGGCGGGTGGCTAGTACGCCGCAACGGGTCGCCGCCAGCCGCCGCTGCCCAGCGAGGCCACGCCCGAGCCACCAACCTGTCGGGACCCGGGGTTAGCGTATGCAAGTCTAGTTAAGATATAGTCATATGGAGAGCCGAGAACCGCACCCACTTGTCTAAGCAGACAAGGCCAAGCACTGAACATTCTCGGAAAGCATCGTACGTGAGGGGCATCCCATCCAGGCCGGATGATCAACTGAGATGGGTCCTCATCGTCCGCACACAAGTCAAATGATATGGGTGGTGAACTCCCATATTCAAAGACAAGTCGCCTCAACCATACTACCGACTATCTCAAAACTCTTGCATAGACTTACTCCAGCCCGATCACTTAGTCGGGGTCTAGGGCGGGCTCGATCATACCACAAAGTGTGCACGAGACGGAGTCTCGAGCAATCGCATCGCGATGCCCCAAGCTGCGCACATCTAAGGGCCACTTGGTGTATGAAAGACCGCCAGCCAGAACACAACTAAGGTCTCGAAAACCCATACAAAGACATGCATGTTATAAACATACACGCAGCACCCATGCCTTGTATGAACAGTAGGTACCACTGCAATTCTCTACAAAGTGTACATTTTATTTATAACTCTTATAGAGTACACACGGAGATCACATACATGTGATCCAACATTACAACACAGGCGGAAGCAAATTATGTCTGAGTACAGACAAGTTTAACAAATGGCTTAAGAAGCCTTATTTAAACACAAAGCCCTCCACGAGGGAACCAGTCTGCTGACTGGGACTAGACTAGCTTAACTTCAGTCGTCCAGCTCGATGAAGAAACCACCTTCGGGGTCAGTGGCGTCATCTAAAACATAGATTAAGCAAACATGAGTACAAAGGCGTACTCAGCAAGACTTACATAGGAGCTATACTACTCATGCACATGTATCAAGGTAAAGGGAGGTGGGGTTCACTTGCAGAAATGCCAGCTTTGATTTGGCTAATCCTGAACTACGAGTACCAGACTTTGAGGTAAGAAGCGTACACGAGTCCACTACTTTCTCCAACCAATACACCACTATGGTGCCTTCCTCGACTTCCCCACGAGAAAGCACGCCATAGCACTCACACTTATCTTGGTGTGTTTTAGAAGTATCCGGTTCAAGTTATCTAATAATCAAGCTAAGCTTTCCAAGTAGTCCATAACCGCGGACGCGGCTATTCGAATAGTTTTGTTAACCTTGCAAGGGTGTACCGCTACACACACATGACCTCATAGCCTATCTAGTCCAAGAAAGCCGCCTACTTGGGTTGGCTACCACCATCGTGAACCCGGCCGGTTTACCGAAGTGGACCCAAGCGATGTGTGCGTGGTGCATAAGACGATCTCGGGTGAGCCGTTCTCTCACTTAGCATCCAGGCCACAAGCCTACCAGAACTCCGAACTACTGCGACATCTGGACATCGAAAGGGATGAGTTAATAGGTTGAGAGGGGTCAGTGAGCCCAATGTGTGGTTGTACTCTTCATCTTGGATCACCACACAAGAACTCGTACTAGGGCGGTGTTCAACGAGACAACCCACCGTGTACTCCTACACAGCCTCTCATCGTTCACCTTGTATTAGGGTCGATTCACCAACACTTTTCTACCATCATCAACATGATCACTACCATCCTGACTCACATCACAGTAACAACATGGTATCATATTAAGCATGCAATAAGCGGTAACATTTGCAGGGGCCACATGATATCAAACAACTCCTACAGTTGCTAGGATTGTGGTTTGCTTACTACTGTGACAAAATGATAGGTCATGCAAAGGCATGGGTTCATCTATGCGGTAGAAACGAAGCATGGTGATCATCCTAAACAATGCATAAGCGAGACATGAGAGGGAAGTGGGATTTTATCGACATGATCAATGGGGTTTTGCTTGCCTTGCTGACGAGGTTCGGGTTCTGGATCTTCAGCGAAGGGGGTGACCTCTTGCTCCGGTTCCACCTCTACTCGGCAAACAAAGCACGAAGTAGCAATCAATATGAATGCAATGCTCAAGCACATGATGGGATGTTAAAGCTTGAAGTATAATTTTGATGTGTGAGGCAATTCCATTTAAGTGGAATATATTGCATTTAAAATGCAAATTCAAACTCCACATTTGAATTCAACATTATCCAAGTAATATGTGATATGGTTTGATCATTTTGAATTATCTTCAAATGTGTATGATATGCCTCTGATGTGTAAGTGAAATGTAGCATGTTGCCATGGTTCAAGTTGCCAAAATATTTGAATTAAATTTGATTTAATTCCATTTAAATCAAATAGCAAATGCTACTGATCACATTTTAAATTCAACTCAAACAGAGTTGAAAGTTGCATATTTGGAAAGATAATTTTCTCCTGATCATTTTTCATATATTATTTGTCCAATTTGGAGTTAATATGAATTTTCTATGAATTTCCAAAGTTTGGGGTATTTTCTAGAATTTCTGGAATTCTTTTAAAATACAAAAACCTTTATTGCGCCAGCACTGCGTCAGCATGACGTCAGGGGGTTTTGACCCCGGTCAAACTGACCAGTGGGCCAGGGCTGTCAGCCTCTCATCTAATTTCCTGTTAGATTAATCTAACAGAGAGGATTAGAGGGGGCTGGGCCCACCTGTAAGTGACCCAGGGGGGTTGGTTTAGTGGTTAACCACCCCGGCCACGTCAGGCTTGCCGGCGGCTAGTCGCCGGCGACCAACCGACGCGGCGGCATTGCACAAGACGGCGGCACAGGCCACCATTTGGCAAGCCAAGGCCACCAAAATGGAGCCCATGCACGCGCAGTTCATCCCGCACACACGGGGAGGCTCGGGAGTCGCCGGAAGCTCGTCGACGACGTGCTCGGGCGGCGGCTGTGGCACGGGTCCGGGGTGGAAGTCGCTGCGGTGCACCAACAGAAGCAGACATGGTCGCAATCGAAGCTTTGGAGCACTGCGAAGACGTCAGACAAGGAGGCGGGCTCGATTGCGCAACAGGGGGTCGTCTCCATGGATCTCGGCGGCGAGGAGCTCCGGCCTTAATGGAAAAACACGGTACGGGACAAGAGGGTGGCCGTGTAGTAGATGGGGTGAAGCACAAGCTCACCACGGTTGCAGTGGAGGCGGTGGTGTGGTCGGAGGAGCTCTGTGGCCGGAGTAATCGACAACGGCGGCTTGCTGGTCCGGCGAGCTCTCGGTGAAGCGTGCGTCGTCCTCGGGCTCGATTAGGACGCCATCTTCTCCAGATCGGGGTAAACGGCGATGTTGCGCACGATGGACAGGTTCTCCTCGCCTATCTCCGGCGTTGGCTACGGGTTCTTGCGTCGACGAACGGCGGCTGCTCTCGGGGGAAAAGGGGAAAGCGAGGAGGAGGCGCGAGACGAAGCGGCGATGGGGGAAAGTGAGAGAGGGAGCCGAGGGCGTCTCCATGGCGCACTTTGGAGGCTTGGGGCGGCCTGGAAGGTCCTGGGCGTCGAGGTGGCGTCCACGGCGTCGACGCCGCGCCACCGAGCTGCTTGGCAGCGCGGGGTGGAAGACGACAGGGGAGTTCCCCTGGTGGGCTGGGCCGGCTGGAGAGGTGGGCATCGCCCCTGGCGGGAGGTAAGTTTTTCCTTTTTTTTCTCTGTTTAATCTTTCCTTTCTTTTTCTGTAATTTGTTTTGGCTCTGATAAAAATACCAAACCATTTTATTAAATGCTGAAAACTTTTACATGGCCTCATAATAAAATAGACTAACCACTTATGAAGTTTCAACATTTTTAAAATTCAAATGGTTTGAATTTTAAATCAAATAGGGGGATTTCTTTAATTCCAAGGTACTGTTTGAATATTTGAAAAATCTATGAGCATGGGGTGGGGCCCACATCACTTGATATGTGATCACACTCATTTATAAGACTTTTCAAAACTCTAACATGAATTTTTGGAAAAGATTTTTATCTGGCCTTTTGAATTAATTCATCTGGGGGGTGTTCCTTCTCCCATTTTGATTTTGAATTTGATTTCCAAGATTTCTTCTTGAAATTTTGACATGATGCAAAGGCACTAGCTAACCCTAGCACATACCTAACACAGGGTTCTGACAACTCGCCCCCACTCAAAAGAATCTCGTCCCGAGATTCAGAAGTCTGCGGGAGGAAGGTGGGGTGCTCGGCACTGAGGCGGTCTTCTCTCTCCCACGTGGCTTCTCTTTTAGAGTGGTGTGACCATTGCACTTTCAGAAACCTAATCTTCTGACGACGAGTGACTGCGGAATCAAGAACACGAACGGGGTATTCTCGATAAGAAAGGTCATCTTGGAGATCAAGCGTTTCATGGTCGACTTCGCGGATGGGGTCCTTGAAGCAACGCTTGAGTTGGGACACATGGAATACATCATGTACTCGGGAGAGGTGCGGGGGTAGTTCAAGTTGGTAGGCAACTTCTCCACGTTTAGCAATAATGCGGAAAGGTCCGATGTAACGTGGGGCCAACTTGCCTTTGATACCGAAACGTTGGGTTCCCTTCAGAGGAGTAACCCGGAGGTAAGCCTTCTCATCCAGATGGTAGCTCTCTTGCCTAGGATGACGATCATAGTAGCTTTTCTGACGAGACTGGGCTGCTTTCAATTGTTCACGAACGATACGAACTTGCTCTTCTGCTTCCTTGATCATATCCAGTCAAAAGAATTGTCTTTCACCGGTTTCAGACCAGTTTAGTGGTGTTCGACATCGTCGTCCATAAAGGAGTTCAAAAGGAGCCATGTTCAGACTAGATTGAAAACTATTGTTATAAGCAAATTTGGCAAATGGAAGAGAATTCTCCCAATTCTTCCCGAATGAGATAACACAAGCTCTGAGCATGTCTTCAAGAATTTGGTTAACCCTTTCGACTTGACCGCTAGACTGAGGATGGAAAGCTGTACTAAAGGAGAGATGAGTTCCCATAGCACGTTGGAAGCTTCCCCAAAATCTAGAGGTGAAAAGGCTACCGCGATCAGAATTGATTTCCAAAGGAACACCATGAAGGGATACAATTCTGGAGATGTACAAGTCTGCTAACTGGCTAGCAGTTATAGACTCGCGAACCGGAAGGAAGTGAGCAACTTTGGAAAGCCTGTCTATGACAACGAAGATGGCATTGTTTCCTTTCTGGGTTTTTGGAAAGCCGGTGATGAAGTCCATAACGACTTTGTCCCATTTCCACTCGGGAATAGACAAAGGTTGAAGTGTACCAGCAGGTATTTGATGTTCTGCCTTAATGCGACGACAAACATCACATTCGGCAACAAATTGAGCAATGTCTCTCTTCATCCTAGTCCACCAAAATCTCTGGCGTAGATCTCGGTAGATTTTTGTGCTACCGGGATGAATTGAGAGGGGTGTGTCATGGGCTTCTTTGAGGATGAGTTGCCTTAGTTCCCTATTCTTAGGTACTACTAAACGATTTTCAAAGAATACCGTTCCTTTGCCATCTGTGGAGAAACATTTAGCAACTCCGCTAGCAATGTTCTCCTTGATCCGGCGAACACCTCGTGCACGCCTTTGGGCAACTATAATTTGATCCTCAAGAGTTGGTTTCGCCACCAAGGTAGAAAGATAGCCATGAGGAACAATTTCAAGGTTGAGCTTGCGAAAGTCCTCATGAAGAAGTGGTTGATACTGCTGTAACATGAGGTTGTTACAGTACGACTTACGACTTAGTGCATCAGCCATGACATTGGCCTTGCCTGGGGTGTAAGAAATTCCTACGTCGTAATCTTTTATCAACTCAATCCAGCGTCTTTGCCTGAGATTAAGATCTGGTTGGGTGAAAATGTATTTGAGGCTTTGGTGGTCGGAATAAATCTCACAACGATTACCAAGGAGGTAATGTCGCCAAGTTGTTAGAGCATGAACTACGGCAGCGAGTTCAAGGTCATGGGTAGGATAGTTCTCTTCATGTGGCCGCAACTGGCGTGAAGCATAAGCTACCACATGTCGATCTTGCAGAAGTATGCATCCTAACCCTTGCCGTGATGCGTCACAATAGATCTCGAAATCCTTTTTGGTGTCTGGAGGTGCAAGTACGGGTGCGGAAGTCAATCTTCTTTTTAGCTCTTGAAAGCTTTCCTCGCACTTGGAAGTCCATAAGAATTTCTTATCTTTCTTGAGGAGTTCAGTTAGAGGCTTTGCAACTTTAGAAAAGTTCTCGACGAAGCGACGGCAATAGCTGGCTAGGCCAAGAAAACTTCTAACTTGCTTAACCGATTCAGGTGGAGTCCAGTCAAGGACGGCCTGAACTCTCTCGGATTCGCAGCAATGCCTTTTGCAGAAATTACGTGGCCTAAGTAGCTCACTTCTGGTAGCCAGAATTCACACTTGGAGAATTTAGCGTACAGGCGATGCTCTCTAAGTTTCATCAATACCAGCCTTAAGTGTTCGGCATGATCTCCTTCGTTCTTCGAGTAGATGAGAATGTCATCGAGATAAACCACAACAAATTTATCTAGGTACTCCATGAAGATCGAATTCATCAAGCGTGAGAATGTGGCGGGGGCATTGGTTAAACCAAAGGACATGACGGTGTACTCGTAAAGACCATAACGAGTAGTAAAAGCCGTTTTGGGAATGTCCTCGTTTCGGATTCTGATCTGATGATAACCTAATCTCAAATCCATCTTGGAAAAGACAGCGGATCCTGCAAGTTGATCATAAAGATCATTGATCCTGGGCAGTGGGTATTTGTTCTTTATCGTCGCTAAATTTAGCGGGCGATAGTCTACGCACATCCTTTCTGTTCCATCTTTCTTCTTTACGAACAGAACGGGGCAACCCCATGGCGATGAGCTAGGGCGGATGAAGCCTTTTGCCAACGAAGCATCAAGTTGGGTTTTTAGCTCAGCTAACTCATGTGGGGCCATTTTATATGGGCGTTTGGAAATTGGTGCGGTTCCTGGAACAAGATCCACTATAAATTCTACACATCTGTCGGGTGGCATTCCCGGCAGCTCTTCAGGAAAGACATCCAGGAAGTCACGAACCACCGGAATATCTTCAAGTTCGGGAAGGGGGAGTACATTCAAAGAATGCACTTGGGTTCTTGTTCTGGGTGAGGTATAGCTGACGGTTTTGCCTGAAGGGTGGGTGAGTTTGACGGATTTGCCTTTGCAATCCAGATAGGCATTTTGTCTTGATAGCCAATCCATGCCAAGGATGACATCAATGTCTGAAGACTTGAGGGCTATGAGTGAAGCAAGGAATACTAAACCCTCAATTGCAATTTGATTATCATGGCTCACTCTATTAGTTTGCCATCTTGACCCTGGAGTTTGAATAACCATCGGGGTGGACAATTCAACAAAGGGTAACTCATGACGAAGTGCATAACTTTCCGACATGAATGAATGAGATGCTCCTGGGTCGAAAAGAACGGAAGTAGGAACAAAATTGACTGGGAGCGTACCAAGAATGACGTCAGTGGTGTCGTCAGTCTCTTCAGCGGCAACTTGGTTCAGACGTCCACGAGTGGCGGGAGGAGCGGGTTTGGCGGTGTAGACCTTCTGGGGTGGCTTGCCACGGCCATTGTTGTTGTTGTTGTTGCCTCCGGCACGGGGTGGAACGTTCTGGTGTTGGAGTTGGTTCTGGGGGCACTCGCGAGAGTAGTGGCCTGCCTGACCACACTTGTAGCAAGCTCCGAAAACAGTGCGTGGAGCTGGGTTGTTTGGTGGAGCTGGGTGGAACTGGGTGGGTGGACGAGGCGCCACATAGGATGGCCTCGGGGGGTTGTTCTGGCGGAACATGCTATTTGGGATCCAGATCTTGCGCTTCTGGGAGCCAGAACTGGATGATCCGTCATCTCTAGGATGTTTGCGGAAATCATTGGGGGTGTTCATGTCCTCTGCTTTGATGGCCTTGTTGACAAGGACCTGGAAAGTGGCAAAGTCATGAAGGTTGAGCTCGCGACGGAGTCCACTGTTGAGGCCACGACGGAACCTCTCTTGTTTCTTGGAGTCGGTGGAGACTTCTTCAATTGCATAACGAGCAAGTCGGTTGAACTCACGACTGAACTCGTCAACTGTTCTCCTGCCTTGAGTGAGGTTACAGAACTCCTCACGCTTGCGGTCCATGAGACCCTTGGGAATGTGGTGCTCGCGGAAAGACGTGCAGAACTCCTCCCAAGATGCAGGTGGTCCAACGGGGCGCATATTCAGAAAATTCTCCCACCAAGAGCTTGCTGCACCTTCAAGGTGATAGGTGGCATAATTGACCTTGTCGCCATCTGCGACATGGCCTGCTTGGAGCTTCCTCTCGATGCTGCGGAGCCAGTCATCGGCGTCAAGGGGCTCGGTGGAGTAACTGAAAACCGGGGGATGAAGCCGGATGAAGTCGTTCAGAGACACCAGCTCATTGCGCTGCTGAGTGGTGTTGCGTGCGATGACTTCCAGCAGGTGATGAGAGTCACGGCGGTTCATCTCGACCTCCATCAGAACTAGGGCCATCGTGGGTGGGGGTGGAAGGTTGCCTTCCTCCTGGTCGTCCCCACAACCTTGGTTACGACCAATCTGGCCACGTGTACCTTGAGACATCCTGAAGGAGAAAAGCCAAAGTCAAACAGAGTTGATTTGAAGAGTCTAATCATGGTATTGAAGTACTGGAAGAATTACAGAGCAAAGGAAGTAATCATCTTGACAACATGGTGATAAAGCATACAAGCCATATATTCACAAGCTGTCATACAAACCATACATCGTTTTAGTACAAGCACTAAGCTAATACAAATGTGATGAAGATGATACATCCTTCAGAGGCACTCTGACTTCCGATACATTATTTATCTAAGCCTCTGGAACTTAGACACATTGCTTACAATACACTAAGATACTACTACATCCTCACTAAGTAAGACCACAGGCGGTCTCACTCATCTCCATCTCCATAGTAATCCTCATAAAAGTTACCCGCGTATCCCGGTAGCTGGAGGTGACCATCGGAAAACACGGAGGCTTGTGGACCCTGATATCCATTTGGGCAAGGATGGGGCCTAGGTCCTGTGTAGGGTGGAAGCAAAGGACCACGGGGTGGAAAAATTCCTCCAATCTCGGGCCAAGCAACTCGAGAAGGCATCTGGGTCCTCACTGGATAGATCGCATCGTACTCCACTGATCCCATGCTCACAAAGGGTGCCAAGAGCGTCAGTGCTCGGTACAGACGAACACGAGTAGCGTGGAGCTCAAAACGGAGAGCGCGTGCATCACGATCTCTGTCACTCGCAAACCTAGCAGTCACCTGAAGTGCTGGATCCTCTGCAGAGTGATCTGAGTAGAGTCCGGTGTAATATCCCTCTTCTCCTGGAAGTGCAGCAGGGATATAGCGGAATGAGGTCTCTCTCAGCATGGTGTGCTCCTCTCTCAGCAGTGTAATACATGAATATGCAGCATCCTGCACAGCCATGTTCTCGGTGATGCCAATGCCATGTCCAAAGTGGATAGGCTGGGTGACTCCAACGTGATGCGGGTAGATCCGGACAATGCAGTGGAACTGCGTCTGGTTGAAGTCGTGGAACTGCTCCTCGACGGTATACTCAGGGTACCATCGATATCCCACATAGGACATCATCTCGATCAACGTGGCGGGATGGCCACGCACACCGAGGCACCTGGTCAAACGAACAATCTGCCGAGGGGGAAGATCTGCCATCTGAAACAGAAAGGAGTTTGCAAATGCATCAGATTATGAGATAAACCTGGAATGACTCGGACAGCATAACGGCTGTAATTGTAAGAAATGACAATTTCTTTCAATCATGAAAACAACACTTACATAATACGATGAAAGAAATCAGCATTATAACAATGCTAGGAAAACCTGACACAACTTTCCTACGGCTATAAGGAAGCAATCAACGAGATGTTCTAATCAGACAAAGGAGAGCCTAGTCCTATCTTCCCGTAGAATAAGATAAGGGTGACCCAGAACTTAGAACGAAGGGGGTAAGGAGAAAAAAAAGAAGCCTTACGTTGTTCCCTTATATACCCAGAGTAACTATATAACTATAGCAAGCTAGACTCAACTTCGGCCAAGGCTACTAGTCCTACAGTCAGTCCTGCTCTGATACCAAGTCTGTCGGGACCCGGGGTTAGCGTATGCAAGTCCAGTTAAGACATAGTCATATGGAGAGCCGAGAACCGCACCCACTTGTCTAAGCAGACAAGGCCAAGCACTGAACATTCTCGGAAAGCATCGTACGTGAGGGGCATCCCATCCAGGCCGGATGATCAACTGAGATGGGTCCTCATCGTCCGCACACAAGTCAAATGATATGGGTGGTGAACTCCCATATTCAAAGACAAGTCGCCTCAACCATACTACCGACTATCTCAAAACTCTTACATAGACTTACTCCAGCCCGATCACTTAGTCGGGGTCTAGGGCGGGCTCGATCATACCACAAAGTGTGCATGAGACGGAGTCTCGAGCAATCGCATCGCGATGCCCCAAGCTGCGCACATCTAAGTGCCACTTGGTGTATGAAAGACCGCCAGCCAGAACACAACTAAGGTCTCGAAAACCCATACAAAGACATGCATGTTATAAACATACACGCAGCACCCATGCCTTGTATGAACAGTAGGTACCATTGCAATTCTCTACAAAGTGTACATTTTATTTATAACTCTTATAGAGTACACACAGAGATCACATACATGTGATCCAACATTACAACACATGCGGAAGCAAATTATGTCTGAGTACAGACAAGTTTAACAAATGGCTTAAGAAGCCTTATTTAAACACAAAGCCCTCCACGAGGGAACCAGTCTGCTGACTGGGACTAGACTAGCGTAACTTCAGTCGTCCAGCTCGATGAAGAAACCACCTTCGGGGTCAGTGGCGTCATCTAAAACATAGATTAAGCAAACGTGAGTACAAAGGCGTACTCAGCAAGACTTACATAGGAGCTATACTACTCATGCACATGTATCAAGGTAAAGGGAGGTGGGGTTCACTTGCAGAAATGCCAGCTTTGATTTGGCTAATCCTGAACTACGAGTACCAGACTTTGTGGTAAGAAGCGTACACGAGTCCACTACTTTCTCCAACCAATACACCACTATGGTGCCTTCCTCGACTTCCCCACGAGAAAGCACGCCATAGCACTCACACTTATCTTGGTGTGTTTTAGAAGTATCCGGTTCAAGTTATCTAATAATCAAGCTAAGCTTTCCAAGTAGTCCATAACCGCGGACGCGGCTATTCGAATAGTTTTGTTAACCTTGCAAGGGTGTACCGCTACACACACATGACCATCATTTACCGCCTTTGATCTCGACACCATTCAAGGGGTGCCAGCGAGGATGCTCACCACAACTGTTACCTCATAGCCTATCTAGTCCAAGAAAGCCGCCTACTTGGGTTGGCTACCACCATCGTGAACCCGGCCGGTTTACCGAAGTGGACCCAAGCGATGTGTGCGTGGTGCATAAGCCGGTCTCGGGTGAGCCGTTCTCTCACTTAGCATCCAGGCCACAAGCCTACCAGAACTCCGAACTACTGCGACATCTGGACATCGAAAGGGATGAGTTAATAGGTTGAGAGGGGTCAGTGAGCCCAATGTGTGGTTGTACTCTTCATCTTGGATCACCACACAAGAACTCGTACTAGGGCGGTGTTCAACGAGACAACGCACCGTGTACTCCTACACAGCCTCTCATCGTTCACCTTGTATTAGGGTCGATTCACCAACACTTTTCTACCATCATCAACATGATCACTACCATCCCGACTCACATCACAGTAACAACATGGTATCATATTAAGCATGCAATAAGCGGTAACATTTGCAGGGGCCACATGATATCAAACAACTCCTACAGTTGCTAGGATTGTGGTTTGCTTACTACTGTGACAAAATGATAGGTCATGCAAAGGCATGGGTTCATCTATGCGGTAGAAACGAAGCATGGTGATCATCCTAAACAATGCATAAGCGAGTCATGAGAGGGAAGTGGGATTTTATCGACATGATCAATGGGGTTTTGCTTGCCTTGCTGACGAGGTTCGGGTTCTGGATCTTTAGCGAAGGGGGTGACCTCTTGCTCCGGTTCCACCTCTACTCGGCAAACAAAGCACGAAGTAGCAATCAATATGAATGCAATGCTCAAGCACATGATGGGATGTTAAAGCTTGAAGTATAATTTTGATGTGTGAGGCAATTCCATTTAAGTGGAATATATTGCATTTAAAATGCAAATTCAAACTCCACATTTGAATTCAACATTATCCAAGTAATATGTGATATGGTTTTATCATTTTGAATTATCTTCAAATGTGTATGATATGCCTCTGATGTGTAAGTGAAATGTAGCATGTTTCCATGGTTCAAGTTGCCAAAATATTTGAATTAAATTTGATTTAATTCCATTTAAATCAAATAGCAAATGCTACTGATCACATTTTAAATTCAACTCAAACAGAGTTGAAAGTTGCATATTTGGAAAGATAATTTTCTCCTGATCATTTTTCATATATTATTTGTCCAATTTGGAGTTAATATGAATTTTCTATGAATTTCCAAAGTTTGGATTATTTTCTGGAATTTCTGGAATTCTTTTAAAATAGAAAAACCTTTATTGCGCCAGCACTGCGTCAGCATGACGTCAGGGGGTTTTGACCCCGGTCAAACTGACCAGTGGGCCAGGGCTGTCAGCCTCTCATCTAATTTCCCTGTTAGATTAATCTAACAGAGAGGATTAGAGGGGGCTGGGCCCACCTGTAAGTGACCCAGGGGGGTTGGTTTAGTGGTTAACCACCCCGGCCACGTCAGGCTTGCCGGCGGCTAGTCGCCGGCGACCAACCGACGCGGCGGCATTGCGCAAGACGGCGGCACAGGCCACCATTTGGCAAGCCAAGGCCACCAAAATGGAGCCCATGCACGCGCAGTTCATCCCGCACACACGGGGAGGCTCGGGAGTCGCCGGAAGCTCGTCGACGACGTGCTCGGGCGGCGGCTGTGGCACGGGTCCGAGGTGGAAGTCGCTGCGGTGCACCAACAGAAGCAGACATGGTCGCAATCGAAGCTTTGGAGCACTGCGAAGACGTCAGACAAGGAGGCGGGCTCGATTGCGCAACAGGGGGTCGTCTCCATGGATTTCGGCGGCGAGGAGCTCCGGCCTTAATGGCAAAACACGGTACGGGACAAGAGGGTGGCCGTGTAGTAGATGGGGTGAAGCACAAGCTCACCACGGTTGCAGTGGAGGCGGTGGTGTGGTCGGAGGAGCTCTGTGGCCGGAGTAATCGACAACGGCGGCTTGCGGGTCCGGCGAGCTCTCGGTGAAGCGTGCGTCGTCCTCGGGCTCGATTAGGACGCCATCTTCTCCAGATCGGGGTAAACGGCGACGCTGCGCACGATGGACAGGTTCTCCTCGCCTATCTCCGGCGTTGGCTACGGGTTCTTGCGTCGACGAACGGCGGCTGCTCTCGGGGGAAAAGGGGAAAGCGAGGAGGAGGCGCGAGACGAAGCGGCGATGGGGGAAAGTGAGAGAGGGAGCCGAGGGCGTCTCCGTGGTGCACTTTGGAGGCTTGGGGTGGCCTGGAAGGTCCTTGGGCGTCGAGGTGGCGTCCACGGCGTCGACGCCGCGCCACCGAGCTGCTTGGCAGCGCGGGGTGGAAGACGACAGGGGAGTTCCCCTGGTGGGCTGGGCCGGCTGGAGAGGTGGGCCTCGCCCCTGGCGGGAGGTAAGTTTTTCCTTTTTTTCTCTGTTTAATCTGTCCTTTCTTTTTCTGTAATTTGTTTTGGCTCTGATAAAAATACCAAACCATTTTATTAAATGCTGAAAACTTTTACATTGCCTCATAATAATATAGACTAACCACTTATGAAGTTTCAACATTTTTAAAATTCAAATGATTTGAATTTTAAATCAAATAGGGGGATTTCTTTAATTCCAAGGTACTGTTTGAATATTTGAAAAATCTATGAGCATGGGGTGGGGCCCACATCACTTGATATGTGATCACACTCATTTATAAGACTTTTCAAAACTCTAACATGAATTTTTGGAAAAGATTTTTATCTGGCCTTTTGAATTAATTCATCTGGGGGGTGTTCCTTCTCCCATTTTGATTTTGAATTTGATTTCCAAGATTTCTTCTTGAAATTTTGACATGATGCAAAGGCACTAGCTAACCCTAGCACATACCTAACAGAGGGTTCTGACACAACCGCCCCGGCGCCCACGTGGGTCGGCCTGCCTCATCGCGGCCCACCAGCGCCTCTCCAGCCCGCGCGCCCATCGCCACTGAACTGGGCCTCAGCCCACTAGGGTGAGAGCCCACCGCGCCCCTCCTTTTTGTCCTCAGCGTTTTTTTTCTTTTCTGTATTTATATATTTGGCAGATTTAGTTGTAATTTTGCGTTGCCCGTATCTTTTAGACCGTAGCTCGGATCGCGACGCTTTAAACATGAAACTTGCTTAGAATTTTGTGTAGATTAATAAATTGTGCTTCTTTGCCCTGTTTGACTTTGTTTATATGCTGTTTTTTGCTAATTACAACTGCTTGCCACTGAAAACTGTAATTGCCATATCTTTTTAACTGTAGTATGCATGCTTAGGATGCTACGATGTTACCCTGTTACTTCTGGTTTGGGCTATCACATTATTATATTGTTGTTGATGATATGATTATTATAATGTTGACTATATTCGACGAAGGATGGAAGGTCTAGGCTATCTCGCCCCGACGCTTTGTCCCATTCGAGTCACCTAGGATCCGAGTTCCGGGTATTGGTTTTGAGACTGAGTGTGCGTGTGGGATTTTATGGGGTCCCCTCTTCTTACCTACCTAGATTCAAACATTTCTAGTGGTGGCCCAAGATGATTTTACTATTTGAAAACCGTGTGTGTGTCTGTCGGGTAGCTCCTGGCAGATATTATTTAAAACAACTTGGGCCAGCAGAGACATGGTTTCTTTATTGGTCCACACCTGGAAGCTAGGGGGATGCCCACATCTGTTTGGGTAGCTAACCCGACCTCGTCCAGACGGTAGAGGCCGATTCGAGAGCGGCGGCCGACTTTTGAGTTGGATGTCGACTCACCGGGGGCCACCCGGATTTGTGCGTTGTTAGTTAGAGGGACCTTTCGTTACAGATCTCTTGGGACTAAATCATAAAATAGTTTACTGTCATGGGTAGCAACCGGGAGAGATGGGCGTGCGTGCGGAGCCTTGTAATGGGTAGTTGGTACACCCCTGCAGGGTTAAATCTTTTCGAGAAGCCGTGTCCACGGTTATGGACGACTTGAGACCTACTCCTTGTTCATAGACAACAACAACTGAGATAATCTTAATATAACTTGATCAACGTGTGTGTGCCTTGACTGCTTCTTCTTCGTCGGGATGCGAAGAGGAGGACAAGGATAGGATAGGTGTTATGTTTGCGTAAGTAGCTGATAGCAGACTTGCTGGAGGCGATTCCTCATCGAATTCTTGGCTTCTTATCTTTCTCTCTATATCGTTAGCCACTTCATAAATGCTAGTGCGGCAGCAACCTCACCACTTACCCCATCCTTACCGTAAACTACTAGTTGTCCTAGAATGACGAGTGATGAAGTCCGTGCTGGGTTAGTTGACCACTACAGTTGGATGCTGAGTACTTCTGTACTCATGATACTACCCCCAAACTCTTTTCAGGGTTCTCGATTGACAACGGGTATGGTGATCGACGTTTCACGTGGAGACTCGAGGACCACTAGTTAGGCGGATCCCGGCGGAGGGCCTGGACCCGTGTGGTTATGGGGATCGATGTTTTTCTCTTTGCCAATAGGCATTTGATTGGAGTCTCTACTCAGACATATAGCTTCCGCTTATGTATTGTATTTAAGGCAGTTGTATGCCGATTGTATGAGATGTTGTATCCTTGTATCTGTAATGTTGTGATATCATGTTGGAAATCCGGGGCATATGACATTGTCATATGTCGCGGTGGGACCGGTATGTGCTTCGTCCCCTGATCTGGATGGAAACATCTAGATCTGGAACAGTACCGCATATCGGGCCTTACACACGTTGCGCCCTATCTGCTCTTTGAGGCAACTCTGCACTGTTCGCTGATATGTGGCTCCTGCATTCTTAAGGCCGAATGGCATGGAAGTGTAACAGTAGATCCCGAAAGGGGTGATGAAAGCCGTCTTCTCTTGGTCCTCAAGGGCCATCTTGATCTGATGATAACCAGAATAGGAGTCAAGGAAACATAGGAGCTCACATCCCGCAGTCGAGTCTATGATCTGGTCAATACGGGGCAGCGTGAAGGGATCCTTGAGGCAGGCTTTGTTTAAATCCGTGTAGTCAATGCACATGCGCCAGGTCCCGTTCTTTTTCAAAATGAGGACCAGGTTTGCGAGCCATTCTGGATAGAAGACTTCCATGATGAACCCGGCGGCAAGGAGCCGGGCTATCTCTTCCCCAATAGCGTTTCTCCTCTCGTCATTGAAACGATGAAGGAATTGCTTGACCGGCTTTAGTTTCGGATCTATATTTAGGTGGTGCTCAGCGAGTACCCTCGGAACGCCTGGCATATCAACGGGTTTCCAGGCAAAAATGTCCCGATTCTCACGGAGGAACTAGATGAGCATGCTTTCCTATTTGTCAGATAGCTCCGTCCAATTGGTGAACTCCTGGGAGGAGTCACCAGGGACGAAGTCGACTTTCTTTGTATCCTGAGCCGGTTGGAACTTGGGGTTGTTGTTGGGAGTCGGTTTCTTCAGGATTGTGGGATCTGCCGGGTCTACCTTTTCTTGGTATGCTGACAAGTCCTCTTTGGCGCGTGTCGACTCGGCAAACTTGACGTGCTGCTCGTCACATTCCACTGCCCTGGACCGACTTCCATCGACGGTGATTGGGACATTAGGACCCGGCATCATTAGTTTCAGGTAAACGTAACATGGATGAGCCATAAATTTGGCATAAGTCGGTCTGCCCAAAATGGCGTGATATGGGCCCTCGAGTTTTACCACTTCAAAGGGTATGAGCTCGGAGCGGAAATTATTAGTGTTTCCAAAAGCTGTCTCCAGGTATATTTTGCCTATCGGGCGTGCTGACTTGCCTGGGACAATTCCGTGGAAAACGGTGTTGGAGGGTTGCAGCTTTTTTTGGTTCAACCCCATCCTGCGAAAGGTTTCGTGGTAGAGGATGTTGATGCTGCTTCCTCCATCCATAAGTACTTTGTCGAGTGTATATCCTCCAATTTGTGGAGAGACTACTAGAGCCAAGGCCCCTGGGTTTTCTACCACTAGGGGATGGTCATCTCTTGTCCAAGTGATTGGCTGCTCTGACCAATTGAGCTATCTAGGCCAAGCCGGCTCTGTAGTCGCAGCCATAGCGGCTCTCCGTTGCAGCTTTCTATCTCTCGTGCAACTATTGGTTGTGAAAACGTGATATGCTGCACGGTCATGGAGTTGTTTCGGGTTTTCATGGAATCCAGCAAGCCCGGATTGATTTTTTTGGGCTCCTCCTCCGGGTCCTTGGTGTTGAGGCATTGCGCCGGATCCTTGGTAGCCAGGATTCTGGTTGTTTCCGCTCGGCCGGCTCCCCCACCTGACCCTGGAGGTCCCTAGTTTCCACGTCGTGCAAATTCCTTCATGAAGTAGCAATCTTCCCAGGTGTGATTGGCTGGGCGACCGGGTTTACTATGGGTCGGTCAAGGACCCTTCATAGCTGCTTCATAGTTGTTCGGGCGAAAATTTCCTTCCGGCTTGTGGTCATTGTTGCCCCCCTGCTTCTGTCTTTGGGAGCCGACATTTGTGTTGGCTACCAAGTCAGAAGTAGTATGATCAAGCCGTCGCATGGTTTGTTGACTCTGATTCTGGGATGTTTTTCCACCATTCTTGTTCTGGTCGGCTTTATCCTGCTGAGGTTCAGTATCCTTGGTTTTGTCAGACTCGACGTATTTTATGACTGCGTTCATGAGCTCTCCTATATCCTTGATCATCCTTTTGAGTCGGCCAAGTTTGTGGACTAGGGGCTCAAATTTATAGTTCCTTTCCAAGACGATGACGGCTGTTTGGGCTGTGATAGTGTCCGAAGAGTGGATTATTTCCGCAACCCGTCGCGCCCAACTCAAGGTGGACTCTCCTTCCTTCTGGACACAATGCTCCAAGTCGACGTTCGTGGTGGCTCGCCGGCATGTGCCTTGGAAGTTCTGGACGAATTTTTCCTTGAGGTCCGTCCAGGAGGTGACGGAATTCTCTGGGAGATTTTTGAACCATGTGCAAGTCGGCCCTTCCAACATCATCGTGAGGTAACGGGCACAAACTCCTTCGCTGGCTTGCAACATGTCCATGGCTAGGTCATAGCTTTCGATCCAAGCTGTCGGGTCCATATCAGCTGTGTAGTTCGCGATCTTACGCGGGCCCTTGAAATCTGATGGCAGGCGTGTATTACGGAGAGCTGGCACCAGGCATCGGTTGCCCACAGATCTGTTGATGAACTCGGCGTCTTGGTCTTGGGGTGGAAGTTGGACCATCTTCTCTACCCGACGTTTAGGATGGAAGCTAGATAGTATGTCTTCGATCCTTATTGCCCCCGGCGGGTCTATCGATGGTGGAGCTCTGTTACGGTGATGGCTGCTCGACCCGGCTGGAGCCAGTGAGTCTGATTGCTGGTTCGTACTTTGATATGGGGTTCCATGTAAGTATTGGAATCCCTATGAATACTGGGCTTGTTGTGTGATTGCGGTCTTGAGCAAATCAATCGCCCCTCGAGTGGCCTGATCCACTGAAGTGTCTCCATGTGCAGGCACGCTGGCGAGGTACCGCGTCGCTTCCACCACGTTAGCCATGGGGTTGTTGTAGTGATCCGGGGGTGTATGGAACTGTTCCTGCCGTGGCGAGGGGGCATGTTGCCTTGGTGGCGTGTACCTTGGGGGAGTCGACTGATTCGTGTCCTGGAATAGCCTCCGGGCTGGGAGGTCAGCAGGGATCCGGCTCGTGGGCCCTGCAGGGCGTGCGTTGGTGAGACTCAGTCTCTGTGCTTCTATCAATTCCGACTCATGTCGCAAGCGCCTGGATTCTTGGGCGAGTTGCGTTTCTCTTTCCAGCATCTGTGCGTTTTGGGAGTTAATTTCTCGTCTTATGCTCATCACCTGGGCCTTGAGCCCATTGACCTTGGTTCTTCAGGCTTGCTGGTTTTCGGCGGTCATTGGTGCAGCTAAGGCTTCCTCCAAGGCGTTTAGAGCATCTGAGAGGGCTTCTGCTCCTGTAAGGACTTCTGGTTGTTCCCTATTCGGATTAGGGGCTATGTTGTGACTCGTCTCCACATTCCAGTTCTGCGCTGCACCTTGAGCCGGTTGGCTTCCCTTCTCTTCGATGCCTGCCATGAACACTGTCACGCAATATGGAGGCTCGTACTGTGGAAAGTCGGGATTGTATTCAGCTGTTCCTGCGCCGAGTCTGTTGCTCCCGGCGGATCGGATGGAGCCGGTATCTGAGAAGCTTGTTTCACAGGGGTGTGAGTCAGCGTCAGATGTTTCTCCCGTGGCGTCGGGTATTGGAGACTCGTCAGAGCATGCTGACTTCAGAGATCCAGCAATGAATCCGACAAAGGTATGCCTTGAGCCGGTTTGTTGGCGACTCGAGGTTTCCAGGGGGACTTCAGGATCCGGCTCTGGCTCAGATCCGTCCGTTTTCCCGATGAAGATGTGAATAGATCCGATCAGAACCCGATAACCGGATTCGGCGGAATCGGCATCAGGCCCCCAAGTTGAGTCGTCGATGCAGAGTCTTCCGCGCCGGCTCCTGGTGATTCGTCCGGTTACGAATCCTTCCATGCCTTTCCGAGCTCCCCTTAGAATCTCAACACCTGCGAGCGCAGGCCCCACGATGGGCGCCAACTGTCGTGGGAAAGTCACAGCAGATGTCCGTAGAGTCGGACTTATCGCGGGACCTTTGTTGCGAGGCGATTTCGAGGAGAGAGTCGACATAGGCACAGGACTCGGCGAGTTACCCAGGTTCGGCCCCGGCAGTGCGGTAAAGACCTACTCCTGCTTTTTGACTATAGGGGGATGGACTATTCAATAGGAGGAGTCGATCGTATCGATTACAGTGGTGATGTTTCGCCGGCTTAGTCTCGTGGAGATTTATGCTTTGGAGCGAGTTTGTCTAAACCTAGCTTGAGGTAAGTTCTGCCTCTGGCTCCCGTGGTCCTCGGCTTATAAAGGTGCCGGGTCCCGGGATTCCTAGAGTCCGACTCCTACACAATGTTGAGTTCTATTCTACTTTACAAGTTTGCTACGTGCTACACAAGGTAAGTCGAATTCCTTCTAGGGCTTCAATCTTCACGCTTGGCACGTCAGACTCCTCATTGGGTCTTTTTTATGGGCCTTCATATGTGAGTCGGCCCGGAGATTCCTAATGTCGGGTCTATGGGCTTGATCCATCTCCCCGACAGCATCCCCAAGCTTATACGCTTGAGTCTCCTTGAATATTTATTGGGGATGCATGGGGGCATCCACAAGCTTGAGAGTTTGACACTCCCGGATCTTTTTTCATCATCTTACCTCGCACACTTTAAAACTTCACTCATACATAACTCATTATAAGCAGATTAGAGAGGTTAGTACCTGATGTGCGAGAGATGATAATGGCTTCTCGCCCTTCGTTGGTTACCCCAAGTGGAAGGTGAGATGTAGGATAGCAGAAAATTTCCCCTAACTCAGAGAATAGGGTTTGTCTCCCGTAGGACTCCGAAAGCGGCAAGTTTCTGACAACAGCGCTAGAAATTAAGAGATTTATGTGGACCTGCACACACAACAAATAAATTTGCTCGCAACGAAGTTCAGAGAGGTTGTCAATCTCACCGGCCTTGTTGTTTACAAAGTATCAAACGCAAGGGATAAAGGATAATAGTGATAGCTACTGGAAAGTAAAAGCAGGAAATAAGTTGAGTGTGTAAACAGTGATGAGAATATGTACCGGGGTCCCATGATGTTCACTAGTGATGTCTCTCTCCCAAAAGACGATAAAACTGCTATGCGAGGTAAACAAATCATAGCTGGGAAATTGACATGATTAAAAATGCACCACGATTCTAAGTATGCTACAAAGAAAGGAAGAGCTCAAAAGCATGGTCGGTACGCCAAAATAAGTAGACCGAAATCCAACTGCATATACTACTAATCGTCCACCTTGAGATATATATCAAGAACATCTCGCTGGTAATAAGTTGCGAGCCCCACCCAAAGTGTAAACCCAAAGCAACAGACAACTGCATTAAAAGAACTTTGCGTAAAGTAAAAAATCCATGCAACCGCGGTTACAAGCACTGTTGTTTCCCCCCTTGTGGCAACAACACATCCCCTAGACTCATGACTCCCCTCTAGGCGAGCTCCACTCCTCCTCCTCCCTCCTTGCGCCAGTGGCCACTCCGGCCCCGGCGGCCACCTCCCCGGCCTCGGCAGCCACCTCCACCCTGGCTTCCATGGCTCCTTTGGCTCTCAACTTTGAGACAGGTAGGGCATTTCAAGCTGAAGTTCGTCAAAAGTTTGGTCATCCAGTGGTTTTTTCTCCAAGTTTTCATAGAAGGGAATTCAAGCTTGTTGCTTCTTTCGCTCGTGCTAATTTTCGGTTGGACATCCACACGGTCAGTGTTGCTCTAGTTTTGTGCTTTGGAGGTTATTCTCAAGGCTTTCGCGTGCATCATATTCAGGACAAGACTTTCTCCTTTTCGGTTGCCTCGAAGCAAGTTGGTTTTGAAATTTACAATCGTGGGGCAATAGTGGATCCCAACTTCAAGTTGGTGATCAACCTGTGGAGTGAGGGAGGTCCTCTTTGGAGGCGGGAAGAGGCCAACTTTTACAAAGAAGAAGATGCCCAATGGACATTGGTTGCTCGTCGGAGTTCCTCCGGTGATCACCGGACTGATGAACCTAGAGTCTCAGTCTTTCAAAGAATTTCAAAATCGCCTCAATCAGGGGTCAATGCATTGACGACCACAGCTAATAATTCGAGGGTTAATTGTGAGGCCATTATTTCTCACAATAATGCCAGGGATGATAGCGCGGAGACTCATTTTCAAACTGGTGTACTCTATTGTTTTGCTTGCGGCGACCTGGGCCACCGAGCCAAGGCATGCACGAGGCCCAGGCTTACTGGCATCCTTCCCTCCATCAAGTTTTCCCCCTTCCCCAGCCCACCGGATTGCGCTTGACCTCCTGGTACCGTTGAGGACTGGTTTTGTGCTGCGAGCCCAGCTTTACCACCCAGATAGTGTTTGACATTAAAGGAAATGGGCGAGAGATTATTCCCTAACTTCCAGCCGAGACTAGAACTTGCCTTCTCGCATTCCGCCTCTACAGTTCATGGTGTGACAGCTCCCCTCCGACAGGCCCCCTCCGACTCCAGTGGCTCTTCACCTCAGCTTAGTTCGTCTGCTATGGCCAACATCGCCATCGATCCTGCTCCATTCGTCCCCAATGGTCACCATATCATGCAAGTCCCTGGTCGTATGGGAGTTTCCAGAGTCATCCTCCCAAGGCGGCAGCGTAAGCATGAAGACTGGGCTATTGTAACCTTCCATCCAAGACCAGATGAGGTACACTTCCCCAACGTACGCAATGCTCTCCTTGAGTTCCTTGATGATGTTGTTCAAATGGGGGTACAAGATATCCAGGAATGCCCTTTTGGGGAAGCCTATGTTCGTCTGAACCATGTCAGAGACAGAGACAGGCTTGTCCATGAAAGCCCTATCCCTTTTGGTGATGTTCAGCTGACTTTCACCAAGCAAAATGAAGGCAGGAACTGGCGCATGGTTTATTTTAATAGGGTCTGTTGGTTGCTCTTAATCGGGGTGCCGTTTGATTTCTGCAATACTGAGGACCTGTCTGCTGCAGTGAGAAAATTTGGAAAACTGATAAACTGGGAACAGGATGAAGCAAGAAAAGGTAGAATCATCATGAAGGTTCGTGTAATGGATTAGGTTGAGGTCCCAAAGAGTATCAGATGGTCTGAAGGTGAGCAGTTTGAAGCTGAAGGATGGTCTTGTTCTGTAGAAATTTTGCAGCAAGACATGCTTGGCAATGGACCAGCAGACGAGGACCCTATTCCCCCTCCAGGAGTTGATCCCCACCCTGTCCCACAAGTTGCTTGGCCATTCCCTGGGTTTCACCATAATGCACCTAACAATAACCAAAATGAGGTTCAAGAAGAGGATCAGGAATTTTGGGATATGGCAGATAACCATTGGGCCTTTCAGCAAAACAACAATTACCAGCAACAGCAGAACCTGGGAGCCCTTCCTGAAGTTGCTGCCAATGAAGACCAAGCTTGCGCTGATGGGGAAGAGCTAATCCCCCCTCTTCAGGGCAATAGTGGCCTTACCTCTACTGCCTCTCATGTTTCAGTCAACTTTGAAAATATTCAGAATTGAATTCCTGCTGAAAATCAAGTTGATGGATTACATGTTGATGTCCATGCTGAAAATTCTCTCCTAAATTTACAAATTTCTTATGGTTTTGATGATGAAGCTGAAGAAAACTTTGAAGCGCAGCACATTCTGGAGCTTCCCATTAATCTACCTGATCTTGTTAATGCTGCTATTTTGCCTCAAGATGACCACATTCCTCAGGAGGCACCTGATGAGGATGCTCCCATCATTCAAGAAGCTGCAATTCTTCAGAATGAGAATGAAGCACAACTGGAATTACCTCCCATTGAAATACTTGATCACCACTCACCTGCATTACCAGAGATCTCCAATGTCAATGATCAAGACCATGTGGCTGATGGCCTACTTCATATCTCATCTCCTGACAAACATGATGTTGTCTTGGTGGATGCTAATATTCAGGGCTCTTCAAATAATTCTCAAGTCCCTGATGGCAATGTTCTAAAGGAGATCTCTAATATGGACATTAATGATAAGGTGTCCCAGGTCTCTTCTCTTCCCTTTACTTCCTCTCCTCTTGATCTTTCATTATCACACTCTTGCTCTGATCCTGCTGTCTCAAATAAGAACTGCTCTGCTCCTATTAACCCTGAGGAAGATATATTTCAGATACCCATGAATTATTCTCTCAGCATTATTCTGCCTCTAAAATTCCAGCGATTCCCAGCACACTGAAAACCATGAGCTCACCATAGGTATGGAATATGCCCTCTTTAATGAGACTCTTGCTAAATATGGTATTGCTAATGACCATTTGCAAACTAGTCTGCTTGACAATAATTCTCAATCCAACCTCATTTCCTGTGATGGAGTAGAGCTATGGAACAAGCACTTTGCACCTGGATGTATGATGGAACACTGTGAAAATATGGTCACAAGCCAAGTGCATGTAAGTTGGTTTAACTTCATCATCTCTTTGCTCCTTTCACCAGATCAGTTCAATTGGATTCTCAAGTTATTGCAATCACAGTTGTGGCCAATTATTCTTAGTAATAAAAATGAGGAGGAATCTTACACATTTGTGTTGGGACCCGGGCTTAGCGTATGCAAGACTCGCTACAACACAATCATATGGAGAGCCGAGAACCGTACCCACTTGTCTAAGCAGACAAGGACAAGCACGGAACGTTCTCGGAAAGCATCGAACGTGAGGGGCATCCCATCCAGGCCGTATGATCAACTGAGATGGGTCCTCATCGTTCGCACACAAGTCTAAATGATATGGGTGGTGAACTCCCATACTCATAGACAAGTCGCCTCAACCATACTATCGATTGTATTATAACCCTTACATAGACTTACTCCAGCCCGATCACTTAGTCGGGGTCTAGGGCGGGCTCGATCATACATCAAAGTGTGCACGAGACAGAGTCTCGAGCAATCGCATCGCGATGCCCCAAGCTGCGCACATCCAAGGGCCACTTGGTGTATAAAAGACCGCCAGCCAGATCACAACTAAGGTCTCGAAAACCCATACATAGACATGCATGTTATAAACATACACGCAGCACACATGCCTTGTATGAACAGCAGGTATCATTGAAATTCTCTACAAAGTATAAATTTTATTGATAACTCTCACAGAGTGCACACAGAGATCACGAGACCGTGATCCAACATTACAATAAGCATGCGGAAGAAAATTATGTCTGGGTACAGACAAGTTTAACAAATGGCTTAAGAAGCCTTATTTAAACACAAGCCCTCCACGAGGGAACCAGTCTGCTGACTGGGACTACACTAGCTTGGTCTTCAGTCGTCGAGCTCGAGGAAGAATCCACCTTCTGGGTCAGTGGGTTCATCTAAAACATAGAATAAGAAAACGTGAGTACAAAGTCGTACTCAGCAAGACTTACGTAGGAGCTATACTACTCATGCACATGTATCAAGGTAAAAGGGGGTGGGGTTCATAAGCAGAAGTGCCAGCTTTGATTTGGCTAGTCCTGAACTACGAGTACCAGACTTGATGTAAGAAGCGTACACGAGTCCACTACATATCTCCAACCAATTACACCACTATGGTGCCTTCCTCGACTTCCCCACGAGAAAGCACGCCATAGAACTCATGCTTATCTTGGCAAGTTTTATAAGTATCCAGTTCAAGTTGTCTAATAATCAAGCTAAGCTTTCCAAGCAGACCCTTACTGCGGGCGCGGCTATTCGAATAGTTTTGTTAACCCTGCAGGGGTGTACCGCTACACACACATGACCATCAGTTACCGCCTTTGATCTCGACACCATTCAAGGGGTGTCAGCGAGGATGCTCACCACAACTGTTACCTCATGGCCGATCTAGTCCAAGAAAGCCGCCTACCTGGGTTGGCTACCACTATCGTGAACCCGGCCGGTTTACCGAAGTGGACCCAGATGATGTGTGCGTGGTGCATCAGGCGGTGTCGGCTGAACCGTTCTCTCACTTAGCAGCCAGGCCACAAGTCGGTGTGTCATGGGCTTCTTTGAGGATGAGTTGCCTTAGTTCCCTATTCTTAGGTACTACCAAACGATTTCCAAAGAATACCATTCCTTTACTATCTGTGGAGAAACATTTAGCAACTCCGCTAGCAATGTTCTCCTTGATCCGGCAAACACCTCGTGCACGCCTTTGGGAAACTTTGATTTGATCCTCAAGAGTTGGTTTTGCCACCAAGGTAGAAAGATAGCCATGAGGAACAATCTCAAGATTGAGCTTGCGAAATTCCTCATGAAGAAGTGGTTGACACTGTTGTAACATGAGGTTGTTACAATACGACTTACGACTTAGTGCATCAGCCATGACATTGGATTTTACTGGGGTGTAAGAAATTCCTACGTCGTAATCTTTTATCAACTCAATCCAACGTCTTTGCCTGAGATTAAGATCTGGCTGGGTGAAAATGTATTTGAGGCTTTGGTGGTCGGAAAAGATCTCACAACGATTACCAAGGGGGTAATGTCGCCAAGTTGTCAGGGCATGAACTACGGCAGCGAGTTCAAGATCATGGGTAGGATAGTTCTCTTCATGTGGACGCAACTGGCGTGAAGCATAAGCTACCACATGTATATCTTGCATAAGTATGCACCCTAACCCTTGCCGTGAGGCGTCACAAAATATCTCGAAATCCTTTTTGGTGTCTGGAGGTGCAATTACGGGTGCAGAAGTCAATCTTCTTTTTAGCTCTTGAAAGCCTTCCTCGCACTTGGGAGTCCATAGGAATTTCTTATCTTTCTTGAGGAGTTCAGTTAGAGGCTTTGAAACTTTAGAAAAGTTCTCGATGAAGCGGCGACAATAGCTGGCTAGGCCAAGAAAACTCCTAACTTGCTTAACCGATTCAGCTGGAGTCCAGTCAAGGACGGCCTGAACTCTCTCGTGATTCACAGCAATGCCTTTTGCAGAAATCACGTGGCCTAAGTAGGTCACTTCTGGTAGCCAAAATTCACACTTGGAGAATTTAGCATACAGGCGATGCTCTCTAAGTTTCATCAATACCATCCTAAGATGTCCGGCATGTTCTTCTTCGTTCTTCGAGTAGATGAGAATGTCATCAAGATAAACTACAACAAATTTATCTAAGTACTCCATGAAGATCGAATTCATCATGCGCGAGAAAATGGCGGGGGCATTGGTTAAACCAAAGGACATGACGGTGTACTCGTAAAGACCATAACGAGTAGTGAAAGCCGTTTTGGAATGTCCTCGTTTCGGATTTTGATTTGATGATAACCTAATCTCAAATCCATCTTGGAGAAGACAGAGGATCCAGCAAGTTGATCATAAAGATCATTGATCATGGGCAGTGGATACTTGTTCTTTATCGTCGCTAGATTTAGCGGGCGATAGTCTACGCACATCCTTTCTGTTTCATCTTTCTTCGTTACGAACAAAACGGGGCAACCCCATGGCGATGATCTAGGGCGGATGAAGCCTTTTGCCAACAAAGCTTCAAGGTTGATTTTAAGCTCAGCTAACTCACGTGGGGCCATTTTGTATGGGCGTCTGGAAATTGGTGCGGTTCCTGGCATAAGATCCACTATGAACTCTACACATCTGTCGGGTGGCATGCCCGGCAGCTCTTCAGGAAAGACATCCGGGAAGTCACGAACCACTGGAATATCTTCAAGGTCGGGAAGGGGAAGCACATTCAAAGAATGCATCTGGGTTCTTGTTCTTGGTGAGGAGTAATCTATTGTCTGGCCTCAAGGATGTGTAAGTCTAACTGATTTGGCTTTACAATCAAGAAAAGCATGTTGTCTTGATAACCAATCCATACCAAGGATGACATCAATGTCTGAAGACTTGAGGGCTATGAGTGAAGCAAGGAATACTAAATCCTCAATTGCAATTTGATTACCATGGCTTACTCTATTAGTTTGCCATCTTGACCCTGGAGTTTGAATAATCATTGGGGTGGACATTTCAACAAAAGACAACTCATGACGAAGTGCATAACTTTCCGACATGAATGAATGAGATGCTCCGGGGTCGAAAAGAACGGAAGTAGGAACAAAATTGACTGGGAGTGTACCAAGAATGACGTCAGTGGTGTCGTCAGTCTCTTCGGCGGCAATCTGATTCACACGTCCACGAGTGGCGGGAGGAGCGGGTTTGGTGGTGTAGACCTTCGGGTGTGGCTTGCCACGACCATTGTTGTTACCTCCGGAACGGGGTGGAGCATTCTGATTCTGGAGATGGTTCTGGGGACACTCGCGGGAGTAGTGGCCTGCCTGGCCACACTTGTAGCAGGCTCCAAAGACAGTGCGGGGAGCTGGGTTGTTCGGTGGAGCTGGGTGGAACGAAGCTAGTGGCGAGGTGCCACATAGGATGGCCTCGATGGGTTGTTCTGGCGAAACATGTTGTTGGGAATCCAGATCTTGCGCTTCTGAGAGCCTGAGCTGGATGAACCATCGTCTCTAGGGTGTTTGCGCAAGTCATTGGGGGTGTTCATGTCCTCCGCCTTGATGGCCTTGTTGACAAGGACCTGGAAGGTGGCGAAGTCATGTAGGTTGAGCTCACGACGGAGTCCAGAATTGAGTCCACGGCGGAACCTCTCTTGCTTCTTAGCGTCGGTGGAGACCTCTTCAGTAGCATAATGAGCCAGTCGGTTGAACTCACGACTAAACTCGTCAACAGTCCTTCTGCCTTGGGTGAGGATGCAGAACTCCTCGCGCTTGCTTTCCATAAGACCCTTTGGGATGTGGTGCTCACGGAATGAAGTGCAGAACTCATCCCAAGTGGTGGGCGGTCCAGCGGGACGCATGTTCAGGAAATTCTCCCACCAAGATCTAGCTGCACCCTCGAGGTGGTAAGTGGCATAGCTGACCCTGTCACCATCTGCAACATGGCCTTCCTGGATCTTCCTCTCGATGCTGCGAAGCCATTCATCGGCGTCAAGGGGCTCGGTGGAGTAGCTGAAAACCGGGGGATGAAGCCGGATGAAGTCATTCAAGGACACCAACTCGTTGCGCTGCTGAGTGGTGTTGCGGGAAATGACCTCCAGCAACTGGTGAGAGTCTCGGCGGTTCCTCTCAACCTCCATCAGAACCTGAGCGATCGTGGGTGGGGGTGGAAGATTGCCTTCCTCCGGATCATTCCCATGACCATGGGCACGACCAAGATGGCCACGGGTTCCTTGAGACATCCTGAAGGGGAAAACCAAAGTCAAACAGAGTTGATTGGAAGAGTCTAAACAAGGTATTGAAGGTACAGGAAGAATCACAGAGCAAAGGAAGTAATCATCTTGACAACATGGTGATAAAATCATACAAGCCATATATTCACAAGTTGTCATACAAACCATACATCATTTTAGTACAAGCTCCAAGCTAATACAAACGTGATGAAGATGATACATCCTTCAGAGGCACTCTGACTTCCTATAAATTATTTATCTAAGCCTCTGGAACTTAGCACACCTTGCGTACAATATACTAAGATAGTACTACATCCTCACTAAAGCAAGACCACAGGCGGTCTCACTCATTTGCATCTCCATAATAATCCTCGTAAAAGTTACCCGCGTAACCCGGTAGCTGAAGGTGACCATCGGAAAACACGGAGGCCTATGGACCCTGATATCCATTTGGGCAAGGATGGGGCCTAGGTCCAGCGTAGGGTGGAAGCATAGGACCACGGGGTGGAAAAATGCCTCCAATCTCGGGCCAAGCAAATCGAGAAGGCATCTGTGTCCTGACTGGGTAGGTAGCATCATACTCCACTAATCCAACACTCACAAAAAGATCCAGGAGTGTAAGTGCTCGATACATACGGACACGGGTGGAGTGAAGCTCAAAACGAAGGGCATGTGCATCACGATCTCTATCACAAGCGTGCCGAGAAGTGATCTGAAGCAAAGGATCCTCCAAAGAGTGATCTGTGTACAATGCGGTGTAATATCCCTCTTCTCCTGGAAGTGCAGCAGGGATATAGCGGAAATATGTGCCTCCAAGCATAGCGTGCTCCTCTCTCAGCAGAGTCATACATGAGTATGCAGCATCCTGCACAGCCATGTTCCCAGTCATGCCAATGCCATGTCCAAAGTGGATAGGCTGAGTGACTCCAGTGTGGTGCGGGTAGATCCTGACAATGCAGTGGAACTGGGTCTGGTTGAAGTCAAGGAACTGCTCCTCAACTGTATACTCAGGGTACCATCGGTATCCAATGAAGGACATCATCTCGATCAGCATGGAGGGATGGCCACGCACACCGAGGCACCTAGTCAAACGAACAATCTGCCGAGGGGTAAGATCTTCCATCTGAAACATAAAGAAGGAGTTTGCAAATGCATCAGATTATGAAGAAACTTGGAATGACTCGGACAGCATAACGGCTGTAATTGTAAGAAATGTCTTTTCTTCCAATGTAGAAACAGCACTTACATACGATGTAAGAAATCAGGAAGCACAACAACTCTAGCAAACCGAACACAACTTTCTTACGGCTACAAGGAAGCAAACAACGAGATGTTCTAGTAAGACATAGATGAGCCTAGTCCTATCTTCCCGTAGAACAAGATGAGGGTGACTCAGAACTCAGAACGATGAAGATAAGGAGAAAAAAGAAGCCTTACGTTGTTCCCTTATATACCCAGAGTAACTATATAACTATAGCAAGCTAGACTCGACTTCGGCCAAGCCTTATGTCAGTCCTGCTCTGATACCAAGTCTGTCGGGACCCGGGCTTGGCGTATGCAAGACTCGCTACAACACAATCATATGGAGAGCCGAGAACCGTACCCACTTGTCTAAGCAGATAAGGCCAAGCACAGAACGTTCTCGGAAAGCATCGAACGTGAGGGGCATCCCATCCAGGCCGGATGATCAACTGAGATGGGTCCTCATCGTCCGCACACAAGTCTAAATGATATGGGTGGTGAACTCCCATACTCATAGACAAGTCGCCTCAACCATACTATCGATTGTATTATAACCCTTACATAGACTTACTCCAGCCCGATCACTTAGTCGGGGTCTAGGGCAGGCTCGATCATAAATCAAAGTCTGCACGAGACAGAGTCTCGAGCAATCGCATCGCGATGCCCCAAGCTGCGCACATCCAAGGGCCACTTGGTGTACAAAAGATCGCCAGCCAGATCACAACTAAGGTCTCGAAAACCCATACATAAACATGCATGTTATAAACATACACGCAGCACACATGCCTTGTATGAACAGCAGGTATCATTGCAATTCTCTACAAAGTATTCATTTTATTGATAACTCTCAAAGAGTGCACACAGAGATCACGAGACCGTGATCCAACATTAAAACAAGCATGCGGAAGAAAATTATGTCTGGGTACAGACAAGTTTAACAAATGGCTTAAGAAGCCTTATTTAAACACAAGCCCTCCACGAGGGAACCAGTCTGCTGACTGGGACTACACTAGCTTGGTCTTCAGCCGTCAAGCTCGAGGAAGAATCCAACTTCGGGGTCAGCGGGTTCATCTAAAACATAGAATAAGAAAACGTGAGTACAAAGTTGTACTCAGCAAGACTTACGTATGAGCTATACTACTCATGCACATGTATCAAGGTAAAAGGGGGTGGGGTTCATAAGCAAAAGTGCCAGCTTTGATTTGGCTAGTCCTGAACTACGAGTACCAGACTTGAGGTAAGAAGCGTACATGAGTCCACTACATATATCCAACCAATTACACCACTATGGTGCCTTCCTCAACTTCCCCACGAGAAAGCACGCCATAGCACTCACGCTTATCTTGGCAAGTTTTATAAGTATCCAGTTCAAGTTGTCTAATAATCAAGCTAAGATTTCCAAGAAGTCCCTTACCGCGGACGCGGCTATTCAAATAGTTTTGTTAACCCTGCAGGGGTGTACCACTACACACACATGACCATCAGTTACCGCCTTTGATCTCGACACCATTCAAGGGGAGTCAGCGAGGATGCTCACCACAACTGTTATGTCATGGCCGATCTAGTCCAAGAAAGCCGCCTACCTGGGTTGGCTACCACTATCGTGAACCCGGCCGGTTTACCGAAGTGGACCCAGATGATGTGCGCCTGGTGCATAAGCCGGTGTCGGCTGAGCCGTTCTCTCACTTAGCAGCCAGGCCACAAACCTACCAGAACTCCGAACTACTGCGACATCTGGACATCGAAAGGGATGAGTTAGTAGGTTGAGAGGGGTTAGTGAGCCCAATGTGTGGTTGTACTCTTCATCTTGGATCACCACACAAGAACTCGGACTTAGGGCGGTGTTCAACGAGACAACCCACTGTGTACTCCTACACAGCCTCTCATCGTTCACCTTGTATTAGGATAGATTCACCAACACATTTCCACCATCATCATCATGATTGCTACCATCCCGACTCACACAACAGTATCATCATTGTAACACTCTAAGCATGCAATAAGCAGTAACAATTGCAGGGGCCACATGATATCAACCAACTCCTACATTTGCTAGGATTGTGGTTTGCTTACTACTGTGACAAAAGATAGGTCATGCAAAGGAATGGGTTCATCTATGCGGTAGAAACGTAGCATGGTAATCATCCTAAACAATGCATAAGCGAGACTGAGAGGGAAGTGGGATTTTATCGACATGATCAATGGGGGTTTGCTTGCCTTGCTGACGAGGTTCAGTATCGGGGTCTTCAACGAAGGGGCAGCCTCCTGTTCCGGTTCCACTTCTATCGACAAACAACAATCAAGGGGGGCAACATAAGTACAATGCACAAACACATGGTTGAAGGTTGAAACTTGATGTACATGCTTCTGATGTGTGAGGGAATTTCATTTAAAAGGAGTGTATTGCAAATGAATTGCAAAATCAAACTCCAATTTGAATTAAAAATGAATTCCATATGCATGTTTGCTTCTGTTCTCCCATTTTAAAATGGTCAAACATGAAAACAAAGTGCATATTCAGAATCCTTGCATTTTTCTGATAATTTTACATATATTATATGTTTAATTTGGAGTTAAAATGAATTAGTTATGAATTTCCAAAGTTTAATTCATTTTCTAGATTTTCTGGAATTGATTTAATTAGATAAGCTTTTACTGCATCAGCATGAGGTCATGCTGACGTCAGGGGGTCACTGACCACTGGGACCCACATGTCAGTGTCTCGCTGTGTTAATTAATATGATTTAATTTCAATTAAACTAACAGGGGGATTAACAGGGGCTGGGCCCACTTGGCAGTGGCTATGGCAAGTGGGGCCAGGGGGATTAAGCTCTGGTTTAGGCGCTAATGGGGGGCGGTCGTCGCCGGCATCACTGTTGTCGTCGGAGACTCGCTGGAGTTGCGAAAATGAGCATGTCTTGTGGATTGCTTGGTACTGGCGTGTAGCTGGGGTCCTTTCGCGTCGAACAGTGGCATCAGGGGGTCACGGGGTTCACCGGAGCGTCACCGGCGTCGAGGTTGGCAGAGACAGAAGAACGGCAAGGTCGGGTTCGGGGTTCTAGTGCACGGCTTGAGCCAAATCTTGGCGCGTTCGAAAGCTGGAGGAGCCAGAAGCCAAACGCGCGCACTGGGGAAACAAGGTGGCCACTGGAGCGAGCTCTAGCTTGACCATGGCGGCGAGTAAGCTCGGGATCCATGGCGGATTCAGCTAGAGGGTGAACGGAGGGCTGCCAAGTTGGGGGTTTTGCTCACCAGGCAATGGGGAGCACGATGGAGTAGGCGACAAGCTCGGGGAGGTCACGGTGGCGCCGAAATTTGAGGTGGATCCGCGGCGGCCGGATTGGAAGACGATGAAGAGGGCGTCGGCTACACGGCGTCTCGGTTCGATTCCTTCTGCAACTCGACGAAGTCGACGGTGGCGAAGGCAATGGACACCTTGGCGCGGCTTGTGGACGACGTTGGCCATGCGGGCTTCAAACCATGGCGACAACGGCGTTCTGTTCTTCGCGGGGCTCACCGAGAGAGAGGAGGATAGGCACTGGGGAGGGGGGAATGGACGCACGGCGTCTCCAGCGTCTCCGTGGCCTCGCTAGAAGGCGCGGGAGGGGAAGGTGGCGTCTGGCGTCGACGTGCTCGGCTGGCTCGGTGGCATTCCACCAAGCAGCTTGGAGGCGCGGGGTCGGGGAAGAAGACCCCTGTGCCCCTGGTGGGCTGGCTGGGCTGGATTCGCCTAGGCGACAGGTAAGGTTTTTTCTATTTTCTGTTTAATCTTTCCTTTCTTGATTTTGTTTTCTGTAATTTGTTTTGCCCATTAAATAAAATAGCTAGGCATTTTTGTAAATGCTCAAAATTTATATATGGACTTACATGACCATTAGCTAGTCATTCCCAACTTTTGAACATTTTTGAAATTCCAAATATTTGAATTCAAATTCAAATAGGGGTATTAGATTAATTCCAAGGTCCTGTTTGAATATTTGAAAAATCCACGAGCATGGGGTTGGTCCCACATCACTTGATATGTGATCACACTCATTTATAAGACTTTTCAAAAATGCAAAAGGAATTTTTGGAGCAACTTTTTATCTGTCCATTTGAATTAAATTCATCTGGGGGGTTGTTCTCTCTCCCATTTGGAATTTGAATTTGATTTTTTTGATGAATGCAAGTGAGCCTTTGATCCTAGCACATACCTAACTTGGGGTTGTGACAATTTGTGATCCCACCAAAATGTGTTGTCTCACAGGCTCTGACTTGCAAGAATGGTGGTCTAAAGACAGAAGCAGAACAGGACAATATGGAATAGAAGGATGGATCTGCTCCTACCATGATCCTTGATCCAAGCATGGGCACAAAGAAATAGAGAGGAAAATCAGCCCTGGTTGAAACAGAGGTAAGAAGAAGTGGTACGATTAGAACAAACAATGATGGCTTTCAAAATAGCTCATGTGCTGGTATGAACTTCTTACCTTGCCATGCCTCTCCACCTGATCTGCATAATAAAGTGGTTAAAAACTTATCTAAATCATTTTGCAAGGTGGGGGACAAGGAGCTGGAAGAGAAATTGGCCAAGATGCCCAAAATGAAAGCTCAAGAGGAAAGGCCAAGGTGTCCAAGGCCAAGGAGAGAAAGAAAAAATCCTCTAGTGACAAATGATTAGCACAACATGGATAATTCTAGTTGATGTGTTTGTCTTTTGGACAATTTATCTGGTTGTAAGATTTGTGGTACCAATGGATCTGTTCTATCTGAATCTTATAAGAACCTTTGCTACCTGTGTGATTCCCCTGCCACTTTGCTTTTGTCACCATCATGCTTGGAATATTGGGTGGAAGGTAGATTTAACATCTACTAAAAGTTTACTGCAATTAACAAATGTTTATGAATAACAAAACTTGGAATATCCTGAATTGGAACATAAGAGGAATTAATTCCAAAGACAAATGGAATGTTGTTGCCCATAAGATTGAAGAGAGTGCTTGTTCAGTTCTATGCTTGCAGGAAACAAAAAGAGAAGAATTTGGTCTCAATTACCTTAAAAAAAATTGCCCCAAGAGACTGTCTAAATTTGCTTTTTATCCCTCTATTGGAGCCTCAGGGGGAACCTTGACTGCTTGGAATGGTTCGGTTTTAGATGGTGAAGTGGTCTTTCAAAATAGAAACTCTTTGTCCATCCAATTCACAAATAAATTAACAAGTCAAATGTGGATTCTGACTAATGTTTATGGACCCTGTATCCACGAGGAAAGGGAGACTTTCATTCAATGGTTCAGTGACATCCAAATGCCAGATGAGATGGATTGGCTCATCATGGGTGATTTCAACTTCATTAGATCTGCAGAAGACAGAAATAAACCTGGTGGTGATATCAATGAGATGCTTCTCTTCAATGATGCTATAAGCAAACTTGGTCTATTGGAACTTCCCCTTAAAGGTAGGCAAATCACTTGGAGTAATATGCAGCAAAATCCTCTCCTGGAAAAAATTGACTGGTTCTTCACTTCTGCCTCCAGGATTACTTCATACCCTGCTACTACTGCAATCCCCCTAGCCAAAACAATTTCTGATCACCTGCCTTGTTTGATTAAAATTGAATCTGTGATTCCCAAATATAAAGTTTTTAGATTTGAAAACTATTGGATGCAGTTGCCTGACTTTCAAGACATTGTTCAGAGAGCTTGGGACATTCCTATTGGGTACAAAGACTCTGCTAAACTGATCAATGCCAAATTAAAAAACCTCAGGAGAGCTATTAAACTTTGGGCCAAGAACTTGCAACCTCTGAAGAAACAAATACAGGACATTAATGACTTAATATTCTGTTTGGATGTATTTGAGGAATACAGGGACCTAACCATTTATGAATGGAACTGCAAATGACTACTCAAAGAACAATTGTTAACTCTCCTGAAGAACCAAAGAATCTACTGGCAGCAAAGGGGTAAAATCAAATGGGTAAAATTTGGAGATGAGAGCACCGATTTCTTCCATGCAAAAGCCTCCATAAATCATAGAAACAACTTTATTGTCTCTATTCAGAACAATGATCAAGTGGACATTACTGACCATGAAGGGAAGGCTACAATTTTGTGGGAATCTATTAAAAATAGACTTGGTACCACTGATGAGGTTCACATGCATTTTGACCTCCCAAACCTTTTTCACAAGAACTATGGTAATGATATTTTCAATGAGCTAGAAGCCCCTTTTACTGTGAAAGAAGTTAAAAAAGTGGTGGATAATCTCCCTAATGGAAAGTCTCCTGGCCCTGATGGCTTCAACAATGAATTCTTCAAAAGATACTGGCACATTATCCAGAAAGATGTCATGCAGTTACTTCAGGATTTTTATGAGGGATCAGTTTCACTGGAAAGTATCAACTCATCCTACATTACTCTCATCCCCAAAATAAAAAATCCCTGTAAACCCAATGATTTTAGGCCCATATCATTGATCAATTCTATATTCAAGCTCATCACTAAAATCTTGGCTAACAGATTACAGAGAATTATCCTGCTACTTGTGCACCAGAACCAATATGGTTTTCTTCAAGACAGAGCCATCCAAGACTGTATTGCTTGGGCTTATGAGTACCTACATCAATGTCTCAGGTCTAATAAGGAAATACTATTGCTAAAGCTTGACTTCGAGAAAGCCTTTGATACCATAAGTCATGACACAATCATCAAAATTCTCAGAGCAAAAGGGTTTGGAGAGAGATGGATTTCATGGATGAAAATGCTTTTCCACTCTGGTACCTCTTCTGTGATGCTTAATGGAATCCCTGGGAAAAAATTCTATTGTAAGAGAGGGTGAGGCAGGGTGACCCTCTATCCCCTCTTTTATTTGTTCTTGCTGCTGACCTATTGCAATCCATCATCAACAAGGAAAAAGACATTGGTTTGATCTCAGCCCCTCTCCAGCACTCTGCTATGGATTTCCCTATTGCACAGTATGCAGATGACACTTTGACTTTCCTGAAAGCTGATAACAGACAACTCATATGTCTCAAAGCCCTGCTCCAAACATTCACTGATTCTACCGATCTTAAGGTGAACTTCCACAAATCAAGCATGATCCCAATTAACATACATGAAGACTCAGAAGACAATTTCATTTGTACCCTGAACTGTAAAAAAATGTGCTTTTCCCATCACTTATCTGGGAATGCCTCTGGGAACTTCCAAGCCTAAAGTGGAACACTGTTTGCCCATTGTCAATAGAATTGCCAACAAACTTGTTGGTCTGGCAAATTTCTTAAACTATGCTGGCAGATGAATTGTTGTTAATGCCATTATGTCCTCCCTTGCTGTCTATTGGATGACCTGCGTGGAACTGCCTGAAACTATCAAACATCAAATTGGTAAACTACTTAGGCACTGTCTTTGGAGAGGCTCAAATATGGAAGACAAAAGACCTGCTATGGTAGCTTGGACAACTATTTGTAGACCTAAGAATCAGGGTGGTTTGGGAGTCCTAAATATCAATATCCAGATCAATGACCTACTGCTAAAGAATCTCCATAAATTCTTCAACAGACTCAACATCCACTGGGTTAATCTTATTTGGGACACTTATTTCAACAATGGTCAGATGCCTGGGCACAGTTTAGTTGGAACCTTCTGGTGGAAAGCAAACCTTAACCTCCTCGATCATTATAAATCCATGGCAAGATGTTTTTTAAGCTTTTTATGACAGTATGGGCACCCCCCCCCCCTACTGCCTTTGTATTAGATCAACCATAAGGAGCCAGTACAAGGAGAGATGGGATTACATGATGGGGGGTGGGGTGGGGGAGGGGGTAGAGAGAGGACTAAACTCTATGGTGTAGTCAGAAAGCTTAAAAAAACTTAAAGGTAGAGCAAGAAATCAGTTATGTAGGGCCCTAGATCTTCCTTATTCCTATGCCTCAGAAGGTCAAAGTCAGTCTTGAATCTTTGGAGCCAGGAGTCCAGCGACGGCGCAGCACCTCTAAAGTGTTTGTTATTCCTTTCTTTCCACAAGCTCCAAGCCCCAACAACAAAAACCTCCATGAACATGGGCCTGGTCCACAGTATCTTCCCTCCATGCATGATCTCAAGCCTGTTCCCAGACAGCGGCCAATCCATGCCCAATCTTCTCCAGCACTGATGACTGAATGGACACATGAAGAAGAGGTGCTCCACAGTTTCTTCAGGTGGATTATTACAGAGGAGGCACCCATAATTATTGTCCTGCAGGGTCATCCCTCTTCGCCTGAGCATGTTTCGGGTGTTCAGTCTATCTTCTAGCAGTAGCCAGGAGAACACCTTCCATTTGTTGGTGCAGCTTGAACGCCACACCCAAACGAATGTAGCATCATCCACATCCTCCCTAAAGCAGTGGAGGTAATATTTGCTAGAGGTAAAACCTCCACCTTGCGAGATAGTGTTCCACGCATATTTGGACCCAGCCACCATCACAATGTGCTCAGCAGCTTGTTGTAGACTACGCAACTTATCCATCACTTGTGCTGACAGTGGTAAGTGGAATCTAGCTCCAATCGAGGGAGAAGTTAACAAACTCTGCATCGAGATGTCTTCATCCTTCGCAGAGGAGAACAAGCGCGGAAAATCCTCTGACAGGGTGTTGGATAACCAACAGTCTTTCCAGAAAAGAACAGTGCTACCGTCACCAATGTCCACCGTCGTGATTGATCTATAGACGGGAGCAAGTTGGATGATGTCCCTCCACCAGAAAGAGCCACATGCTCCAGCAGCATGAGCGACTCCCCTAGTGTAGTGCGCGGACCAGACCAGCTGAACCCAGGGCACGTCTGCCTTATTATAGAATTTGTGCAGCTGCTTGAGGAGCAGGCCTTGGTTCTGACACTTGAGATCTATGACTCCCAGCCCTCCTTTGGATTTGGGACGACAGACTAGCTCCCATGCAGCAGGCGAACATGGCTTGGATATCATGTCCTTCGATTTCATCCACAGGCAACGATGGCGCAGCTTGTCTAGATGATCAATCAGTTTCGGCGGTAGCCGAACAGAGCACATAGCATAAATGGACAGGGAAGTGATCACAGAGTTCACAAGGGTGAGCTTAGAGCCATAGTCGAGCAGGGAGGCATCCATAGACCGTCTCCTCTCCACCGACGCGATCATTGGCATGAAATCTCGGACCGTGGGCTTGGTGGTGCCCATGGGCAACCCTAGTTACGTGAACGGCATGCTCCCCACCTCGCAGCCGAGTAGGCCCTCTAGGATGGCAGTGGTGTCTGCAGGAACATTGATAGGCACAAGAGTGGATTTGGAGAAGTTAATTCTCAGACCCACCATAGTCGCGTAGTCCTGCAACGTGCGCTTGATCTTCAGGATCTGTTCTTGATCTGCATGCAGCAACAGGATGGTGTCGTCCGCGTATTGGATCACATGGTAGTCCCTGGGAGCGTCGATTGGAGGCACTAGATCACTTGCCCGCATTTGGTCGTTGATCGCCGCCTGCAGCAGATCAGCCGCCAGAACGAACAGTAACGGCGACAAAGGATCACCCTGACCCACACCTCTGCAGCATTTGAATTGGCGCCCAGGCGTCCCATTGAGAAAAATGGACGATTTACCTGAAGAGAAGATGGCCTCCATCCACCCCAGCCATCTGGGGCAAAAACCCATGCATCTCATGATCTCAATCATCGGTTTGTGTTCAATTGTGTCAAATGCTTTGGGGAAGTCAAGTTTCAGAACAACAATTGGTTTGCCAGAGGCCCTGCACTGATGGAGAAATTCAAACGCCCAGCCGAGACATTCTTGTATAGATCTCCCTTTCAAAAAAACCATACTGATTGGAGTGGACCAGCCCCAAGATGAACCTCTGCAACCTGTCAGCAAGGAGTTTGGTGATGATTTTTAGGCAATAGTTAAGCAAGGTGATGGGACGGTAATCATTCGCTCTCACTGGCGACTGAATTTTGGGTATCAGTGTGATAAACCCATAGTTGAGACTCTCGAGATCGAGCCCGCCAGCATGAAAATCATCACATATTTTGTAGAAGTCGTGCTTGATGATGTGCCAACATGATTTCAAGAAGCCACCACTGAAGCCATCCGGGCCGGGAGCCCTATCATCAGGCATACATCTGACAACCTCGTCAATTTCTGCATGAGATAATGGTACTGACAGAGCCTCCAGCCCCTCCACTCTTTTTATGAGTCGATGCAGATCAAGCACAATGTCTACAGCATTGGACGTGCCCAGCCTCTCCTTGTACGTTTGGTAAAGCAGCGCTTCTTTGCCCACATGATCAGACAATATAGATCCATCCGGATTGGTTAAGGTTGCGATGGAGTTTCTGCGATATCTCTCAGTAGCAACACGATGGAAGAATTTGGTGTTGCCGTCACCAAACTTGAAATATCTGACCGTGCATTGTTTTTTCTAGTAAGCTTTCCTCCTATCTAGCAAAGTAAGAAGGTAATTCTTCAGGATCACTCGAAAGTTTTGTTCGGGTACTGATAATGGACGACGATCCTCCAACAGGTCGAGATCAGCCAGCACCTGTTTAGAGTTTCCGCCGGTCATCGTGGCAAGATGTGAGATCCTTTTACTCCATTTCTTCAGTGCATACCCGAGGCATTTCATTTTTCTGCAAAGCAGCGCAGCTGAGTTGGCGGCAAAATAACGACGCGTCCACACCCGATCGACTGTTTCATGAAATCCGGGGACAGAGATCCAAAAATCCTCAAATCGGAAGATTTTGGCTTTGGGGATACTAGCCTGGATACAAACATAGCACGGCGAATGATCAGAAACAGGTTTACCAAGCGGCATGACCACTGTGTTTGGATATTTGCACGCCCAGTCAACGTAGGTAAAGTTCCAGTCGAGTTGACCTAGCAGTGGATCTTGTTGAATATTACTCCAAGAAAACGAATGCCCCTTGATGGGAAGCTCAACAAGAGATTGCGCGCGGATAAAATCGTTAAACGTGAGCATATCATTCACATTCCCTCCTGCGCGATTTCTGTTATCAGGCGCCCTATAAAAGTTAAAATCACCCACGAGGAGCCAATCTTCCCCAGTTGGTATGTCGAACTCGAACAACCAATTAACGAAATCCGCCCTGAGAGGACCATAACACGGTCTGTAAACATTGAGAAGTGACCAAGTATCGCCGGATTGCGTGGAAGTGAAATTCATGGCAAGAGCAAAAGGGTTAACAAATTTTACTGAACCCGAGAACACAGAGCTCATCCAGATCACACAAAGCCCACCAGAGTTACCAATCGAAGGAACAAAGCTAAAACGATCAAAAAAATTTGGGCAACAGAGCTTAATAAAGATCAGATCAAAAGATTCCCGTTTAGTTTCTTGCAAGCAAACGATCGAGCACCCAGATAATTCGACTGCATTACTGATAGCTAGCTGTTTTTCGGCAGAGTTAATGCCACGAATGTTCCAACATAGAACATTCCAAGTTTTATTCGACGACATAAGGTTTAAGCTGGAGGAGACGGCTTGTCACGCTTCTGCATGAGCTTCTCAGCACTGAGATCGTCCAGAGGGATCCCGCACATCTTGGACCCAATGCGCTGGATGGTGCGGATGGGTGTGTGCGGTGGAGGCGGATCATCAGCGTTGCCCACTGCAACTCTCAGACCTGCAGACGGACGAGTGGTGGTAGAACGTGAGGTGATCGAGGGGGCCTGTTTAGGTTTAACCTTAGATTGCAACTTACCAGTGCTAGTGATCATGGGGATTTTAAACCCGTCGTACTTGCTGGAGCGTGCACTCCTTCTGAGCTGGAAGGAGTTGACAGTGGCCACTTCAGACGACAGCAAGGATCCAATTCTTTCACTCATAGAGGAAGTAGCAGGCTGGTCCACCACAGCATCCAAACTACGCTCACTAGAAGTATTGGTGACAACGGCAGTCGCAGGTTCTCCAATCAGCCCAGGCCCCAGATCCTGATCAGTGAGGTGTGACAGGTTGTCCATAATCATATCAGTAGAATCAGACGATTCCACCACAGCGACACCCAAAGCGCAAGCTTCCCTCGGGATGATCAGTGGCAACTGTATATGATCGGTAGCACCCAGCCTCAAAGACGCAAGCAGGCCAGTAGAGGAAGTTTCGTGTGCCACTGCCCACACGACCTGATGGAAGATGAGATTCGGATTGACCGGGAAGCAGACCATATTCTCTACAACCTCAACTGGCGATGCCCTGATCCGCCGAGTGTATGTGCGCATGTAAGTTTGCAAAAGCCATTCCAGGAACAGGGGGACAGGTGGAACGTCCACATCTTGGTCAGAGCCTCCTGCCTCACAAACTGAAGCGTAGAATTACGCGTGCCATGTACAATGTCACTGGCAGCAGAGGAAATTTCAGAGTACTGGGACCAATCCTCCATGGGATTGTCAAAGATGTTGCTTTCAGGAGCAACACCATCTATCAGCGAGGGGCCAGTATATTGCAGATACTGACGTAGGTTCAGACCCTGATAGGGTTCAGGAAGCACCAGCCAAGCACCCCAGCCATCATTATGTGGCTGCACCTTAAATTCTGCAGCAGCCTGCTCCCACGCAGCATCAGCTTGAGCTTGTTGCCACTGATGTTGATCCAGTGCCCATTGTTGCGCGGCAGTGAGATAGGGGAGCTGGAAGGGGTGTGGCGAGGCATTCATCGGTGGAGGTTGTTCTTCAGTGCCAGCAAGATAAGGAATTGTATGCCGGCCATTGAGGATGTACACAGGTACAGTCCGGGAGCGTCCCAAACTAGGAACCATACTTCTCCTCCTGACAATCAAGCTGTGTGGCACCAGGGCCAAGTCACTGATAATCACTCGAACCAGAACCCTCTCCTTGTTGTGTCCAGGGCGATGCCACAGATCCATCTTGGCGAAAGTGGAGACCGCCTTGTTGATGTAGTGGTCAGTCTGATAATCCATTGGGAACGCAAGAAACAGAATCCAAGCGACATACTGAAAAGGGCAAAGACGCAGGTTGTATCCTTCATCGTGCGGCACAAAGGAGAAGGTGGTGTGGTCATCATACTGATGTGGGCTCTCCTGAATATATTGATCCTGAGCATCACATCCTCAAAGGCCACCATCCCCACACCAATGGGGTACACAAAAGAATCAGGAACAACGAGCTCAAAGTCCTCCCGCATGATGCGCACAACTTCCTCCAGCACCACGCTCTTCTGATGATCCACTACCTCAGGATGGATAAGAACAAGCGCATACCTCTCATGGCTGAGCGGGGGATCATCGACGACAATGGTGGTCCGCTGCAGGCGATCGTCAGGGCCTCGCTCCAGTTGCGATCCTCGCGGGATGAACTGGAAGGGCATGGCCGGAAAGTTCGCCATTGTCTTCTTGGAAGAACTCGCCGCCTGCTGGGGGGGTTCTGGCGAAGCGCGGGAGGTGGAAGGGACAGGGCAGCCCTCGCGTTGGGGAAGACGAGACGAAAGTGGAGGGGGCGAGGGATCGTGTGCGGGCTGCGGGGATTGTTTACCCTGTTTCACTCTCCAAACGAGCCTCTTGGACGGCAAGTGCTTGCGCTTACCAAAAGCAGCACTTGTTGATTGCCACAGAGGATCTGGGTCGCGGACAAAGTAAATGCACGGTATCTTTTTTTGCCAAATAAATCTAGCTGCCCCTTTGCCGATACAGCTTCTAGCATCGTGGCCCAAGTAGTTGCATTTGCGACAGAACCAGCGAGCCGGACATAAAAAGGAAACATGCGAGTTTCCATTGCAAATTGTGCAATATTCCACCTTTGTAGTTATATCTTGGCAGGAGCAAGCACGTGGAAAACGGTGACAGATGGTACACCGTATTGCAAGGCAGACCTTTGCAACGTGATCATGGGCTCCGCAACGAGAGCACTAGTTAAGGAAAGTATACATTTCCTCATTGGAAGGCAAGTCAGAGATATTGTGCATTTGGCAAATATCCTCATCTGAGTAATGAGCCTGTCGAAGATCATTGATACGGTCCAGTTCAAAGTGGATCAAAACCTTGAGAGCTTCGCGCCTAAAATTACGCCCTCGAAAAGAGGTGGCCCCCCCAACATTTTTGGAAGGAACCATAGGGGGGAACAAACCAAAACAAATCGGACATGTCGGACCCAACAAGGCAGTATCCACAGGAATTGATTGGGGCATTAATTGTGGATTGATACACTTACCCAAAGTGTAAATTTGTGTCTCCTCTGAAGAATCAAATAGATTTTGGAGATTAGCAGACGTATGAACACGAAGACCAAATTTTGCCAATTCTTGCGCTGAGGATGGGTCATTTTGAGCATTAACCTTCAAGAAATCCAAATTCTTGTGAACTCGAACAGGTGATCTGCTAGAGATCTCTCCCATTTCACGATCCGCCATCCAAATTTTATATTTAGGGACCAAATTCTTCCAATTAGCCGAGTAAAGATTGAAGTGACAGATGAAATCAGGCTAAATACGATCTCTCAATTGGTAGATGAAATGCCCAACTTTATTGGATTCAACCGAAAAACGAAAATTTCGATCACCCAAATGTACCACCTTAAAGCCCGAGGCCAGTCCACCAATACAACATTGAAGAGCCAAAGCAACCGAGGAGCAAATGAGAGGAAAATATGCCGAAGAGAAAGAGGCAACCAAGAAAAATTCCTTGGTTCCATTTTCACCAGAGAAATGAACCGAAGAACGAAAACGTCGACACACCTAATCTTCCACCACTAAGCCAGGGTGGCAGTCCCAATGAAGGAGGCTATCCATAGATCACTAGAGGGAGCCATGATCTGCCGCCGGTGAGGATGTGGGTGGAGAGAGGTGGGAGGAGGGGGAGGGGAAGGGGGAGGAGCCATCTTCCACAATTGTTTGATCCATGTTCCATGGCAAGATGTGTTATAGGTGATGGTAAAAGTGCTCTCTTCTGGACTGATTTGTGGGATAAACAATGCATGAACACTACTTTTCCTCATTGTTTGTCATTCTCCAAGAATAATATGATCACTGTTGAACAATACATTAACTCCCCTTATATTGATTATCTCTTTCACCTCCCATTATCAATTCAAGCACACCAGGAATTCTTGGAACTGGAAAAAATCACAACAGGATACAATCAACTTGAGAGACCTAGAAACTCAGACTCATGGACCTACATCTGGGGGAATGACTATTTCAGCTCTGCAAAATCTTACAAGGTAATGGTGGGAGTCTGCCCTTCACCTCCTCACTTTAAGTGGATCTGGAAGACCTCATGTCAACCAAAGCACAAAGTATTCTTCTGGCTACTTCTTCATGACAGACTCAATACCAGGAACTTACTCAGAAGGAAATCATTTATTATTGACTCATATAATTGTGCTACTCTCCAATGTAACATGGAAGAAACACTGCATCACCTGTTCTGGACCTGACCCTTTGCAAAAAGATGCTGGAACTTAGTATGCCCAAACAGAACACCTGGACTTTCAACATATGAAGCTATAGAAGACCTGAAGGAAAAAATCAATCAGCCTTTTGCCATGGATATCATCATTGTTGCTGCTTGGGCCATATGGATAGTGAGAAACAACAAAATCTTCAATCAAATTAATCCTTCCATACTGAGCTGGAAGGATATTTATGCTACTGAATTGAACCTACTGAAATTTAGAATTAAGAAGATTTTTTTTGCAACACTGTAAAGATTGGCTTAATCTGGCCTTGTAATATTTTATTTTATTTTATTTTTTATTTTTTTGGCTATCTCAAGCCAAGCCCCTTTTTTGTAGTTGATACTTATTTATAATTTATAAAAGTTGCAGTGGGGCATTGCCTTACTGTTTTCCCTTTCAATCACGGGGCATGAACCCACAATCAAGCATAATGTTTCCTCTTGGACTCAGTACCTACTACTTGGCTAAAGAAATAAACAGCAACGAAGAGCATGCAAGAATTACTCAAGAACTAAAATATAAAAGATAAGAACCAAATATATTACTCTAACACAAACTGAACATACTCTCATAATCCATCAGATCCCAGCAAACTCAGCATAGCAACAGCAGAAAGAATTACATATGTGCGTTGATCATGTAGGGCATCTCACAAGGTCTAATCCATGAAACACAAAGAGGGGAGGAGAACATCACATAGCTACTGATCATGGACCCATGGTCCAAGGTAGACTACCCATGGATCATCCGGGAAGTGTCCATGGTAGAGGAGAAGATCCCGGAGGTCAATCCTCCCACCGGAAGGGTGCCAGGAAGAGGTCTGCTGGAGCTCCCGATCTTGGAGCGCGGCGGCGGTGGAACAGAGGCGAGATCGCGAAAAAGGGTTATGTCTTTGGAAGTTTCCCGTCACGGAGAATATATCGGCGAAGGGGGGCATCCAGGGGGGCCACCAGGGGTCGAGGCGGCCCCCTGGCGCGGCCCCACCCTAGGGAGCGCCGGGAGAGCGCCTGGTGGTGTGACGCCCCCAAAATCAAGCCGTGTACAGTAATCATACACGCAAGGTACACGATCGAGATTAGGGACTCACGATGAGATATCACAACACAACTCTACAAATAAAATAATACAAGCTGTTTAATACAAGCCAGGGGCCACGAGGGCTCGAATATAACAGCTCGAGAGCACAAGTCAGCGGAAGCAATAATATCTGAGTACAGACACAAGGATACAAGGTTGCCTTATGAAGGCTAGCACAAAATCAACACTCGATCGAAAAGGCGAGGCCTCCTGCCTGGGAGCCTCCAAGCTACTCCTGGTCAACGGGGAACTCGACTTCGTAGAAGGCATCGGGGATCTTCATGTTGCGGTGGTCGGCATCGGGGATCTCCTGCTCCTGGACTCCAACATCGACTGCAGCGGCCGATCAGGAAAAACAGTAAAGGAAATAAAGCAGGTGAGTATCTAGTATACCCGCGAGTCTTACGTCCGCTACTAAGCAATATGCATTGTATCAACAGAAAGAAGAGGCTGTATATAGTGGACTGAAGACAGAAATCTAGAGCAAGGGTAAGAAGCTAGGCCTAACGAAGACTAGCATCTTCCGACGATGTCTTGCAGCATGAGGTAAGAATCAGCCAACAGTTTATATAACAGTAATGAAAGTAACAATGCAGCAGAAGTTGCTGCAGCATTGTATAATAATAAGTTGTAATCATAATTAACAATGCCTCCGAGTTCACCTCCTCGACATCCCCGCGAGGAAGAAAACCCGGAACCATACAGTTTAATAATAATAGTTTCTAGTAGTAAGATCCAGCTTCAGCATAAAGCGTCCTGTTACCGTGGACACGGCTATCGATAGATCAATCTTCCCTGCAGGGGTGCACTTGTGTTACGCTACACGCACGGATCTCCAGGGTGGCGGGAACCTTGTTAGGGAACGCTCCACCGAGGCTATCCGACACTTCATAGCCCATCTTTCGAACTCAACAGAGAGGTCATCCGCCGGTCTAAATCCTAAGTACGCCGAGCCTTGGACCCCAACCCGAACGTACTCCTGCACGGTGCGTGGCTGGCCGGTGAAGTTAAAACAAATCCAAATAAGACACCACCGCGCGAGAAAATAAGACAACACCACTTCCCGGCAATCAGCCCGCGGTACTGCTGACGTCTGAAGAGTCCTCGGACGACACTATGAAGCAGAGGAGCCCGTACTCGTAATCCCACGGGTAGGTAGTGCGTACATGACATATAGCCAACTCAAGACATTCACTGAACCATTTAGCATTTTAATTAACCTGCGAGACAACCGTTATCGTTGCCACGACTTAACCGACCCGCGGACAACGACAGCAGCCAGGACCACCAGTACATCGGTGCCTGCCCTGTCGTCCCACCAAGTCACTGCGGTTACCAACAAGGTGAACCGTCTCCTTACCTTGTCTCGCGTGTGCTCCTGGAGGAGCTCGACTTTCGTGGTTTGGTAACTCTCGCAGCGAACGATCAGGGGCCAAGCACACCGGTACACTGGTCGTACCCTCCCTGTCATCCCGTCGCAATACCTCTCGCGGGCACCGTTGGGTCGCCCGACTTCTTACCTTTAAGGACACCAGTTGGTTCGAGTCCCTACCGTTAAGTGAAACCAGGAGGAATCACCCTCGATGGTACACTTGAGTTGGCTCGACTGAGACATCAGCGGAATGAACTAAAGAGGTAAACCTCGTATTATCCCGGTGATGCTACGCTACTGAGCCGACGAGAGTGAAATACGAGTCCATTCCACTCGTAAGTCAAACTCGAAGCGACTCAGCAGAGTCTCGCCGTTGTAGGTCCCCTAGGGTGTCTGCATTGATCCGTACCTGTTGCAGTTGTAATATATCGTTCCCGCGTCACTCCCCTGAGTGGTCACGGCCCGCTATCTAATCCTAGCTAACAATGCGCAGGGTTTACTGCTGAATAATGCATAAGTAATAATAGGCAGCATAGGATTAAAGGAAGGCACATCAAGGGGCGACAAAAATCAGGCTATGCAATTGAATAGGATTGTAATCGTAGCAGCAGCAGTAGCAATGCCTAGTGCAAGAAATGTACGGAAAGATAGGTGATATCAGGGGAAGAGAATGGCTCTGCTTGCCTGGCAGCTCGACAGTAGCGGTACGGTCGTCGACGAAGTAGTCGTACTCAGCATCGGTGTAGTCGACGGCAGCAGCGGAGTCTACCGAAGATTAAGGGGGGAAGAAACAATAAATACACAAAAATAATAGCAATACAAATGCAAGACATAACAGATGAATTGTAAACGGGGTTCTAACGCAGTACGATGCACGTTGCTCGGAGCGGGAATTCATCCGGGGATGAAATACCGGCTCCGGGTGATTATCGGACAAGGTGTCCGGAGGGGGGATATATCATGCCGGAGGTGTCGTGGACATCCGACACATGTGTGGGTGGTGTAACCGGGTTAGTTGGACTATTCCGAACAACTTTCATGTTCAGAATAAATTCATCCGGGCACTCTAACAGTACCGGACAATTTAACGGTTATCGGGCAATCTATCGGACCGTGCCACCGGAGGGGGGAACAGTTCGATGATCGGTATGTTAGAGGGGTGTGGTGAGGATATGGGTATCGTATCCATAATCGTTGATCCGTTCTGAGTAACTTTCGTATACAAAGTATTATGATCCGGGCAATTTATATCGGTACCGGGAATTATCGACAGACAGCCCAAAGGGGGGAATGTCGATGTTCGGTACGTTAAAGGGGGTGGTAGACATACGGATAGCGTATTATTATTCTACATATTTTTCTGATCAACTTTGATGTATAAAGTTTTTTGATCTCAGTTACGGTTTAAAAGTTATTGAATTTCCAAGTTTAAATCAATTTAAATGATTTTCTGAATTTATTTTATTTATTAAATAAACATTATCCACAAGGGGTTGACCAGTCAAACCTGACCAGTGGGACCCACTGGTCAGCCTCACATGTTTAATAAAACAATTTATTAAATCTAAATAACAGTGGGTCCCACATGTCATACCCAGTGCATTTTTAACAAATCAATTAGACAATCTAATAAGTGGTGGGGCCCTAATGTCAGTGCCCTAGCTAATTAACGGGGGTTAGTTATATGTGGGGATTAGCCGGGGGGGGGGGGTTGCCCGTGGTGTGCTCGCCGGCGAGCAAGCGCACGGCGGCGGGGCCATCCCGGCCAGGGGGGAGGGCACGGCGGCGCCAAGACAGAGAGGCGAGGCGCAGCGGCTTCGAGCGGGTGCAGCGGGAGGGGGAGGGCTTGGCCATGGCCACTCGCCAGAGGGCGGCGAGGCCGCCGTGCTGTCTCCACTGCAGCACGCGGAGGGGGGGGGCACGTGCGGGCACGGGGGCGTAGCCTGGCGCGGCCAGGGCGCGGCCCGGACTTGCGGAAGGCAGCGGGCGCACACGGGGCAAGGCCGAGCAACGACGAGGCGAGCACGGGGAGCTCGAACTCCGTCAATGGCGCCCCGGGCAGGGCACGGCGCTACGACGGTGAATCGAGGCGAAAAAGGAGGGGAACGGGCGCATCTCACCGAGGGGAGGCGGTTGGCGAGCTCAGCGAGGTCGAGGAAGCAACGACCGCGACGAATTCCTCGACGATGACTTGCGGGCCGGAGGTTGAAGACGACCCCGATGGCGCGGGTACGGGATGTCCCGGGTCGATTCCTTCGGCGTGAAGTCGAAGATGACGCCGGCGGGGCTTCTGGACAGACCGGTCGGAGCTAGGAGGCACGTTGGCCGCAGCGGTTCACGGCGGCGGCGACGGGGAGTCCACGGGCGAGCTCCTGGACAAGGGAGAAAAATAGAGAGGGGGAGGGCTGGAGGATGGGCGAGGAGGTAGGGGCCTCGGGCGCCCTTATCTCCAGAGAGGAGGGGGAGCAGGTGGAGTGGGGGGGGGAGGGGAGCAGGTGAGGTGGGGGCGGCCATGGCGTGGCCACAGTAGCCATGGCCATGCCCACCGACGGGGGGGGGGGGGGTGGTTGGGGAGGGGAGAGAAGGAGAGAGAGAGAGGCTGGGCCTGGGGTGGGCCTCGCCCCAGGCGGTAGATTAGGGTTTTTGTATTATTTTTTTATTCTTTTCTTTGTTTCTTTTCTGTTTTTTAATTATTTTAGTTACTTTATTAAATTGAAAAAAAAAACATGGGACTGGCCCCAATATTAGTGTTATATATTATGTAATATTAATAAGAGTTTTTGTGATTTATAAAAATCATTTGATATCTCCTTTTATTTAAAAGGTATTAAAAGCCACTGTTTTGCTACTGTTTTTATTTATCCATGTTATTAAAACATTATAATAAAACCCTAATTCACTTTTATAATGGCCTACTGATTATTAGGCATTTTATAAAATTGTTTCCATAATTTTTTGTTCATTTAAAATTTTCACTTGTTTATTATAATTTACCATGGCAATTCAATAATTCCCAAGCATATAATTTTATTTCATATTATTCCTAAAACACTAAATTAAAATATCCATTACTATATTAACATGGCCCTATGATGGCTAGGCAATTCTATAATTAGATTCCATTATTTTGGTTCTACTAAGATTTCCATTTTATATATTAATTTGCAAAACAATTGTGATAACCCCACCACATTGGTTCCATCATTAACCTTGACCTGTGATTATTCACATGGCTAGTTGGATTTGGTTTAACCAAGACCAAGTTGATGGACTGGCATCCACAACTCTTGGAGCAAAGTTTTATTATCCACTTTTATTTGAAAATTTTAACAGGGTGAGAATCTGACAGAGCTATGATCAAAGGTGATCATGGCTTGATCATCAACAGTAATGATCACTAACAGTGGAATCACTGTAGTGATTACTGTACTGGATCTGAGGGTGTTACAATTCTCCACCACTACAAAGAATTCTCGTCCCGAGAATTAAAAGTAGTGTAAGGGGTAGAGTTTCGGTTTCGCCTTCTAACAAATCTTCTGGTTCCTGTTGTCCTACTCGAAGAAATTAATCCTTCACGTTGAGGCCTTCACTGTACTGTATCAGTGCATCTTGATGAGGTTTCATCCTTTCCTCGGGGCTTCATCGCACTCACGAACAGGTTAAAAATGTAAAGCTTAAGGGGGGGTAGGCTCGATACAAGGTCAGTCAAATGGGGTTTCTCAAGGTTATGGGGCACAAAGTCCTTCCGAGTTTAACCTCAGGGAAGTACATCGTGAGAAGTTTTAAGCGGTTAGGCACGTATTCGATGCCGATGACGGATGGTGGGAAAGGGGCCCCGATCATCAGACATAATCACGGAGTCTGATATCGGACGGAATATCACAAGGTAGATAACAAGAGTCAGGTTTCGATCCTGTGGAACTGTGGCTTAGAGTGGTGGGATATTACGCGATCACGATGCAAGGAAGGTCAGAGAATAGCTTGTCAGCTATGTCGGCAACAACATCGATACCACGAGCAGTGGACATTGAGAACCATTTTCCTGCTCGTTAATACGAGGCGGACCAATTGGCAAAGTTCTCGTCCCGGTGGTTACCGAAATGTCATCAACAATGGAAACAAGGTGTTACTGACGAGGTTGCACACCCAGGTGTTTACATAAGCAGGGGAATTATCACTGCTTAGGTTATAATGATCACAAGAAATTTTAAACAGACCAATGGAAAGGTAAAATGTGATTGTCTGATCATACAGACCAATGGAAGGGAAAAAGTGATGATACACAAGCATCACGTGTATAACCTTCCCAAGGGAAAGCAGAGCACGATATATATGATAAAGTTGTATTGGCACGGAGACAAGGGAGGTTGTCGACGATAACGCAAATCATCGAGGGGGCATGGAGGGTATTTCACACGATGAATCCAATCGACACATGGAATAAGCCATGTAAGAATAGTCGGATAGTAATCCACAAAAGGTCGGATGGTTCGCAAAGGATCCGATGTGAGTATGGGTACTCAACCAGCAGGGGAAAGAATGCCAAGGCATTGGGTGATGGAAGCATCGGAATAATTCGATGCTTAAGTACAAGGGAATTATGATTTCCAGATCGGAGGTGGAGGTAATCATCCATACGGACTTATCGGTGGCAGGCGATTGCAAAGGCGATGAACACGCAGGTTCTCGGGAATTTATCAGACAACAATCGTTGGAATCTTCAGGTAAATCAGGCGATCATCGGGAATGCAGAGGTCTCCGGGAGGAAGGAGGTACGTGAACCTAAGTCGGAGTTAGTAAAACTTTACCAGCAAGGATAAGAGAGCAGAGTCCCAGAGCATAGGTATGGAGAAAAAGATCCTAATACCATAGATATCACACGTAGTGACATCGATGTGGGCCCGTAAGCCAAACATTAAGTTAGCAAAGTAGTTTTGCAAAGTCTAGACTCAACTTCGACCGAGGAGTGGTTAGGGGCTTCCTACAGGCAGTCGGCTCTGATACCAACTTGTGACGCCCCCAAAATCAAGCCGTGTACAGTAATCATACACGCAAGGTACACGATCGAGATTAGGGACTCACGATGAGATATCACAACACAACTCTACAAATAAAATAATACAATCTATTTAATACAAGCCAGGGGCCACGAGGGCTCGAATATAACAGCTCGAGAGCACAAGTCAGCGGAAGCAATAGTATCTGAGTACAGACACAAGGATACAAGGTTGCCTTAAGAAGGCTAGCACAAAATCAACACTCGATCGAAAAGGCGAGGCCTCCTGCCTGGGAGCCTCCAAGCTACTCCTGGTCAACGGGGAACTCGACTTCGTAGAAGGCATCGGGGATCTTCATGTTGCGGTGGTCGGCATCGGGGATCTCCTGCTCCTGGACTCCAACGTCGACTGCAGCGGCCGATCAGGCAAAACAGTAAAGGAAATAAAGCAGGTGAGTATCTAGTATACCCGCGAGTCTTACGTCCGCTACTAAGCAATATGCATTGTATCAACGGAAAGAAGAGGCTGTATATAGTGGACTGAAGACAGAAATCTAGAGCAAGGGTAAGAAGCTAGGCCTAACGAAGACTAGCATCTTCCGACGATGTCTTGCAGCATGAGGTAAGAATCAGCCAACAGTTTATATAACAGTAATGAAAGTAACAATGCAGCAGAAGTTGCTGCAGCATTGTATAATAATAAGTTGTAATCATAATTAACAATGCCTCCGAGTTCACCTCCTCGACATCCCCGCGAGGAAGAAAACCCGGAACCATACAGTTTAATAATAATAGTTTCTAGTAGTAAGATCCAGCTTCAGCATAAAGCATCCTGTTACCGTGGACACGGCTATCGATAGATCAATCTTCCCTGCAGGGGTGCACTTGTGTTACGCTACACGCACGGATCTCCAGGGTGGCGGGAACCTTGTTAGGGAAAGCTCCACCGAGGCTATCCGACACTTCATAGCCCATCTTTCGAACTCAACAGAGAGGTCATCCGCCGGTCTAAATCCTAAGTACGCCGAGCCTTGGACCCCAACCCGAACGTACTCCTGCACGGTGCGTGGCTGGCCGGTGAAGTTAAAACAAATCCAAATAAGACACCACCGCGCGAGCAAATAAGACAACACCACTTCCCGGCAATCAGCCCGCGGTACTGCTGACGTCTGAAGAGTCCTCGGACGACACTATGAAGCAGAGGAGCCCATACTCGTAATCCCACGGGTAGGTAGTGCGTACATGGCATATAGCCAACTCAAGACATTCACTGAACCATTTAGCATTTTAATTAACCTGCGTGACAACCGTTATCGTTGCCTCGACTTAACCGACCCGCGGACAACGACAGCAGCCAGGACCACCAGTACATCGGTGCCTGCCCTGTCGTCCCACCAAGTCACTGCGGTTACCAACAAGGTGAACCGTCTCCTTACCTTGTCTCGCGTGTGCTCCTGGAGGAGCTCGACTTTCGTGGTTTGGTAACTCTCGCGGCCAACGATCAGGGGCCAAGCACACCGGTACACTGGTCGTACCCTCCCTGTCGTCCCGTCGCAATACCTCTCGCGGGCACCGTTGGGTCGCCCGACTTCTTACCTTTAAGGACACCAGTTGGTTCGAGTCCCTACCGTTAAGTGAAACCAGGAGGAATCACCCTCGATGGTACACTTGAGTTGGCTCGACTAAGACATCAGCGGAATGAACTAAAGAGGTAAACCTCGTATCATCCCGGTGATGCTACGCTACTGAGCCGACGAGAGTGAAATACGAGTCCATTCCACTCGTAAGTCAAACTCGAAGCGACTCAGCAGAGTCTCGCCATTGTAGGTCCCCTAGGGTGTCTGCATTGATCCGTACCTGTTGCAGTTGTAATATATCGTTCCCGCGTCACTCCCCTGAGTGGTCACGGCCCGCTATCTAATCCTAGCTAACAATGCGCAGGTTTTACTGCTGAATAATGCATAAGTAATAATAGGCAGCATAGGATTAAAGGAAGGCACATCAAGGGGCGACAAAAATCAGGCTATGCAATTGAATAGGATTGTAATCGTAGCAGCAGCAGTAGCAATGCCTAGTGCAAGAAATGTACGGAAAGATAGGTGATATCAGGGGAAGAGAATGGCTCTGCTTGCCTGGCAGCTCGACAGTAGCGGTACGGTTGTCGACGAAGTAGTCGTACTCAGCATCGGTGTAGTCGACGGCAGCAGCGGAGTCTACCGAAGATTAAGGGGGAAGAAACAATAAATACACAACAATAATAGCAATACAAATTCAAGACATAACAGATGAATTGTAAACGGGGTTCTAACGCAGTACGATGCACGTTGCTCGGAGCGGGAATTCATCCGGGGATGAAATACCGGCTCTGGGTGATTATCGGACAAGGTGTCCGGAGGGGGGGAGATATCATGCCGGAGGTGTCGTGGACATCCGACACATGTGTGGGTGGTGTAACCGGGTTAGTTGGACTATTCCGAACAACTTTCATGTTCAGAATAAATTCATCCGGGCACTCTAACCGTACCGGACAATTTAACGGTTATCGGGCAATCTATCGGACCATGCCACCGGAGGGGGGAACAGTTCGATGATCGGTATGTTAGAGGGGTGTGGTGAGGATATGGGTATCGTATCCATAATCGTTGATCCGTTCTGAGTAACTTTCGTATACAAAGTATTATGATCCGGGCAATTTATATCGGTACCGGGAATTATCGACAGACAGCCCGAAGGGGGGAATGTCGATGTTCGGTACGTTAAAGGGAGCTGGTAGACATACGGATAGCGTATTATTATTCTACATATTTTTCTGATCAACTTTGATGTATAAAGTTTTTTGATCTGAGTTACGGTTTAAAAGTTATTGAATTTCCAAGTTTAAATCAATTTAAATGATTTTCTGAATTTATTTTATTTATTAAATAAACATTATCCATAAGGGGTTGACCAGTCAAACCTGACCAGTGGGACCCACTGGTCAGCCTCACATGTTTAATAAAACAATTTATTAAATCTAAATAACAGTGGGTCCCACATGTCATACCCAGTGCATTTTTAACAAATCAATTAGACAATCTAATAAGTGGTGGGGCCCTAATGTCAGTGCCCTAGCTAATTAACGGGGGTTAGTTATATGTGGGGATTAGCCGGGGGGGTTGCCCGTGATGTGCTCGCCGGCGAGCAAGCGCACGTCGGCGGGGCCATCCCGGCCAGGGGGGAGGGCACGGCGGCGCCAAGACAGAGAGGCGAGGCGCAGCGGCTTCGGGCGGGTGCAGCGGGAGGGGGAGGGCTTGGCCATGGCCACTCGCCAGAGGGCGGCGAGGCCGCCGTGCTGTCGCCACTGCAGCACGCGGAGGGGGGGGGGTGGGCACGTGCGGGCACGGGGGCGTAGCCTGGCGCGGCCAGGGCGCGGCCCGGACTTGCGGAAGGCAGCGGGCGCACACGGGGCAAGGCCGAGCAACGATGAGGCGAGCACGGGGAGCTCGAACTCCGTCAATGGCGCCCCGGGCAGGGCACGACGCTACGACGGTGAATCGAGGCGAAAAAGGAGGGGAACGGGCGCATCTCACCGAGGGGAGGCGGTTGGCGAGCTCGGCGAGGTTGAGGAAGCAACGACCGCGACGAATTCGTCGACGATGACTTGCGGGCCGGAGGTTGAAGACGACCCCGATGGCGTGGGTACGGGGTGTCCCGGGTCGATTCCTTCGGCGTGAAGTCGAAGATGACGCCGGCGGGGCTTCTGGACAGACCGGTCGGAGCTAGGAGGCACGTTGGCCGCAGCGGTTCACGGCGGCGGCGACGGGGAGTCCACGGGCGAGCTCCTGGACAAGGGAGAAAAATAGAGAGGGGGAGGGCTGGAGGATGGGCGAGGAGGTAGGGGCCTCGGGCGCCCTTATCTCCAGAGAGGAGGGGGGGCAGGTGGAGTGGGGGGAGGGGAGCAGGTGAGGTGGGGGCGGCCATGGTGTGGCCACAGTAGCCATGGCCATGCCCACCGACGGGGGGGGGGGGGGGGGGGGGGGGTGGGGAGGGGAGAGAAGGAGAGAGAGAGGCTGGGCCTGGGGTGGGCCTCGCCCCAGGCGATAGATTAGGGTTTTGTATTATTTTTTATTCTTTTCTTTGTTTCTTTTCTGTTTTTTAATTATTTTAGTTACTTTATTAAATTGAAAAAAAAAACATGGGACTGGCCCCAATATTAGTGTTATATATTATGTAATATTAATAAGAGTTTTTGTGATTTATAAAAATCATTTGATATCTCCTTTTATTTAAAAGGTATTAAAAGCCACTGTTTTGCTACTGTTTTTATTTATCCATGTTATTAAAACATTATAATAAAACCCTAATTCACTTTTATAATGGCCTACTGATTATTAGGCATTTTATAAAATTGTTTCCATAATTTTTTGTTCATTTAAAATTTTCACTTGTTTATTATAATTTACCATGGCAATTCAACAATTCCCAAGCATATAATTTTATTTCATATTATTCCTAAAACACTAAACTAAAATATCCATTACTATATTAACATGGCCCTATGATGGCTAGGCAATTCTATAATTAGATTCCATTATTTTGGTTCTACTAAGATTTCCATTTTATATATTAATTTGCAAAACAATTGTGATAACCCCACCACATTGGTTCCATCACTAACCTTGACCTGTGATTATTCACATGGCTAGTTGGATTTGGTTTAACCAAGACCAAGTTGATGGACTGGCATCCACAACTCTTGGAGCAAAGTTTTATTATCCACTTTTATTTGAAAATTTTAACAGGGTGAGAATCTGACAGAGCTATGATCAAAGGTGATCATGGCTTGATCATCAACAGTAATGATCACTAACAGTGGAATCACTGTAGTGATTACTGTACTGGATCTGAGGGTGTTACAGGTGGTGGCCCTCTGGCCCCACTTTGTCTCTTCCGGAAGGTTCCGATACGCTGATTTTTTATTGGATTTTCCCGAATTTTTGGAGAACTTTTAATATGGGGGAAACCTGAAATAGAAAAACAGTAGAAAACAGGAACTGGCACTGGGGTGCACTGAGTTAATAGGTTAGTCCAAATATGATCAAAAGTGTATGAAAGTGTATCTAAATCATAGCAATATCACACAAAACATGCATGGAGCAAGCAGAAATTATAGATACGTTTGGGACGTATCAACATCCCCATGCTTAATTACTGCTCGTCCTCGAGTAGGTAAATGATAACAAGCATAATTTCTGTGGTGACACGCTAACAACCATATAAGAACTTGGAAAGTAGCAATCACGGTATGTAATTAAATTCAAGCCATACCAAGCAAGAGTCTATATTAGCATTGAAACAAGCAACATAAGAACATAAAGGTGCAAGAGCTCTCGCTGTCCGTGACTCGAATGTCTCCATATGGTGTTTGCGTGCAACAAGTGGGAGATGGGAATACGAGAGAAAATATATATATTTGTTGAGAACTCAATCTACTAAAGTTTCACACTTAGTCTTCTTTGGAATCTTCCTTGACTCGTCCCCAAACCACTAGCCAGGTACAAGTCAATTTGATCCACTCCCTTTTGATATTTTGAGGACTCATGCAATGGATGAGCGTAAGCACGAGAGTTGACACTTAGGATGGCAAGGAGAGAGATATGATGGAGGAGGAAGACAAAAAGGGTGTGAAAGTCTCACATCAATGAGGACAATCATAGGCGTGATAAGGACAAATGATAGATATTATGTGAGGAGTAGGGATTGCCATGCAACGAATGCACATATGAGCTAAGAAAAGCTCTCCAATGGAAATAGTGGGGTTGCATCAAACTTGCTTGCTCAAGAAGACCTAGAGCTCGTTTGAGGAGGCTCATCATTGGAATATACAAGCCAAGTTCTATAGTTTGAAGGTCCCCACATAGTTATATGCATATATCATTATCTCTATGGAGCACAAGATATAAGAGGGAGTACGAGTGTGGATCTTTCAAAAGGAATAGTAGTGTTGCCCCCTTCTCTCCTTTTATTTTTTTTCTCTTTTTTTTTATTTTTTTATTTTTTTGGTGGCCTCAATGGCTCTTTCTATTTAACTCTCATTTGTCCTCTTTGGGATTTTTTAATTTGTCATCTTTGGGATCTTTTAATTTTTCATCTTTGGGATCTTTTCCTCACTTAAGGGCAACACTCTATTTTACAAGAAGGTATAGAAGATCTTCACATTTTACAAGGTACTCAACATAAAGAAGATGTAGCTATCATGATGTATGCAAATGTATGCCTCTGCCAGTGTAGCATGAACATGTATGACATGAAGATCAAGTCATGAGGAGGTAGATGTTGCATGACAATATATCTCGGAAAGGCTATGGAAATGCCTTGATAGGTAGGTATGGTGGCTGTTTTGAGGAAAGATATAAGGAGGTTTATGATGACAGAGCGTATCATGCCAAGGGTTTGGATGCACCGGCGAAGTTGACGCCAACTCTCGGAGTGAGAAAAGGGCAATGCGCGGTACCGAAGAGGCTAGCAAGTATGAGAAGGTGGAAGTGTTAACTTTTAATACTTACATTAGTCCGATGAACTCATGCACTTATTATCGGTAACTCTGTAATAACCCGTATTTTAGGATTATTAGCTTTTAAATAAATTATATAATTAAATATAAATTATCTATTTCTCCTATAAATCTCGATATGCTACCCGCTCATCTGAGGCAGTTGCGTTCGCTGAGTTAATCTCGTTCAGACGTTCGTCAATCCTTCGTAGCTGCTTAGTACTTGTTGCCTCGTTGGTTAACCATCTGACCGTTTGTTCTGCTGGTCGTGTCGTGCTTTGGTGCATACCGAATGCCAAATGGGTCCCCGTTCGCACTGGTCCACCTTTCAGAGGAGGGGTGGGTGTGGGTCGGCGTTGGTCTCCTGCTGGAGCCGTAGGTACGCACTGGTGCTGTAGTGGTGCTGTCATTACGGGGGGTGGCACAAGATTGTTTACCTTCTTCGTTCGCACCCAGACACGTCTCCTCTGTTTCAGTTGCGTCTGGCCCCATCTGTCATTGGGTTGGCTCGTGTTGGGATGAGTTGCTCTAGGAGTTACAGCGCTTCCTGCCTCGTTCTTCTTTATCCTCCGCGTCCTCTCGTCTCTCTCTCCCTCGGTTCACTTCCCTCCAGTTTGTTCACCCTCGTCAAGCGCCGTCGCCGTCCCCAAATTGTCCCGAGAGCCCGGCATCCCCAGACTGTCCGCGGAGTTCTTTCCTCATGGCTATTCGCGCTCCTGCTTCTGCGTTTGTTTAGGGTGAGATTCGTTCGGCTAGGGTGGATTCCTTGTTTTTAGGGTGGATCCGTTGCTGATTGGTCTGCCTTTTTGGAATTTTACTTCGTAGGGTTTGTGCGCTTTCGAACCCTGGCCCTGCTCGTCCGTTCATCGCTGCTTTTCAAGGTGAACTCCATCCTTGTTCGATTAGGTTAGATTCGTTGCTTTTAGGAAGTTTTCGTTGCTGATTGGTCCACCTTTTTGGAAGTTTCCTTCATAGGGTTTGTGCGCTTACGTCCCCTGGGCCTGCTCGTCCGTTCGTCCCTGCTTCTCGAGGTGAGCTCCATTTGCTTTTTACCTGCTCGATGAAATGCCTGCCTCGTTTCTAGATCTGTTCTCTGTAATGTCTTCCTCGGTGAGATCTGCTTGGTCTCGTTGTTCTTGTGTTCCTACTTAGTTTTGTTATTAGAATCTTGGTCTCATGTTTTATTTTTTGGTCTTTTGCGGATTAAATGTTGTCCTATGCTTTTTTAACTGCGTTCTTTACTGCTTCTTCTGACCATATGCATCTTCTACTGCGCTGTGATGTTATGCCAGTTTTTGGGCTCTTTGTGCTTTAATTGTTGTCACAGGTTATTTTTTTCTGCGCTTCAATGCTCCTTCTGAATGTCAGCAGTTTTCTGGTCTCTTTGTGACTTAAATGTTGTCCTATACTGCTTTATCTGCACTTTAGTGCTTTCTCTCATTTGGATTGTTCTTGTCTTCCTAGGTTTGCATGTACATGGGGTGCTTACATTGTTCTGTTCTTTTGTCTATTGCAGGTTCTTGCTACTAGAAATTGGTCGGGGTAGTGAGCTGCTCTCCTGGTCCTTGGATTTGGTTCTCGTGTTGCTGCATTCCAAGCCAGTGAATGGAGAGCTCGCTTTCTCAAGGTTTCATCTGCTTACTTTTCTTACTTTTTTATGCTTGTACCACGTTTTGATACTAGGCTGGGTCTAACTGTATGTGTTTCGTGCGTTTTGGTGTTCTGTAATTTTTCCCTCTTGTTCCTTGCTTTCAAATGCTATTACTTCCTATTGCCGTGCATGTTCCTTTCCTTATCGTTGTGTGCTTGCTTTATATTCCTATTATCGTCTACCCTTTCGTACTTACCATCGTTCAATCCTTTTACGTCTCTATAATGTGTGTTGTCGTATCGTGTACTATGCGGTGCCACTTCCTTTCTACCTCTGTGAAATTGATGGTGATGGCCATCTCCTTGCTGGGGTAGAGATAGACATTCCTGGAAATGCCGCCCTCACAATGCCGCAGATTTTTTTTCCCTGGAGCTCTAATTCTCATGGTTCAACAACTGCCTATGAGCAAGGTACTCTGCAAGCCATCAAATTTTTGCAGGTCCTATATAGCTTCAGAATTAAGGACTACAACTATGATTGTGCCGTTCCTATAGAGATTCAGGGAATGCTGCAGTTTTTGTTGCTGCATCGGCTATTCGATATGCAGCTAGCTTAGGAAAAAAACCTTGCTTGCACACGCCCATCTTTTGTAAGCCCATCCAACAATGGTTTTCGTTCAGCAACCACAACCACCTCCTACCCTAGAGTCCCTGTACTCAAGCCTCTTGTCGTCTTTGCATTTCATTTAAGCCTCATACAGGCTATGCTACTCTTGTTCTTAGAACCTGCTAATATTTTATTTGATGGATTATGTTAAGTGGGGTTGGAATAATTGCTGGGTGGAAACTAAATAATTTGGTTTCCTCTTGGTTTATAAATTTAATTTTCACCTTCCTCTTGATTTTCTCTTCTTCTATCTTAGGCTTACCTCATTACGATTCATACTCTTGCTTCCATGCCCTTTTTTATTAAGTGCTCTTCCGCACTGTTGTGCATGCTTCACATGTGTTTTGGTTCTTTGTTTGGACTGTCCAAAGCATCATGAATTCAGAGGTTTGCTTGTTTTCATTTCCTTACTCCTTGCAGTCGTATGGTGTGCGTTTCCTTGGCCTTTTAGTTCATGTCCTGCTGTCATGCCTCCCCGCCGTCCTATTCCTGCTCGCCCAAACGCTTTACCCAAATGTCCTGCTGCTCCTCGGCGTGCTGTTCCACCTCGTCGTGTTGCTCGTTCTATTCCTGTCTTACCTCTTATGCCATTTGGACAGGCCTTTCCAGCTACTCGAAAGAGGAAACGTAGGTGCCTTACCTCTTTAAATACTGTCTTGGTGCTTAGGTTTTTCCTGTTTGTGTGCTCTTCTTCCCTATTTCCCCATAGGAGATGGCTTCTTTCCATTCCTTGATTCTGCTGAGTCTGCGCAGAACCGTAAAAGACGTAAATTCCTGTTAGAGAGGCTCCGCGCTCACACAAGGGGTGGTTAGTTCGTATTAACTTTGAACCTCAAAAGGAGTACATCCGTGTTCCCTATTCATAAGATCAGCTCCTTCCTGTTTGGGTTGACGCAGAGCATGTTATCGTATCGCCTACGACTCCTGGTTGGGTTGGTTTTTCCGCTAATGAAGTGGACATACTGAAAGGTATGCTCACGTGTTCTTGCTTCTTTATCCCCTTTCTTTTCTCCTATGTCTTTACCGTACATACATACACCCTCATGTAGCTTCCTACCCGAAAAGGTCGTACTACGGGCGCCCGGACTACCGCTGCCATGCTTTCTTTTGGTAGTGTGAGAGGGTCAAGTCTCAATCTGCTATCACAAAACGTCGGGTCGTTTACAACAACTGTTGTAAGTCAGGGAAGGTCTTCGTTCAGCCCTTTAAGAACCCACCATTGTTCCTGCATACCCTGCTTGATTACAAAGGCTCACCATCTAGCTTACGATTCATTAAGAAAATACGCCAGTACAACTGCTTGTTTGCTTTTACATCAATTGGGGCAAATATTGACCGTTCTGTCAATGATGGAGGAGGCCCAAAGATTTTTAAGATTAATGGCCAGGTTTGCCATCGCATCGGTTTGTTGCTTCCCAATGATGGCGATGCCCCAAAATATGCAGAGTTATACATACATGATCGAGATAACGAGGTTAATAACAGAATACAAGCTCTAAACCACCAAAAAGAAACTGATACTGGGTTAGATAAGGAGATTGTCAAGGGCCTTATGCAAATGCTTGATGAAAACAATTCTTTGGTTAAAAAGTTTCGTACGGCTAGCGAGATATTAAAGGCTAACAAACATGAGATTATTTCAATAAGGCTGATAGCTCCTGGTGAAAATGATAGCCCACAGTTTAGTTTGCCTTCAACGGACGAGCTAGCGGCCTTAGTCTACGGGGAGTTTACATTGGAGGCACCTTGTCGAGACCTTATCATACGTAGCAAGTCGGATTGTCTGCAGCGTATTTCCTCTTTATCTACTTCCTACATGTCTTTGCAGTACCCTTTACTATTCCCATACGGGGAGCGTGGGTTTCAACTAGGTGTCCCCTACATTGGTAATGATCCTGATGACCTGGGTAAGAGGACTACCCTTACCTTTGTTGTGGGCTTTTATCTTCACAAGCTATTGTGGACTCACGAGCTTGCATTGATGAGTGTCGCCTCAATTTTATTATTAAGTGCAACGAGGAGATGAGGCTGAGAATCTTCAGGGGGTTGTTGATGCTGTAGGCGAGGGAAAAGTTGATGGATCTGAGGTTGGTAAGAAAATAATCATGCCATCAGCGTACACTGGTGGTCGCCGTTACATGATTGAGAATTTCCAAGATGTCGTCGCTGTGTCACGTGTACATGGGTCACCGGATGTCTTCACAACTTTTACTTGCAACCCAAAGTGGCAGGAAATACATGATGCTATTGAACCAGGGCAATCAGCTACTGATAGGGCTGATATTTGTGTTAGGGTTTACCACATGAAACTTATGCAATACATGCATCGGATTAAAAAGGGGAATGCATTTGGTCCTGTTGTTGCTGGTATTGCTTCTTCACACACTTTATGTTTCCTTCTAATGTTTGCCTGTGTTTGTGATGTTTCTTATTGTCTGTTCCTACTTTTTTCCAGTGTTATACACCATCGAGTTCCAAAAGAGAGGGTTACCGCACGCACACATCCTTGTTTGGCAGAAAAAAACAGATGATAGGGTCGTCACGGCAGCTCTTATAGATTCACATATCTCGGCTGAGATCCCGGATCCCGTGGAGGATCCATTGGGATATGCCCTTGTTGTTGAATTCATGATGCATGGCCCTTGCGGTGCTGATAATCCCAAATGCCCATGCATGAAAAAAGGCGTATGTTCAAAAAAGTTTCCAAAAGAATTTCAAGATGAAACATCTATCGATGAAACTGGATTTCCTTTGTACAAGCGTCCTGATAACGGGCGTTTTTTGATGAAAAACAATGTTAGGCTTGATAATAGGCATGTAGTTCCATACAACATGGCTATCTTAAAAAAATGGCAAACTCACATTAATGTGGAATGGTGTAACAAAACATATGTTATCAAATACCTATATAAATATGTTACAAAAGGACCTGATAAATCTAAAACCCTGTTTGAAAATGTTAAGCGTGATGGTGACCAGGACATTGATGAGATTAAAGAGTACAGGGAGTGTCGCTATATAGTTGACTATGATGCTTTTTGGAGGGTTTATGGCTTTGACATCCATGGTAAAACCCCATCTGTTGAAAGGTTGCCTGTCCATTTGCTAAACATGCATATTGTCCGCTTTCGTACAAAAGCTACTCTTGACTCTATAGTTAGCAATGGCTGGATACAGAAAACAATGCTCATAGAATGGTTTATAGCAAACCGGCGTTATCCAGCAGCTAGGTCATTAACCTACTGCGATTTTCCTACTAGGTGGTCGTGGTTAGCTGATAAAAAAATATGGGTACCTAGAACAAGAAGCGATAGAATTGGTAGGATCTATTATGTGCACCCTACAAGCGGAGAACTCTTTTACTTTAGGATGTTGTTTATGATTGTGAAAGGTTGCATGTGCTATGAGGATGTTAGAACTTACAATGGTATCGTATACTCAACCTTTAGAGAAGCTTGTGGAGCCAGGGGTTTACTTGGTGATGAAATTGAGTGGTATAATGCTTTCGATGAAGCTGTCAAATGGGGCATAGGGAACCAATTACGCCAACTATTTGTGACGATGATACTTCACTGTGCTGTTAATGATGAATCTGCCTTTTTTGAGAAATATGAACTTTACTTGGCCGATGATATTCAGCGTAATGTCCAACAGTTTAGAAATGATTTTTCCTATGTTGTTCCTACTGTTGCGCTAAGAAACATGCTGCTTGATGAACTGGCTGTAATATTTGCTAAGAACAGTGCTAGCATCCTAGATCACAGATTACCTTCGAAATCTTCATGTTATGACGCTCCAGCTCAAATTGATATGCTTGCTGAAGCCCTAGATGTTGATGTTCATAGCCTTCTTAAGAAAGCAGAAATAATGTACCATAAATTGAACAAAGACCAAATGCATGCTTATTCTTCCATAATTGAACGTGTTCGATCCGGCCGACCTGGCTTCTTCTTTGTGTCTCGATTTGGTGGTACCGGGAAAACGTTCCTTTGGAATGCGATTGATGCTTATCTTAGAGGTAACAAAAGGGTGGTGCTATCGGTTGCATCCTCGGGGGTTGCTGCCTTGCTTTTTCCTGCTGGTAGAACAGCCCACTCTAGATTTAAAATTCCTGTTGACCTATCTGATCATGGATCGTGTGAAATTAAAAGATCTACCATGTTGGCCACTTTGATTGAATCAGCCGATCTTATTATATGGGATGAGGCGTTGATGGCGCATCGAAAATGCTTTGAAGCCCTTGACCGATCGCTTCGTGATATTATGTCTGCCAAAAAACCTGCTTTAGCAAAAGTTCCTTTTGGCGGTAAGGTTTTTGTTTTAGGTGGGGATCTTAGGAAAATCTTGCCTGTCATTGAGGGCGGGTCTAGAGCACAGGTGGTTTCTGCTGCAATTACTAACTCGCCTCTCTGGAATATTGTGGACGTCCTACACCTAAACATTAACATGCGGTTGACTGCGCACACAAACAATCCACTTCTACAGGCTGAAGTGGCTTCCTTTTCTCAGTGGGTTCTCAGTATAGGTGATGGGACAGCACCCGCTGTGTCGCGTGAGGGAGAATCGTCTCCATCTTGGATAACTATCCCTGATGAACTCTTGATGCATACTGATGGTAACAAAATCTATGCTATTGTTCAGGCTGTATACAAAGATATTGGTACTAGGTTTTCCGATGTTAATTATCTAAGAGAGAGGGAAATTCTAACACCAACAAACAATGTGGTCGAGAAAATAAATGAGCATGTCATGTCTTTAGTACCAAACAATGAGAGGGAGTACTTAAGTTGTGATACCATGGGAAATACGGCTGATGGGGTTCGTAATCAAGATGCTTTCTATCCTGTTGAGTACTTAAACGGTATTAAGGTCAATAATTTCCCATGCCATAGGTTACTACTAAAGATTGTAGTCCCCATAATGCTCTTGAGAAATCTAAACCAATCAACTGGGTTGTGTAATGGCACAAGGCTTATAATCACAAAACTTGCTGATAAAGTTATTGAAGCAACTGTTATTAGTGGTTCCAACTTAGGTGATGTTGTTTTCATTCCAAGGATATGCTTAACTTCCAAGCACCCTAAATGGCCGTTTACTTTGCATCGTCGACAATTCCCTATTAGAGTATCGTACGCGATGACCATTAACAAAAGCCAAGGGCAGACTCTTTCTTGTGTTGGATTGTACTTGGATACACCCGTGTTTACGCACGTCCAACTGTACGTGGCAGTATCATGTGTTACTTCAAAGAAATCACTCAAAATCTTGATCAAAGGCGAGGGCGATGAGACTGTTTCTCAGACAAGGAACATCGTATTCCCTGAGATATTCCAAGCAATTTCCTAGGTGTAATCAGCAATGTTGTGTATTATATATAGCCTAAGTTTTTTTGTATGCATATTTGGGTGTTTCCCACTAGCTTCCTATAATATTGCTGCACTTTGTACATGTTCCCCACTTATTTCAGTTCGCCCTTCCTACCGTCTTTTGAACTTTTGTGGATTCCTACCCTTCTGTTCTCACATGTTATGGTCCCTTGATCTGGAATGCCTTACTACTTGTTTTTTTTGCACTGTACATGTTAGGTGAGCTTCCGTGTATGTCACTTGCTTTCCCTACTTTTATTCGGCTTTACAAAATCTGTTTCTATTCTGCAGATGGCGAACGAAAATATCAGTCTTCTCTCGCAGATCCATGATAGAGCAATGAACTGGAACGTTGAGGTCCTGGTGTCACGCATTTGGCACTACCGCGGTGGGACTGATGAGGGTACAATCAAGCATACTGACATTGTTGTGCTTGACCAAGAGGTTGGTTAGAAACTGTTGTTACTTACTTTGTATTATTGATGTTATTTGTCACTCCTACTTACTGATCACCTTTGTAGGGCAACCACATGTACGGACAGCTACCTCCTGAGCCGGCAGAGCGGTTTAAAGATATGCTACAGGAAGGAATGGTTTATGTCATGAGGAGGTTCATGTGCAAACCAGCAAGGGAGAACTACAAGGCTGTTGAGAGCCCATACATGATGCAGTTCACTCGCTTTAGCACTATTGTCCATAAGCCCGGTGATGAAGAAGCCTACCCATACTGCACTTACAAGCTTGTACCCTTTTCGGATATTCCACTTCCAGGATCACAAACTCCTCAATTCCTTGGTTAGTATTATACACCACTTATATCCGTACCCTGTTGGTTCTTGCCTTTGTGTCCTGTGACCTTGGCCTCCTCCCGTGCTTTACAGATGTCATTGGGCGGATTACTACAGTCACAGACATTATCCCTGTCCACTCTCAGTATAATGCTGACCCTTCGGATACTAGGACTATAATTCTCCGGGATGCAATGTAAGTTATTCCTGGTTTCTTCCTTGACACTATTTCTTTCGGTTGTTTCCTTTTCCTGACCTTCATGTCCTACTTTATAGGGGGAATGAAATCAAGCTTGTTCTTTGGGGAGCTCGAGCTCGTGAATTTGAGGCGGAAGACATCTGCTCTGCAAGTGAGACAGGAGTTGTCATCGCTATCTTTGTAGGAACGCTACCGAAGATGTACCAGGGTAAACTTTTTATCTGCAACTTAGTTGTTTCTTCCCTTGTCATACCAGCTTGGTCTTCGTTCTCATATCCTGCTGCTTACCAATAGGTACTAAAGGGCTGAGCGGCAGCTCTGCATGCCGGTGGTATGTTGACAAGGACTTACCAGAGATAAATGCCTTGCGTGCTAGGTATTCATGTTCCTTTGTATTTAGCGTTTATAAAGCTCTGTGTTTACTTTTCATTTATGCTACGTTTCTCGGTTTTGTCTACCCTTCCAGAAGGTCCTCATCCCATCACTGCTCAGATCGCTGGAGAACTGCCTCTGGTTGTGTCACCTGTTCGTGAGGCTCCTGTTAATATAAGTGTTCACGATCTTCTTGCTATTGACCCGTTTGATAATCTGGTACTTTCTTTCTTCATCCTTTTGTACTCTGCCTATTCTATTTGCTGCCAATTTTTTCCCTAACTTTTCTTTCCCCTGAATGCAGAAGAAACAATTTATGGTGAAATTTGTCATTACAAGGATGGGCTCGGACAATCGCTGGTGGTTCCTCTCATGCCGGAAATGCCATAAAACGGCCTATACCTCTGGAGGGTGTACCGTTGCTCAGACCGCGCATGTTGTTCCATCAATGCAGACGCCTCGTGAGTGATTCTTTGTACATGCATTCTTATTGCACATTATATGCTAGATTACCAATTAACTCGCTTGCTTTGTGCTCTGTAGATATTGTCTTTGTACTTTTGGAAGTGATGAGACAGCTGAGGAAGAATTCATGTTCTTTGATAGAGCTGCAAGAAGTGTTGTTGGCAAGCCACTCATGAATTTGATTCAGAATAAATACCCAGGTTTTACAGAAATACATGACCTTGCCCAGATGGGAGGCGGTGACGTTGCCATGCCGGTTGAGATTTCCCGTATTATAACCCAGAAATACAGCCTTGTGGTTTCCATCTCCAACAAGAGCTTCCAGCCTACAAGCACCCAACTGTCTTTCCAAGTTAACAGGATTGATCAATGCTTTAAGCCTGAGCTTGCACCCTTGGGGTTTGCTGCTGCATCAGACCCATCTGTCGCATCCCCCTCTACTAAGGAACTAGGCGGGCCTATATCCATCCCCTCTTTTCCTATGGGAACATCTACACTTACTATACTACCTGTGGATGAGGTACTTGCATTGTTATTTACTGCTTTCAGGTTTATCTTAGATTGTTTCATCGCTGTGGTTTTGTTTCTATAGATGAACACCCCTCTAGCTGCACTGAGAGGAAAAGGCAATGTTGTTCTGCCTAGCACACCTAGGTGTTCGCCCTAACTTTGTACTCCCATTTGTTTTCCAAAATAAATTGCCTTTTAAAGGAACTAATTGTCTCCCATGTTTAAAACAGCAAATCACCGTGCCCAAAGGACGCTCGTCGCAAACTGTTGTTTTCGCCCTTGAAGCCCAACGAGTCTGAGCTGCCTGCACTTGCTGTCAAGGTCATAGAGAGTGCATCTACTAAAGATATCCCGCCACCTGCATGCATCCCGAACGTTCGTGCCCGTGTTCCATATGCAAAAAGCTTTCCCTTCTCAACAAATATACATGTCACATCCAATTAGTTTTGATGCCATTAAATGCACCAGGTTGTTGAGGAAGCTGATGCTCCAACTGCCGAAGACGAGAAGAGCGTGCAATCTGGCAAACCACCAGCTAAGAGGTTCGCGCTTCTAGATTTCTGTGCTAGCTAAATTTACCATGCAATGTACCATGGCTTTGTTTTGCTTGATTATATAATGAGTTGGCTTTGTAGCTTCCTTTTCTGTATATGTATCGAGCAGTGCATCTTCTTTGCCGGGCAATTTTATCCCATTTGATTAAATAATATACATATAGATTCGATTTGATTAGCCAATACACATTCTTACTAAAAACACATAGTTAACTTAAAAAACTAATATTTCCTTTACCTGTCGGTGGGCTGTCCAATTCTGGTTTCCCTTTTGCACACAACCTCTTGAGTGCATGAAAATAGCTTGTTCCATACATACACATGAGTCAGACATACCATTCAATTTGCTGCTCTTCAACTGCTTATGTTCTTACCTATCTGCCACAGCTCATTTGTATGCTCTTCTTATATTTAATCTATTTTAAACTACTGGCTTTTTGGGGGTAATGGCTGACTCACTAACATGGCTGATCTTATTGCTAATGAATGCAACTCAGGGCAACCTCTGTGGCCAAGGGGACTATTGCAAAGAAAACCAAGCAGTAGTTGTTCGATGGACTAAATCTCATGTGTACATACGGATTAGCGCTTCTTCAATTCCATTTTTCCCAAAGCCATATTGAATCAGCTATCCACCATAGTACTGACTATTTTTCTCTTTCCTCAGGTTTCCTTCTGCGTTCATCCTGCGTATCGAACTAAGTTTCAGCTTGGTATCTTGTTGAAGAAAACTTATGAGGGCTACCACATAGCACTAGCGTCTGCCCACCGGGGCAAACCATCGTCTCCTCCATGCACTTTTGAGCCTGCACCTGATCTATTTTGTGCAGCTTCGTAAGGCAAGTCTTTGACAACCGAACCACTATGTCAAGCCGCTGTCGTGCCGACCGCTCTCTTTAGTTGTTAGAACAACTAAGCATTATGTGTTTTAGGTATCGTTGCTAGCCCTTCCAGACTTGTCTTACCCCTGATGACAATTTCTACTCATTGTAAATGTCGTTGACTCACGCAGCTTTATCTTTCACTCCTTTGTTTAGTTGCTAGAACAACTAGGAATTATGTGTTCTAGATATCATTGCTGGCCCTTTCAGACTTGCCTTGCCCCTGATGTCAGTTTCTACCCATTGTAAATGCCAATGGCTCATGCAACTTTATCTACCTACTATCGTTGTTTCTATGCTATGTATATCTCCCTATATATCCTGTTTATTGCTGAAACAATTAGTTGAAAATACCTTCTCTTTTGCTGTTGTACCAGGAATAAGCAAAGTAATGCTCTGCCATTTCTATCAGTAACATTGAATTATGCAGCGTTTCTTCTGCCTTCCTTTCAAACTAAAACATCCGTAGGTTCCATTTATGGATGCATGGTTTTCCCATTGTAATATTCTATTTTAGCTATCTTTCAACAATATGTATGTACAATATGATCCTGCAAACAATTATATATCGTCGTTTCACTACCGTGTATTGTTGCGCTAATAAAAATCTAAGTGCCTAAGGCTCAAGTGCTCCGATGGCCATCGCTTTTTGCGCCATCGGCGCAACGGGTCATCTAGTTTTCATAAATAGTAAAGGAAATGAGATGAGCTAGTGTACTGATTCCCTTAATATAAGCTAATATACTTTTATTGTTTATTTGTATGCATTAAGTATTTAATTAAAAGTTAACTAATTATCAGGCTGGCCAAACTTGTATGCACAATCGCTAACTAGTTTGTACTAGTGCATGCATCGATCTTACTAGATAATGGAAACGTCGTACAAACTAATTATAAAAAATACTACATGGCTAAGCAGTAGAAAGGATGCATGCATCTTATCATGACTATGCACACGTGTGTAGAAACCCTTCCAAGCTAAGTAAACGTACATGTAAATAGATGATGTGGTGGCATGCAGCTTAGACATTCTAGTCTCCTGCGTGGACTGACCATGGAGGTCACCCTGTGTATCTTTGACACGTGTGAGATAAAGAGCCAATGAGAGTAGCTTACTTTGCTAACTTTTACTAGTGAGGTAGCTGACGTTACCTTTCACCGGCTCCAAAGGACAGCTCTAAGAGTCACTATGGTTCAGATATTTTAGACAACCAGCTCCTATAAATAGAGTGTTCCCATTGCTGCTTCAAAGCATAGCTTCCGAAGAAGAGAGAGAGAGAGAGAGAGAAAAGAAGAAGAGAGATGAATAATACCCCCTTCACAAATTTGGGAGAATGCATAGCCAGAAGTTCTGACGTAATGGAGGATGGTCACAGTGGGATTGAGGAGAATTTAGCTAATAGAATTATGATGCGAGAAAGGATAATTTTGGGTAGTATCAAGGCAAGTAGTTGCTCACTATCTCCTGAATTATATTCTATTGTTGTCCACTTTGATCATTCGATTATGCTGCTGCATATCCTATCCTTGCTATTTGCTTCACTGAGATCCATGTCATTTGAGAGAGACATGATGTCTACGTATACCATTTATTGGTGAAATCAGCATGAATTGAAAGGACTCGTGCAAAGGCATGAGTGTATTGTTTTGACTGATATTCTAGTGATCCTATCATTAATTCAATCCTACATCTTATCCTAGTGTATATTAGTGTCACGACCACAATCATATTGTACCGGTCACAGTTCGGGTATGGGACTGTCTGAGTTCTCCGCTAAAAACGATACTCATTCGGAAGTGTGTCGATGATGGATCCGTAGGAGCGATCGACACTAGTAAGTCGAGTAGTCGGGTTTTAGGGGATTAAAGAGCTCTGCTCTACTAGAACATGTGTGGTTCTAGTCGAGACTGTCGATGTCGGAGTACCCCTCTTAAGAGCGTAGAAGTGTGAAATTTCACCCCTGTGACTCCCGGGTTGGGAAGATTGTGGTCATGTGTGATGCCGATATATTTCTTATTCAATTCCGTTAAATCCGACTATGTTGTTCATCTCCTTTGAAATCAGTTCCAATGATTATTATCTTGTTTATTGTAATTCAAATACAAACCTGTTGTTACTGTATTCATCTCATTATGCTCTCTTTGTTGAGTAGTGAAGTATCTATTTGCTGAGTATGCCTTATCATACTCATCCTTGTTTCCTCTATTTTTTAGATGCAGTCGTCAAGTAACAGAAGCTTGTGTGGAAGATATCATCAATAGAGAATAGATTGAACCAACGGGTGGGCAGAGATAGTGAATATAATGTATTGAGCCATTTGTAAATGTAAATGGAGTTGTAAAGTAAATAAATGAGCTTTTGTGATCCATTTCTAGTTATGCCTGCTTAATCACGCCTTGCGTGACTATAGATCTTCTGGTCTATAAGCACGCGGGGGCTGTCTCGCCTAGGCCCGGTCTCGGGGCGTGACAAACTCTCAATCTAATAAGACGGTTCACAAAGAAACAAGTATCCCGAGGAGGAGTGTATGGGGTTTTGGTTATCCTTGCGCATCCTCGACTCATTGTACGTGAGTGTACTCTAATATTCGATCCCTCCAAAGATTAGTGATCTATCTAGTAGCTAGAGTTCTAAACTAGTTTTTGTAGGTTTTGAAAATAAGCACGGATTGCCCAAAATACGACACCTATCAATAATAGGCTAGAGCTCTTGACACCAAAAGTTCAAACATTACTCACAACAATCCCTCAAAACTATTGCAAGTTACTACTACAATTGAATAGCAACCTCAATTACCTACTTCAAGACAAGACACAACTCAGTGCAACAACCAACTCTCTTAACAAGATAAGCATGAAAACTAAAGAGAGTTCCAGCAACAAACTAAAAAAATCTAAAGCTCTTGAAAAAGATAAAAATGAAAACTAAGAGCTAAACATGACAACAGCTATGAAAAGATAAAGAACATACAACAAAAGAAAGATAAGCATGAAAATCCTATGATGTGTTCTAGTTTGAAGTGGAGCATGTTTCTCTCCCACACAAAGTAAGTTGGGTTCTAACTTGTTATGAACAGCAAGCAAAGCTAAATAAAACTAAAAAGGAAACCTAAGAGCAAGACGCTCCAAGCATAGCACATAATGCTTGAATTGATAAAAATATAGTGAGACAGAGGACGAATTGATGATTGTTGATGGAGAAGGGGATGCACCGGGCCATCCCCAAGCTTATACGCTTGAGTCCCCTTGAATATTTATTGGGGATGCATGGGGGCATCCCCAATCTTGAGCGTTTGACACTCCCGGATCTTCTTTCATCATCTTCCCTCGCACACTTGAAAACTCCCTTCATACATAACTCATCATAAGCTGATTAGAGAGGTTAGTACCCTTAATAAAATAATTTTTCTCCACTTGAAATAAAGATTTTCTTGAAGAGCTACTGTTTCTCAAGATTTCCAAAAAGTTTTTGCAAAGGAAAAGCAAGCTTAAGGTCTGCAAAAGTAAGAAAAGGCAAAACATGGCAGAATCTGTGAAAAAACAGAACAGCAGGTAGTAAATAATTTTGTGGGGTACTTCAACAACTCAAATCAAAAAACTCAGAACAGAAGCACGAAAAAAAATTGTATTGAGCACGCTGTCAAAAAACTTCAGATCATAAACATGATCTGGTTATTTTAGGCTAATTTTTCCGTCCAAGGGTAGAATCTGTTTTTTTAATGCTTACTGTGAGACAACAACCCCACAGTCTATTATTTCCAGAAATTCCAGGCCTGTTGAAATTCGCTCCCACAAGGAGTCGAACCCAGGACCTGGCATGCTACTAGGTTTGCTGCAACCACTAGGCTACATGCCCGTTCACGACAGAATATGTTTTCTGGTCAGCGCGTCACAACTTTTGAACTTCCTTGCAATCGGAGGCTAAACTTGTCACAAATCTTGAAAATAAAGATACAATGATGTTGCTACAGTAGTGACAATCATCAAGACCAGTAAAAAAAGTAAAAACATCTTGGTTTGCCTCCCAACAAGCGCTTTCTTTTACGCCTTTAAGCTAGGCATAAAGAAAAAAGATCAAGTTTTATCAAGAGAGAGAGAATAGCTAGCCCGTGTAACGGACTCAAAAGGTAACTTAATCTTCTTCCTAGGGAAGTGTTCCAACCCCTTTTTGAGAGGGAATTGAAATTTTATATTCCCCTCTTTCATGTCAATAACAACACCTACGGTGCGAAGAAAAGGACGTCCCAAAATAATTTGACATAAAGGTTCACACTCTATATCCATAATAGTAAAATCAACGGGAACATAATTGTCATTGACAATGATAAGAACATCGTCGATCTTCCCCAAAGGTTTCTTTACGGAAGAATCAACGAAAAGAACACCAAAAGAACAAGAATAAAAAGGTTTCAATTCAAACATATCATACATTCTTTTGGGCATAATGGAGGTACTGGCTCCATCATCACATAAAGCATAGCAAGAGAAGTTATTCAAATTAATTTTTATCATAGGATCCCAACCATCATCTAGCTTCCTAGGTATGGAGGCTTCTACTCTAAGCTTATCCTCCCTAGCTTTGATGAGAGCATTAGTGATATGCTCTGTGAAGGCCAGATTTAGTGTGCTAGTGTGGGGGTCTCTAGACATTTTGTGTAGCAAGCTAATAACTTCTGAAAGGGTACAACTATCAAAATCAATGTCACTACTATCAAAGGTGGTAGTGGTGTCATCTAGGCTCAGTTGTTTGAAAGCTTCTATGTTCATAGGAGTTTCTTCTTCTATGGTTGAGGTAGTAGGATCACCATTAATAGGTCCAATGGGACTAGGAGTGTGTTGGGTGCTAAAAGTTTGGGTATTCTCAACAAATTGGATAGTAGCAACAGTGTGGTGTGTAGCAAGGCTCTTAATTCTCTCTTCTTCCTCTTTTTCTCTAGCCCATCTTTCTTTAAGTTTAGCCATCATCCTAATATTTTCATTAATTTGCAATTGGATAGCATTAATAGGAGTGGCCTTCCTCTCCTTAAGGGGAGAAGTTCTAATTTTAAGCATCTCAACATCAAGGGCTAAGCAATCTACCTTCAAAGTGAGAATATCTAATTTGTCTAATTTCTCTTCTACACTCTTGTTGAAGGCTTTTTGGGTAGTGATAAAGTCTTTAAGCATGCTTTCTAATTCAGAAGTGGGGTTCTTGTTGCTAGGATAAGTTTTGTTGTTCCCATAGTTGGATGGCAACGGTCTAGGATTTCTAGCAAAATTACCCCTATAAGCATTATTACTGAAGTTGTTTCTAGAAATAAAGTTCACATCTACTTGTTCTTTAGCAACCAAAGAATTTAAAGGGACATCATGAGGATCAATAGAAGGTTGCTTGGTAAGCAGAGACATAATTAAGTCAACTTTTTCATTTAGGGAGGAAATCTCCTCGACAGAGTTTACCTTCCTACATGTTGGAGCTCGTTCGGTGTGTCATTGGGAATAATTGGTCATCATCTCATCTAGGAGTTTTGTGGCAGCACCAAGTGTTATTGACATAAAGGTTCCTCCCGCGGCCGAACCTAATAGGTTCCGCGAGGTAAAGTTCAAGCCTGCATAAAAAGTCTGGATAACCATCCAAGTAGTCAAACCATGTGTAGGGCATTTCTTAATAAGAGATTTCATTCAGAGGATAGGGTTTGTCTCATTCCCTCAAAGAGAAAGGGAAAAGCTTAAGCTTAACAACATCACCTTCTACTTCTTTATACTTTTGCATATCACATATCTCAACAAAATTATTCAAGTGTAAAGTAGCATCATCTCCAGCACCAGAGAATTGATCTCGCATAACAAGGTTTAGCAAAGCAGGTTTAATTTTATAAGAGGTAGCTGAAGTGGCAGGTGTGGCAATAGGAGTTGAGATAAAATCATTGTTGTTGTGACTAGTGAAGTCACACAACTTGATGTTTTCAGTGGAACCCATAGCAGCAGCAGGTACAAGAATTTTTTTGTGATTTTCGATAAGGGACACTAAGATAAAAGCTGAAAGATAAACTAACAAGACTAAAAAGCAAAGGTAAAAGATAGTGTGCAACTCCCCTATCTTGACGATTGGAGTCCCCGGCAACGGCGCCAGAAATTTGCTTGATGTGCGAGAGATGAAAATGGCTTCTCGCTCTTCGTTGGTTACCCCAAATGGAAGGTGAGATGTAGGATAGCAGAAAACTTCCACTAACTCAGAGGATAGGGTTTGTCTCCCGTAGGACTCCGAAAGCGGCAAGTAGGTGACAACGGTACTACAAATTAGGCGGTTTGTCAGAACCCCAACTAGGGTAAGTTCTAGGGTTTGAGTTCCCCTTTGCATCATGTGAAAAATTTCAAAAGAAATTCAAAAATGGGGAAAAGAAAAGCCCTAAAGAATTTAATTAAATGGCTAGACAAAAATTGCTTCCAAAAATTCCTCTGTTATTTTTGAAAAGTCTTGTAATATGCATGATCACATATAAAGTGAAGTGGGTCCCACTACATGCACTAAGATTTGTCAAAAATTCCAAATAGGGCTTGGAAATTAATTAAATACCCTATTTGAATTAAAGTTCAAATTATTTGAATTTTAAAAATGCCCAAACTTTGTAAGTGGCTAGCTATATGCATTACAAGTCGACATAAAAAATTGGAGCATTTAATAAAATGCCTAGCTATTTTTTTAGCACAGCAAAACAAATAACAGAAAAGAAAAACAGAATAAAAAGGAAATGGAAACTCACCACGGGAAACTGGCCCAACTTATCCCCCCTGGCCCAGCACCACGGCCCAGCCCAGCCCCTCTCCTTGTCGTCTTCCTCAAGCACCTCGGTGGCGAGCCGAGAGCGCGCGGTGACCGCCACCGCGACGGTGATGCCACGCAGCTGCCTCCCCTTCCTTCACTGCATGCCACAGAGACGCCCAGAACGTGCCGCACCACTTCCCCCTCTCTCCGCTCGTTCTCATCCTCTCTCCCTCTCGAATCTGGCGCAAACCCGAGAGCTTGCCGGAGCACCGCCGCCGCACCCGCGTGGCTGTCGTCCTCCTCGAGCTGCGCCGTGATGTCCAAGAGAATCGCAGCCGTCAACTTCGTCTCCAGACGCGTGCAGACGAGCTCGGAGCCCCTCTAGTTCCAGGATTCGACCCCGACATCTCGCCGGACCCGCAAGACCTCGTCGTCAATTCCATCAACACCGCGGCTCCTCTGCCCTCCTCGACTCCACCGTTGCACTCAGGGTGAGATTCTGCGTCGTTCCCCTCACCTAGCTTCCCTCCCCGTGGCCTCTGTCACCGTTTTCACCTCGGCCAGGCTACGGGCGCGGCCTGCGCTCGACGTCGACGAGGTCTTCGGCCTCCCCGTGGGCGTTGGCTAGCACCAACGTGCATGAGGGGCCATGGGCTTCATTTTGGTAGTCTCCCCGAGCCTTCCCGTGGCCTGTAGGCAACTCCAGCGAGGACACCGTCGTGCCCAGTGGCACCGGCGTCGAGCCGCCGGCCGCCCAGGTCATTAGACCTTAACCACCGCCCTAATCCACCCCTAAGCCACAGACAGGTGGGCCCCTGGCCCCCCTAACCCACTGTTAGTTTAAACTAACAGGGTTTTCACCCCACTGAGGCTGATAGAGGGGCCCCACTGGCCAGAGCCCCCCTAACGCCAGCATGAGGTCATGCTTGCGTAATAATTGGTTTTCCAATTTAAAAGAAATACAGAAAATCCAGAAATTCAATTGAACTTTGAAAAATCATAGAAAATTCATACTAAGTCCAAATTAAACATATAATCTATGAAAAATATCAGAAAAATGCAAGGATTAAGAATATGCAAGTTGTTTCTATGTTTGACCATTTTAAAATGGGGAAAAAATAGCAATTATGCATATGGCTTAATTTGAATTTGAATTTGGAGTTTGAATTTGCATTCCAAATGCAATACACTTCATTTAAATTGAATTTTCCACAAAACAGAAGCAATCACATCATGGACAACTATATCATGTGTGTGTGCATTCTATTTCAATGTTGCCCCCCTTTGTTGATGATTGTGCCGGTAACAGTGCTTCCGAGACGGTGATCACCCCCGAAGAAGAAGACCACCGTTAAGACTTGTGTATCGTCAGCAAGGCAAGAAAACCCCATTGATCATGTCTATAAAATCCCAATTCCCTCTCAGTCTTGCTTATGCATGTTTAGGAGATCACCTTGTTATCGATTCTACCGCATAGTTGAACCCATATCCGATGCATGACCTATCATCTTGTCATAGTAGTAGGCAAACCACAATCCTAGCTAACATAGGAGTTGATTGGTATCATGTGGCCCCTGCAACTGTTACTGCTTATTGCATGCTTAGAGTTTACAATGAGGATGCTTTTGATGTGAGTCGGGATGATGGTGAACATGGTGTTGATGAAAGTGAAACTGTGTTGGTGAATCTACCCTAATACAAGGTGAACGATGAGAGGCTATGTAGGAGTACACAGTGGGTTGTCTCGTTGAACACCGCCTTAAGCCCGAGTTCTTGTATGGTAATCCGAGACAAAGAGTACAACCACACATTGGGCTCACTGACCCCTCTCTACCTAGTAACTCACCCCGATCCAAGTCCAGGAGTCACACCTAGTTTGGGTTTTCCATTCGGCAGATGCATAGAAAGATAAAGGAAATGAAATGTGGCATTCATGGTAGGGCTTGTAGAACATGGCTTGTCAAGCGGAGAACCATCCATCGAGGTGGGCTTGTCAGTCGTGCCTACATGGTTTGAGTCCTGACTGGAAGCTCGACCGGAACTCCAGTTAGGTTTGGAACTCAGACAGTTGACTCCTTGGACTAGAACGGAGCTGTGGGCGAAGTGTTGTGGTGAACATCCTCGCCGACACCCCTTGAAAGGTGCCGAGACCTGGCGGTAACTGATGGTCATGTGTGTGTAGAGGTACACCCCTGCAGGGTTAACAAAACTATTCGAATAGCCGCGTCCGCGGTAATGGACTACTTGGAAAGCTGTGCTTGATTATTAGACAACTTGAATGGATACTTATAAAACTGTCAAGATAAGCGTGAGTGATATGGTGTGCTCCTCGTGGGGAAGTCGAGGAAGTAACCATAGTGGTGTATTGGTTGGAGACTTGGTAGTGGACTCGTGTACGCTTCTTACCTCAAGTCTGGTACTCGTAGTACAGTACTAGCCAAGTCAAAGCTGGCACTTCTGCATGTTGAAACCCCACCTCCTTTACCTTGAAACTTGAGCATGAGTAGTGTAGTTCTGATGTAAGTCTTGCTGAGTACGACTTTGTACTCACGTTTGCTTATTCTGTGTTTTAGATGAGAACCCGGACCCCGATGGATACACCTTCCTGAAGCTCGACGTTGACTAAGTTAGTATAGTTCCAGACAGCAGTCTGGTCCCTCGTGGAAGGGCATGTATGTTTACAAGGCTTCCCTAAGCCATTTGTTAAACTTGTCTGTACTCAGACCTAATTTTCTTCCGTTGTATGATGTAATGTTGATCACAGACATGTGATCTTTGTATGCTCAATGTGTAAGTCAATAATGAAGTACTTTGTAGAGTTATGTGATGATACCTGCTGTTCATACTAGACATGTGTGTTGCGTGTATGATTATAACATGCATGTCTTAGTATGGGTTTTCGAGACCTTAGTTGTGATCTGGCTGGCGGTCTTTTATACACCAAGTGGCCCTTAGATGTGCGCATCTTGGGGCATCGCGATGCGATTGCTCGTGACTCTGTCACGTGCACACTTTGTTGTATGATCGAGGCCGCCGTAGACCCCGACTAAGTGATTGGGCTGGAGTCTTTTTATGTGAGGGTTATGATTCAATCGATAACATGGTTGAGGCGACTTGTCTATGAGTATGGGATTTCACCACCCATAATCATTTAGACTTGTGAGCGGGCGATGAGGACCCATCTCAGTTGATCATCCAGCCTGGATAGGATGCCCCTCACGTACGATGCTTTCCGAGAGTGTTATGTGCTTGGCCTTGTCGGCTTAGACAAGTGGGTATGCCTCTCGGCTCTCCATGTGATTGAGTTGTGACTGGAATTACATACGCATACCCCGGGTCCCGACAGACTTGGTATCAGAGCAGGACTGTCTGTAGGATTATCAAACCCTTGGTCGAAGTCGAGTCTAGCATTAGATAGTTATATAGTTACTTGGGTATAAGGGAACAACGTAAGACTTCTTTTTTCTCCTTACCCTTATCGATCTGAGTTCTGAGTCACCCTCATCTTTTCTACGGGAAGATAGGACTAGGCTATTCTATGTCTTACTAGAACATGTCGTTGATTGCTTCTTTGTAGCCGTAGGACTGTCGTGGTCGTCCAGAGACATCCCGTTGTTGTTTTCCTTGAAGAAGTTATGTACAATTTCTTCGAGGTTGTTTCATTTTCTATCCCGGTGTAGCTGTTATGCTGCCCGATTTATTCCGTGTTTCTAGGAATCTTTGCCTTTGCATTACAATCTTTTCCTGCCTAAATCATGTCCTTTATCTTTGTTTCCACCGTAAAACCCGTTCTGATCGTTGATTGTTATCACACAGGATGTCAGGTGGACTCGTAGTTTTGTTCGTCGCAAACAAGACCGCGATCGGAATCAAAGTGATGACGATCCTCCTCCACCGCCTTCTGTGGTGGAAATCATGATGGAAGCTGAGCGGAATAGACGTGATCAAACACGCCTGCTGGAGCTCATCGAGCGGAATACCGCTTGTCAGCGCAATGTGGTCGTCAGCATTCAGGATTTCATCCTCCTCAAGCCACCAGTATTCCGATGTTCTTCTGAGCCCCTTGAAGCCGATGATTGGCTCCGTTCCATCGAGCATAAGCTTGAGACGACGCATGTTGCTCCCAATGATCGTGTGATGTTTGCGGTATACTTCTTGGAAGGTGCTGCTGGTGAATGGTGGGAGAACTATGTTGCAATGCAACCTGATGGTCACGTAGTGACTTGGCAGCAATTTCGTGATGCCTTCCGAGGGTACCACATTCTGGATGAGATGATGGAAAGAAAGAAGGAAGAGTTTTGCAATCTAACTCAGGGAGATAGGTCCATCCACGAGTATATGACCGAGTTCAACCATCTTGCTCGTTATGCCCAAGAGGAGATATCCACTGATGCCAGGAAGCAAGCAAGGTTCCGCAAAGGACTTAGCCCTGTTATTCGTCATGATCTCAATCTTCATGAGTTTTGTCAACTTTGAGGATTTAGTCAATAGGTCCTTTAGAGTTGAGTATGGAAGTTAGGTGTTTGAAGAGTCTCGCAAGCATGCTCGTGAGTTTGCTCCATCTTCTAGTTCGGCCCCTCAGAAACACCGGATATGGATTCCAAGTAGTGCCATTCCTTCACACCTTTTTTCAAGGCCATCCTATATGGTGCCTCAACCTCCTCCACCAAACATGAATACCAACAGTTATGGTAGTGAGACTGCCATCCTTGCTCCACCCACTGACACCAGAGTTTGCTACAAGTGTGGTCAGCCTGGCCACATTGCACGGAAATGTTCCTTGTCGGTGAAAGTTGATCCTCCTCCAAGACATGATGCCACCCCACCCAAGTCTTCCAAAGCTAAGTCTTCACAGAAATCAACCTCCAACTCCTTGCAAGAAAAGTCCTTAGCCACTGTTGGTGGTTGTGTGAACCAAATCTCAGTTGAGGAAGCTATAGATACTTTCTACGTTGTCCTTGGTATGCTCCCAGCCAATCGTGTTCCCATCTCTGTTCTTTTCGATCCAGGAGCTTCTCATTCATTCATGTCGGAGAGTTATGCACTTCGGCATGAGTTCTCCTTTGAAGAAATGTTTTCCCCAATGATCATCCAAACTCCTGGTTCCAAGTGGAAAACTAATAGAGTAAGCCATGGTAATCAAATTGCAATTGAAGGTTTAGTATTCCTTTCTTCTCTTATAGCCCTCAAGTCTTCAGACATTGATATCATCCTAGGAATGGATTGGTTATCAAGACAGAATGCTTTCCTTGATTGTAAAGCCAAGTCAGTTAAACTTACACATCCTTCGGGCCAGACAATTGACTACACCTCACTCAGTTCTAGAATACAGATGCATACTTTGAATGTGCTTCCCCTTCCTGACCTTGAAGATATTCTGGTGATTCGTGACTTCCCGGATGTCTTTCCTGAAGAACTGCCCGGAATGCCTCCTGAAAGATTTGTAGAATTCATTGTAGATCTTGCCCCAGGAACCGCCCCAATTTCCAGATGCCCATACAAAATGGCCCCACGTGAGTTAGCTGAGCTTAAAATCCAACTTGAAGATTTGTTGGCAAAAGGCTTCATCCGCCCTAGCTCATCGCCATGGGGTTGCCCCGTTCTGTTCGTAACGAAGAAAGATGGAACAGAAAGGATATGCGTAGACTATCGCCCGCTAAATCTAGCGACGATAAAGAACAAGTACCCACTGCCCAGGATCAATGATCTTTATGATCAACTTGTTGGATCATCGGTCTTCTCCAAGATGGATTTGAGATTAGGCTATCATCAAATCAAGATCCGAAACGAGGACGTTCCCAAGACGGCTTTCACTACTCGTTATGGTCTTTACGAGTTCACCGTCATGTCCTTCGGTCTAACCAATGCCCCCGCCACTTTCTCGCGCAAGATGAATTCGATCTTCATGGAGTACTTAGATAAATTTGTTGTAGTTCATCTTGATGACATTCTCATCTACTCGAAGAACGAAGAAGAACATGCCGAACATCTTAGGTTGGTATTGATGAAACTTCGAGAGCACCGCCTTTATGCCAAGTTCTCCAAGTGTGAATTTTGGCTACCAGAAGTGACCTACTTAGGCCACGTGATTTCTTCCAAAGGCATTGCTGTCAATCCCGAGAGAGTTCAGGCCGTCCTTGACTGGACTCCACCTGAATCGGTTAAGCAAGTTAGGAGTTTTCTTGGCTTAGCAAGCTATTGTCGCCGCTTCGTCGAGAACTTTTCTAAAGTTGCAAAGCCTCTGACTGAACTCCTCAAGAAAGATAAGAAATTCGAATGCACTCCCAAGTGCGAGGAAAGCTTTCAAGAGCTGAAAAGAAGATTGACTTCTGCACCTGTACTTGCGCCTCCAGACACCAAAAAGGATTTCGAGATCTATTGTGATGCTTCACGGAAGGGTTAGGATGCATACTTATGCAAGATCGACATGTGGTAGCATATGCTTCACGCAAGTTGCGTCCACATGAAGAGAACTATCCTACCCATGATCTTGAACTCGCTGCCGTAGTTCATGCCCTGACAACTTGGCGACATTACCTCCTCGGTAATCGTTGTGAGATCTATTCCGACCACCAAAGCCTCAAATATATATTCACCCAGCCAGATCTTAATCTCAGGCAAAGACGCTGGATAGAGTTGATAAAAGATTATGACTTAGGAATTTCTTACACCCCAGGCAAAGCCAACGTCATGACTGATGCACTAAGTCGTAAGTCGTATTGTAACAACCTCATGTTACAACAGTATCAACCACTTCTTCATGAGGAATTTTGCAAGCTCAATCTTGAGATTGTTCCGCATGGTTTTCTTTCTACCTTGGTGGCGAAACCAACCCTTGAGGACCAAATCATAGTTGCCCAAAGGCGTGCACGCGGTGTTCGCCGGATCAAGGAGAACATTGCTAGCGGAGTTGCTAAATGTTTCTCCACATATAGCAAGTATTCTTTGAAAATCGCTTGGTAGTACCTAAGAATAAGGATCTAAGGCAACTCATCCTCAAAGAAGCCCATGACACACCCCTCTCAATTCATCCCAGTAGCACAAAAATGTACCGAGATCTATGCCAGAGATTTTGGTGGACTAGGATGAAGAGAGACATTGCTCGATTTGTTGCTGAATGTGATGTTTGTCGTCGCATTAAGGCAGAACTCCAAAGACCTGCTGGCACTCTTCAACCTTTGCCTATTCCAGAGTGGAAATGGGACAAAGTCGGTATGGACTTCATCACCGGCTTTTCAAAAACCCAGAAAGGAAATGATGCCATCTTCGTTGTCATTGACTGACTTTCCAAAGTTTCTCACTTCCTTCCTATTCGCGAGTCTATAACTGCTAGCCAGTTAGCGGACTTGTATGTCTCTAGAATTGTGTCTCTTCACGATGTTCCTTTGGAAATCAATTCTGATCGAGGTAGCCTTTTCACCTCTAGATTCTGGGGAAGCTTTCAGAATGCTATGGGAACTCATCTCTCCTTTAGTATAGCTTTCCACCCTCAATCTAGCGGTCAAGTCGAAAGGTTAACCAAATCCTGGAAGACATGCTCAGAGCTTATGTTATATCTTATGGAAAGAATTGGGAGAAGTCTCTTCCATTTGCCGAATTTGCTTATAACAATAGTTTCCAATCTAGTCTGAACATGGCTCCTTTTGAACTCCTCTATGGACGAAGATGTTGAACACCCCTAAACTGGTCAGAAACCGGTGAAAGAAAATTCTTTGGACCGGATATGATCAAGGAAGCAGAAGAGCAAGTTCGCATTGTTCATGATCAATTGAAAGCTGCCCAGTCTCGTCAAAAAAGCTACTATGATCGTCATCATAGGCAAGAAACCTACAATCTGGATGAGAAGGCTTACCTTCGGGTTACTCCTCTGAAAGGAACCCAACGATTCGGTATCAAAGGAAAGTTGGCCCCACGTTACATCGGACCTTTCCGCATTCTCGCTAAATGTGGAGAAGTTGCCTACGAACTTGAACTACCCCCTCACCTTTCCCGAGTGCATGATGTATTCCATGTGTCACAACTCAGGCGTTGCTTCAAGGACCCCATCCGTGAAGTCGACCATGAAACTCTTGATCTCCAAGATGACCTTTCTTATCGAGAGTACCCTGTTCGTATTCTTGATTCCGCAGAGCGTGTCACTCGTTGTCAGAAGATCAGGTTTCTGAAAGTGCAATGGTCACATCACTCCGAGAAAGAAGCAACCTGGGAAAGAGAAGACCGTCTCCGTGCCGAGTACCCCACCTTCCTCTCGATGACTTCTGAATCTCGGGACGAGATTCTTTTGAGTGGGGGCGAGTTGTCAGAACCCCAACTAGGGTAAGTGCTAGGGTTTGAGTTCCCCTTTGCATCATGTGAAAAATTTCAAAAGAAATTCAAAAATGGGGAAAAGAAAAGCCCTAAAGAATTTAATTAAATGGCCAGACAAAAATTGCTTCCAAAAATTCCTCTGTTATTTTTGAAAAGACTTATAAATATGCATGATCACATATAAAGTGAAGTTGTAAGAGCAAAGTTATGCCCCCATGAGTTTTGGATATTGTTGGACAAAACAGTAGAGGAACTAACAAGTTTTCTAGTGTAAAACAGATGGTTAGGTTCCTGAAGTTTTAGGTTGGTGATAAAGCTTCAACGAAGATTTACATATTTACTGAAGCATATCCTCTGGAGTGAAGCTCATCACGGATGTTGACCCCCAAAAAGATAAGGTATCCTGAAGCACGACTCATCGAAGGAGAAGACCAAGATGGTGCAAGACTTAGTAGTTTTTGCGTAGTTCCTTTTCATTTCTTTGAGTCGTAGGAAAAACCGTACTATCAAGAGGGGTTTATTAAATGTACTCCGAAGGTTTTGGTGAAAAGACTCAGATCGAATCCAAACCTGTGAGAAGCCAGAGATGAGAAATCTCATGTGCACTAGGTAATGCTTCACCAGCGAAGACTTTGTTCTTTCGGCTCCTGAAGCATAACCAAGTCCGTGAGTCAGCTTTACTTGTTCCTCAAGTAAAGTTGCGCTTTGATTGGAAATCCGACCGTTGCGAACACGTGTCAAGCTGTCGCATCGGGTCATTTAAGACGTTTCGCTCCTAGGGATCGCCACCTATAAATACGCCACCCCCGCCCTCATTGGCGGGTGGCTGCTCCAAGAATATTTTCTGACAGTGAAGAAAGAGAGCAACCCCATCGAAGCAAACCAAAAACCCATCCACCGAAGCATAAGTCCTATTGATCTGAGTTGATTCACTATGACTTAGGAAGAAGTTTGCTAGCCTTTTTATCTTGGAGAACTGCAATTCTCCTAGACGGTTAGAGAGTTGTTCTTCAGAAAGCGAAGAGTTATTGTTGCCTCGAAGTCCAGTTTGTCAAAGGTTTCGGTGATTTCCTCAATAATCAACCATGAGTGAAGAACTGACCAAGCTCAAGGAGATTGGTGCAGTGGAGATACGGACGGAGAGAGGTTAGCTCCTGTGTTCAATCACAAGTCCCTCCAACCAGACGTAGCACTTTGCAGAGTGTGAACTGGTCGAACGAACATCACCGAGTCAAGAGTTCGTTTTACTTTCCGCACTTACATTCAGTTTTGCAATTGCTTCAGTGATTTGTTTCAATGCAATTGATTCGATGCTTTTGATTCGCTATGTTGTGCTTCAATCTAGTTATGCTTCACTGTTTACCTTTCTGTTGAACTCCTTCTGCTGTTAAGTTATGCTTCACTTCATAGTTTCATGCAAAAAATTTAAGTGATCATTCACCCCCTCCCCCTCTGATCACATACTTGGACTTACAATTGGTATCAGAGCTAGTCACTCTTTGTTTGGATTAACCTCCTCGAGTGTTTTGCAAGTATGTCTTTCGCAGCCATTCGCTCCGGCGAACCTATACCCGTGTTCAATGGAAAGGACTACCCATACTGGAAGGACAAAATGAAAAGAAATATCATGGCTATCAACTCGACTTCCTGGCAAGTTTTCTTGTATGGAGTTACTGTTGCCGACAAGAATGCCATCACTCCTAAAGAAGCGAAGCTAATTGACCTTGATTCTGAAGTCTGGGTATTCATCACCAATCATCGTACACCAGAGAAGTATCATGAAGTGAAGAATATTCCATCTGCCAAAGGTGTCTGGGACTATCTTGAAAAGATTGGTGAAGGTGTTTCTACCCAGAAGGATGCCAGAATTGACACACTTCGAAGCAAATTCTATCGCTTCAAAAGAAACGAGGGTGAAAAAGTCAGCTCCATTTACAGCAGACTCACTTCTCTTGCAAATGAGTTGATTTCCCTCGGTGCTGATGACATTACCCCTCACTCTGTTGTAATAACTTTGCTTCGCTCATTGGATGATTCGTTTGATCACATTGTGCTGATGATGAAGGAAAGGACTGATTTCAGACGTCTTGTTGCCGCTGATATTCTTGAGAGACTCAATACTTTTGAAATGGAAGAAGATGAGAAACGTGACATAAATGGTTCTCGAAGAAGATCACATGCTTTGAAAGCAAAAGCTTCGCGTCATTCTTCACCCGATGTCAGTTCTACTTCAGGTGTTGAATCTGATGATCCTTCAAGCATTGGGAAAGATTTAGCATTGATCATGAGACGTTTCAACCGCTTCCAAAGAAAAGGTTTTTCTTCACCCAAGAAGAGTTATTCTTCAAGAAGCTCAAGTCACTCCTCTCACCGCTCATCCTCAAGAAGCTCTCCATCGAAGGATAATTGCTGCTACAAGTGCAAGAAACCAGGTCACTCCATAGATGATTGCCCTCTGTGGGAAGCTGAGAACAAATCGAAGCATTCGCTCAGAGACTCCTCAACAAAGTCCCACAGATACTCCAGAAGCCATGAGTCCAAGAGACATGATTCCAGTTCTAGAAGAGAAAAGAAGAAAGATTCTGATGATGATAAGAGGAAGAAGTATCATAAGAAGCGTGAGGGCTCTTCATCGAAGACTCACTCGTCTCGTCGAAGCAGCTCGCACCGTGCCAAGGCCTATCTGGGAAAGGAGATGAACTCAGAAGACGAAGCCTCTGGTTCCGAAGCTGAATCCGGCTCAAGATCTGGGTCTGGGTCCGAATCAGATGGTGTTGCTGGTTTGGCTTTCGCTTCGGCAGATGCTTCAACTAAAGCTTCGAGCTCATTCTTCACCAACAACAGTAGTGAAGATGAAACTCCTGCATATTGCTTCATGGCCAAGGCGAAGGTATCTTCATCCAAATCAAACTATGATACTTCTGATTTCTCCTCATATGATAGTGATTCAAAGATAAACTATGCTAAACTTGCTAAAATTTCTTCAATCCAACAAGATGAACTTGATTCACTGAGAAAAAACATTAAGAAATCAGAAACTCTGTTGATCGATGAGATAGAGAAAGGTCAAACTTTGACTAATGAGTATGATGCTCTTAAGGAGAAGTTTGAAGAATTATCCTGTCGGCATGATCTTCTTTCAGTTGATTATGAGAAGCTCACCTATGAATTTCTTCAGAGGAAAATGGCTCTCGAAAGACTGAAAGAGGCTCATGAAGAATTGGAAAATGTCAATCTCTCTCTCATGGCTCAACAAGGTTCTGAAGCAAATCATAAAACTGATTTACCTTGATGTCCAGGAGAATCGCAGCCGTCAACTTCGTCTCCAGACGTGCGCAGACAAGCCCGGAGCCCCTCTAGTTCCAGGATTCGACCCCGACATCTCACCGGACCCGCACGACCTCGTCGTCAATTCCATCACCACCGCGGCTCCTCTGCCCTCCTCGACTCCACCGTTGCACTCAGGGTGAGATTCCGCGTCGTTCCCCTCACCTAGCTTCCCTCCCCGTGGCCTCTGTCACCGTTTTAACCTCGTCCAGGCTACGGGCGCCGCCTGCACTCGACGTCGACGAGGTCTTCGTCCTCCCCGTGGGCGTTGGCTAGCACCAACGTGCACGCGGGGCCGCGGGCTTCATTTTGGTAGTCTCCCCGAGCCTTCCCGTGGCATGTAGGCAACTCCGGCGAGGACACCGCCGTGCCCGGTGGCACCGGCGTCAAGCCGCCGGCCGCCCAGGTCATTAGACCTTAACCACCGCCCTCATCCACCCCTAAGCCACAGACAGGTGGGCCCCTGCCCCCACCTAACCCACTGTTAGTTTAAACTAACAGGGTTTTAACCCCACTGAGGCTGACAGAGGGGCCCCACTGGCCAGAGCCCCCCCTGACGCCAGCATGAGGTCATGCTTGCGTAATAATTGGTTTTCCAATTTAAAAGAAATACAGAAATTCCAGAAATTCAATTAAACTTTGAAAAATCATAGAAAATTCATACTAACTCCAAATTAAACATATAATATATGAAAAATTATCAGAAAAATGCAAGGATTAAGAATATGCAACTTGTTTCTATGTTTGACCATTTTAAATGGGGAAACAGTAGCAATTATGCATATGGCTTAATTTGAATTTGAATTTGGAGTTTGAATTTGCATTCCAAATGCAATACACTTCCTTTAAATTGAATTTGCCACAAAACAGAAGCAATCACATCATGGACAACTATATCATGTGTATGTGCATTCTATTTCAATGTTGCCCCCCCTTTTTTGATGATTGTGCCGGTAACAGTGCTTCCGAGACGGTGATCACCCCCGAAGAAGAAGACCACTGTTAAGACCCGTGTATCGTCAGCAAGGCAAGCAAACCCCATTGATCATGTATATAAAATCCCAATTCCCTCTCAGTATCGCTTATGCATGTTTAGGAGATCACCTTGTTATCGATTCTACCGCATAGTTGAACCCATATCCGATGCATGACCTATCATCTTATCACAGTAGTAGGCAAAACACAATCCTAGCTGACATAGGAGTTGAGTGGTATCATGTGGCCCCTGCAACTGTTACTGCTTATTGCATGCTTAGAGTTTACAATGAGGATGCTTTTGATGTGAATCGGGATGATGGTGAACATGGTGTTGATGAAAGTGAAACTGTGTTGGTGAATCTACCCTAATACAAGGTGAATGATGAGAGGTTGTGTAGGAGTACACAGTGGGTTGTCTCATTGAACACCGCCTTAAGCCTGAGTTCTTGTATGGTAATCCAAGACAAAGAGTACAACCACACATTGGGCTCACTGACCCCTCTCGACCTAGTAACTCACCCCGATCCAAGTCCAGGAGTCACACCTAGTTCGGGTTTTCCATTCGGCATATGCATAGAAATATAAAGGAAATGAAATGTGGCATTCATGGTAGGGCTTTTAGAACATGGCTTGTCAAGCGGAGAACCATCCGTCGAGGTGGGCTTGTCAGTCGTGCCTACATGGTTTGAGTCCTGACTGGAAGCTCGGCCGGAACTCCAGTTAGGTTTAGAACTCAGACAGTTGACTCCTTGGACTAGAACGGAGCTGTGGGCGAAGTGTTGTGGTGAACATCCTCGCCGACACCCCTTGAAAGGTGCCGAGACCTGGCGGTAACTGATGGTCATGTGTGTGTAGCGGTACACCACTGCAGGGTTAACAAAACTATTCGAATAGCCGCGTCCGCGGTAATGGACTACTTGAAAAGTTGTGCTTGATTATTAGACAACTTGAATGGATACTTCTAAAACTCGCAAGATAAGCGTGAGTGCTATGGTGTGCTCCTCGTGGGGAAGTCGAGGAAGTAACCATAGTGGTGTATTCGTTGGTGACTTGGTAGTGGACTCGTGTACGCTTCTTACCTCAAGTCTGGTACTCGTAGTACAGGACTAGCCAAGTCAAAGCTGGCACTTCTGCATGTTGAAACCCCACCTCCTTTACCTTGAAACTTGAGCATGAGTAGTGTAGTTCTGATGTAAGTCTTGCTGAGTACGACTTTATACTCACGTATGCTTATTCTATGTTTTAGATGAGAACCCGGACCCCGATGGAGACACCTTCCTGAAGCTCGACGTTGACTAAGTGGTCCCAGACAGCAGTCTGGTCCCTCGTGGAAGGGCATGTATGTTTACAAGGCTTCCCTAAGCCATTTGTTAAACTTGTCTGTACTCAGAACTAATTTGCTTCCATTGTATGATGTAATGTTGATCACAGACATGTGATCTTTGTATGCTCTATGTGTAAGTCAATAAAGAAGTACTTTGTAGAGTTATGTGATGATACCTGCTGTTCATACTAGACATGTGTGCTGCGTGTATGATTATAACATGCATGTCTTAGTATGGGTTTTAGAGACCTTAGTTGTGATCTGGCTGGCGGTCTTTTATACACCAAGTGGCCCTTAGATGTGCACAGCTTGGGGCATCGCGATGCGATTGCTCGTGACTCTGTCACGTGCACACTTTGTTGTATGATCGAGGCCGTCGTAGACCCCGACTAAGTGATCGGGCTGGAGTTTTTTTATGTAAGGGTTATAATTCAATCGATAACATGGTTGAGGCGACTTGTCTATGAGTATGGGATTTCACCACCCATAATCATTTAGACTTGTGAGCGGGCGATGAGGACCCATCTCAGTTGATCCTCTGGCCTGGATGGGATGCCCCTCACGTATGATGCTTTCCGAGAGTGTTCTGTGCTTGGCCTTGTGTGCTTAGACAAGTGGGTACGGCTCTCGGCTCTCCATGTGATTGAGTTGTGACTGGAATTACATACGCATACCCCGGGTCCCGACACGGTTGATGGGGAGTTGCACACAGAACAAATAACTTTGCTCCCAACGAAGTTCAGAGAGGTTGTCAATCTCTCCGGCCTTGTTCTATACAAAGGATCAAACGCAAGGGATAAAGGATAATAGTGATAGCTACTGGAAAGTAAAAGCATGAAATAAATTGAGCGTGGAAACAGTGATGAGAATATGGACCGGGGTCCCATGATGTTAACTAGTGATGTTTGTCTCCCAAAAGACGATAAAACTGCTATGCGAGGTAAACAAATCACAGCTGGTCAATTGACAGGATTAAAAACGCACCGCAATACTAACTATGCTACAAAGAAAGGAAGAGGCTCAAAAGCATGGGCGGTACGCCAAAATAAGTAGACCGAATTCCAACTGCATCTACCAGTAATCATCCACCTTGAGATATCTATCCAGAACATCTCGCTGGGATTAAGTTGCGAGCTCCACCCAAAGTGTAAAGCCAAAGCAACAGACAACTGCATTAAAAGAACTTTGCGTAAAGTAAACAATCCTTGCAACCGCGGTTACAAGCACCAATTTTTTCCCTTGTGGCAACAGCACATCCCCTAGACTCATGTTTCTATCACTGAAGCTAGTCATCAGGGGCCATGAACCCACAATCGACCATAACGTTCCCTCTTGGAGTCACTACCTAGTACTTGGCCAAAGCAATAAACAGCAACGGAGAACATGCAAGAATTACTCAAGAACAAAAATATAAAAGATAAGAACCAAATATATTACTCAATCACAAACTGAACATAGTCTCATAATCCATCAGATCCCAGCAAACTCAGCATAGGAACAGCAGAAAGAATTACATATGTGCCTTGCTCATGTAGGGCAGCTCACAAGGTCTAATCCATGAAGAACAAAGAGGGGAGGATAACATCACATAGCTACTGATCATGGACCCATGGTCCAAGGTAGACTACTCACGGATCATCCGGGAAGCGTCCATGGTGGAGGAGAAGCTCCCGGAGTTCAATCCTCCCTCCGGAAGGGTGCCGGGAGGAGGTCTGTTGGCGCTCCTGATCTTGGAAGCGCGGCGGCGGCGGAATAGAGGCGAGATCGTGAAAAAGGGTTCTGTCGTCCGAGGTTTCCCGTCACAGAGAATATATAGGCAAAGGGGGGCAGCCAGGGGTCCAGGCGGCCCCCTGGAGCGGCCCCACCCTAGCTCATGCTGGGAGGGTGCCTGGGGCGCTGGTGGTGGCCCTCTGGCCCCACTTTGGCTCTTTTGGAAGCTTCCGGTATGCTGATTTTTATTGTATTTTTCTGGAATTTTTGGAGCAATTTTAATACGAGGGAAACCTGAAATAGAAAAATAGCAGAAAACAGGAACTAGCACTGGGGTGCACTGAGTTAATAGGTTAGTCCAAATATGATCAAAAGTGTATGAAAGTGTATCTAAAACATAGCAATATCACACAAAACATGCACGGAAAAAGCAGAAATTATTGATACGTTTGGGACGTATCAGTACCCTTAATAAATTAATTTTTCTCTACTGGAAATAAAGATATTCTTGAATAGCTACTGTTTCTAAAGATTTCCAAAAAGTTTTTTGCAAAGAAAAAGCAAGCTTAAGGTTTGCAAAAGTAAGGAAAGGCAAAACGTGGCAGAATCTGTGAAAAACAGAACAGTAGGTAGTAAATAATTTTTTGGGGGTACTTCTGCAACTCAAATCAAAAAACTCAGAACACACGCTCGAAAGACAATTGTATAGAGGACGCTTTCAAAAACAATTCAGATCAGAAAGATGATCTGGTGATTTATCGTGAATTTTTCCGTCCAAAGACAGAATCTGTTTTCTGGACAGCAGGTCACAACTTTTGAACTTTCTTGCAATCGGAGGCTAAACTTGGCACAAAGCTTGAAAATAAAGATACAATGATGTTGCTACAGTAGTAACAATCATCAAGACCACTAAAAATAGAAGTAAAAACATCTTGCGTTGCCTCCCAACAAGTGCTTTCTTTTACGCCTTTAAGCTAGGCATAAAGCTAAAATAAGAATCAAGATCATCGGAGTCATAAAAACCTTCAAATTGATTTTCAACAAGTTCATTGTTCTTTTTCCTAGGAAAGAGGTACTTACCTTTCGCTTTTCCACGTAAGCGTATGTGCCCCTTACCAATATCAATGAAGCCTTTCATAGCTCGGAGGAAGTCGCTTCCAAGCACGATGTTACTTTGGTTTGGCTCTATGATGAAGAAATCCATTGTTGCAACCCCTTTAAGGAATGTAACTTGGCCTTATTTTACCTTTCCCTTAATCTCTGAAATATCTCAATTAGCATGTTCATGATAAGATGACAAATTATCCATGTCTAGTTTCAAAGAATCATAACCTATTTTTGGCATTGTAGAAACCAGGGATCCAATATCACAAAAAGCAGGGAAGTCTTGGTTAGAGATGCTAATCCTAACAAAAGGCTCCCAATCATCATCTATCTCCAACATTTCTTTCTTGTTGGACTTAAGTTCCTCTACTTTTCTTAAGTCTAGAGCATCCATCCTCTTTTCAATAGTGGCAAGTCTATCTATAACAGTATCAAAACTACGATCGTAAACAAAATAACTAGATAGACCATGTAAAATATCAAGATCTCTAGCTTCATCACACTCTAAAAAGTCTCCTTCAGCCATAATATCAAGAGAGTGTTTACACCACTTAAAAATACCATGGTAAAAAATTCTAAGCACAATTTTTATAGGTATCCAAGGCATAATTCTTGTATGTGCTTCAGAAATTTTGTCCCATGCCATCTTCATATTCTCTCCATCCCTTTGATGGGAATCTAGAACTTCCGATTCCCTCAAAGCACCAAGTCCTAACATGCTTGACTAAACAAGAAGGACTACTAAAAACAAGGTAAAGAATTTTTTTGTGATTTTTGATAAAGGACACTAAGATAAAAAATGAAAGGTAAACTAACAAGACTAAAAAGCAAAGGTAAAAGATAGTGTGCAACTCCCCTATCTTGACGATTGGAGTCCCCGGCAACGCCGCCAGAAATTTGCTTGATGTGCGAGATATGATAATGGATTCTCACCCTTCGTTGCTTACCCCAAGTGGAGAGATGTAGGATAGCAGAAAATTTCCCCTAACGTAAAGGATAGGGTTTGTCTCCCGTAGGACTCCGAAAGCGACAAGTAGGTGACAACAGCGCTAGAAATTAGGCGGTTGATGTGGACCTGCACACAGATACAAATAACTTTTCTCCCAACGAAGTTCAGAGAGGTTGTCAATCTCTCCGGCCTTGTTGTTTACAAAGGATCAAACGCAAGGGATAAAGGATAATAGTGATAGCTACTGGAAAGTAAAAGCAGTAAATAAATTGAGCGTGTAAACAGTGATGAGGATATGGACCGGGGTCCCATGATGTTCACTAGTGATGTCTCTCTCCCAAAAGACGATAAAATTGCTATGCGAGGTAAACAAATCACAGTTGGGCAATTGACAGGATTAAAAACGCATCGCGATGCTAACTATGCTACAAAGAAATGAAGAGGCTCAAAAGCATGGGCGGTACGCCAAAATAAGTAGACCTAAATCCAACTGCATCTACTACTAATCATCCACCGTGAGATATCTATCCAGAACATCTCGCTGGTATTAAGTTGTGAGCCCCACCCAAAGTGTAAACCCAAAGCTATAGACAACTGCATTAAAAGAACTTTGTGTAAAGTAAACAATCCTTGCAACCGCGGTTACAAGCATCGTTGTTTTCCCCCTTGTGGCAACAACACATAACCTAGACTCATGTTTCTGTCACTGAAGCTAGTCATCAGAGGGAATGAACCCACAATCGAGCATAATGTTCCCTCTTGGAGTCACTACCTACTACTTGGCCAAAGCAATAAATAGCAACGAAGAACATGCAAGAATTACTCAAGAACAAAAATATAAAACATAAGAACCAAATATATTACTCAATCACAAACTGAACATAGTCTCATAATCCATCAGATCCCAGCAAACTCAGCATAGCAACAGCAGAAAGAATTACATATGTGCCTTTATCATGTAGGGAAGCTCACAAGGTCTAATCCATGAAGAGCAAAGAGGGGAGGAGAACATCACATAACTACTGATCGTGGATTCTTGGTCCAAGGTAGACTACTCACGGATCATCCCGGAAGCGTCCATGTGGAGGAGAAGCTCCTGGAGGTCAATCCTCCCTCCGGCAGGGTGCCGGGAAGAGGTCTGCTGGCGCTCCCGATCTTGGAAGCGTGACGGCGGCGGAACAGAGGCGACATCATGAAAAAGGGTTCTGTCTTCCGAGATTTCCCGTCATGGAGAATATATAGGCGAAGGGGGTAGCCAGGGGGCCACCAGGGGTCCAGCGGTCCCCTGGCGTGGCCCCACCCTAGGTCGCGCCGGGAGGGGGCCTGGGGCCCTGGTGGTGGCCCTCTGGTCCCACTTTGGCTCTTCCGGAAGCTTCTGGTATGCTGATTTTTTATTGTATTTTTTCGGAATTTTTGCAGCAATTTTAATACGAGGGAAACCTGAAATAGAAAAACAATAGAAAACAGGAACTGGCACTGGGGTGCACTGAGTTAATAGGTTAGTCCAAATATGGTCTGTAAGAGCAAGTTTTGCCCCTGAAGGTTTTGGAGATTGTTGGACAAAGCAGTAGTGGAACTAATATTGTTTTCGAGTATAAACAGATACTTAGGTTCCGAAAGAATGGAGTTTGCAAGTGGAAGGTCGAAGGACAACTCGCTTCAGCGAAGCAGTAGTCATCTACCGAAACCTTTGAAGGAAGACGACCCCCAAAAATGTCGTCGAGAAAGAAGACACTCTCGAGTAAAAGCGCAACGAGGAGAAAGCTGAAGCTGGATGAAGACATAGTCTTTTTACTAGTTCCTCTTTATTTTCTTGAGTCTTAGGAAAAAACGTACTATCAAGAAGGGTTTGCTAGTTGAGATCTTTGTCGAAGTGAATCTGCTCTGCTCAACCTAAACCCACAAAAAGCCTACCGAGAGAAATCTTACTGAGTCGAGTGAATAGCTCGAAGGCAAAGTCATCGCACTTCGTGCCTTCGAGAGAGAACTCATTCGGTAAGTCAGCTTACTTGTTCCTCAAGTAAAGTTGTGTAGTGATTGAAATCCGACCGTTGTGGACACGCGTCAAGCGGTTGCATCGGGTCACTTCAGTAATTTCACTCATCGGGATCGCCACCTATAAATACCCCGCACCTACCCGCCATTTCAGGATGGCTGCTTCACTGAAGATTCTAAGACAGAAGTATTGTGAGCATCCCAAGAGAAATCGAGAGAACAACAAAACCCAAGTCTGAGCTGAGTTGAGCAATTCATAAAGACTTAGGTCGAGATTAGCTGATCTTTTTATCTTGGAGAACTGCAAATCTCCTAGACGTTTAGGCGTCGCCTGTCAAGCAGTCGAACAGAAATTGTCGCTGTTGAAGGAAGTTGGTAAAGGTCTTGGAGATGTCCTGAATCATCTACCTCGAGTGAAAACTGGACAAGCTCGAGGAGTTTGTTGCTGTGGAGAATAGGACGGAGAGAGTTTTTCTCCAGGTTTTCAATCACCAGCCCCTCCAACCAGACGTAGCACTTTGCAAAGTGTGAACTGGTTTACCAAACATCATCGTGTTAGGCTCGTTTTCTTTCTTGTATTTACATTCAGTATTTACTCGTTGCATGTTTGCCTTCGATGTTTTCCCAATCCTTTCGACCCATGTATGTCTTTCGATACTATATTTCCTTCGAGATGCCTGTAGTCCTTTGCAGTTTGCATGAATTCCTTCTAAGTTCCTTGGAATTTTAGAAGTGATCATTCACCCCCTCCCCCTCTGATCATTCTTGATCTTTCAATTGGTATCAGAGCTAGGCACTCCCTACGCTCTGCGTATTTTGGTCTAACCACCTGGAGTGTTGTCAAGAATGTCGTTTGCAGCTGTTCGCTCGGGGGAACCTATTCCTATCTACAATGGGAAGGATTATCCTTATTGGAAGGACAAAATGAAGAGGAACATCATGGCCATCAACTCTGCCGCTAGGGAAGTTGTCAAGAATGGTGTAAATTTCAAAGACAAAAGTGCTATCACCACTAAAGAGGCAAAGAAGATGTCACTCGATTCTGAATTCTGGGTGTTCATCACAAACCATCTGACTCCAAAAAAATATCATGAAGTCAAGAATATTTCTATGGCCAAAGGTGTCTGGGACTATCTCGAGAAGATTGGTGAAGGTGTCTCTACCCAGAAAGATGCTCGTATTGACACCCTTCGAAGCAAATTCTATCGGTTCAAGAGGCACGAGGGAGAGAAAGTTAACTCCATAAACAGCACACTCACTGCTCTGTCAAATGAACTGATTTCCCTCGATGCCGAAGACATTACCAGTTGGATTGTTGTCAGAACTTTGCTCCGTTCTCTTGATGATTCCTTCGATCACATTCTGCTGATGATCAAAGAAAGGACTGATTTCAAGGATCTTGTTGCCGCCGATATTCTCGAGAGACTAAACACATTTGAGATGGAAGAAGAATAAAAATGAGATGTCGACGGAACTGGAAGAAAATCACATGCACTCAAGGCCAAATCTTCACATCATTCCTCTCTAGAAGCCACTTCTGAATCTGGAAGTGCCTCAGATGACCCCGAGAATATTGGAAAAGACCTGGCACTGATAATGAAAAGATTCAACCGCTTCCAGAGAAGGAATTACTCTTCACCGAAGAAAAACTACTCCTCCAGACATTCCAGCAATTCATCACAGCATTGATCATCATCCAGAAACTCTTCAGCGAAAGATAACTGCTGCTACAAGTGCAAGAAGCCAGGTCACTTCATTGTTGATTGTCCTCTCTGGGAAATTGAACATAGATCAAAGCATTCTCACAGCAACTCTTCGAGCAAGTCACAAATATCGAGAAAAAACTATGAGTCGAAGAGATATGATTCAAGGTCCAGAAAAGACAAGAAATATGGTTTTGATGATGACAAGAAGAAGAAGTATCACAAGCATCGAGAGAGTTCTTACTCGAAATCTCATTCCTCTCGACTCAAGAATTCTCACCGTGCCAAGGCCTATCTGGGTAAAGAAATGAACTCTGAAGATGAAGCCTCTGGTTCCGAAGCTGAATCAAACTCAAGATCTGGTTCTGGTTCTAGTTCTGAATCTGATGGTGTTCCTAGTCTAGCTTTTGCTTCGAACAAGACTTCAAGTTCATTCTTCACCAACCAAAGCAGTGAAGATGAATCTCCAGCTTACTGCTTCATGGCCAAGGCTAAGGTATTCTCTTCTAAGAATTCCTACGATACTTCTGATGGATCTGCTTATGAAAGTCACTCTAGGATAAGCTAGGCCAAACTTGCTCAAATTGCTTCTATCCAACAAGATGAACTAGATTCTCTAAGTGAAACTATTCAAAAATCTGAAACTTTGTTGATCGATGAGATTGAGAAAGGTCAAACTTTGACGAATGAGCATGCAGCTCTGAAGGAAAAGTATGATGAACTTTCCTCTCGGCATGATCTTCTCTCAGTGGACTACGAGAATCTAACCTATGAATTCCTTCAAAGGAAAATGGCTCTCAAAAAACTGAGAGAGGCTCATGAAGAGTTGGAGAATGTCAATCTCACCCTCATTGCTCAATAGGTTTCAGAAGCTAAAAATGAATCTACTTCACCTTGCATGATTTGTTTGGAACGAAGTAAAATTGAGTCTATTTCTGAGAAAACGAAAGGAAAACGACCTATTGTCATTGATGATGCTAACCCCTCGAATGAGGAAACTTTTACCAAGGAACTCCTCAGGTTGAAAGATTTATTTGAAACAGACATGTTCAAAAGTGTTCAAGGACACCAGTACCTAAGTGATATCCTAAAGAATGCTCTTCTTCATAGGAATCCTCGAAAGGAAGGTGTTGGTTTCGAAAGAAAACTCAACCCTGATGGCACATACTGGGAACCTGAGCAGTATCCTAAAACTGTCTGGGTTCTGGTGAAGGAAACCCCCATTGATATTGCTAACCTTTCAGGTTTCAACTGCAAAATTGATAAGGCTATTGTCGATGAATCACTTGATTCTGACTACAAGCTTATCAAAGATCAGGAAGGAAAGGTGTCTGCTGAATTCGTTGGTACTCCTCTGAAGAATGGTTTCTATAAGCGACCGATTTGGGGTCGCAAATCTCTCGTAGAAAAATTGCCCCCTAACCATTCTATGCAAGGAAAATCTTCCGTACCACCGAAACACTACTATTCTCTCGAGGATAGAAATGAACCCTTGGTGCCTGCTTCAAATATTCCCCAGAAGGAATACTATCGAGTTGATAGAAATGTTTATCGTCATCGTGACAATAACAACAAATTTTTCTTTTACCTACCAGTACGCTAACCCCTCGTCGAGGAATTATGTTTATGGTGTGCTTGATGGTCCCCCTCGCCAATATGATCATGTTCGCTATAATACCGCTGCTTCATCTAGCACTTCCATGCCTTCTCAGTCACCTGCTCGCTTGTGGGTGGTTAAGAAGAACTAATTCTTCTGCAGGGCTATGTCTCCGGTGGATCCGAATGGGTCATGGATAGTGGTTGTACAAATAATATGACCGGAGACAAAGATCTGTTCACCGAAGACAAACTTACTGAATCTTCTCATAGATATATTACCTTCGGTGACAACAACAAAGGAAAAGTACTTGGTTTGGGTAAGGTTGCATATCAAAGGATAAGCATATTGACAAGGTTATGCTTGTTCAATCTCTAGGATATAACCTCATGTCTATCTCAAAACTTTGTGATATGGGTATGCTTGTACTGTTTTCTGCTCCTCGTTGTGTTGTCTTTTCACAGGATGATTATTCCTTCGTGTTCGAAGGATATCGCAAAGGTGATCTTTATATTGTCGATTTCTCTTCGGGACCTGCAGTGTCCACATGCTTAATGGCTAAAGCCACATCTGGTTGGTTATGGCATCGAAGACTTGGTCATGCATGAATGAAAAATCTTCAAACTCTTATCTCGAAAAAGAATATCGTTGGAATTGATAATGTCAAATTCGACAAAGATCGTCCATGCAGTGCCTATGAAGCAGGAAAGATTGCCAAGAAACATCACTCAGCAAAGACTATCATGACTACTACTCGTCCTCTTGAATTTATTCTAATGGATTTATTCGGTCCTCAAAATTATGCTAGCCTTGGAGGTAACAAGTATGGTCTGGTTATTGTTGATGATTTCTCTCGATATACTTGGGTTTTCTTTCCAGATGACAAGAGCAAGGTTGTTGAAATTTTCAAAACTTTCGCAAAGAGAGCACAGACTGAATATGAATTATCTCTCAAGCATATCAGAAGTGATAATGGTACAGAATTTAAAAACACTCATATCGAAGAATTTCTTGATGAATATGGCTTTACTCATGAATTCTCGACTGCTTATACACCGCAATAGAATGGTTTGGTCGAGAGAAAGAATCGAACTCTTATTGAAATGGCAGAACAATGCTTCCTGAATACAAGACTCCTATCAGGTTCTGGGCCGAAGCTATTAACACTGCTTTTCATATCATCAACAAGGTTTATCTGCACAAATTTCTGAAGACAACTTCACATGAGCTTATCATTGGTAAAAAGTCGAATGTTTCATATCTCAGGGTTTTTTGTGCTCCATGTTTAATCAGAGATATGAATCACAGCTCCAAGTTTGCCCCAAAGGCACACGAAGGTTTTCTCCTAGGTTATGGTTCAAATTCTCACACTTACAGAGTTTACAACTCTCATCTTGGAAAAGTTGTAGAAACTGTAAATGTTCGATTTGATGAAACTAACGGCTCTCAAAATGAGCAATTACCTCTTAACCTAGATGAACCACCTTTAGATGAAGTTAGCAGGTACATGGCTATTGGAGATATTCGACCTGTCGAAGGAAATGCACATCAAGTTAACAAGTATGATGATGGTACAATGTTCCCACACATAGTCCGGGGCGCTGGAGATCAACATCCTGAAGTTAATGATGTAGAGGTCGAAGGAGATTGCATAAACGAAGAAAATTCTCAACCCGAAGGTCAACCTGAACCCAAAGGAAATGATCCCGAAGGACAAGCTGAACCTGAAGGCCAAGCTGATCCCGAAGAACAACCGGATCCTCAAGCTGTCTAAGGAGCTTTATCTCATGTTCGAAGGAGAGTGGACGTCGACTCAATACTCGAAGAGATTCGTCTACCAGGTCGTCCTACCACTCGCTCTCACACTCGTTTAACTAACTTCTGTGGAAATTTCTTGTTTGTATCCATGCTAGAACCGTCAAAATTCGATGAAGCCATGAAGGACTCAGACTGGATGATTGCAATGCTCGAAGAACTTAACCAGTTCGAGAGAAATAAAGTCTGGTCCCTGGTCGATAGACCTGATCCCAAGAAGCATAATATCATTGGTACGAAGTGGATTTTCCGCAACAAGCAAGATGAAGATGGTATAGTTATCAGGAATAAAGCTCGACTGGTTGCACAAGGTTACACCCAAATCGAAGGTATTGATTTCGGTGAGACTTATGCTCCAGTTGCTTGACTTGAATCCATTCGTGTCATGCTTGCTTTTACCAATTACAATGGCATATTGCTATATCAAATGGATGTCAAAAGTGCATTTCTTAACGGTGAGATCGAAGAAGAAGTATATGTTATGCAACCACCAGGTTTTGAAGACCCGAAGAATCCTGATAAGGTGTACAGGTTACACAAGGCCCTATATGGGTTAAAGCAAGCACCTCGTGCTTGGTATGAAACTCTGGAGGATTTCCTTCTGAAGAAGGGCTTCAAACCAGGAACAACTGACCCGATTCTTTTTACTCGTGCATACAAAAATGATCTTTTTGTGTGTCAAATTTATGTCGATGATATTATATTTCGTTGTACTAACCCTGATATCAGCGAAGAATTTGCTCGTATGATGTCAAAGAAATATGATATGTCTATGATGGGTGAATTGAAGTTCTTTCTCGGACTTCAAATCCGTCAACAAAAGAATGGGACATTTATCTCTCAAGAGAAGTATCTCAGAGATTCCCTGAAGAAGTTTGATCTTGTCAATTGCAAAACTATCAAGACTCCAATGCCTACGAATGTTCACCTAGATGCAGGTGAGAAGGGAAAACCTTTCGATCAGAAGAAATATCGCTCGATGATCGATTCACTTCTTTACCTTTGTGCATCTAGATCTGACATTATGCTATCAGTTTGTATGTGTGCTCGTTTTCAGGAAAACCCGAAAGAATCACATCATATTGTTGTCAAGCGAATTCTTCGATATCTGGCTCATACACCTAGTTTGGAATGTGGTATCCCAAAGGTGCCCAGTTTGATCTCGTTGGATATTCTGATTCTGACTGGGCTGGTGATCGAGTCGACAGGAAATCTACCTCAGGCACATGTCATTTTCTCGGTAGATCTCTTGTCTGTTGGGCTTCGAAGAAACATAATTGTGTATCTATTTCTACGGCTGAAGCCGAGTATATTGTTGTCGGTTCATGCTGCACTCAAATTCTGTGGCTCAAGCAAACACTGAAAGATTATGGTATTCTCGTGAAGAAAATTCCATTTCTATGTGATAACGAGAGTGCTATCAAAATTTCCCATAATCCAGTGCAACACTCTCGAACGAAGCATATTGATATTCGTCATCATTTTCTTCGAGATCACGTTCAGCGAGAAGATGTTGTTATCAGTCATGTCCGCACCGAAGATCAATTGGTTGATATCTTTACGAAGCCCCTGTATGAGAAAAGGTTCTGTGCACTTAGGTCTGAGTTAAACATACTGGACTCACGCAACGTGCAGTAAGATCATAACTATCGGTACTTTGTATTATATAATTACTTTCTAGTTGTAGTTTACCTTTCGTTGGTTTATCAGTTATGTTTCGTTTTTGTTTTTGTTTTTTGTTTGTTTGGTGTTGTTCTATACACTTATCTCTCCGAGGTTTCTTATCATTTGTTTTCTCTCGGATCCATTAAGTATCGGACCCTGTTTTCCCTCTATTCTATCCTACCCCATCTCTGATTTTCTCTCGTGAACATGTATATTTGTACTCGATTAAGATTCCCTTCGAATGTCATTGATTCCGAAGGATTATCTATCAAACTTTTATCTACTTTTATACTCGATGTTCGATGAGCTTGGTCTCGGACGTGGAGCAACTTTCTTTCGGTTCGTTGGGATTTTCCCGCGATTACCGCCACAAAATCCGTTCGTTGAATTCGGAGAGTTGCGAGACCTGTGCCGTTGGATCGGATTTGACGGTTATGTTAGACCCCACCTCTATAAATACCGATCCACCCCACCGACACAGACCTCGCATTCCCTCGAGTTCTCCTCTCCCACTCCGCACCCAAGTTCTCGCGCGCCGCCGTGCCGACTTCGTCGCCGTCGACTCCCTCGCCGCTTCACTGCCGGAAGGAAGTCGCCGGAGGCTTTCCCGTCGACGAGGATCTTCATTCGCGCTGCCGTAGCCGCTGTACATCACCGAGTTAGGGTATGCACGGCTCTGGAATCGATTCCGATCTCTTCTGCTCATCGAGCCCTACTTTTTTTCTTGATTTTCCTTTATTTTTCTTAGGTCTGTTTGATCCGTTTGGATTGTTGAACTTTTGGAAATCTGTTTCTAGCGTTCTCTGTCGTTTCCATCCGATCTAGGTAAGAAATCCCTTGGAATTTTTCACTTAGGCAAACCTCACAGATTCATATCGATAGATTTACGCTTTGAGCAATTCTTTCATACCAGACCTTCGTTAGATTTGCACTCGTTGAAAATCTAGCCTAGCACTTCCATGAAAGTTTGCTTCAAAATAAATCCCTCTATATGATTACTGCGTTCAAAAGGATTTTCCTCGAAAGCGCTTGGAACATGTTCACAACTTTCTTATATTTCCCTCGTACCTATCTTTTTCGCAGGAAAATGTCTGAGAATGAAGGAAATTTCAGAGAGCCCAAGCGTGTTGGAGGTCGTACTAAAATCACCAACAATTCTGAAGGCCTGTCTGAGGATTTGATTGTTGAGAAGAATCTGAGAACGCCTGAAGGCTTAGTGGAAGATGCTCGTTCCAGAGAAAATAGACTGCAAGAGATTCAAAGGCTTCAAGCGCTTCGATGGTATGAATACAAGGCTATTATCCCTCGTTGGAAGACACTATTTGCGCTGAAGAACCCATGGTCCGATGTCAAGACATTGAAGCCCAAGTGGACGAAGGAAAATAGACCACCTCCTCCGCCCAATGCTCACCCATCCACTCTCAAAACACCTGATGATTTTAAAGAGTTGGTTGCTGCTCAAGCTGAACGAGCAGCAAAGCGTAAGGTCCAAAGCCAGGAAGGCTGCTGCTGCTGCTGCTGAGGGCAATGAAGGAGTTGCCGAGGATGTTGGTCCAAGCTCCAAGTCAAAAGCTGGCAAGAAATCTGCCAAGCGAAAGAAAAAGGTCGTTGTTGTTTATCCACCAGAGGCAACTTCTGACGAAGAAGAAGCCAGCACCGATAGACAAGACCCTGGCACAGAGGCAGATGTCGAGGACATTCCTCTAAAGAAGAAGCCGAGCAATAAGGGCATTAGGATCCAGGAACCAGCTGCTGAGGCTCCTCGAGGAACTATTGACATGACTAATTTAGTCACTGATCCGCCAATTTCCTCTGCTCCCACGGTGCAAACTCGCAGACAAAAACCCTCGGCCAGGTCCAAGGGAAAGCAAGACCAAGTGGCCGAAGATGATGAGACCCTGATCCAACGAAAGGAAAGGCTGTCCAAGCAACAAGAACTTGAAGCACAAGACTTACTTAAGTCCAAGCTTCTTAACTTTCATAGTCAGCCCGAGGATAAGAAGGCAAAGGTTGCACAGCAGTTGGGCATATTGCATCTGGTCAATGAGATATACAGATGCCAGATCGAAGGTATTCCAGCCCCCAGTGCTCCGAAGGAAAAGGTCATGGCCCCTAGTGCCACCGAGAAAGCGGTGACTCCCACAGTCACGAAGGCAAAGGATGCAGCCCCCAGTGCTGCGAAGAAAGTTGCTGAGGCCACTAGTTCCTCGAAGGAGAAAGTTGCGGCCCCAAGTGCCGTTACAAAACCTGTCGCTGCTACAAAGGCCACCAAGGAGGCCGAAAGGAAAGCTAAGGAAGCTCGCCAGAAATCCCAAGCAGCTCCAATCCCTCGTGCTGCTCCGGTACCCGCTGCCCCTGCTGCACCTTCTGTGTTCGGCCCTCGTGCCGATGAAGAAAGCTCCAACGAAGGAGATTTTTCTGCCATTGCTGCATGGGATGCAGCACAGATTTCCAACGTTCTTTGTCGTATGGCCACCACCCCGAGCAAAGTGACCCCCGAGAATGATGTTCCTCCCGAGATCCAAGAACGAGTAGCTCGCTACATGATTCGATGGGATGGATATCTCACCCAGGATCGCAAGGACAAAGAGCACAAAATAATTTATTCAAAGCAGCTTCGAGAAGAAACTGAAGACCTAGTGTCTCGACAGTTTTTCAAGTCCAAGCTTGATACACTTGTTGAATCAAGAAGAGCTCAGAAGGAAAATATCACTGATGTCAACGAAAAGGTTCGACAGATAGTGACTGATATGTGCAAGGAGAACAATGAAGCCCTCACCAAGAGACAATATCGAAAGAGAAATTCTGTTGCCCCATCCTCTGCGCGTGGGACGCCAGAGATCGAGAAAATATCTAAGAAGAAGAAGTCTTCCAAGGTCGTTGCTGCAACAACACGACAAGAAACTACTCCAACCCCCGCTAAACAACCCACTCCACCCCGTAGAAAAACTCCACCACCTCGCCAAACCACTCCTCCACCTCGCCAACCCTCTCCACCAAAAGGTTCGTCACCACCGCACCCACCATCACCACGTCAAGTCATTCCCTCTACCACCCCAGCTGTCGAGCCCCAGGCTCAAATTGAGACCGAGCAAACTGCTCAGGTCGAGCAAGAACCACCTGCCCCAATTCCATCGGTGCAGAAGGATTATTCCCCTGCCCAAACTCGGAACGAAGGAGAAGATGCACACGTGGATGTAACCACGGTTTCATCCCGTCAAGAGGCACCGCCTGCTCCAGAAGAGGCTGCTGCCGAAGAAGAAAGTTCTTCTGACTCCAGTTCATCCGATGGCTCCTCATCCTCCTCAAGTTCTTCGAACAAAGAAATGCATGATGCTTTTGCAAAACTTGATGAAGACCTTGATGCTATGGAGACTGAGGAAGCCGAGCAGAATGAGAATGTCGACGATGGAAAACCCGTCGATGAGCAGGCCGAAGAAAATGCTCCTGCAGCTATCCCAGCTCAGGACATCATAAATGTTCCATCATCTCTTCCCCGCCATGCTGAGCCATTTCTACAAATGCCAGAAAATGCAGCTGAAGTATTCCCAGTCGATGAGCTACTACACTCTGCTCATCCGAGAGAAATGTTGCCTTTGTTCCGCCCGATGTCCCTCGAGGAGGACCTATCTTCAAGAGGTGGGAAAACAAGCCATTTTTCTTCGGGACCAATCCCTACGAGAAGCCAAGGAATGCATATTCTCTTCGGTTTTGGACCCAGGAGCAAGCCATCTATTACACTCGTGTGCTTTACAACAAGGCTACAGTTTTTCAACATCAATATCTTGATATGCCTTTGGTGTACGCCACATCATGTTTCGAGAATGTTGCCGAAACTATTGACGGTCTTCATGCTCACAAGATGTTTGCTCTCGACTGTGGCTACAATCCCGAGCTCATCAAGCAATTTTATGCCACTCTGTATGTCACTGGTAATCCTGAAGACTCGAAGACTTGCAAATTTGATTATATGACTCAAGGCCAAGTGTTCCACATGACCGTCGATGAATTTCGGGCCATCATCAATCTACCTCGTGTAACGACCCAATTCACACAGAATTGAAGTCTCTGTGCTCAAGTGCCAGTCCCTGGATCGAACTCGCTGGCACACACAATATTATAGATGTATATCAAAGTACAAGTGCATCATTATTACAACGTATGATCCAGAGTAAATAAATAACAAGTTGCATAGCTCAAGGCTAGCTTATTCAATATAAATATAGCGGAAGCAAAAGCAAGTAACGTGGAGTCCCATCAATAGCCACATGCGAACATGCTGAGTGTAGACTCGCAACCCCTAAACGCACCTTACTGATCGTCTGAAAAACCTGCAAAACCGAAGGTTACAGCCCGACAACGGGTCAGTACATCTGATTTGTACGGCAAGTGACACGGAAAAGTTTATATAAAGGACCTACAACTACATGCAAGGTAAGTCAAAGGAAAGGCTTATGGTTTTAGTTTTGCTGAAAGCCAATTTTCTCCTGAACTAAACTAGTCAAAGTTTTAAGTTGAATTCTACCTGTAACACACAGCAACCCATGCTACTCTTGTCCCAACCAAATTATTATTAAGTGTTCATCTGTCAAGATCATTCATCAACAGTACTGACTAGCTGCTCAAAGTTCGTCCGTAACCGTGGACACGGCTAATCATGATCAGTTTATACGCTCTGCAGAGGTTGTACACGTTCCCCACTGGACTCAACCCGAAGATTGAGACAAAGACTTTCTGAAGAGGTTGCCTCCACCCTTTGGTAGCCGGTACACCTAACACACATCTACATCAGCTAGCTACCAGGGCCAGGTTCCCCACAACGTACTCGTGCTAAGCCAGAGCCCATATAGCCAGTGGATGTACAAGGAAGCTACTAGTAATATTGCCTGTCTGATCTTTTTGAGCCTGGACGGCGCCCACTGCGTCAGAGGGTACTCGCCATGACGCACCCGGTTCACCACCAAAACAACCATTGGGTGCATTTAACCCCGGCACTGTCCTTAGACAAGGCACAACTACCGGGATGCAACCCGCCCGTCCAGAAGTGATTTCTATTTATTATAAAGTTACTACACGGTTTATTAAATAGCTCACATGCACTCCATGAATTCTCACAGCCCAACCTCGTCTACAAAGAATAGCAACAAAGTAACAACACGGCTAGGTTGATCTACGGTAGACAAGTCAAGACATGTGGCTATCCTAACTGGTTTTGCAGCAACAATAAAATAAACTACCTATCATGCAATAGGGTGATATTTCCTAACATAATGCATATAGAAAATATAGGTATGAGTATGGTCAAAGCATCACTTGCCTTATACATTCGATGAAGATCTTCGCTCTCACGTTCCAGTCAACTCTACTCGTCACACTCCGAGAAATCTATCGCCAACGAAATAACTCAAATAAGAACTCACGTCACATTACAAACAAAAGATCAACAAAACAATCACTAAGGTTTTAGCAACAAAACAAAAGGTTTTGAAGTGCAAAGGTGTGGATGTGCTCGAAGGTGATCGGTGGAACGTAAACTCGAGAGAGTCAACGGATAAAGAGTTGTCGATACAAGAGTATGATCAAGGCATTATGAATTCAAGGTAAAGATCATAGCAATATGAATGGTATGTGGATATTGCCGATAAGATGTCTCATATGATCCAATATGCAAAAAGAATCACGTGAAACGGAATACTACAACGCAGGTCATAGCAATTGCAACATTGAATTGAATTTTAATTTAAACAGATCAATAAACTTGTGAATTTTTGTGCACACATGATATAAACAGAAGGTACATGGAACGAGTGATCCAACGCAAAAAGAAACGGCGCAAACGGGCGCACCGGTAAAAAGTTACGGCTGCCGGAAGTCCAAATTTGGATCAGCTTGGGATCCAAATTTAAAAACTTCAAACTTCTGTAGCACTAGGTCTACTGGCTAGAGAATTTATTCACGGTCGCAACGCACTTGGAATCGCCCAATTCCGAGTTACGTTTAAAAAGTAGTCGCGAAAACGGTATCGGGTGAAAAACGGGGGTACCGGGGGGTTCTACTATAAAAAGGGCCCGTACGTAAATAAAAATTTTACGAAAAACGCGATCGGGTCCCCGGGCGGTTTGGATCCAGATCTGGAAACAAAACAAAAATTCGAAACGTTTTTTTTTTGACTTTTTTTTTCACTCTATCTTCTTCTTCCACGCACACGGGCACAGAGGAGCGGCGGCCATGGCCAGGAGCTCGGCTCCGGCTGGCTCCGGCCGGCCCAGCGGCCGTGGCCGGCGCCAGGGCGGCGGCGGGCTCGGCCAGGGGCGGCGGCTCGCTGCAGAGGGGCGCGCGGCACGGGGCGACCAGGGGCAGCGACCATGGCGCGGGGGGCAGCTCCGGCCGGTTCACCGGCGAGCGGGCGGGCCAGCGCGAGCGGCAGGGCGCGGGCGCACGGGGTCGTGCCGGGGCGGGGCGCACGGGGGCGCGCGGCCTGGAGCCCGCAGCCATGGCGCGGTGGCGGCGCTCCGGCCGGCCAGCTCGCTCCGGCGAGCGGCGGCGGCGCGGCGGCTGCGACCGGGGGTGGCGGCGCGGTGGTGCTAGGGCACGGGGACGGCTCCGGCGGCGATGCGGGCGAAAAATTACCTCGAAAAAAAACGCGAAAAACGCAACTCCGGCGATGCTCCGGCGAAGTTCCGGCGATGCTCCGGCGAGATTCCGGCGATGACGTCGGCGGCGGCGGGTCCCGCGGATTAAATTAGAGCTAACCCTAAAAACGCTAAGCGAAAATAATTTAGCCCTAATCCGGGCTATTTATAGCCAGCCCCTAATCCTCTTTTTTTTTAATCCGAGACAAATACAAAATCGGTCTGCGGAAAAAAAACAGAGCAGGCCCATTAGGCCCAAAACAATATTAGAAAAATGACGGAAATTTATTTTAAAATTCCCTCTTCGCGAATATTTTTAAAATAATAAAAATGAATTTTTGGCCTTACAAAATATTCAAAATAAAATAAAAACTTTGCAACTTATTTTTAAATATTTTAAATACTTTTCTGGCATTTTAAAAATACCGAAAACTCCGAAAATTGATTTAAAAACTTTTCCGGAGCATAAATAAATTCCCAAAATAATTTTAGAAAATATTTATAACTCCAAAGTAAAATTAAAAAGTCTCCCAAAATATTTTAAAATATTTTTCAACAAATTAAAATTGGGATAAGTCCTTTTATATCCTCTCAAATGAATTTTTCCTTGAGTTGAAAAATGTTTTGAATATTCAAAAGAATTCCAATAAAGATTTAAAACCTTTTCCAAACTTTTAATAAGTTGAAGGAGTCATATTACCTTCTCTCATTTTATTTTGTTGGTTTTGTTTTTAAATAATAAATTCCAAAACACCAACGGTGAATATTAGGGAAAGTCATTTTATTCCCTCTCTCTTTTAATATTCATTTCAACACCAAAAGTTTTAATTCCTAGGGAGAATTTTGGGATGTTACAGCTCGTTTCGAAGGATTACCACACAAGCTTCATGATCTGCCTACTCCAACTCCTACTGAATTGTCCTCGCTGATGAATCCAGATGTCATAGGAGGTCACTACCCTGATGAACCGAAGCCCAAGAACTTAGTCTTCAAAGCCAAGTCCTGGTTCTATATTTTGTCGAAGAATTTGATGCCAATGCTCGATGTGCACAATGATTTTCCCATCCCCAATGATGTGCAACTTGCTCTGATGAAGTTAGTCCATGGTCATCCCTTCGATTTTGAATACTACTTCATTCGCACGATGGTTTCCTGTGTTGATGATCACAATTCTCACAAGCCATATGCAACCTGGCTAATGGCTATCGGCAATTACTCTCGGGACGTGCCATTCCGTGTATCAATTTACCCCAAGATTTTTACTCCACCAGTAAGGGAAGTGTTGAAGATTATTGCTCGACCCAACGATCAATATGCTGAGCACACTGGCATCCGCGCCTATATGACGGAGCGCAATATTCGCTCGAAATTTATTAAGCCAGTGCATCATATGGAAGTATCCCTTCGGTCTCAGCAAATGTTTCAACATCACATCAACCAAGACTTCCTGCAGAAACAGAAGATGATGGATGAAATCAACCATCTGCGCAACGTTACAATGAACAACAATCAGCTACTGCATGAATGCCTTCGCCGGGATTGGAAAGGTCTGCGCAAGTTTAATACCCTTCATCAACTGCAGCATTGCGGATTCGAAGAATATCCTCCGCACCTGAATAGGCAATGGACAAATGATGATCGTGTCGACCGACCAGATTCTACCATTCCTTTGTTGCCGAAGAACAGGGACGTGATAAGTGTCGATGATTTCTATCACATCACGGTGAACACCATTTCCTCCGACTCCGACCAAGATGAAGCACCTCGACGCCAAGCGAGAGTTTACTCTCCACTCCCTCGAAGCCCCAGGACCCCGCCGGAATCGCCAAAGGAATCTTATGGAGATCATCATTCCTTCAGGACGAAGATAACTCCTCCAGGTGGTCGCCCCATTCATCGTCTTTCGACGCGTGCAGAATCTTCTCGACGTCGCCCGCGCCACTCCAGCGAGTACGGATTTCTTTCGACCCTATTCTCTCGACTTTTTGTACGTTGTGACAAAAAGGGGGAGATGTAGTGGCATCGAAGAAATTAGTTTGCCACCGGGTTTAAGGGCTTTGCTTTTTGGTCGTTAAACTTTTGAACTTTGAGTTTATGAGTAGTTTCAACAAATTTCGATTCATATTCGATCTGGTTGTAATTAACTCTAAGTAGGGCTGTGAACTCTTGACTTATCGTAAGATATCTATTTGCTATTCTTGAGTTACTTAACCTTTTGTAGGAAGTTATCTTTCATAAGTTCACAGGTCATTCGAGGAGATTGCATATTTCTCATTGAATATTATTTGGAATACAATCTTGCTCGCTAAGATTATGATGTTTTTTTCCCTCAACTCAATTCTTGTCAAATGTGCACTTCACTGGAACTTTACATCTTCCATGCACACATCAAGGGGGAGTACTTCATCAATCTTAGCATTGGTTTATCATCAAAAACTCAAAACTTTCAAATTATTTATAGATGCCTATTTTTTCAACAATTGTCCAAAAAGGGGGAGATTGTAAGAGCAAGTTTGCCCCCAAAGGTTTTGGAGATTGTTGGACAAAGCAGTGGTGGAACTAATATTGTTTTCGAGTATAAACAGATATTTAGGTTCCGAAAGAATGGAGTTTTCAAGTGGAAGGTCGAAGGACAACTCACTGCAGCGAAGCTGTAGTCATCTACCGAAACCTTTGGAGGAAGACGACCCCCAAAAATGTCGTCGAGAAAGAAGACACTCTCGAGTAAAAGCGCAACGAGGAGAAAGCTGAAGGTGGATGAAGACGTAGTCTTTTTACTAATTCCTCTTTATTTTCTTGAGTCGTAGGAAAAACCGTACTATCAAGAGGGGTTTGCTAGTTGAGATCTTTGTCGAAGTGAATCTGCTCTGCTCAACCTAAACCCACAAAAAGCCTACCGAGAGAAATCTTACTGAGTCGAGTGAATAGCTCGAAGGCAAAGTTATCACACTACGTGCCTTCAAGAGAGAACTCGTTCGGTAAGTCAGCTTACTTGTTCCTCAAGTAAAGTTGCGCAGTGATTCAAATCCGACCGTTGTGGACACGCGTCAAGCAGTTGCATCGGGTCACTTCAGTCATTTCACTCATCGGGATCGCCACCTATAAATACCCCGCACCTACCCTCCATTTCGGGTTGGCTGCTCCACTGAAGATTCTAAGACAGAAGTATTGTGAGCATCCCAAGAGAAATTGAGAGAAAACCAAAACCCAAGTCTGAGCTGAGTTGAGAAATTCACAGAGACTTAGGTCGAGATTAGCCGATCTTTTTATCTTGGAGAACTGCAAATCTCCTAGACGGTTAGGCGTCGCCTATCAAGCAGTCGAAGAGAAATTGTCGCTGCTGAAGGAAGTCTGTAAAGGTCTTGGAGATGTCCTGAATCATCTACCACGAGTGAAAACTGGACAAGCTCGAGGAGTTTGTTGCAGTGGAGAATAGGACGGAGAGAGTTTTTCTCCACGTGTTCAATCACCAGTCCCTCCAACCAGACGTAGCACTTTGCAGAGTGTGAACTGGTTTACCAAACATCGTCATGTCAGGCTCGTTTTCTTTCTTGTATTTACATTCATTATTGATGAGGACATCCCTACTAATGTTACACCCACATCCTCACCAACTACACATATTCGACCAGTTATTAGAGCACGCGCACGTCAACTACATTATCAGGTACTTTCTTTTCTTGCGAATCCTTCTAATGTTCATGAACATATGATGCTACCTAAATTAGATACTTTTGTTTTGCTTATGAATGAAGGACCTAGCATGGACAAGAAGGATGGTCATTGGAGCGGGATCAAGCATGGAGAAGAAGGTGCGCGCGCGGGAACGGACAATGGAGCTTCCAGTGGTGATTTTCGCACTTTGAAGCCACCATAACTCGTGCATGAAGGCTTGGACGAAATACACGAGATGCCACTTCATTATTTTCATCCAAGGGCAATTATAGGTGATGCGTCACCTTAATATTGGGCTGGGCCCATGTAATTTATAAATACCACCTTATAGGCTATTTTTTAGAGTCTGTATGTGTGGGGAAACCGAGTTAGGGTTGTTTTCGGACCCCACATCCAAGGAGTCACGAAAATCCCCTCTGTTCCCCCATATATACAGCTTTGGAGTCAGATGATTGGTGATGAATAACCAGACTTCAGAATCAAGATCAATCAACTTCGCTTCTTCTGGAGTGATGGCCTTCTTATCGGCGACTGTGACTCCATATAAGACAACTTGCCAGGCAACAGAATTGATAGCCATGATATTTCTCTTCAATTTGTCCTTCCAGTATGGGTAGTCCTTTCCATTGAACATGGGTATGGGTTCGCCGGAGCGAATGGTTGCGGAAGACATACTTGCAAAACACTCAAGGAGGTTAATCCAAACAAAGAGTGACTAGCTCTGATACCAATTGAAAGTCCAAGTATATGATCAGAGGGGAGGGGGTGAATGATCACTTCAAATTTTCGCATGAAACTATGAAGTGAAGCATAACTTAGCAGCAGAAGGAGTTCAACAGAAAGGTAATCAGTGAAGCAGAACTAGAGTGAAGCACAACATAGCGAATCAAAAGCATCGAATCAATTGCGTTGAATCAAATCACTGAAGCAATTGCAAAACTGAATGTAAGTGCGGAATGTAAAACGAACTCTTGACTCGGCGATGTTTGTTCGACCATTTCACACTCTGCAAAGTGCTACGTCTGGTTGGAGGGACTTGTGATTTAACACGGGAGCTAACCTCTCTCCGTCCGTATCTCCACTGCACCAATCTCCTTAAGCTTGGTCAGTTCTTCACTCGTGGTTGATTATTGAGGAAATCACCGAAACGTTTGACAAACTGGACTTTGAGGCGACAATAACTCTTCGCTCTCTGAAGAACAACACTCTAACCGTGTAGGAGAATTGCAGTTCTCCAAGATAAAAAGGCTAGCAAACTTCTTCCTAAGTCATAGTGAATCAACTCAGATCAATAGGACTTATGCTTCGGTGGATGGGTTTTTTTTGCTTCGGTGGGGTTGCTCTCTCTCTCTCTTCACTGTCAGAAAATATTCTTGGAGCAGCCACCCGCCAATGAGGCCGGGGGTGGCCTATTTATAGGTGGCGATCCCAAGGTGCGAAATGACTGAAGTGACCCGATGTGACAGCTTGACACCTGTCCTCAACGGTCGGATTTCTAAACGCTGCGCAACTTTACTTGCGGAACAAGTAAAGCTGACTCACGGACTTGGTTATGCTTTAGGAGCCGAAAGAACAAAGTCTTCGCTGGTGAATCATTACCTAGTGCACATGAGATTTCTCATCTCTGGCTTCTCACAGGTTTGGATTCGAGCTGAGTCTTTTCACCAAAACCTTCGGAGTACATTTACTAAACCCCTCTTGATAGTACGGTTTTTCCTACGACTCAAGGAAGTGAAAAAGAACTACGCAAAAACTACTAAGTCTTGCGCCATCTTGGTCATCTCCTTCGATGAGACGTGCTTCAGGATTCCTTATCTTTTTTGGGGTCGACATCCGTGATGAGTTTCACTCCAGAGGATTTGCTTCAGTAAATATGTAAATCTTCGTTGAAGCTTTATCACCAACCTATAACTTTAGGAACCTAACCATCTGTTTTACACTAGAAAACTTGTTAGTTCCTCTACTGTTTTGTCCAACAATATCCAAAACTCATGGGGGCATAACTTTGCTCTTACAATCTCCCCCTTTTTGTACTATTGTTGACAAAATAGGCATCGATAAGAATATGGAATTTTGAGTTGAGTTGAGAGAAAACTCAAAGATATGAAGCTTTTGACTCCCCCTGAATGCAAGCATCGAAGACTTATATAATCGAAGTGAATGCTTGATGAAGGATATCTTTAATGGGAAGCCTAATACATATCTTAGTGAATCAATTGCATTTAAAAGATATTAGTCTTGAAGAATATGCAATCATCCAATGACCTGTGAACTTAATGAGAATAACCACCTGCAAGACAAAATATACGAGAGCAACTTGCAAGCACGGGGGTTATTAACACATAACATGTAGCAGTTCACAGACGAAGTAAAACTTAAGTTACAACCCAATCGAAGCGAGTGGAAAGTTTGTTGTAACTTAACACACAAAAGATCGAATCGAAACCCTTAAACCCCGCAGCGAAGCTAAACTCAAGCGATGCTACATTCTCCCCATTTTGTCAATGATTGGACAAAAGGTTGAGAGGTAGATCAAGAGTATTTTACTCGTTGGCTGCAACTCGGGGACCCTGCTGATTGTCTTCGCCCGAAGAAGATGCATCTCCAGAAGTGTCTCCTTCGGTTAAGGCAGGTGACTCCATTTCTTCAATGTCCAGAGGCGCCTGCAACAAGTCAAGGTCACTGTCATTGAGAGGGTCATCTTCTTGCTTCGATGTGTGGGAGTCTTCATCAGAGAGAGTGTCAGGGCGAATCTGCTCAGCTGGGTTGACGAATAGAATTTCATCAATCTTCTCCAGTGAAGGGATCTTTGGGTTGGGGCCGTCTATCGAATCATTTCTGGAGAAATGGCGTTGAAGATGTGGATATTCCTTGAAAATCCGAGCAGCTTCAAGCTTCTTGACTGAGTTGAACTTCCGCAAACCCTTCCATGAGTGGCGTTTCAAAACCTTCAGGTACTGGTTGTTGTTTAGAGAAATATTGCCAACTCTATTGATATCATCAGAAATATGTTGCATTTGGCATTGATTGCCTTCAATGAAGTTTTCCAGCAGCTGTTGTGACCGAATGCCAACCTCAAAGTGATAGACTTCCTTCTGGAAAGACTTCGACATGTTGCGTTCATTGACATGTTGTCTGACTCCTACATATGTGGCAAATGGATCATTTGGCCTTCTGAAGATATTCATAGTATCGCGCACAGGAGGATAGAACAACTTCGGGTGATGCTTGGCAACAAAGTCTTCACTGCGTCCATAATTGCATATGGCTTGGAGCCAGGGAGCATAAAGCTTTAATTGATGGACCAGTTCAGCTTCTTGAACCATATAGCGAAGAAAACAATCCTTGAAGTCAAACACATGACCATGAGTGAGCTTCAGCAGAGCATGACGTACATGGTAGTGAATATTGGACTCATCATTGGCAGTGCTGAAAGGCATCAAGGAGTTAGACAAGATTTAAAACCAAGTCTTCGAAATGAATAGCAGATGCTTCGGGCGAATGTTTTCAGGGATGTGATCTCCAGTGACTTCAGGATCCAGTAGTGAAGCAAATTCAGCTTCAGTAGGATCAGGCATCAAGTGAACCTTTGCAAGTTTGCCAGTGTGCCGAGGGATATTCACAATTTCCATGAATTCATCAGAATGCATGTGAAAGACTTTGCCTTGAATCATCCACTCCAGCACCCAGGTGGCAGTATCATCAGGGTTTCCAGATACATAAAGTGTGGCATAGAATTGCTTGATCGGTTCAGAGTTAAATGGCGTCTCCATGGAAAATAAGCTTGTCAGATTTTGTGCTTCGATGGTTTCTATGATGTTGTTGAAGCACGTTGCAGAAGTTAGGCTTCGCATATCCAAGTACTTGTGCCTGAACAAAACACCCTTCTGGCAGTATAGCTTCGTGTACAGAATCTGCTGTTCAGCAGTCCAGAAGCGAAGGTCATCAGCAGTCCTGGGCGAATCATAAGGACTTGTGCCAAAGAAGCGAAGCTTCTGGCGATGAACTTCGAGATCAAATTCTGATCCATGTCTTGATGAGGAACCATCACCCAAGAAAATTGGAAATGTTTCGCGTGGGTAGATGGAATCCAGTTGAGTGTCTTGGGCAGGAAAGCAATGAGGTGCTTGCCTTCGAGCAACTATGGATCGCTCCTGGGGTTGAGACATAATAGCCAATTCATTTGCTTCAGCATCTGCATTGGCTTCGGGCTCTTCTAGAACAACGTGATCTTTGGCTTCGCCTTCTTGTTCTTTGGACTCATCCGCAGAGTGAGCCGAAGAATAATCTCTGGATGGAACAGGTATGTCTTGAGCTTGAGGCGAAGGCTGTGGCTCAAAGTTATCATGGTGTGATGGTTGTGGAGCGGGTTGAGGTGGAGGAGGAGGAGGAGGAGCACGGGGTTGAACGGCTTCGGGAGCAGGTGGTTTTGCGGTTGGAGTGGGGAGGGTGATAATCTTGCATCGAGGGGGCGAAGCGCGTCTTGGGATCTTCTTGGTGGGATGAGAGTTAACCTCATCTGCTTCATCAGTATCAGTGATCAGATGGTGCTTCCTTTGTTGCAGCTGGGGAAGTGGACAAGCGAGTTGCTTGAGCATAGATTCACGCTTCTTGGAATCAAGAGCCACGACTGAGGCATTATGCATCTTGCAACATTCTTCGATGGCAGATTTGATCTTGCCTTGAAACACTTGAATATTTTGCTTTGTCTTCTCATTGTCATCAGCAATCTTCTTCAAAGCAGCTTCAGCTTCGTTCTTGAAATCTTCATCAGATTCAACGTCTGCTTTCTTCTTGAACTTCATAATCTTGGCAGACTCAGATCTGTCCCTAGCATGAAAATCCCTTAGCTGATTGTATAAAGTTTCAATCATTGCAGAAAGTGTTGGTGAAATGTAAACATTCCCAACATCAACAGCTTCGGGATCAGAGGCTTCAGCGAGCTGGCAGAACGCCTGATGGAGGCTCAAACAATCCCATAGTTCATGTTCTCGTGCATCAGGAAAGTTATGGTGACTATGCTCAGCTTCTTCATGAGCTTCGGGGGCAGGAGCTGCGACTTGCTTCGGAGTGACATCCTTTGGAGTCATGTCCACAACAGCAGCTTTCTGTTCAGCTCTAGCAGCCTTCTCAGCTTGCGTCGTTCTTAAGAAATCAAGTGATGCCTTGCGCTTGGCATCAGCTTCACTAAGCTGTTTGGCTTCAGCGGCAGCCTTAACTTCTTGAGATTTTACTTCAGCGAGCTTACGCTTCGCTTCATCTTTCTGATTGGCTTCAGCTAAATCTTTCCTTTGCTTCTCAAGCAAGGCAGCATTTCTGTCAGCTTCTTTCTTTGCTTTAGCTTCTTTATCAGCCTTAGCTTGGGCTTGGGCTTGTGCTGCAAAATGAATTCGTTCGACTTCAGCACAATCTCTCTTGCGCATTTCAGCTTCAGATAGCTTCTTGGTGCCAACCTGGGCATAGGATTGGCCAGGCTTTGCAACAGAGGATTTCAGCTTCGAAGCTTTGGCAGTCTCAGGGGCTTTAGCTTCGGGCTGACTAGCAGGCTTTGGCTTCGAGTCATGCCTCTCCTTAGTTCTCTGTTCTGCAGGAACCAGGCGACGAGGTGGCTTTGAAGCCAATGGAGCCTCTACCAACAAGTTGGTTAAATCAATTCTTGGCTTAGGAGCTGGAGGATCAGTGGGGTCTTGAATTTTCACGCCTCTTGAAGCAGGCGGTTTCTCTCCAGCCTTCTTCTTCAGAGGCTTTCGAAGCTTAGGTCTCTTTGGACTTGGAGCAACTGGGGTGTGCTCGGACTCATCATCTGCATCTTCAGCTGGATCTTCACCAATGGAGTCCTCAAGCTGTGTAGCAGCATCAGCTTCATCATCAGCTTCCTGATCACTCTCTTCTTCAGAAACAACAGGAGGTGGAGAAGCACTCAATTTTCTCAGTATGCGTTTCTTAGGCTTCGATGCACCAGCTTCAGCATGGCCTTCAGCAGCTTGTGCTTTGGACTTCTTCTCTTCTCTGATTCTTTTCTTCTCAGCCAACAGATCAAGTCTGGCTTGCTCATCTGGATAATCATCTGGCGTCTTGATAGAATTGGGGTGAGGGACAGCGGGAGGCTTCGGGTAGTATTTTCTTCGATTGGCAGCATTGTATTGAGCACACATAGCAGTTGTGTACAGATATGGTGGGCTGAAAGCAAACTGCATAGCCCACTTCCAGTCTGTAATGCTCTTGTATTTGTACCACCTTATTGCCTAGTAGCGGCGAATCTTTTGAAGTCGAATCTTTCTATCGTGATCTGATTCGTCAGGTGGAGTGTCATAGCCCATCTTCTTGCGAATGGCTTTGGGAATTCTTCGGGCATTAGACTTCTTTAGTCTTGCCTCCTTTTCCTTTCTTCTTCGGGGGCTCAGGGAAATTTTCAAGTCCTTCAACAATAGGGGATTCATTCCCAATGGCGGCCTCTTCATCAGACATCATGTGAATCAGAATAGTAGAAAAGAGGGAATAGGACAGGGATGAATAAGCACAGGCAAAGGCTTTGACCAAAACCAATTTTGACAAGAATTCAGAGTAAAACCAAAACTAGATGCATATCTGTAGTTGGATTATGCTAGAACTAGTTCAAGAACAAGTTCTAACTCATTCCAAACACATCCAGATCTAATCTCAGTACTGACCTGAATAGATGGGAGACTTTGATGCTACAAACAAGTTTCCCAAAGATCAACGACCAACACGGATCAAACAGCCCTAGCAAAATCAAGACAAAACATACCCTAACGAGTCTTAGATCCAAGCCCTAGATGAAGAACACACAGACAAGATTGGATCCAAGAGGGCTTGCGTACCCTAACTCGGTGACGCAGAGCGGCTACAGCGACGGAGCGCGGAGAAGTGCTCTTCGTCGGCGGGGAACATCCACGGCGGCGACGGTCCGGCAGTTAAGCGGCGCGATCGACATCGGGGCCGAGAGCTCATCGGCGTGCTCGAGAGGAGGAGAAGAGATCGGGAGAGAATGATCGTGGGGGTGACGGTTCGCTGGAGGAATTGCCTTATATAGTGGCCGATCTGAAACGGTTGCCAGATCGCATCGAACGGCTGCCAGCGAGTGTCTCTTCCAATTCAACGGCTCAGATGAAGTGGCGGTTCGCGAGCTAAACTCAACGACCCGAGAAAAAACGGAGACTCAACGGCCGAAGAATAAGTCTTGACCGAGATCAAAAACTTCGATAAATTTGGAAGCATTTGATTCGGAACTCAATGATGTTCGAAGAAATATGCTTTCCGTTTCAAATGTGCTTAACCATTCAAGACAGAGAAGATTGGGAGCGAATCAGAATGGAGGGGATAGGGTCCGAAACTTATCACTTCGAAGAAAAAAAACAATGAAGCTAAAAGTGATAAGTACAGGGGACAAACAAAACGAATAAAAACCAACACATATTGAAAGCAAGTGGCAAACAAAGCTAAACACATAAACATGGACGAAGGAAAACTTAAGCGAAACTAAATAAACAAACACACAACGAAGGTGAATATGTACAGGGGAAAAGTTTCGATCTTACTGAACATTGTGTGAGTCTAGGATGTTTAGCTCACATCTCAATGCACAGAACCTTTTCTCGTCCAATGGCTTCGTGAAAATATCTGCCAATTGATCTTTAGTTTTAACATGGCTGATCTCAATGTCTTCGCGCTGAACATGATCTCGAAGAAAATGGTGACGAATATCGATGTGCTTCGTTCGAGAGTGTTGCACAGGGTTGTGTGCAATTTTGATAGAACTCTCATTATCACAAAGCAAAGGGATTTTCTTCACATAAATACCATAATCTTTCAGCGTCGGCTTAAGCCAAAGAATCTGAGTGTAGCATGAGCCAGCAGCAATGTATTCGGCTTCAGCAGTAGATATTGAGACACAGTTTTGTTTCTTTGAATCCCAAGACACAAGAGATCTACCAAGAAAATGACAAGTGCCTGAGGTAGATTTCCTGTCAACTCTATCACCAGCCCAGTCTGAATCAGAATATCCAATCAAGTCAAACTGAGTTCCTTTGGGATACCAAAGTCCCAGTGAAGGAGTATGTGCTAGATATCGAAGAATTCTCTTTACAGCAGTATGATGTGATTCCTTCGGATTGGCCTAAAAACGAGCACAAATACAAACTGATGGCATAATATCAGGTCTAGATGCACATCAGTATAAGAGTGAACCTATCATAGACCGATACTTCTTCTGATCGAAGGGTTTCCCTTTCTCATCAGCATCAAGAAAACCATTGGTTGGCATAGGTGTTCTTATAGTCTTGCATTCAGTAAGATCAAATTTCTTCAGGCAATCCTTCAAATATTTTTCTTGTGAAATAAAGGTGTCATTCTTCTGTTGGCGAATCTGAAGTCCAAGGAAAAACTTCAGTTCTCCCATCATGGACATCTCGTATTTCTTCGACATCATCCTTGCAAATTCTTCGTTGATTTCAATGTAAGTGCAGCCAAAAATGATATCATCTACATATATCTGACACACATATAGATCATTGTTATATGATCGAGTGAAAAGAGTGGGGTCAGTGGTTCCAGGTTTGAAGCCTTTCTTCAGGAGGAAATCCTTCAATGTTTCATACCAAGCACGAGGTGCTTGCTTCAGTCCATACAACGCTTTGTGAAGCCTGTACACCATATCAGGATTCTTCGAGTCTTCAAAACCTGGTGGCTACAAAACATACACTTCTTCTTCTATCTCACCATTTAGAAAAGCACTTTTGACATCCATTTGATATAGCAATATATTTTTGTGGTTAGCAAAAGCAAGCATGACACGAATGGATTCGAGACGGGCTAGTGGAGCATAGGTTTCACCAAAACCAATGCCTTCAATTTGGGTGTATCCTTGTGCTACCATTCTAGCCTTATTTCTTACCACAATACCATCTTCATCTTGCTTGGTGCGAAATATCCACTTAGTGCCAATAACATTGTGCTTCGTGGGATCAGGCCTGTCAACAAGTGACCAAACTTTGTTTCTTTCAAACTGGTGAAGTTCTTCCATCATAGCCAATAACCAGTCAGGATCCTTCATGGCTTCATCAAATTTTGAAGGTTCTAGCATGGAAACAAAAGAAAAACTTCCACAGAAGTTAGCCAAACGAGTACAAGATCGAGTAGTGGGACGACCTGGTTGATGAATGTCTTCGAGGATCGAATCAACATCAACTCTTCTTCGAACTTGTGATAACGTAGTATCATTTGCTTCAGGCTCAGCTTCTGCTTCAGGATCTGCTTCACCTTCAGCTTCAGCATTTCCTTCAGGATTAGCATTTTCTTCGTTCCCTTGACCTTCTTCGTCCTGTTCACCATTTGCTTCAGGATGTTGATCTCCAGCGCCCTGGGCTATGTGTGGGAACATTGGACCATCATCATCCCTATAAGCTTGACGAGGATTGGCTTCAACAGGGCAAATCTCTCCAATAGCCATGGACCTGATCACTTCATCAAGTGGAGGTTCATCTAGATCATGAGGCAAATGCTCTTTTTTAGAGCCATTAGTTTCATCAAACCTTACATTTACAGTTTCCATAACTTTCCCAAAGTGAGAGTTGTACACTCTGTAAGTGTGAGAGTTTGAGCCATAACCTAGAAGAAAACCTACATGTGCCTTAGGGGCAAATTTGGAGCTATGATTCATATCTCTAATAAAGCAAGGAGCACCAAATACCCTAAGGTATGAAACATTCGGTTTTTCACCAGTGATAATCTCATGTGAAGTTTACTTCAGGAATTTGTGAAGGTAAACCTTGTTGATGATATGACATGCTGTGTTAATTGCTTCGGCCCAGAACCTAATAGGAGTCTTGTATCCAGCAAGCATAGTTCTGGCCATTTCAATAAGAGTTCTATTCTTCCTTTCAACTACACAATTCTGTTGAGGTGTATAAGCAGCAGAGAACTCATGAGTAAAGCCATGATCATCAAGAAAATCTTCAATATGAGTATTTTTTTTAATTCAGTTCCATTGTCACTTCGGATATGCTTCAGAGATAATTCATATTCTGTTTGAGCTCTGTTAGCGAATGACTTGAAGATTTCAACAACTTTGCTCTTGTCATCCAGAAAGAAAACCCAAGTATAACGAGAGAAATCATCAATAATGACAAGACCATATTTGTTTCCTCCCAGACTTGCATAGTTTTGAGGACCAAAGAGATCCATGTGAAGAAATTCAAGAGGACGAGCGGTAGTCATGATAGTCTTCGCTGAATGATGTTTCTTCGAAATTTTACCAGCTTCACAAGCACTGCAGAGACGATCCTTATCGAATTTTACTTCGCTAAGGCCAATAACATGCTTCTTCTTCACTAGATTATGAAGATTTCTCATCCCTGCATGCCCAAGTCTTCGATGCCATAACCAACTAGATGAAGCTTTTGCCATTAGGCATGTGGATACAGCAGGGCCCGAAGAAAAATCAACAATGTATAAATCTCCTTTTCGGTAACCTTCGAAGACAAACATATAGTCATCCTGTGAAAAGACAACACAACGCGAAGCAAAAAATAGAACAAGCATACCCATATCGCATAACTTCGAAATAGACATAAGATTATATCCAAGTGATTGGACTAGGATAACCTTGTCAATGTGCTTATCCTTCAATATGGCAAACTTACCCAAGCCTAACACTTTACCCTTGTTGTTATCACCGAAGGTAATGTACTTCTGAGAAGATTGAGATAGTTTTTCTTCGGTGAATAACTCCTTGTCTCCGGTCATATGATTTGTACAACCACTATCCATGACCCATTCGGATCCACCGGAGACATAGCCCTGTAGAAGAATTAGTTCTTCTTAATCACCCACAAATGAGCAGGTGACTAAGAAGAGGTTGAAGCACTGGTTGAAGCAATATTAAAACGAACAGGATTATATTGCTTAGGTGGACCATCTAGTACACCATAACTGTAAGTCCTCTGCGAATGGTTAGGATAAGAATGAGCATATGCAATCTTATTATGGTTATCATGAGGACGATAAGTATAACGACCAGTGCGATAGTATTGCTTCTGCGGAACATTTGATTCGGGGACCAGTGAATCATTTCTCTTCTCTAGTGAATAAAAATGATTCGGTGGTACCGAAGACTTTCCCTGCATAGTATGGTTAGCAAGCAATTTTTCCACAAGTGCTTTCTGCACCCATATCTGCCTCTTGTAGAAGCCATTCTTCGGAGGAGTACCTACATACTCAGCTGTAACCTTTCCCAGTTCATCTTTAATCAGTTTGTAGTCTGAATCAAGTGATTCATTCACAATGGCTTTGTTCATTTTGCAGACGAAACCTGAAAGGTTAGCAATATCAATGGGTTTCTCCTTCGCTAGGACCCAAACGGTCTTAGGATACTGCTCAGGTTCCCAATAGGTGCCATCAGGGTTTATCTTTCTCTCGAAACCAACACCCTCATTCCTGGGATTCTTGTGAAGGAGAGCCTTCCTCAGGATGTAAAAAGATACTGGTGACCTTGCACACTTTTGAACATGCCTGTTTCAAATAAGTTTTTCAACCTGAGGAGTTCCTCGGTAACAGCAGGATTTTCCTCATCCGAGGCATTAGTATCATCAATAACAATAGGAGCTTTTCCTTTGGAATCAGTTTTGCTTCATTCCAAGCAAGTTAAGAAAGGTGAATCAGTTTTATGATTTGCTTCAGAACCTTGTTGATCCATGAGAGAGAGATTGACATTTTCCAACTCTTCATGAGCCTCTTTCAGTCTTTCGAGAGCCATTTTCCTCTCTCCGTCCGTATCTCCACTGCACCAATCTCCTTGAGCTTGGTCAGTTCTTCACTCGTGGTTGATTATTGAGGAAATCACCGAAATGTTTGACAAACTGGACTTCGAGGCGACAATAACTCTTCGCTCTCTGAAGAACAACACTCTAATCGTCTAGGAGAATTGCAGTTCTCCAAGATAAAAAAAGGCTAGCAAACTTCTTCCTAAGTCATAGTGAATCAACTCAGATCAATAGGACTTATGCTTCGGTGGATGGGTTTTTTTTTTGCTTCGGTGGGGTTGCTCTCTCTCTCTCTCTTCACTGTCAGGAAATATTCTTGGAGCAGCCACCCGCCAATGAGGGCGGGGGTGGCCTATTTATAGGTGGCGATCCCAAGGTGCGAAATGACTGAAGTGACCCGATGTGATAGCTTGACACATGTCCTCAACGGTCGGATTTCTAATCACTGTGTAACTTTACTTGCGGAACAAGTAAAGCTGACTCACGGACTTGGTTATGCTTCAGGAGCCGAAAGAACAAAGTCTTCGCTGGTGAAGCATTACCTAGTGCACATGAGATTTCTCATCTCTAGCTTCTCATAGGTTTGAATTCGATCTGAGTCTTTTCACCAAAACCTTCGGAGTACATTTACTAAACCCCTCTTCATAGTACGGTTTTTCCTACGACTCAAAGAAGTGAAAAAGAACTATGCAAAAACTACTAAGTCTTGCGCCATCTTGGTCATCTCCTTCGATGAGACGTGCTTCAGGATTCCTTATCTTTTTGGGGGTCGACATCCGTGATGAGTTTCACTCCAGAGGATATGCTTCATTAAATATGTAAATCTTCGTTGAAGCTTTATCACCAACCTATAACTTCAGGAACCTAACCATCTGTTTTACACTAGAAAACTTGTTAGTTCCTCTACTGTTTTTTCCAACAATATCCAAAACTCATGGGGGCATAACTTTGCTCTTACAGTATCAGATTTCCAGGTTGCTCGGTTAGATTTACCAGTTTTCGTAGTCTAGATTAGTTTTGTTCTTCATACCTACAGTCCACGAAAAAGCCAAAAAAATTTAGGGTTAGATCATCACGTCCCACAACAGTCCTAGCCTTTGTCCAGTTTTCTTTTCAGTACTTGCTTTGTTCAATTTGCGGTTGCATCGTTGTGTCAAGTTGTTGATCTTAGAGTCTAGTTCCTTTAGAGTTTCGAGTTCTGGTCATAGTTTGTCACGCCTCCGCCTCACAGTTCCATCCGTCCGCTGCCACCAATCCGAGTCCAGATACACCACCACGTTCCGCCAATCCGAGTCCATATACAACACCACGACCTACCAATCCGAGTTGAGTTCCATCACCCGTTCGGTTCGTGATCTCTCCGTAGCCAGATTAGTATTGAGTTGATGAGAGTCGGATTTCACCAATCTTTTGTCGTACGTAGAAGGGGGTGATTTCCAAAAAAAAGAGTCTGGAGACCCCCCCCCCCCCCCCCGCGCAGTTTTGGGCCAAAATTTCCAAAAAAAACGCAATTGTCGAAAAAAATTCTGGCTATCCTATTTTTAGGTCTAGTAGAGCGTTTTGAGACACTCGCCATCATAGCAAATTTTCGGGCCCGAAATCCAAATTTTTGATCCGGACAGTCAAAAAAATTGCAGAAAAAATTTCGTGCCTATCCTATTTTCTAGGCTTGAGAAGTATTTTGAGACACTCCCCATTATAGTGATTTTCGTTGAAAAGAGCGCAAAAAAACGCCACCAGAAAAAAGAAAAAAAAAGAGAGAAAAATTCAGAGTGTGCTTCTAAGTTGTTTACATGTCGCGTCGTGCTTTCGTTGGTGTTTTAGGCTCGCGTCCCTAGTATGGTCTAGCCTAGGATCAGCACAGTACCGACGTTGAGTGTTTATTCAGCTTTGCATCTCTGTCTTGATTACTGTTGAGCATTTGCTACCATACTTGTCAGCCTTCCTACAGCTCCACGTATATTCTATATCGTGCGTTTTGACACCTCCTGGCCATCGCTCTACCACATCTTTGAGAGTTTTGACCCATTGGTTGTACATCACCACCTGCTGCTAGGTAAGAATCGGTAAGAACAAAAGAAAAGCTTGATGAATTTGTGTTTCCACCACACCACATCCCATTCGTAGAACTAGGATCATATTTCTCTGTGTTTTCTATTTCTGCTAACTATGCCAGGATCACATGATGAAGTGGCGCAGGACGCGCCCGATTGGGAGAACATGACAAACAAGGAGCTAACTGATAAATTTGCACAAATGATGTCTGAACAGGTGCATGACATCGAGAACAGATTTACAGAGGTGATTGATGGCGTGGAGAAGATGATCGACACCAAGCTCGACGCCAAGTTTACTGAGTTGATCGCACGCCTGCCTCCATAGCCTGCTGCCGCTCCGGCACAGCCACTGTTTCAACAACGTGCACGACGTATGTTGTTTCCGGCCGGACAAGCTGCTGGTATTGGTGCTCCTGCCGCTGCAGTTGCTGCTGCTACTTCAGACGTCGGCCAGTACGACGACTACGAGGGTGATTATGAGGAAGAGGTGGAACAGGAAGCGCCCTATGAACAGCCAGCTGGACGTCCACGTCCCAACATTCGACACGGTCGACATCAACCACCCCCTCAGGTACGCGATGATGAACATGTGCCTAAACTGAAATTGCATCTTAAGCCGTTTGAGGGTAGATATATTCTTGATGCTTATCTTACTTGGGAGTTAGAAACTGAACAACGCTTTACATGTTTACAATATCCTGAGAATAGACGTGTTACTGCTGTTGTTTGTGAATTCACGGGGTTTGCATCTATTTGTGGTCTGAACATTGTAGATTGCATGCTAATAATATTCCAACCACTTGGGCTGCTTTAAAAGATGCTATGCGTACTCGTTGGGTTCCTCCTTATTATCAACGTGAATTGCTACAAAATTTACAGCGTTTGAGACAGGGAAAAAATTCTATAGAGGAATACTATCAGGAATTACAAACTGGATTGATTAGATGTGGCCTACTAGAGGATAATGAAGCTATGCTTGCATGTTTTATGGGAGGCTTAAAGAAGGAGATACAGACTATTTTAGAATACAAGGACTATACTACTATCACTCGTTTGTTTCATCTTGCTTGCAAAGATGAACGTGAAGTGTAGGATCGACAGGCCGCTACGAGACCTAATTTTTCTGCAGGACGAAATACATCATGGACATCGCGTGGGCCTTCTACACGTCCTGCTGCACCACCACCTACTTCAGCCACTAATGCTTACAGGGAGCCACAAAAACTAATATGCTAGTTTGGTTGCTCAACGTGTGTTAAGTGTGCAGGTAACGAAGGCCGAGCAAAACCAGAGGCATAATTTGTTCCACACAAAGGGTGTGGTGAAAGAACGTTCGGTTCGCATCATTATTGATGGAGGGAGTTGCAACAACTTGCCTAACATGGAGTTGGTGGAGAAGCTATCTCTCACCACAAGACCACACCCTCATCCGTACTATATTCAGTGGTTTAACAATAGTGGTAAGATTAAGGTAACGCGTTCCGTTCGTGTGCACTTTAGCATTGCTGCATATGCTGATTATGTTGATTGTGATGTGGTACCCATGCAAGCATGTTCTCTTTTACTTGGTAGACCATGGCAATTTGATAGGAATGTTGTACACCATGGTAGGACAAACCAGTTTACTCTGGTTCATCAGGATAAAAATATTGCTTTACTTCCTATGTCTCCTGAACAAATTGTGAAAGATGATCTTGCTAGAGCTAGTAAAGCTAAACAGGAGAAAAATAAGAGTGAAAATGAGATAGCAGCTAAAGAATTTGAGAAACCACATAAGACTAATAGAAAATCTTCTTCTGCTGGTTCTAATGAAATTAAATTGACTAGTCCAACTTTGCTTGCTACTAAGGTTGATATTTCGGATTTAGATGTTAGTCGATATGTGTGCTATGCTTTTGTGTGCAAAGAAGCTTTGTTTTCATTTGAGGAATTGCCTCCTTCTTTGCCTCCTGTTGTCACTGACCTTTTGCAGGAGTTTATAGACGTATTTCCCCAAGACGTACCACCGGGATTACCACCTATTCGAGGGATTGAGCATCAGATTGACTTAATTCCCGGTGCTTCGCTGCCCAACCGTGCGCCATACCATACCAATCCTGAGGAGATGTAAGGCCCCTGATGCGGTACTAACTCTAACTAGTCGCTTTCGCGCCCGGTCGGAGTTAGAAGTGCATCAAACGCCACCGACGCACGACACTCGCACTCGTGTCGCTGTCGGATTCTCGACAACAGGTATATAAGCACAACTCTAACAGAAAGGAAATATACATAGATAGATAAATAGAGCAGGGCATACAACGCTACTGTCTAAAATACAACAATATCATGAGTACATCTCATCAATACATCAAGCGGAAGCAAAGTATGGACCGGGTACGGTCAAGATCCAAATTGCCCTAGAGAGGGCTACTCATAAATCCACCCACGGGAACGTCTGAGCCCAACTAAGGATCCTACTGGTCGGTGTAGTCGTACTCGTCGTCATCCTCTGGGGGCACCTCCACGAAGTATCGTCCGGTGCTGGGGTCGAGGTAGTAGTCCACTGCAGCGGCCGATCAGGCAAAGCGGTAAAGGCAGAAATGTAAACGGGGTGAGAACATATCATTACGGAATAACTAACGCTACAGGAAAAGTAAGACATAGGCAGGTTGCAGCCGTACTAGCATGTATGGTGGCTACTCGTTCTATCAGAATAAGGATGAGATCCAAGAATTTACGTTGACAACGTGTCATAGGTCGGCTATCCACCTACTTACGCAACCAAAACACAACCTCATTTCTCTCTCGGTCCCCCTGGACGAAGAAAGACAACCAAGGCACGCACACGGTTTGTCAAATTTTATAGCATAATTATCATTGATGTTATTCTATGAACAAGGAGTAGGTCTCAAGTAGTCCATAACCGCGGACACGGCTTTTCGAAAAGATTTACCCTGCAGGGGTGTACCAACTGTCCATTATAGACGTCGCATGTACGCCCGGTTTCCACTTGGCTAGGTAAGCGCCTGAAACTCCGGAACGTCAGAGTCCCTCTAACTAACAACGCACAACCCCGGGTGGCCCCCGGTGAGTCGACACCCAACTCCAGAGCTGGCCACGCTCTCGAATCGGCCTCTACCGTCTGGATGAGGTCGGGTTAACTGTCCAAACTATGTGAACAGCCCCCTAGCTCCCTGTTTTTGGACCAACAGAGAATCTATGTCTCCGCTGGCCCGGGTTGTTTCGAAAACAGATGGGGCGCCAACCAACACACACACGAGACAAAGTAAAATCAGCTCGGGCCACCACTAGAACTGTACGAAGCTAGGTAGGTAAGACAAGGGGGCCCCATAAAACCCCACACACGATTAGGCACGCTCGTCAAGAAACACAATACCCGGAACTCGGGTCCTAGGTGACTCAGATGGAACAAAGCACCAGACGGGAATAGTCCAGCCTTCCACCTTTCGTCGAATATAAATTAACATCATTTAACAATAATAAATATCAACCAACTTCTTTGATAACATGATATCCCAACCATAATTATATAGGGTAAGCAGCAAGTTTTCTATCCATACTAAGCAATGGCTGAGCAGCGGTAACTTAGCAGAACAATGGTTTGCTGGGAGGTGGGGATCATGGCTGTATGGGTTTTAATCATGGCATATAAGGTAGATAGGATCAAGCAATAACGTTCTAGGTCTACAGCTAGGCATGAGCAGAAAGTTATAAAGTAATGACACAGATCTCCCCCTTGCCTGGTAAGGTAGTCGAAGCAGCACCCACGGTACTCTCGGGCTCGGTGTCGGACAGCTCCACGTAAGTCTCCTCGGCGGTCTCAGGTGCTAACGTAAGGTACCGGCAAGAAAAGGCACACAAGTAAGCAACTGATGCAACTCAAACAAGGATGGCATGCTCAAGTTTTATTTACATGGTATGACCCTGTCTAGTCAAGTTAAAATGAAGGTGATGACGACAAGTCATCACTTTCATATGCATTTTATTTACATGGCAGTGGCTTTGGTCTGAGCCTTAGCTTAGGTGTAAATAGCATGATAACATGACATGATCAACAAGCATTACAAGAGTTTAAATAAAATGAAAGTAAAAACAATGATTCCGGAGACGGAGTAGTGTCGGTGAAATTGACACACAGGAAGGAGCAACAAAGGTTTGAGGCCAGCCACTATGCATATGACAATATGATAGGGGCTGACTTGAGGAAAAAGATGACTTGGAACAGACTTGAAAAGATCAGATGAACAACATTTCAAATGCACTGAAGTTGGAATGTTGCAGGCAGACAGACCTGCAAGCTTCTGGACCAGGTGATCACACCTTGTCTCAAAAGTTGCACAACACATCATGAAAACATCACTACTGAACTCCTTGCAGAAAAGCACCCCAAAAACATATAAGATATGCCTCCATTTGAAATTTGCAAGGGCAGTTGCAAGTTCAGCTGGAATTCAGGGGGCTGAGTGCAAAATTGCACCACATGAATTTTGGAAAAGATTCAGATGATGAAATCATCATCAGTATGCAACTCCTTGTGCAAAACTACCCCAAAACCATATATGGCATGAGCAATTTCAAAAATGATCAAGCTGACAAGAAAACAAAGATTTACAGGGGGCAGACTGCAAAATTGGCCAAGCTCCAATTAATAGAGGGGCCATTTGCAAAAGTGCACCTCACCATGATGATCAGTAGTTCAAACTACCCCAAGTTCATATATGGGATGCCCCTGTTTGACAATCTTGGACAAATTCAGATTTGAATTTGAAATTCAAATTCAAATTGAATTTAAATCAGAAAAGAAATAAAATAGAAAAAGAGAAAACAAATAAATAAATAAAAGGAAAAGAGGGCTTGGCCACTTGGGCTGCCTCCTTCGGTGGCTTACTGGGCTGGCCCAGCAGCCCCCGTGGGCCGAGCCACCCCCACGCGGCCAGGCAAGGAAAAACAAAAAAAAGAACCGAGGGGGAGCTAGCGCCCGGCGGGGTTCGAACCCACAACCTCCCCCTCGCAGATCAACTCGCATGCCACTCTGCTATCGCTCGACTCGTGTCCAAAGAGGGCTCGCAAACAAGTTAAAGATACCAAGTGTTCTCTGAAGGTGTTGTCTGAAGTCGCAGCTGCAGCTCCATCAGGCTCGCGCGGCGGCAACTTCCGGCGACCCTCGCATCCGCTACGCGGCGACTCCGGCCAAGATCCGGTGACCAACCGAGACCTGGCACCTCCCTTCACGCCACTGAGCACCAGACCTAGCTACAAGACGAACGATGGCGACGGCATCTTGCTCTGAAGATCGCGGCGGCGACGAGACTCGCAAAGCCCAAATCTTCAGACTTGCATTGCCCGCGATGCAAACGAGCTAAAGGCGCACGCTTGCGAGCCACAGGCGTGCTCTCGCGCTTGCCAGAGCGTGCGCAGGGACGTCACTGGCGCGTCCGGAGCGCGGCGTGCACTGCAACCGGCCGGCGACGAGCGACACGCGGAAGGAACCTACTGACTACGCGGGGAAGACGATCCCGTGCTCCTACGGCGACGCGCTGAGTTCCCAGGGCTCACCTAGGGCTTGCTGGTGAAGACGCCGAGGCGCGGAAGCACGTCGAGCAGGGGGACGTCGCCGGAGAAGAAAGGGGTTGTGGCGGAGCTCCACGTCGCGGGCGGCCCGGACTCCTCCTAGTGGGTTGATGCGCACAAAAATGGAACACGGCGAGGTTCGTGAGCATGCACGCGAGCGTACTATCGACGGCATCAAAAGACGGCGACGAATTTTTGCTCACTGGCGCGGCAGCAGAGGACGTTCATGGCGGCGGCGGCGGAGACGCAGGGAGAGGGGGAAGAGGGCTGGCTAGGGTTGGGGAGCCAGGAGAGGGGCTCATATATAGGAGAGGGGGAGAGGCGACGTGGACGAAGGAGAGCCTCTCCTCCACGGCACGCCATGTGCGTGAGGGGGGAGAAAAGCAGAGGAGGGGGATGACAGGTGGGGTCCGGCCGGCAGAGAGAGAGGGAGGAAAGAAAAAAAAAGGAACGGGGTTGCTCCAGGTGGGCTGATTCGGGCGGCCCAGCTGGGCTGGAGGTGAGAAGGGAGGAAGGCAGGCCCTTTTTCCAAAAAGAAAAGAGCAGCAGAGAAAGAAAAGGAAAAGAAAAAGACAGGGGCAAAGGAAAAATATTCTAAATATTTTTAAAATCCCCTAAAAAGATGGTTGATCACCCAAAATTGATTTGATCAATTTTTCATGCAGTGAAAAATCCCCAAAAGCAAAACAGTACCTTTTTCTATTTAAAATTAAATAGAAAAGGACTTTGAAGAGTTTTTGAGAGAAAAATAGAAGGTTCAAAATTCCATGAGCTTGAAATTCTTAATCCTTGCATTTTTCTAGATTTTTCAAAATTGGTTTGACCAATTTAGGCAACAGCAAAAATGTGGCCCCTTTTGAATTCAAAAACACTTTGAACTAGGGCTACTATTTTTGGTGGTGGCAAAAATGCCTTGAGGGTTTTAAAACCCTTGCAATAGCAAAAGAAATGGCTAGGCCAAGTTTGGGGTCAAGTGAAGTGAGCATGTGCCAAGGAAAATTCCATGACTGCCCTTCTTGAACCACTTTGGATGCAAAGGAAAACAACTCAACATGACTCCATTCTCAAAGCCAATTTAAATCACCACATGAAATGACATAAACCTCCACCATGCCAAGTTACAAGTCCAACAGAGAAAGTAAATTACATGGTGTTTGCTAGCTTGTTACATGTGGGCTGTTACAGGAGACGAAGGAGATTCAGCGTCAAGTACAAGAGCTACTCGACAAAGGTTATATACGTGAATCCCTTAGTCCTTGTGTTGTTCCTGTTATATTAGTGCCAAAAAAGGATGGAACATGGCGTATGTGTGTTGATTGTAGAGCCATTAATAATATTACTATTCGTTATCGTCATCCTATTCCTAGGTTAGATGATATGCTTGATGAATTAACTGGCTCTACCATGTTTTCCAAAGTTGATTTGCGTAGTGCATACCATCAAATTCGCATGAAATTAGGAGATGAATGGAAAACGGCATTTAAAACTAAGTTTGGACTATATGAGTGGTTAGTCATGCCTTTTGGGTTAACTAATGCGCCGAGCACTTTCATGAGATTAATGAACGAGATTTTACGTGCTTCCATTGGACGATTTGTAGTAGTCTATTTTGATTATATACTGATTTATAGCAAATCTTTGGAGGAACATTTGGATCATTTACGTGTTGTTTTTATTGCTCTACGTAATGCACGTTTGTTTGGTAACCTTGGGAAGTGCACCTTTTGCACCGATCGAGTATCATTTCTTGGCTATGTTGTTACTCCGCAAGGAATTGAAGTTGATAAAGCCAAGATCGAGGCGATTGAGAGTTGGCCGCAGCCCAAAACGGTCACACAAGTGAGGAGTTTTCTTGGCCTCGCTGGATTCTATAGGCGTTTTGTGAGAGATTTCAGCACCATTGTTGCACCTCTCAATGAGCTTACACGCAAGGATGTGCCTTTTACTTGGGGTACCGCACAGGAAGAAGCCTTCACAATATTGAAAAATAAGTTAACACATGCTCCTTTGCTCCAACTTCCTGATATTAATAAGACTTTTGAGCTTGAATGCGATGCTAGTGGGATTGGTTTGGGAGGTGTGTTATTACAAGATGCTAAACCTGTTGCATACTTTTCTGAAAAATTGAGTGGGCCTAGTCTGAACTATTCTACTTATGATAAGGAATTATATGCTCTTGTTCGGACATTAGAAACTTGGCAACATTATTTATGGCCCGGAGAATTTGTTATACATTCTGATCATGAATCTTTGAAACACATAAGAAGTCAAGCAAAACTTAATCGTAGACATGCTAAGTGGGTTGAATTTATTGAGACTTTCCCTTATGTCACTAAACACAAGAAGGGGAAAGATAATATTATTGTTGATGCTTTGTCTCGTCGTTATACTATGCTTTCAAAACTTCACTTTAAGATATTCGGTTTAGAGACAATCAAAGATCAATATGTACATGATGCGGAATTTAAAGATGTATTGCAGAATTGTAGAGAAGGTAGAACATGGAACAAGTTTGTGCTTAATGATGGATTCGTGTTCCGTTCTAACAAGTTATGCATTCTAGCTAGCTCTATTCAAGTTTGTGCTTAATGATGGAGGAGGATTAATGGGACACTTTGGCGTGAAGAAGACGGAGGATGTACTTGCTACGCATTTCTTTTGGCCAAAGATGAGACAGGGATGTTGAGCGTTTTGTTGCTCGCTGCACTACATGTCAAAAAGCTAAGTCACGACTCAATCCCCATGGTTTATACATGCCTTTACCCATACCTAGTGTTCCGTGGGAGGAAATATCCATGGACTTTGTTTTAGGCTTGCCTCGAACAAAGAAGGGGAGGGATAGCATCTTTGTTGCCGTGGATAGATTTTCTAAGATGGCACACTTTATACCATGTCATAAAAGCGATGATGCTGCTAATGTTGCTGATTTATTCTTTCGTGAGATTATTCGCTTACATGGTATGCCCAATACTATTGTCTCGGATCGTGATACTAAGTTTCTTAGACATTTTTGGAGATGCTTATGGCCTAAGTTGGGGACTAAACTACTTTTTAGTACTACATGTCATCCCCAAACTGATGGACAAACTGAGGTAGTCAATAGGACTTTGTCTACTATGCTTAGGGTTGTTTTAAAGAGTAACTTGAAAATGTGGGAAGAATGTTTACCTCATATTGAATTTGCTTATAATCGTTCATTGCATTCTACCACTAAAATGTGCCCTTTTGAGATTGTGTATGGTTTTGTACCTCGTGCACCAATTGATTTGCTGCCTCTTCCATCTTTAGAGAAGGTTAATTTTGATGCTAAGCAACGTGCTGAATTGATATTAAAAATGAATGAGTTAACTAAAGGAAACATTGAAAGAATGAATGCTAGATACAAGCTGGCTGGTGATAAGGGTAGAAAGCATGTTGTGTTTGAACCAGGAGATCTTGTTTGGTTACATCTACGTAAAGATAGGTTTCCTGATTTGCGCAAGCCTAAGTTAAAGCAACGAGATGATGGTCCCTTTAAGGTTTTGCAGAAAATTAATGATAATGCATATAAACTTGAGCTACCTGCAGATTTTGGGGTTACTCCCACATTTAATATTGCAGATTTGAAGCCTTATTTGGGAGAAGATGATGAGCTTCCGTCGAGGACGACTTCAATTCAAGAAGGGTAAGATGATGATGACATCCCTACTAATGTTACACCCACATCCTCGCCAACTACACATATTGGACCGGTTACTAGAGCACGCGCACGTCAACTAAATTATCAGGTACTTTCGTTTCTTGCGAATCCTTCTAATGTTCATGAACATATGATGCTGCCTAAATTAGATTTTTTTTTTTTGCTTATGAATGAAGGACCTAGAATGGACAAGAAGGATGGTCATTGGAGCGGGATCAAGCATGGAGAAGAAGGTGCGCGCGCGGGAAAGGACAATGGAGCTTCCAGTGGTGATTTTTGCACTTTGAAGCCACCATAAGGCGTGCATGAAGGCTTGGACGAAATAAACGAGATGCCACTTCATTATTTTCGTCCAAGGGCAATTATAGGTGCTGCGTCACCTTAATATTGGGTTGGGCCCATGTAATTTCTAAATACCACCTTATAGGCTTTTTTAGAGTCTGTATGTGTGGGGAAACCGAGTTAGGGTTGTTTTCGGACCCCACCTCCAAGGGGTCACGAAAATCCCCTCTGTTTCCCCATATATACAGCCCTTAGGGTGTCGTTTAGACTTGGGTTTTGATTAGATTTAAGTTAGCCATAGCAGCAACTTCGAGCTCTTCATTTGTGTCATCCGACCAGGCCAAGAACGCATTGGAACCCCAACTTTCGTCAATCATTCATCTTATATTCGCAATATCCAGATTGCAATTCTTAGTTCTTGCTTGTTCTTGTCGATTGCTTGCAGGAATTAGACCTTCGTGGTCAGGATGCTCGTGCATCCGCGGGATCAATAACCTCTCGAAGTTGGTTTAGCGATCGCTAAGGCGCAACGTCTTCGCACGTTCGTAGTCGGGTCGTGAAAGTCGTCTCCACCAGAATCGATCTCCACCATCTCATAGAAACATCGGGACACCTTCGCCTCTATCAAGTATTTACTCGTTGCCTGTTTGCCGTCGATGTTTTCCTTCGCTCCCAATCCTTTCGACCCATGTATGTATTTTGATATTGTATTTCCTTCGAGATGTCTGTAGTCCTTCGCAGTTTGCATGAATTCCTTCTAAGTTCCTTAGAATTTTTAGAAGTGATCATTCACCCCCTCCCCCTCTAATCATTCTTGAGCTTTCATGATCAAAAGTGTATGAAAGTGTATCTAAAACATAGCAATATCACACAAAACATGCATGGAGCAAGCAGAAATTATAGATATGTTTGGGACGTATCACACATTACAGGATTAGTTAGCCTCCACCATATATCTAGAAGGATCAGGTGAATCCACATACATTATCTCTCAGGTGTGTTATACAAGGTTCTTACTAGAGCTGGGTACCGTTAGGCACAGATAAATAACTTGGTTCTTGGGTAAGCATTTTTGGGGACTAAAATCATATACATACCTCTTTGTAACTCATTCCAAGTTTCTAAATGGTGCTAATATGATCTACTTATTCATTGACACCGATGACATGATATGTTAAACTTTGACATGTTTTCCTTTGTTATGCATACTGATATTTAGGTATCAACTAGCCACTTCGATTCCACCAATACTAGCCACTTCGATTCCACCAATACCATTTTTAATGTCTATATTTGTTTCTTGCCAATCCCCATCTAGTTAACATGATTCCCTACTTTTCTCTATGTTACTTCCCCTTGGATATTAATCTACACAATCAAACTATCTTTTTACTGCCATGATCTGCCATGAACTATGTTGTGTTTCTTTCTTATGCACAATGTGATATTTAAGTATTAATAAATACTCAGTTAAACTTCACCACTACCAGTTGTAATAATCGTAATTGGTTATTGTCAATCATGTTCCAGTTAACATGCTTTTCTATTTTCATTATGTTGCTTTACCATCATGTTAAATGCTCACATCCGAACAATCTATACTGTGATAAATTTTGATTTATCTCATTCTGTGTTTATCCACCAAAACAATGGTTCAGTTTTACCCCCTCCTATACCAGCATCTTAAAACTTAACAATCAAGATATCTTTCATAGTCTGATGATTTGTACCCCAATCTGTACTTATGCAGGAAAAACAATGGGAGATGTCGTTGTTCAGCATCGAGGTTAGTTTCATCCCATGGCCTTTATTGCCTCATTCCACAAGTACATAATATATTTTAATGGTTTAGTGGTTGCTTCTATAGGTACATACATCAGGGGTTTAGATCCACACTTCGACCATTTTTGTGTATGGGGTAATGAAATATTCATGACCGATTGCCAACTGAGGAAATTAAAAAATATTGTTAGGAAAAAGAGACAGGAGATGAGAAATAAACTCTTTGTCTATTCTTTATCCAAGACAGCTGTGAACTTCAGGATGGTAAGAACTACGCAACCTTCCTTTTTCATGCTCATATTGAGTTGTTAGTCATCACTCACCAGTATCTGAATGTTATAATTTTCAGTGGTTCCGAAAGCAGTTTACTCAAGATTACCTAGCAAACTCCATGTTTGGTGCGGAGGCAACCAAAATAAATTTCTATCATCCAGACTATCATGAAGATGGTCTACACGTCTTCCTGAAGTCTGTGAAGGATGGACTGGCGGTCATCACAAGAGGTTGGACCAAAGTTGTGCGCGCCTTCCGCATGAAGGAGGGCACAATATGGGCATTCCACTTCTACAACTTACCTGACAGCGAAAATGACTTTTCGCTCTCTCTATACCGCCTTTAATACTCATCTGGTTCATTGTTGTGATTATGATGTTTCTGTAATTCTTCAACATTAGTTTTTTTAGGGTATACCATTAGTTGTTGTGATTTGAATTATTCTTTAATTGTTGAACCTTTGTAAATTGGATGTATATAATTTTGAGTTTCACCTATTACTAAATTCAATTTATAATTTCAAATAAGGATAATTGTAATTGATGGTAATAAATTTAGGTGAAATAATTACTATTCTATAGATTAAGCTGCACACGGTTTCTTGGGACCAATCGTTTGCCTAGAGCTCAACAACACAAACATTGTTCCTCCGAAAAGTATGTCGATTAGATCATGCATCATACACGTTCTGCGTATAAAAACCGTCAACCAATATCCACAATAGACCACACGTTTTGATTACAAAAACTGCCTGCTATTCTGAATATCATCCCACACAATATGGAAACATGAAATGTGTGTGATCTATCCTAATAGCACACACGTGTTGCGAAATACAAACGTTTGTGATCTCTCTAAATTGGCACACGTGTACTGAAATAAAACCATTTGGAAAATATAGACCGTGCACACATTTAAAATTTAGTAACCGTGGCTGATAATAGTATGGTCGAACACAAACAGTTGTAGCAAATCGTCAGTCATACATGAAGGGTTACAACCCGAAATCCAAAACCCGATAGTGTAAACCCAAACCCGGTACCATAAAGAAACTGTGTGGGATCTATGTAGTGTCACAGAAGGTGCTTTTCTATTGCTTGTTTGTGTTCCTGGTGGCATTGCAAACAATCGTGTCGAGTGAACTGCATGTGATACATATGTTATGTCCACAGAGTCATTCTGGCACTGGTCGTGTGGGATATCGTCGTACATCGGACACAATTTTTTAAACGGAAGCGTCTGCTTGACATCGCCACATAGCAAACGGTTTATCGCTCTGTGTGGAAAAGGCACCCCTATCGCAATCGAGAGCAAGGCGATGGTTCCAATTCCCGTAGGCGATAGGGGTCAAAAACCGTTTGGATAGACCTTAACAGCACTAGTGTTTACACCTCCACTATTTACTGATTTATTTCCTTTCAGTTGCACTCAACACTACTATTTCTCGCTTGTGTCTGATCCTTTGTAAACAACAAGACCAGAGAGATTGACAACCTCTCCGACTTGTTAAGAGAAAAGTTATTTGCTTTTGTGAGTCGGTCCAGGTAAAGCGAGTGATATCGAGTTAACGGCGTGTCACTTACTTCACCACCTTCTTGTTGATCCTTGGAGTCCTCCTTGATCGAGAAAACCTTACCGTTCTCGTGTAAGGGAAACTGTTGCAGACTACATCTCAACCTTCCACATGGGGTAACCAACGAGGGGCGAGAACCAATCAAGACAATTTCTGGCGCCGTTGTCGGGGACTCCTGTGTACAAGATAGGGGAGCCGCACACTATCTTTTACCTTTGCTTTTTAGTCTTGTTAGTTTACTTTCTAGTTTTTTCTTTAGAGTCTTATACCAAAAACAACAAAAAAATAGTTACTTTGGTTTTAGTTGCTTTTTCTGTTTAGTCGGTATGTCTAAGTCCTCTGCCTTTGGTGTCACACCCGAAGAAGAGATTCTCACCTTCAAACAAAGGGGTCGAGAAAGTTTGAAAGATACTTGGTATAGGATTAATGATTCTCAAAATAGAGCCACCAATAAGCAATCCATCACTATATTTCTTAGAAATTTTTATGTTGGTATTACTTCTTGGAATAGGTTTGTTTTAGATACTGAAATAAATGGGAATTTATTGGAAGCCCCAGTTTGGGATGCTATTAATGTTATGGAAAATCTTTTCGGAAATCTCCCTATTACTAGCACACAAGAGGGCATTACTTTAGCTCACATTATGAGTAAACTTGAGAGGATAGAGCTAGAGATGCCAAGCATGGGTAAAATAATTGAGGTAGATCATAGGATTCAAGGGAATTTAAATAGACTTGATAGCTCCATGAACAAAATATATAGAACCTTGGAGACCCTTAAATCCCATGATATGGACCCGTCTAGAATTGATAAGATTGAGGATATTATTGAAACTTTAGGAACTACTCTATCCTCCATCAAAACTAAAAAGGTATAAACCTACGCAAAGAAGGAACCTAAGTTCGTTTACGTACCCAAGGTTCCTTGACCCAAAACTAATCTACCTATTGCCAGGGTTGTGGAAACCGTGAAGCCTTGGAAGAGATACCTCTCTTGAATAGAATTAGAGATGAAATTGCAATTGGTCTTACTACCTTTGCTTTTTTTCCTAAAAGTGTTACCACCGGGTCTTTATTTGAAAGTCCCCTTAAGACTAGTTGTACTATTGAAGAGCTTTTTGATGATCTTGATGATGGTTCAATTGATACAAATTGATATTTTTCATCATGCCTAGCTAAAAGGCATACAAGAAAGCGCTTATTGGGAGGCAACCCAAATTGTTTTTACTTTTAGTTTTAGTGGTCTTGATGCTTGTTACTACTATAGGAACATCATTCTATCTTTATTTTCAAGCTTTGTGCCAAGTTTTAGCCTCCGATTGCAAGAAAGATCAAAAGTTCTGACATGTTGTCCAGAAAACAAATTATGTCTGCTTGACGGACAAAATCACCAAAAATCACCAGATCATATTTTTTATCTGATTTTTTTACATTATGCTCTATACAATTTGCTTTCCAACGTCTGTTCTGAGTTTCTTGATTTGAGTTGCAGAAGTGCCCTATAAAAATTATTAAGTACCTGTAGGTCTGTTTTTCAAAGATTCTGCCATGTTTTGCGTTTTTACCGTTTTGCAAATCTTAAGCATGCTTTTTCTTTGCAAAAACTTTTGGCAATCTTGGAAAACAGTAGCCCTCCATGAAAATCTTTATTTCCAGTAGACGAAAGTTATTTATTTATGGGTACTAACCACTCTAATCAGCTTATGGTGAGTTTCGTATGAAGGGAGTTTCCAGTATGCGAAGGAAGATGATGAAAGAAGATCCGAGAGTGTCAAAATCTCAAGCTTGGGGATCCCCTACACTTGTGGGTCGTCATCACATACTCCCTCTGTTCCCTTATGTAAGGTGCCTAAGGTTTTGAATATTTTTTTCCAAAATACATGGCATATTGGTATTATACCACCATCTAGGCAAATATACCTACATAAAGAGGTAGAACGGAGGATCTATTTCCTATTATTGGCTAATTCAAATTGTTTTCTCCTGATTTTTCCTAGGGGCAGATCAATCCAATTGTAGCATTATAGGTACGTGTTAATATTCGTGCAAAAAAGCTTAGGCACCTTATATCAAGGAACGGGGGGAGTATCATTTATATCATATTGGGGACTAACCTATTAACCAAATTCTCAGTGCTAGTTTCTGTCTTTTTTGTCCCTGCATTGCACAAAATAGCTGAAAAACAATATATCCAGAAAAATCAAGAAACAATCCAGAAACGCTAACTTACCGGAAGACTCCAGAAGCCCGATGGCCAGCCAGAGGGGTCCACCCCGTGGCCAGGCGGCCACACGGCGCGGCCAGGGTAGGGGGAGCCCGTCTATATTTTGTAGATAAATGGCATGCTTTACATTCCCTGTTTATATATTGTGCAAATCTTGTGTAGTCATCAATACACAAAAAAGGGGGAGATTGATAGGGCATATTTCCCCTTGGTTGGTTTTAGTGATTGATGACAATACATTTGCGGATTAACCATGTGCGATGAGCATTTCAGATAATTGTATTCATGGCACAAGACGGTTATCTTCCCATCGGTTGATGGAGCGTGAATACGGAGTTTTCCTTTCGATTTATTTCTGGTGAATTGAGTCGTAGGAAAACTATACTATTAAGAGGGGATCCGCTATGTAATGGTGGGTGGAATCATCACACACACACACTCTCTGCACCCGCATATTTTCCATTGCGTCTTGGAGGGTTTTGATATGGTGGCATAGGCTCTCTGGTTCTGCCAGGGCGGTAGTACCACTCTAGGAGCGGTAGTACCGCACCACGGTAGTACCGTGGCCTAGTACCATAATCACTACCGTAAGTCCTCTGGACTCGCAGTAGTAGGGCACGGTACAGAGCCTCGGTAGTACCGTGGGGCAGTAGTACCGCACCACGGTAGTACCGTGGTCTAGTACCGTACTCACTACCATAAGTCCCCTGGACTCGCTGTACTGGGGCACGACACTGGGCCTCGGTAGTATCGTGGGCGGTAGTACCGCACCATGATAGTACCGTGGTGTAGTACCGCACTCACTACCGTAAGTCCTCTGGACTCACGGTAGTGGGGCACGGTACTAGGCCTCGGTAGTACCTCTCCGGTACGGTAGTACCGCACCACGGTAGTACCGCTCTAGGAGCGGTAGTACAGTGGTTGGTGGGCTGCCAACGGTTGTTTCTTTGCCCACCTATAAAGGGGGTCTTCTTCCCCAAGATGACTTACCTCATTTATTGATATCTCCTCCATTGACGCCCAAGCTCCATTCTTTCCCGGTTTCCCTCCCTAGCCATCAAAACTTGTTAATTCTCTAGGGTTTGGAAGAGGAGGCCCCAATCTACACTTACACCAAAGGATATTTGATCCCCCCATTAATCCCTTGTGGATCTTGTTACTCTTGGGTGTGTTGGCGCCCTAGACGGAAGAGGTCACCTCGAAGCCATATTCCATTGTGGTCAAGCCTCGTGGTTTGTTGGGAGCCTCCAATTAAGTTGTGGAGATTGCCCCAACCTTGTATGTAAAGGTTCGGTCGCCACCTTCAAGGCTACTGCGTAGTGGATCACGACATCTTGCATTGCTAAGAGCGTGAGGAGAAATAGGATGACCCTCGTTGGCTTTGTGTGAGCATTGAGCTCCGCACGTTCTCCAAACGGAGACGTACTTCTCGAAAGAGAAGGAACTTCGACAACATATCCTTGTCTCCCGTGTTCCCCTTTACCATTACTTTGTGCAAGTTATTTTCATTGCTTATATCTTGCTTGCTCATATAGTGTTGCATTAGTTGGCATATAGGTTGCTCACTTAGTTGCTTATGTCTACGCACGCTTCTATTCTTGTAGACTATGTTGGGCCTCCAAGCGCAGAGGTTTGTAGAACAGCAGCAATTTCCCTCAAGTGGATGACCTAAGGTTGTCGAACTCAAGGAAGTAGAGGTTGAAGACGGACTCCCTCAAGCAACCCTACAATTAAGATACAAGAAGTCTCTTGTGTCCCCAACACACCTAATACAACTAGGAGTTGTATAGGTGCACTAGTTCGGCGAAGAGATGGTAAAATATTGGTGATAGGTGTGGCAAAAAAAAGTCATATAAATCTGTAATAAAAAGTTCAGCAAGCAAACAAGTGGTAAACGTGAGCACAAACAGTATTGCAATGGTGGAAACAAGGCCTAGGCTTCATATTTTCACTAGTGGAAACTCCCAACAACATTAACACAGTCTAATCACATGATATTTCCCATAAAACATGCAATGGAGACGTACTCGGAGGTCATCCCTTTGTGGTCAAGAGAGGACGAGAATTATGTAGGGCTACAAAAGCACACCTCAGAGTTCGTAGTTCTCAATCTATGGATTTCCCAATGTCACCGCGGCCATCCAAAGAGAGTACCACAATCACCACAACATATCTCAAGGATAGTCAAAGACAAGAACCAAGAGACTCTCAATCTTCAATCCACACACAAAAGAGGAAATCACTCATGAAAATATTCTTCTAACCCATGTCCAATAGACCGCTGTCACCATGGTCTCGGGGATTATACTAGATAAGATCAAGTGAGTCAATCAAATACAATACATAGAAGAAGGGGAAACATCATGGGATCATCCTAGATTAACATAGCCTATGATCACAATGAAGATCACATCATGGGAGAGAGAAGACCACATAGCTACTGGTAGAAACCTTAGCCCCGAGGAGGAACTACTCCTGCTTCATGGAGGGAGGAAGCAACATCGATGGAGATGAATCCGGGGGCACTTCCCCGTCCCGACAGGGTGCCGGCACAGGAATTCAGGTCCCCTGAAGCTTGTTGGCGATGGCGGCAGAGATTGGAATTGCTTTTGGATAAAAGGGTTCTGGAATCAGGGTTTTTGTGATGCGAGTAAAAATAAGGGCCAAGGGGGGCCACCAGGGGAGGTCCTAGTCTCCCAGGCGGCCTCCCGACGCGGCCCCACCCTAGGCTGCACCGGGTGGCCGCCTCGGTGACAGGTGGGCCCCCTCCGTCTCTTTTTTGGTGATTCCAGAAGGTTCCTTCGCAATGATTTTTTATATATTTTTCCCGGAAATTATTGGGCACTTTAAGTAATGGGAAACCCTGAAATACAAAAACAGCAGAAAAACAGAAACTGGCACTGGGGTGCACTGAGTTAATAGGTTAGTCCAAATATGATCAAAAGCGTATGAAAGTGTATCTAAAACATAGCAATATCACACAAAACATGCATGGAGCAAGCACAAATTATAGATACGCTTGGGACGTATCAACATCCCCAAGCTTAATTCCTTCTCGTCCTCGAGTAGGTAAATGATAACAAGCATAATTTCTGAGGTGAGATGCTAACAACCATATAAGAACTTTGAAAGTAAAGCAATCAAGGTATGTAATTCAATTCAAGTAATAACAGGCAGGAGTCTATATTAGCATTGAAACAAGCAACATAAGAACATAAAGGTGCAAGAGCTCTCGTTGTCCGTGACTCGAATGTCTCCAGATGGTGTTTGCGTGCAAGAAATGGGAGATGGGAATACGAGAGAAAAAATTGTTGAGAAATCAATCTACTAAAGTTTCACACTTGGTCTCCTTTGGAATCCTCGTCCCTAGACCACTAGCCAGGTAAAAGTCAACTCGATCCACTCCCTTTCGATATTTTGAGCACTCATGCAATGGATGAGCGTAAGCACGAAAATTGACACTTATGATGGCAAAGAGAGAGAGATGGTGGAGGAGGAAGACAAAAAGGTATTTTGTTTGTGGCCTCAATGGCTCTTTCTATTTAAATCTCATTTGTCCTCTTTGGAATCTTTTAAATTTGTCCACTTTGGGATCTTTTTCTCACTTAAGGGCAACACTCTATTTTACAAGGAGTATAGGAGATCTTTCACACTTTACAAAAGTACTCATCATAAATAAGATGTAGCTATCATGATGTATGCAAATGTATGCATCTGCCAGTGTAGCAAGAACATGTATGTTGTGAAGATCAAGTCATGAGAAGGTGGATGTTGCATGGCAATGTATCTCAGAAAAGCTATGGAAATTCCTTGATAGGTAGGTATGGTGGCTGTTTTGAGGAAAGATATAAGGAGGTTTATGATGATAGAGCGTATCATGCCAAGGGTTTGGATGCACCGGCGAGGTAGACGCCAACTCTCGGAGTGAGAAGAGGGCAATGCACGGTACCGAAGAGGCTAGCAAATATGGGAAGGTGGAAGTGTCAACTTTCAATACTTACATTAGTCTGAAGAACTCATGCACTTATTATCGGTAACTCTCAATCTAATAAGGAGGTTCACAAAGATACAAGTACCCCGAGGAGGAGTGTATGGGGATGCGCATCCTCGACTCATGGTACGTGAGTGTACTCTAATATCCGGTCCATCCAAAGATTAGTGATCCATCTAGTACCTAGAGTTCTCAACTAGTTTTTGTAGTTTTTGAAAATAAACACGGATTGCCCAAAATATGACACCTATCACTAATAGGCTAGAGGTCTTGACACCAAAAGTTCAAACATTACTTACAACAATACCTCAAAACTATTGCAAGTTACTACTACAATTGAATAACAACCTCAATTACCTACTTCAAGACAAGAAACAACTCAGTGCAACAACCAACTCTCTTAACAAGATAAACATGAAAACCAAAGAGAGTTCCAGCAACAAACTAAACAAAAGCTCTTAAAAATATAAGCATGAAACTAAGAGCTAAACATGATAGCAGCTAAGAAAAGAAATAGAACACACAACAAAAGAAAGATAAGCATGAAAAACCTATGATGTGTTCTAGTTTGAAGTGGAGTGTGTTTCTCTCCCACACAAAGTAAGTTGGGTTCTAACTTGTTATGAACAGCAAGCAAAGCTAAAGAAAACTAAAAAGGAAACCTACGAGCGAGACGCTCCAAGCATAGCACATAACGCATGAAGTGATAAAAATATAGTGAGACGGAGGACGAACTGATGATTTTTGATGGAGAAGGGGATGCACGGGGGCATCCCCAAGCTTAGACGCTTGAGTCTCCTTGAATATTTATTGGGGATGCATAGGGACATCCCCAAGCTTGAGTGTTGGAAACTCCCAGATCTTCTTTCATCATCTTCCCTCGCACACTTGAAAACTCCCTTCATACATAACTCATCATAAGCTGATTAGAGAGGTTAGCACCCTTAATAAAATAATTTGCCTCTACTCGAAATAAAGATATTCCTAAAGAGATATTGTTTCTCAAGATTGAAAAAAAGTTTTTGCAAAGAAAAATCAAGCTTAAGGTTTGCAAAAGTGAGGAAAGGCAAAACGTCGCAGAATCCGTGAAAAACAGAACAGTAGGTAGTAAATAATTTTTTCAGGGCACTTCTGCAACTCAAATCAAAAAAACTCAGAACAGATGCTCAAAAGCAATTGAATGGAGCACGCTGTCAAAAAAATCAGATAAAAAATATGATCTGGTGATTTTAGGCTAATTTCTCCGTCCAAGGACAGAATCTGTTTTTTGGACAACATGTCACAACTTTTCAACTTTCTTGCAATCGGAGGCTAAACTTGGCACAAAGCTTGAAAATAAAGATACAATGATGTTGCTACAGTAGTAACAATCATCAAGACCAATAAAAACAGATGGTAAAAACTCAAAGTAAAGATGCGAGGGTTGTCTCCCTAGAGCTCTTTCTTTATAGACATAAAGATAGGCTTAAGATTTTAATGATGCTCTCATAGGAATAAGAGTTGAAGAACAAAAGAGAGCATCAAGAAGCAAATACCAAACACATATAAGTCTAACATGCTTCCTATGCATAGGAATATCGCAATAGAATAATTCATTGACGCAATAAGCATAGGAAGGCAAAACAAGCGCAACTTCAAAACTTTCAACATAAAGAGAGGGAACTTGATATTATTGAAATATCTATGAGCATATGTTCCCCTCTCATAAATTATTTAGTGGGATCATGAATAAACTCAATAATATAAGTATCACATAAAAAAATCTTATCATGATCCACAAGCATAGAAAATTTATTACTCCCCACATAAGCAAAAAAATCAATAGTAGTGGGAGCAAACTCAACAAAATAACTATCATATAAAACATTATTATCATGATGCACTTGCAAAATAGTATTCCTTATAGCATAAGTTTCATCACAATAATCATCATAGATAGGAGGCAAAGAATAATCAAAATAAATTTGCTCATCAAAACTTGGGGGGGCTAAAAAGATCATCTTCATCAAACATAGCATCCCCAAGCTTATAACTTTGCATATTATTAGCATCAAAGGTATTCAAATACTCCCTCCGTTCTGAAATATAAGTCTTTGTAGAGATTTCAATATAGACTACATACGAAGCAAAATGAGTGTATCTACACTCTTAACTATGTCTATATACATTCGTATGTAGCTTCTATTGCAATCTCTAAAAGACTTATATTTAGGAACGGAGGGAGTAAGACATACTAGTAACATTGCAATCATGAAGAGTATGCAAATACATTTCCATAGGTTTTTTTTATTTTCTCTTCAAACACTTCATGACCCAATTCAAGGTAGAGCTCATAAAGCTCTCTCATTTTTTTTCATAAGCCTAACTAGTGAAAATAAACACAAGAAACGAAAACATTTAATTGCAAGATCTAAAGATATACCTTCAAACATTACCTCCCCGGCAACGGAGCCAGAAATAGCTTGATGTCTACGCACGCTTCTATTCTTGTAGACTATGTTGGGCCTCCAAGCACAGATGTTTGTAGGACAGCGGTAATTTCCCTCAAGTGGATGACCTAAGGTTTATCGAACTCAGGGAAGTAGAGGTTGAAGATGGTCTCCCTCAAGCAACCCTGCAATTAAGATAAAAGAAGTCTCTTGTGTCCCCGACACACCTAATACAACTAGGAGTTGTATAGGTGCACTAGTTCGGCGAAGAGATGGTAAAATATTGGTGATAGGTGTGGCAAAACAAAGTAATATAAATTTGAAATAAAAAGTACAGCAAGCAAACAAGTGGTAAACGTGAGCACAAACGACATTGCAATGGTGGAAACAAGGCCTAGGCTTCATACTTTCACTAGTGGTAACTCCCAACAACATTAACATAGTCTAATCACATGATATTTCCCATAAAACATGCAATGGAGACGTACTCGGAGGTCGTCCCTTTGTGGTCAAGAGAGGACGAGAATTATGTAGGGCTACAAAAGCACACCTCAGAGTTCGTAGTTCTCAATCTATGGATTTCCCAATGTCACTGCAGCCATCCAAAGAGAGTACCACAATCACCACAACATATCTCAAGGATAGTCAAAGACAAGCACCAAGAGACTCTCAATCTTCAATCCACACACAAAAGAGGAAATCACTCATGAAAATATTCTTCTAACCCATGTCCAATAGACCGTTGTCACCATGGTCTCGGGGATTATAATAGATAAGATCAAGTGAGTACATCAAATCCAATACATAGAAGAAGGGGAAACATCATGGGATCATCCTAGATTAACATATCCTATGATCACAATGAAGATCACATCATGGGAGAGAGAGAAGACCACATAGCTACTATTAGAAACCTTAGCCCCGAGGAGGAACTACTCCCGCTTAATGGAGGGAGGAAGCAACGTCGATGGAGATGAATCCGGGGGCACTTCCCCGTCCCGGCAGGGTGCCGACGCAGGAATTCTGGTCCCCCGAAGCTTGTTGGCGATGGCGGCGGAGATCGGAATTTCTTCTGGAGAAAAGGGTTCTGGAATCAAGGTTTTCGCGACGCGATTAAAAATAAGGGCCAAGGGGGGCCACCAGGGGTGGTCCCAGTCTCCCAGGCGGCCTCCCGACGCAGCCCCACCCAGGCCGCACCGGGTGGCAGCCTCGATGACAGGTGGCCCCCCTTCGGCTCCTTCGGTGATTACAAAAGGTTCATTCGCGCTGATTTTTTATATATTTTTCCCGGAATTTATTGGGCACTTTAAGTAATGGGAAAACCTGAAATACAAAAACAACAGAAAAACAGAAACTGGCACTGGGGTGCACTAAGTTAATAGGCTAGTCCGAATATGATCAAAAGTGTATCGAAAACATAGCGATATCACACAAAACATGCATGAAGCAAGCAAAAATTATAGATAGGTTTGGGACGTACCAGTTGAACATATAGACAACCTATCTTTCTTGTCGAGCCTTAATTTGTTAATAAAGGCTTAAAATTTGTTAGTCGCCTATTCACCCCCCCCATCTAGTCGACATTCTGACCCTTTCATAAGGTAAGACAAGAACAACTTCAAAACCCTCAACATGAAGCGAGGTGTTTTTGTAACATGGAAGTTTCTACATCTAAACTTTCCTCTCTCAAAGTAATTTTCAGTAGCATCATGAACAAACTCAACAATATAACTATCAAATAAAGCATGTTGTTCATGACCTACAAGGACACGTGTATAGTTTTTAACACGGTTTTTAGGAACATAAGATAAATGCAACCCATTACTATGATCCTTAATAAGAGCAAAGTTCTCCAAAACATGATTTGGAGAATTCAAAAGGATAATAGGAAAATCAAGTAAGGGTGCAATAGCAACAATTTCATGCTTAACATGAGGAACTATAGCAAGTTCATCTTTGTAAGCATCATCCATAGTGGCATCATGGCCATCGACAAAGCAAGTATTAAGTTCATCAGAAAGGGATGTATCAAGTGAGTCCTCGGAATCATAAGATTCCTCATCATAGCAATAATTGGCCTCTTCTTGGGCAGCAAAAATTTGTCTTCAAAATCCTCAATATAATCATTGCAAACATAATTCTCAAAACAATAAGCAAGAACTGCATAGTTTCCAGACTTGTGAATAGCATCATAATACTTTTCAATCAAAGAAACAATCTCATAAGCACCCTTAAAAGCAACAAACTCTTCAATCTCTTCAACATCAAAGTAATCATAAACACCTTTAGCATAAGAGGATAGAATCTCACTTTCATTCAATCCACATTGGAAGAGAAGGTATTTGCGATCTTTTCTATAACAACAAGTAAAATCATAAATGTAGCACAAACACTCAGCATAGCAATAAGAAGTTTTTATTTGATCCAATAAGTCTTTCCCTTTCTGAGATAGGCAGTTGATACGTCCAAAACGTATCTATAATTTCTGCTTGCTCCATGCATGTTTTGTGTGATATTGCTATGATCTAGATACACTTTCATACACTTTTGATCATATTTGGACTAACCTATTAACTCAGTGCACCACAGTGCCAGTTCCTGTTTTCTGCTGTTTTTCTATTTCAGTTTTCCCCCATATAAAAAGTGCCAGAAAAATTCCGGGAAAAATATAGGAAAAATCAGCGTACAGGAAGCTTCGCGAAGAGCCGAGTGGGGCCAGAGGGGAGCCAAGGGTGGCCCAGGCGGCCACCCGGCACGGCCCCACCCCTGGGCCGCGCCAGGGGGGGCGCCTGGGGCCCCTGGTCCACCTCTGGCTGCCCCCCTTCGCCTATATATTCCCCGTGATGTGAAACCCTCGAGGACAGAACCCTTTTTCGCGATCTCGCCTCTGTTCCGCCGCCGCCGCGCTTCCGAGATCGGGAGCACCAGAAGACCTCTTCCGGGCACCCTGCCGGAGGGAGGGTTGACCTCCGGGAGTCTCCTCTCCACCATGGATGCTTCCCGGATGTCTTGTGAGTAGTTTTCCTTGGACCATGGGTCCGTGATCAGTAGCTATGTGATGTTCTCCGCCCCTCTTTGTTCTTCATGGTTTAGACCTCGTGAGCTGCCCTACCTAATCGAGGCACTTTTGTAATCTTTCTGCTGTTGCTATGCTGAGTTTGATGGGATCTGATGGATTATGAGATTATGTTCAGATTGTGATTGAGTAATATATTTGGTTCTTATCTCTTATATTTTTGTTCCTAAGTAATTCTTGCATGTTCTCCGTTGCTGTTTATTGCTTTGGCCAAGTAGTAGGTAGTAACCCCAAGAGGGAACATTTTGCTCGATTGTGGGTTCATGCCCCCCGGTGACACGCTTGAGTGACAGAAACATGAGTCTAGGGGATGTGTTGTTGCCACAAGGGGGAAAACAACGGTGCTTGTAACCGCGGTTGCAAGGATTGTTTACTTTACGCAAAGTTCTTTTTAATGCAGTGTTCTGTTGCTTTGGGTTTACACTTTGGGTGGGGCTCGCAACTTAATACCAGCGAGATGTTCTGGATAGATATCTCAAGGTGGATGATTAGTACTAGATGCAATTGGATTTCGGTCTACTTATTTTGGCGTACTGCCCATGCTTTTGAGCCTCTTCCTTTCTTTTGTAGCATAGTTAGCATTGCGGTGCGTTCATAATCCTGTCAATTGCCCTTCTGTAATTTGTTCACCTCGCATAGCAGTTTTATCGTCTTTTGGGAGAGAGACATCACTAGTGAACATCGCGTATCCCGGTCCATATCCTCATCACTGTTTACACGCTCATTTACTTTTCTGCTTTTACTTTCAGTTGCTATCATTATCCCTTGTGTTTGATCCTTTGTGAACAACAAGACCTGAGAGATTGACAACCTCTCTGAACTTCGTTGGGAACAAAGTTATTTGTGTCTGTGTGCAGGTCCGCGTCATTTGCGCCACTGACACCTACTTATCATCTCTGGAGTCCTACTGGAGACAAACCTTGGTATCTTTACTGAGGGAAATTTGCTGTTGTGCTACATCACGCCTTCCACTTGGGGTTTACCAACGAAGGGCGAGAAATCACTATCATTACCTCGCACATCAAGCCAAATTTCTGGCGCCGTTGCTGGGGACTCCGACTGCTAAGATAGGGGAGTTGCACACTACCCTTTACCTTTATTTTTTAGTCTTGTTAGTTTACCTTTCAGTTTTTATCTTTGTGTCTTATATCAAAAATCACAAAAAAAAATCTGCCACACTTGCTGCTGCTATGGGTTCCACTGAAAACACCAAGTTGTGTGACTTCACTAGTCACAACAACCAAGACTTTATCTGCACCCCCATTGCCACACCTGCCAGTTCAGCTACCTCTTATGAAATTAAACCTTCCTTGCTAAACCTAGTTATGAGAGATCAATTCTCTGGTGCTGGAGATGATGCTGCTTTACACTTGAACAATTTTGTTGAAATATGTGATATGCAAAAGTATAAACAAGTAGAAGGTGATATTGTTCAGCTCAAGCTCTTTCCTTTCTCTTTAAGGGGAGACGCTAAAATCTGGTTTCAATCTTTGCCTAGGAATAACATAGATTCTTGGGATAAGTGCAAAGATGCTTTTATAGGGAAGTACTACCCACCTGCTAAAATTTTCCAATTGAGGAGTAACATTATGAATTTTAAGCAATTGGATAATGAACACGTTGCCCAAGCTTGGGAACGAATGAAATCTCTTGTTAAGAAATTCCCTACACATGGTTTGACTACCTGGATGGTTATCCAGACTTTTTATGCAGGCTTGAACTTTACCTCGCGGAACCTGTTAGATTCGGCCGCGGAAGGAACCTTTATGTCAACTACACTTGGTGCTGCCACAAAGCTTCTCGATGAGATGATGACCAATTATTCCCAATGGCACACCGAACGCGCTCCAACAGGTAGGAAGGTAAACTCTATCGAGGAAGTTACCTCCCTCAATGAAAAAGTTGACTTAATTATGTCTCTACTTACCAAGCAACCCTCTATTGATCCTCGTGATGTCCCTTTAAATTCTTTGGTTGCCCAAGAACAAGTAGATGTGAATTTATTGCTAGAAACAACTTCAACAACAATGCTTATAGGGGTAATTTTGCTAGCAATCCTAGACCGTTTCCATCCAACTATGGGAACAACAACACCTACCCTAGCAACACCTCCTGTAATCCTGCTTATACGAAAAGAGACCTACCTAGCTATGAGAAGTTGGTAGAAATAGAGAAAGCTACTAAGAACTATATGCACACCCAGTTTGAACAAAACAAAGCCTTCTCTAAGAAAATAGGTGAGCATACTGCCATTCTGCAAAACATTAGTGAACAGCTTGATAGCCTGAACAGTGAGATTTCTAATCTCCAGGCTAGACTTACCGCCACAGAAACCCATGTTTCGAATATGTCCCACACCCAATCTACTTTGATAAATCAAATGGCAGCCAAACCGGAAGTTATCCCTATGGAAGCAGATAGAATTAAGAGCCTTCCTACACACCACACAGTTGCCACTATCCAAATTGTTGAGGACACCCAAACTATTAGCACCCAATGCACTCCTAGTCCCGTTGGACCTATTAATGGTGATGCTAATACCTCAACTGAAGATGAAGAAACTCCTATGAACATAGAGGGTTTCAAACAAGTGAGCCTAGACGACACTACTACCACCTTTGATAGTAGTGATATTGATTTTGATAGTTGCACCCTCTCAGAAGTTATTAGCTTGCTACACAAAATGTCTAGAGACCCCCACACTAGCACACTTAATCTTGCCTTCACGGAGCATATCACAAATGCTCTCATCAAAGCTAGGGAGGAGAAGCTTAGAGTAGAAGCCTCCATACCCAGGAAACTAGATGATGGTTGGGACCCAATGATCAAAATTAAATTAAATAACTTCTCTTGCTATGCTTTATGTGATGTTGGAGCTAGTACCTCCGTTATGCCCAAAAGAATATTTGATATGTTTGAATTGAAGCCCTTTGAGCCTTGTTCTTTTGGTGTTCGTCTTGTTGATTCTTCCGTAAAGAAACCTTTGGGAAGATCTACGATGTTCTTATCATTGTCAATGACAACTATGTTCCCGTCGATTTTATTTTTATGGATATGGAGTGTGAACCTTTGTGTCCAATTATTTTGGAACGTCTTTTTCTTCGCACCGTTGATGCGGTTATTGACATGAAAGAAGGGAATATAAAATTCCAATTCCCATTCAAAAAGGGGATGGAACATTTCCCTAGAAAGAAAATCAAGTTACCTTTTGAGTCCGTTACACGGGCTAGTTATTCTCTTTCTCTTGATAAAACTTGATTCTTCTTTTGCATCATGCCTAGCTTAAAGGCATAAACGAAAGCGCTTTCGGGAGGCAGCCCGCAACGAATTTAGGTTTTTCTTTTTGCTTTTGTTGTGTCTTGATGTTTGTTACTACTGTAGTAACATCATTGTATCTTTATTTTTCAGCTTTGTGCCAAGTTATAGCCTCTTATGATAAGAGAAGCAAAAGTTGTGACATGCTGTCCAGAAAACAGATTCTGTCCCTTGACAGAAAAATTCGAATCAAATCACCAGATCATCTTTTTGATCTGAAATTTTTTGACAGAGTGATCTATACAATTGTGAAACTTTCGTATGTTCTGAGTTTTTTTATTTGAGTTGCAGAAGTACCCCTAAAAAATTCTTTACTACCTGCTGTTCTGTTTTTCACAGATTCTGCCACGTTTTGTCTCTCCTAACTTTTGCAAACCTTAAGCTTGCTTTTTCTTTGCAAAAACTTTTTTGCACTCTTGAGAAACAGTAGCTCTTCAAGAATATCTTTATATCCAGTAGGGAAAAATTATTTTATTAAGGGTACTAACCTCTCTAATCAGCTTATGATGAGTTATGTATGAAGGGAGTTTTCAAGTGTGCGATGGAAGATGATGAAAGAAGATCCAAGAGTGTCAAGCGCTCAAGCTTGGGGATGCCCCCATGCATCCCCAATAAATATTCAAGGAGACTCAAGCGTCTAATCTTGGGGATGCCCCCGTGCATCCCCTTCTCCATCAACAATCATCAGTTCGTCCTTCGTCTCACTATATTTTTATCACTTCGTGCGTTATGTGCTATGCTTGGAGCGTCTCGCTCTTAGGTTTTATTTTTAGTTTTCTTTAGTTTTGCTTGCTGTTCATAACAAGTTAGACCCCGTCTTACTTTGTGTGGGAGAGAAACACGCTCCACTTTCAAAATCTAGAACACATCATAGGATTTTTCCTGCTTATCTTTTTGCTGTTGTGTGTTCTTTATCTTTTCATAGCTGCTGCCATGTTTAGTTTTAGTCTTAGTTTGTCTTTAGCAAGAGCCTTGGATTTTGTTTAGTCTGTTGCTGGAACTCTTTTTAGTTTTCATGTTTATCTTGTTAAAGAGAGTTGGTTGTTGCACTGAGTTGTGTTTTGTCTTGGAAGTAGGTAATTGAGGTTGCTATTTAATTCTAGTAGTAACTTGCAATAGTTTTGAAGTTTTGATGTGAGTAATGTTTGAACTTTTGGTGTCAAGAGCTCTAGCCTATTAGTGATAGGTGTCGTATTTTGGGCAATCCGTGTGTATTTTCAAAACCTACAAAACTAGTTGAGAACTCTAGCTACTAGATGGATCACTAATCTTTGGAGGGGTCGAATATTTGAGAACACTCACGTACCATGAGTCGAGGATGCGCAAGGATAACCAAACCCCCATACACTCCTCCTCGGGGTACTTGTCTCTTTGTGAACCTCCTTATTAGATTGAGAGTTACCGATAATAAGTGCATGAGTTCTTCGGACTAATGTAAGTATTGAAAGTTGACACTTCCACCTTCCCATATTTGCTAGCCTCTCCCGTGCCGTGCATTGCGTTCTTCTCACTCCGAGAGTTGGTGTCCACCTTCGCCGGTACATCCAAACCCTTGGCATGATACGCTATGTCATCATAAACCTCCTTATATCTTTCCTCAAAACAGCCACCATACCTACCTATCAAGGCATTTCCATATCCTTTCCAAGATATATTGCCATGCAACATCCACCTCTTCATGACTCGATCTTCATGTCATACATGTTCGTGCTACACTGGCAGCGACATACATTGCATACATCATGATAGTTACATCTTCTTTATGATTTTGAGTACCTTGTAAAGTGTGAAAGATCTCCTTTACCTTCTTGTAAAATAGAGTGTTGCCCTTAAGTGAGGAAAAGATCCCAAAGTGGACACAATAAAAGATCCCAAAGAGGACAAATGAGAGTTAAATAGAAAGAGCCATTGAGGCCACAAAAAAATAGAAAAAAGAGAAAAAATAAATAAAAAGAGAGAAAGTGGCAACACTACTATCCTTTTGAGAGATCCACACTAGTACTCCCTTTATATCCTTGTACTCCATAGAGATGATCATTATGCGTATAGCTATGTGGGGACCTTCACACTATAGAGCTTGGCTTGCATATTCCAAGGATGAGCCTCCTCAAACGAGCTCTAGGTCTTCATGAGAGAGCAAGTTAGATGCACCCCCACTAGTTCCATTGGAGAGCTTCCTAGCTCGTATGTGCATCCGTTGCATGGCAATCCCTACTCCTCACATCATATCTATCATTTGTCATCTCTTGCCTATGATTGTCCTCATTGATGTGAGTCTTTCTCACCCTTTTTGTCTTCCTCCTCCACACTATTTCTCTCTTTGACATCCAAAGTTTCAACTCTCGTGCTTACGCTCATCCATTGCATGAGTGCTCAAAATATTAAAAAAGGAGTGGATCAAATTGACTTGTACCTGGCTAGTGGTCTGGGGACGAGTCAAGATAAGATTCCAGAAAAAGACCAAGTGTGAAAGTTTAGTAGATTGAGTTCTCAACAAATAAATGTTTTTTCTCGTCTTCCTATCCCCCTTCTTGCACGCAAACACCATTTGGAGACATTCGAGTCACGGACAGCGAGAGCTCTTGCACCTAATGTTCTTTTGTTACTTGTTTCAATGCTAATATAGACTCTTGCATGTTATGACTTGAATTGAATCTCTAACCTTGATTGCTTTACTTTTCAAAGTTCTTATATGGTTGCTAGCATGTCACCACAGAAATTATGCCGTTATCATTTACCTACTCGAGGACGAGCAGGAATTAAGCTTGGGGATGTTGATACGTCCAAAACGTATCTATAATTTCTGCTTGCTCCATGCATGTTTTGTGTGATATTGCTATGATCTAGATACACTTTCATACACTTTTGATCATATTTGGACTAACCTATTAACTCAGTGCACAACAGTGCTAGTTCCTGTTTTCTGCTGTTTTTCTATTTCAGTTTTCCCCCATATAAAAAGTGCCAGAAAAATTCCGGGAAAAATATAGGAAAAATCAGCGTACAGGAAGCTTCACGAAGAGCCCGAGTGGGGCCAGAGGGGAGCCAGGGGTGGCCCAGGCGGCCACCCGGCGCGGCCACGCCCTGGGCCGCGCCAGGGGGGCGCATGGGGCCCCTATTCCACCTCTGGCTGCCCCCTTCGCCTATATATTCCCCGTGACGTGAAACCCTCGAGGACAGAACCCTTTTTCGCGATCTCGCCTCTGTTCCGCCGCCGCCACGCTTCCGAGATCGGGAGCACCAGAAGACCTCTTCCCGGCACCCTGCCGGAGGGAGGGTTGACCTCCGGGAGTCTCCTCTCCACCATGGATGCTTCTCGGATGTCTTGTGAGTAGTTTTCCTAGAACCATGGGTCCGTGATCAGTAGCTATGTGATGTTCTCCTCCCCTCTTTTTTCTTCATGTTTTAGACCTCGTGAGCTGCCCTACATGATCGAGGCACTTTTGTAATCTTTTTGCTGTTTCTATGCTGAGTTTGATGGGATCTGATGGATTATGAGATTATGTTCAGATTGTGATTGAGTAATATATTTGGTTCTTATCTCTTATATTTTTGTTCCTAAGTAATTCTTGCATGTTCTCCGTTGCTGTTTATTGCTTTGGCCAAGTAGTAGGTAGTAACCCCAAGAGGGAACGTTTTGCTCGATTGTGGGTTCATGCCCCCCGATGACACGCTTGAGTGACAGAAACATGAGTCTAGGGGATGTGTTGTTGCCACAAGGGGGAAAACAACGGTTCTTGTAACCGCGGTTGCAAGGATTGTTTACTTTACGCAAAGTGCTATTTAATGTAGTTGTCTGTTGCTTTGGGTTTACACTTTGGGTGGGGCTCGCAACTTAATACCAGCGAGATGTTCTGGATAGATATCTCAAGGTGGATGATTAGTAGTAGATGCAGTTGGATTTCGGTCTACTTATTTTGGCGTACTGCCCATGCTTTTGAGCCTCTTCCTTTCTTTTGTAGCATAGTTAGCATTGCGGTGCATTCATAATCCTATCAATTGCCCTTCTGTAATTTTTTCACCTCGCATAGCAGTTTTATCGTCTTTTGGGAGAGAGAAATCACTATTGAACATCACGTATCCCGGTCCATATCCTCGTCACTGTTTACACGCTCATTTACTTTTCTGCTTTTACTTTCAGTTGCTATCATTATCCCTTGCGTTTGATCTTTTGTGAACAACAAGACCGGAGAGATTGAAAACCTCTCTGAACTTCGTTGGGAACAAAGTTATTTGTGTCTGTGTGCAGGTCCGCGTCAGTTGCGCCGCTGACACCTACTTATCATCTCTGGAGTCCTACTGGAGACAAACCTTGTTATCTTTACTGAGGAAATTTGCTACTGTGCTACATCACGCCTTCCACTTGGGGTTTACCAACGAAGGGCGAGAAATCACTATCATTACCTCGCACATCAGCGGTGCCACACATAATGAGCATGCTCATCCAATTATTTTCCCTCAACCAAGTCGATTGGGTTTTTAGCGCGAGAACAAATTGATTGAAGACGATCCAAGTGAAACATGTCCATCTTACCATATTTGGGTGGTTCCACACCCATGGTAAAGATAACATCAGTAGGCAGACAAAGACAAAGACAAAAGCTAGCAAAAAAAATTTTTCATATAAGACACACAAGCAAAAGAAAAAACTGGAAAGTAAACTAACAAGACTAAAAAACAAAGGTAAAAGATAGTGTGCAACTCCCCTATCTTGAAGATTGGAGTCCCGGCAATGGCGCCAGAAATTATGTGCTTGCACGGGAGTTGACGGGAAAAGACTCCTGCTTCCTTCCCCGGCAACGGAGCCAGAAATTATGCTTGATGGGTGTAGATAACACCTCCTTGTTGGTTACCCCAAGTGGAAGGTTATGATGTAGATAGCAGCAAATTTCCCTCGGTGAAGATACCAGAATTTGTCTCCGGCAGACTCCGAATTTTGCAAGTAGGTGGTCAAACGAGCAAGGCGACATTTAAAGATAAGTTACTCGCTTGACCTGGACTTGCACACGACATAAGTAACTTTGCTCCCAGCGAGTTCAGAAAGGTTGTCAATCTCTCTGGCCTTGTCGTTTACAAAGGATCAAACGCATGGTGGAAACAGTGATGGTGATTGCAACTGAAAAGGAAATAAAGCAGTAAATGATTGAGGTGTAAAAAATGATGGAAGTATGGACCGGGGTCCAATTATGTTCACTAGTGATGTCTCTCTCCCAAAAGACGATAAAATAGCTAAGCTGGGTGAACAAATTACAGTTGGGCAATTGACAGAATTATAAACGCACCGCAATGCTAATTATGCTGCAAGAAAGTTAGAGGCTCAAAAGTATGGGCAGTACGCCAAGACAAGTAGACCGTAATCCAACAATATCTACTCACTAATCATCCACCTTGAGATATCTATGCAGAACATCTCGCTGGTATTAAGTTGCGAGCCCCACCCAAAGTGTAAACCCAAAGCAATAGACAACTGCATTAACAAACTTTGTGTAAGGTAAACAATCCTTGCAACCACGGTTACAAGCACCGTTGTTTTCTCCCTGGTGCCAACAACACATCCCTAGTCTCATGTTTCTGTCACTCAAGCTAGACATCGCAGGTCATGAAACCACAATCAAGCATAAATGCTCCCTCTTGGAGTTACTATATACTACTTGGCCAAAGCAATAAAAAGCAACAAATAACATGCAAGAATTACTCAAGAACAAAATATAAAAGGAGAACCAAACATATAACTCATCACAATCTGAACATAATCTCATAATCCATCGGATCCCAGCAAACACAGCACAACAACAGCAGGAAAATTACATAGATGCCTTGATCACGTAGGGAAACTCACAAGGGCTAAGAATTGAAGAACAAGATTGGAGAGAATACATCACACAACTACTGTTCATGGATGATGTCTACGCACGCTTCTATTCTTGTAGACTATGTTGGGCCTCCAAGCGCAGAGGTTTATAGGACAGCAGCAATTTCCCTCAAGGTGATGACCTAAGGTTTATCGAACTCAGGGAAGTAGAGGATGAAGATGGTCTCTCTCAAGCAACCCTGCAATTAAGATACAAGAAGTCTCTTGTGTCCCCAACACACCTAATACAACTAGGAGTTGTATAGGTGCACTAGTTCGGCGAAGAGATGGTAAAATATGGGTGATAAGTGTGATAAAACCAAGTAATATAAATCTGTAATAAACAGTGCAGCAAAGAAACAAGTAACTAGAGTGAGTGCAAACGGTGTAACAATGATGGAAACAAGGCCTAGGCTTCATACTTTCACTAGTGGCAACTCCCAACAACATTAACATAGTCTAATCACATGATATTTCCCATAAAACATGCAATGGAGACGTACTCGGAGGGCATTCCTTTGTGGTCAAGAGAGGACGAGAATTGTGTAGGGCTACAAAAGCACACCTCAGAGTTCGTAGTTCTCAATCTATGGATTTCCCAATGTCACCGCGGCCATCCAAAAGAGTATCACAATCACCACAACATATCTAAAGGATAGTCAAAGACAAGCACCAAAAGACTCTCAATCTTAATTCCACACACAAAAGAGGAAATCACTCATGAAAATATTCTTCTAACCCATGTCCAATAGACCGCTGTCACCATGGTCTCGGGGATTATACTAGATAAGATCAAGTGAGTACATCAAATCCAATACATAGAAGAAGGAGAAACATCATGGGATCACCCTAGATTAACATAGCCAATGATCACAAGAAAGATCACATCATGGGAGAGAGAGAAAAACACATAGCTACTGGTAGAAACCTCAGCCCCGAGGGGAACTACTCACACATGGACATGGTGAGAGGGAGAGTTGTTGATGGAGAGGTGCAGCCCGGAGGAGATGAAGGAGACGGCGACGGCGGTGGCCACGGCGGCGGCGCCGCCCACGGCCACGGCCACGGCCCTTGGGGGCAGCGGCCCTTGGCCCCTTCTTCTTCCTTCGAGATGGTGCTGCTGTGGATATTGATCTCCCCCTCAAGACGGCTGTCAAGGGGGAGGAAATTTCGTGGTGCCCTTTGATCTAGATTTCCTCTCTTTATATAGACTCTCGGATTCCCGTCATCCAGATTACGGCTTCTGTATTTCGGGGTTTCTGAAAGCATCCGAACTCGGATTGGGCCGAATTTTATATCTCAATCCACCGGAAAAAAAATCCCTACAACTTTGTAGTTTTAAGTTTTTCCGTTTGAGTCCGTCTTCTAGCGTTTCCGAGGCGATCTTTAAAACCTGTCTGGTGGGGACAGATTTCGGGAAAGTTAGAGTCCAACTCCTACAAGGCTCCTTTTTGTGATTTTTCCTTTATCCAAGTAATTCCTACACATAAAGTACAAGAACAAGAACTTGTGCACTCTTGCAACCATTAATAGGTTAGTTTCAAAATATGTTATAAAAAGATATGAAAGTGTATCAAAAGCATAGCAATATCACACAAAACATGCATGGAGCAATCAAAAATTATAGATACGTTTGGGACGTATCAACATCCCCAACCTTAATTCCTGCTCGTCCTCGAGTAAGTAAATGATAACAAGCATAATTTCTGTGGTGACATGCCACACAAACATATAATAATTTTAAGTAAAACAATCAAAGTATGCATTTCAATTCAAGTCTTAACAAGCAAGAGTCTATATTAGCATTGACACAAGCAACAAAAGAACAAAGGGTGCAAGAGCTCTCGTTGTCCGTGACTCGAATGTCTCCAAATGGTGTTTGCGTGCAAGAAGGGGGATAGGGAATACGAGAAAAAACATTTATTTGTTGAGAACTCAATCTACTAAAGTTTCACACTTGGTCTTTTTCTGGAATCTTATCTTGACTCGTCCCCAGACCACTAGCCAGGTACAAGTCAATTTGATTCACTCTTTTTTCAATATTTTGAGCACTCATGCAATGGATGAGCGTAAGCACGAGAGTTGACACTTCGGATGGCAAAGAGAGAAATGGTGTGGAGGAGGAAGACAAAAAGGGTGAGAAAGGCTCACATCAATGAGGACAATCATAGGCAAGAGATGCCAAATGATAGATATGATGTGAGGAGTAGGGATTGCCATGCAACGGATGCACATACGATCTAGAAGCTCTCCAATGGAACTAGTGGGGGTGCATCTAACTTGCTCGCTCATGAAGACCTACAGCTCGTTTGAGGAGGCTCATCCTTGGAAAATACAAGCCAAGTTCTATTGTGTGAAGGTCCCCACATAGCTATATGCATGTATGATCATCTCTATGGAGTACAAGGATAAGAGGGAGTACTAGTGTGGATCTTTCAAAAGGATAATAGTGTTGCCTTTTTCTCTCTTTTTATTTTCTTTTTCTCTTTTTTCTATTTTTTTGTATTTTTTGGTGGCCTCGATGGCTCTTTCTATTTAACTCTCATTTGCCCTCTTTGGGATCTTTTGATTTGTCCACTTTGGGATCTTTTCCTCACTTAAGGGCAACACTCTAATTTACAAGAGGGTATAGAAGATCTTTCACACTTTACAAAGTACTCAAATCATAAAGAAGATGTAACTATCATGATGTATGCAATGTATGCCTCTGCCAGTGTAGCAGGAACATGTATGACATGAAGATCAAGTCATGAAGAGGTGGATGTTGCATGGCAATATATCTCAGAAAGGCTATGGAAATGCCTTGATACGTAGGTATGGTGGCTGTTTTGAGTAAATATATAAGGAGGTTTATGATGACAGAGCGTATCATGCCAAGGGTTTGGATGTACCGGCGAAGGTGGACGCCAACTCTCGGAGTGAGAAGAAGGCAATGCACGGCACCGGAGAGGCTAGCAAAAATGAGGAGGTGGAAGTGTCAACTTTCAATACTTACATTAGTCCGAAGAACTCATGCACTTATTATAGGTAACTCTCAATCTAGTAAGGAGGTTCACAAAGAGACAAGTACCCCGAGGAGGAGTGTATGGGGCTTTGGTTATCCTTGTGCATCCTCGACTCATGGTACGTGAGTGTACTCTAATATCCGACCCCTCAGAAGAGTAGTGATCCATCTAGTAGCTAAAGTTCTCAACTAATTTTGTAAGTTTTAAAAATAAACACGGATTGCCCAAAATACGACATCCACCACTAATAGGCTAAAGCTCTTGACACCAAAAGTTCAAACATTACTCATATCAATACCTAAAAACTATTGCAAGTTACTACTGAAATTAAATAGCAACCTCAATTACCTACTTCCAAGACAAGACACAACTCAGTGCAACAACCAACTCTCTTAACAAGATAAACATGAAAACTAAAGAGAGTTTCAGAAATAAACTAAACAAAAGCAAAGGCTCTTGCTAAAGACAAACTAAAGCTAAAACTAAACATGGCAGTAGCTACGAAAAGGTAAAGAACACACAACAGAGAAAGATAGGCATGAAAAATTCTATTATGTGTTCTAGATTTTGAAAGTGGAGTGTGTTTCTCTCCCACACAAAGTAAGACGGGATCTAACTTGTTATGAACAGCAAGCAAAGCTAAAGAAAACTAAAAATAAAACCTAAGAGCGAGACGCTCCAAGCATAGCACATAACGCATGAAGTGATAAAAATATAGTGAGACGAAGGACGAACTGATGATTGTTGATGGAGAAGGGGATGCACGGGGGCATCCCCAAGCTTAGACGCTTGAGTCTCCTTGAATATTTATTGGGGATGCATGGGGGCATCGCCAAGCTTGAGCGCTTGACACTCCCGAATCTTCTTTCATCATCTTCCATCGCACACTTGAAAATTCCCTTCATACATAACTCATCATAAGCTGATTAGAGAGGTTAGTACCCTTAATAAATATTTTTTCCCTACTGGATATAAAGATATTCTTGAGTAGCTACTATTTCTCACGATTTCCAAAAGGTTTTTGCAAAGAAAAAGCAAGCTTAAGGTTTGCAAAAGTAAGGAGAGACAAAACGTGGCAGAATTTGTGAAAAACAGAACAACAGGTAGTAAAGAAATTTTTAGGGGTACTTCTGCAACTCGAATCAAAAAACTCAGAACAGACGCTCGAAAGTAAATTGTATGGAGCACGCTGTAAAAAAAATCAGATCAAAAAGATGATCTGGTGATTTTACGCTAATTTTTCCGTCCAAGGACAGAATCTGTTTTCTGGACAGCATGTCACAACTTTTGAACTTTCTTACAATCGGAGGCTAGACTTGGCACAAAGATTGAAAATAAAGATACAATGATGTTGCTACAGTAGTAACAATCATCAAGACCACTAAAAACTGAAAGTAAAAAACTCAAACTAAAGATAACAAGGATTGTCTCCCTAGAGTTCTTTCTTTATAGCCATAAAGATGGGCTTAAGATTTTAATGATGCTCTCGTAGGAATAAGAGTTGAAGCACAAAAGAGAGCATAAAGAAGCAAATAACAAACACATTTAAGTCTAACATGCTTCCTATGCAAAGGGATCTTGTAGAGAAATAACTCATTGAAGCATAAAAATATTAGCATAGGAAGCCAAAATAAGTGCAACTTCAGAACCTTCAACATAAAGAGAGGGAACTTGATATTATTGAAATATCTATAAGCATATGTTCCCCTCTCATAATAATTTTCAGTGGGATCATGAATAAATTCAACAATATAGGTATCACATAGAACTTTCTTATCATGATCCACAAGCATAGAAAATTTGTTACTCCCCACATAAGAAAAATCCTTCTCATTAGTAATAGTGGAAGCAAACTCAATAAAATAGCTATCACATGAATCATTCTTATCATGATACACTTGTAAACATTTATTCTTTATAGCATAAGTGTCATCACAATAATCATCATAGATAGGAGGCAAAGTATCATCAAAATAAATTTCCTCATCAAAACTTGGGGGGCTAAAAAGATCATCTTCATCAAACGTAGCATCCCCAAGCTTATGGCTTTGCATATCATTAGTATCAAAACTATTCAAAGAAGACATGCAAATAACATTACTACTATCATGAGTGTTATGCAAATAATAAAGCTCCATAGGCTTTTTGATTTTCTCTTCAAACACTTCATGTCCCAACTCAAGGTAGACTCATAAAGCTCTCTCATAATATTTTTGTTGTTTTCCATAAAGCCTAAATAGTGAAAATAAAAACAAGAAACGAAAAGATTTAATTGCAGAATCTAAAGATATACCTTCAAGCACTCACCTTCCCGGCAAAGGCGCCAGAAATAGCTTGATGTCTACGCACGCTTCTATTCTTGTAGACTATGTTGGGCCTCCAAGCGCAGAGGTTTATAGGACAGCAACAATTTCCCTCAAGGTGATGACCTAAGGTTTATCGAACTCAGGGAAGTAGAGGTTGAAGATGGTCTCTCTCAAGCAACCCTGCAATTAAGATACAAGAAGTCTCTTGTGTCCCCAACACACCTAATACAACTAGGAGTTGTATAGATGCACTAGTTCGGCGAAGAGATGGTAAAATATGGGTGATAAGTGTGATAAAACGAAGTAATATAAATCTGTAATAAAAAGTGCAGCAAAGAAACAAGTAACAAAAGTGAGTGCAAACGGTGTAACAATGATGGAAACAAGGCCTAGGCTTCATACTTTCACTAGTGGCAACTCCCAACAACATTAACATAGTCTAATTACATGATATTTCCCATAAAACATGCAATGGAGACGTACTCGGAGGTCATTCCTTTGTGGTCAAGAGAGGACGAGAATTGTGTAGGGCTACAAAAGCACACCTCAGAGTTCGTAGTTCTCAATCTATGGATTTCCCAATGTCACCGCGGCCATCCAAAAGAGTATCACAATCACCACAACATATCTAAAGGATAGTCAAAGACAAGCACCAAAAGACTCTCAATCTTCAATCCACACACAAAAGAGGAAAACACTCATGAAAATATTCTTCTAACCCATGTCCAATAGACCGCTATCACCATGGTCTCGGGGATTATACTAGATATGATCAAGTGAGTACATCAAATCCAATACATAGAAGAAGGAGAAACATCATGGGATCACCCTAGATTAACATAGCCAATGATCACAAGAAAGATCACATCATGGGAGAGAGAGAAAAACACATAGCTACTGGTAGGAACCTCAGCCCCGAGGGGAACTACTCACACATGGACATGGTGAGAGGGAGAGTTGTTGATGGAGAGGTGCAGCCCGGAGGAGATGAAGGAGACGGCGACGGCGGTGGCCACGGCGGCGGCGGCGCCCACGGCCACGGCCACGGCCCTTGGGGGCAGTGGCCCTTGGCCCCTTCTTCTTACTTGGAGATGGTGCTGCTGTGGAGATTGATCTCCCCCTCAAGACGGCTGCCAAGGGGGAGGAAATTTCGTGGTGCCCTTTGATCTAGGTTTCCTCTCTTTATATAGACTCTTGGATTCCCGTCTTCGAGATTACGTCTTCTGTATTTCGGGGTTTCTGGAAGCATCCGAACTCTGATTGGGCCGAATTTTATATCTAAATCCACCAGAAAAACAAATCCCTACAACTTTGTAGTTTTAAGTTTTTCCGTTTGAGGCCATCTTCTAGCGTTTCCGAGGCGATCTTTAAAACCTGTCTGGTGGGGACAGATTTCGGGAAAGTTAGAGTCCAACTCCTACAAGGCTCCTTGTTGTGATTTTTCCTTTATCCAAGTAATTCCTACACATAAAGTACAAAAACAAGAACTTGTGCACTCTTGTAACCATTAATAGGTTAGTTCCAAAATATGTTATAAAAAGATATGAAAGTGTATCAAAACCATAGCAATATCACACAAAACATGCATGGAGCAAGCAGAAATTGTAGATACGTTTGGGACGTATCAATGTACCCATGGTCCAAGGGGGGCTACTCACGGCACATCCGGGAACCACTCATGGTGGTGGAGAAGCTCCCGGAGGTCAATCCTCCCTCTGGCAGGGTGCCGGAAAGAGGTCTTGGAAGCGAGGCGGCGGCGGAACAGAGGTGAAAATTGTATTGCGGGGTCCCTCTCGAGGCTTTCTGGAACGGGGTGTAAATATAGGACAAAAGGGGGCACCTGTGACACCCTGGTTTTCGCAACTTTTTATTTTCGGAGTTTTTCTGGATTTTTGCCCGTTGGTTTGGATTTTGAGCAACTCTTTGGACTTGAACTTGAGAATATTTTCTTTCCATGCTCAAGTAGCCCTTGTTTCCAAGCCTTCCCAATATCATCCCACTGAGACACCTCATCCAAGCCACCATTTGATTCAAGCCATATATTCCTTTTTCCATAAAAAGGAATATTCCCTTTATTTGTGGATTTTGAAGCAACCCCTATTTACATTGCTCCATAAATTCCCAAATAATTCCCTCATAGCCTTGATGTTATATCTTGCCAAATTATCCTAAATTATTGCATGGCCCAAGTGAGTTTTCCTCTAGAAAAATTCATTTGTCCGTGGGGGCAGAATGGCACTTTGTGAAGGAGGTGCTATTTATCCTTATCCATTGATGGTGAAACTTTTTGTGCAAGTTCTTGTGATCATATCATTATCCTACACCAAATTGAAGAACAATATACTTAGCCAAACTCCCACAATAAATTCCCAAAATTCTTATGCAAAAAGGGGCATTGTGAAGGAAGTGCAAGCCAGGGGATTCCTTTTGCCTTGAAACTTTTTGTTCTTGATCCCACCACCAAATAACCCCACCAAACAAAGTTTGAGCTAAATCCAATCACCCATGTGAGTGCATCATCAAGATTAAGTTTCTCACCAGTGGGACACCTTGTGAAGCAAGTGCTAGCTAGGTGTACCCAATAGCCATGAAATTTTACACACATGTGCACACTCCCATATAACCCATCTACGCCAAGTTTGAGGCCATTCCATCAAGCAGAATTGATGCTAGCTTCACCATTGTGTTTCTGGTCCATTTAGGCAATTACAAAGTGAGTACATTTTTTCCTTTGGCCATTTTGGCTGCAATTTTCCATATCAGTAGTCCCTTGTACCCTAAAGCCAAGAGACAACCTGCCTCACCTCTACCATTTACCAAATGACCACAAGATCATGCCCAAGTTTGCTGCTTCAACCTTATCTTTGAAGATAAGCTCACACCCTTGCTCCCCTTGACCATACAGTTGCACCACAGTGATCACCAGTAGAAGGACCACCCCCTAGACACTTTTGGCCACGATGAAACCCACCCCAGGGTGGCCACGCCCCTGGCTGCAACCGGCGTGCTCTGGGCGCGCCCGACACCCCCTGGACACGCCAAGCACGCGCTGCAGGCCGCCCCCGTCGCCTAGCCGTTGTCCACCCGCGCCGCACAACTTTTCCCCCTCACACGCGTCCCTCCCCTCCGCATTTCACTCGCCGGAATCAGCTCTGCTGCCTGCCGCCGTGCACAACACGACAGACACAATGCTCTGAGCCGTCGCCATCGCCTTCGCCTTTCTCCATTGTTACATGTGCGCTCTGAGCCCCGCGTGCTCCACGACGCCTCCAGAACCCGCTCGAGCTTGCCACCTCACCTCAAGCATCTCGCCGACGTCGTCCTCTTCCTCTCGGAGGCATCCAAGCCCTAGCATTTCCACCACGCTATAAAAGGCGTGCCCTTGCTCGCCTAGCCACACCAGCAGCCCACCCATCCTTCCAATTGAACGCCTACGCCGGGAATCGAATCCCCGCGGCCTTCTTCCACCTCTCCGGCGAGCAGCGCCGCCGCTCTGCTCTGTCATGGGTTGCCTCCCCAGCCCCGTTCCCACCTCCATTCGACTCCTAGTACCCCACTGGTGCTCCAGAAACCGCCCCCTGCATCAGTGAAAGTCCGCAATGAATTGGGAGATCAGCAAGACCAAAAGGACCCATACCCGATTGCATTGGAAGTATGTGGCTCACGTATGGATGCTACAGTCGTGAAGATTCAAGCAAAGGAAGATATAAACTTTGACCCATGAGCATATGAGTCCGAGGCATGACATACACCAACTACGATCTTATCCAATGCAAGTTACTTCGGTATATTCCGGAAAACGGTCAGAACGTGTCATGAAGCCCATATCCAGCAAAGAAATGATTGGAAGAATGTTTCCCTCTAATAAGCCAGCAGTTAGTAAATTTTGTCAGTTTTGTACAATGCTACCATGGGAAAGTCTCGGACATAAGGAACCTCAGTCTTCCGCGGCAAGATACCAGGCACAGCTGTAACAGCCCAGATTTCACGAAAATTAAAAAAAATTGTTTTCGCTGTGAATTGTTTGATTGTCTGATTTGTTTGCGGTGTTTGCATCCCCGATTTATCGATCGGCGATTATTTTTCCCCCTCTTATCTCGTATCGGACGGAGACCGACCCTTGCCACCCTAACACTCGACCTTTGCGACACCGGGTTTCACCCGATCACCGTCGAGAAAACCGCACGAGACCAGCCGCAGCCAACGGAACGAAAACCCCGTTTAATAATTAAATGGGTTATTTTTATAGCGCGCCGGAAAGTGTTCTCAGAACGGTTCCAGCGCGAGGTGAACGCCGCCGGCTCGACGTGCTGATCGCGCAGTTTGAAGTTTTACCCGAATCGGAGGTACTGCGGACCCCCGGCGGTCAGAAACGTGAGCACCGCGCGCGCGAGATAAAAACTGGAGATGTTTTTGCAAACTGCCAGCCACCGGGGCTATATAAAGACCACCACACTCCCACCCATTTCTAGGGTTTCCCTAGCCATAAAATTTGCAGCCACCCCCCTCCACTTTGTCCAGTTTTGCCTCCCAGATCCCAGAATTTTCGGACCGTTCGATCCGCGATCGGACGCACCGGATCGCGCCACGTAGCCCTCCAACCTCTCCCTCTCTCTCTCCTCCAACTCCCTCCTCCTCCCATGGCCGAGGCAGCCCACCGTCGGCCGCCACCAACTCCGGCAGGCCGCAGCGCCGCCGCGCCCCTCACCTCCTCGCCCCCCTGTTCCCCTGCGGCCTCCTCCTATTCTCCCCGTCCCTCACCTCTCCTCTCCGCTCTGCCCGCAGGTCGCCGGAACCCAGCGCCATGGCCGCGAGCCACCGAGCTCGAGCTCGCCTGAGACGGCCGCAACCTGCTGCCACCGCCCGGATCCGGCGAGGGGCGGCCCGATCCGGCTCCTCCTCGACGCCCGCACCCCGCGCCGAGACGGCCTCCACAGCGCCAGATCCAGCCCAGCGCAGCCCCCCCCCTCCTCTTGGGCCGAGCCCAAGATGGGTGAGCCCTTTTTTATTTTTTTTTATTTTTTTTCTCAGATTGAACCCTGCTGTTATTTTTCTAAGTCTGATGTTATTGTGCTGCTGATTCGATTCCGCGTTGACGATAGCAAGAAAACCGTAGCTCCGATGAACGTGCCCCCAAAACAAAAGTTGCTCAGTTTTGCGTGCTCTAGCATTCGTAAGTAGAAAGTTTTTGCATTTGAGCTCATCTTGATTGTGTAATTGTGTGCTGAACAGGGCATCAGGCCGTTAAACTGCTACTTTTTCCTGTTAAGTGCTGCTGTTATTATTTTGTTGCAACTTCGCGTGACGATTGCTTCGCAACCGTTCATCGGAATTGATTGATTCCTTTTGCATCCTGTTAAGCATTGTTTCTACTTCAGTTCCATGCATTCACATGTCATAATTGCCTGCTGCATCATAATTATATCTTGCTCCAAAGTAGCAACCCTGCTGTTAGTGTGATGCTGTTTATATTTTGTTGCAACTTCGGTCGACGAGTGTGTCGCGGCCGTTTATCGGAATTGAGTGATTCCAATTGCATATTGTTAAGCATCATGTCTACTTTCATTACATGTATTGCATCTTCATGTTAGCATTACTGGTCATATAGTTATTTAGCTCCAAAGTTGCTATGCTGCTGTTGCTGACAGCCACCTCTGTTTTTCACTAAGTCTGTTACTTTGCGATGCCATGTTGTTTGCTTAATATCTTTTGATCTATGATGCCTTTTTGGCATGATTCTTTTTGCCATGCCTTCCATGTCATGTCTAATTTAGTTCAATATCATTTGTGAGCATGTTTGCATTGATTAACCTGTTTATGCATTGTTCTAAACTGTGCTTCGTGATGTTGGCAGTTTGTGCCCGTAACTTGTTTTGCTTGTATCTTTTTAACCGTAACTCCGTTTGGAGTGTTCTTTATATGTAACTTGATTAGTTTCTCGTGTACTTTGTGTTTATGCTATTGTTTGCTGCTGTTAACCAACCTAAAATATGGTTTAGGACAGAACATTACCAAATGTTTTAATCATCGTGCGGCACTTAGTGTTATGCAATGTTTAGGTTGTGCCTCACTTAAATTGACTAGCATAGATAGTTTACTTTGTGCTTCACCCTTTGACATGTTTGAGCGCTATGCCATGCTTGCTTGAGTTGCCATGTTAATAACCGTTGGTTGATCATCTGTAGCTAACAAACTTGAACCACCGTAAACGTGCGGTATTCGTCGTGTGTGACCGATACCCCACTTAAACTGTTAGTAACCGTTCTCGACGATAGATCCGTATCGCGTTGCCGTGTCTTGTGTTGTCTCTTTGATCTTGTATTGCTCCGTAGTAATAGTGGTGCACCGTTGATTGCTTTCCAGTGTTTATCGTCTTGTGTGCTTCCGCGGGTAACTCTCGGAGACGATGCGAGCGTGCGATCAACTACACCTTTGAACCCGACTTATCAACAGGCAAGGACTATACATTACTTATGATCCATTCTATTTCAACCAGCGGTTTGCATGCTAGTGTAGGTTAGGTTCGATGTTTGATCCTACCACATGTTTGCAGCCTCTTTCAAACCGATACAGCCATGTCCCCTCCCAGCAAACCTTGTACTGCTATGTTACTATTGCTCGTTGCTCAGCCCCTGCTTAGTATGCATGCTTAGGATGCTACGATGTTACCCCCTGTTACTCCTGGGTTTGGGATATCACATTATTATATTGTTGTTGATGATATGATTACTATAAATGTTGACTATATTCGACGAAGGATGGAAGGTCTAGGCTATCCCGCCCCGACGCTTTGTTCCATTCGAGTCACCTAGGACCCGAGTTCCGGGTATTGGTTTTAAGACTGAGCGTGCCTAACCGTGTGTGGGATTTTATGGGGTCCCCTCTTCTTACCTATCTAGCTTCAAACTTTTCTAGTGGTGGCCCAAGCTGGTTTTACCTTTTGCAAAACGTGTGTGTGCGAGTGTCGACCTCGCAAGTTTTCAAACAACTCGGGCCAGCGGAGACTTAGTTCCTTTGTTGGTCCACACCTGGAAGCTAGGGGGATGCCCACATCTGTTTGGGTAGCTAACCCGACCTCGTCCAGACGGTAGAGGCCGACTCGATAGCGCGGCCGGCTTTTGAGTTGGATGTCGACTCACCGGGGGCCACCCGGATTTGTGCGTTGTTAATTAGAGGGACCTGTCGTTCCGGATCTCTTGGGACTAAATCATAAAATGGTTGCCTATCATGGGTAGAAACTGAGAGAGATGGGCGTGCGTGCGGAGCCTCGTAATGGGCAGTTGGTACACCCCTGCAGGGTTAAATCTTTTCGAGAAGCCGTGTCCACGGTTATGGACGACTTGAGACCTACTCCTTGTTCATAGACAACAACAGCTGAGATAATTTTAATACAACTTGATCAACGTGTGTGTGTGCCTTGATTGCTTCTTCTTCGTCGGGATGCGAAGAGGAGGACAAGGATAGGATAGGTGTTATGATTGCGTAAGTAGTTGATAGCAAGACTTGTTGGAGGCGATTCCTCATCGAATGCTTCGCTTCTTATCTTACTCTCTAGATCGTTAGCCACTTCATAAATGCTAGTGCGGCAGCAACCTCACCACTTACCCCATCCTTACCGTAAACTACTAGTTGTCCTAGAATGACGAGTGATGAAGTCCTTGTTGGGTCAGATGACCACTACAGTTGGATGCTGAGTACCTCTGTACTCATGATACTACCCCCAAACTCTTTTCAGGGTTCGTGATCGACAACAGGTATGGTGATCGACGTTTTACGTGGAGACTCGACGACGACTAGTTAGGCGGATCCCGGTGGAGGGCCTGGACCCGTGTGGTTATGGGATCGATGCTTTTCTCTTTGCCACTAGGCATTTGCTTGTAGTCTGTACTCCGACATGTATCTTCCGCTGTTGTATTGTATTTAAGGCAGTTGTATGCCGATTGTGTGAGATGTTGTATCCTTGTATCTGTAATGTTGTGATATCATGTTGGAAATCCGGGGCATATGGCTTTGTCATATGTCGCGGCGGGACCGATATGTGCTTCGTCCCCGGATCTGGGTGGAAACACCTAGATCTGGAACAGTACCGCATATCGGGCCTTACAATAGCCAACATGTACAGGGTATTAGTCTTCCTCAGTACGCCATCCGGATATCTTCTTGGCCAAGACAGTCAGTCTTCTACCACAGGTCACCGGGTGAAGCTTACGATGCAAGACATCCAGTCATGCTCAGTACGCCCCATGGATGGATTCCAGCACAAGCTACCTAGTTGTTTAAAGTGATCGGCTGCAGAAACTTCCACTGCAAGGAACAGGTATCTCCACAGTGCAGAGAGGCAAACTTCCGAGACAAGACAACTCGGTCTTCTTCAGCAAGCTATCAAGGCAGCTTCCCGTGTACGACACCCCGCCTTCTCGATACGCCACCGGAGAAAGCTTCTGAAGTACGACACCCGGCCTTCCCCAACAAGCTACCCCAGCGAAGCTTTGCAGACAAGCTACCCAGCCCCCCTCGACACGTCATCATACCTGCAACGGCATCGTCAGGAATCCAGTCATTCAAGAACAGTAAAGGCTTCAGAATCGTCGAGACCCGCACATGTTATAGGCATTCTTCCCAAGCATGTGAGCTGCTCCGGTATGGATACCACCATGCTCGCAATCAAGAAAAATTTATACGCATGATAAGCGGTAAAGGACCGCAACTCTCGGGAGACAAATCAGCGGCAGGATCAGATACACACCTCAACCTGGAATAAAGACTGATAAGGTCATAAAGCAATGGATCTTGCCCCAATCGCGAAGGTCAGCTCCTCACGTCCGACAAGGCCCCAAAGGTGGATAATCTTGAGACCCCATTTATTGCAACCAATATTATCATGAGCCAAAAGACAAAAGGTGAATGTAACACGTCTGTCTCAAAGGAAGACACCGACAGAATAAGAGGCCATTATGCAAGAGGTACAATGGAGAGAATTTTGACGAAAGTAAAGCCAGTACAGGAGGAAGATGGTCGCCGTAGCAAGACCTAGGGCAGACAGACATGGTTCATGTCAAATCTCGCTGCGATATATGCTACCAGAATAAGCATGCACCTCGCAAGCTGTCAAAAGTATGCAGCTCTTGTGAGCCTGACGGGTAAGGCAAAAGGATGAATTGTATGGACCTCAAGGTCAATCTGCCTCGATCAGTTGAAGCCATATGGACCACCATAGACACCAACAACGAAGAAGTCTCACTCTATGAGCAAAGGACCGCGTACCCAGCCCGCCAGCCCGAGTAGTTACTCAAGTTCGGAATTGTCCGTCTTGCCGGGATATCCCAGTCTGCTTCGCTGAAGATCACCTACCCAGCTGATACGTCCAAAACGTATCTATAATTTCTGCTTGCTCCATGCATGTTTTGTGTGATATTGCTATGATCTAGATACACTTTCATACACTTTTGATCATATTTGGACTAACCTATTAACTCAGCGCACCCCAGTGGCAGTTCCTGTTTTCTGCTGTTTTTCTATTTCAGTTTTCCCCCATATAAAAAGTGCCAGAAAAATTCAGGGAAAAATACAGGAAAAATCAGCGTACAGGAAGCTTCGCGAAGAGCCCGAGTGGGGCCAGAAGGGATCCAGGGGGGCCCAGGTGGCCACCCGGCGCGGCCCCACCCCTGGCCGCGCCAGGGGGGCGCCTGGGGCCACTAGTCCACCTCTGGTTGCCCCCTTCGCCTATTTATTCTCCGTCACGGGGAAACTCCGAAGACAGAACCCTATTTCGCAAACTCGCCTCTGTTCCGCCGCCGCCGCGCTTCCGAGATCGGGAGCACCAGAAGACCTCTTCCCGGCACCCTGCCGGAGGGAGGATTGACCTCCGGGAGTCTCCTCTCCACCATGGATGCTCCCCGGATGTCTCGTGAGTAGTTTTCCTTGGACCATGGGTCCGTGATCAGTAGCTATGTGATGTTCTCCTCCCCTCTTTGTTCTTCATGGTTTTGACCTCGTGAGCTGCCCTACATGATCGAGGCACTTTTGTAATATTTCTGCTATTGCTATGCTGAGTTTGTTGGGATCTAATGGATTATGAGATTATGTTCAGATTGTGATAGAGTAATATATTTGGTTTTTATCTCTTATATTTTTGTTCCTAAGTAATTCTTGCATGTTCTCCATTGTTGTTTATTACTTTGGCCAAGTAGTAGGTAGTGACTCCAAGAGGGAACGTTGTGCTCGATTGTGGGTTCATGCCCCCCGATGACACGCTTGAGTGACAGAAACATGAGTCTAGGGGATGTGTTGTTGCCACAAGGGGGAAACACAACGGTGCTTGTAACCGCGGTTGCAAGGATTGTTTACTTTACGCAAAGTTCTTTTTAATGCAGTTGTCTGTTGCTTTGGGTTTAAACTTTGGGTGGGGCTCGCAACTTAATACCAGCGAGATGTTCTGGATAGATATCTCAAGGTGGATGATTAGTAGTAGATGCAGTTGGATTACGGTCTACTTATTTTGGCGTACTGCCCGTGCTTTTGAGCCTCTTCCTTTCTTTTGTAGCGTAGTTAGCATTACGGTGCGTTCATAATCCTGTCAATTGCCCTTCTGTAATTTGTTTACCTCGCATAGCAGTTTTATCGTCTTTTGGGAGAGAGACATCACTAGCGAACATCACGTATCCCGGTCCATATCCTTATTACTGTTTCCACGCTTTCTTTACTTTCAGTTGCTATCATTATCCTTTTTGTTTTACCCTTTGTGAACAACAAGACCGGAGAGATTGACAACCTCTCTGAACTTCGTTGGGAACAAAGTTATCTGTGTCTGTGTGCAGGTCCACGTTAGTTGCGCCGCTGACACCTACTTATCATCTCTGGAGTCCTACTAGAGACAAACCTTGGTATCTTCACCGAGGGAAACTTGCTGCTGCGCTACATCTCAACCTTCCACTTGGGGTAACCAACGAAGGGCGAGAAGCCATCACCAGCTCAACATTTTGACTATAAGGACCGCGTCAGAGCGTAATATGGTATATCTCCACCCATGGGTTTGGCAGATGACAAGTGAATCTCAGCATGAGTAAACGTTCACAATTTATGCCCCGACCAAAATTCATACTCAAGATGGACAGGCCGAAAGCAAAGCGATGCAACCCCAGGTGCAGACAGTCCAAGCCCCGCACAATGATACATTACGATGGCAAGCACTCTGAGATGCCAGCTACCCATGAAGGCCAAGCCCTTCCTAAAAAATGCCAATACAAAGGATTCAGGACTGTGCTGCAGATAAGGCCCGAGGTACCCCGAAAATAGTGTGAGTATCGTCAGCATTCAGCCTATGAAAAGACATCCCGTTATCATACAAGTCAGCAGACGTGAGGATGGAAGCCAGCAGGAAAGGATCTGATATATCAAGGAAGAATATTCAGTCAAAGATATGAATTGGGTAAAGTAAACCCTCAGCCAAAATACATTGGATGTTTCTGAGGGAACAGTACGCAGGAAATCCGAAAAGTAATAAGTTTCCTAAGAACGGTAAGTTTTCAATGGTTCCCTGATCAACAAAATCTCAAGGACGAGATTTTTCTAAGGGGGGTAGGTTTGTGACACCCTGGTTTTCGCAGCTTTTTCTTTTCGGAGTTTTTCTGGATTTTTCCCATTGGTTTGGATTTTGAACAACTCTTTGGACTTGAACTTGAGCGTATTTTCTTTACATGCTCAAGTAGCCCTTGTTTCCAAGCCATCCCAATATCATCCCATTGATCCACCTCATCCAAGCCACCATTTGATTCAAGCCATATATTCATTTTTCCATAAAAAGGAATATTCCCTTTATTTGAGGATTGTGAAGCAACCCCTATTTATATTGCTCCATAAATTCCCAAATAATTCCCTCATAGCCTTTATGTTATATCTTTCCAAATTCTCCAAAAATATTGCATGGCCCAAGTGAGTTTTTCCTCTAGAAAAATTCATTTGTCTTTGGGGGCAGAATGATACTTTGTGAAGGAGGTGCTATTTATCCTTATCCATTGATGGTGAAACTTTTTGTGAAAGCTCTTGTGATCATATCATTATCCTAAACCAAATTTCAGCACAATGTGCTTAGCCAAACTCCCACAATAAATTCACAAAATTCTTATGCAGAAAGGGGCATTGTGAAGGAAGTGCAAGCCAGGAGATTCCTTTTGCCTTGAAACTTTTTGTGCATGACCCCACTACCAAATAACCCCACCAAGACAACTTTGAGCTAAATCTAATCACCCATGTGAGTGCATCATCAAGATTAATTTTCTGACCAGTGAGACACCTTGTGAAGAAAGTGCTAGCTAGGTGTACCCAATGGCCATGAAATTTTACACACATGTGCACACTCCCATATAACCCAGCTACACCAACTTTGAGCCCATTCCATCAAGAATAATTTATGCTATCATCACCATTGTGTTTCTGGTCCATTTGGGCAATTACAAAGGGAGTACATTTTTTCCTTTGGCCATTTTGGCTGCAATTCTCCAGATCAGTAGTCCCTTGTACCCTAAAGCCAAGAGACAACCTGCCTCACCTCCACCATTTACCAAATGACCACAAGATCATGCCCAAGTTTGCTGCTTCAACCTTATCTTTGAAGATAATCTCACACCCTTGCTCCCCTTGACCATACAGTTGCACCACAGTGATCACCAGCAGAAGGACCACCCCGTAGAAACTTTTGGCCACGATGAAACCCACCCCAGGGTGTCCACGCCCCTGGCTGCAACTGGCGTGCTCTGGGCGCGCCCGACACCCCCTGGACACGCCAAGCACGCGCTGCAGGCCGCCCCCGTCGCCTAGCCGCTGTCCACCCGCGCTGCACGGTTTTCCCCCCTCACACGCGTCCCTCCCCTCCACATTTCCCTCGCTGACATCGGCTCTGCTGCCCGCCGCCGTGAACAACACGACAGACACGGTGCTCTGAGCCGTCGCCATCGCCTTCACCTTTCTCCACTGTTACATGTGCGCTTCTGAGCCCCGCGTGCTCCACGAAGCTTCCAGAACCCACTCGAGCTTGCCACCTCACCCCAAGCATCTCACTGGCGTCGTCCTCTTCCTCTCGGCGGCATCGAAGCACTAGCATTGCCGCCCCGCTATAAAAGGCGTGCCCTTGCTCGCCTAGCAACTCCAACAGCCCACCCATCCTTCTAATTGAACGCCTACGCCAGGAATCGAATCCCCGAGGCCTTCTCCCACCTCTCCGACGAGCAGCACCGCCGCTCTGCTCCGCTGTGGGCTGCCTCCTCCAGTGCCTCCCCATCCTCGTGCCCAACTCCATTCGACTCCTAGTACCCCACTGGTGCTCCAGCAACCGTCCCCTGCCCGAGTCGTCGTCGGAATCGACGCCGACGTCATCAACCTCGTCGGAGCCGAGACCAGCGCCGACGCGACCCGGTCCCCCCCTCCAAACGGGCATCATTTTGAGCGCCACGGGTATTGGCCGACGCGTCGTGACCCCCTCCGTTCGTTCCCCCAGGTCCCAGGCCCGGTCGTGCCCTCCTCGTCGTCGTTCGCCGCCGATGGGCATCGCCTGCTCTGCTCCTCTCCCTCTCTTCCAGCCATATGACAGGTGTGGCCCACCTGTCATAGACCCCCTCCTCACCCGAAACGTTTTCTTAATGAAAACATATCCAACAAACCCGCCTTCGACGTCACCCCTGCTGAAATTCCAGAAAATCAGAGAAAAATCAATTTAAACCTTTTTAAATTGATATTTTGACCAAACTTTGACCACATGTATTTCCTATTCTATAAGTCCAGATGAGTAGAAACTTTTTGCATTGGTTTTTTCTTGAGCTCCTCTTCATTTTGGCATAGGTTTCATGCCATGTCTTGTTGTTGTTATTTGCTAGTCAAGCAAAAGTTGTATTTGACCATTTTTCTTTGGCGCCTTTTTCTAAAATCTTTTCAGGGCTTTGCTTGTGTTGAAGATCAGGAGGTTCTTCACACTACCTTGGTGAAGACAAGCCACAATTTCTTTTGCACCCTCGTAAATCTTTGACATCCTTAAAAAATTGCCTTAACTTTCGGTGATATGACACTCTTGATATGCTTTGATCATGTTATGCTCATATGCTTGGACCACTTTGGTGATGCTACATTACTATAGTATGCTCAACTACGTTAATACCATGCCATGCTTTGACCATGTTATGATTCTGATATGTCCATGTGCTTTGAATCATCACGTTCATGATATGCCATTACCATGTTATGTTCACGACAGGCTTTGATCATGTTATCACCGTATCAGGCTTAGCTACATTCATGGTATTGCTATGTTGCGTGATAATATCATGATCATCTTAATATGACCAAGTTAATCAACCAAATGTGATTTGAGACATGATGTGACTATAACCGTACCTTGGATTGTTCCGCATTATCTTTTTCTGTTGCACCTGATACTTGTTGTGTATGCTGTTGGAGACATGCTTGTGACAAGTTGATCAGGTGCCACCGAACCGAACTTATCAAGTGCAACCACACTTGCCTGTATGAGAAGGCCTTGGCTTGGTCTATCGGTGGGTTCTATTATGCATATCACCAAGGAGGGAAGGCTATGCGCTTGCGGTTACCCTGGCCCGGTAAGCGGCGATTGTCTTGAGAGCTGGTTGTTGATATGGGCCCGTTCCCGTTTGGGACAAAGTTTGTTGACCATGCGATGGCAGGTGTGTATGGAGGACACGGGGCTACCCACGGCATGACTTGCGAAGTATGTCGGGTGATACGGTAAGGGATACACGCGGTAGAACAGTCTCGTTGGAGAAGTACTAGTCCACTCCTATGGTACGAGTTTCGAGGTTCCTGTGGACAAGTTCCAAGGTACTGGATGGAGGAAGAGATCCATAGTGTGGGTAAAGTGCACGACCTCTGCAGAGGGTATGAATCTATTCGAATAGCCTAGTCCACGGTATTGGACAAGTTCGTACTAGGTCACACTTGGGATCAACATGAGTTCGGTTGGAAGATCGTGGTCGGTCATGCGATGACCCGTTTGGCCATGCGATGGCCCGTGAAAGTATTGGTCATGCGATGACCCGTTTGGCCATACGATGGCCCGTGAAGGTATTGGTCATGCGATGGCCCGTGAAAGTGGATGGTCGTGCGACGACCCGTGCAAGACGTTCGGTCATGAGATGAACCGGTGCTTGAGTTTGTAAGGACTCCGAGGTAAGCCACATGATCATGCGATGATTATGTGGGGTCCATGTGACCTTAAACGATGGTTGTTTGTGGATTAGTATAAATGCTGATAATATGCCTGACGATTATCTGTTTGCATGATGTTGGTACTCACATGTTTAACTCATTAATATACTCGAACCTGCTAATGCCATGTTGTTGTTTTGCCTTGGTGCATTGGTTGTTGTGAGATTGCAAGTACATTCAACATACTGACCTGTCGTGTCATGCCAGATTTGCAGGCAATGATTTGGATGCGTAGGACGACATTCCCGGTGTTTGCGAGCTAGGAGGTGTCCCAGCCAGTGTCCCTGTGGAGTGGAGTTCATCACCGTCGCCGTCATTCCGCTGCTAGAGAGTTAGTCTGCTGCTTGATGTAGGTCCGTGGCAAGCTGGAGGAGCAACCTTGTTCTTCGTCTCGCTCCGCCAGCGTTGTAATAACCCCTTGTACTTGTACCTTTGGTAATAGAAAGTTGTTCAGTTCTATATCAAGCAGTGCCGTGTTCCAGAAGACTTGATCTCTGGGCTGGAGCACGGGGCGTTCCAGTCCTCTGAGCCGGGGTGCCACAACACCAGGGGAGGTGCCCCCCGCCCAGGCGCCCTCCTCGCGCGGCTAGGGGAGGGGCCGCGCCACCTGGGCGCCTGGGTGGGTCCTGGCCCCCCTCTGGCCCTCCTTCAGTACTCTGGAAGTTTCCATCACGCTGATTTTTTATATATTTTTGTTGGATTTCTTTGGGCTCTGTAAATATGGGTAAAAACCTGCAATTCACAGACATCAGCAGACAGAAAGTGGCACTGGGTGCACTGAGTTAGTAGGTTAGTCCAAATATGTGTAAAAATGTATGAAAGTGTAGCAAAACACATAGCAATGTCACCCAAAAGAGCATGGAACAATCATAAATTATGGATACGTTCGAGACGTAACATGGGCCTTCGCCCGGTAGTAGGTCCGGTAGGGGGGCCTATAAAACCGTTCCCCAAACCCTAGCCAGTGACACGGGGTGGCCAGGGCGGTACAACAGCTCCATGGCCCGGTAGTACCGGTAATTTTTTTTACCGGTACAACCGAAATGCCACCGCGCCACCATCGACCCTAGGTTAGAGAAGAACGCTCCCATGCCCGGTAGTTGCACCGGTACCTTGCCCGGTGGTACCGTTCCCTAACAAGGGCGGTACAACCGGCTTGGTAGCCCGGTACAACCGGCCTGAATAAACAGCTGGATCCCTCTCTCCCACATCAACACTACGCGAAGGCTTGGACTTCAGATGTTGACGTTTGCACCTTCCGATATTCGCAGGGGAGCATGTCAGAGGTACGGGATTCCAACACCCAAGGGAAATACATCGGAATCACCTTTTTGCACTTCGTAGACAGAGACGTACCCAAAACAGTCTTGTGTCCTATTAATGATCCTGAGAAGCTCGAGACACAATTAGATCACAAATACCGTATTGTAATCAACACCCAAACCATAAGATAGGAATTGTCCTTTCACCAGGGCTGTCGCCGTTCGAGGATACTCGAGCCAAGGTCGAGGCCCCCGCCCATGCTGTTCGGCCGACGGCCGCGACGTCATCCATGATCGCGTGCAGGCGTCGCTACGCTGCCGATTGCTCGTCGTCGGCCTCGAGAACCGTGAGCCACGACCACCTGCGTGCGTGCTTGTCGATGGCAGCCGTCGCAGTGCCGTCGGGAGAGAGGCGGGGGTGGACAAGATGGGGAGGGGTGGTGCGAGGAGAGGCAGCTAGGAGGAGCTGGAGGAGGAGAAAGGGGATTGAAGGAGGAGAGAGGAGCGGGGATTGGGGATTGGGTTAAGGTTTCACGCATGCGTTGCTGGTTTTGTTTCAATGTGAGCAACCCTATTCATAGCCAATTAAAGAAGACGTGGCTAGCTCGGCTAATAGCCACACTCCCTTCACCTTTTACTGACTTTTATTAATAAAATATACTTCATCCATTCCTAAATATAGGGCGTATAATTTTTGGTACGAAAATTAAAGAACACACATGAAGAAAAAATTACACCGCGTTTGGAAGAGATTATCTTTTTTTGAAGGGATTATCGATAGGTAATTGATGTGAGCAAATACAGGGTTTGTAAGAAATAAGAAAACATGATCAATTTTTTTTTAAATTGTCCAAACAAGTTTTTTAACACAATACATCCTATATTTTAGTTATTTTTTCAAAAATTTATACGTCCTATCTATACCTAATAATAAAGGGAGGTGGTTTTCTTAGTCCGTTTTAGCGTTTTTGCTAAAAAGCCCCTCCCTTTTAGCTAAATTAACCCGCGGTACAGTGATTTCTGGGGAAAAAAACGTTTCGCTGAGAAAGCCCACTCGGATGGGCACAAAAAAAGATGATTCGATAAAAAAAAGCCCACTCGGCTAGGCCTGTTTTACGCTGCTGAACGGGCCTTATTCGCCAGCAATGTGGAAAATTATATTCGTGCGTGATATGTATCGATCACGCAACCTCACCTTCGGATTTCTTAGCCATAGCCAAACGGTCATGCCTGTACTTACGCTAGGATTCATATTTTGTTTGTAAATAGTCCCACCCCGCTCCTTTCAAACAAATTGCACTAATTTATATACGCCATGAGTTGCAAAACAAACAACAAGCCTACTCCAAAATAGTGTACTGAGCTTGGTTGTGGGGGGCTGTACGTGGCAATAGAAAAGAAAGGGACTCAAAATAAAAAAATAAGCTAGATGCGTCATAGCTGGACCCAAAATAAAAAGAGGAAGAAAGATCCAACGAGCTCAAACAAATGAGAGGCACTTCAGGATGCAGCCACCATGCAACATCCATAGCTCTGAGGCACTTCAGGAGAAGAGAGGCAGCCACCACCACGCCGGCGAGCCGCCATGCCACTGTGTGGTCTATCTTCATATGCACGAGTAAAATTAGTCCATAAATTGTATCTTTACACACAGAGTAAAATTAGTCCATAAACAAATTGTTCCTTATCACCGACGCTAAGCTCGTTTTGTGCTAAATATTTTTCATTAAGCACATATATTTTAATTAAATTTAAACACATGATAAAAAATCAAGCCTTTTTATCTTCGAATTCTACGACCCAAGGCCCAGGCGGGCAACATGTCAACTACACTTTCACGTTTTTTACATATTAAATAGTCCCACCTTGCTCCCTTGTGCAGAATTACACCAGTTTAAATATGCCAATCCTTTGAAATCAACAAGCCTCCTTAGAAGTCAATGAAAAGGGATTATGAGCCAATTAAAACAAATTGTGGTATGGATGGAATAACTAAAGTAGGAATTATGGGCTTCATACGGATGAAATAATTAAAGGAGGAATTGGGGACTTAAACGAAGCTTTGTGGATATAATACAGGTCGGATAAATAATTGAAGGATTGGGTGGGCTCAAAGGAAAAATTCATTCTAAAAGGATGAGATAATTTACGAGGTCTAATTGGAAAGAAAATAATACCAAAATAAAATGATGGTGATGCATATGGCTTGAAATTCAAACGATATGAGAGAAATAAACAAACTAAAGGAGGAAGATGCACGTTGCATGTGATAAATAAAACAACTTAAGGGGGAGATTGACAACGTTAAAAAAATTCCTAGCCACATATAAATCATTTTTTTTTGGTTTGTGCATGTAAAAGATATAATATAATTACAGGAAAAAATGTTTTTGTTTTTCTACAAATTTTGTGATAAAAGAATATCTTTTGAATGAAAATGGGCAGATACTTAGGGCGACTGCATACATATTTGTGTGAAAATATTATTATTATTAAAAAATATATTTATCGGTATTGAGCTATTTTAAAAACCATGATGATAACTAAAATGGGGATAATGGGCGATATAATAGTATATTGGGAGCACCCTTAAGGGGGGGAGGGGGGGCGATCTAACTTATTTTTAATACCTGATTGATATGACAAGTGTCTCACCGGATGCCACTTTTTAAATGTTGTATTTGTTCTTTGTAGCGGATTTGCTACAAGGCGTTATGTTTGCACATAATTGGTAATTTTCACTTTCATGTGTGATTAATGTATTATTTATATGCATTTTTGGCAAGCCCCTTCCTATCACCGGGTGACACCATTGTAGCGAACTCGCTAACGACGCTGTGGTCGCAGATAATTGATAACTTTCTTCTTTGTTATAACTCATGAACATACATGATTATTGCATGACTGATATGCATTTTTATAGATTTTGGCAAACGCCTCCCTCCCGCCGGGTGCACCATCTAAATGTTGCATTGTTGATCGGTTTTGTGGACAGGACAACTATCATTTCTGTCATAGCGCATTAGCTATAAAACGTTGTGTTTGCACAGAATAGATAATTCTTTTCCCGTTGCAACGCACGGGCAATTTTCATAGTATCTACTAATGGAGGGAGTACTAGTTTACTTGGCCAGCCTTGTATTGATGGTTATCACATCACACCAGAAGTCATTGGTACCTACGTTCCCGCCATATAGATAGGAATTTTTTTGGAAGGCTGTTGGAGAGGCGTGTGGGCGACAGGGGCGTTACCAAACACACCCCGGACAACGTGAGACGGAGAAGTGGAGGATAATGATGTCGTCGGCGGCGGCGAGGGACCAGCAACTGGATGAGCTCCGCGCGCTCATGGCGTCGCACTCACCGCCGATCGACGCGCTCCTCATCCCCTCCGAGGATGCTCACCAGGTTGGTGCTCCTGCCGCCCGCGCCGATCGGAACCGGGCCAGGGTAGATCAGATCCGGTCGGGCTTGACTGCGCCGGCTTTAGGGTTCTGTGATCTATTCTGCTTTACTGGTCCGTTCCTCTGTGCGATGGTTGAGAATGGATTTGCTCATCTGGTTTGTGTTCTTGCAGAGCGAGTACGTGTCGGAGCGGGACAAGCGGAGACATTTTATCTCTGGCTTCACTGGGAGCGCTGGTAAGTTAATCCATCCATCGTCTTAGTTCTTCACTTGTGTGTGCTCCAACAATTGCAAGCGGCAACAGTGAGGTTTTCAAAGTAGCTAAGATAACATGTCATGGTTAATAACCGATCAAATCCAGTATCAGCTTCGTGTTTTGTTGAGGCTTGGTTAGCTTGTATTATGCGATGCCAAGCAATGGGTGGTTCACTGCGTATGTGTCCATGAGGCTATTAGTTGTGCATTCTTAGATGACATGGTTAACGCAGCAGGAACTGTTATCTTCATGTCATGGTAGATCTTCGAAGCACTTCTATTCTTTGTCCATAGCTACAAGCCCAGAAGGGACCAACACTCGAAGTTGCACACGGCGTGGTGTTCACCGGTGAGGCTGGTTTTCACCATGTCAGTGATCCCTTCATGCTGTGGCATATTATATTTACTATATACGAGGAAGCATAGTTGATGCAGTAGGCTTGCTGATCCCTCTCTCTTTTTGCTATATGCTCATAATTGTATAGCATGAGTAAGCGAGGTTAGTGTTGAAACCTTCAACGCCAACTATGTAAATGCAATTATTTCTTCAAAGTCATGCCTACTAAAATCTTTCTTTAGATCAAATTATTTGATCTTGCTAAAAGTAAATCAGTATGTGCTTTGCTTGAACAAGGCAAACAATAATCAATGAGTGATTGTAGCAAGTTTTGATGTTGATGGAATCCTGACTGGATCGAAAGCATGAAACAACCTCCTTTGTATCAGGAAGGACTTAACTGATTAGAATTATTATGTTGGTATCAATATCTGAAAGTGTGGGTGTTGCAACATGTTGAGCCTGATGTTCACTATTTATTTTTATTTAATTGTAGGAGTTGTTTAGTTTCTTATTTGGTTTGTATCCTTAATTCCTATACAGGGTTGGCCCTTATCACTACAAAGGAGGCGTTATTATGGACGGATGGACGATACTTCTTGCAGGCCACACAGCAACTTAGCGATCGGTGGAGTCTCATGCGCATGGGAGAAGACCCACCAGTCGAAGTCTGGATAGCTGATGTAAGTATTTGCCACCTAGTACTGGCCACCTTTCCTTGGCACAATTTTGGTTCAACTTTCTAATCTAACACACAGAACCTGTACATGATGAGGAACCTATTATGCTGTCTGTTTTGAGTTCTGCCACAACGTCAGTGTAGTGAAACTGCAAGTGTGGTTTCTTGTTCACCATAGCAAGGTTATCTCCTCAGAATTAGTCTTAATAGATAAGTGTTCAGCTTCAGCATTTAAGGGAACACACCAATCAATCTGTAATTGAAACTGCTTGTTATTTCTTCAAGAGTTGTGGAATATGTCAAAATTGTGAACACCTTAACTTCATTGCCATCTCCACATCTGTAAACTGAATATTCTTGTCTCCAGTTAACTTTGTGAAAACTAAATCCGTTGTTGTGTTGTCAGAATCTTTTTGATGAAGCTGTTATTGGAATTGATTCATGGTGCATCTCTGTGGACTCTGCTCAGAGATACGAGCAAGCATTTTTAAAGAAGCATCAGATGTTGTTTCAGCTTTCCTCTGACTTGATCGATGAAGTTTGGAAAGATCGTCCTCCAAATGATGCTACACCTGTAATTGTGCACCCTGTAGAATTTGCTGGGCGAAGTGTAGCAGAAAAGATAAATGATTTAAGAGAAAAGTTACAACATGAAAAGGCCAGTGGCATTATAGTTACTGCCCTTGATGAGGTACAGTTAATTGATTTACATCTTGGTTTCACTCATTCTGTACAGTCTATCAAATTAACCATTTTAATTTCCTCTTTCTATAATCCCCTTTTAGGTTGCTTGGTTGTACAATGTTCGGGGAAATGATGTGCATTACAGTCCAGTGGTTCATTCCTATGCTATTGTAACCCTGCATGGTGCCTTCTTTTATGTGGATAAGAGAAAAGTAACTACCGAGGTCAGTGAGTAAACTGAGTATTTAAAATTTGCAATTTTCCTGTTGTTGTGTTCATAGTGATCTGGTGCAGGTTCAGAACTACATGGCTGAAAATGGTATTGATATCAGAGAGTATCATATGGTTCAGCTGGATGTGAGCTTGCTTGCGTCTGGACAGCTAAAAGGCTCTGCAGTTAATGGTAGCTTGCACATGGAAAAGGATATCAAAGTGGAGGAACATTCCAAAATCTGGATTGATTCAAATTCTTGTTGCCTTGCACTCTACTCAAAGCTTAGACCAGATCAAGTTTTGATGCTGCAGTCGCCCATTGCTCTACCAAAGGCTGTCAAGGTTTCTTCTTTTCTTTTGTATGCAAACAGAAAATTCATGTGCATGCAATCACCTTTACCCTTTCCAATAGACTGCAATCATCTTTAGCCTTTCCAATAGACTATGATCTATACATAACATCTTTTTCCACTCCCCAAAATCTAGTACTGTTAGGAAAATTTATGCTTCTCAAACATGGGAGCTTGATAGTTGCATGTGCCTACATTGCACTGGATAAACGAGCTCAGTAATTTCTAGGAGCACCAGGAGGAAGCATTGAAAGAAAGAGAAGTGCTAACATTGAGTCACACAAATGATTTCATTTGGTATCAAGTATAATGAAGTGTTAAAAACATGTTTGCCGTAATTGTGTCTCCTAATCATATCCCTTTTTATTGTGAACATATGTTATCACATTAAACAAATGTTTCATGTTAGAAGTACATCCTTTAAATATTATGCAGAATACAAATAGAATAGTTTACGACGTTAAAAGTGTATCTTGTTCAAGCATTTTTTTCTTATTTCACACTGTATTTTTGCAAAAGCACATAGTGTGCATCTAAGTTAGCACGTACGTGTATGTAAGATAAGCTATATGTCCTTGCAAGTTTAATCATTTACTATTTTTTTGCCTAAACATTTTAATTTTGTTGTAATGATGATATAGAATCCCGTGGAGCTGGATGGCTTGAGGAAGGCACACATTCGAGACGGCGTGGCTGTTGTGCAATACCTGGCTTGGCTGGATAATCAGGTCAGTTATTTGCAAACCAACCACAACAGATCAGCTAAACAAGATGATTTAGAATGATAAAAAACCCTAAAGAAGGGAAAGGGAGATTATCGAGATGAACAGTAGTCATTGTAGCAGCTCTCAGTATAAGTTAGATAACCCAAATGCTCCTACATCTCCAATCAACATTATACTTCGAGCAAACTATGAAAGCAAAGGCCTGACCTTAGATGAATCCTTATGGTCAGATGCAACGTTGAGATTTTGTAGTGCCACTGGAATGCTATCACCTCTAATCCTCATCCAACACATTCTTTATCAGTAAAAAAAGAACCAAATTGTTTCCAGCTTGCAAGATTTTTCCACTTAACATATGTAGATTCATAGTGTATTTGCATGCATACTATAATGGAAAAATCTATGTAGGAACCATGTTCATCTATGTCTTCCCATGCTACTACCTTCCAATGGGGCTTTTCCCTTAATAGAGAAGAGCACATGCATGCATGTAGAAAATCTTCCACCTAATGCTGACGTCATTGCATTTATTGCTTTTTTCGGATTTTTAAAATGATTTATCTTACAAACCGTTAATCTGATTTGTGATCCGTCTTCACGAGTTTCGAAACAAGATCCCATATTGACATGTTTCAATGATTTTCTTTTTGTCATCACCACTTACGAGATTAGGTCACCCTAGTTGCCATTTTCAACCGCGACTTGTTGCCACAACTAGTAAGCTTGCACGTCATAAACATATATTTCTTTGTTCTATTTTAACTCATTTTTTAAGAAAATTTTAAAACATTATGAATGATATATGAATGAATTGTTCAGCACATATCAAATAAATCTTTTGAGTATATGTCTTCTTGACTAAAAACGGTGCGCTCATGCCGCTCTTGGACAATATAAATTATTTTAGTTTGTCATGGATTCTAGGTATGTGTTATGCAGATGAAAACACATCATTCAGGTGCAGCATCTATGGGGTTCTCTTTTATGCTAGGGAAGTAAATCCTTTGTTATTGGCCCTTCAAAATGATTTTTTTTGCTGATGTTGTCATATTATCTTTTAATATAGTTCAAAGCCGAGACACAAACCACAAGAATGCTTCTATATCCAACAAAGTGTTAAATTTTAATCCACTTATGATCGGCGATAGCACAATATAAGTAGACAAACAAATCACATAACAACTTCTTGGTTGGGATCAACTATATTTCTCTAAAGGAGTATGTGTTTGCCTATCAGCCTGCCAAACTCCTTATTGATTTAAAATCACTTTTTTATTATTCTGTCCAACACACCCAGTTTGCTTATATGGCTGGGGAGCTTCTCCTGGTAGGAGGCCAGCCTCATATTTACATTATGTATGCTCTTTCATAAATAGTATAGATATGTTGTGCTTCTACCAGACAGTACTCTCTACCTGCAAGGTCTCGTTCATCCTCACGCCGACATCATCCTCTAAATTCAAAGAATGATAACACATGAGTTAACTATTCCTATGCAAAGTAAGAGTGTCGTTTATAGAAGGCCAACATACTGGAACATTGAGATATTGAAATTTAAAATAGCCTTGTATAATGTTATTATAGGCAGGGTGGTGCTAAGGTAGCACTAAGGCCTAAGGTGATCTTCAATTCTTACCTTCTTGTCAGTAGAAAACACTATTTGCAAGAAGTTTTAAATTACTGAAAATACTTGCAACATTGATACTGCATGATTAGAACTGCACCACTTTACCTTGCAATGCTCTACACAATATCTTTTTCTGCTACCTCTTTGTTGAAATCTGGAAATTAGAAATGAAGAATATTACAGCATTAACATGACCATATTCATCTTCCATAGAAAAACGTATTCATAATTGTAGTTCCTCTTGTACTTACATTAAAAGGTCAAATAGAGAATTCGCTGTTTTGCATAAAACCATTAGGCTAACAAGACCACAACTTGGCTTTTTTTTTATCTCGACAACCCTTTCTTCAACAACATGGTGGGCACTCAGTGTTGAGAACGAACCTCTTCAACATGAAAAAAATGGAGTTAGAGCAGATCAGATCTTTTGAGATAGAGATGAGCGAAGAGTTGGAAGGCCTTGGACCAGCCATCGATGGGGCACCTGGAGTTGGAGGAGGCGGCGGCAGTGGGTCGGCGGTTCCATGCCCTCCCCTTTGTCCCCACTGCCGGCTCGCATGCCCCTAGGAGCCTTCAGAGGCGGACGCGGAGGCGTCAGAGCCGGGGCCCTTCCACGTCCTCGCACTCGACGTCCATGCAGCAAGGGGGAGGGGATGGGGCGGCGGCAGGGGAGTGGCAGCGGGGGCTGGGGGTCGGCGGCGGCAGGGGATGGCACGGCGTCAAGGGAGGGGAGGTCTTTTTCTCTTGCGTAAGAATAGCGTGAGATTAGATTAGAGGGTGAATGATTTTCTTTTGCGGGACTGGAGGGATAAGGAGTGTTGTGCCGTACAACATGGATGCAACGTGGTTCGTTGGGTGAATAGAATTGGACGTATGAGATGTATTGGTCCAGCTTCTCTGGTGCTTTTTATATTAGTACAGTAGATGATTATATATAGTTACCGGGGAACACTTTTGTACACTTGGGCTTACGACACGGCACAATAAAATAATATGGCAACTTGACACGATTAAATTGGCAAGAACAACAAACCATCATGTCAATTAGATGTAAACAAAATGACAACGGAGCATGGTTAAACTGACAACTAATTGTTCAAGCACAAGTCATTATGGCAATTGGGTATAAATACCGTGACAAGTATGAGTGCTATTTAGGTGATTCTAAAAGGCAACGCATACAAGTACCATAAAACAACTTTTTCATTGATGCGTATTAATGTCTAGTGACTTGACAACCAAGCTGCTATAATCTGGTAACTAAATGTATAATGACCTGGTAATTAAGTAACAAAAATGTGGCAAGTACTGATGAAAAAAAGTTGTCAAACATGTCGCATGGGATCTAGTTTTGAAGATCTCATCGCGAGGAAGCTAATGGTGAAAATGGATCATCAATTAAATTAATGGTTTTAGAGATAAAACCTTTTAAATTTCAAACAACAACACGAATCTTGATGACGTCATTTGCATGTATGCATAGTGGAGAGAGAGAATTGGCCGCTGCACGGCAAGACGCGAATGCGGCGCTGCTGCATAGTTCCTACTATAATTTAATTTCAGCTGGATTCCGGGCCGGAATTTCCTTTGGGTTAGAAAAGCTATTGACTGATAAGATGTTATAGTTATACTATTTCATAATGATAGATATGGTGTAAATTAGATATGACTTCTGCGTGTAAAGAATGTGTCATAAAAACACAAGAATATTTGCATTGTTGTATAATAAAATGTTGAAGTGGGCTGTTGCCCCTGTGACATGCTGAACCGTTATGGGTTGACTAGCTCATCTCCACTTAAACCCATAAGGCCCAGCCCATACCTTGACCTAGAAGAGGTGGTGCAGCCAGCCTGAGAGTGTATAAAAGCACACATATCACACCACCCAGCCGCCAGGGGAAACTAAGGTGAGGTTCCAGCTTCAACATGGTATCAGACCAGGTCGTGGTGTAGTCGCTCACCGGCAAGGTGGTGGGGTCCGGCGGAGAGAGGCGGCTGCGAGGTGCCAGGCAAGGGCGGCTGTGTGCGAGGAGCTGCTGCTGCGCGGCACAGGAGGAAGAGGAGGTGCAGCTTGTCCTCGATCTGGAACACGACGAGCAGGAGCTGAATTGCTGTGCTGCTGGAGCTTGTTCCTGCAAGGAGCTGTTGTGCTGCTGGAGCTTGTTCCTGCAAGGAGCTGTCTCTAGGGGCAGAGGTGGCGAACTGAGGTGGCGAACTGCTGCTGATTGAAAGGGAAAAATGGCGGAAGAGGCAGTGGCAGCTGCAATGGACAAGCTTGTGGACATCATGGCCGCGAAGCTGGTGTGGCTGCAGGTGAGAAGGCAACTGCTGATGTGGGCTCAAGTGCTGGGCAGGCAGAGATGGTGCAGAAGATTGAGCTGGCTCCAAATGAGGTGAAGTTAGAAGGTGTAGAGAACTACCTGAGGTGGTCTAGGAGAGGTAAACTCATCCTCAGAACTAAGTCACTGGAAGACTATGCTCTTGGTGAGGTGAAGGAACCAGAAGACAAAATGGGAGCTTCATGGAAGAAATGGAATGCCACAGACAGTTTGGTGTTGAATTGGCTACTGAGTTCTCTATCCCCTTCTGTGTCTGCTTCAGTAGAGGACCTCCCTACTGCTGCTGAGGTATGGGCTGCGTTAGCTAGTATGTACTTAGGGAAGGGAAATGTCATGTTGGTCTCCAAAATTGAAGACAATATGCATGATCTCACTCAAGGTGATAAGACCGTGATGATGTATGTTGAAGAGCTGAAACACCTTTGGGCTGATTTAGACTATCTTGCACCTCTTCTGTTGCCACATGCTGAGTGTGCAGTGATAGCTAGAAAGTGGGTTGAGGATAAGCGTGTTCTCAATTTTCTGAAGGGACTGGACTCCATGTTTGAGAATAGAAGGGCTATCTTAATGCAACAAGTTCAGATGCCGTCACTAAGAGATGCCATTGCTGCTATAGCACAGGAAGAGACTAGGCTGAAAGGTGTGGAGCGGTCAGATGTGGCTTCCAAATCTGCTTATCACATAATGAAAAGGCCCGAGACAAGAGACTGCCACAATTGTGGGCTGAGAGGTCATCTCAGTTACGAGTGCACAACCCCATCAAAGAGAGACAACAGAGGCAGAGGAGGTTACAGAGGCAGCTACAGGGGAGATGGCAAGGGACACTATCGTGGAAGCAATAGCAGGGGCAGAAGTGCTCCAAGTAGCTATAATAACTACAACCGCTACCAAGGAGAGGCCAGAGCGAATGCATCTGTCATGAGTGAGGGACAGTCCAGTTCTTCTCACAATCAAGACAAGAGAAATGAGCAGCAGGGTCAGGACAAGAGGAACGAACAGCAGGCAGAGACAACGTTTGGTGACTTTGCTCATTTTGTGTACTCTGATGAAGGTAACGAATCTGCATCTATTGCTGTTCCTGTTCCTAGGGCTGGTGTGGATTGGGTTTTAGACTCAGGGGCATCAAAACATGTAACTGGCAACATTAGAGAGTTTGAATGTTATCAACAATACTCCCAATCGTACCATGGAACTATGCAAACTGCAGATGGTACTGCACAACCAATTAAAGGGATTGGGGTAGTGCAATGTACTCCAAGTATTAAGTTGAAATCAGTCTTGCATGTTCCAGCTTTCCCAGTTAATCTAGTTTCATTGAGTGCTTTGGTTGATCAGATAGATTGTGACATAGCTATTAACAAGCACCACTGTTTGATTAAGGAGACGGGAACTGGGAAGAGGCTTGGGGCAGGAACCAGGCATAGAGGACTATGGTACATGGACCGCCAGGAGGATGAGAAGACTGCTGACATGGCTCTTGCTGCGATTGCGACAGAGAAGGAAGCATTAGCTATGATCCACCATTGTAGGTTTGGACATGTTTCTTTTGAGAAAATGAGGAACGCTTTCCCTGATGTAATGAATGGTTTAGATAAAACCAAGTTAAGGTGTGAGGCATGTGAGTATGCTAAACACACTCAGACATCGTACGTGAGTAAGGGGCTCGGGAGTATAGTCCCATTTGTTCTTGTTCATTCAGATGTTTGGACATGTCCAACAACTTCGATAAATGGAATGAAATATTTTGTCACCTTCATTGATTGCAATACTCGCATGACATGGATGTATCTAATGCGACATAAAGATGAGGTGTTTGAGTGTTTCAAGGACTTCTGTGCGTATGTTAAGACTCAGTTCAAGGTGCAGGTTCAAATGATAAGGACTGATAATGGGACAGAATATGTCAATAGAAGGCTTGGAGGGTTCCTATCAGACCAAGGTATTCTGCATCAGACATCTTGCCTGGACACTCCCCCCCCCCAAAATGGTGTGGCAGAGCGGAAAAATCGGCAAATCCTTGAGGTGGCACGCTCAATCATGTACACTATGAATGTGCCAAAGTGTCTACGGGGCGAAGCCGTTCTGACTGCAACCTATCTGATCAATCGCACACCATCTAGGATATTGGGTATGAAATCTCCTTGTGAACTCTTATTAGGAGAAAATAAATTTATTGTGCCACCGAAAATAAATTTATTGTGCCACCAAAGGTGTTTGGATGTACTTGTTTTGTCAGGGATCATAGACCTGCTGTGAACAAGCTGGATCCTCGAGCGGTGAAGTGTATCTTTATTGGCTATCCTTCTGGACAAAGAGGGTATAAGTGTTGGAGTCCTTCTGATAGGCGCACTTTCGTGAGCATGGATGTAACATTTTGGGAATCTAATCCTTACTATGGTGAAAAAACGGAATTAAGCTCGGTATTTGAATGTTGTTGCAACCTCAAGTATCTGAAGCAAGAGGAAGAGATCAGGAAGAGGTGATGCAGCAGGCAAGACCGCTAATTGTGGGCACTATACCCGTGTTGCCATTGTCTAGTGGAGAAGGTGAAACAGAAATGCATCAGGTTCAACAGCAATCTGAGGAGCAGCAGGGCATAGCACAGAAGCCACTGAAAGTCTACACCTGTCGAGTCAGGGTAAATGAACCCCAGGGGGAGCAAGCAGGAAATGAAAATGTTATTGAGGGGGAGTCACATCTAGAACAGGAGGACTCATCCATGGAGATGCCAATTGCATTGAGGAAGGGAACTAGGGCCGCGGTTACCAAACCTGTGGAGAGATATGGGTTTGAACATAATATTGGGAATTATGTGAATTATGATGGTCTGTCGGCATCATATAAAGTGTTCATTGCTTCTGTTCAAGCGGTGGTCATTCCTTCAGATTGGTAGATTGAAAAACTGAAGGCAAGGTGTGTAGATTGAAAAAGTCTTTGTATGGTCTAAAACAGTCACCGAGAGCTTGGTTCGATAGATTCAGAAGGGCTATGTGTGAAATGGGATACAGACAATGCAATAATGATCACACTGTCTTCTACCGGCATCAGAATAGGAAGATTGTCATTCTTGCAGTCTATGTGGATGATATAATCATAACTGGAGATGATGGGACAGAGATAGCAAGGTTAAAGGAGTGTCTTGGAAGGGCATTTGAAGTAAAGGATCTTGGACAGATGAAGTACTTTCTGGGTATTGAGATTGCAAGATCTGCCAAAGGGATAGCCTTGTCTCAACGCAAATACACCTTGGACCTCCTCAATGATATGGGAATGTTAGAGTGTCGAGCCGCTACTACCCCAATTGATCAAAACCATAAGGTAACATCTCAATCTGGAGATTAGTGGATAAGGAGAAATACCAAAGATTGGTGGGGCGTTTACTATACTTGTATCACACAAGGCCAGACATTGCCTATGCTGTGAGCATAGTGAGTAGGTATATGCATGAGCCTAGAAGTGGACATGTGGAGGCAGCACACAGAATTCTGAAGTATTTGAAGGGAACTCCAGGAAAAGGACTGTGGTTCGAAGGGAATGGCCACTTGGTAGTTGATGGGTATAGTGATGCAGATTGGGCAAGTTGTCTGGATGATCGTCGATCAACATCTGGGTATTGTGTGTTTGTGGGAGACAACTTAGTTTCATGGAGAAGTAAGAAACAACAAGTCGTGTCAAAATCAACAGCAGAAGCAGAATATAGAGCCATGTCTTAGGGGTTAAGTGAGATGTTGTGGGTGAGAAATCTCCTAAGCGAATTGAAATTGCTAAGAGAAGGAACTCTGAATGTCTGGTGTGACAATAGGTCTGCTATATGCATAGCTAACAATCCAGTGCAACATGACAGAACTAAGCATGTAGAGATTGATCGATTCTTCATCAAAGAGAAGCTTGATGCTGGGGTTATAAAGATTGAGTATGTGCACACAGGCCAACAGATAGCAGACTGCTTGACAAAAGGTTTGGCAGCAAAGGAATGCAACCTAGCTTGTGACAAGATGGGAATGAGACATCTATCACCCCTCTTGAGGGGGAGTGTTGAAGTGGGCTGTTGCCCCTGTGACATGCTGAACCGTTATGGGCTGACTAGCTCATCTCCACTTAAGCCCATAAGGCCCAGCCCATACCTTGACCTAGAAGAGGTGGTGCAGCCAGCCTGGGAGTGTATAAAAGCACACATATCACACCACCCAGCCGCCAGGGGAAACTAAGGTGAGGTTCCAGCTACAACACTAAGGTGAGGTTCCAGCTTCAACATAAAACATGCGAGGAAAGGGTATAATGGGTCTTGCCATGATTTGTATTCGTATTAAGAGCGCTAAATACGTAAATGTCAGCATAGATGACTACGGTAGGTTATTGTTTCAAAATAAAATTGTAAGTAGACGCAAACAACTTCAAGACAATATTATAACTAGTCTGACGCAGCCTCATAAATAAATTTAGCCCTTCATGTAAGATTATTTGGTAATAAAAACCAGTTGTGAACAGGGCCTGGCCTTCATGTGAGGCACAAGTGCTTTATCAGTAGCCCATGATATGAGAATGAATGATGAGAAATTTGTAACTTAGTTTGCCGGGAATTATTTGATGGACCATGTTGCTACAACAAATGACGCAAAATGAATTAAAATATAGAATTTGCAACTAAGTAGTTTTAGAGTGAACAACAGATGGCTCCTTTATGCCCGTCTCGTGGTCTCCCGTTGCGCTGTCACGGCTGCGTCCCATGCAACAACGGGAGGAGGAGGTGCATGAAAACTAATGGCCATTCTTATTTGACCCTTCTCATGAAAACTAACGGGAGGAGTGGTTAATCTCATCTTTCTTTTGCAAGAGGTCAGCTGAATCATACTTTTTCCTTTCCATCTCTCCAACCATATGCTATAGTGGAAGAAAAAAAATCCTTATTTGGCCCTTTCTTAAAATTTACTTCCCTATTGGGTCCAAAAAATATATTTTCTTTCCAATTTGATACCAGGTGTAAAATTTGTTCCTTATATGACATTTTCGTCCATTTTGCCCACTAACGATGTTAAGTGGGATGTGAAAAGATGATTTTGCCTTGTTGAAAAGAAATACACTTTTGACAAACATAAAATAGAAACTGAAAAGGGAAATTACATGAGAGATTTTAAAACGCAGGTCCTGATTGTTGCTCGCCCAAGTGCTGTTTGGCGACCTTGCTGGCTGATGCTTTTGGTTCACCTGTGAAGATACACACAAATGCTCGGAAGCAAGCAGGTGGATGGATTTTTTTTTTGAAGAAACAGGTGGATGGATTTTCTGGGAGGCTATCAAATTAATCACCGCCATCTGGACTGATTAATCTGGACTAGCACTACACTAATCACCGCCAGTTGGACTAATCTATCTGGACACTACATGGTGAAACACATGCGCGAACGAGATGAGACACCGATTTGAGGGCTTGCCAACAGCGTGGCCTTCGACGACTTCTCGTCGGACCGGCAGGGGTTTCAGCTACCAAGTGCACATCTTGTCGTTTTGACCCTGATTACCGAAGGAATTGAGCCTGGATTGCTGATACTCGTCGCCTAGAGCACACCCTTGCCGCCATCGTTCGTCACCTACGCGACCAAGTACTCGTCTTGCGTACAAACCTTGTCCTGTAGCCTCCATCACTCGTCTTGCGTACAAACCTTGTCCTTTAGCTTTGCATAGACGGGGGAGAGCTCTACACCGAAAGAATTGACTGGGAAGCCATCTGCCCCTGCTGCCGCGTTCATCTTCTCCGCTTCCGATGTAGCGCCACCACACCCTGATCTCCTTTCTGGCGAGCCTTTTGTCCCTCCCTCGCTTTGCCAGAACCTGGTGCTGCTCTGAAGCTACCGGCCGCCCCCGTTGATCCTTGAGCCTTCGCCCCCTTGAGCTGCAGCTCCGCCGGCTGTTGCCAACGGCGAGGACTTTGGCCCCTCGCTATTTGCTAACTAGTTTAGCACAATCCTCTTGCCTAGAGGTTTAACAGTCGCTGAGCAGCGGACTCAGACCTAAACTGGATAGACTTTGACCAGAGATCCCACATCCCTTGTTAGTTCTAACCACCTTTGCTAAACCCTCATTTCACAGTGGACCATGCAGCTTAATTAATATGCTAAATACTCCAGAGAATGATGCGTACACATGAGTGCACCCTGCAGTTGAATTAATATGCTTAATATATCACATACCAAGGCATACACATGACCCATCTACACCAGGGGCAAAAGAATCTTTTCACGTCTCACTTAACACTGTTCCTGACTAAAACAGACGGAAATGTTTAAGGAACAAATTTTACACCTAGTGTCGAATTGGGAAGAAAATATTTTGCTGGGCCAAATAGGGAGGGCCAAATAAGGAATTCTCTCATAATGGAACCATTCTACTCCATCTGTACGGAATCAGTCCATTCCACTCGAATGGAACCAGGACATCACACTCTACTTGGTCCTCCAACCAAACACACCCTTAATTTGCATCTGACATGGAGCTCATGTACTTGGATGATATGGCATGCTTACTAATGATCATGTTCAACATGTTAGTTGCTACTCCCTCTGTTCCATAATACTTGTTGTTGTTTTAGTTCAAATTTTAACTAAAACAACGACAAGTATTATGGAACGGTGGGAGTATTTGCTATTTTCTTTGATGTTACTTAACTATTTTTGTTTTCCTCTAATGACAGATGCAAGAGAACTATGGGGCCTCTGGTTACTTCAGTGAGGCCAATGGATCACAGAAAAAAGAGCATTTGTGAGTTTACCCTTTTATATTTGCAGTTTGTTTTTTGAGCATCTTGTGAGCTGTCTTTAGTCTAAAGCTAGAGTCAAGCATTACTACACAACTAAAACTTTTATATGTTTCCTAGAGTAGGATGCTAGCCATTTTACTTAGTTTTCTGGAGTGGGGATTTGCATTAGAAGTGCATATGTGTTTAAGACTACATGATAAACATGAACTTATGGTTGATCATTGACCAGTCTTTTTTAACCAAACACCTAATTATATCATGATGATCACACATAATTAGTCAGTCTTTGGAGAAAAGAGACTTAATTGGTCCATGATGATTATGGGGAGTGCTAGTGTCATTTTTACAGTAGTGGTACCGATAACTGATCTGTTGTGCGCTATCAATAAAAATGTTGTTCCTTCCAGTATCTCATGCCAGTGTCCTATTGTTTTAACCGATCACGTGATCGGTTTCTGCTGTAGTTTGATTAGTGTGCACTTCTATTGTCGGATTGTTGCTACAACAATATATAACATATAGCTAGTTCTACAGGCACATTCCTTGTAGTTCCAAGTTTCAACTATCAGACCAAATTTTCTTTTTGCATCTTATTTTTCAGTATATGAAAAAGGATCTTGCATCCATGCTATGTGACCTATTGAGATTTTAGTTAAATTTCATCACTGCCCTTACCTTGTTTGCGCTCTGCATCCTAACAATAGACACCTGCATATGTTTTACTGTTGTTTAGTAGAGGGGCTGATTGTTTTAATATGCTCTTTTTGTACCTCAGGGAAATTAAACTTACCGAGGTTTCTGTCAGTGATAAACTTGAAGCCTTCCGTGCGGAGAAAGAGGTATTCTGCAGTATGTATGGAATTTGGCATCCCAGCAAGCACTTAATCGTATTCATGGAATCTGCTAAACACAAACCACTTTCATGATCCTATGAGCCAGTTTACTGACTCCCTTTTGTCCCATTGTGCTGTATGTGAGAGCCCACACCTGGCCACGGTTTCCTTGAGTTTGGAGAGGAAGGAGGTAGAAGGAGAGATGGTGCTGCTGGTGCTGCGAAAGGGGAGGTGAGGGTTTGGCAGTGCTGAGCTGCAGCTGCGCGACAGAGGAACAGGAGGTGCTGCTGGTTGAAGGGGGAGCACGTGCTGCTGTCTCCTGAAGCTGAAGGAAGAGTAGAAGGTGGCAGTGACTGCTGCTGCTACTGAGAGTTGTTGAGGCGTGGGCCGAGAGGGTTTCGGCCTAACTGGGCTGTGCAGTGTGCGCGGGAAAAAAAAGGAACATGACCACATGTCATAGGCTCTATAACGGTGAAGGGTTACGGGGCGAATCCGATGGCCCAGATTAGATCTGGCTGGGCGGCTTCAGCACCGTCAATCTAAAGATCGACGGGCTGCATGCCGTCGGGCGTCGTCCTCACAGGGACGTCTCCGGCGACGGCCTAGGGCATCTCGCGGCATCAGGTGCGAGCAGGGAAGCTCACCGGAGCGGGGCAGGGGTGTCGGGCGGCGGTGCTCGAAGTCGGGGAAGTAGCCGTTCGGCGTCGAGGAAGAAGGGGCGTCACTCTTGCTTCGGCCTTCTCCTCCTCTCCGGTGCTCCGACACCTCCGACTCCTCTCCTCCGCTCCTCCTCTCTGCCCTGCTGCTCCGAGAGAGAGTGGGGTGGTGAGTATGTTGGAGTGGGGAGAGAGGAGGGGCTCGAGCCTCCTTTTATAGCGTGGGGGAGGCTCCGGCTCGGCGGGAACGGGTGCGGGCGAGCGCGCACGTGGGGACAGGGAATCTCACGCATCTGCTGCGGGTTGGGGGAGGCCGAGCTCGTCAGCTTGGGGCGCCGTGCTTGCGTTGTCTTGAGGCGGACAACCATTTATGGCGCACGAGGAAGGGGAGGGGGTGACGCGCGTGCTCTGCTGCCGGCTTGGCGTGCGCTGGCGCGAGCCGTTGGCTGGCTGTGGCGCGGGCCCGAGGCAGAGAGGGAGAGGGGTGTAGCGTTTCGCGCGCGCGCGCAAGAGATCAGAGTTTGAGAGAGAGATTTGAAAGGGAGGTGAGAGAGAGATCAGAGAGTTTGAGAGAGATTTGAAAGGGAGGTGAGAGAGCCTGGATCGGATCCAGGCCATGATGGCCTAGAGAGGGCTAGGGGTTTAGGGTGGGTTCAGGGGTAGGTTACACTAGGGTTATATTTTTCTAATTATTTTATTTCTTGTTTATTATTATTCAAATTTGAATTCAAAAAATAATCCTAATTTTATTAATAATATTATTTCTATTTGATTTATAATTTTTATAGTTTTTTTATTGAGCATTATATTTTATTTAATAATAAGAACTATTATATAAGAATGCCCTAATTATTTACGTGATTAACATATAAAGGAATATATGAGGGTTATTGTCCTTATATATACTATTAATAAAATTAAGCATAACAATTGGAAATAATCTAATAAACAAGATTAATGATGGGAGTGTATTTAGTTTTAGGGTTTTAAGATGATAAGTGTGGTATGATCATCCACTAAGTGAAATGGTGATCTACTTGTGGTAGTGAAGTTGGCATTAGGATCATCACAACATACAAGTAGAGGATGCATTTCAATCATCATACCACAACATCACCAACGTTTTTGTTGGCTCTCAAACAAGATCATTCTTAGTGCATGACAACATACTACAAAAGTTGGGGTGTGACAAGGCAGCACATTGGACACCAAGTGGTGGAGCATCAACGGCGAATGGCAGTGGCGGGTGTCGATGGTGACGTGAAGCACCGACGATGGATGGCGGTGCGACACACATGCAGTAGTGGTGATTGCGGCGTGACGCACCGATAGCGGATGCCGATCGTCACTCGTTAGGGGCTCGTTCGATGGGCGACGGTCATCACTCATCGTCAGGGGCTCGTGCGTTGGGCGTCTTGGGTTCGTCATTTGGGAGACATGGGAGGAGTGAGGAACAACGAAACCTTACCTTGGCCTAGAGATAAGAGTGTGTGGGCCTTTTCTATGGTATCTTGGCTATTCAGTTGCGCGGCGAACAAGACCGATTTGTCCGTACTTAAATCGCTTCTAGTTTTGACGTCCGTTTTTTATTTGGTGTTTTTTTTCAAGACTACGCAAATTGCACACCTTAGCTTTATAGAAGGAGAGAATTACAACCATACAATGACAACTACCACTCGCTGCGAGCAACGAGCGTAGCAACACTCCACAATCAACTCGTACAAGAAAGCCACACACTACAACACAACTACGATACAAGAAAGCCTACCCATAACCAAGAACCTCGCTGCGTCTCGACTGACACCGGTGGCCTCCAAAGACCAGCAACTCCAGTTTCCTAGGATTAACCAGTGACAATCGTACATAGCGCCAGAGATAACGATCTGGGCAGCGATGAACGCCGGAGGAGCGCATCAAAGGGCCTCTAGTCTCCCAACACAATGCTCCCAACAGAGGAACAACGTCAATGACGCCGCCATCGTGCCGATCCTACGAATCAAGGCTTTCTCCCAGGAGACAACTGTCGACTTGAGGCAACGCGGAGAATGGCGACACACTCGGCAACGCGTCTAGGAAGGGAAATGACACCCACATGTGCCATTGACGCCGGCCCGGCCACAACCGAACAGGATTTTCATCCGTAGTGTTGCACCTCTCCACGCATCCAAGAACCCGACCAGCCCCTGACAAGATACCTCGCACCGCCGTCACCGCAACTACTTGCTGTCGAAGCCACGGCTCACTGCCGAGGGAACACGCCTCAAGCCACCACCTTCAACACGCTAGGAACCACAGCAACCACTGCGCGTTGCAGGGACCAGATCCACCACGACGGCTTTCACCCACACCTAGGGACTGCCACCCGAGCGGATCTGACCTGCACCTCCGACCGCACTCCGGTGCCAACTTCGCCAAAGCATCACCTCACGCACCTCACACGAAGGTGGACGGTCGCCCGCTGCCCGCCAGGATCCGGGAGGGGAGGGGGACGGCGGCAGCCTGAGCCTAGCCGCGAGCGCGGGGGAGGCGCGGGTCGGCAGGCAAGCCAGGCGGCGCGGCAGCGGCGGGTGGAACCCTAGTCGCAAGGAGGAGCGCTCCCATTGCACTGTGTAGGGGTAAGGCTTGCCTCATATAATCCTTCCCCAGACCCCATAGGGTGTGGGAGCTTCTAGCATTGGGTCTGTCCTTTTGAAGTTCGGTCTTTACAGGTTCGGTCACGGTCTTTGGTTTGTATGCCCAGATTTATTGGCTGTAGTATGTAGTGTTGTGGCGTTTCTTGAAATATGTGTGTTTTCGGAACATTGTTGATTTGTTTCTTGAAATAAGTGCTCTTGTGGAACATCTTCTCTTAGCATGTTTTATATGAGTTTATACTTAAAATCCATTCCTTGTGGGCATTGTATCTCAATCTCTTGATACATAGAAGCTTTGACCAGTCATTATATGTTGCTGCAGCATTTTAAAGGTTTGAGCTTTCCTACGATTTCATCTGTGGGGCCAAATGCAGCAATAATTCACTATTCACCTGAGGCAAATACATGTGCGGAACTTGATGCTCATAAAATATATCTCTGTGACTCTGGGGCACAGGTTGAGTACATATCTGTCTTGAACTGCGATTTTCTGTCTGGGAACTTCATAGAATCTAATGAATTTAGTGATGGTATCCTTGCAGTACCTGGATGGTACTACAGACATCACAAGAACCGTACATTTTGGTAAACCCTCTGAGCATCAGAAGTCGTGCTACACAGCTGTAAGTTCTATTTTTGATTACTTGATTGTTCTTAATATATAATTTATTGTGAAGTATGGTTTTGGCTTGTATATTTTTTGGAATATTATTTCTTCAAGCATTGCATCAATCATGGTGTTTTCATGTGTTCTCTTTGCATGCTTCACCTTACAATCTCTCAACTTATGGAGTTAAAGAATTCCTTGAGCTTACAGCTTAACCTTGTTACTCCATAGTAGTTTGATCAATGATCTTCACACAAGAATCAAACACCTCACCTGTAGCGCAGCTACTATTACTATTGGTGCTCTTGAATCTCTGTCCCATTATTCTTCTGTTAGAACTTAGAACACTCATGTTAGTAGTCAACTAAAGGCAGGTTGATGTTTGAAGTATACATGCTATTTTATTTACCTTAAGTTAATTCTGATCTTGAATACTGGACTTATGTTTGATCCATTGCTGATACTATATGCATGCTCTGATAACTCACATTTAGTATAATTTCCACATTAATTTCTTTTGAACTACTTATGTTTGATCTCCTGCTGATACCAAAGGGATGTTGGATGTCGAAAATAGGTTTTGAAAGGCCACATTGCACTAGATTCTGCTGTGTTTCCTAATGGGACAACAGGTGAGCTGTTTTTTTAGTGTTATGACATGAACTCTTGTGCCTTTTCAAGAAATATATGCATATGCATAACAGTGTGCAAGCAAAGATTTTGTATAGAAATTATCAAAATATTGCAAAAGGTTGGCATGTAGACGATGTAGTCGATTACGCGTAACCCCGGAAGTACAGAAAGTAAATTGACATCAAGGAAATAAGGGAAGAGCTCTTTACTAATGATTCTCATCAACTGTACGTTCAAGTGCTCTCCTCCTTATATAGGCCAATAGACCAACTGGGTCAAGGGTGGATAACTGTCCACAAAGTTAATGTGAAGTGTGTTATGAAATGAGCTTCTGTATTGAATTGGGCCCAACAGACCAGAACATGTACAAAAGGGAAATAAGCAGAGAAGTCCCTATACAATGCGGTAACTACACCGAAGTTCAAAAAAGTGCTTGGTGTTAATTATGCGTTTGGCCACCTACTTGCCTTGATAGCTTATAAACTGCTTAGGCGTGATTAGGTGTTCCGTACACAATTGCACGGACATTGTATGGGCAGGGCAGAGGACAAATCTGAGAGGGGCAACAGAGAGCAGTTTTGCTATCTAAAATAGTGCTAGAATTTAAACTGAAAATATAATTGTAACCTTGTGCTCTCTCAATCATGTTGCCCCTCCCTTGATGTGTGTGTTGTCCTCTGATCCTCTCCCTCCAATGCATTGAGCAGCAGCTACACTGCTACATACATCATAGCGAAGATGCTAGCAACTAAACATGTGACATACATATCCTTTTACAGATATTATATTATTATATATGTACAATAAAACTTATCTCATTGGCTCATAGCCTTCTCCCCATTCCTAGCTTCTCCAAACTGAATGAGCAAGCAAAGCAAAGTAGCAAACAAGCAATGCAATAGGCAGATCATATCACAACTTCACAAGCAAGCATATAACCAAAAAAATATATTAAACCTGCTTAGTTCTACCAAACCAAAGTACCAGGGTAGTCTCACCACCCCTCATAGTCTTCGACTTTTAGTCTTACATAACAAGTAGGAGTAAAAGAAAAATGCATGATAATTGATAACTTGATGGCATGGCATGATGCCAACTATCATGCAATGATGGATGATCACTGAATGCCTTAACCATCCTCATAGTCAATCTCTTCATCATCCACCTCTATCTCAGCACCATCAGATTCAAACTCCTCGAGGTTTCTCACTCTTGCACTCCTACGAGGTTGGAGTTGCTTTTTTTGTGTGTGATTCAAGTTGGGAGTTGCTCTTGTGCCCCCGTTGCTTCACCAAGTAGATCTCATGATATCCCCGTACCCGGATGAACATCCCCATCCTGCTCATTAAGATATACCACAACATTTGCATGATCATCCTGTCCTTCAAATATAAACCCTTGAGCTTCGGTAGCATCGGTGCTCATTAAGATATACCACAACATTTGCATGATCATCCTGTCCTTCAAATATAAAGCCTTGAGCTTCGGTAGCATCGGTGCTTAGGAGCGCAGCCTGTTTCTTCTCCAAGAGCTTTTGTTTCCTAGACAACCTTCTATTTCTGAATCTTATGAAGACCAAATTGTTGCAGCGTTCCGTTGTGAGCCTATTTCTTCTCTTGGTATGTATCTACACATTGAAAATCACATATTAGAAAACAGAAAATGAGACGAGACAAGTAGAGTAGAGAACTAGAGATTAGAGATATGCCGATACAAAGGCGCTCCCGTTTCTTTCAGAACTGGAAGAGCTAGAGGTCAAAGAAAGGATTCTCATAGCCACTCCAACCAACTGTTAGCAATGGAAAGTAGAAATGGTACTCGTAGCAATTTGGAGCAGCAGCTAGTAGCAAGCAGCAGCAGCCAACGGCTAGCAACAGGAGCAAGAGCAACATTTGCATATACCTTGGGCTGTAGGACCTGTTTTCACATGTTGTTGCTAGCCTTTTCCCAAATGCTCCTTTGTTTTAAATTCAAGAACTCTTCATTGACATCCAAGTTACAAGTATCGTATTCATGCGCAAAATATTGTTCAGCACACTTGATGAAGCCTTCGTTTGCAGTAGTAAAGATGGGGCTATCTGCATAACTATGTGGCCATGTGCAATGGAGAATCAAGCCTTCCATTCATCTTCTTGTCAACAATGATCATAGTATCTCTATATTTCCTCTCCAAATTGTTAAATGCTAGCTAGCTGTGATTGTGTTACCCTGTTATAGCACCAGACAACCTATCTGCTGTGCACATTGTGCTTTTGGTTGTAATAGTACCTCTTTTCAGAACCTTGAATATTTTGGTCTGAACTACCTCTGGAATATGCATGTTATGTCTGACCATCTAATTAGTGTTGCTATATCCTTGCTTTGGGTGATGAGTTTAACACTCATCTCATTTGGAACTGAACCCCCATGTTGTCATGAATAGTAACAGAAAGTGGAATATCCTTAATTGGAACATCAGAGGTATAAACTCAAGTGACAAGTGGTCTGCCATCTCTAATAAAATTGGAGAGAGTAACTGTGCAGTACTATGTCTCCAGGAAACTAAAAGAGAAGCTTTTGATACAAGTTACATGAGAAATTTTGCTCCCAAGAGATTTGGAAAATTTGCTTATCTGCCCTCTGAGGGAGCTTCTGGAGGTCTTCTTACTGCTTGGAATGACTCTATCCTTGATGGGGATGTTATTTTTCAAAACAAGTTCTGCTTGTCAGTTCAATTCACCAACAAACTCACCAATCAAATCTGGATTCTTTCAAATATTTATGCTCTCTGCATTCATAATGAAAAAATTGAATTCATTCAATGGTTTAGTGAAATTGAAATGCCTGAGGAAGTAGACTGGATTGTCATGGGAGATTTTAACTTAATAAGATCTGCTGAAGACAGGAACAAACCTGGAGGGGACATCAATGAAATGCTTCTTTTTAATGAGGCCATCAGCAAACTAGGCTTAATTGAGCTTCCTCTCAATGGCAGGCAGTACATGCAACAAAGCCCTTTGCTTGAGAAATTGGACTGGTTCTTCATCTCTCCGTCTTGAAACTCCTCATACCCTGCTACTATGCACTCCCCCTTGCAAAACCTGTGTAATCACCTGCCCTGCATGATTCAGATTGAATCATTTATCCCAAATCCAAATTGTTTAGATTTGAGAATTATTGGCTTGAACATTCAGATTTTAAGGACATAGTGCAAAATGCTTGGAATATCCCTGTGGGCTTCACTGATGCTGCCAAGAAACTAAATGCTAAGTTCAAAAACCTTAGAAGAGCCATTAAATTGTGGGCAAAAAACATTCCCTCTCTTAAGAAAGAGATCCAAGAAATCAATGATTGCATTTTCATGTTTGATTTATTTGAGGACATCAGAAATCTTTCAACTTTTGAGACAAACTGCAGAAACATACTCAAAGAAAGGTTGTTACAACTCCTACACAATCAGAGAATTTATTGGAAGCAGAGGGGAAAGATTAAATGGGCCAAATTTGGTGATGAATGCTCTGAATTCTTTATGGCAAAAGCAACCACTACTAGAAGGCACAACTTCATTGTCTCTCTCCAAAATTCTGATAATAGGGGGATCATTGATCATGATGGTAAAGCTGCTCTTCTCTGGGATGCATTCAAGCAGAGGTTAGGTACTACTTTGGATATCAAAATGTCTTTCAATCTGCAAGACCTGTTCAATCCTTATGATTCTAACTTGATGGGTGAGCTGGAAAAACCTTTCACTGTTCAGGAAATCAAAGCAGTCATTGATGATATTCCCAATGGAAAATCTCCTGGGCCAGATGGTTTCAATAATAAATTTTATAAAGCCTGCTGGAACATCATTGCCCTTGATATCATTAATCTTATTGAGAGTTTCTCCAAAGGGGATATCCGTCTGGACAGTTTTAATTCATCTTTCATTACCCTGATCCCAAAAATTGCAAACCCCCAGAAACCTAATGACTTAAGGCCCATATCCTTGCTCAACACTTCTTTCAAGATCATAACTAAACTATTGGCCAACAGACTCCGGAAAATCATCTTAAATCTGATTCACATCAATCAATATGGATTTCTTAAAGACAGAGCCATCCAAGATTGCATTGCTTGGGCCTTTGAATATTTGCACCAATGTCAAAGCTCTGGCAAAGAATGCTTGTTGCTCAAGCTAGACTTTGAAAAAGCTTTTGATACTGTTGAACATCAGGCTATCATTCAAGTCTTAAGAGCTAAAGGTTTTGCAAACAAATGGATAACATGGATGAACCTTCTCTTCAAGTCTGCAACTTCTGCTGTGCTTCTCAATGGCATCCTAGGAAAAAAATTCTACTGTAAAAGAGGAGTGAGACAAGGGGATCCTCTTTCCCCATTGCTCTTTGTGATCACTGCTGACATGCTTCAGTCTTTCTTAAATTGTCCTGAGATCAGAAGGATTATCAAACCATCAATTCACAACAATTCTTGCCCTGATTTCCCTGTGGTCCAATATGCAGATGACACTCATCATTCTGGAAGCTAATGCTGGACAAATTGTGTGCCTCAAATCTGTGCTAAACACTTTCACTGATGCTACTGGACTAAAGGTCAATTATCATAAATCCAGCATGATTCCCATCAACTTGGAAGATGAAAATGTTGATCATTACATTCAGACAATGCAATGCCAGAAAAGCAGCTTCCTTATTACATACCTGGGAATTCCTTTGGGGATCCAAAAACCCAAAGTGGAACATTGCCTCCCCATTGTCCAGAAGATTGCATCCAAAACTCAATGGTATTGCAACTTTCCTGTCATAAGCTGGCAGACTCAATGCAGTTAAAGCAATTCTCTCCTCTATGGCTGTATACCACATGACTTGTCTGGACCTCCCTGAAACAATCAAGCAACAAATCTGTAAATATCTTAGGCACTGCCTGCCTCTGGAGGGGGGCTAATATGGAGGACAAAAGGCCGGCCCTTGTTGCCTGGCATACTGTCTGCAGACCTAAACATCAAGGAGGGCTAGGGGTCCTCAACATTTCTACTCATAACAATGCCCTGTTAATGAAAAATCTTCATAAATTCTTCAACAGGCTCAGCATCCCCTGGGTTAAGCTCATTTGGGAGAAGTACTACTCCAATGGTCAGCTCCCTGGAAACAACCATAAAGGCTCCTTCTGGTGGAAAGCAAATTTAAATTTGGTACCACTATACAAGAACATTGCTAAATGCAGCATTGGAAATGGTCAAAGTACTTTCTTCTGGTCTGACCTTTGGTCCAAGCAAAGTCTCAACTCCCAATACCTTCATTTATACTCATTTGCCAAGCACAGTAACATCACAGTTCATGATTACATGAGAACAGAGTTTATGGAGGACTTATTCCATCTCCCTCTCTCCTCTCAAGCTTACCAGGAATTCCTTGAAATGGACCTTCTATGCCAAGAACTCAATTACAGTTTCAACACTCAACATCTGGACAAGTGGAGTTACATTTGGGGGAGCAGTCACTACAGTTCTTCAAAGACCTACAACTTGCTCATTGGCTCCAACACCGCCCCTCCTCACTTTTCGTTTGGTTACTCCTTCATGACAGACTCAATACCAGAAACCTCCTGAGAAGGACAACATTTCATCTGGACAACTACAACTGTGCAACACTTAACTGTGATCAGGAAGAAACATTGAACCATCTCTTTTGGTCTTGTCCCTTTGCTATTCAATGCTGGAATACTATCTGCCCCAACAGAAGGTCTACTCTGTCTAACCTGGAGCATATCCAAGACATCAGAGGCAAGCTTCAACTCCCTTTTGCAATGGACATCATCATAATAGCTGCTTGGTCAATTTGGATCACCAGGAATAACAAAATTTTCAAGGATATTACTCCCTCTATGGCACACTGGAAGGAAGTTTATTTCTCAGAGCTTAAATTGTTGACATTCAGAATCAAGAGGAAGCTGGCTCAGGACTACAATAATTGGCTTGAATCTGTTTTACAATCTGGATGATAGGCTTTATATTTTTTTTCACTTTCTTTTCTTTTCTTTTCTTTTCTTTTATTTGTCATTTTTCTTTCTCTTTAGTTTCTCTTCTCTTCTCTTCTCTTCTTTTCTTAGGCTTCTTGCCTAATTTTTTTTGAGGCTTTTCCTTCTGGCTTATCTCAAGCCTTGATGTAACTTTACTTTGCTTTCAATAAATGGAAAATTGCAGTGGGGCTTTGCCCTATTGTTCTGCCTCAATTTTTTTTTGTTAAATGCATCCTTCATCTTCGTCTTTGCCTTCTCCAAATCTCCATACAGCCAAGCCAATGGTGGCTTATTTCCTCTCATCAAGGCTCAAACACCATTATGCATAGGAGCACACCTTTCCAAAAGTTAGCACTCATTAGCGTTGCCGTTGCATCTTTGCCTTTCTTTGTATTCACATGACTCGTCTTTACCCGGTCTCTTTCAACCATACGAAAAACCCTTAGAACATCTTTCTTCTCCAACAATCTTTTCTAAGTAAAACGGAAGCACATTTAGTCGCCCTTAGCCTTATGATTTCTCTTCTGGTAGCAACCCTCCTTAATGCCAAAGTCTTGTGATGCTCATAAATGAAGAAGGTGAGGTTCTTTGCTTGATCAATTGTTGTCTTGAATCTTTTGAGGTTGCCAATTCCTTGGAGCATCAAGTTGATAGTGTGAGTTGCACAAAAGCTCTATCCGGCCTCTTCTCAAGCAACATTTTCTTGGCTCCAATGTTATTGGAATCATTGTCCAACACCACTTGCATCGCTTTTGTTTGAGTACTATATATATAGCTATGTAGCCTTTCGTATTTACCTCGCTGTATAATTTTTTCCTTTGCATATTTCCGGCACCTGTACATGTATGTATACATAATGGTCTATGGCCCCGTGGGACAAGTTGCATATTTCCCAACATGGTATTGGAGCATTAGTTTTTTGTAGCACAGGCACGGGCAACTCGTGCAATCCAATCCTGTGCTGCCACCTTTTCTTCTCTAGTTGGTTGTGCTGATCTCCTTCCTCCGCCGCCCCTGTCCGCCACCTACAGGCTGCAGGTCAGTCCTATTGTTCGTCAGTACTGGTGAAGCTCAAATCGGTTTCATCCGCTCGCCAACTTGTGACACCCGCCTTTGAATCAATCCACCTGGACTGCCATGGCCGCTCTTGTTCGTGTTGCTGCTGCCACCCCTGGCTGCACCCCATGACCCAACCCTCTCTGCCCAGTCACCCACAACACCGCTCCATCGCTAGCTTGCTCCGCCTCTCTAGATCAAGCACTCGGCGCCTCTGTCAGGTGCGCCTCGCCGGCATTCCTGATTGCAGGTCGCCTGTAGGTGTGCCTCGCTCGACATGGGAGAGAACGACGCTATATTCCCTCCCGACCTAAGCGAGGATGATCCCATAGCCTCAGGCGCCGCCTGTTGTATTCCAGCTGGTCAATGCCCGCTGCAGAGACCCACCCGCGCTCGATCTTTTCGCGTGCGCACGTCTCCTAGAGGTCCATATCTGTAAGGCCCGATATGCGATACTGTTCCAGATCTAGGTGTTTCCACCCGGATCCGGGGACGAAGCACATATTGGTCCCACCGCGACATATGACAGCCATATGCCCCGGATTTCCAACATGATATCACAACATTACAGATACAAGGATACAACATCTCATACAATCGACGTACAACTGCCTTAAATACAATACATCAGCGGAAGGTACATGTCTGGGTACAGACTACAAGCAAATGCCTAGTGGCAAATAGAAAACATCGATCCCCATAACCACACGGGTCCAGGCCCTCCGTCGGGATCCGCCTAACTAGTCGTTGTCGAGTCTCCACGTGAAATATCGATCACCATACCTGTTGTCGATCAAAACCCTGAAAAGAGTTTGGGGTAGAGTTTGGGGGTAGTATCATGAGTACAGAAGTACTCAGCATCCAACTGTAGTGGTCAACTGACCCAGCAAGGACTTCATCACTCGTCATTCTAGGACAACTAGTAGTTTACGATAAGGAAGGGGTAAGTGGTGAGGTTGCTGCCGCACTAGCATTTATGAAGTGGCTAACGATCTAGAGAGTAAGGTAAGAAGCCAAGCATTCGATGAGGAATCGCCTCCAACAAGTCTTGCTATCAACTACTTACGCAAACATAACACCTATCCTATCCTTGTCCTCCTCTTCGCATCCCGACGAAGAAGAAGTAGTCAAGGCACACACACACGTTGATCATCTTATATTAAGATTATCTCAGTTGTTGTTGTCTATGAACAAGGAGTAGGTCTTCAAGTCGTCCATAACCGTGGTCACGGCTTCTCGAAAAGATTTAACCCTGCAGGGGTGTACCAACTGCCCATTACAAGGCTCCGCACGCACGCCCATCTCTCTCAGTTGCTACCCATCACAGGCAACCATTTTATGATTTAGTTACAAGAGATCCGAAACGACAGGTCCCTCTAGCTAACAACGAACAAATTCGGGTGGCCCCCGGGGAGTCGACACCCAACCCAAAAGCCGGCCACGCTCTCGGATTGGACTCTTCCGTATGGCCAAGGTCGGGGTTAGCCTCACCTATATAACAGGGGACCTTCTTAGCTCACCAGTGTGGACCAACAGAGGAACTCTGTCTCCACTGGCCCGAGTTGTTTGAAAACTACTGGCAGCTGACCAGCACACACACGGGTTTCAAATGGTAAATCAGCTTGGCCACCACTAGAAATGTTTGAAGCTAGGTAGGTAAGAAAAGGGGACCCCATAAAATCCCACACGCGGTTAGGCACGCTCAGTCTTAAAACCAATACCCGGAACTCGGATCCTAGTTGACTCGAATGGAACAAAGCGTCGGGGCGGGATATCCTAGAGCTTCCATCCTTCATCGAATATAGTCAACATCATAATAATCATATCATCAACAACAATATAATAATGTGATAGCCCAAACCAAGAAGTAACAGGGTAAAATCGTAGCATTCTAAGCATGCATACTAAGCAGGGCTGAGCAACGAGCAATAGTAACATAGCGGTACAAGGTTTGCTGGGAAGGGACATGGCTGTATCGGTTTGAAAGAGGCTGTAAACATGTGGTAGGATCAAACATCGAACCTAACCTAGACTAGCATGCAAACCGCTGGTTGAAATAGAATGGATCATATGTAATGTATAGTCCTTGTCTGTTGATAAGTCGGGTTCCGAAGGTGTAGTTGATCGCAAGCTAGCATCATCTTCGAGAGGTACCCACGGAAGCACATAAGAGGATAAACACTGGAAAGCAATCAACGAGCAAGCACTCTATTACTACGAGGCAAACACGAGCAAGCATCAACAAGAAGGCAATACGAGACATCGCATCTACCGTCGAGAGCGGTTACTAACAGGTTAAGTGGAGTACTCGTCACACACGACGATACCGCACATTTAGAAAGGTTCAAGTTGTTTAGCTACAGGTGATCAACAAAGGTTGTTAACATGGCATCTCACTCAAGCATGACATAGCACATAAACATGACAAGAGGTGAAGCATAAGATAAACTATCTATGCTAGTCAATTTAAGTGAGTCACAACCTAAACATGGCATACACTAAGTGCCGCACGACAATTAAAGGATTTGGTACTGTTCTGCCCTAAACCATATTTCAGGTTGGTTAACAGCAGCAAACAATAGCATAAACACAAAGTATACGAAAAACTAATCAAGTTACATATAAAGAACACCCCAAACGGAGTTACGGTTAAAAAGATACAAGCAAAACAAGTTACGGGCACAATCTGCCAACATAGGAAGCATACTTTAGATCATTGCATAAATAATCAATGTAAACACGCTCACAAATGATATAAAACTAAAATAGACATGACAGGTAAAGCATGACAGGTCGCCGGGATCTCAAGCGGCGCGGGGCCTGTGCTCGGGGCGGACGGCTGGGAAGAGGCCGGCCATGGCAGCGGCGGCGCGGCCTCCCGTCGGCGTCCTGCAAGGAGGAAAGATAGGAGGGTGAGGGAGGAAGGAGAAAAGGAGAGAGGGGCGTCGGAGGAGAGGAGGGCCGCGGCTCCGGTGGCCCGGCTGGCTGGCGTGCTGGCCGGAGGCGGCAGCGTGGAGCCTCCACGGGCGGTTGGTGGAGAGGAGAGAGAGAAGGAGATGCTGACGTGGCGCGTCCGTAGCCCTTCGATCGCCCGATCGGACGGCCGGGATCAGCTGGGGCTAGGGTTGGACGAAAAAAATGGCTAAATTGCGAAAATGGGGTATTTTTGGGGCAAAGTGGAGGGGTGGCTGCAATTTTGTGGCTAGGAAAACCTTAGAAAGAGGTGGGAGTGTGGTGGTCTTTATATAGCCCAGGTGGCTGGCAGTTTGCAAAAACATCCCCGGTTTTTTCTCTCTCGCGTGCGCGGTGTTTATGTTTTTGACCGTCGGGGGTCCGCAGGACCTCCGATCCGGGTAAAACTTTGAACTGCGCGATCAGCGCGTCGAGCCAGCGGCGTTCATCTCGCGCTGGAACCGTTTCGAGAACACTTTCCGGCGCGCTATAAAAATAACCCGTTTAATTATTAAATGGGGTTTTTCGTTCCGTTGGCTGCGGCTGGTCTCGTGCGGTTTTCGCGACGGTGATCGGGCGAAACCCGGTGTCGCAAACGTCGAGTGTCAGGGTGGAAAGGGTCGGTCTCCGTCCGATACGAGATAAGAGGGGGAAAATAATCGCCGATTGATAAATCGGGGATGCAAACACCGCAAACAAATCAGACAATCAAACAATTCACACCGAAAACAATTTTTTTAATTTTTGTGAAATCTGGGCTGTTACAATATCCCACGGTCACCGTTTCTTGGCTCTGTTCTCTGATTTTATTTCAGTCGTTTGACTTGCAACAGAAAAAAAACAGATCCAATGTTTTCGCCGTCGGACTATGTTGCCATAACCTCGCTGCCCGCTGACGCTTGCAGTGTTCCCTACAATGGTCCCGTCTCGCACATGTGTCTTCTTTTGGTGCTCGTCCGCGTGTGATGTCGTCCCCTTTGACGTCTTCCGCCGGCTGTGGTGGTCGATCTTTTGCGATTCCTCTTGCACCCTGCGCACATGGTGATTGTCGCTCCACACCGCTCCTAACATCTAGAAAACTGCCAAATAAAATGAGTCCCGAGCAGAAATATCACAAGTACCGCCGCGCCCTGGGCCGTCACAAGGAAAAATATACCCGAAATCCACTCTATCCCGCATTAAGTTGAGACGCGTGCATCTAAAGTGCCCTTTACTAAAATCAATGTAGAGGGTGTTTGGTTGGGCTGTGAGCTGTGAAAAAGCTGCTGTGCCGTGAAAGCTGCTGTGAGCAGTGTTATTGTTTGGTAAACTGGCTATTTGAGCTGTGGCTTTCGTGTAAAATGTCTGCAATACCCCTGAGATGCTGAGATGATGTTTATGTATTGATATAATAATAATAATAATCTTCTTTACGAACAAACGGAACTACAAATATAATATTCTGAAACATACATATATATACCAAAAGACTTCTATAAGATAACTTTCATTTACATATCAGCAAATATTCAAAAAATTGTATTACATCGGACGAAATAATAATTTTGTATTACAAAGAGCAAATAAAAACTGTATTGCATCGGATGGCCGACAGCAGAGGAGGTCCAGGGGGCTGCACCGTCGCCGGCAGCAGTCGAGGTCCAGGGGGCCGGGCCCATCGGCAGCAGCGGAGGAGCTCGAGAGAGCCGTGGCCATCACCGGCATGGGAGGAGCTCGAGGGGGCCACACCCATCGCCGGCAGCGGAGGATCTCGAGGGGGCCGCGCCGTCGCCGGCAGCGGAGGAGATCCAAGAGGACGCCACGGCGGGGGCGAGGAGGAGGCGGCGGAGGCTGGGTGCGAGGAGGAGGCGGCGGCTGTGGCCGAGGTGGAGTGGATGCGGCGTGGAAGAAAGGGAACCTCTGTTATATATATGGAAGGGCAATATTTCTGTAAATTTGATGAAGTGATAGGGGTAGTTTGGGCGTGGGATTTGTTGAAAGCTGCTGGACGCAGTGGAAGCTGCTCGGGACCAGCTTTTCTCCATACGACTCCTTACGTGCGAAGAAGCCGCTGGCTGCGTGTCGCTGCGGATGGAATCCCAGCTGTTTGGTTGGGCTGCTGGCTTTTGCCGGTGAAAAGCTGGCTAGAAGCCCAACCAAACACCCTCGTAGTTGTATGCGAACCTAGAGCAATAGCATGATGAACCAAGAAATCCCCAGGTCCTGTTGTTGAGAAAAGCGAATTACTATTCTCATTAATGACATTCCTCCATTTAGGCAACCATAGGCTTTGACCCGCACTGAAAGCGGGGTGCCATTCGTTGAAGATAAAGAGTATATCGAACCCATATGTCGTCTTGCCATGAGCAGATTGTATCCGTTGGGCACCTTCTAAGGAAGTACAGTGTGGTGGCTGAGAGGCTTCCCAGTTATTTATGCACACATCTGCACCATGTCTTTGATTTATACAGATATCTTTGATACTTGACTTATTTTGTTGCACATGCTTTGACTTCTATGAACCTCATCTAGGGAGTTAATATTGTTATTGAAAACGAGCAAAAAATAATGGTTGACCATTTCTAGATTTTTAGTAGCATTAGCATAAATAAAGATGTGTCATCATGGATGCTGAAAACCTCATCCTCTTTGGTCATGAACCTTCAAAATGAGAACTCCATTGGCCGCTGAAGTTGTGTAGTTATTTTATAAACAATTGGCCACTTGAGACTAATCCTTGTAATTTCTTCGTGAACTTAACTATTTATACGCGCACCTATGCATTTGCATTTATATACAAGATGACCTTATATTTTCTTTTTACCTATAATGGAATGTTCTGTGTAACTAGTTTTGTTGTAAAAATCAACATTGCTTGTAGGTCATTCTCTTGACATCCTTGCGAGGACTCCACTGTGGAAAAGTGGTCTTGACTATCGGCATGGCACAGGCCATGGAATCGGATCTTATTTGAATGTCCATGAAGGTCAGATGGGTGACTCATCCTTTTTATTTTCTCTTAATTCATCTGAATGAATAACCATCATGGAATGACGTGACTATCTTTTGTCTTGTAACCAGGCCCTCATCTAATTAGCTTCAGACCTTCTGCTCGGAATGTACCATTGCAAGCATCAATGACTGTAACAGATGGTCAGTGAATAATCGAGCTTACACTGCTGTCAACAGTTCAAAATGGAATTACTTATACTCCAGTGTCAATCCTGTTGTCTCGAAATCACGGTGAATATAAAGTTGCATAATCTTTTGTTGCAGAGCCTGGTTACTATGAAGATGGAAACTTTGGTATAAGGTTGGAGAATGTTCTTATAGTCAAAGAGGCTGATACTAAATTTAATTTTGGGAAGAAGGGTTATTTATCATTTGAACATATAACATGGGTAAGTATCGTTTGTTCATTCTCCACCACGCACTTTGAACTAGGGTCTTCAAGTTACTAGCTGATAAATTTGACACATTCATGGAAATAGCTACCTCTCTAGGTTCACTTTTCTGAGAATGGTTTTCGATTTCACAATGTTACGAGCCCTAGAAATGTATTCAATAATACATTATCTTAGCGTTTGCTGCTTTTTTTTCTTATCCAAGTCGATATATTCCTTGTCTTCTAAGTTAGTTTTAAGTATCCCGAGTCCATACTACGTACTATACTAGGATCTGATGTATGACGATTGCTGTGCTTAACTAATGTGTATAATCTGCCCTAGCAAGAAACCCCAATCGTGCCTCCTCAAGGAAAGTAGCATCTCTAAATCCTGCGTGGAGGGTTTCAGGCGAAGCTTACACTATTTGTCACTGATTTCACATTTAACATAAAAAAACTTCACAGGCCCCCACTGGCATTCCCTAACCTGTATACAAACTGTTCTATTCACCTGTTCACGTGAGCATGCGTTTCTTGTATGCTGATGCATTTCTTCTGTTGTGCAGGCTCCATACCAGACTAAACTTATAAGCACTGCTTTGTTGACACCTGCGGAGATCGAATGGGTAAACTTGTACCACTTCGACTGCCAGAAAATCTTGGAGTCTTACCTGAATATTCAGGAGAAGGAATGGCTGAGTAAGGCCACCAAACCTATCACTGCAAGCAATTAAGTTGGCCACTTCATGGTCGCTGCTGTTTTGCGGCATGCATAGATATAGATGTCTGCCCGAATACTTGATCAACTGCAGTGAGTGTGAATAGCACCAAGTGAGCAACATTCATTCTTTAAGTATTCGTTCTGCCAAGCGTGAGGCTGGAAATAAGAATACGGATATTAAATGGATACTGAATTATTACTTCGCAAGCTGACTGTACAGTTCTTGTTAAGAGGTGGATGAAAATTAGAATTATTTTTGCAATGGCCTCGACTCGGCAGCCATCTTATTACACCGCAAAGATCACTTCACTTTGAGCGAAATAAAATATCAGTTCCAACTGACAAGTGCTCTGGAGGGAACGTTCCAGGGCAAAAGTGCATAAATAATTAAATATGCCAGGGTAAAAAACCATAGATTTTCCATGACACTAGATTGACGTCACAATCTTGACAAAAGACATAACAGCGTGTTTGGTTTGTGGGAATTTGATATGGGGAAGGAAATCTGCCCCGTGACCCCTGCCGAAGTAAATAGCATAAAATTATCAATTTTTTTTAGATAAAAGACTTTACTACTCAAAATGTTTAAGTACACCCGGCCTTTGCACAGCTAAAATGCACACAGCCGCAAACCAACAAAAAAAACGAGTACGACTAGTTACAATTGCAATGGAATCGTGGTGGCTCTATCCGTAGATCATGCGACCATTCATGTTGGATAAAAATATCTCTCGTCACTTTTTTCAATCGTGCACATGCCTTCATAAAAAGACCTTGATATTCCACCCGTTGTAATGTGAACCATGAACGAAGAATACCTGTGCATCGGTATAGAACCTGCAAACAAGAGAATATCAGAAAAGATCTTGTCATTTCTACAAGCCAGATCGACCATATTACGGCGAGCGCTCCTGCCCTAAGGATGATTTTAAGCTTATTATCTATCCCATGAAGCCAATTACCAAACATATTAGCAAAGGATGTGGGTTGATATAAGTTTGAAGTAATTTGGATAGCTAACCAAATAGAACATGCAACATTATAAGTGAAGAATAAATATTTTATTGTCTCATCATGAGCGCGAAACACATTTCTTACTCTCTTGTCAGTTACGCTTGACAAAATTGTCTTTCGTAAGAATGACACCTTTACGAAGATACCATGCAAAGACTTTCAACTTTAATGGTATCAAATTTTGTTATTGTTATTGACTGGAATTTCAGGCTGGACAAATGCTCTATACATGAAATCCACAGAGAATTTACCATTCTTGTTGAGATTCTAACGAAACTCATCATGACCTTGTGACAGCTGCACTATCGCTAACCGATCCAACAAGGTGTTCCAAGACGCAAGTCTAGGTCCGATTAAGTCTCCCCTGAATGCAACATGGGGGGGGGGTTGACTCTTGCATGACCGTAGCCAGCATATCGCCCGTATGTCGCACAATATTATATAGGGTCAGATATTGATCTCGGAGGGTGGTATTTCCTAGCCATGTGTCCTCCCAAAATCTGATCTCTAAACCGTCCTTAATCTTGAAAACCCCAAAGCGATAGAAAACTTTTTTTTGTCGCCATGAGACATGCCCCAAAGTGTGAATCCCCAGGCTTCCATATCACCTGAGATAACGCTTTTGTACCGATGTATTTTCGTCTAAGGAGTGTTTTCCATACGCCATGCGAAGTGAGTAACTTATACAACCACTTAACAAGGAGAGCAGAGTTCTTGACCTAGAGGTCATGTATACCCAAACTCCCTTGGTCCTTCGGTCGACAAACGACGTTCCACTTGCTCAGTCGATACCTTTTCTTCTCATTATCCCCTTGACAAAAGAATCTCCTTTAGGTAACTGGAAGAATGATATCATAGACAATACCATATTAGATAATATAGAGTTTATGAGTACCAATCTACCACCCAGGGACAAAAGCTTCCCTTTACAACTAGCTAACCATTTTTGCAAACGTTATTCAACGTGCTTCCATTCCGCATTAGTCAGTGTCCTGTATTGTATGGGTATCCCCAAATACTTAATAGGGAATTGACCTTGCTCGCATCCGAATATCTCGGCATATTGAGCTACTGCATCCCGAGCCTCGCCAAAACATAACAATTCACTCTTATGGAAATTAATCTTCAATCCCGATAGCTCCTCGAATGCTGATAATATTAACTTCAGATTCACAGCTTTATCGAGATCGTGATCCATAAATAAAATTGTGTCGTCCGCATATTGAAGAATAGATAATCCTTCATCCACTAGATGTGGGACTACTCCTTCAATTTGGCCGTCTAGCTTGGCGTGTTCAATCATGATCACTAACATATCAACCACAATATTAAACAATATGGGCGATAAAGGATCACCTTGCCGTAATCCCTTTTTTTGGTTTGGAAGTAGCGTCTGATGTCATCATTGACGTTAACGGCAACACTTCCTTCCGAAACACAACTATGGATCAAGGCACACCACTCCTCTGAGAAACCTTTCATTCTTAGATTTGTTGTAGGAAGGACCACTTCACTTTATCATAAGCCTTTTCAAAGTCAATTTTGAAAATGACTCCATTAAGATTTTTAGTATGCAGCTCATGTACGGTTTCGTGTAAAACCACGACTCCATCCAGGATATTCCTACCTTGCATAAAAGATGTTTGCGTAGGTTTAAACACATGATCAACCATCGAGTTCAATCTAATGGTTGCGACCTTCGTGAAAATTTTAAAGCTAACATTAAGGAGGCATATTGGTATATACTGTTGTATCCTTACTACCTCCAAAACTTTAGGCAACAAAACGATTTCCCAAAAGTTCAGACGGAATAATTCAAGTTGTCGATCCTGCCAGCATTGGAATATCTCAATAAGGTCCGACTTTATGACATCCCAAAAGTGATGGTGAAACTCAGCGGGATATCCATCTGGGTCTGGAGCCTTATTATGTTCCATTTGGAAAACCACATTTTTAACATGCTCTTCAGAATATCACGCGATCGAGTAACTAGCACTAGTCGGTAACGATATTGAACTAGGTATGATGATACCGACGATGAGATCTCGGACAAGTCTAGTATCACGGCGCCAAAGGGAACAGGACTCGACATTTATGGTTTTAGCGATAAAGATAATCGTTGAATGCATAGTGTCATTATGGGCATCCAGGTCCCGCTAATGATCATTGATCGAGGAGTGGTCTCGTTCATGTCTGGAGTATTCACGAACCGTAGGTAACACACTTAAGGGTATACATGCTTAGGGATAGGTTCGAAGGTCATCGGGATTACCGGAGAAAAGAGAATAAGGAATTGGAAAAGTTTCGTGTGGATCCAAAAATTGTTCAAAGTGATCCGGAAGGTGTTTCAAAGCAAACGGGATTAAATAATATGTATTTATTATTAATTAAATATATTTTTATTTAATTAAATAAAGTGGATTACCCCTAATGGGACACATTGGGCCCATTAGGGGAGAAGCTCTCTCTTTTGTTTTTTTTAAAAAGAGAGAGGAGGGGTTGGCACCATGGGACTTGGACAACCTAGTGGCGGTTGACCAAGGTGGCCATTGTAACAACCCAGATTTCACAAAAATTAAAATTTTTGTTTTCGGTGTGAATTGTTTGATTGTCTGATTTGTTTGCGGTGTTTGCATCCCCGATCAATCGATCGACGATTATTTCCCCCTTCTTATCTCGTACCGAACAGAGAACGACCCTTGCCACCCTGACAATCGACCTTTGCGACACCGGGTTTTCGCCCGATCACCGTCGCGAAAACCGATATGAGGCCAGCCATCGCCAATGGAACGAAAAACCCCGTTTAATAAGTAAACGGGATATTCTTATAGCACACTGAAAAATGTTCTCGGAACAGTTCCAGCGCGAGGTGAACGCCGCCGGCTCGACGCGCTATCGCGCAGTTCGAAGTTTTACGTGAATCGGAGGTCCTGCGGACTCCCGACGGTCAGAAACGTAAGCACCGCGCATGCGAGAGAAAAACCGGGGATGTTTTTGCAAACGGCCAGCCACCTGGGCTATATAAAGACCACCACTCTCCCACCCCTTTCTAGGGTTTCCCTAGCCAAAAATTGCAGCCACCCACCTCACAATAGCTCCAATTTTCGCAATTTAGCCTTTTTCCCAAAAATCCTCACTCCCTGCGATCTAGACCGTCGGATCGGCCGATCCAACGACCCAGATGCGCCCCAGCCTACCAAGCCTCCTCTCTCCTCTCTCCTCCCGTGGAATCCGCCCGAGCCGCCTCGGCCTCATCGCCGGGCCGCTGCCGGCAGCCACACGCGTCCTCCCCGGTGAGCAGCGCCCCCGCGCTCCTCCTCCTCCTTCTCCTCCTCTCTCACCTCCTCCCTCTCCCTCCCTTCCAGACCGATGCCACCGGAGGCCGCCGGAGCCGCGCCGGCGTCGCCCTCCCGCCATGGCCGCCCGAAGGCGGAGCTCGCCGCCCCTGAAGGTTCCCTCCTCCGCCGCCTCGTCGCCGGATCCGATGGGATCCCGGCCGACGCCGCCGCGCTAGGCCCCCTGCAGCCGCCACGCGCGCCACCGCCCCTCGCCGGTGGACGGCAAGCCAGCCGCGCCGGCGCCGTCGCAGCACACGCCCGCACGGGGACGGCCACGACCCCGATCCAGCCCCAGCCGTCGTGGGCCGGTGAGCTCCCCGCGGCCCACCGGCAGCCAGCTCCCACGGCCCAGCCGGTCCAAATCCAGAGCACCCGGCCGAGTTGGGCCGACCCATGGTGAGATTTCTTTTTTTTCCTCTGTGAAATTTTGCTAAGTCTGTAAAAAAATTGTGCTGCTGATTCATTTTTGCGAGTAGATTTGCGAGTAATCTGTAGCCCGGATGACGATGCTCCCAAAAGGAAAATTGTTTAGTTTTGTTTGTACTTCAGTTCATCTTTTGTGAGAATTTTGATTTGAGGCCATCTTGATGTTGTTAATCTGTGTTGAAATGGGCATCAGGCTGTTAACTGCTGCTACTTTCTGTTAAGTGCTGCTGTTATTATTTTATTGCAAGTTCGATTGATGATTGTGTCACATCCATGAGGCCCATTGTAAGGCCCGATATGCGGTACTGTTCCAGATCTATATGTTTCCATCCAGATCCGGGGATGAAGCACATATCGGTCCCACCGCGACATATGACATAGCCATATGCCCCGGATTTCCGACATGATATCACAACATTACAGATACAAGGATACAACATCTCATACAATCGTCATACAACTGCCTTAAATACAATACATCAGCGGAAGTTACATGTTTGGGTACAAACTACAATCAAATGCCTACTGGCAAAGAGAAAAACATCGGTCCCATAGCCACACGGGTCCATGACCTCCGCCGGGATCCGCCTAACTATTCGTCGTCGAGTATCCACGTGAAACGTCGATCACCATACCTGTTGTCGATCAAGAACCCTGAAAAGAGTTTGGGGGTAGTATCATGAGTACAGAGGTACTCAACATCCAACTGTAGTGGTCATCTGACCCAGCAAGGACTTCATCACTCGTCATTCTAGGACAACTAGTAGTTTACGGTAAGGATGGGGTAAGTGGTGAGGTTGCTGCCGCACTAGCATTTATGAAGTGGCTAACGATCTAGAGAGTAAGATAAGGAGCCAAGCATTCGATGAGGAATCGCCTCCAAAAAGTCTTGCTATCAGCTACTTACGCAAACATAACACCTATCCTATCCTTGTCCTCCTCTTCGCATCCCGACGAAGAAGAAGCAGTCAAGGCACACACACGTTGATCAAGTTATATTAAAATTATCTCAGTTGTTGTTGTCTATGAACAAGGAGTAGGTCTGAAGTCGTCCATAACCGTGGACACGGCTTCTCCAAAAGATTTAACCCTGCAGGGGTGTACCAACTGCCCATTACAAGGCTCCGCACGCACGCCCATCTTTCTCAGTTGCTACCCATTATAGGCAACCATTTTATGATTTATTTCCGAGAGATCCGAAACGACAAATCCCACTAACTAACAACGAACAAATCTGGGTGGCCCCCGGTGAGTCGACACCCAACTCAAAAGCCGGCGCGCTCTCTAATCGGTCTCTACCGTCTGTCTGAGGTTTGGATAGCCGGTTAATCTCACATGGGAAACCGGGTCCTCAGCCGGACAAGGTGGACCAACAAGGAAACCATGTCCCCGCTGGCCCAGGTTGGTTTGAAAACTACTGGCGGCCGACCAGCACACACACGGTTTCAAATGGTAAATCAGCTTGGGCCACCACAAGAAATGTTTGAAGCTAGGTAGGTAAGAAAAGGGGACCCCATAAAATCCCACACGCGGTTAGACACGCTCAGTCTTAAAACCAATACCCAGAACTCGGTTCCTATGTGACTCGAATGGAACAAAGCGTCGGGGTGGGATAGCCTAGACCTTCCATCCTTCGTCGAATATAGTCAACATTATAATAATCATATCATCAACAACAATATAATAATGTGATATCCCAAACTAAGGAGTAACAAGGTAACATCGTAGCATCCTAAGCATGCATACTAAGCAGGGGCTAAGCAACGAGCAATAGTAACATAGCAGTATATGGTTTGCTGGGAGGGGACATGGCTGTATCGGTTTGAAAGAGGATGTAAACATGTGGTAGGATCAAACATCGAACCTATCCTAGACTAGCATGAAAACCGCTGGTTGAAATAGAATGGATCATAAGTCATGCATAGTCCTTGCCTGTTGATAAGCCGGGTTCCGAAGGTGTAGTTGATCGCAAGCTCGCATCGTCTCCGAGAGGTACCCGCGGAAGCACATAAGAAGGAAACACCGGAAAGCAATCAACGAGCAAGCATCTATTACTACGAAGCAAACACGAGCAAACATCAACAAGAAGGCAACACAGGACATCGCACCTACCGTCGAGAGCGGTTACTAACAGGTTAAGTGGAGTACTCGTCACACACGACGATACCGCACATTTACAAGGGTTCAAGTTGTTTAGCTACAGGTGATCAGCAAAGGTTGTTAACATGGAAAAGCACAGAAGCATGGCATAGCACACAAAGATGACAAGAGGTGAAGCATAAGGTAAACTAGCTATGCTAGTCAATTTAAGTGAGGCACAACCTAAATAAAGCATATACTAAGTACCCCACGACAATTAAAAGATTTGGTACTGTTCTGCCCTAAACCATATTTTAGGTTGGTTAACAGCAGCAAACAATAGCATAAACAGAAAGTACACGAAAAACTAATCAAGTTAGATATAAAGAACACCCCAAACGGAGTTACGGTTAAAAAGATACAAGCAAAACAAGTTACGGGCACAATCTGCCAACATCGGGAAGCACACTTTAGAGCATTGCATAAACAGGGTAATGAATGCAAACATGCTCACAAATGATATGCAACTAAATTAGACATGACAGAGAAGGCATGGCAAAAGGAATCATGCAAATAGGCATCATGAACAACTAATTATAGCCCAAGCAAAATACAATAAAACATTACTGGTCAAGGACTTAGTGAAAATCAGAGAAACATGGCAGAAACTGTTATTTTTATGCTGTATAAACAGGAGCAAAACTATATGAAAAAGTGCAGCAACATGCCATAGCAATATATGGGCATGAACTAGAAATGATGGTGATCAGGTACAAACAAGAATCATGGTCATAGGCATAACAGATCAAAAGATATTAGGCATGCAACATGGCATCAGAACGTTACAGACTTAGAGAAAAACTGAGGTGGATGTCAACAGCAGCAGCATAGCAACTTTGGAGCTAAAAATAACTATGACCAGGAATGCAAACATGACAATGCAATACATGTAATGGAAGTAGACATGATGCTTAACAGTATGCAAAAAGAATCAATGCAATAGGCCTCATGGATGTGTCACAATCATCAACCAAAGTGGCAATAAAATAACAGCAGCATCACATAACAGAAATTAGTAACAGTTAACAGCCTGATGCCCACTTCAACACAGATTTGCACCATCAAGATGACCTCAAATCAAAATGCTCACAAAAGATGAATTGAAGCACACACAATTCTAAACAATTTTCCTTTTGGGCGCAACGTCATCTGGGCTACAGATTTACCGCAAATCGCAACGCAAAAATGAATCAGCACAATAATTCTCAGGACTTAGCAGAAATTAGACAGGAAAAAAGGAATGTGCCTCACCCTCATGGGCTCGGCCCATGGCGGCTGCGGCTGGTGAGGCAGGCCGGCTTGGCCTGGCGCTCGCGACTGGGCCGCCTGGCTGGAGCGAGCAGGACGGCCCACATGAGGAGCGGATGAGCGGGAGGCTCTGCCTCCTCCTGATCCGGCACGGGCCGCGGCGGCGCCGCTGCTTGGATCCCTGGCCGGCCACCGGAGGCGCGGCGCAGGCGAGGGAAGGCGGAGGCGGCTCGGGACGGGCGGATCCGGCCGGCCCCTTGCCGGATCTGGGCGAGGAGGAGGGCAGGCGGGCGGTGGACGTCGCGGGCGAGCTTGGCTCACCGGCGATGGCGGCGGCGGCTGCTGTCCCCTACGAGGAGGGAGGGATGAGCGGGTGAGGAGAGGGAAGGAGAGGAAGGTGAGAGGAGGAGGAGACCTGGGTGCGGCGGTGGGGTTGCTCGCCGGCGAGCACGACGGCCGGCCGGTTGCCGGAGCAGTTGGAGGCGACGACGCGGGCGTGAGGAGAGAGAGGAGAGAGCTGTTTGGAGGCTGGGCGCATCTGGGCTGTTGGATCGGCCGATTCGACGGTCCAGCTCGCAGGGAGCTAGGGTTTGGGCGAAAATGGGGCTAAATTGCGAAAATGGGGTAATTTTTGGGGCAAAGTGGAGGGGATGGCTGCAATTTTGTGGCTAGGGAAACCCTAGAAGAGGTGGGAGTGTGGTGGTCTTTATATAGCCGAGGTGGCTGGCAGTTTGCAAAAACATCCTCGGTTTTTCTCTCTCGCGCGCGGTGTTTACGTTTCTGACCACCGGGGGTCCGCAGGACCTCCGATTCGGGTAAAACTTCGAACTGCGCGATAAACGCGTCGGGCCGGTGGCGTTCACCTCGCGCTGGAACCGTTCCGAGAACATTTTCCGGCGCGCTATAAAAATAACCCATTTAATTATTAAAAGGGGTTTTCGTTCCGTTGGCTGCGGCTGGTCTCGTGCGGTTTTCGCAACGGTGATCAGGCGGAACCCGGTGTTGCAAAGGTCGAGTGTTATGCCATGTTTAGATTGTGCCTCACTTAAATTTACTAGCATAGATAGTTTATCTTATGCTTCACCTCTTGCCATGTTTGTGTGATGCCATGCTTGAGTGAGATGCCATGTTAACAACCTTTGCTCATGTTGTTTAGCTAAACAACTTGAACCTTTCTAAATGTGCGGCATCGTCGTGTGTGACGAATACTCCACTTAACATGTTAGTAACTGCTCTCGACGATAGATGCGATACCCGTGCGTTGTCTCGTGTTTCCTTCTTGTTGATGCTTGCCCGTGATTGCTTCGTAGTAAGATGCTTGCTCGTCGATTGCCTTTTCCAGTGTTTCCTTGTGTGCTTTCGCGGGTACCTCTTGGAGACGATGCGAGCTTGCGATCGACTACACCTTCGGTTTCGTCTTCTCATCAGGTAAGGGGGAGCATATATCATGCTTATAACTTTCAGCTCACTTGCGCCTAGGTGTAGGATAGAACGATTACTTGATCCTACCACTTCATATTCATGCCTCTCAAATAAACCCAAACAGCAATGTCCTCCACATCCCAGCAAACCTTGTTCGGCTATGTGACTATTGCTTGTTGCTCAACCACTACTTAGTATGCATGCTAGGATGTTATCAACTATTATCCTGTTAATCCTTGGTTTGGGCTATCATATTATTATATTGTTGTGTATGATATGATTATTATAATGTTGACTATATTCGACGAAGGATGGAAGGTCTAGGCTATCCCGCCCCGACGCTTTGTTCCATTCGAGTCACCTAGGATCCGAGTTCCGGGTATTGGTTTTAAGACTGAGCGTGCCTAACCGCGTGTGGGATGCTATGGGGTCCCCTTGTCTTACCTACCTAGCTGCAAACATTTCTAGTGGTGGCCCAAGCTGATTTTACCATTCGAGAAACCGTGTGCGTAACTGGTCTGGAGCCAGTGGATTTAAAATAAATCGGGCCAGTGGGATGGTATATCCTGTTGGCCCACACCTGGAAGCTAGGGAGCTTGCCCGGGGGAGGGTAGGTTATCCCGACCTCGTCCAGACGGTAGAGACCGATTCGAGAGCGCGACTGGCTTTTGAGTTGGATGTCGACTCACCGGGGGCCACCCGGATTTGTGCGTTGTTAGTTAGAGGGACCTGTCGTTTTGGATCTCTTGGAACTAAATCATAAAATGGTTGCCTGTGATGGGTAGCAACTGAGAGAGATGGGCGTCCGTGCGGAGCCTTGTAATGGGCAGTTGGTACACCCCTGCAGGGTTAAATCTTTTCGAGAAGCCGTGTCCACGGTTATGGATGACTTGAGACCTACTCCTTGTTCATAGACAACAACAACTGAGATAATCTTAATAATTTGATAAATGAGTGTGTGCCTTAACTGCTTCTTCTTCGTCGGGATGCAAAGAGGAGGACAAGGATAGGATAGGTGTTATGCTTGCGTAAGTAGTTGATAGCAAGACTTGTTGGAGGCGATTCCTCATCGAATGCTTGGTTCTCATCTTACTCTAAAATTAGACCGTTAGCCACTCATATATTGCTAGTGCGTCTGCGACCTCACCACTACTCCCGTCTTACCCGTGAGAAGTTAGTTAAAAGACTTTGATATATTCCCACCCCTTGCTTTTCTTTTCCCTTTTATGTTTTGCTTGATCGGACGATGCAGTTGATTACCTACCTCGACACTTCTTTTGGACGCCTTCGCGGAGACTCGACGACGACTAGTTAGGTGGATCCCGACGGAGAGCCTGGACCCGTGTGGTTACGGGAATGGTGTGTTTTACCTTTGCCACTAGGCATTTGAATGTAGTCTGTACTCAGACATGTACCTTCCGCTAATGTAATATAATTAAGGCAGTTGTATGCCGATTGTATGAGATGTCGTATCCATGTAGCTGTAATGTTGTGATATCATGTTGGAAATCCGGGGCATATGGCATTGACATATGTCGCGGTGGGACCGATATGTGCTTCGTCCCAATACCGCATATCGGGCCTTACAACTTGGTATCAGAGCCTTACCGACCGTAGGATCCCTTTTCTGGCCGAAGTCGAGTTTAGACAAAAACTATTTTATAGTTACTAAGTTAGTTATCGGAGAGTAGGATTCTTTTTCCTCCTTACCCATGCTCTGGTCAGGACAAGTGTCGTAAGTGTTTTAATCTCGACTTATCCCCTTTCAAACTTTAGGATCACGAGTGTGTGGAGTTTCGGAACCGTTACAATGCCTTCCTTGCAGCGTATTATCTCGATTATGATCTCAGGTTGGGAATTCCTGTAGTACCTTTAGCTTCTTCGACTCCGGATAACATCTTGGTCATCCGTTGACTTCATTCCTCTTGCCCAGTACCCTCATGATTTCAGTGAGAATGCTTCCCTTGATCGTCGCTTTCAACTATCGTTCTTCCTCTTGATCTCCCGAGGGTTTCGTTTTCCGACGTTGCCGTCTCTCTGTGGAAATTTATCTCGACAAAAGTTCGACGTCGACATGGAGCAGAGTCCCTTGTTGGTGGTGTTGAAGATTGTCGACTCTCTTTTCTCCCTCCCCTCTCCCCCGGATCGTCCTGGATCTCGGGACGAGATCCCTTGTTGGTGTTGTTGTATTGTAACAACCCAGATTTGAAAAATTATTATTTTTTCGGTGTGAATTGTTTGATTGTTTGATTTGTTTGCGGTGTTTGCATCCCCGATCTATCGATCGACGATTATTTCCCCCCTCTTATCTCGTACCGGACGGAGACCGACCCTTGCCACCCTAACACTCGACCTTTGCGACACCGGGTTTCGCCCGATCACCGTCGCGAAAACCGGCACGAGGCCAGCCATCGCCAACGGAACGAAAAACCCCGTTTGTAACAGCCCAGAGTTCACAAAAATTAAAAATTTTGTTTTCGGTTTGAATTGTTTGATTGTCTGATTTGTTTGCGGTGTTTGCATCCCCGATTTATCGATCGGCGAATATTTCCCCCCCTCTTATCTCGTATCGGACGGAGACCGACCCTTGCCACCCTGACACTCGACCTTTGCGACACCGGGTTTCACCCGATCACCATCGCGAGACCGCACGAGACCTGCCGCAGCCAACGGAACAAAAAAACCCCGTTTAATAATTAAACGGGATATTTTTATAGCGCGCCAGAAAGTGTTCTCGGAACGGTTCCAGCGCGAGGTGAACGCCGCCGGCTCGACGCGTTGATCGCGCAGTTCGAAGTTTTACCCGAATCAGAGGTCCTGAGGACCCCCGGCGGTTAGAAACGTAAACATCGCGCGCGCGAGATAAACCGGGGATGTTTTTGCAAACTGTCAGCGACCTGGGCTATATAAAGACCACCACTCCCCCACCTCTTTCTAGGGTTTCCCTAGCCACAAAATTGCAGCGACCCCCCTGAGTTTGCTCAGATCTGCCCAATTTATCCCAAAATCCCGAAATTTTTGCTCCCTTGCGATCTGGACCGTCAGATCTCGCGATCCGACGACCCAGATCCACCCTAGCCTCCCACCAACCACCTCTCCTCTTAGCCTCCGCCGCCTGCCCGTGGAGACCAGCACCGCGCCGCCCGACCTCCGGCGAGAGCCGCCGGCCGGCCATCTCCTCCCCGCGCCCTCTCCTCCTCCTCCTCGCTCCCTCCTGACCCTGCTTGCCTCCTCCTCCCTCATCGCAGGTCGCCGCCACAACGGAGCCGGCCACCGCGCGCCATGGCCGGGGGCTCCCCGAGCTCAAGACCGCCGGCCCGATCTGGCGCCTCCACGACCGGATCCGGTGGCCTCTGCGCCACCCACACGACGACACACCCCTCCTGGACCCCCTCCTCGCCGCCTCTCCCACCACCGGCGCCGCCTTGCCGCCGGGAGGCCGGTAGCCGCCTCCGCTGCAGTCTCCGTCGTGGAGAAGGGGCGAGCCGGCCAACCGCCCGCACCCACGTGTGCCGGCCGAGCGGCTTGCCAAGCCCCAGCGCCCAGCCAGCGGGCCCAACCGGCCAGATCCGGCCTGGTTGGCCCAGCCGCCTCCTCCTGTCTGTTGGGCTGAGCCCATGTGGCGGTGAGGCCCTCTTTTTTTTTCGTTTCATGTTTTTCCTTTTATCTATTTTCTGCTAAGTCCTTTTATTTTGCTGCTGTACCCGATTTGTAATGCGATTCCCCGTTGACTCGTAGCTCCGAATGAAGTGATTCTTTTTTTGTATTGTTGTTCTCTCTGTGCTCTAGCATCCATATTTTGTGAGAATTCTGTTTTGAGGTCATCTTGTTTTGTTAATTTTTGGTCAAACACGGCACCAGATCGTCAAACTGCTAAACTGCTGTGAATATGTCTGAAACTGTTAATTTGTTGAAACTCCGGGCGACGGTTGCTTCGCAACCGTACGTCGGAATTGAGTGATTCCTTTTGCGTTGCGTTAAGCAATGTTTCTACTTCAGTTTCATGTATTCACATGCCATAATTTCTTGCTGCATCATGATTGTATCTTCAACCAAAGTAGCTACCCTGCTGTTAGTGTGCTGCTGTTTATATTTTGTTGCAACTTCGGTCGACGAGTGTGTCGCGACCGTTTATCGGAATTGAGTGATTCTTGTTGCATATTGTTAAGCATCATGTCTACTTTCAATAAATGTATTGCATGGCCATGTGTACTTTTCTGATCATGGTTATATTATGCTCCAAAGTTGCTATGCTGCTGTTGTTAACAACTACCTCTGATTTTCACTAAGTCTTGCATGCTTAATATCTTTTGATCTATGATGCCTATTTGCATGATTATTTTTGCCATGCCTTCCCTGTCATGTCTACTTTAGTTCCATATCATTTGTGAGCATGTTTGCATTGATTATCCTGTTTATGCATTGCCCTAAAGTGTGCTTCCGGATGTTGGCAGATTGTGCCCGTAACTTGTTTTGCTTATATCTTTTTAACCGTAACTCCGTTTGGAGTGTGCCTTATATGTAACTTGATTAGTTTTTCATGTACTTTGTGTTTATGCTATTGTTTGCTGTTGTTAACCAACCTAAAATATGGTTTAGGACAGAACAGTACCATATCTTTTAATTGTCGTGCGACACTTAGTGTATGCCATGTTTAGGTTGTGCCTCACTTAAATTGACTAGCATAGATAGTTTACTTTGTGCTTCACCTTTTGCCATGTTTGTGTGCTATGCCATGCTTTCTTGAGTTGCCATGCTAATAACCGTTGGTTGATCACCTGTAGCTAAGCAACTTGAACCACCGTAAACGTGCGGTATTCGTCGTGTGTGACCGATACCCCACTTAAACTGTTAGTAACCGTTCTCGGCGATAGATCTGTATCGCGTTGCCGTGTCGTGTGATGTCTTTTTGATCTTGTGTTGCCTCGTAGTAATAGATGCTTGCTCGTTGACTGCTTTCCAGTGTTTCCTTCTTGTGTGCTTCCGCGGGTACCTGTCGGAGACGATGCGAGCTTGCGATTAACTACACCTCGGAACCCGACTTATCAACAGGCAAGGACTATACATTACTTATGATCCATTCTATTTCAACCAGCGGTTTGCATGCTAGTCTAGGATAGGTTCGATGTTTGATCCTACCACATGTTTACAGCCTCTTTCAAACCGATACAGCCATGTCCCTTCCCAGCAAACCATGTACTGCTATGTTACTATTGCTCGTTGCTCAACCCCTGCTTAGTATGCATGCTTAGGATGCCACGATGTTACCCTGTTACTCCTTGGTTTTGGGCTATCACATTATTATATTGTTGTTGATGATATGATTATTATAATGTTGACTACATTCGACGAAGGATGGAAGGTCTAGGCTATCCCGCCCCGACGCTTTGTTCCATTCGAGTCACCTAGGATCGGAGTTCCGGGTATTGGTTTTAAGACTGAGCGTGCCTAACCGCGCGTGGGATTTTATGGGGTCCCCTCTTCTTACCTACCTAGCTTCAAACATTTCCAGTGGTGGCCCAAGCTGATTTACCATTTGAAACCCATGTGTGTGCTGGTCAGCAGCCAGTAGTTTTCAAACAACTCGGGCTAGCGGAGACATAGTTCCTCTGTTGGTCCACACTGGTGAGCTAGGGAAGTCCCCTGTTATATAGGTGAGGCTAACCCCGACCTTGGCCATACGGAAGAGTCCGATCCGAGAGCGTGGCCAGCGTTTGGATTGGGTGTCGACTCCCCGGGGCCCACCCGGATTTGTTCGTTGTTAGTTAGAGGGACCTGTCGTTTCGGATCTCTTGGAACTAAATCATAAAATGGTTGCCTGTGATGGGTAGCAACTGAGAGAGATGGGCGTGCGTGCGGAGCCTTGTAATGGGAAGTTGGTACACCCCTGCAGGGTTAAATCTTTTGGAGAAGCCGTGTCCACGGTTATGGACGACTTGAGACCTACTCCTTGTTCATAGACAACAACAACTGAGATAATCTTAATATAACTTGATCAATGTGTGTGTGTGCCTTGACTGTTTCTTCTTCGTCGGGATGCGAAGAGGAGGACAAGGATAGGATAGGTGTTATATTTGCGTAAGTAGCTGATAGCAAGACTTGTTGGAGGCGAATCCTCATCGAATGCTTGGCATCTTATCTTACTCTCTAGATCGTTAGCCACTTCATAAATGCTAGTGCGGCAGCAACCTCACCACTTACCCCTTCCTTACCGTAGACTACTAGTTGTCCTAGAATGACGAGTGATGAAGTCCTTGCTGGGTCAGTTGACCACTACAGTTGGATGCTGAGTACTTCTGTACTCATGATACTACCCCCAAACTCTTTTCAGGGTTCTTGATCGACAACAGGTATGGTGATCGACGTTTCACGTGGAGACTCGACGACGAATAGTTAGGCGGATCCCGGCGGAGGGCCTGGACCCGTGTGGTTATGGGGATCGATGTTTTTCTCTTTGCCACTAGGCATTTGATTGTAGTCTGTACTCAGACATGTACCTTCCGCTGTTGTATTGTATTTGAGGCAGTTGTATGCCGATTGTATGAGATGTTGTATCCTTGTATCTGTAATGTTGTGATATCATGTTGGAAATCTGGGGCATATGGCATTGTCATATGTCGCGGTGCGACCGATATGTGCTTCGTCCCCGGATCTGGATGGAAACATCTAGGTCTGGAACAGTACCGCATATCGGGCCTTACACCGTTTAATAAGTAAACGTGATATTTTTATAGCGCGCCGGAAAGTGCTCTCGGAACGGTTCTAGCGCGAGTTGAACGCCGCCAGATCGACGCGCTGATCGCGCAGTTCGAAGTTTTACCCGAATCGGAGGTCCTGTGGACCTCCGACGGTCAGAAACATAAGCACCACATATGCGAGAGAAAAACCGGGGATGTTTTTGCAAACTGCAGCCACCTGGGCTATATAAAGACCACCCCTCTCCCACCCCTTTCTAGGGTTTTCCTAGCCAAAAATTGCAGCCACCGCCCTCACAATAGCCCCAATTTTCGCAATTTAGCCTTTTTTCCCAAAAACCCTAACTCCCTACGATCTGGACCGTCGGATCGGCCGATCCAACGGCCCAGATGCGCCCCAGCCTACCCAGCCTCCTCTCTACTCTCTCCTCCCATGGAAGCAGCCCGAGCCGCCTCGGCCTCGTCGCCGGGCCACCGCAGGCAGCCGCGCGCGTCCTCCCTGATGAGCCGCGCCCCCGCGCTCCTCCTCCTCCTGTCCTCTCTCACCTCCTCCCTCTCCCTCCCTTGCAGACCGAAGCCACCGGAGGCCGCCGGAGCCACGCCGGCGTCGCCCTCCGGCCATGGCCGCACGAAGGCGGAGCTCGCCGCCCCTGGAGGTTCCCTCCTCCGCCGCCTCGTCACCGGATCCGATGGGATCCCGGCCGCCGCCGACGCGCCAGACCCCCTGCAGCCGCCACGCGCGCCGCCGCCCCTCGCTGGTGGCTGGCAAGCCGGCCGCACCGCCGCCGCCTCAGCGCACGCCCGCATGGGGACGACCACGACGCCGATATATCCCCAACCATCGTGGGCCGGTGAGGTCCCCGCGGCCCACCTGCAGCCAGCTCCCACGGCCCAGCCGGTCCAAATCCAGAGCACCAGGCCGAGTTGGGCCGGCCCATGGTGAGATTTCTTTTTTTTTTCCTCTGCAAAATTTTGCTAAGTCTGTAAAAAATTGTGCTGCTGATTCATTTTTGCGAGTAGATTTGCGTGTAATCTGTAGCCCTGATGACGATGCTCCCAAAAGGAAAATTGTTTAGTTTTGTGTGTACTTCAGTTCATCTTTTGTGAGCATTTTGATTTGAGGCCATCTTGATGTTGTTAATCTGTGTTGAAATGGGCATCAGGCTGTTAACTGCTGCTACTTCCTGTTAAGTGCTGCTGTTATTATTTTATTGCAAGTTTGATTGATGATTGTGTCACATCCATGAGGCCTATGCTATTAATTCTTGTTGCATACTGGTAAGCATCATGTCTACTTCAATCCTATGCAATCACTTGCCATGTTTGACTGCTGTAGCTATATTAATTCTTGCTCCAAAGTGGTGACCCTGTTGTTAGTGTGCTGCTGTTTATATAAAGTTGCAACTTTGCTGCCCTATATCTTTTTAACCGTGCATCCGATTGAGCATTGCAATATGTCATTTTTATCTATGTCATGTGTACTTCTATTATATGTATTGCATTGTCATGTTAGCATTTCTGGTCATAGTTAAATTTCTGCTCCAAAGTTGCTATCCTGCTGTTGTTGACAACCACCTCTGTTTTTCTCTTAAGTCTGTAACTTTTCGATGCCATGTTGCATGCTTAATATCTTTTGATCTGTGATGACTGTGATCTTGATTCTTGTGTGTACCTGATCATCATCATGTCTAGTTCATGCCCATATATTGCTATGTCATGTTGCTGCACATTTACATATAGTTTTTCTCCTGTTTACACAACATGAAAATAACAGTTTCTGCCCTGTTTTCCTGATTTTCACTAAGTCCTTTACCAGTAATGTTTTATAGCTTTTTGTGTTGCTTATAACTAGTGAACCATGATGCCTTTTTGCATGATTCATTTTGCCATGCCATGCCTGCCATGTCTAATTTAGTTGCATCTCATTGTTGTGCATGTTTACATCCTTTTGCTTGCTTATTTGTTGCTCTAAAGTGTGCTACCTGATGTTGGCAGATTGTGTGCATAACTTGTATTGCTTGTATCTTTTTAACCATAACTCCGTTTGGAGTGTTCTTTATATGTATCTTGATTAGAATTTCATTTACTTTGTGTTTATGCTATTGTTTGCTGCTGTTAACCAACCTAAAATATGGTTTAGGACAGAACAGTACCAATTAATTAAATTGTCGTGGGGCATTTAGTGTTATGCCATGTTTAGATTGTGCCTCACTTAAATTGACTAGCATAGATAGTTTATCTTATGCTTCACCTCTTTCCATGTTTGTGTGATGCCATGCTTGAGTGAGCTGCCATGTTAACAACCTTTGCTCATGTTGTTTAGCTAAACAACTTGAACCTTTCTAAATGTGCGGTATCGTCATATGTGATGAATACTCCACTTAACCTGTTAATAACCGCTCTCGACGATAGATGCGATACCCGTGCATTGTCTCGTGTAGCCTTCTTGTTGATGCTAGCCTATGATTGTTTCGTAGTAATAGATGCTTGCTCGTCGATTGCATTTTCCAGTGTTTCCTTCTTGTGTGCTTCCGTGGGTACCTCTCGGAGATGATGCGAGCTTGCGATCGACTACACCTTCGGTTTCGTCTTCTCATCAGGTAAGGGGGAGCATATATCATGCTTATAACTTTCAGCTCACTCGCGCCTAGGTGTAGGATAGAACGATTGCTTGATCCTACCACTTCATATTCATGCCTCTCAAATAAACCGAAACAACCATGTCCTCCACATCCCAGCAAACCTTGTTCGGCTATGTTACTATTGCTCGCTGCTCAGCCACTGCTTAGTATGCATGCTAGGATGCTATCAACTGTTATCCTGTTACTCCTTGGTTTGAGCTATCACATTATTATATTGTTGTGGATGATATGATTATTATAATGTTGACTATATTGGACGAAGGATGAAAGGTCTAGGCTATCCTGCCCCGACGCTTTGTTCCATTCGAGTCACCTAGGATCCGAGTTCCGGGTATTGGTTTTAAGACTTAGCATCCCTAACCGCGTGTGGGATGCTATGGGGTCCCCTTGTCTTACCTACCTAGCTGCAAACATTTCTAGTGGTGGCCCAAGCTGATTTTACCATTTGAGAAACCGTGTGCGTAACTGGTCTGCAACCAGTGGATTTAACATAAATCGGGCCAGTGGGATGGTGAAAGGGCATGTGCCCTTATGTTTGGTTTTGGTAATTGATGACAATCTTTATGGACTAATGGTTTCCTTGAGTTATACTTTAAGGTTTGTCCATAGGCAACGCTTGAAGATCATATGGTGGCTTCAAGGTTGTAAGATGAAGATTTTGCGTTGACCAAGGTGTTCTTCATGGAGCCATCCAAAGATTGGTCAAGGTGATGTGTGCAAGGTCAAGAGGAGCATCACGAAGATATCATATGCTTGGAGCTTGCCGACCATTTGGTGATATTGGTCGTGTGAAGATGTGCCTAAAAGAGGATCAACCATAATGGAGTATGGGGGAGCTATCTACAAGTCTTCATCGAGCCGGAGTAATCAAGGAAGATGTTCCAACTTGAGGCGGGCATGATCGTCATCATCAAGCTCAAGTGGATTCGGCGCAAGAAAAAGGTTTGACTAGATAGGTGTCTAGTTTACCGGTCTCTTGGTAGTAGTTAGGAGACCGTGTTATAGGCTAGGCCGAGTCGTTCGTGGAGAGCTCAAACCTTTTGCATCCTTGGCATCATCTTTATTGGTTCTTGATTGGCTTTTCTCCGTGTGAGTTTTGGAGCTTGTGGTCTTCTTCATGACAAGCTCTTGTTCATCGAAAACGGATTTCATATGCGTATTCTCGTATGTTTTTCGATGTGGGAGATTTGCCGGGTCATCTCGGTTAGAGGTTTCACACCTCTATTTGTTTGACATTTCTCCCTTGCCACTTCTAAATATTTCAAGTTGTGATTAGGCAGCTCTCTTCGTTAGCTTTCCATCAAGCTTGAGTTTTCCTTAATCGGAGTTCATTTGCAGAAGTTGTGGCAGTTCAGGGTTTTGCCTGTGTGTTTGGAGTTCATCTGTTGTGTGGCCTGGGCTCCCTGGTTCTGCTGTCGCGGTAGTACCGCTTGGAGTGCGGTAGTACCGCTCATGCGGTAGTACCGCACCCACTGCGGTAGTACCGCGCTATGGTAGTACGGCAGTCTAGTACCGTAGCCACTACCGCAAGCGTACTGACCGAGCGGTAGTGGGCACGACACTAAGCTGCGGTACTACGGCAGCGCGGTAGTACCGCACCCAGCGCGGTAGTACCGCACTACGGTAGTACGACAGGCTAGTACCGTAACCACTACCGCAAGCGTACGAATTAAGCGGTAGTGGGCACGGCACTAGGCTGCGGTACTACGGCAGCGCGGTAGTACCGCACCCACTGCGGTAGTACCGTGGTTGGTGGGCTGCCAACGGGTTCCAACGGCTGGATTCGTGGGAGACTATAAAAGGGGGTCTTCTTCCTCCTTTGTCTCCACCGGTTTTGTGCAAGTTCTTCCCCCCATTGTTGACCTCTTTGAGCTTGCTTACTCTCTTCCCCTCCTATGATTCTTGCTCCTTTTTGAGGGAAAAGAGAGAGGAGGTCTAGATCCACATTCTCCACCAAGCCATCTCTCCTCTAAGTGAGGGGAACCTTGTGGATCTAGATCTTGGAGTTCTTGGTGTTCTCCTTGTTCTTCCTCTCATATTCTTCCATAGCTTTTTTTTCTTTGGTGGGATTTGAGAGTTGGGGACTTGAGCAGTTCGTGTGCTCTTTCCATTGCATTTGGTGCATCGGTTTGAGTTCTCTCCGAGGATTCTTTGTAGTGAGTGAAGTTGAGAAGATTGCTACTCTTGAGTGCATTGGCACTCTAGAGCTTGTTCCTCTTGGGTGCGTTGGCCCCTAGAGGCTTGTTGTTGCGGAGCTCAATCATTGTGGTGGAAAGCTTCGGGACGCTACGGGAGCCTCCAATTCGGTTTTGGAGATAGCCCCGAGCATTTGTACGGGTTCGGTGACCGCCCTCAAGGGTCGCCATTTGTACGGGTTCGGTGACCGCCCTCAAGTGTCCTAATAGTGGAATCACGGCATCTTGCATTGGTAAGAGCGTGAGGAGAAATAGGGTGGCCCTCGTTGGCTTCGTGTGAGCATTGTGCTCCTCACCCTCTCCAAACGGAGACGTACTTCTCGCAAGAGAAGGAACTTCGGTAAAAAATCCTTGTCTCCATCGGCTCCACTTGCGGTTATCTCTACCTTTACTGTAACACCCTCACTGTCGGTGGACAGTAATCACTGTTACTGTTCATCTTTACTGTTCATGTCGGGACCCGGGTTTAGCGTATGTAATTCCAGTCACGATACAATCACATGGAGAGCCGAGAGCCCTACCCACTTGTCTAAGCAGACAAGGCCAAGCACAGAACAGTCTCGGAAAGCATCAAACGTGAGGGGCATCCCATCCAGGACGGATGATCAACTAAAATGGGTCCTCAACGTCTGCTCACAAGTCTAAATGCTTATGGGTGGTGAATCCCATACTCATAGACAAGTCACCTCAACCATGTTATCGATTGGATCCTAACTCTTACATAGACTTACTCCAGCCCGATCACTTAGTCGGGGTCCAGTGCGGGCTCGATCATACAACAAAGTGTGCCACGTGACAGAGTCACGAGCAATCGCATCGCGATGCCCCAAGCTACACACATTTAAGGGCCACTTGGTGTATAAAAGACCGCCAGCCAGATCACAACTAAGGTCTCGAAAACCCATACTAAGGCATGCATGTTATAAACATACATGCAGCAGACATGCCTAGTATGAACAGCAGGTATCATCACATAACTCTACAAAGTACTCTTTATTGATATATACATAGAGCATACAAAGATCACATGTCTGTGATCACATTACATCATACAACGGAAGCAAATTAGGTCTGAGTACATACAAGTTTAACAAATGGCTTAGAGAAGCCTTGTAAACATACATGACCTTCCACGAGGGACCAGACCGCTGTCTGGAACTATGCTAACTTAGTCAACGTCGAGCTTCACGAAGGTGACTCCATCGGGGTCCGGTTCTTATCTAAAACATAGAATAAGCAAAAGTGAGTACAAAGTCGTACTCAGCAAGACTTACATCAGAACTACACTACTCATGCTCAAGTATCAAGGTAAAGGGAGGTGGGGTTTCATCATGCAGAAGTGCCAGATTTGACTTGGCTATTCCTGAACTACGAATACCAGACTTGAGGTAAGAAGCGTACACGAGTCCACTATCCAAGTCTCCAACCAATACACCACTATGATTACTTTCTCGACTTCCCCACGAGGAGGCACACCATAGCACTCACGCTTATCTTGCGAGTTTTATAAGTATCCATTCAAGTTGTCTAATAATCAGGTAAGGGTTCCAAGTAGTCCTTAACCGCGGACGCGGCTATTCGAATAGTTTTGTTAACCTTGCAAGGGTGTAAACTACACACACATGACCATCGGTTACCGCCTTTTGCTCGCCACCGTTCAAAAGGTGACAGCGAGGATGTTCACCACGACACTTCGCTCACAACCGGTCTATTCCAGGAGTCGACTATCTGAGTTGCTACCGCTCGAGAGTCCGGCCGGATCAACGAAACGGACTCAGACAATGTAGGTGACCGAGACGCCACCTTTAGCAGATGGTTTTCCTGCCTCACAGGTGCACCCACATATCTAGGATGATGCAACCATTCCTTCACTATTTTTCTATGCAGATGCCAAATGGAAAGCCCGAACTAATGTGACTCCTGGACGTCGACACGGATCAAGGTACTAGGCCGAGAGGGGTCAGTGAGCCCAATGTGTGGTTGTACTCTTTGTCTTGGATTACCATACAAGAACTCAGTGCTTAAGGCGGTGTTCAACGAGATAACCCACTGTGTACTCCTACACAGCCTCTCATCGTTCACCTTGTATTAGGGTGGATTCACCGACACAGTTTCACTTTCATCAACACCATGTTCACCATCATCCCGACTCACATCAAAAGCAACCTCATGTAACACTAAGCATGCCATAAGCTATAACAGTTGCAGGGGCTTCATGATATCAAACAACTCCTATGTCAGCTAGGATTGTGGTTTGCTTACTACTGTGACAAGATGATAGGTCATGCATCGGATATGGGTTCAACTATGCGGTAGAATCGATACAAAGTGATCTCCTAAACATGCATAAGCGAGACTGAGAGGGAATTGGGATTTTATAGATATGATCCATGGGGTTTGCTTGCCTTGCTGACGGGGTTCGATATCGGGGTCTTCAACGAAGTGGGTGGCCTCCGGTTCCGGTTGCACGTCTATCGAGCAAACAATCAAACAAGGTATAAATTTATTTGAAATGCTCAAACACATGATCAATATTGAAATGGTGATGTTCTTGGTCACAATGTGGTTACAATTCCATTTAAAAGAAGTCAAATGCAAAGTGATTTGCAAATGTGCTTCAAGTTTGAATTTGAAATAAAGCCATATGGATGTTTTGCACTGTTCACCCTTTTTAAAATGGACAAACATGAAAACAGAGCCCATATTCATAATCCTTGGATTTTTCTGATAATTTTTCATATATTATTTGTCCAAATTGGAGTTCATATGAATTTTCTATGAATTATTGAAGTTTCAAGTAATTTCTGGAATTTCTGTAATTCTTTTAATGTTTTTCCATTTACTGCGTCAGCAGTGACGCAGGGGTGACGTCACAGGGGCTCTGGACAGTGGGCCAGCCCTGTTAGTGGGAGAGGGGCTTAACCCCTCTCTGTTTAGTTAAGTTAGCGGGTTAGAGGTGGTCTGGGGCCCACCTGTCTGTGGCACTGGGGGGGGGGGTTAAGAGTTGATTAACGCTAATTAAATCGGGCCTGCCGGCGGTTAGCCATCGGTGGCAACAGCGCGCGGCGGCGCACACGCAGGAGGCGGTTCCGGCGGCCAAAAGACGCGCGGTTAGGCTCGTTCGATGTGCAGGAACCCCGCGGATCCAAAGGACAAGGCCAGAGCGTGGTTTGCTTCCCATGCGCACGCCGGCGACCTCTGTGGCGGCCCTGCTCTCCGGGGAACATGGCAAAGGGCGAAAGACAACGCGAACTACTGCGGTGCTTGGGGGATTTTGGCCGTGTGCTCACCGGGAATCGAATGGTGAGGTCGTTGAGGTCGTAGAAGGCTCGACGACGACGAATCGGTGGCGGTGAGCTTCGGGGTCCGGCGGCAGCTCGTTGAAGAATCCGGTGGCTACAGGGGCTCCGGCCTCGATTCCCTTTGCACGGCGACGAAGACGACAGGGTAGAGCTTGATGGACAAGGCGGCCTGGGATAGCTCGGTCGGTGGCCACGTCGGAGCACGGCGGCCGCTCCGGCTAGGCTCGGTGGTGCGCGAAAACGACGACGAGGAGGAAGGGGGTGAGCCAGAGGAGGGGAGGAAGAGTGAGGGGCCTTCCAGGCGTCGTCTTGGCGAGGAGATAAGCTCGGGGAAGAGGCGTAGACGGCCTGGCCGTCGCGGTGTCCTCGGCGGGGCTCGGCATGCTCGACAACGAGCAGGTGGAGGAAAACGACAGAGGGTTCGGCGGCTGGGCCAGGCTGGTGGGCTCGGGGGGGATGAGTTGGGCTGAAAGCCAGGGAGTTTTCTTTTCTATTTCTTCTGTTTTGTTTTCTGTTAATTTGTTTTGCCCCAAATAAAAATAGCAGAGCATTTTTAAAATTCATGAGAACTTTTATGTGGGCTTATAACATATATAGCTAGCCACTCATAAGTTTTGGTGAGTTTTGAAAATCAAACAATTTGAATTTAAATTCAAATTGGAGTTTAATTTAATTTCCAAGCCCTATTTGGAATATTTGAAAAATCTTGGTGCATGCAGTGGGACCCACTTCACTTTATATGTGATCATGCATATTTATAAGACTTTTCAAAAATACCAGAGCAATTTTTGGAAGAAAGTTTTTGTCTGGTCATTTGATTTAATTTCTCAGGGCTTTTCTTTTCCCCATTTTTGATTTTCTTTTTGAATTTTTCATGATGGAAAGGGTCAAACAAGCCCTAGCAGTTACCCTAGTTGGGGTTCTGACAGTTCAAAACTTTTGTTTGATCAACTTGGAACAGTTCAAATTCAAATTTCACTTTGATGTTCTTGGGGGCAATGTGATCATGAATCTGGAGCATCAGGAATCAAAACAAGTCCAAGCCATTTGAATTGAAATTCAAACAAACCCTAAATGCCTGTTGATGAATATTAAAAATATTGTGACAATAAAATATTTTCCAAAAATCTTGGAATCACTTTTATAAAATCCCAAATAATCATGGGACCATGGCAATGTGGTCATGGGTATTTATTGTGCTATGGAAAATTCTAAACAAATAAAAACAGTGGCCAAAAACCCTATTTCAATCGTTTAATATTTAAATCAAATATTAAATGACTTTTATTCTTGCCCAATCTTTTTGTGGCAGTAATATATGGTGTAACAATAAATATGGGACACATCCCATATTTTACAAAATTGCCTAGGTATATAAATTAATTACAAAAAGGTAATAACAGAAAAGAAAAAGGTGGAAAACAACAGAAAAGCAAAAGCCCTAACCTACCCCTCCCCCTGGGCTAACTCCCAGCCCACTAAACCCCCACCCCACCGAAACCGGCCCGAATGGCCCACCCCCAGCCCCCCTCCTCTCCTCTCTCTCCTCCCCACCTAACCCCCCCTCCCCTGTTCCACTGTCGCCGTGGACAGGGCGCCATGGCCGTGGCCATGCCGGCCCCTCCCCCTCACCTGCCCCCTCACCTGCTCCCCTCTCGCCTCTGCGGAGATAAGGCCGAGGCCATCTGCTCTGCCCCCCCTCTGCTCACTCCTCTTCCCCCTCCTTGTGCCCTCCCCTCCTCTCCCCTGCAGCTTCTGGCGCCCCCGTGGTCACGGTTCCGCACCCACGCGGGCAACGGCCCTCTCCGGCCAGACCCTCGTGTCCGGAGGCTCCGCCTTCAACCTCCCGTTCGCCTCCGTCTGCTAGCTCACGCCGGGACGCATCGGAGCCCGCAAATCGAACCGCAACTCCACCACGGCCTCGCCGGCATCTCCGTCAAATTCGTCGCCTGTGCTGCTCTTCGCCACTCGTCGGGCCTTCGTGTGCCTCCAGGGTGAGCTGCGCCCCCGAGTTCCCCTCTCTACTTCCCGTTTTGGCCACCCCTACCCCGTTCGCCGTGGAGCTTGCTCCGGCCGCGGCCCGTGCTCACTGTTGACGACGTCCTGGGCCGTTCCAGTTCGTGCTAGGGCTAGGGATGGACGCAGATTAGCCGTCCCGTTCGAAGGCAACTCGTGGGTGATGTTTTGGCCGTCGGGGCTGGTCGGACTGGCCGCCGCCGCGCTCTGCACTCGTCGCCGGCGAGCACTGGCTCGAGCCAGTGGGTTGGCTCCCTGGCTGGTGGGCCAGGGCCGGTTTAGATTAGGGGCTAAGCCCCCTATTAAGTTAATCTTCCCCAAAAATAACCCCCCTGTGTATGACAGATGGGCCCATGCCCTTAACTTAACTAAAATATTGATTAGATTAGCACTGTGTCACTTACACGTGGGTCCCACTGTCAGATTTGTTAATTAAAATGAATTAGTATCAAATCCAGTGTATGACATGTGGGTCCCCCACTGTTTGGTTAAATAAATTAAACTGATTATTAATAGGTGTCACTGACCAGTGGGACCCACTGGTCAGGTTTGACTGGTCAACCCCTTGTGGATAATGTTTATTTATTAAATAAAATAAATTCAGAAAATCATTTAAATTGGTTTATAAACTTTAAAATTCAATATCTTTAAATCCGTAAGTCGGATTCAAAAACTTTATACATGAAAATTGATCAGAAAAATACAACGAATAGGGATACACTATCCGTATATCTACCACACCCCTGTAACACCACGAACATCGAACCGTCCCCCTCCGGACCGTCTGTCTGATAAATTGTCCGGTACGGTTAGAGTGCCCGGATGAATTTATTCCGAACACGAATGTTTCTCAGAATAGATCAACTAGCACGGATACACCCCCCTTATGTTTATCCGATACCCACGACACCTCCGGCTTGATCCTTCCCCCTGCGGGCACCATGTCCGGTAATCATCCGGAACCGGTAGTTCATCCTCAGATGAATTTCCGTTCCGAGCAATGTGCATTGCACTGCGTTAGAACACCGTTAACATTTCATCCGTCTTGTCATGCATCTGTTTGTATATGCTTGCTGTGTATTTACTGTTTCTTCCCCCCTTAATCTCCGGTAGACCCCGCTGCTGCCGTCGACTACACCGCTGCTGAGTACGACTACTTCGTCGACGACCCTACTACTACCGTCGAGCTTCCAGGCAAGCAGAGCCATTCTCTTCCCCAGATATCGCCTATCTTTCCGTACATTTCTTGCACTAGGCATTGTTACTGCTGCTGCTACGATTACGATCCTATTCAATTGCATAGCCTGTTTTTGTCGCCCCTTGATGTACCTCCTTTTATCCTATGCTGCCTATTATTATTATACATTATTCAGCAGTGAGCCCTACGCATTGTTAGCTAGGATTAGATAGAGGGCCGTGGTCAATCAGGGGAGTGAACGCGGATACAAATATTATAACTGCACAGGTACGGTACAATGCAGACACCGTCTAAGGCCCCTATCTGGGTTATGCCTAGTCACCTCAAGTGTGAGCTATCAAGGAGTAATCCTTGTACTCCACTCGAGGCTGACTTTGTCTTGCCGCCATAGGGTCCTGTAAACGATTGTACTTCAGGTAAGAAGTCGGGCGACCCAACGGTGCCCGCGAGAGGTATTGCGACGGGACGACAGGGAGGGTACGACCAGTGTACCGGTGTGCTTGGCCCCTGATCGTTGGCCGCGAGAGTTACCAAACCACGAAAGTCGAGCTCCTCCAGGAGCACACGCGAGACAAGGTAAGGATACGGTTCACCTTGTTGGTAATCGCAGTGACTTGGTGGGACGACGGGGCAGGCACCGATGTACTGGTGGTCCTGGCTGCTGTCGTTGACCGCGGGTCAGTTAAGTCGAGGCAACGATAACGGTTGTCTCGAAGGTTAATAAAATGCTAAATGGTTCAGTGAATGTCTTGAGTTGGCTATATGCCATGTACGCACTACCTACCCGTGGGAATTACGAGTTATGGGCTCCTCTGCTTCGTAGTGTCGTCCGAGGACTCTTCAGACGTCAGCAGTACCGCGGCCTGCACCGGGAAGTGGGGTTGTCTTATTTGCCGCGGCAGTGTGATTTTTATTTGCTTTGATTTAACTTCACCGACCAGCCTCGCACCGTGCAGGAGTACGTCGGGGTTAGGGTCCAAAGCCCCGCGTACATAGGATATAGTCCGGCGGATGACCTCTCTATTGAGTTTGAAAGATGGGCTATGAAGTGTCGGATAGCCTCGGTGGAGCGTTCCCTAACAAGGTTCCCGCCACCCTGGAGATCCGTGCGTGTAGCGTAACACAAGTGCACCCCTGCAGGGAAGATTAATCTATTCGAATAGCCGTGTCCACGGTAACAGGACGCTTTATGCTGAAGCTGGATCTTACCACTAGAAACTATTATTATTAAACTGTATGGTTCCGGGTTTTCTTTCTCGCGGGGATGTCGAGGAGATGAACTCAGAGGCATTGTTAATTATTACAACTTATTATTATACAATGCTGCAGCAACTTCTGCTGCATTGTTACTTTATGCCTTATATAAACTGTTGGCTGATTCTTACCTCATGCTGCAAGACATCGTCGGAAGATGCTAGTCTTCGTTAGGCCTAGCTTCTTACCCTTGCTCTGGATTTCTGTCTTTCAGTCCACTATATACAACCTCTTCTTTCCGTTGATACAATGCATAATGCTTAGTAGCGGACGTAAGACTCGCGGGTATACTAGATACTCACATGCTTTATTTCCTTTACTGTTTTGCCTGATCGGCCGCTGCAGCCGACGTTGGAGCCCAGGAGCAGGAGTACCCCGGAGGCGTCTACTACGACGTCGAGTTCCCCGTCGACCAGGAGTAGTTCGGTGGATCCCAGGCAGGAGGCCTCGCCTTTTCGATCTGTATCTCTGATGTGATTTGTGCTAGCCTTCTTAAGGAAAAACTTGACCAACTATGTCTGTACTCAGATATTATGGCTTGTATGACTTATGTATTCGGGTCCGCGTGACCCCCTCTATTGTAACATATTTGTTTATCCTTTTGTGTTTAGTGTTGTGCTGTGATATTATCACCGTGGCACCCTAATTTCAGTCGTGTACCCTGTGTGTATGATTACTGTACACGGTCTGATTTTTGGGGCGTCACACTTACTTTGAGCAAGCTTATTACATTGTTTATCTTGTGCTTTCTCATATTATTGTACATTGCTTGTCCCATAGGTTGTTCTTCTAGACAACCTATTTACTTGTGCACCTACATTGTGATAGCCATAGTGCTCTTGTCATATATCTTGCTATCACTTAGTTGTTTATCTTCCTTAGTATAAGTTGTTGGTGCACATAGTTGAGCCTAGCTTATTTAGGTTTCTTGCTTGGCAAATTAAACGTTAAGTTTTATTCCGCATTTGTTCAAGCCGAAACCGTAATTATTTTAAACGCCTATTCACCCCCCTCTAGGCGACATCCACGTCCTTTCAATTGGTATCAGAGCGTCGTCTCTCTTTATAGGGCTTCACCACCTTGAGAGTGAAGATGTCGACTAGGGGATTATGATTCATTGACACTCTTAGTTTCGATGGCACAAATTTTGATGCTTGGAAAATTCGCATGCTTGATTTTTTCCGAGGCATTGACCCGTGTATGGAGCGAATTGTAGATATGGGTTTTTCTCCTCCAAAGGATACTCAAAACCTATCTTTGGCGGATGAGAAAAACTCTTATCTCAATGCTCAAGCTTCTAATGTGCTTGTTGACGCTTTGAGTAATGTAGACATATTTCAACTCATGCCATTTCGAGATGCTCATGAGTTGTGGACAAAGCTTCAAGATAAATATGGTGTGTCCAAGATTTGTGGGGATGATGGTTCTCCCTCCACCTCCGGTCGCGATGCCTTCTCAACTTCTTCTACTTCACCAACATGTGGTTTTCCACAAGGTAATGAAATGGTGAGTAGTGTGAGTCATTGCAATGATGATTGTGAACCTATTGTTCATAACTCTTTATCACTATCTTATCGCAATGCCTCCTTGATGGACCTCAACACTTCGAGCACCATAAATGTTTTACATGATTGTGTTGATTGTGTTGATAGTCCATGCATATCATGTAGAAATCACTTGAATATATCTCATGATGATATGCTTGCTACATCTTGTTGCCATGATAACCATGCCTCTATTTCCTCTAGTTATTGTGCTAACAATGTAGAGGAAAACCAACAATCCATGGAACAAGATGTGGTCTTGAATGGTGCCTCAAGAGATCCTACCTCATCATCTCGTGTGACTCATTTTTGCCTTATGGAGAAGGAGTTAAAGGTATCTCCTACTTTGACCCCCATATCTAGTGATGGTGATGATGTAGATAATGTTGAAGAGCATGTTAATATTGCTTCCTTAAAAATTAAGGGAGAAATGATTTTTAAAGCTCTTCATAAGAATAAAATTGCTTGCTCCAACTTCATGGAAATCATGTCTATTGCCATTGAGGGCAAGAAATACATTGAGGAGTTGGAAGCTCATATTGAGGAGAATGAGGCCACCATCGAGAAAATGGAAAGCCATGAGCGTGATTACGCTAATGAAATTGCGGATCTATCTCAAGCTCTTGAGTGTGAAGAAACCACCAAGGAATCTCTTGAGGAGACTTTTGCTTTAGAGTTATCTAAAGTAAAGGAATCTCTCGATAGAACCCTTGAGGTGGCTAATTCCATCAAAACTAAACATAATAAGCTTGAGGTTGCGCATGCTAAACTCCTTGAGGATTTTGAGCACCTCGGAAATGGCTCACGAGTCATTAAGGGTGAGCTCATCAAACTCACCGAGTCGCATGCTCAACTAAAAGCTTCATATTTGAAAGAGCTTGCCATGTCATCTTCTCCTTCCATTATTCTTGATGATGCTTGTGCTACTAACTCTATGTCTTGTGAAGCATCCATCCTAAAGGAGAATGTTGAGCTAAAGGCTCAACTTGAGTTGCTAACTAGCAAGTATGGGAAATTGGAAGAAAGTCATGAAAAGCTCTCAAGCTCTCATGAGGATCTTGTAGCCTACCATAATGTGCTAAAGTTAGCTCATGAGGCTAAGGTTTCTAAATTAGTTCCTCATATGGACATTAGCACTACCTCTACTCATTATGCTATATTGCCATGTGCTAGTCCTTGTAATTCATCCACTCATAATGTTGCTACATCATGTGATGAATTACTTTCCTTGCCTTGTTGCTCTAACAATGCTTCTACTTCCTCTAGTACTTGTATTGTTACTAACCATGTAGAGGAAATCAAAGAGCTGAAGGCCCAAGTCACTTCTTTGAAGAAAGACTTGGGAAAGGGTCATGAAGGGAAGTCTACACTTGACAAGGTTTTGTGTGGACAAAAATCCCCCAATGACCAGGGTGGACTTGGATTCAACTCCAACAATAAGAAGTCCATGTTTATCAAGAAGAAGGGCCAATCTCAAGTCAATAATTCGGCCAAGATTATTTGTTTCAAGTGCAATGTTGAAGGACACCATGTTAGATCTTGCCCTTTGAAGAAGAAGCCCATTAGTGACAAGCAACTAGGGAAGAGGCCTCAAGTTCAACCGCAAGGTGAAGTGAAGCCACTTACCAAGAAGACTCAGGTAAATGATCTTCATGTTGAGAAATCAATCATGAAGAAAGGAAAGAGTAGGTGTTTCTACTTATGTCGCGAGAAGGGTCATCTTGCTTCTTCATGCACGAATGGTACCTTATCCAACCCTATTATAGTTGATGATTTTTATTCTCTTCGGAAGGATAAGGTTGGCAATGTGGTTGCCAAATTTTTTGGCACTCAAAGTGGTGACAAGAAAAGCACCATTTGGGTTTCCAAGCCTATTGTGACTAACCTCTTAGGACCCAACTTGGTTGGGGACCAACAAGCTCCAACTTGATCAATAGGTGGTGGTGGAGGGCATTGGAGACTTGGCTACATTATGAAGAATTAAGGGACCTTCATTAAATCACATTATCTCAAGCCAAGTCATTTGGATTATCTTGTGTCTATCTTATATCCAATGTGCCTCCTTACGGTAACTTGTACTTAAATTGTTTACATTGAAAGTTACTTGCCCCTTTGCATGTTTTGGTTTTGTACCTTGCATGTGTTTGTATATGTTGTGTTTCCAATCTACATATCTTGAGTAATCAATTTAGTGTATATTGGTTTGCACACCATGTATGTGTGAGTGTTGTATTGAGCCTATTTTTCATCTTGTTTTCATATTAGTCGGCTCTTGTGAGAAATTAATGGATCATCCCATTTTGGGGGAGTGATGTGCCTTGTGCACTTTACGATCCTAAAATATGTATACATGAGGAATACCACCTAGTATTGTTATTATAATATTATCTAGTCACTATGTGGTATGTCGTTCTCATGAGAAATTCAAATTCTAAGATATCCATTAATTATCTCTTGTTGGTATTTGTTTGCCTCTAGTTGTAAATTTTGGGATATCATGATATGAGGGAGTAATATGCTTTGTGTATATTACTCGTCTATAAAACGTGTACATTTGGGGGTTTTTCCACTTAGAGTTGATATTGTAAATTATCTAGTTTCTAGGTGGCATGGTTGCTCCTCAAGTTCCAATTTGCTTATATTGAATTTATTTCTCATCTTATAGATCTTGAATGTGTGAGATTTTCTTGTTACGGTTTCCCTCCAACAAGTACTTGTATTTCCTATATGGGAACCGTTTGCTCCAAGTTTTCTAGTCATTGCTTGCATGATTGGATGCATACTTGAAGCTAACAAGAATCTCGTTGTAAGCATTGTGGTCAATTCTTATCTTTTGCTACATGCTTATGGTTGTTGTTGTAAAGATGATAATTTATATTAATACTATCTACCACCCGGAAGTAATTCCATATACCTCTTGTGCTTAAAAATTGGTACTCTTATATGTGGTAGAAATTATTGATCATCTTTACCTATTGGCTTGTATATAATTGCCTCATTACTCGCCAAGATTTTATTGTGGTTTTAACTCTTAGTGTCTTCCTAGCCACTTGTGGATCATGTGTTTGTGATCTTGTCTAGTGTTTCTCTAGATATAGTGAAAGTGATGATCCCATCATGTGCATTTTGTTTTCAAATGGAAATTCTATATAATGCACATCTCTTGGGGGAGCTAGCATCTTATGATCCATATCAAGTGTGTGTTATTGGAAGGCATATATATCCTCTTTGGTGCTTTATGTCATCATAAAGTTGTTGAGGGCATAGTTTGTTTGGGATTGTGCTCTCTTGTTAAGAGTTTGATATCTTTTTCTTTGATATCTTTTATTTTTGGTATCATGCTCTCTATCAATTGACGTTTTAATTGATACCCCATTCCTTGATGAATCTTTTATTTGGTATAGTCCAAGTGACAAGTTTATTTTTGAAATCTTATTTTCAATTGGAATCTTATTTTGGAATCTTATGGTCACTTGGTATCCTTTTCAATTATTTTCCTATTCAATCATGTGTTGATTGGGTCGGGATTCAATTGGTATTTCTTCACATTTGATTGGTGAATGTAGCAATTGACCATGTTAATTTCTACTTGTCTCCTATCATGTGTTGATTTGGACCTTTGATATAATTTGGACAACCTTATGTTGTGTCACCCTTTGGTGTGCCATCTTGGTTTACTTGATGTTTTGTCCAAATTGTATTGACTTTTGGTTCTTGAAAGTCTTGTGCATGCATATTTCCTATGTGTTGTTCCGATGCATGATTTCTTTCTTTGATCCTATATATAGGTTAAACTCCATCCACTTCCTTATTGGCTAATATGTACATGGAATTCATCTTCATGTCCATATGCACTTTTTCCCGTGAAGTTTGTCCTATGTATGTTTGTTCCTCTAACTCTTGGGTCCCAAGGAGTTTGGGTACCCTTTGTGTGTTAATGTTGATGTAGGAACTTTGGAGATGCATTGGAGGATCGTCTCATTTAACGAAGGTGGTATCACCATGTGCCTTTTGGCGTCATGCTAGGACGATCATTGAAGACTTTATCTACTACATCATTCCCATGCTATCTCGGTAACAAGTATCTACCTCATGCATACTTTTTTTGCTTCCAACCTTGTGTAGGTTGCATCATGGCATGATATTCTTCATTTACAATTGTTGCGATTCTTGATTTGTTCTAGAATTGCAAGATATATTATTGGTTGCGATACTTGTTTTGTTGTTCAAAGCATCTCAACTATCTCTTGATACCTTGTTCCTAGTTGTGATGACTTTGATGGTTGTTTGTGTGGATTTCATCCTTATACAATAAGATAATATTAAGCCATTGGCTATGCTTTCAAGAAAAAATCTCGTATATTTATGACTTCCATTTGGATATCGTGTTCTCTCCTTTTGTAACTATCTCGGGTGTACATGCTTCTTTGTGGATATAATCTACCTAGAATCTTATACACTTGAGAGAAGTTACACTTTTAGTGGATATCCCTGGTCTTTCATGTCTACCTTTTATTTTATTTTAAAATGTTAAATTCTTCGGTGGTTACATGAAAGCGTGTGTGGTTGAGTGCGTGTCTTAATTCTATTCTTATTGGTGCACTCTTTTGGTGGTGAAGATTGTTGTCCTCATGCTTGTCTTGATGAGCCTATTATTTTCTATCTTCACCATGGGGTTGTCACAAGCCTTGATTTCACTTTGCATTTTATTTAAGCTTGTGAACCCATTTGTTGTGTGTGTGATACCTTCTCAACTTATGTTGGAAGGACATGTCTAGAATCTTGAGTCTCATTTCTTCAAGACTACGTTGATGCTTAAATGGTCATCCTTATACTAGTCATATCAAGTGATTTGCCATGACTCACACACATCTTGTTGGTTGAGCCTATTCCTATGATTATCTCCTTTTCTTATTTGCTCAACCATTGGTTTGTTGCAAGTGCTAGACTTTGTCTCATATCTTTGCACACTTGCACATGTGTTGTGTTTCTATCGATTTTGGGGGAGTGATGATCCAATTTTTGTGAACTTTGTATTATACTACAAAGATTCTAAATAGTGCACAAATCTTGGGGAACTTCTCCATTTTCTTTCGAGCACTCCTATGCTCAAATCATAATATCTTATAATCTTTTGGCATGTTGGATCGTTTGATTGCTTGCTTTTTCTTATGCCTTTGTGCCATCTCATATTTTTTGCAATCTTTGGATCCTCTATATAGTTTGTTTTTCCTCCCATCGTTGGATATGTGTATTTTATTCCACTCATTTCTTGAGAAATACACCCTTTTGGGAGGAACACATTCTATATCGGCCTTCTAAGTTTTTTCGCCCATTTTGGCAATCGATGCCAAAGGGGGAGAAGAGTTTAGAGGGTTTTTGTTTGAGGAGGTTCATGCTTTGGTTTTGTTCTTAAGCATTTGCCCTCTTACTCATGCATACTTGTATTGCATGATTAGTATAATTCATCATATAAACCCTCTTATTGTGTTTGTCATCAATTACCAAAATGGGGGAGATTGAAAGGGCATGTGCCCTTATGTTTGGTTTTGGTAATTGATGACAATCTTTATGGACTAATGGTTTCCTTGAGTTATACTTTAAGGTTTGTCCATAGGCAACGCTTGAAGATCATATGGTGGCTTCAAGGTTGTAAGATGAAGATTTCGCGTTGACCAAGGTGTTCTTCATGGAGCCATCCAAAGATTGGTCAAGGTGATGTGTGCAAGGTCAAGAGGAGCATCACGAAGATATCATATGCTTGGAGCTTGCCGACCATTTGGTGATAATGGTCGTGTGAAGATGTGCCTAAAAGAGGCTCACCCATAATGGAGTATGGGGGAGCTATCTACAAGTTTTCATCGAGCCGGAGTAATCAAGGAAGATGTTCCAAATTGAGGCGGGCATGATCGTCATCATCAAGCTCAAGTGGATTCTGTGCAAGACAAATGTTTGACTAGATAGGTGTCTAGTTTACCGGTCTCTTGGTAGTAGTTAGGAGACCGTGTTATAGGCTAGGCCGAGTCGTTCGTGGAGAGCTCAAACCTTTTGCATCCTTGGCATCATCTTTATTGGTTCTTGATTGGCTTTTCTCCGTGTGAGTTTTGGAGCTTGTGGTCTTCTTCATGACAAGCTCTTGTTCATCGAAAACGGATTTCATATGCGTCTTCTCGTATGTTTTTCGATGTGGGAGATTTGCCGGGTCATCTCGGTTAGAGGTTTCACACCTCTATTTGTTTGACATTTCTCCCTTGCCAATTCTAAATATTTCCAGTTGTGATTAGGCAGCTCTGTTCGTTAGCTTTCCATCAAGCTTGAGTTTTCCTTAATCGGAGTTCATTTGCAGAAGTTGTGGCAGTTCAGGGTTTTTCCTGTGTCTTTGGAGTTCATCTGTTGTGTGGCCTGGGCTCCCTGGTTCTGCTGGGGCGGTAGTACCTCTTGGAGTGCGGTAGTACCGCACCCACCGCGGTAGTACCGCGCTACGGTAGTACGACAGTCTAGTACCGTAACCACTACCGCAAGCGTACTGACCGAGCGGTAGTGGGCACGGCACTAAGCTGCGGTACTACGGCAGCGCGGTAGTACCGCACTACGGTAGTACGACAGGCTAGTACCGTAACCACTACTGCAAGCGTACTGACTAAGCGGTAGTGGGCACGACACTAGGCTGCGGTACTACGGCAGCGTGGTAGTACCGCACCCACTGCGGTACTACCGCACCACGGTAGTACCGCTCTCCGAGCAGTAGTACCGTGGTTGGTGGGCTGCCAACGGGTTCCAACGGCTGGATTCGTGGGAGACTATAAAAGGGGATCTTCTTCCTCCTTTGTCTCCACCGGTTTTGTGCAAGTTCTTCCCCCCATTGTTGACCTCTTTGAGCTTGCTTACTCTCTTCCCCTCCTATGATTCTTGCTCCTTTTTGAGGGAAAAGAGAGAGGAGGTCTAGATCCACATTCTCCACCAAGCCATCTCTCCTCTAAGTGAGGGGAACCTTGTGGATCTAGATCTTGGAGTTCTTGGTGTTCTCCTTGTTCTTCCTCTCATATTCCTCCTTAGCTTTTGTTGCTTTGGTGGGATTTGAGAGTTGGGGACTTGAGCATTTCGTGTGCTCTTGCCATTGCATTTGGTGCATCGGTTTGAGTTCTCTCCGAGGATTCTTTGTAGTGAGTGAAGTTGAGAAGATTGCTACTCTTGAGTGCATTGGCACTCTAGAGCTTGTTCTCTTGAGTGCATTGGCACTCTAGAGCTTGTTCCTCTTGGGTGCGTTGGCCCCTAGAGGCTTGTTGTTGCGGAGCTCAATCATTGTGGTGGAAAGCTTCGGGACGCTACGGGAGCCTCCAATTCGGTTGTGGAGATAGCCCCGAGCATTTGTACGGGTTCGGTGACCTCCCTCAAGGGTCGCCATTTGTACGGGTTCGGTGACCGCCCTCAAGTGTCCTAATAGTGGAATCACGGCATCTTGCATTGGTAAGAGCGTGAGGAGAAATAGGGTGGCCCTCGTTGGCTTCGTGTGAGCATTGTGCTCCTCACCCTCTCCAAACGGAGACGTACTTCTCGCAAGAGAAGGAACTTCGGTAACAAATCCTTGTCTCCATCGGCTCCACTTGCGGTTATCTCTACCCTTACTTTGAGCAAGCTTATTACATTGTTTATCTTGTGCTTGCTCAGATTATTGTACATTGCTTGTCCCATAGGTTGTTCTTCTAGACAACCTATTTACTTGTGCACCTACTTTGTGATAGACATAGTGCTCTTGTTATATATCTTGCTATCACTTAGTTGTTTATCTTGCTTAGTATAAGTTGTTGGTGCACATAGTTGAGCCTAGCTTATTTAGGTTTCTTGCTTGGAAAATTAAACATTAAGTTTTATTCCGCATTTGTTCAAGCCAAAACCGTAATTATTTTAAATGCCTATTCACCCCCCTCTAGGTGACATCCACGTCCTTTCAGATGGTATATCCTGTTGGTCCACACCTGGAAGCTAGGGAGCCTGCCCGGGCGAGGGTAGGTTATCCCGACCTCGTCCAGACGGTAGAGACCGATTCGAGAGCGCGGTCGGCTTTTGAGTTGTATGTCGACTCACCGGGGGCCACCCGGATTTGTGCGTTGTTAGTTAGAGGGACCTGTCATTTCAGATCTCTTGGAACTAAATCATAAAATGGTTTCCTGTGATGGGTAGCAACTGAGAGAGATGGGTGTGCGTGCGGAGCCTTGTAATGGGAAGTTGGTACACCCCTGCAGGGTTAAATCTTTTCGAGAAGCCGTGTCCACGGTTATGGATGACTTGAGACATACTCCTTGTTCATAGACAACAACAACTGAGATAATCCTAATAATTCGATCAGTGTGTGTGTGTGCCTTGAGTGCTTCTTCTTCGCCGGGATGCGAAGAGGAGGACAAGGATATGATAGGTGTTATGCTTGCGTAAGTAGTTGATAGCAAGACTTGTTGGAGGCGATTCCTCATCGAATGCTTGGTTCTCATCTTACTCTAAAATTAGACCGTTAGCCACTCATATATTGCTAGTCCGTCTGCAACCTCACCACTACTCTCGTCTTTTTTTTTGAATTTTAAAACTGGGAAGCATGAGCTCCACAGTGCTTTATTGCATGGGAGAACCAAAAGTTCTCAATAAAGTAATATTTACATACAGGGAGTGGAGGGGAGGGAAAGAGGATCTAAAACCTACCTTAAGCTAATGTAAATTCTTAACCCAATGCAACACTTTATCCTTAGGATCCCCCTGAAATCTATGTGAAAGTAGGGTGATATCATGCACAAAGTGCCTTCTCCAGGTTTGAAAAGAAGCTCTTTCATTCCTGAAGGTCTTCCCATTTCTAACAATCCAAATGCACCAGGCAGCAGTTAGGAGCACCTCCATCAAAAAACTATGGCCAAAAGATGATCTTGCATGCTGCAGACATTGAATTAAAGATGCATTGCCCAGCCAATTGATTTGCAGATATGTCCAGATCCTAGTGCTGAAGTTGCAGGAGAAGAACAAATGCAGTCTGTCTTCAAAAGAATGAGAAAGGCAGAGAACACCGTTGTTATCCTCCTGGGTAGATCTCCAATGCCTTCTAACAAGAAGATCTTTAGTATTTAGCCTATCAAAAAGTAATAGCCAACCAAACACTTTGATCTTCATGGTGCATTTGCTCTTCCAAATCCAAGAGGATGGAAGATCATCAGGTAAGTGAGAGTGCATCAATATGTAGAAATTCTTGGCAATGTAGCCATGCTTAGCTGGACAGACCCAAGAATCATGAGCATTGGGGTCCCTCTGCATTAAACCTAACCATTCCCTTAGGATGAAATAATCAGAGGCTGCTTGCTGAGATAGTGGCAGATAAAACATGGCAGACTCATCCCCAATATTCAGAAAATCCTGTACAGAGACTTTGTCATCCTTGACAAAAGAGAACAGGTGAGGTAGCCTATCTCTGAGAGATCTGGAGGAATCATTCAAGGTCCAACCATCAGACCAGAATAAAACTGAGTCACCAGAATTTACTTTAACAGTAGCCACAGGCCTATACAGATCAGCTAACCTCAAGATGTCTTTCCACCAGAAAGAACCACAAAGAACTGTGGCATGAGGTACATTGCCACCATAGTATGTGTTCCAGATGAGGGAGACCCAGGGTATCTCATCCTTGTTGTAGAATTTGTGTAGTTGCTTCAACAATAAAGCTTTGTTCTGCAAACCCAGGTTGATGATACCCAGCCCACCTTTTTTCTTTGGCCTGCAGACCAAATCCCATGCAGCGAGAGATTGCCTTGGGGTTTCAGAGTTCCCCCTCCACAGACATTGCCTCCGGATTCTTTCAAGCTGCTTAAGGATGCCCTGTGGAATAGCTACACTGCACAAATGGTATATTGGCATGGATGACAAAACTAAATTTACCAACTGTAGTCGAGCCTCTTGGTTGAGCATTGCAGAGCTAGCAGAGAGTCTTCTCTCAACCCTATCCACCAGAGGCATGAGGTCCTGGATCTTGGGCTTGGAGGTACCCATTGGTAATCCCAAGTATGTAAAAGGCATCTACCCAATGGAACACCCAAAAACCTCAGCCAGAGAGGCAGTCATCTTAGCAGAGACATTAAGAGGAATCATTGAGGATTTGTTGAAATTCACCTTCAAACCAGTGGAAGCCTGGAAATCAACCAGCATGTTCTTAATAGCAAGCAGTTGTGCAGCATCAGCAGGTACCACCATGATAGTGTCATCAGCATATTGGATGATAGGAAAATTAGGGTCATGTGTGGGGATAGGCAAAGACAAAACATGATCCCTGAGCATTTTGTTGACAACAGATTGAAGCAAATAAGCATCCAACACAAAAAGCAGAGGGGACAGAGGGTCCCCCTGCCTCACTCCTCTCCTGCAGTAAAACTTTTTGCCAGGTACCCCATTCAGGAGTATGGAGGATGATCCAGAGCTGAGGATCTCTTTGACCCACCCTATCCACTTTTCACCAAAACCTTTGTGCTTGAGAACCTGAAGAATAGCCTCATGCTCCACAGTGTCAAAAGCCTTAGCAAAATCCAGTTTAAGAACTAAGATTGGTTTCCGAGACTGTTTGCATTGATGTATGTACTCAAAAGACCAGGCAATACAGTCCTGGATTGACCTTGATTTCAGAAAACCGTATTGATTCATGTGGATGCACTGAAGAATCACATTTTGAAGTCTGTTGGCTAACAACTTGGTGAGAAACATCAAGGAGGTGTTGGTCAGAGAGATTGGCCTGAAATCATTGGGGCTGACAGGAGAGAGCATCTTAGGAATCAAAGCATTAAGTTGCATCCATCTTTATTCTTCGTCTTGGTATTAGCAACCATTGTAGTAACTCCTCCAGTGTAGGGATCGGGTTGAGGGGGAATAGAATGTAGATAGAGAGGTAGAGACAGAGATAGATACCCATACAAACATCACACTAGTTTTGAAAATAATTTTTGGTTTGTAGCTGTCGGTAAAATAAGAAATGACAGCTCACTGAAATGTTCTAACGGTAGAAACTTGAATCTTCCAGGTCTTCAAGTCTTCAGGTCTTCAATGACGGTAGCTTCACCTTTGCGTTGTCGTAGCACTCATCATATCGTTGAGTCACTTGCCAATTTATTCTTGTTGTTGTTATGTGACGAGGGGGTGACCCCACGACTCCTGCATGAAAGGTTACCTGGTGCGTATGAAGACAGAAGGACCACTGGGAACCTATGAAAAGCCCACGATTGGCCCAACCAGGCACCGACGTAGGAGTCCGTGACTAACATGGAAGGTGCAACTTGGCATACAAGGCAAAGACTAGAACTAGGAAACCATCTCTGTAACCTAGTACGGACTCCCTGCGACCTAGGCTAATATATAAAGGCTGGGAGGGGAGACATCCAAGACAACTCAATACGCATCTACTCATCTAGCCTTGCGAGGACTCGCCTTGGCCTCCATTGTAATCGCCCCCTCACGCAATAATATCGAGCAGGAAGTGCTTCTCTTGTTAGCCGACGAGTATCGTCCAACCTGTGCCTATCTCTATGACTAACCCAGGGTCCCTGACCATGGGATTTTCCGGGGTTGATCCCCGTCAATTGGCGCCGTCTGTGGGAACTACACAGGTTGGAATCACGATCTCGGCGGTCCCGCCCTCAGTAGATCAAGACTCGAGGACTAGAACCAGATCTAGCCCGCTCGAGGAATTCAAGACCACCACAAGCGTCTCCATCATCTCGTCAAAATCATCCAGCCTGTAGCCGAGCCAAGTCCAGCATCCTGACGACTGTCAGATCCATCACCGACGGAAAAGAACTCGATGACCCGGAAGACAAACACGAGGACCCTACTCGGGAACCCCACTCGAAGAGTCGCGGCGCGCAGCCGAAGACTTGCCCATCAGTCGACGACCCGCCGCCGCCCGGACTCCCACCACACGCCAAGACAACGACTCTGAAACCCAGACCGGAGAGTAGTACGACCCAGATCGAAGGCCAGACGAATTTGCCAACTTCATCCGAAGCCAATCACTCAACGACGGGATAGAAATTGACCCAAGATTCCATAGCCGAGCGGAAGACCACTCGCAGATCTTCCAAATCTCGAGGAGAATAAGGCACACTGGCTCCAGCAAACTCACAGCCAAATAGCAACTGGAAGGACCTTGCGCGATCCACTGTTTTGAAGAAAGTCGAGGACATCTCAGAGCAAGCCACACACTAGGAGATTGCCGCCTATTCGCCGAACTCTCCAATAGCATCAAGGAGGAGCGCGAAGCCAAACGCACTCGAAGAAGCGCGCAGTCACCCGCACCAACTACAGAAGAGCAATACCACGCATCCCAGGGACGAGTCTGCATGATCCAAGAAGGAAGACCTCCGAAAGCAAAGCAAGATGCCTACACCTTGAAGGCCGAAGCAGCCGAAGACCTAAAGATAA